>OY728119.1:1702508783-1703809634 GCA_963277665.1 Viscum album
GGGAACTATTAATATTTGGTTATTATATTAGGCCTTTCAGATGCTACTAAGGTTTTCATGGTTTTGATTAATTAGATATGTCATCACTATCTATATTCATTTATGGTAGTGTTTGTGGATGAAATATTAGTGTAATTCATGTAGAGGGATGAACATGTAGTCCATATAATTAGTCTTGGAAACCTTAGATGAGAATCAATTATATGATAAGATATATAAATGTTAAATATTGATTTAGGAAGTGAGAATATTAGGCTATTTGATATCAAATAAAGTAATTTTGGTGGATCCTGATAATATTTAAGTCATTATGTCTTGGTATTATCCCAAGAATGTGTTTGAGATCAGGATCACTTGGGTTTACCTAGACACTACATACAATTCAACCAATTATTTTCCTTATTATATTCACCCTTGATGGGTTTGAACCAAAATGGGGTGATGTTTGTCAGGGATGTGAAGTATTTGAAGGAATTTGCAGAGTTAAATGTGAGGTTTAATTTATCCCCATTTTTTATTCTTCCTAGGTCATGAAAAGGTTATTCCATGTATTATGATACTTTTTGTTTAGGATTTAGGTGTGTGTTGTTGTATCTTTGTTATATAGTGGTGTATGGGTATCTCTAATTACAAACGAACTAGAAGAATACCCCACTAATGAAGCCACATTTTCCCATTTTTTTTAGAATGTTTTTAGTATATTTTTAGAGTAAATAATATTCTATGATAGTATACTTTTTTATATTTTTTATATTATTGTTTGAATAATGAACATAATTTGAAAATGGCCAAAATAATTATTTTAATTTATTTTCTTAGTATTTTGGTTTTAAATGTTAATGTACATAGCTTATAATTTTCATTTTTCATGTGTTTGAGATACCCTTATGAATGAAGTATATCCTATAGAATTGTAACTAGTGTAGGTTACATAAAGTTATATAAATGTTTAGTGTAAAAGTACTAGCATAGTTCTATATACTATGTAAAGGTCACTTAGATTCTATATAATGGTATCACCATAGTCAGAATTTATATTTTAAGATAAATGGAGTGGTACCTCAATTATATTAAGGTCCTCTTGGTGGTGTGTAAAGTTCCTTCTATATTGTTCTTTTGATACATAAAGTTCATAATTATGGATATAATTGATACTTAAAGTTCATCATTGCACAAGGATTCTATGTAAGGGTAATTAGGGAGTAACATAAGGGCAGTATTCACCTTTCCCATATTGTGTAAAGGTCATAAATAAAGTTTCATAAGGGCCATTTTCACAAATAAAAATCGATGCATAAGATTAATTCATGCATTCTATAATATATGTAAGGGTCTTCTATTCATACACATAAAGGAACCTACATTGAATATTAAATCAGAAATTACCAAAACAAATAGGGCTTGAATTAAAATAAAATTCATTCCTATGTTTTAACCAAATTAGGAAGTGATACTCCATTGTTCCATGTGGAACCCATCCAGTGGAAGAAGAAGGTAAATATTATGGAACAAATGATGATAAAATGGAATATTTGATACAAAACCAGATAAAGAAATATAGACCCTTGACTTGGATATGTGGAGATGATTAAAAGAAAGAGTTATGGGAGATCATGATATTGAAATTCAAGGAAGTGGAATAAGGTTCCTCAATTTCTCTAAATAAATTTATCCTACCAATATGAATAGAATTTTAAACATACACTTTAGAATTTATTGGATTATAAAGGAATTTAATTATAATTATTATATTTATTATATTTTTCTCCAGTGATAAAATTGTAGGATATTATGTTCTGGATGAGGCTAAATTCTACTAACCCCACAATTTAATTTTAGTGAAATAATTTTTTTCATTCCTCTCATGTTAATTTTAATGAGAGTAGTGGTCTAAACTAGAGAAGTATATGAAAATAATTGTTCTTTTGTATTTCTTATCAGTATATTCTCTTTATTTGGTATTAAAATAACCCCCAAATAAATCCACTTTGATATCACATATGGTGGGGGAAGTTAGGATTGATCAAGGAGTGATTAAGGGTCCTTGGTCACTATGGTTAGGTGAAAGCAGTACTGTAGTGATCATTTATTACATAGCCAAGAAAAAAATTCCAAATAGACAGTGAGTAGATTGATGTTTTGAGTTACTTGTTGAGATTAGGTAAGGGAGTGAATTTATTTATGAGAGGTATTTATATAGTGGATGGAAGAATTATCTAATGGGTATCCATGCTTATTTTTATATGCTTTTATTACTCTCTATTTTCCTCTACTCATGCACCGTTTCATCTATTTTCCCCTTCATTATTTTATTCTTTTAAAATTAAATATTAATAGGTTAATATTAGTGTGAAGACCATGAGTGAGGCCACCCTTCCTCTTGGGAGAACTCTGGTTAGTATTGTGCTTGTTGACTGAAAGGCTTGTGGAAGCCTCACATCACATGTCATTATTTCTAGGAAGTATTGGGACCTAATTTTTGTTTTCAATATTTTTTATGTTCTATATCACTTAATTTTAATTATTTTTTAATTTTATATTTGATTTCCAATAATGAGTTATGAAAAAGGGGTAGTATATTGTTCTGATAATGGATTATTATTCTGATGCATAGTTAGAAGAGATTTATGAGCTTAAATCCATGGTCAGAAAATTATTTGATAGTGATACTGAACAAAAATTCTATCCATAAGTAGAGGAAGAGAAGGATAATAAATTGGTCAACATGGATGAACTAAAGAAAATAATTAATCAAGTCACATATACATTTCAAAATCATATGTAATAAAAAGAAGAAAAGGAACAAAAGGTTGTATAATAATATAGACCTATAGTAAATCTACTACTAATATCAAATATAAAGGTTTAAGAATAAATGGAAGATTAAAATCTACCATTTCTTACTCTTGATGATATTTTACCTATAAAATTGAATTTTGAAGAGGAATTAAAATCTTATCTTGTTTTGGGGGATTGATTTTCTTGAACTTTTCCTTCTATAATTTAACTAAAATATAATTATCTACTAGTCTTACTTATTTTAAAAATAAAAAATTAATAGGATAGTTACAAGACCTAGATAATTAATACAAACATAGAATGGATGTTTTCTACTTTGGATAAAAGTTGGAATAACCACTATTTCCAACATCCATACTGGGAGACTTCCAAGATGCAGTGTACTTAAAGAATGTACTATATAATGAACCTAAATATATAGATAATCTAAAAATGAATTATTTTTATTAATATTTTATTTATAATAAATTTAAATCAAACCTCCCTTATAATACAATATAATATATAACTAACATTATTCCTATCTTGGATGATGACGAGGATACAATAAAGGGATTCAATTTTTATTGCAAACTTGACAACCCCAAGAAACCAAGTATTTGAAATTATATTTCAAGGGTGTTGTATGAGAAACAATAGTTTCAAACTAGATTACATTTGGGATAAAATTAAACCTTTATATTATTTAATTTCATATAATCTTCTTTACATCTTGATCTACCTTGTTTCTAAGTTATAGGACCAACACCATTTATATTGTCTTGTGTAAAAGAAAAAGGGGGTGTGGAAGTGGGAAAAAAAGAACTACTCTAATTAATTACTAATATATAAGTATGATATAGAACATAAGAGTACAATCATGATGAAAAATTAGTTCAAGTTAATAAAGATGAAAATCCACTCCTATGAGAATATTCCACACACTTAGTAGGATATTTAAGTGTGTTAACAGTTGAAAAGGATCTTAATGAACAATATTTTGACCATTTTCTGAAATATTCATTGTAAAAGTTTGATTTATATTTTTAAAGGGAGGTGGATAAAGTAGAATAATGAGTATAAGGACATATGGACACCCTACTCCAATAAGTACAAGAAGGAGAAACTAATTTGGTGGTGGATGAACTTGGATCACCCGCAGATATGTCATATGAAGTGATCCCTCAAGAATACTAAGAATATCATATGGATATAGGTAATGAAGAATAATATGAGGCCCTGTATATAATTATTCTAGAACAAAATTTCAATTTTTACCATAAGGATAAGGATAATGATATGAAGAACTCTAGAAATGTGGAACTTTACATAGAAGTGAAGTTGAGAAACTATGGATAGAAGATGATGTGGTGGTTTTCATCATTAGAACTTGACTCTCCTTTATATTGGGGATAATCTCAAGGCTATAAAACTATGTATAGTAAAAATATATCCCCTCTTGTGAGGGATAACCAAGAATATTTCCCTTTTATATTTTAATTTTATTTGGGTTTTAATAAAATTATTATGTTTTTTATTTTTTTTATTTTTAGCTTTCCAATGTGGATAAAAGATGTGGATTTCATTTAAGACTATTGGATAATGTAAGGAAACTAATTTTATAAATAAACATGGTTGTTTCTTCCCATTTAAATGTTTTTGAAATTTCAAATTCAAAATATTTTTTTCATTGACATTATCATTTTTTGAAATAATTAAAAGTAGTGCCTAACATAAGTGTTGGTGAGGTGAACATGTTATGTACATATATTTTATAATCTTCCATTATTTTGGTGTGTTTATTTCATAGAAAATAAAATAAAATGAAAAAACTCAATCATATTTTGAACCATATCACTAAAAAATAACAAAATCACACCAAAATAATAGGAACTCTTGTTTTGGAACTAGGGAGAAATGTGATAATGAAAGGTAATTTGATGGAATTCAGTTTTAAACATCTTGAAATTAAAATTTTGAACTTGATCCTTAGTAACTTAAATTTTGTGAAAAAGAATACATTAGGGACCCTCCAAAAATGAAATTTATATAGCTCATATGAACTAAAGTGAAAATGTATATTTGAACTTATCGATAAGTCTTCATAAGTCAATAAAACACATTTGTTAGTGAGTATTCCATTAAATAATAACAATAACGTCCTGAGAGTCAGCTTCCCATGTTTTTCTTTTATGATCTAACTATTATAATCAGTCCCATAGGATACATTCTATAATATTATGGTTTATTTATAGGTTTATATAGAATCATTTAATATTTTTTTTTGCAAAACAATATAGTTTAGAAAAATTAAATAAATTCTAATTGATAAATGGGATGAAAATATTTTGGGAATTGTAAACATGGATGAAGAAGGGGCATATAATATATCTAAATTTCATATAGTAAGTATCAAGTAAGTGGTAATTATAGTAATGGTGTAAGTATACTTGGAGATATGAATAAATTAAAGTGATACTTTTTTGGATTATAATTCCATTAAATTAAATTTATTTATAATTTATTGAATTGGGATATTAATTTTAGAAAAATGTGAGGCCATCTTGAACATGAGGAAAAGTTTCTGTTTAAGTGTGGGGAATGAAAGAACAACATTTTTTCATTTATTTTTAGTTAATATTTAGTATAAATAATATTCTATAATAGTGCAAGTTTTATGTTTTTATTTTATTGTTCAAATAATGAGATTAATCTGAAAATAACCTTAATCATGATTCTAATTTAATTTATTATAATTTTAGTTTTAAATGTTAACGTACATATCTTGGGTTTTTTATTTTTATGTGTTTGAGTTACCCTTATGAATGTAGTATATTATATATAAGGGTAACATGTGAAATTTTTGTAAAGGTATACAATGACACAACATAAATGCACTACCATAGTTATGTATGGTATATAAATGTCACACATATGCCATGTAAAGGTTTCCATGATGCTAGAATTTCATCGTAAGGGTAAATGGAATGGTCCTTTAGCTGTATAGAGGTCCTCCATGTGTTATTTAAAGGTATTTTCATGCTTCATCATCCTCATGTATATAATTGATAAGTAAAAGGAATCCTCGCACAAGGAAGCTCTGTAAGTGTAATCAAGAAGATATGCACGAGTAGTGATTGAATTTACTATGTTGTGTAAAGGTCATAATGTTAGATACATAGGGGTCATTTTCATGAATTGGATGGGTTTTTTAAGATCCATTCATGCATTAAACATGATATATAAGGGTAATAGATTCCCATACATAAAGTTACCAACATGGAAGGTTAAATCATAAATTCCCTAAATAAATAGGGCCCAAATTCAAATCAAATTCATTCCTTTGGTATTACCAAATTGGGGAGTGCTTCTCCACCATTATATGTGACACATTCTAGTGGAATATGAAATTTAATATTATGTATATAATGATGAGAAAATTAAATATTCAAGATAAACCTAACTAAAGAAAAATTGACCCTCAACTTGGACACATAGAGATGACCAGAAGAATGGATTTTGGGAGGTCATGACATTGAAATTTATAGAGGAGGATGAAGGTTCCTTGACGATTATAAATACTACATCCTTTTAAATTTAAATGGATTCTGAAATTAAACTTATGCCTAACTTATATTAGATATGTATTTTAATATAATTCTTTCATATATTATATTTTTCTCCAGTGGTAGAACTATAGGACTCTATGGCTTGGATGAGGAGAAATTACCCCAAGACCACTGTTGTATTTCAATGAATTCATATTTTTTATTCCTCCTATAAAAATTTTCATGAGATCCAAGGTATGGACTCAAGGAGTAGATGACCATAATTGTTGTTTTTTCATTTCTTATTCATCTATTTTATTTATTTGGTTTACACATAATCCACCATGATCTTATTTTTTTTATTATATAGTGGAGGGGATTAAGTATTGATAGAGTAATGATTGGGGGTCCTTTTTCACTATGGTTTGGTATAATTGGAATTGTAGTGATCATTTCTTGTATGACCTAACAAAAATTTTAGAGAGAGAGTGAGTGTATTGAGGTTTTGAGTTACTTTTTGAGAATATATAGAGGAGAGAATTTATTTATGATAGGTAGTGATAAAGTGGATAGAATAATTATCCAATGACTATCCATTCTTGTTTTTGTTTAATTTCCATCTTTATTTTCATCCATTCACACATTATTTCATCTTTTTCACCATTATTCTTTTATCAGTTTTAATGTAAAGAGTAACTGGTTAGTATACTACTAACTTTAGTTTTATGATTTGTTGTTATGATCTTTTAAATCAATATAAATGTATAGTTATGCTAAAATGGACCTAGTTTCCCCTGAAACATATTTTAATATAACTATAAATTTCTATTGATTTAATTCCTCACAAAAACCTCAAATAATACTTGAGTTAGTAGTAGTGATACATGCCTTGAAGTTATACAACCACTGTATCTTTAGGGAGATGATTAAATTATATTAATAACATAATATTCTAATGTATATTTTCACCTATATGGCATTGAATATTTAATAGATACACTGGGTGGAGTATCTCCAAAATTTTGACTTCAACATAGTCTATAACCCTAAAAAGGGGAATATGGTTTCTGATGCATTAGATATAATCTACTAGTATAGGAAGTGAGGAAATCAGAGGATGTATAATGCTTGATGAAATTGTTCACTAGATTCATTTGGATGTGGAAGAGTAAGATGAGAAGGTGTTCTTGATTTGTTTGAAAGTCACGTCTCCCTTGGATGATCTTATTTTGATCGATCTAGAAACATATTCCAAATTCTATCATCTTAGAATAGTTTTGAATAGTAGGGAGACCTTGGGTGATTAGTCTTAGTCTTCCAAGATTTTTTCTGTTTGAAAATAGGTTCTTCATCCACATGACATTGAGGAATAAGATGATATAGGGTGAAAATCAGTCAAATTAGTACATTCACCTTAGGGATACAAAAATGTTTTATGTTGTGAAATGATGAGATTGGTAACTGAAGATAAGGCTGCCAATTGCTGATTTTATGTATTGGTGCCTTACCTATTAGATGATCAAGGATGAGTATCAGAGGATTATTGGTTTATTGAATCCCATTACCATTATACTATAGAAGTGGGATGATATTTCCATATATTTCATGATTAGATTTTCTCAAACTCTGAGTGAGAAGGATAATATTTGGTTTTTTATCAATTAGTTGACTAAATTAGCTCATTTTCTTCCTTTAAATGAGCTAGTGAAGGTGGAGGGGCTCATATAATTGTGCACTTGGGAGATTTTAAGGATTTAGGGTTTCCTTTTAACCCTTTTCTTAATAATTTACATGTCTTAAATTGACATTTTAGGAGTAGTATTTAGGAGGTGATGGGTTCTCAATTGAATTTGAATATAGTGTATCACCCTCAGATGGATGGTCAGACTGATTAATCCATTCAGATCCTTAAGGATATTCTTTGAGTATTTATTATTGAACCTATATATTCTTGGTAGAATAATATATCATTAGTTTTATTATAATAATATTCATAAAAAATATAGATACCTTCGAGGTTCTATAAACGTGACTATGTCGATATACCCTTTTATGGATAGAATTGGGAGACCACTTCTTATTGGGGACGGGAAAATTAAAGGGATGATAGAAAATGTGTATTTGATTAGGAAGAAGTTAGAGACAATTTAGAGTCAAATGAAATCATATGTCAATCCTTGATGTCATTAGAGTTTGAGGTCAGTGAATGGGTGTTTCTAAAAGTTTCTCATTGGGACACTATCATTTTGGGAGACAAGGTAAGATGGTGCTGGAATAATTTGAGATATTGGAGACTACAACGAATATTAGTAAAGTGTATTACCAATTAGATTTACCACATTGGATGAAATACATTCATGATATGTTTCATGTCTCCCAACTGAAGAAGTATCGTCTAAACCCATTATATTCGATTGAGTGTGAGGATCTGGATATAGAGCCCGATGATATAGTTGCTGAGAAGCTTGTTAGTATCATGGAACATTAGAAGAAGATGTTTCATAGAAATTCCATCCCTGTTTTCCATTTGATATTGTAGTGTGTCCAAGATATTCATGATATGTGGGATTATAAATCATTTATGAGGGAGAAGTGGGATCACCTTTTCATAGATTCAGAACCTTAAGGACTTTCTAGGGGATGAAAGTGAAAAAATGAGGAGAATTATGACACCCACAAGGTCACTGGTATGTATGTATTTTTTATTTTGTATTTTATTATTTATATTTTGGGGTTCTTGTAGTTAGGGTTAAAAATGTATAAATTTAGAAAATTTTCTAGGTCACATGCTTATAAAAATGCTTAGTAATAACTATACACCCATATATGTGATGTGGTAAGGTATTTCAATGCCATTTTTCCTAATTACTACATGGTTCATCTAACTATATGTAATTTTTAAGGTAATAGTGCAACCCAATTTTCATATATGGGTGACCCACATAGTTGGAACATAGTTTTCTTAATTGTGTGGCTAAACCATGTGGACTTCCAAGATTTCTTAAAAAAATGGAATTTTGAAATTTCCCCTTATGATTATTAACCTCTCTTCTTCCCTTATTCATCTAGTTCACATGAATAATACCCTCTAGATATGTATATCCCTTTGACATTTCCTCATAAATGTATTTACTTTTATTTTTATGGATTACCTTGAGTTAGTTTTCTTTTTTACCATGATTAACTCATCTTCTTCCCATATTTCCCCTTCTCCTTCCATTTCATGGAGTTTCAGAACCCAAAAATCCCATGTGGGTTGAGACTATGGTTAGGGATGAGTGTTTACAAAAATTTCATGGAACCATAGTCTTTTTAGGATCCCTCATACTCATCTTTATCAGTTTTAGAATAAGGTGTGAGATTCCATCATTTTTGAGGAAGGGGTCTCCACCTAATGGGTATTTACTATGGAATAAATTTTATTATTTATTTTCCTTTATTTAAAATTGATTTATTTTAATTTTTATAATCTATTTAGGGATATTATGTGATTTTTTATTGTGATTATTTGCACGTTTTGGATTTAAAATCATTTTCAAATGGATTTCCTTGAAAATAAATTTTGTTATTAGGAAGCGTTTGATAAAATTATTTAAAGAAGAAAATGGTTTTAAAGGGGTTTTTAAACAATGAATGGAAAGATAATTTAGACTATAATTTATGTTTTATTTATTATTATATTATCATAATGAGATTATATGTTTGTTGTTGGTTATTTACACATGGAAGAAATTGGGTTAGTGGGTTAAAATGACTAAATAATCCCTAGTATAGATTGTATAATGGCTAGGAAATATTGCATGGTTAAACTGAGTGACATAGTGGGATGAATTGTGCTTCCTAATGGGGATTATTATATACCCAACTATACCAAGAGGGATATGAGGATAATAATAGGTTCATTTATACTAACTATAGTTCTCTTAGAGATTCTTAGTTTACCGTGACCCAAAGTCCCAAGACCATGTTTTATGTGTAAGGAATGATTGATATATGTTACCATTTATTTACTATTCAATTATTTGAGCTCTATTGAAACCCTATTTGATAGTGTTGTATTTTTTTGACAATAATTGTTGGAGCTTAGAATAATTAAACATTATTTTTATATATGATAGATTTTTTGACAATGAGATGTAGAGGGTGAAGTGGTGCATGGGGCTTGAAATGGATGAATAATTACTATATCCTTAAATAAAAGAATGTGAAAACCCTTGGAGAAGTTTATGGGATAATAAATGAAGGAAATAATCTATGGTAACGAGATCTGGAAGTATCTTAGTTCAAATATAAAGGATCTGCAGGTTTTAAAAAATTTTCTTAATTATATATGCATGGGATTTCTCATGTAAGAAAATTCAGTAGGGGATATGTTTGTGAATTTTGCTACATGAACTATTAATATAATAAAATTTGAATAAGTAATATAATTTTGTGCAAGATAAATACATGTATGCAAATCTAGAAACATAATGAAATTCAGCTACAATATAGGGACACATATGTAAATATCCCATGTAGGAAAATCTAGCTACATGAAGAAGTTCATGTATGTGGATCCAGAAACATAGTGAATATATCTATGTGATTGACTATGTAGGTAAATATTGTCACATATAAAAATTTGGAATGATGTATGGGAATTCTATAATGATATATAATATTTTATCTATGTTTTTAGAGACGTCAACCAACCGTGAAAACACATTAGTCAATGTATGGCCTGTTTAAAAGTGTTTAAAACATTATGAAACTTCAAATGAGATCATTGATCTAAGTAGATAATGAATAAAGATGTTTCAGGTGAGATACAATGAATTAAATGAAATATATTTATTCTATAAGTATTTTTTCATGATACAATCAAAGAAAGATCCATATATAAAGAAGCCTACTTTCATGAATCTCAAAGATATTATGTATTTGTTTAATATTGAATTTTGGAAAGATATATATGATGAGAATTCATGGATATGGATGATCTATAGGTTATCCATTAAACATAATAAAAAAATAAAGGTAGCATCATGGAAGGAGTTTTTCTATTTTTAGAAAAGTAAAAAGGTATGAGAAGTTCAAGGAGTTGACTCTACTCCTAATAGAATATTTTAGAAGATGTGATAGAGAAAAAAATATCATCTTCCTATCAAATGGGTGATATTTACCTGAGAAGGGACATACTTTAAAAAGATACTTTCATCACCAAATCTGATGAATAAGAAAGGGAGGAGTATTGTTATATGTTCCACTAAATATCAAATTATCGAGAGAATGAGATAAACATGAACTCACTGTAAAGATATTATTTTTAGGAAGGGAAAGATGATTCAATCTTTCACTAGAAGGAGATTTCTACAACATAGAAAAGTGAAGGAATTTCAATCGCAACACTAAAAAGTTATGTTCAAAATATATTCTAGAAATATAAAGAGGATTATTGAAGAGGGAGTTCACAATAAGTTTGTGAAGGATTATAAAGGAGATTTAGTAATTATTTAATTGTCATACAATGATGAAACCCAATGAAAGTGTATCTATTTGAAGGGAAGTACATGTATATAAACAATGTGGTATTATTTAACTAGATCAGTGATCAAATGAGTAAGAAAGACTAGTGAGATCATGTAATGTCTCACCTTAGAGTAGTGCATAAAGGAAGAGTAAAGTTAGTGTGGATTGGGTGGCATTGAACTGATACAAAACCTATAAGGACAGTGATCCTTTTGTGGTAGTGAGCCAACCTAGAACTTTATAACCACTAAAAATAGTGATCCTAGTGGCTAATTCGTGCATCAACATAAATCCAATAACATTATCCTTAGAGTAACCCTGTGTGAGTGAGAGAAGTAAAAATATTTTCATCCCTACAAGAATTAAATCATAGCATTCATATTTGGATTTAGAGAGGTTGAGGCTCAATAGGTTGATTGAAAATATTTCTTACAAATTTGGGAAAAAGATACCTAAATTAAAATTAACAATGAGGTAAAAATGGGTTTAAATTAGGAACACCCCAATTCACCCCCACTTAGGGTGTCTAAATGGGACCTAACAGTTTGAATTAGAGGGATCCCATTCTATGTGTGCTCAACCTCTGATGTTTTTTTGAAGTTGATTTATTCATTGCTCATAGTTTTTTAGAATCAAGGAATAGAGAATAAGTGTGAAAAATAATAAAATATCCAAAGTAATTCCATAGTTTTGAAAATGTTTTGGTGTTAGTGAGATTCTGCTGAAAGAGTCTAGTATCCAATAATAGAAAGGTACTGATAGTTCATATTTTGAATATGTTTACCTATACAATGATTCTATAGTAATATTTGAAGTGTCTAACATGATAAGTGAATTTGGGACTAAAAATGATGGGGAGTTTCACATACATGACATATTTTAAAGGTATTTTTTTCATTTAATTTACATCCTTTCTTTGTTTTGGGGGTTTACCTAGGTTTTAGGGAGGAATAGATGATTATTCATGAATTGGGCCAAACCGTGAGCCCAATTTCAGATTAAAAAATAAATTTTGTATCTTCTATAACTTTTTCATTTTTTAATATTTTGCACCCATTAAACTTCTCAAGTGACCTCCTCTGACATATTAACACCACCATTGCAATTTGGAGCTTTTAGAAATCCATAACCAGAGTTTCATTGGATTTTTATCTAAGGGGTTGGGCCTGCCCGAAAGCCCAATTCCTGTTTTAAAAATAAAATTTGATTTTGTTATAAATTATTCAATATTTGGGATTTTTCGGTTCTTCTAAGTTTCACCCAAGACCAATTAAACCAGCCGCGCTTCTGATCTCTCTCCCCCCACTTTGGAGCTCTGGTAAATCCCGGTTTGGTGCTGAACTTCAGAGGGTTCCTCAAATCGCCCAGATTTGAAGAGGTAAAGTCTTTCTTTCATAACTCTCTCAATTATCAATATTTTTCCTCCATTCTAGTTTTTAAATGACCTAATACATCTTGTGCGAACGAAACCTAAATTTTGGATCTTTTAAATTTCAGATACTGGTGTTTTGGAGTGATTACTTCAAGATACTTCAAGTAAATGAGCCCTTTCCTTTCCTCTTTCAAATTACTTTGGGTTTAACTCATTGTTCTTCGGGTATCTTCGGTAATAATTGAGTTTAATAATTTCCAGAAACTAGGTTTTCGAACCTAGGGTTTAACTTTGGGCTTTCTTGGCCAATTTATGTGGTTTTAGGTTTGATCTATTTCTCTCTTGGTGCGGCGGGGGTGCAATTTGATTTTCGCACAGAGATTCAAGGGTTTTTGTTACTTTGTTAGGTGATTATATTGTGTGTGCAATTTTTGTGAATTATATTTCTTTGTTAATGGTAGCTTAATGTTTTTTTCAATTGAATGTTTCCTAAAAAATTGGTTTTAGTTGCATTTATAATGCAAATGAATTTTAAGTTCCAATTTTTGGTGAAATTGGGGGTTTTTCATTCAAATATTTTATTGGTTCAATTTGGGATGACCTATAAGTAATTAGTTGATTTTAATGAACTGTAATAGGACTGAAAATACTGTTTTAATGATTTTCCCAAGTGTTTGTTGCTGTGAATGTTGGTTTTAATGGTTTTTGTGAAACACATGAATTTCTAAGAGCCGTGTTGTGTAAAAATGGATGTTTTACAATGATGTCACTTCTTGAACCATATGAGGCTTCCCTAAAAATTATTTTTTGTATTAATTTAAATGTATTGGGATGCCCTTTATTTTTTGGTAATTCAAAAATTTTCACATAGTGTGCAATAGGTGTTCTCAAGGTGTTTTGTTGTGCAAACCACTACGTGATTTTGAGGAATTGTTTTATTAAAAATCAAAGTGTTTTATTGTGTGTTTGAAGTGGTATAAAAATGTGATAGATACTTTATTGATTGTGTGTGACCAGTAGTGGTGTTCTATTTGAAAATGGAATTATGTTTCATGCTGAAATTGATTGAGCACAAAAGGGGAAGCCCGAGTACCTAGGTGGGGCGGATTTGTACTAGTACGGCTAGTGGACTAGATGGGGTTTGTCCCTGTTTCACTTAGCATTTAGATAACGACAACTCTAACTAAACTATGTGGATGATTATTGGGGACCACTAGGTTATGGGTATGTTCCATACTAGTGGCTCATGCATGAGAGTGGATTTTACTGTGGTTGCTTTACACCGAGGTACGAGGTACATAGGGCCCGAGACAACCTAGTGACTAGGGGTGTTCCTGGTTTGTTGCTCACTGGATTTTTAGTATTTACCCTTGTATTTGGGTGTTTTTTTTCAGTACTTTACAGTATCTATCATTTCCATTTAGTTATGTTAACATTCTGGAAATTCTAGTTTGAAAACTTTTTTTCAAATGAAAGTTGCATTTCTTGGAATTTCATCATCATTTTTCATTACAAATTAAAACTATTTGCTTCTTCACCTTATATTGCATGCACTTTGGAATCATTGGGTGGTATCATATTGGGCTTAGGCTCACACCCTACTTACACCCCTTGGGTTTAATAAGACTTTGTTATGCTTGATTCAGGTAAAGGAAAGGCTAAGGGTGATGGCGGTTCAGGGTGTTAGTTCCCATCCTTGGTGCGGAGTTGCGGAGATAGCTTGGGGGCGATGACCCCTAGTCATGTGGAGTCCTTGGGTCTGTATTGATGCTATAATCATTTTTATTTGGGCCACTTGTATTATCTTTAAACCAATTTACTCAGTTCTGGTTTTTTTACTTAAGTCTTGTTTGGCTCAAAAATTTCAGATTTATATTATGGATTGTTTTAATGTTTTATGCTTTCATACTTGGGTAAATCATTCCCAAACCAGATTTTTTTGATACCCGGGAACTTGTTCCAGCCCGTGGGGATAGGGAACGCCCTTCGGGTCATGTCACGGGCTGGATTTGGTTCCGGTTTTGGCGGCGACCAGATTTGGTTCGTGACAGGGAGACCCTAAGAATACTAAAGGAGGAAACATTACACCATTTAGAGGAAGTATATTTGCAGTTTAAAGAAGAGATTTTGAAGTATAAAAGCGTGAACAAGAAACATATTGAACTAGGTACTAATCTAAGGGAGAAGAATGAATAAAAAACTTATATATTGGAAGTAATGTATTCTGAATTGTTACATATCAAGTCTAATTTAAATGAAAATTTCCACTACTAAAATAAATTTTACAATTTTATGTCCAAGAAGGAAAAACTTTCTGTACATATGAAAAAATTGGCTGAGAAAGTCGAAAGGCTACAAAATTGAAGGTGAGCCTTAAAGACTCCATTTCTCAGAAGAAATATAATATTAAGAAGATAAGTCACATGATAAAAAATCTCTCACAATAATTTGAATAATATATGTTTATTGTAAATACCCAAAAGAAAAAATCAGAATGCTCAACTTGAATTTAAGAGAAAGAGAATCCTGTAGTTGGATGGAGAGGTGTGCTCAACCAAGAAGCAATTAATATCCAGGGAAGATCTGAAGTTTTAAAAGAAGATAGGTATAGATGATACCAAAAAGAGGTAAATATGTGGAGATACAAGTAATATAATAAAAATTGTCTCTACAAGAGGCATATAAAAACAAATTCTCACCTCAAGATGAAATGGAAATTTGTGCTACTATTATTGGATGCATGGGCATAATTCTAGTTTTTTTACTCAGGAATGAGAAGATATAAACTGATATGAATCTGGTAGAAAACATGAAATATTTAGTTAATAATACTATAAAAGGAGGTATGGGTATTATCCAAATAATTATAACAATTCCGACTATGTCTCAAGTGAAAATTCCAAGAGTAGTTCAGTTGGAATAAAAGGGGGAAATCAGCTTGTATTAAAGGAAAGATTTGTCCCTCTCAAGAACATATTTATGGGTATATTTGATGATTATTTACATGTTGAAATTCGATCAAGAATAATTTTTAAAATTTTACCAAAAAAAGAACCACTTTGAATTAAATAATACAAAGATTGGGGAAAAAATGAAACTTTAGTAGTGAAGGAAGTGGAAAAGGCTGTCCCAATTGTGAGAAAAGAAAGGAATCTAGCTAGTAGGAATTTTAAGTTGGAACTTATGATAATGAAAGAGGTAAAGTATAGTGTAATTATTCTATAATAGAGAGATAAAAATAATGATGAGGGTAGTATCAAGTCATTAAAGGAGGAAAAGTTTACAAGTGGGATTTCTATGAGAATTAAAGAGAATCCAAAGCCAAAAGTGGAGACCCCAAAAGAAATCACTCAAGATAAAAAATTTGTAATCAATTTTACTCAAATTAAATTTATTTTAAAGGGGATAATTAATCTCATTAGGGAGGATTATCCAAATTAAAATAAGGTTAATTAGGTGATGACATTCCTCTTACAAATTTTGAAAATGTGAGGAGGAAAAGTGGAATGAAATTGGTTGGTCCAACATGACCATCCACACAACTCTACTTGAGGAGGTTTGAGGTAACCCTCTCCCCATGATTTTAAATTCTTATTAGAATTAGTATATTTATATGGGATATAAAAAATACATGGGGTTAGTGTTCTAGAAATGTAATCATGAAATGGATCCTAATGTTAAATTAGTCCATAATATGAAAAAACCATGTAACAAGGGAAGTGAGGGAGTATTTCAATCCCATAAATGGTATCAATTAAAAAAATAGATGTCAAGGATAATAGTAAATCATTAATTATTTTTTAGGAACAAGTTTTCACTCATCATATGAAGCTAGAATATAATAACCCTACTCTTTATTTCACACTTAAACATAATTTATTACATAAAATATTCACTTGAAACAACATAGAAGATTGATAGTTCTAGTGTCTTTCAGGATTAGAAACATTACATAACAACTTAAACATTAAATACACATATTTATTGAAAACTTCTTTTACAAGACCACACACATTCTTTCGTACTTAACATTGCATGGGATAACATGAAGACATGTATAAGAAAAGGGTGAGCTATAAAGCCCAGTAAGGGAGTAAACAAGGCATAACATAAATAATACAATACATATTAGGAAATAGGAATATCAATGGATCAAAAAAGAAACATGAAAATAAAGTCATGATATAGCATGATTATCATAACATGGAAATGTGGAAACAACATTCAACATGATATTGGCTTGAGCTAAGGCTCATTGTACATGGATCATGAGTAAAACATCATTACACTTGAATTATCATTACTAAACCCTCAGTTCACTTGACATATCATTATACTAATCTTTACCCAATGAATTGGAGCACTGTTAGGGCACACCCTTCTTAATCATTTCATTTCATGAATAAGTGTGCCACATGGATCATACAACATGGAATCATTCAACACCATCATTTATTTCATGAAAAAGGAATGTGGAATGAATACATGAAACTATATAATAAATAAGTAAATGTGTGTAAAGGTGAATACCCTTTATATATAAATGTTCATGGTATTCACTACACAATGACTTTGGCTTGGAAAATTCACTGTGCAATTTCGGCAGCATAACAGCGTGACATAATAATTCATAAAAGATGGTTTATGAGAGAGAAAGGTGTGTATCATCATATGTACATGAAATGGACAGTAATGGGGTCATATAAATACATGTACCAAAATATATAATGGAATTTATATTCATAATAAAAAAGAATTACTTGAATGTAAATGAGGAGAGAGAAATCCTTTAGGGAATTTTGGCATGGTAATAGGTGTACATGAGAGGAATTAATGAGAGATAAAGCAGTATCTCATCATTAAAAAATAAATAGGGTTGTATGGGGAGGTTTAAAATAATACCCCAATATTTTTAATTGAAAATAAAAGGGTATAATAATATAAAGAAATTTGGACAAAAATAATAAAGGAAGAAATCCCTTACGGTATTTCAGCATGGTAACAGGCGTACATGGGAGACATTAATGAGAGATAAAGAGGTATATCATCATTAAAAAATAAGGAGGGAAGTATGTAGGAGTTTATAAATCATACCACAAAATTTATAATTGAAAACAAATGTGTATAACAATATAAAGAAATTTGGAAAAAAATGAGAAAGGAAGAAATACCTTACGGAATTTCAGCACGGTAACGTGTGTACATGGTAGACATTAATGAGAGAGAAAGAGGTCTCTAATCATTAAAAATTAGGAGGTCAGTACGAGGTATGTTAGAAATAATTACCAAACATTTTTAATTGAAAATAAATGGGTATAACAACATAAAGAAATTCTAAAAAAAACGAGAAAGGAAGAAATCCCTTACGGAATTTCAGCATGGTAACGGGTGTACATGGGAGGTATTAATGTGAGAGAAAGATGTATCTCATAATTAAAAAATAAGGAGGGAAGTATGGGGGAGGTGAGAAATCGTACCCCAATATTTTTAATTTAAAATAAATGGGTATAACAACAAAATGAAATTTCTAAAAAAATGAGAAATGAAGAAATCCCTTACTTGGAAGTGTGATATTAAAATATTGGGAGAGGCTTGATAGATAATTATTAGGATATTAGGGCGCCTTGGGAGGATTATAGATAGAGGAGGGTATAGGTTGGTCTAGATCCAAAGGATTTGAGTGAAGAGTAAGTGGGAGTTTGGGTGAGTTTATATAGGAAAAGGGAGGGAATTATTTATGATTTAGGTTTTGGACCCTACACATTAAACTAATCAAAACCAGAAACCATCCCATGGTTTTTGCCCATGGTTTTTGAAAAAGGGGAGTGTAAAACATTATTTTATAAGTCCAATGTACAAACTTATTAAAATGTTTTATTAGTTTTGGAGGGTCCACTAATGCTCTGTAAAATAAAAAAGTAAACCTAAAATTCGACTATCTCAGAAAATTATGAAAAATTCACAAGGAAATCATTTTAAAATGTTAAAATGTTTTATTAGTTTTGGAGGGTCCACTAAGGCTCTGTAAAATAAAAAAATAAAACTAAAATTACATTATTTTAATGGTAAAACATATATTGTAAAAACATACCATTTATATAATTTCATTAAATCACTATTGGGTCATTATGATGTCCTAAACACATTATATATTTAAATGGTATTTAATTTTTACCCAAAAATTCGACTATCTCAGAAAATTATGAAAAAATCACCATTGGATAATTTCAACATCCTAATTACAAAACTAATATTCATTTTATCTAAATAATTTTCTAAATATGTGAATTCTTACTTTTAAAACAAAAACCGACATTTATCGAAAATTCATGGGTTTTGACAAAAACGACTTTCAAACCTTAATAAATATTACAATTGTATTCATAAAAATTATGTTATTATTTACATTTAATAAAGAGTTAATTTATTAATAATATTTTATTAAAAATATTATTTAATGCAAAAATCCATTAATTCATCAAAAGATACTTCTTAATTGAATAATAACTAAAAATACTATTTCTGCTTAAAAAACAATTTACAAAGTAAAAATAATAAAATGAATGTATATTATTTATTATATACAAAAATAACACACATAATAATAGTTCTAAGGTCTTGTTACATAACCATTTATAACACCCGCATAAGACCTAAGGGTTAGGTGTGTGATGGTGACAAACTCTTGGGTGGATTGGATAACATTTCTCGTGTGGTAATCTCTACTAACTTCCAATTCTCCCATAGATAGTTCCTCTCAATATTAATGTGTTGAAGCTAGGCTTGGGCTTGGTCAAGATCAAAGCCCAGTGACACCACCTCCTTTCCTAGCTCCGAAAAATGGGCTTTATAGGAATCAATTCTAATGGATGATGCCATCACTTGCTTTATCTGAGTAAATTGGTTTTGTTAAATCCCTATATTTATACTAATCACGTGATCACTGTTCAATGACTATATTAGCAATGGTAACAATTCTTAATGTTATTTTGAAATCCAAAATAATTAAACCAAATAAGTTCATATGTTATATAACCATTTTACAGAATAATATATTTAATTCGATCAAGAGGAATTTTCATTGATAAAATTTTGGGTCGTTACATAGAATATCCATTCTAGGAGAAAATTTCAAATTTGAAAAAAACCTGTACGTTGGAATGTAGTTTTTCAATTGATAAAAAATACCAAATTTAGCTAACATAGGTTCCAAAACCTTATTTGATATTACATATGATATCAATTCCAATATGAGTAAATTATAGTGGTATCAAATCCTAAAATTAGTGTAGAAGTCCACTTAACTGAGGAGAATAAACCTAGAGTTAAAAAGAACAACATTAATATTTTTAAATATCATTTTTGTTTCTCTTCTAACATTTGGTATCATCTCTTTACTATGTAAATGATGCCCATTTATACTAATTTTTAGATTTGTTTATCAAAAAGTGGAACCCCAAAATTAAGCAAAAGGAATTGGTTTCAGAATAATAAAATTCAAATTGAGATTCCAGATAATATTTTAAGGTCATTACCCCTTATTTTTATAAGGACATAACCAGTGAAGATCTAGAGGATATGTATATCACAGACCCATTGTGTTTTAAATTTATACACTAAATATTTGGTGTGAAAGTATGATGGAGTTCATAGGTTTATTTTGGGAAGTTAAAGATGAATCTACTTGAATTTTGTAGGAATAATGAGTGACATATACAACACGGTGGCGTTTATAAAAAATCTTGTTTCTTACACTGAGCTTAATCACAATAGGCTTCGATTATTTTTTTGACAGTCAATGTGAAAAGTGGAAAATTCACTCACAAATTTTCTTAGGAATGTGTATATGTATAAGAAAAAGAGATTCTAGAATTGGGTTTTCTAACTCGAATGTTATAAAAAACATTTGGTGAATAGATACAAAGGATAAAGTATTATGATAAAGGTATAAATGGAAGGAGTAGAATACGCCTTTCTTATCCTCAAATGTTGAATTAAAACCCATGATAAACCCCTCTTATACAAATAGAGAGTTGATATTTATTGAATTTTCTTCCCATATATTAAGGGGATAAAAAGTTTGAGGATGCCTAAGTATTGATAAAGGGGGATATCAACCCCTCTTTATCTAAAGATGAAAATAGATAACCCCATTATGAAGGGTGTGTGTAACCAAATACACCCTAAATAGGAGATAACATCAAGAGATAAAATCTACTCATAGTTAAAACCTTTGTATTTCGTTGAAAATGGTAGACATATTATATGATGAAGGTTCATGGTCAAAAAAATCTAAAGGGAAATATTGTTAACAGTATTTTATATGGAATTGATAATGAAATTTCCTTACATAATATGTCCCCATTTTTAAATTAAATTAAAAGGGGATAAATATAAGAAACTTTTATATGATGAAGGTTCATTGTTAGTAAAATCAAAAGGGGGAGACTATTGTTACCTTATTATATGGTGTTGTAATTTTTATCAATAAGTGCGGGATATTGATTTTTACATATATTGGGTTTGTTGACAAAGATATGCAGAGGTCAACATGATGAATAAATTTTTTCATGGATAAATAATGATTATATACTTTAAGAATACCAAAAAATCCTTTTAAAAGCTCATGGGAAGATCCATGAAGGCCAAAAGCTATGGGAAAGTTATCTAGAAGTATCTCAGTTCAAATATAGAGGATATAAATATTTTCAAAAAATCTTCCTAAGTACCAACTTATGGGATTTATCACCTAGGAAAATTAAGTAGGGGTGATATCTGAAAATTCATCTAGGTAAATTGTTTATGATTGAAAATTCAACAACATAAATGAATTCAGGGGAGGGGTGAACCACATATTAAAATATATCCACATATAAGAATTTGGATAAGTGATATGGGAATGTATTTAAATATCACATGTAGGATAATCTAGCTACATGAATAAGTTTACATATGTGAATCCAACGATGTAAGAAATTTGGACCACTTAAGGAAACTCAGTTACATAATGGACTAAGTAGGAAAATATATACATGTATGTGAATTTGGATTGATATATGGGAGTTCTACAATGACGTAGGGGATTTTATCAATATTTTTATAGAGTTTTTAATCAACTATGAAAATAGAACAGTTGATATGGGATCTATTATAAGTGTTCAAAACATCATGGAACATCAAATGGGATCCATGATCCTAGAAAATAATGAATAAGGAAGTTTTATGGGATATACAATGAATTAAATGAAATATATTTACATTGTAAGGAGTGTTTCACATTGAAAGTAAGGAAGGATCCATTCATGAAGAAAATTTCCTACATAAATATTTAGGATATTATATCTTTATTCAACCTAAATCTAATGAGAAGTTATGGATATGGAAGATCAATAGGTTTCCCATGCAAAATGCTAAGAAAAATAAAGGTGGACTTGTTGAAGGAGTTTTTCCATATTTTTAAAAATTAATAAGTTCAAGAAGTTCACATAGTTGAACTCACTCCTAATAGAATATTTTGGAAGACGTGATAGAGAATAAATATTTTGTTCCTATAAAATGGGTGACATAAACATGAGAAGGGGAATACTAAAAACCGAGATCTTTCATCACTATATTTGAAGAGGAAAAATGTTATAAGACTATTGGGTGTTTAAATAATGATAAAAGTTTCATGAGAAGGATATGAACTTATACTCACCTTTAAAACTCAATTTCCAAGAAGGAAAAGAAGTTTATGTCCTACACTAGAAAGATATTACTACAATGCATCAAATTTAAGGCATTTTAGGAATTAAGATACAAATTTAAGTGCCATATTTATTTTAGAAATTCGAAGAGGTTGTTTGGAGATAGAGTTTATAATAGGTCTAGAAAGGAGAAATAATAAAATTTAATAGTTAATCCATTGACATACAAGGATTCAACCTAAAAAAATGTTACTGTTTAAAGGGACATCCATGTCTATAAACTGTGTTGTATTCTTTCCCCATATAAGTGAGAAAAAGAGGAAGAAAGAGCAATGAGATCATGTGAAGTCCTACCTCGGAGTAGCGTGTAATGTGTGAGGAAAGTAGTGATCCTTCGGTGGTAATGAACAAAACCATAACCTTGTAACCACTAAAATAAATGATCATAGTGGTTAATTGGTGTATCAATACAATATCAATTTCATGCTCCTTGTAGTATCCATGTATGGGTGAACCAAGTAAAAATATACGTGTCCCTATATGCACTATATCTATGAATTTATATGTTAATTTATTGAGGTTTTGGGGCAATAGATTGGTTGAACATAGTTCCTACACACATGGGAATAATATCCTTAAAGTTGAATCATTAACGAGGTCAAAACATCTTTAAATAGAGAACACCTTGATCCACCCATATCTTACGGTTCCTAAATAGGACATAACAATATTAATGATGTTTATGAAATTCCACCCTTTTCTTTACATATTCATTACCTATTCATATTATCTTCTTCTTTAAAATTTCCCCCTTTTAAAATAATCAAAAGAATTTATCAATGTTTTGAAGAAAAGAGTTTTGAAAACATTGTTTTCAAACTATAAATAGTTTTTTTCATGGAGAAATACGTTATAGGTTCATTGTGCTATCCTACTGGGATTTTCATCACACCTTGTATATTCCTTTGGGTGTATGTAGAACTAGTTTTATAGGATACAGATAATGGCAAGGGTTCTAGATAGTTTAGTGGATCATCCCGATTCTCATTGTCCTCTTTTGATGCAGTGATGACAGTGATTCTATGTTCTATAAAGTTAGATTCCTATAGGGTGTTTTGGGATCCTCCATGTTTTTGGGTTATTTTATATCTACCACTCTATCCTTGATAATATTTTGGAAATTTTTGTATATAGATGTTTTTTTAACTTTTCTCATGATTATGGAGTGATTTTTATGAGTTATTTTATTGTTTTACTTTTTATACTCTATTTTTATATCATTATATTCTGAAATTTCTTATTTTTTTGCATGGAAAACCAATTTTCATATGGGTCATTCTATAATTTAATGAATAATTAGAGAAATGTTTATTTATATTCTGAGGGTGAAACCATTCTGAAATGGATTTATTTTTATATCCTAGTTTTTTTCTCTAGCTCATGGTAATTAGGAACATGCTTCAGGCCCTATGGTGATCCAGAATGGGTGATAGGTTAGGTTGACCCAGGAAGTTTTGTTGCATGATGGTATCAAGATAGTGATAGAAATAAAAAGAGGGTAGAGGTGAATTATTGATCTTAAAAAATTAGGGCCAATAAGAATTAATGTATAATTTATTAGATAATTAAACATTAACAGTCTAAGAATCAATAAAAAGTGCAGTGAGCGAGTGAAGAGTGTAAGAAGAAAATATAAAAGAGACAACATATAATATTTTATAGTACTTTATATCAAAATTATCACATGTATACTCTTTACACCTCTCTATACCTAAGAGATTTGAATCCCACTAAAAGGTATATCAATTTTATGGGATAATGAAAACTATTTACATTTTCCTTTTTTAACATGGAGTTACAGAACCTTATCCCTTGTCTTTTATGGGTTTAGATAATAACCCATCTTTTTAATATTAGAAGACCCAACCTATACTTTCAAAGTTTCAACACTATCCTTATTCATTTTATAGGTATAAATAGAAACCAAACATTCAAATATAAAATCCAAACCAATGCGATATTTCTTTTTTATAAGGTTAGAATAACCAAGACACTTCCTTTTAAGGGAGGTACAACCATATGTGAATTTTGAGTACAACATGGTAAACACTTTAAAAAATAGAATAATACAAAAAAATTTAAACCTATGAAATAAGAATAGGTAATTCCAATACAGATAAAAATAGAATCAAACTTATAGAATTATGTATAACCTTGATGTTTTGGTTGAACTAGCACAACCTTAGTAATCCAGAGGTAGCGGTGTGTTAATGATTTAACACAAGAACTTTGAAGCACTTCATTTTTAATGGAATCACATGTACCTAAATGAATTATTTAACTTCTATTTTTAGATGAATTTACCAAATGTTCAATCCTCAATGTTTACAAAATTCTCATCATAGTTAGAAATAGTTAGATTAATTGATGTTTCTAAAATAAGTGTAGTCTATTGATACATTAAAAATTGTTTCCATACATCATGATTTAGTTTTAAAACTATATTGGATAAATAAAATAAAGTGTGAAATAAACACACACACACATATATAATGAAACAAAATACTCCATGGTGAAAAGAGTGCTTCATGATGCAATTGGAATATTTTATGAAACACTTTAGTTATCTATTCCAATATCCTTCATTTGAAAATAAATTTATAGAAATAAAAAACTATACAGAAAATTTAAAATTTATTTTAAATCATATGAACATTATAAAAAATGATTTTATAAGACAATTTAAAACATTATATAGTTCATATATGAGTTTGTAAGTTTTATTTTACAAGTTTGTAAGGTTTATTTTATAATTCATAAGGTTCATTGAATGTTTTCAAGGTTTATTTAATGTTCATAAGGTTTATTGAGCACTTAAAAAAACTTCAGAAAATTCAACTTTGTAATGATAAATTGGGACTATATAAGAATATTTTTAAAACCTCATAAGGGTGAAAAAGAAAAAAAATTAGTAAAATCAACATCATAAGGATAGTTATTTAATTTAAAAGAGTAATTTAAAAACATCGAATGAGTGATCCAACGCTTAAATTTTTTTTAAAAACACAAAGATAAATAATAATAAATTAAAATCATTATGAAATTATTTAATATTGAAAATATTACTATTTTTTATGTCTTTCAAGATGTTGAGTCATCAAGAACCAAATTCCATGCAATAAAATTATTAAAAATTTAATCACTAAAATTTTATAATTTTTTTTGTCTATTTTATTAAAATACTTTCAGTTTCATATAATAAATAATTTTTATAGGATATAGATTTTATAAGATATATAATTTAAATATGATTTAAAAATCACATAAGATATTTTTTTCCAAGATATAAAAAATGTGTAATATATTGAAATAGTGAAAACAAAATGTAATTTATGTTTTACTTTGTGAAAAATAAAGAAAAAAACATGTATGATGTTTTAAAATAATACCAATGGTGTTATCCTTTGAAAAAAATTTAATACTAAAGATGGAAATCCTATTAGATTCGATTTGAATGATATTTTACTTATTTAAATGTTTAGAAACTTTATATATAGTATAATTATTTTGTTAATATGACACATAACATATTTTTATTTGAAATAAAATGATATGTAATATATTTAAAAACATAAAATATAATATGTAAGACAAATTACATAAGAAAATATTTACAACACAGAATTAAATTTCAAGAATCAATATCAATATAAATGTTATAAAAAATAATAAAAAACAATAATTAGTGAACAAACACGCAAAAAAAATATTATAGTAGATTAATACATAGTGAAATTAACAATGTTCTATAAGTAGTGAAAAATTCAAAATAATGGTGAGGTATATAATTAACAAAACCAAACCAAATGACATGTGAAAATATAATTTTCTAAACACAAATAAAGTGTAAATCATCCATTTAATAATTTATCCCTTTTTGATAATTACAAAACTAAACACAACTAAAAAACTTCACCCCCTTTTTTTATTGATCAAAAAGTTCAAAAATTGGAAAAAAACTAGAATTAAAAAATGCCCCCTTTTTAAAAACAAGTATTTATACCATTGAGTTAAATAATAAAAAATAATAAAATAATAATATGATTCTAAAAATCATCTAAATTTTTAAATAAATAAATATTCTCCTCTCAATTTAGAATATAAACTTTCATGCAATAAAATATTTATATTATAGTATGTTCATAATAGATTAAAAAAAATTAGCACACTAAAATCATGAATTCAAAAGAAATATTTTAACCGATTAAAAGATAATAAAATTAGTAAAAATCTTCCATAAGAGTAGAAGTACTAAAGAAATCATTATTCTTATGAAAAAGATAATAAAAATTAATATTAAATATTCTAATTCAAATTAAGAAATTATATCCCCTTAATGAATTTTATTCTTAAAATAGATATACCATCTGTTAAATAAAAATAGTAAAACTTCCATAGGTGAAATAATAATTAACCCTGTAAACTAATTAGAAATTTAAGCAGTTTAACCAAAATAACTCCACCTTAATTAAGGATTCTTATCCTACTTAAAAATATTCTTATATAAAATTAAAAACTACTAAAATAATCTATATTAGAAGGTAAAATTATCTTCAAGGAATTTTAAACAGGATATAAAATTATTTTAAAATAATATATTCAAAGAATTTAAAGGTAACTAGTTGTGTATGAACATACTAGTAAACCAAAAAATAGATATAATTAAAGAATATTTTAGAGCCAAAAAATAACTTATAGATTAATGTATATGAAAACATGCTATAAAATATAATAATAAGTGGTATGAATACTGAAGAATAAAAGTATACTTAGTTGGTAGTAAAGACCATCTTAAAACCCTTTAGATTTGAATAAGATTATTTAGAAACCCTTGATTTATAAGAGTCAATTATTTTAACATTGAAAAAAAATTTAGATATAAAATCCATCTTATGACCAAAACATTAAACATGTTTTAAATAATAGTCTGATTCATAATGAAAAAATAAACCACACCCAAAATAATTATTAGATAAAATACTAATATTTTTACCTTTTAAAAATTTATTCTTGTATATATAAGGAAATATGTCAACCAATACTATTCATATTTTTATTAGTTATAGTCAACTTTTTTAATCTCATAAATATATCTAAACGTTGAATTCTAATAGAAAATTTAGTTGAGGATTATTTTAAACTTTATAAATTATTTTTAAGCATCAAATTTTGTTTTTAATAGTTTACAAATATTCAAAAACAATTTTTGTAGAGACAACGAGATTATTCTTGATTTTTTTATTCTTTAGATTAAATCTTTTATTTTATTAAACAAGAATATTATTTATTATTTTTAATTCCTTCCAAAAACACTAATTCTTACTATATCTCTTTATAGTTTCTCATTTTATTTTTTTAGTTTAGCAACAATAGTATTTTCAAAGTCAGAATCAGTGTTGTAATCATAAAAAAAATTTGAATCACTAACATAATCCTATCTTCCCATTAAACAAATATAACTAGATTTTCTAGTGGATTATAAAAAATCACTTCTATAATAAGAGTGAGAAGTATAATATTTTACCTTAGAATATATTTATATAAAATAAAGGTTATTAGTTTTATTCATGATTTTAGACTCATTACATGAATATAAACTTTTTGAATCACTATAAGATATCGTGGCCTTCTTCTCTTTGTTTTAGAACTTTTTATTCTTACTTTTATTTTTCAATATTGTACAATCATATTTTATATTTTTTTAATCCTACACTCATAAAAATAAAGATTTGAATATCTCAAATTCATATTATAATTACCTTATGAATATGAAAATTTAGTTCAATTAGAATTTTCTTCCTTATTATTATTTGTACAATCTAAGTTCTCGTTTCTAGGCTTCATGAAATTATAACATACAATATCAACATATTCTAATTCCCTTATTTCTTAAATTATTATTGACTCAATGTGTTTCTATATATTCTGATCACTCAATAAAATATATATCATTTCAAAAACATTTCAAACAAATGAGAAATAAAGAATAATCATAACTTTAAACATAATCTCATCTCTGACAACATATAAAACTTTCAAATTAAATAGATCAAATTTAAAAAATATTAAGGCATAATCAAAATTTCCCAGAATAAAATATCAATAATTTTGAGATAAATTTCCATATAAATCTTCCACTGATAATTTTTACTACCATTAAAGTAGGGTGTAAGTGTAGTATTCAAACAATTATCATCCCTCAAGAACTACATCCTCTAAAAAATCACCCAATAATTTTTATAGTATAAATTAAAAAATTATATAAATAATAAATTTAACAAAAAATATAAATAATCAAGTGCTCCAAGGGGTTATATTTGATAATAAGTTTTTGGTATTAGGAAAAAACAACATTGCTCATCTCTATAAGGGTATATATTTGATACCAATTATTTGCCCTAAGATAGTGATAATAATGATAAGAGGTGGGGTGAATAGTAAATATTAAATAAATTAGAGTCCTTAATATTTATTTTTTAATTTTCTTGATAAATAATGATAAATAGTTTAGGCATAAAAAGTGAAATTAGAAAGTGAAGAGTGTAAGAAAAAAATGTAAAAGATATAACACAAGGTTTTTTATAGTAGTTCAAAAAAAAAATGATCTGTCTACTCTTCACACATATCTGTCCATAGGAGATATAAAAACCACTAATAAGGTATATCAATTTTCAAGGAGAGTAAAAACTATTTATAAATACCTTTTTCAACTAGGAGGCATAAACCCTTTTCCCTCATCTTATATAGGGTTTGAAAATAACCCATCCTTTTAATAGAATTAGACCCAACCTAGAATTTAAAAGGTGAATTCACAACTTTCTTCCTCTAATGGGTATACATAGAACCTGAAATTTCAAAGGTGTATACAAACCTATACGATCTTACTTTTTGATAAGGTTTGAATAAAAAGACACTTACTTTTAATATAGGCCTAATCGTGTGTGAGTTGTGAGTACAACTCAATTAATACTCTACAAAATAGAATAATAGTGCACAAAAAAATAGTTAAACCAGTGAAAGAAGAATAGGGAATAATGGGGTAGATTCAAATAGATTAAAACTATTATAATTGAATTATAATATTGAATCTTAAGGATAACTAACACAACATTAACAATCTTGAGGCAATAGTGTGTAAATAATGTAGCATAGGAACTTTTCAATACTTTTTTTGTAATGGAATTTGTATGAACATATTCATATGATTTGAATTTTATATATTGAAACATTAACCAATGGTTCAATCCTCGATGTTTCCTAAATTCTCATCATAGCTAAAAATGGTAAGATCAGTAATGGTTTCCAAAATTAGTGTATTGTGATAGTACTTTAAAAACAATTTCCATATATTATATTCTAGTTATAAACATGTGTGGGAAAGTAGAACAAGACATGAATCATATATATATATATATAAGAAACAAAATACTCCATCATGAAATGATTGATATATGGTAGAACTGAAATATTATCTAAAACACTTCAGTCAAATATTCTAAACTTCTTCATTTGAAAATCAATTTAGGGAAATAAAAAACTCTATAAAAACATAAAATTAATCTAAAATCATATGAACATTATAAAAAATGGTTTTATAATAAAACTTAAAAATTCAGAAAGTTCATATATGATTTCATAAGATCCATATTACACTTTTGTAAGGTATATTTTATATGTTTATAAGGTTCATTGAATGTTTGTATGGTTTATTGAATTTTTGTAAGGTTTATTGGAAATGTAGAAACATTTATGCAAAATCAATCTCAAAAGGATGTATTTATAATAAATAAGGATTAAAATTAACTTTATAAGAATTTTTTTAAAACATTATAAGGATAAAAAAAATTAGAAAATATCGAGAGAACTGGACTTCTTAATGATAGTTATGTAATTATGAAGAAAAATGTTCATACTTCAAAATAGTGATCCAACACTTAGAAAATTTTCAAAAATTTGAAATTAAATAAAAATAGATCAAAATAATTTTGAGATTGAAAAATAATGAATAAATTAATATTTCTTAATCCTTTAAATATCACGAGTCTTCAAAAACCATTTTTCCTATAATCAATTTACTAAAAATACTTAGTAAAAGTTCATAAAAGATTTAGTCCATTTTTGTAATATACAACATTTTATTAGGATTCTTAAAATTTCATAATACAATTCATTTTTCTATGATATAAACTTTGTAAGATATATAATTTTAATATGATTTGAAAAATGTGTAAGATGTTTTTCATAAGATATGAAAAATTCATAAGGTATTGAAATAGTGAAAACAAAATGATTATGATGTTTTAATTTGTGAAAAACTGAAAAAAAAAATTATGATGTCCTAGAATAATATGTAAGATATTATACATTGTATAATGTTTAATAAAAAATAATAAACATATAAAATTAAATATTTATAAATTTAAACTTAATGAAATTTTTAGAAACATTATATGTAATATAATTCTTTTTCAAATATGATATGTAATATATTATTCTCTGAATCAGAATGATAAGTAATATATTTAAAACCAAAAAACATAGTATGCAAGATTAATTACTTAATAAAATTTCTAAAACACATAATTAGAATTATAGATTCAAATTTTATAATCAGTCTCCACAAAGAATATTATATATAATAATAAATAATAATCAATGAATAAACATGTAATGTCTTATTATAGTAAACTAATGCATATTAAAATAAACATTGTTCTACAAGAAGTGAAAGATTAAACATAAGAGAAAGGGATGCAAGTAACAAAACATAAAAAAAAACGAATTAAGGAATTGAAAATAAAGAAACAAAAATAAAGTAGAAATTATGCACTTAACAATATATAGATGTTATTATCTTGATCAAAGGAGGTTATTCCATTGATTATAAATGGATGTGAACTCCTATGAAGATTATTATACATTAAATCACATACATACATGATAAAGGGGGATTTTTTGGTAAATTTAGTAAACTATCCATTTTTATTATTCCCAATGACTATCTATTTAATGTGTGATACAATCACTCTTAATGTATATACGATTATTTTCATTTTCAGGGGGAGTTTCATGGGATGTGTAAAATCAAGAAAAGTTTCATGTGAGATAAAAAGTAAATGATTGTTTTTAATAAGAAACATGATATTATTAGTTATTTTTGAATGTGGTTAGTTCTATTTTTTCCTAAACCAATCCACAAAATAATTAATTTTAGAGGTTGGATAGTGGATTCTTACTAAGTGTTAAGTACACACTATAAAATTAAGAAAATAACATACCTATGAAATTTTTATGTGTGATGAAAAAATAAAAAAATTTATAGGGATTTGGGTATTAAAGGGGGATAAATAATATAATTGGATGATGACCAAATCTAAAGGTGAAATTTTTTAAAACTCTTAAACTCGGTTATCTTTATATTTTTTCAATAAATTAATTATTAATAAGATAATAATGAATAGTAAATGGTTTAATCTATTGAACCAATTAATTTTAAGGTGTATGAAGAGGTAAATACATAATATAATGGATTAATAGTTAAATTACTATCAAGATAATAGAGAAACACTGATTGTGTCCTGATGATGCTTGATAAATATTTGAAATAATATATATATTTTAGAGGGTATGAGATAGTTTTGTGAAGTTTAATATTATATTATTGAAATTAATATACCAAAATTATAGGAGCATATATAGTTTTATGAAATTTAAATTGAGTTCTATTACATATTAAAACAAATGACATAATGGGTAACTATTTATGATAGAAGGTGTTTCTTATATTGGTTTGAATTTTGAGGTGTTTAATTTTTTTAAATGTTTATTTTATTTTTTAGGGTAAAGATCATTTAAGAGGTATTTAATTTATATGGTAGAATTTTTTAGTGTATTTTTTTCTTTTAGTGTCATACAGGTGTTTATAAACAAAGTGGAAGATATAGAGTTGAAATTTAAGAGAAATTTAACCTGATATGAAAACCACATAATGGTTTGATAAATTACACCATGGTAATTTATGGAAATAGTTAGTTATCTCAAGTATTTATGGAATAGAGTATGTGAATATTAGTTATGTTTTTTCATAACACTAAATATAAACTATTTCATGATTTTGTGAATTATTCCACAGTTTTATAAAAAATTTCATTGTTTATTGGTGTGGTTTGGAGAAGTTTTTGTAGAGATCATTGAAATTGTGAATTATAAACAATTAATTGGTTATATAAACCATTATATTATAGTTTTTGAAGGGATTTTAGTGTTTTTACCTGTTGACATTGTTTGTTCTGATCATGGAACAGAATCCCCCAAAAAGCAGGAATTTAAAATTTTTCACCGGCAATAGACGTAAATATGTGATCGTCGATGAGGAATTTCCTAGTTACAACCCAAATATCTTCTCATGAATAATTTAATAGAAAAATTAAGAAAAATAAATACCTATTATGATATGAATTCACACTTTACATCTTCTTGTTGTCAGAGACTATTGCACGAAGGATCCAAAGTTGAATCTCTCTAGATCATCTACATGCACTTTAAAAGCCTGTGGGAGTGTCGATCATCAGAATCTGTGTGGTAGTGTTTTGTTTTGGTGACACCTTAGACACCCCAATGATCATCGTTTCTTTATTACATTTATTCGTGAAGGTTTTATTAGATTTATTTTGTGGAATAAGAGCTTCTATCTATAGGTAGTAGAAGATAAGAGAGAGAATCTCTATATCTCATGTGATAAATAGTACATTTCATGGGAGCCTCTCCTATTTATAGTGGGGTTATTAAATACCTTAAAAAGGTTCATGGACACTATATATCTATTACCCACCATAAATGAAATCTTATGAATGCATTACTAAGTCATAAATATCAATTATATATCTATCACATACTTGTAATATATTAAATATATTACGTGATAAATATGATTCATTTACTCGACTCAAAATTCCAACAAATCATAAAATAACCTTGAATATTAAAATAATATTCATTCCTCTAATATTTCATTGTATTTAATTTAGCACTTTTAAATTCAATGAATCAATAAATTCAATATCAATTATTTTTAACCTGAATAAAAGGAATTTCTTTATCTCTTGATAATCATGCATGCTCAAACATATCCTAGACCATGTGGTGGGTCCACCATGTTCTAAACACATATTCATTAGAATATGGAATAATTTTGAATATTTTATTGTGTGTGACCCTCTAGTTCCTTATCTTTATTCATAGATTAGTGGTGGAGTCTAGAAACCCATCAAGGATTCTAAAGGGATAATGAGTAGTCATAACAAAAAAAAACATCCTATGAGAACACACAGTGTCATATAATCTCCTTGTCCCATGAAATCACATAAGTAGGATACAAAATTGTGTCATCATATTTTAGATAGACATACCTTATTTTACCATGGACATTTATTTAATGAAGGTACTATCATCCTGATCAATTGGGACCAATATATATTTTCTTATCGAAAGTGATAAATTCTTTCTTGATCATTGAACCAATTTCATAGAATCAATGACACACCCAAAACAGGATACCTCACAATGGAATCAATGTCATGGTTTTTGAAATACATCAAAGTATACAATCAAATGGAACATGCTTATAATGATATCAAGTCAGGAGACCAACACACATGTTTGTAAATAGGAACAACCAATGACACTCAAAACATGTGGTGTTCATATTGGAAGTATGTCCTCACAATCTCACCTACTAGAGATCACTAAGTAAAAACATCATTAGAATAAGTCTTAATGATTATGATACCCTAAAAAATGATAGTAATAAATTATCTATGTCTAGACAGAATTATGTATATAGACCATAGGAACTTTGTTCATGATTAATGTTATAGTATCTTGAGGTTATCATTTTAGCATGGGAATTTCTATAACATTTTGATATGAAAATTACTTTATTTAAATTACCATTTACATAGTGTATTTATAAATATAAACCCTATAATATTAATTTTACATCATTCATAACTCAATGTATACAGGATATGGTAAACAAAAAGTACCACTTAGTTGGGTCTAGGGAACCCACTATTACAACACCACCACATTCACTAGAGAAAACTTTCTAACTAAATTTATTAGCACTCACATGATAATATCATACTTATATTTAGTTTAGGGCTTTATTCATGGGCGTGAAACTTCTATAATGCATGGTTATTTTTCTATCTATGACCTCACCTTCTTGAGTAAGTCTGCTTATGAAATGTAAACCAGGAGTATAAAAGTTATTTCCACTATAAAAACTTGACATATTGTCTATCTAGTGGAAGAAATATCATCATGATAAAATTTTTCTTACTATTTTTGATTCTAAGAATTGGTAAAAATCATTGTGTATTGTATAACACTTCTTAATATTCCTTAGAAGATGCAAAACACTCTATATTAATAGGTTTGGATACAAATGGATTGAATGATCTTATAATACTCATTACCTTATCCTAACTATTATGTTTGATAATATACGTATAAAGGAGTACTAGTTTGTTTCCCCTTATAAATAGAATCCCTTTCTCTCCACATACTAGGTACATATCCTATTTACTTACTTAGTATATATGTTCACAATATAATATTTAGTACATAACATGACATATGTGATTATTCTAGCACAAAATTATATAAAATGAAACTTACCACATTAATCTTCTCCTATGTACCATAAATATCTTCATTGAGATATTTATATCATGTGACATTGGTAAAACTTCTATCCTTAATTATCCCAAATTGTATTTTTCAATACCTTATTAGTATATGTACAATTTACTAGGACTAAGAAACCATTAGATCTACCTCAGTAGATCCTGTTACCTAGAACATAGGTTTCTACTTTAAGTTAATATATATAGAGATACTTTCATTCTATTATTAACTAACTATAAGCCCAATAGTGGTTTTACATATACTTCCAAACATATTTTATTGGAAAAATATGGCGCTCTCACTAACCTCTTGTAGATAGATGAAGACAATTCATTCTAAATTAATATTCTATGACCATGTTGGTTACTGAAATCCTAAATAGAATTTTAGTAACTTTTATCCCTTATTTTCATTCTATGGTGTCACTATCCATTTCAGGTTGCGTTGTATAGACACCTTCTAGGATTGATGATCTTGACATACAATTCTCAATAAAATAATCATAAAAAGTATATTTGACATGTGAAATTATATAGTATTTATGAATAATGACTTAGTATAACCAATTTATATGTATTGTTACCAATATTATACCATCCATGTATAATATCACTTGAATAATGACCATAATTTTCAAAATAATAAGCCCTCGTATGTTGATACATTGAATCCATTATGGAATTTTAATTGATCTGACCCATTTTAGCGAATTTCCTTATAATTCTTACGTGTAGGATGAATTATCCTCAATGAATAATGTATAACCTACCATAGTTAATACGAAACCATGAAAATGGTTTTATTACTCCTATGTAGTATGTGTCTCTTGAACATTCCTCTTCCACATGCTATTGTGGAACTTGTTACTATGCCAACTACTTATGCACCTACAATATTTAATTAACCCAATTCAACCATTCTCCCATTATCTCAAAAAGATATTTTCACCCTTTTATATAAATATAGTATTTCACTTGACTATATCTTTTCTATAATAGGGATTTTTGTAATATCCTATGAAAACTTTAGGATAATTACTTTAGATTCACATTGTGTTTTTCTTGATGAAAGTTTGTTTGTATCCAATAAAAAATATTGACATCTAAACACATGTTCTTATGACATAATGGATTTATATCATATTATAACTCATATGACATCCATTTGTTATTATAGTTGAAATATAGTTATGGGATAGTGAATTTGTTTGTAATGTATGTATAAAAATATAATAGAAATTATTTCAATGTATATAAGTCTCAATATTGATTTTATTTTACTTACATCATGTCTATGGTGTGTTTATGAAAAAGTGAATTTAGGAATTACTCCACATGAAATTTTCTTGATCAATTCTTTCATGTAAGTATCATTAATGATCCTCCTTATTGGAATCATATTTTTTATATGGATAAGGTAATATGTGTATAGTAATTAATCCCTACTAAATTATAATGATCTATGAATGCATGATTAAGATATTCTTTATTAAAATAGCCCAAAGTAACTAATATATTCTAACCATTCATATACCATACTTCATTTTCAAATTCATTAAATAAAGATAAATGAACATTATGAAGTATATTTATTAATTTCTTAAACTTGGAATAGTTAACACACCTTAGCTGAACTAATTCCAAAAGCATCGTGAATTAACTTTATTTATAATTGTTTTTTGTCCAAAACTAAGTATGTTAATGTGTTGATAATACCTATGGTTTTAAGCTCCAAATATTCTAAATACCATACTGGGTATATCCTTGTCAACTATTTTTAGTTTTAATTAAAAAATAAAATTCTTGCCACAACTGAATATTGGAGTCTTACATTTAATATTCATTGTGTATTTCCAATGATTCAGGTATTATTGAACTATTAATCAATTATAGACACCACAGAAAAAATTCATTCCAAAACTGGAATAATGTATCCTTGTTTCCAAAGAACAAATGAGATAAATGTTTTTGTTATAATCAATAAATTTTTTAACTAAAACCATTAACATGGAAATTAGAAGCTGTGTTATTCTCACTGCTAACTTAGGAACCACACTTTCTCAGCTGCTTAGAGAACACACCTTACATCCAGTAATGTTTCCATACATACTTGGTTTCAATATTTATATACACATATGTAATAGGAATATTTTATTTAATACTCAAGAAATAATGTAGAAAAATCACATGGAATTGATGAATATACCTTAAGAAGCTAATACTTTCTTATACAATTCAATTCAATTATTTTGAACTTCCATTGTCTTATTACATGACATGAAAATAAAATAATATTCAATATAAATCCTTTAACATAGATTTTAAAGTTGTTGTGAATGTTCCTTTGGTGTCAAAATTTCAGTTGGCATGTTTTCCTTGTCTTCAAACTTATTCACTAAAAGAACTAATTATTAATATTTCTTTAATTTATTATCTACTTGGTGAACCTTAAATAAAAGTAAATGAAGATATTTTTCTATGTTGTTCATTTTTGTGATATTAAATAAAACTAGAGTATATTGGTGAAAAAGATATAATAATGATATGATTTTCAAGATCATGATCCATATTACATATTTACATATTTCTAGTGTAATCATTACCCATTCATATCTTTATTAAATTTATCCTATCAATATTATTATAAATGATACAATATGTAAAATCATCCATGTACTAATGTTGTATCCAAAATTCACATAAAAAATTAGTGATAACATTATGACATAACCGTTAATTGAATTATACATGGGTCTCATGTAAGAATTTTTCTCACCCTTGCTTCGTGTAGTGGATCAACAAGAATTGGGAACTCCATCACTTTGAATTTCCTATATCTTAGTATTATAAACATGCACCCATACTACTCTTAGAACCTTGTGTTGGAAGGACATTGAAATTTTACAATATTAATCCCTATATTTGTATATCATTACATTTCATTTTCTATAAAAAATTATCAGATTAGTACATTATCTTGATTTTTTATTAGACATAACTAATTATTTAAATCATTAAATTTACACGACAATTTTATTGAAATCTAGTATCCCTCATTAATAGAATTGGAATACTCTATATCTTGAGTATTCTTGTGGAAAATATTCTTGAAACCTATCTTCATAGTCTACAAGCTATGGCCAAGGCACTGCTTAGAGAGTTTCTAGGTAGGCGTTTTAATGGCCAAACGTATTAACTCACAACTCGTTAATCTATTGAGTGATGTCCCGACTTCTAAAATGATAAAATTATTTAGTCAACGACTACCTCTAAGGTTAAAACAAGCTAGTTATGACTACTTTTTTTCTTCTAAACTCAGTTAATTTGACCCAAAATTCTCATAAGAACTCCCTAACAGTAGAAGATACCATCAACTAGGGCTAATGAGCACCCCATACGCTTGGTTGTGTTCAAATTTAAACATTAGAAGAAATTTTATAATTAATATTTCTTTGAGTGGTTTTACTATTTATTAAATAATAAAATAATTTTCTATATGATAAGTACATACTATGTGATCGCACCCACAAATGACCATGAAAAAATAGAAATAATTCACCGTGTCACATGTTTATTTTATCTTTGCATGATTTCTTATTATTTTATGTGATAACATGTAAAAAATAAAAATACATAAAATACTAAATAATTCATAAATAAAAATAAACAACATGATCATGAGATGATATTAATGGTTTATCCATTGAGTAAAAATAGATCATCCTAGACCGTAGGGGTAACTACTTGAGTGGCTATGCATGTGACTCTAGTTACAACAACCACCCACCCAATGTGTCAAATTCATATCTTGTGTGTAGATAATTCTTAGCTTGAAGTTACTCACTTATTTTCATCATGATTATATAAAAAACTTTAATGCAGGTGATGAGGTCTCAGGAATGTAGAATAAAAGTAAAAAACTTTTATCTTGGCATGTAGAACCTTATATAAATAATGATGTAAATATGATATGAAAATCCCAATTTATTAAATAATTATTACAAACATGCATTTCAATAAATAAATAAATAAACAAACACAAGATATGCATCAATCTGTCTATGGCTCATGATTAGTCGATAAAAATTAAACTCACATATATAAATTAATTGAATAAATAAAAATAAAAATAAAATAAATTACTTTTGAGGGAAATTCAAAAGAATTAAAATAATTCACTCTTATTTTAATTCAGAGATTTAAGTCATCCAATACCATTAATTAATTTAATTATATTTCCAAATTTAACTTAATTTGGAAATATTATATATTAAATTAATTAATAATTTTTTAATTGTATTATATAATTATACTTACTTTTTAAATATATATATATATATGTTTAAATCTACACACACACACACAAACATATATATATGTGTTCTAAAGCCCCCCATAACCCATAAAAGGATAGGGAAGGTCAATTATTGGTTCCAAGCATGTAGTGAAAGCCTTGAACAAATGGTAATTTAAAAATTTTCACAGATAATCGACATAACTACATCGTCACTTGTGAAGTGTTTCCCGATTACAACCCAAGTATTTTCACATGAATAATTTAAGCACAAAATTAAATTGAATAAATACCTCTTACGGTTTTAATCCATTCTTGAAATATGATCATTTTTTGGAAAATATTTATTTAAGGATCTGAAGTTGAATCTATCTAGATCATCGTCACATGATTCAAAATCCTATGGGAGGATCGATCATCAAAATGTGGGTGCTTGCGCATAGTTTAGATGATGCCTTTGATGTCTTGATGATCACTGCTACTATATTCCATCAATCCATGAAGGTGATCTTCAACCAATTCTTAATAATGAGATATTATCTCTCTAGGAAGTGGGAGAGAGGAGATAGAAGCTGTATATTTCATATTATGAATAGTACCTTGCATGGGAGACTCTCTTATTTATTGTGGGGTCCCAATATAGCAGAAAAAGGTTCACAACCCCTAGATATTTATTACCCACCATAAACAACATCTTATGACTACTTTACTGAGTCATAACTATCATTTTATATATTTCACTTACTTATAAAGTATTATATATTTAGCATGATAAATATGACTCATTAACTCGACTCTCTATTCCCAAAAATTTTAAACGGACCTTTAATATTAAAATAATATTTATTTATATACTATTTATTTGTATTTACATTAACACATGTAAATATATTTAATAAATAAATTCAATATCAATTATTATGAACTTGAATAATATTAATTTATTTATTCCTTGGAGATTGTGTATGCTCGAACATATTCCAGACAAATGGTGGGGCCCACAATGTTCTAAACTCATACTCATCAAAATAAGGCATGATTTTAATACAATATTGTGTGTGAACTTCTATGCCCTTATCTCAATAGTATTGAATACAATTCATAGACCAGGAGTAGAGTCTAGTAACTAATCAAGGCCCCTAAATACATAAGGAGTAGTCATAGAAATGAAAAACATCATATGAACACACATAGTGTAATATAATCTATTTGTCTCATGATATATCATAAATCATGATGTAAACTTGTGTCATTATACTTTATTTATTCATTATTCATTAACCTTACTAGATATACTTACCTTCTTTTACCACGACGATGGATTTAGTAACGGTAGTAAAATTATGATATACTGGGACTGAGATATATCTTCCTATCAGAAGTAAAAAAATTATTTCTTGATCATTCAACCAATGTATTACTGCCAATGATGAACCCAACATAAGACAACTCACCACTGTTAGGTCAGGATAGTGATAAAAAAGATGAATACATAAGAGGGGGGGGGGGGGGGGTTGAGTTCTTCAAAGAATTTGATATCTCCAAAAAACTTCCCTTTTTTTAGTGAACCATTACTTCTCTCATAAATATGAGTGAGAAGTGGAAATAAATAAAGAAAAAGAACACAACAATGTATAGTGGTTCTATGAAAAATGATCCCTTAGTCCACTCCACCAACTCTTAACTCCACAACCTTGGTGTTTTTTACTAGTAGGTCCTCTTATCTAGAGACCTCAAAACAAAAACAACTGAGTATAGGTAGTTGAAATATTACAAGGCTTTTATAAGGCCTTCTAGTTATTTTACAACGAACCATAAATATACAACTTAGTATAAGAAGATGAAACTTTACCATGACTGATTTCAAGCAGATGAAACTCCAATAAATCAATTAAGATTGATTTTATTGAGAAAAAATGTCATACTTTATAGTTGCAGCAACAACTGACAGATGTATTCAGATCTTTAATATCTCACAATAACAAATACATATTCAATGTTTCACATTCTTTCTTTTAAAAACGTTAGAGAAAACAGCAGACATGTGTATAAACATGTATGTCTCCAAAGTATATCTTTTACAAATTCTTTATCGATCATGAAAAAGAAGATGTAAAAATAAGATGAAGTAACAATAACATAAAAATTAATGAGTCGATCATATAGATCATAACATGTATGTCTCTAAAGTGTATCTCTTAAAGAAAACAATACACTTTTTGTATATCAAACACATTTTTTCCTTATATATATATATATCTCTACTCTCTTTTTCAATGAATAACATCTTTATATTTATACTATAGTTCAAGGTAGATCCAAGACAAATCAAATCTAGAAATATCTCACCATAAATCGTGAATATTTGACTTCAGAATCATTCAAGAGATCCATAACTTCTCAAAAGAATTATAACAATTTAATCTATTGAATATGTTCCTTTAAAACAATCATAATAATCCTTTAATCGGTTGTAAAATATATTTGAACATATCTTTACTTTTGTCAAGACTTTTTCATAAATCTTAACTACTATAAAACTAACCTATACCAATGGTTTGGAACTGTTGGTATAGACCTCCAAACCGTTGGTATAGCCTATACCAACGGTTTGGAGAACCGTTGCCAAGTAAGCTATTGGGATAGGTCTATACCAACAATTTTGGAAAAAACGTTGGTATAGAACTATACCAACAGTTTTGGAAACCGTTGGTATAAGTAATATGAAAATCTATACCAACAGTTTTGGAACCGTTGGTATATGTATTTCAAAAAAAAAACATTCACTGGGATTTGATGCCAGGACCCCCAGTTTATCATTGAACGACTTAACCACTAACCTAACATGACTTTTGTGAACATAATTACATAAATATATATATGTATTCTCATAATTATTTTAAATTTTTATTTATATAATGTTCTCGGTAAGAAGATCTGATAAAAAATCAAATGATCTATACTAATGGTTTTGACAACTGTTAGTATAGATCCTTTATTCTCGAGCAATTTTGGGTGGGAGGTTGATCATTGGGGGACCTTTCCCAACAGTTTTCCAAAACCGTTGGGAAAGGGTCTACCTATCCCAACAATTTGGCTAAACTGTTGGGAAAGGTGGACATAAAGTGGAATTTTCCCAACAGTTTTGGAAAACTGTTGGGAAAGGTGGCCTCAAAGTGGGCTTTCCCAACGGTTTGGCCAAACCGTTGGGAAAGAGGACCTATACCAACGGTTTTTACAAACCGTTGGTATAGAAGCGTTAGGAAAGGTCATATTTCTAGTAGTGCTTGGATAATATCATAGATTTAAAACTCCATCACTGAATTGTCAAACATAGGGTTCTTTCATGTGATAATAAAAACTCCAAAACTAGGGTTTACAACATATGGTTGATAAAAAAAGTGGGGTTTATATACCATAAATTTTATCCTCAAACATAGGGTTTCTTCCAAATGTAGGGTATATGATCCATAAAAGGGGTTACATTATATACTCTTTCTATAATGAAAATGGCCTAGAGACTCACCTACATAGGGTATATGATCCATATGCACTATTTCAAATCTAGGGTTTTTGAACCTTACATTATGTTTCCAATCATTGGGTACGAACAATGTCTCCAGAATACATTTAAACACATCTAAAATACTTCAAAAAATATTTTCTGTGGATAAATGACTTCATAATATTTATTAAATAAATATACTGGAAAATAATATCACCCTAAAATTCACTTAAAAGAAAATTCATAGAAACATAAATGTGGGAATTTGTGATGATCAAAAACAAAAATAAATTAACACAATTTTTGAATCAATAAATTCTCAACAGTATCCCCCTTTATGATGATCACAAAACCCATAAAAAATACATAGAAATTAATTTTTTTTTATAACCAAGAATAAATTAATATACATTTATCATATAAATTTCTCCCCATTATAAGGATCATAACTCCACCCCATCTTCAGTATATTAAGGATTAACTTCTCCAACTTCTCCAACATGATGATAAAAATTTAAACTAAAACTATAAACTTATCCCCTTTTTATAACATAAAAAAATAAGAGTAAAATATAGTTAAAATAAAATCCCCCTAAATTCATGCTTCCTTAAAAAGATATAGATTTATAATCAAGGAATATTAAAAATTATTTAATGAATACAATGAACATTTTTTGAAAGCTTCCCTTAAGTAATAGTATAGGATATTCAATGAATTAAAACATTTTATGATAAATAAAATACCTTTAACTAATTTTTTCACATGTAATATTTTAAAAAATATTTTTTACATACAACAATAAACTAATTTATGTTATGAGATAATCAAATACAAAGTTCATGATTTTGTAAGATAACAAATAAAAGTTAAAAAGAAATTACCAAACAATGTATATCACATATTTTCACTAAAAAATATATTGAAAATAGTATATATAACATTGAATTTAAATAAATAAGATAAAATAAAATCTAAGGGATAAGAAGCATTAAATGGTTCATCTGAGCTTTCTAAACTTTGAACTTTTTTCACTTAAATCAGATAAAACTCCTAAAAGTTATTATAATTTGTTTTGAATATCTACTATTTTTTTTATATAAATAAGATGAACACTGTTCAACAAATAATAGTGTCAACTCATCAAGATCTAACTTAGTAAAAAATTCTATTTTGAGTAACTCTATCTGAGTTATCATTTCCATTTTAAATGATTCAAACTCTTATTTTGAGGCAAAACTATATTTCACATTTTTATATTCCTTTTATAATTAATCAAAAACCACTTTTTACATAGATGCTTTCTATAGTTCTTTATACAACTTTCTAGATTCATGAGATCATCTTGTAGATTGACATTTTATTTATTCAAGGTAATGTATTTGAAAAGAATATTTTCTTAAGATACTTCAGATGAAGATACTTACAATTCATCATGATTACAAAATTCCCTATTTCATTCAGAAGTCTTTTCAAATGAGACTTCAACATATGAAATCGATTTTTCTTTTTTACAAATTAGAAGAATTTCCATTTTTCATTTTGGGAGAATGTTTTTCTTCTAAAATTAAATTACATGATTGCTTCATCATATTGTGACTGGTTTTGAAAAGCCTTTAAATAAGAAATTTCAAAGAAGGAAGACAAACAAAAAGCTTTAACAAAAAGTTGATAAGTTCTGTTCTGACATAATGTAGACAACATTTCATATTCTTTAGATGAAAAATGTTGAATAATAATTATATATTTTAATTTTTAAAAATACATGATATTTAATAATGGTGTTTTGGTTATGTAAACAATTAAATTTTTTAAAATAAAAAATTTAAATATTTCAATAGGTTTAAATATGGAAAATATAGGATTTTAATAATTTAAAAAAGTACCATATTATTCCAAGATAAAAACAATGTTTAGAGATATTCATAGTTTTTAGAAAATCAATTATACAATCAATATAAACTAAGATTTTTCTCAAAGAGTAAGAAAGATTCTTTATAAAATTATAAGAAGTATCTCTCCCCCCTATATAAAATAGTCAATTCAGAAGAAGCATATATAAATATATATAAATGAAATGATTCCTGGGTCAACAATTTTTAAACTAATGATTTTTTATAATGAAATACTTTAGAGTTGATCACTCCTTAAAGATCAACATTTTCATAAACTAAATAGAAAACCACTTCTTGATTTAACAATATAGCTTAGTGGTGTATTCCTACAAATCATCAAATACAAATTCCTTTTGGTACCAATATGATTTTTGGTTCAGCAGTGTTAGTAATTAAATTTTTAGATAACCAAACTTTTTTACTTTGAGTAGAGTTTCTACTATTCAAGCTAAACAATTCTTGCGAACAATAAATATTTTAGACACAAAAAATTTAGAATTTATAAAGTAGCAGTCATTAAAATAATGTACATTAACACCATAATAAAAACATTTAATATTAGAAATTTTTTTCTATTTAAACTAGGAACAAAATAATTCTTATATAATTTTGGTATTTCTCTACAGCTTCCTATTCCATGTTCTCTCTTCTGAATTTTATTTTTAACAAGGATTTGATTTAAATATTTTTCTCCTTTAATTAGCATGCTATAATTTTATTTTAAATTATCAACTTTAATATATAATTTTGAAATCTTATTATCTTGAAAATTACATGAAATTTTAGAAGGATTAGAATTTAAATCTATAATATTTTTTGAAAAATTTTGTTTATCTAATAGAACAATATCCTAATATTTTAAAACATTTACATGGTATTTATTTAAGTATTCATATTTATCTTGTCTAGTAAATACTTATTTAACTCATTATAATTTTTTTCCACAACTAGATTTTTGAGAGTAAGAATATTGTACCTCATCAGTATGATCCATAAGATATACCATTTTCTTTTTTATGATTAGTCTCAGAATCTATAGAATATTAATCATGTGAACTAGAAGTATTAATCCGTATAGCCTTCATAATTTTCATTCCCTTTATATTATAATAATCTTTCTATTGATCTTTAAGTAAATAAAATTTATCCTTTGTATGATTTCTTTTTTTCATTCACAACATCTATTTTATACAATCCCTTTCTTTTTCTTTCTGTACAAATTTTCAAATACTTTAAAAAGATATGATAAATTTTTATCTAGATATTGATGAATTTAATTTGGAAAATGATTTATAGTAGTTTTGAGAAAAGATTCTTTGTGTTTTATATGATTTTCAGCATCATCTTGCATCTCATCTTCATACACCATTAAAGTCCCAATCAATTCCTTCACAGATAATTTTTTCACTACTATGATCGATGTATAACTACATATATTCCATTCCAAATATGTAAAGACCCGTAAAATTCAAGGGAAATTTTTTATTAATTTTCTTTAGAATTTTACAAGAGCGCGGTTTCAGACGGCACCTGATTCCGAGGCCCGGAGTGCCCGGAATCATTTTCCGAAGTTTGGCTCGGGTACGTTCAGTGAACGAACGAGCGGGTTTTCCTAACTTTTGATCCGGTGCTCGGAATTGAAATCCGAGGGCACCATTGAACTCGCAGCGCCGATATTCGCTTAAAGAGACCTTTTCGGGAGTTGCGTTTGTTGCGGGTTGAAAGTTAGTTTTGGGGATTAAAAGATAAGTAAAATAAAATTTTGTGTGTGAATTTTATTTTATTCATGGTAGTTAGACTCTCTCATGGGAAGTTGTTGGTGGGGCCCACAACCACCCAACTTCCCATGTGTGGTTATGAGGGAGGTGGGGCCCACACGAGCCCCCACCTTTTCAAATTCCCTAACCCCTCTAAACCCCCTCTTAATTATGTGACTCTCCCCTACTTTAATTCTTGCCAACTTATCTCTTCTTTTAATTTTTGACAACTCTAGAATTAATTAATGTAATGAGTTAATGAGGTGAGTTGTGTGTGGTTATTGAATTTCAAACCTTTGAAATTCAAAGAGGTTGGGTTGTGTGAATAAAATAAGAAAGTGTCTTATTTTATTTTGTTAGAATTTTATCTCCTTGAGAGAGTAGGGAAGTCTTCTTCATCTTCTTCAAACTCAATGAAGAACGCAAAGAACGCCGTTCTTAAACGAAGAACTTCTCCGCCGAAGAACACGGTCCATCCGCGACGCCGTATCCGCGACGCGACGTACTTCTTCTGCGTCATCTCTTCCGCGACGGCTTTCCGCGACGAACGCCATCGACAACGACTCTTCCTCCGAAGTCAAAGGAATCGACACCGATATTCCGCGACTACGTCAACGTGCGACTATCGAGGTAGGGGTTCTTGAGTTCGTTGTTTTCTTTTTATTTGACTTTCCTCAAGACTTGATGAAGAACGCTCAAGTTCCGACGAAGAATGCCGCTCCGCTCTTCTTCGTCTTCCGTGTCAACGAGAGAGAACACCGCTTCTTCCTCGGACAACCTTCGTCGGCGTACGAGGTTTCGCCAACGACGTGTCTCTTCGGACGCATTCCTTCGTCATCGGATTTGACGAACGGCTACCGCGACGCCCGACCTCCACGACGTCGTCTTCCGCGGAACGTTGACAATCTTCGAACCTTATACCAAGGTAGGGGTTGTTGTTTATTGTTAACTTATTTTATTCTTGCTCGTGGTTCGCATGACTAACGTGAGGATTGAATATATAAGTGATATTATTTTAACGTGAGGGGGGCCGGACCTCACGAACACGGCCGAACCCCCTCCATCGACCTTGTTGAATAGCTTGCGGGTGGATGAATCAAGGTGGCGTGGTTCCGTTGCACCACGCGGATATTCGCCAATCCTTTTTGCGCAACGTCGTCGCGCCGCACCATGGAAGAATCATAAAGAACGCGACGCCGTCGCGCCGCGTCGAAGGGAATCAAATGCGCGGCGAAGGGGCGCGGTGCCGTCGCACCGCGCCGGACGACGAACACCGCGGCCGGTTCCGGGCCGCGGCGGGACGAGGAGACCGCGGCCGGTTCCGGGCCGCGGCGGGATATGAAGACCGACGGCCGGGCCGCCGGCGTCGGAAGCCGAAGGCGGGACCGGAATTTCCGGTCCCGTTGGTGAAAACCGGCCGGCCAGCTGGCCGGCCGGATGGCAGAAAACCGGGGGAATAAATCCCCCGGCCGGTTCATCAAAACCCCCCCCTCTTAATGAGGGGGCAGTTTCCTTGTGGGGGGCAAAGCCCCCCGTGTCATCCAGCAGGCCCCCTCATGTGAGGGGGCGGTTTTGTTTTAAAACCGGCGCGGCACGTGCCGCGCCGCTAGGGGGAAAAACGGGGGAGGGCGGGGGTCTCACCCGCGCGCCGCCGCGCCGCCTCCGCGCGCCTCCGCGTGCCGCCGCGCGCCCCGCGCACCGCCGGCCGAACCGGCCGGGCCGGTTCGGGCCGGGTCGGCCCGGACCCTTCCTTCTCGAACCAGAATCGGTTTTTGGGCCATAACTTGAGCCTCGGACCTCCGAATGACGAACCGTCTGCGGCAACGCGATCCTTGGATCGAGACGGTCGTTTAGGTATATCGCACTCAAGGTTTCGATTCACTTTGAGTTCGGCCGGGTTGGTTCGTTCACGAAACCAACCGGGCCTTCGGAGCGGAAACGCCCATATCTTGAGCTACGGACGTCCTAACGGCGTGCCGTCAATTCTGATAAGTTCCTCTTAGTGAGACAGATCTTTTGGTATACTCCGCCCGAGGTTAGGACGCAAGTGGAGTACGGCCGGGTTGGTTCGTTCACGAAACCAACCGGGCCCTCGGAGCGGAAACGCTCATATCTTGAGTTCCGGACGTCCGATTGACGTGCCGTCGACTTTGATGGAATCCTCTAAGTGGGACGGAACTTTTGACATACTCCGCCCGAGTTTTGGATACAGTTGAAATATGGCCGGGTTTGGTTCGCTCACGAAACCAACCGGGCCCTCGGGACGAAAAGGCTAATAACTCACAGACCGGGCGTCCGATTGACGCGCCGTCTGTTGCGTTGAGACTCCTTTGACGAAGCGGACGTATGTGGCACTTCTTAGTTGGACTTTGAGATAATTGGAGTATCGACCAGTAGCTCGTGGAGTGGACCCTCCCGGAGACGAGCGGGCGGGGGAGCGCTTGGGTGTAGCGGCGGACCCGTGGTACTTGACAGTGGTGGTGCGCTTGGATGCAGCAGCAGACCCTTGGCGGTGGAGCGCTTGGTTGTAGCGGCGGACCCGCGATACTCTACGAAGTGTGTGTGCTTGGTTATAGCGACAGACCCGCGACGGTGGAGACGTGCGTGCGGGGTTCGGAGACCGTGTAGCCGACTGAGACCTGACGACTGCTTGACCGACTCGACTTGGAGTGAGTCGACTAGCCCAGTGGACGGAGCGCCCAATAGTTGGCAGCAGACCCACGGCGGACGGAGCGCCTGGTAGTTGGCAGCAAACCCGCGGTACTCGACAGGAGGAGTACCTCAGTAGGCTATTTGGGTGAGCGCCCGGTATTTGGCGACAGTCCCTCAGCGGACGGAGCGCCCGGTAGTTGGCCGCAAACCCGCAGTACTCGACAGGAGGAGTACCTTAGCAGTCTTAGGTTAGTGAGCAGTACCTCGGAGTCGTGACAGGACCACTGTACACTCTAGAGACGGAGCTCTTCAGTAGTTACGGTTTCGATAATAAAAATCCTGGTTTGAGCTGAGTCAATGATCTTTGTGTTTCCTCATGATTGAGATGGGTCGCTTGATAACTTAGGTATATGTATGGGCATATACCTGGGTAATGGTTATCCGTTGATTTCATAAACTTGTTATAAACTGTTTGGACTTGTACTGTTATCCTGTGTGGATTTACTGTTTACTCTTCTTTGTGGATTGGGTTGTTCTTGGGCTCGGTGTTGGAGCCGAACGGAAATTGGTGACATAGGTATATGTATGGGCATATACCTAATCAATACTGGATGTTACTTCGTGATTGTATCCTTCATGTGGTTTATCCTTTGTGGATTTCAGGAGACCTTCGGGGGGTCTTGGGGTCCCTACTGAGTATCTTATACTCACCCCTGCACGGGCTATGCCCGCACTTCGTTGTGTTGGTTGCAGACGATGGACAGCGCTGACAGCGGTTGAGGCTTACGGAGTAGGTCGGTACCCGGAGGAGGACCACTGAGCGGGACGTGCTCGGAGCGGACAGTTGGACCCGAGGAGTTGTGGAGCTATCTGTACCTACCCTTCAGGTAGGATCCGTGGTGGACGATCCAGGAGCTGAGCCATCTGTACCTACCCTTCAAGTAGGAATCGAGGAGGACGTCCCAGGAGCCGCTTGTACTTTCAGTTGCTGTTTTCCCTTTCGAGTTTTACTTTACTTTACAGTTGGGCTTGTATTTCCGGCCCCTTTACTTCGGCACAGTTGTTCTAGTTTTGTGTACTTCTTTACTTCCGCTTGTTACTCTGAGGTGCTTGTTTACTTTATTAAGGCAATGCCTTCCCTTTTTACTGGGATTTTACGCCTTGGTGCTAGTCGCCAGCCCCTGGCCTATGGAAGGCGGGCTTGGGGTAGTCACGACACGGGCCCCGAGGGCGGGTCGTGACAAATTGGTATCAGAGGGGTCGGTTCTACCGCAGACTCTGATCTTTTTTCTATGTGAAGCAATAGTGTTTAGTGTATTGAGTGTGGTTATCAGTCCAGGGAGTCCAGTGTTGGTGCGGCGGCCGGCGTATCCGTACACCAGGACCCTGACTTCTGATTTCCGACTTAATGCATGAAAACACTGATTGCGTGTGTGTTTCCCAAAAGGTTTAAAGTCAGCTCAAACCAGGTCAGCTCACCAGGTATAAATCGTTGACCATGACACAACTGTTCAGGATGTCACCATGCAGATAGTTAGCTGGAGTTCCGAGAGAGTTCTCGATGATGGCCCACCGAGCAGCGAGACTCCAGTGTAGGGCCCTTTTTCAGTGTTGGCACCTTCGGGTGGTGTACCAGCAGCACCACCACCCGTTAGGAAGCAGATGCCACTAGCTGACGGTGCACGCTAGCAGAGCGCGATGCATGATTTCCAGCAGTAGAGGCCTCTGAGGATACGAGGCGAGACAGATTTCCCAGGCAGCAGTGGACTGGATGGAGGCGATTGCTAGAGTTCTACGCCTAGCTTTTATACTAGTAGAGCGGATGATGATCTTAGCTCCTGGTGTTTCTAGTGAGTGACCATGAGGTTGGTCCTTATAGTAATGAGGCTTCAGTACGCGAACCGATACCTGGGATAGTACCTACGGGTAGAGCGCCACCTATGTCACTACCTGTTGGTCAGCAGACACTACCGGCGGTACCGGTAGCAGAGACTCACAGGCTTAGTGCCTTACATATGTTTTAGCATCAGATATCCCTCAAGTTTCGAGGTGAGCCTGACTCGTAGGCGGCTGAGGACTGGCTTGAGGAGGTGGTTGTGAGTTTTCTGGAGCTAATACAGCTTCGACAGTACGACATGTCGGAAGCAGAGCACTCAACGTGGCTTACCAATCAATCTTGGTACTCGTTGGTTACGTTGTGATCAGTTCTTTAGACTCGAACTTCTGAGCGAAGTGTGTCTAAAGGACATCCGAACCATTTATTTTCCTCTATGCATTCCTACCTATGTTAGGATGCTAGAGAGAACCTTTGTGGTTGTGAACGTTAGTAGTGAAAGGCAGGAAACTAGCGCCAGTCTCAGAGACTCGGGCATGTAAAATGTTTCAGGAGGAGGAAGTGCTAAGGACAGATGAATCTGCAGGGTAGCAGACGTGGAAGCGGAGCTTGGAGAGAAGCATGTGGTGGTGTACATTTCGACATGTTACGACCACCCGACTTAGTAGTCCCCGTCAGGCTCAGGGAGCAGGAGGGCTGGGGAGGAGAATAGCTGCATTGCGGTCAAGGAGTGTGACCCAGGAGCTCTAAGAATGATTCAGGGTACGAATTATGTCTACTACGAGCTGCCATATCTATAGACATAGGAACCAATCATTCTAACCTTCCACGAATCATGTCCCAGACCTAGAGGTTCCGGGTAAGCCGTAGACTTGACCCTCACGTCTGGAGATACCTTTGGGAGGAGACTCGATAATCACGCTTACGCCGACGGTGTGATTTAACCTCGAGGCGAGAGTTTCGGTTGGAATCTCTTGGTGGCAGCGTAGAGGCCTTACGACGTTGATCTGGGTATGGTTTTGATTCACAAATCATACCCCGGTTGACTGTTTTAGGCAAACGTCGGAATGGGTTTTCCTTGGTCGGCGAAAAGGAAACCCTGGGCAGCACATGTTAAACTCAGGCATAAGAGGGTGTGACCGATCACTCTTGAGTTGGTCAACCCTACCCTTGTGGCAGCAGGAGTTTTTAGTTTCAGTTCTAACCTAAAAAGGGAAACCTCTTGAGTTCGAGGGTGACGAACACGTTCTTATACGGTCTCAACCCGATGAGGTTTCGGAGATGTGGCCGAGGCGGCATGTTATCTCCGAAGTTCGATGGACCCTTTTGATCTTCAGCAGGGTAGGCGAGGAGGTTTACCGCTTGACCCTACCACCTCAGTCGCACCGGGTGCAAAATGTCCACCACGTGTCTCAGCTGTGGAGATACGTGTATGTTTCTTCACACGTCATCGACCCCGGGGAGTTGGACGTCAATGACAGGGCGACAAGCACAGAGGTTCTAGTAGAGATCGAGGATCGACAGGAGCAGGTTCTACGTGAATGGTTGCTTCCTCTGGGGTGCTTCTCGGGTAGCACGAGATCTTCAGGTGAGCATTTTGGAGCGTAAAGCTCAGTTGCGTGCTCAGTACTACCTTGTTTCCCTTAAGTGTGAGTTGAAGCTTTACGGGGACGTAAAGCCCTGAGTTGGGAGTAATGTAAAGACCCGTAAAATTCAAGGGAAATTTTTTCTTAATTTTCTTTAGAATTTTACAAGAGCGCGGTTTCAGACGACACCTGATTCCGAGGCCTGGAGTGCCCGGAATCATTTTCCGAAGTTTGGCTCGGGTACGTTCAGTGAACGAACGAGCGGGTTTTCCTAACTTTTGATCCGGTGCTCGGAATTGAAATCCGAGGGCACCATTGAACTCGCAGCGCCGATATTCTCTTAAAGAGACCTTTTCGGGAGTTGCGTTTGTTGCGGGTTGAAAGTTAGTTTTGGGGATTAAAAGATAAGTAAAATAAAATTTTGTGTGTGAATTTTATTTTATTCATGGTAGTTAGACTCTCTCATGGGAAGTTGTTGGTGGGGCCCACAACCACCCAACTTCCCATGTGTGGTTATGAGGGAGGTGGGGCCCACACGAGCCCCCACCTTTTCAAATTCCCTAACCCCTCTAAACCCCCTCTTAATTATGTGACTCTCCCCTACTTTAATTCTTGCCAACTTATCTCTTCTTTTAATTTTTGACAACTCTAGAATTAATTAATGTAATGAGTTAATGAGGTGAGTTGTGTGTGGTTATTGAATTTCAAACCTTTGAAATTAAAAGAGGTTGGGTTGTGTGAATAAAATAAGAAAGTGTCTTATTTTATTTTGTTATAATTTTATCTCCTTGAGAGAGTAGGGAAGTCTTCTTCATCTTCTTCAAACTCAACGAAGAACGCAAAGAACGCCGTTCTTCAACGAAGAACTTCTCCGCCGAAGAACACGGTCCATCCGCGACGCCGTATCCGCGACGCGACGTACTTCTTCTGCGTCATCTCTTCCGCGACGGTTTTCCGCGACGAACGCCATCGACAACGACTCTTCCTCCGATGTCAAAGGAATCGACACCGATATTCCGCGACTACGTCAACGTGCGACTATCGAGGTAGGGGTTCTTGAGTTCGTTGTTTTCTTTTTATTTGACTTTCCTCAAGACTTGACGAAGAACGCTCAAGTTCCGACGAAGAACGCCGCTCCGCTCTTCTTCGTCTTCCGTGTCAACGAGAGAGAACACCGCTTCTTCCTCGGACAACCTTCGTCGGCGTACGAGGTTTCGCCAACGACGTGTCTCTTCGGACGCATTCCTTCGTCATCGGATTTGACGAACGGCTACCGCGACGCCCGACCTCCGCGACGTCGTCTTCCGCGGAACGTTGACAATCTTCGAACCTTATACCAAGGTAGGGGTTGTTGTTTATTGTTAACTTATTTTATTCTTGCTCGTGGTTCGCATGACTAACGTGAGGATTGAATATATAAGTGATATTATTTTAACGTGAGGGGGGCCGGACCTCACGAACACGGCCGAACCCCCTCCATCGACCTTGTTGAATAGCTTGCGGGTGGATGAATCAAGGTGGCGTGGTGCCGTCGCACCACGCGGATATTCGCCAATCCTTTTTGCGCAACGCCGTCGCGCCGCGCCATGGAAGAATCATAAAGAACGCGACGCCGTCGCGCCGCGTCGAAGGGAATCAAATGCGCGGCGAAGGGGCGCGGTGCCGTCGCACCGCGCCGGACGACGAACACCGCGGCCGGTTCCGGGCCGCGGCGGGACGAGGAGACCGCGGCCGGTTCCGGGCCGCGGCGGGATATGAAGACCGGCGGCCGGGCCGCCGGCGTCGGAAGCCGAAGGCGGTACCGGAATTTCCGGTCCCGTTGGTGAAAACCGGCCGGCCAGCTGGCTGGCCGGATGGCAGAAAACCGGGGGAATAAATCCCCTGGCCGGTTCATCAAAACCCCCCCCCCCTCTTAATGAGGGGGCGGTTTCCTTGTGGGGGGCAAAGCCCCCCGTGTCATCCAGCAGGCCCCCTCATGTGAGGGGGCGGTTTTGTTTTAAAACCGGCGCGGCACGTGCCGCGCCGCCAGGGGGAAAAACGGGGGAGGGCGGGGGTCTCACCCGCGCGCCGCCGCGCCGCCTCCGCGCGCCGCCGCGCGCCGCCGCGGGCCTCGCGCACCGCCGGCCGAACCGGCCGGGCCGGTTCGGGCCGGGTCGGCCCGGACCCTTCCTTCTCGAACCAGAATCGGTTTTTGGGCCATAACTTGAGCCTCGGACCTCCGAATGACGAACCGTCTGCGGAAACGCGATCCTTAGATCGAGACGGTCGTTTCGGTATATCGCACTCAAGGTTTCGATTCACTTTGAGTTCGGCCGGGTTGGTTCGTTCACGAAACCAACCGGGCCTTCGGAGCGGAAACGCCCATATCTTGAGCTACGGACGTCCGAACGGCGTGCCGTCAATTCTGATAAGTTCCTCTTAGTGAGACGGATCTTTTGGTATACTCCGCCCGAGGTTAGGATGCAAGTGGAGTACGGCCGGGTTGGTTCGTTCACGAAACCAACCGGGCCCTCGGAGCGGAAACGCTCATATCTTGAGTTCCGGACGTCCGATTGACGTGCCGTCGACTTTGATGGAATCCTCTAAGTGGGATGGAACTTTGGACATACTCCGCCCGAGTTTTGGATACAGTTGAAATATGGCTGGGTTTGGTTCGCTCACGAAACCAACCGGGCCCTCGGGACGAAAAGGCTAATAACTCACAGACCGGGCGTCCGATTGACGCGCCGTCTGTTGCGTTGAGACTCCTTTGACGAAGCGGACATATGTGGCACTTCTTCGTTGGACTTTGAGATACTTGGAGTATCGACCAGTAGCTCGTGGAGTGGACCCTCCCGGAGACGAGCGGGCGGGGGAGCGCTTGGGTGTAGCGGCGGACCCGTGGTACTTGACAGTGGTGGTGCGCTTGGATGCAGCAGCAGACCCTTGGCGGTGGAGCGCTTGGTTGTAGCGGCGGACCCGCGATACTCTACGGAGTGTGTGTGCTTGGTTATAGCGACAGACCCGCGACGGTGGAGACGTGCGTGCGGGGTTCGGAGACCGTGTAGCCGACTGAGACCTCACGACTGCTTGACCGACTCGACTTGGAGTGAGTCGACTAGCCCAGTGGACGGAGCGCCCAGTAGTTGGCAGCAGACCCACGGCGGACGGAGCGCCTGGTAGTTGGCAGGAAACCCGCGGTACTCGATAGGAGGAGTACCTCAGTAGGCTATTTGGGTGAGCGCCCGGTATTTGGCGACAGACCCTCAGCGGACGGAGCGCCCGGTAGTTGGCCGCAAACCCGCAGTACTCGAAAGGAGGAGTACCTTAGCAGTCTTAGGTTAGTGAGCAGTACCTTGGAGTCGTGACAGGACCACTGTACACTCTAGAGACGGATCTCTTCAGTAGTTACGGTTTCGATAATAAAAATCCTGGTTTGAGCTGAGTCAATGATCTTTGTGTTTCCTCATGATTGAGATGGGTCGCTTGATAACTTAGGTATATGTATGGGCATATACCTGGGTAATGGTTATCCGTTGATTTCATAAACTTGTTATAAACTGTGTGGACTTGTACTGTTATCCTGTGTGGATTTACTGTTTACTCTTCTTTGTGGATTGGGTTGTTCTTGGGCTCGGTGTTGGAGCCGAACGGAAATTGGTGACATAGGTATATGTATGGGCATATACTTAATCAATACTGGATGTTACTTCGTGATTGTATCCTTCATGTGGTTTATCCTTTGTGGATTTCAGGAGACCTTCGGGGGGTCTCGGGGTCCCTACTGAGTATCTGATACTCACCCCTGCACGGGCTATGCCCGCACTTCGTTGTGTTGGTTGCAGACGACGGACAGCGCTGACAGCGGTTGAGGCTTACGGAGTAGGTCGGTACCCGGAGGAGGACCACTGAGCGGGACGTGCTCGGAGCGGACAGTTGGACCCGAGGAGTTGTGGAGCTATCTGTACCTACCCTTCAGGTAGGATCCGTGGTGGACGATCCAGGAGCTGAGCCATCTGTACCTACCCTTCAAGTAGGAATCGAGGAGGACGTCCCAGGAGCCGCTTGTACTTTCAGTTGCTGTTTTCCCTTTCGAGTTTTACTTTACTTTACAGTTGGGCTTGTATTTCCGGCCCCTTTACTTCGGCACAGTTGTTCTAGTTTTGTGTACTGCTTTACTTCCGCTTGTTACTCTGAGGTGCTTGTTTACTTTATTAAGGCAATGCCTTCCCTTTTTACTGGGATTTTACGCCTTGGTGCTAGTCGCCAGCCCCTGGCCTATGGAAGGCGGGCTTGGGGTAGTCACGGCACGGGCCCCGAGGGCGGGTCGTGACAACATAAAGGATAGTATTCTGAGTACTTTTAATTATTTGTATGACTATAAAATTATATCTCGCCAAAGTAGTAACATTATTGAAAATCTGTATCATCTTCAATTAATTTGACTGATAGTTTTGTCCTCGCACAATCAGAAAGTATCAAATTTTAGTTTTATAGTTGTGTATCTTAGTTTTTTTAAATTATAAGATCCTTTATATGAAATAGAAATGAAGTTCTATATCTCATATGTAGTAGGACATTGAGACACATAATTGAACTCAACTGTTCCTAACCCACACACAATACCATTAATTACTTTTGAATTTAGATCATATTATATTTTATGATCATCATTCCAGTCTTCCAAATCTTCCTTAGAAATTTCATAATTATTAAAATAATTAAAATAAACCCCTATTCTAATATTTTTTAAATAAATAATCATATGGGATTTAAAACATCCATAATTATCACCATTAAAGTATAGAGCATAGATCATTGGCATACCTTGTCTAGAATCATCAATTTCAAGATGTCTTTGTCTGAATCATTAAACCAATATTTTGAGAGATAATAAATATTAAATAGATGCCTAAAATTGATACCAGTTGTTGGTATTAGCTAATAAAATAGATTTCCAGACAATGAAATATCTCCAATTAAGTCCAAACTTTGATACCACATTATAGGTCCGGAAGGCGATTATGAAGACCAAGACACAAGAGAGGGGTGTGGGTGAATTTTTTTATTTAAAGAATTTGATAGATTCAAAAAACAATTATTATTATTTAGTGAAACTTTCATTATCTTATAAATATGAGTGAGAATTAGAAATAAATAAGGGAAAATAACACAATGATGTATATTGGTTTTGGGCATAAAGAACCCTTAGTCCACTCCACCAATTCTCAACTCCACGAGGTTAGTTATTTTCAATAGTAAGTCCTATTATATAGACCCTTGTAAAATAAAAATTGTGTGAAGGAAGTTGAAACATTAAAATAATTTTATAGTGCCTTATGGTTATTTTACAAGGAACCATAAATCCAAATCTTAGTACAAGAAGATTACAATTTACCATAAGTGAGTCCAAGTAGGCGAAACTCTAATAAATCAATAGATATTGATTTTATTGAGAAAACATGTTATACTTCATAGTTGCAGTTGAAACTAAAATATGTATTCAGATATTCAATATCACATGGCTAAAAATACATCTTCAAAGTTGCACAATATTTCTTCAAACAACGATAGATAAAACACCAGACAGATTAATAAACATGTATTTATCTAAAGGGTATATATAAACAATGATTCATCGATCATGCATAATAATACGTAACAATAAGATGCAATATAAGAAACAAAAATAGTAATGAGTTGATCATATAGATTAAAATATATATGTCTCCAAAGTGTAGGTCTTAAAGTAAATGAAAAACTTTTTGTATATCAAACACAGTTTCCCTTATGTATATCTCCTCTCTCTATTTCGTTGAAGAATGTATTAATATTTTTAATATAGATTGAAGAAGCTCCTGGACAAACCAGCTCTATAAATAACACAAAATAAATCACGAATATTTGAATTCAGAATCATTCAAGAGATTTTTAACTTCTTATAAGAATAGAAACAATTTACTCCTTTTAATACGAGCCTTTAAAAAATTCATAACAATACTTTGAATCAGTCAAAAAATAATTTGGAATATATATTTATTTTCATCAAGACCATTATATAATTCTTGGATAATATCTTAGATTTAAAACTATATCATTGAATGGTCAAACTTAGGGTTCCTTCATGTGACAAAATACTCCAAATGTAGGGTTGATAACTTATCGTTGATCACAAAAGTAGGGTTGATGTACCATAAATTTATTTCCTAATGTATTTTTTATACCAAAAATAGAGTATATGATCCATATGTTCCCAATAGTGTAGGGTATATGATTCATACATACTATTTCAATCACAGGGTTTCCAAACCTTACATTATGCTTACAAATTTAGGGTATAAATAGCATTTCTAGATTACATTTAAAAATGCCTAGAATAACTTAAAAAAAAATTCTCAATGATCAATGAATTGAATATATTTTTGAAATAATTATTCTCACAAATATTATCTTCTTGGAATTCCCTTAAAATAAAATTTATTAGTAATATAAATGTGGTTATTTGTGAGCATCAAAGAAGAAAATAAACTACCAAATTTTTTGAATTAACACATGCTCAACATCCACAACTTCAATGTCATGGGTTTTTCCTTATATCAAAGTACATGAAAAAATGGAACACATTGATAATGATATTAAGTCAATAGAATAATACACAAGTTCATAGATAGGAACCACCAATGATATAAGAAACATGTGGGGTTGCTTTTGATGGGTATATCCTTATGATCTCACTTACTTGAGATCACCAAGTGAAAACTTCATGAGGAGAATTTTCAATTATTACGATCCTCTAGTACCTCATAGTCATAAATCATTTGTGTCTAGTAAAAATTATATATCTAGACCATATGACATTTTTTTCGGATTAATGTTTTAGTATCTTGAGTTTCTCATTATTTCATAGGTACTGCTCTAACCATTTGATATGAAAATTAATCTATGGACATTACCATTTAAATAGTGCACACATAAATACCAACACTATAATAATAAGAATACATCATTAATAACTCACTTTATACACAATATAGAAATCTAAAATTACTTTTTAGAATGGGTAATGGGAACCCACTATTACAATATACAATAGGAATATAGTTATATTGTAATCTTAAGCCATGATTTTTAGAGATTTCATATACCAAATCATTCTGAAATTTATATATGTGAATAATTAAAGGAATATAAGTTATATATTTTTGTAGGATATTGTGGATTACACCATAAATTTTAGATCATACCTTTAGAAAAATGAATCCCTACAAGGCATAGGCAACTACAACATTTTTTCTTAAAAAAAAAATTTAAAATTTTAAATACTACCCAAACACCTTTATTTTATACTTTAAATTCTATATGAACCTGTGATAGACCATAGGAAACTTGGGGGATATTTACAAAGATTCTTGATATAGATTAGTACAACTCTTTATGGGAGAGACTCTGTAACACCCCGACCCCATTTACCGAGAGTCGGTGCATTATTTTAATACATTGGCATGATCACAAAAGATCAAGTCTCGAAAGATCAATTAGTTTAGTATCCTTGGAAATACTAGATACATTCATAAATTTTACAATACATCATAAAATGAAAACTACAACAACATAGTCCACACTAATGTCCCCTCATACTATCCCTGCAGGTCATTCATAAAATATTTCTACATATCCTGGGAAAATAAAACATAGAAAGGGGTGAGCTCAGATGCTCAGTAAGGATAACAATATATTAGAAACTTTAAAAAATAAGCATAAATATTTAAGACAATGTATAACTAAAACAAAAGCCTTTTAAACTTGAACTTCATCATAATATGGAAAAGATAAAATGAAATAATTCCATTTACTTATTCACATGGATATTCTACTAGTCAAATAATCACATGAAATATAAATAACCACTTTCATAATGATGGAATGCATAATGACGAACTATAATTTCTGTGTCAAGGCCTTGTGCCAAGACCTAAGTGATAACTTTAACCGGAACCCAACTTGAAGAGCCTCTATAATCGGACTCCAACCCGGAGAGCCTTTAATAACCGGACACCAACCCGAAGTGCGTCTAATAACTTGACACCAACCCGGAGTGACTCTAATAACCAGACACCAACCCGAAGTACCTCTAATAACCAGACTCCAACCCGGAGTGCCTCTAATAACCAGACACCATCCCGAAGGGTCTGCTGTAACCGGACCCCAACCCAGAACATACTAGTCCAAAACATTCATCTTAATAATAGGATAAAATAGAACAAAAACATTCTTATTAAATCTAGCATACGAAATCCTAGAACATTAATCATAAGCCATTAATGGCATAAAAATGACTCATCCATAGTCAAACATATCATAAAACCTTAAATAAAATATGGAAGATTTGTATCATAATAAATCAACTTCGAACAAGTGTAAAATTTATCAAAGGATGTTGACATAGATGAAATAAAAACTATTTGAGAGAAATATCTATTTTTTGAAATAATTTAAAAGTCACATAATTATAAAAGAAAGCATTTAAAGAAATTTTTGAATCAAAGTGTCCCATACCACTTTGAAACTTTTGAAAGGAATTAACATTTTTAAAACATTCATGTCTATATAAATAAATCCTTAAAAACCATTTTGAAGACATGGACATTAATGAGAAAGATTTAGAAGAATAAATATTTAAACATTTGAAATGATGTTTTAGTAAAAATTCCCTTATAAGAATCCCTTTGAAAAATCTTTCATAAAACATGGTCATGGATAATAAATATGTCCCAGTAGATACTTATGTAAAAAAACCTCGGATAATAAAGAGATTGTGAAATTAACCCTTACCAATTTGGTAACTTACGAAACATACACCTCATGAAAGAGGTATAATACAATGAATATGTAAATACACATAAATTAAAGTGTATTACATAAATAATACAATTATGGGCAGTACATACACCACATAAAAGGTAATAGTGGAAATATGGAATGAATCTCACGGTAATAAGGAGTGAGATGAAAACCCCTTACCTTGCACTTTACTTTATTCGAGGGCACGTTTAGCCTCCTATATGAAGACTAAAGTATGTCATTAAATTATACCATAAACATATTAATATTTATGATATCATACATTATTCATTTATGACTTTATACTATCCATTTAATAATAATTTCCATGTTATATTAATATTTCGGGTAATAATCGCTTTCTTTATCGTACGTGTTTTAACTTGTTACTATTGATTGTATCACTTAGAGCCGGATTTAAATACTTCCAGAATATAAAACATGATTTATTTATCATATATATTTAGAATATAAATATTTATAATAGATGTATATATGAAATGGAAAACACCATTTATGGAGATGGTAGTCCGTACGTACGCATAAACGCTGTTTCTGTTTTCATATAGTATTGAACGGAAGTAAGTGAATAAGATATATGTAAGTACATAAATACTTATATATATAAATATATATATCTAAAATATAATTATTATGTCATATATTACATACTTATTAGTTATATATATTTTTATAATCATCGATGAATGGTGAACTTGGAAATGAATCTCATCGCATCGTGGAGACGGTAATCTGTACGTACGCACGAGCGAAAATATCATTCATTTGATATTAATATAATATATAATTGGATAGTATATAATATAAACATAATCATTATCATTTTATATTTATTATTTACATCAAATACACATAATTATTATACCCATCCCAATAATAATGTATTGAATAACAATTACATCACGACGTGGAGACGGTAAGCCGTACGTACACACGTATGGTGAAATGTCATTAAAAGGGTGGATAGAATAATGAATTTGGTTGTACCATAATTATAATAAAATCACAGTATATATAATATAATGGAGTTATTATTTTATAATAGAGACAACAAAGAAAAATGAAGTGGAAGAAGAAAGGGACTTGAAAGAGGGTGGTGAAATCATTACCTCTTCTTCGGGTTCTTCTTTTTGATTTGATCAAAATGGCTCCTTAGGTTGGATTTCTGATCAAACTATGGACTATAAGATTAAGGGAGGATATTTGATAGGGTATTTGGGAAGGGGTTGGCTGATCCAAATGAATTAGAAGGTGTGAATTAGAGAGGAGGGGGAGTGCCCTTTTATAAGAGGGGTGATGGGCACCTTAGGAAAAACTTAAAATATTATTTTATAATAAATTCATATTCGGTTTATAATGGCACAAAAGTTTATTATTTAATGTATAAGGTTGGGATAGGTCGAAAAAAACTCAACCAATTGGTTTTAGACATGTTTAGGTTACCATTTTAACCTTATCATTTAGATTTAACTCTAAGTTAAATAATTTAACTTTTACCGTGTATTCTTGTATTCTTACACTATATGGTTAATAAACATACTATATACTGAAAATAGAACCCCAGTTGGTTCATTAATGTCATATATATTAATATATAAGTCATTTTTCCGAACTTTATATTTTTATGACCATTATATCAATTAATAATATAATATTTGTTTTAAAAATTATTTTATGTCAATTTCGACACTATTTTGTATCTATTTTTTGTTAAAATAATAAAAACATGATTAATTAAAAATAAATACATTGAATCTATCCTAACATGTCATATTAACCTAAAAAATTCATGTATGTCATAAGAAATTTGAAATTATATTTATTTTAATATTTATAATACCATTTATTTGATTCTTTCATGAATAAAGTAATTACTGCATCATCAGTGTGTCATAAATAAATAAATAAATTTAATGTATAAAAATTATAAATAAATTACCATGATGTAGGAAATATTTTTATATTTCTAATGAATATTTATAATCTAATTTATCTTATGTAAAACACTATATTAAAAATGTTTTAGTTATTAAACTTTGATTTTAACTCTTTTAACTCTTCTTTGAATTAAATAATAATAAATGTCCTAATCTAATCAAAGTGGACCTAAATGATAATATTTTATTCCTAAGGTTTTTTTTGGTCGAGATAAACTTTTCCAATAGAATTAGGACATGTGTGAGGGTAATATTAATATCATTTTTACCCTTAATTACCCTATTTACTTTTAATCGTGGTAAATAAAATCAAAAAGTTACTGTTCATCAAAAATTATTTTCATCTCATAGAACCAAATTTTACTCCTTGGTATTAAACGTGTCTCTCGGATTTTCTAAATTCAACTCACAGAAGTGGTAAAATTATGTTTTATGAGAATTTTCAAATTCTCCTAGGAGATGGGTAAAAGACAGTGAAAAGTTCAATAAAATTTTTATATATTTAAAATTATTCTAAACTAACTCCAATGAATTAAATTGATCTTATATAGATATTATGTATCTATTTTTACCTTAATTAAATTTAAATAAAATAAATAATTATTTAAATAAAAATTTGGTTTTAAACTATAACTCAATGTTTTTCACTATTCATAAAAAATTGAATGTTTTCAAAAAAATACCAAAAATTCGGCCTAAGCTATATTTGATAATATGAATTAAAAAATGATGTATATTTTAACAAAATAAAAACATATAAGTTTCATTAGTTAATTTAAATTAATTCCCATTGTCAAAACAAATAGTGTGTTTTTAAGAAATAATAACGACCAAAAGATTGACACTTACTTATGTCCATTTTAAATGTGAAATTATGTCCAATGACCAACTTTGTGTTAAATGGTAAAAATATATTCTAAATATACTTTAAAACCACTCAAATTAATAATTTATCACTATTAATTATTTCGATTAAAAAATTTGTTTTTAATTAAAATTTAGTAATTTTCACTATTCATCAATATATGAAAGTTATCCGAAAAGTACCAAAATTTCACCCTAAGCTAATTTTGATATTTAGAATCCAAAAATTAAGTTCATTTTGAAAGATAAAATGTATAAAATTTCAAAAAGTGTGTATTACTATTCTTAACGGCTAGTATGATTGGTTGTGGTGTGTTAGAACTCGAAGTTACGTATAACACACGCTATTGTATTATTCAAAGAGAAGAGTACCGTTAAAGCTTGGGGTATTACATTATCCCCTCCTTCAATAAATTGCGTCCTCATAATTTATGCTCGGTATTGGAAACTTGGGGTTGAAATTTGAAAATATCATAGTTGAAATCCCACATCGAAAAATGGATTAATGAGGCCTCTATTTAAAATAAAGAGTGGTAAGTATAAAGGTTACCGAAAATAACACATACTAGGGTTCCATGTAGGAAAATATGGATATGGAAGAGAAATATAACCGTCAATATCTGATGGAGAGTGGTAGAGAACATTGCTACGAAAAGGTCAACAATCCCAAATCCATAAATTTGTGATGATCTAAGGTACCAACTAGGACAACATTTTTGTTCTAAGTTCCTTTTCTTAATGTTGGGGAGTTTATTTATGATACTGGATAATATCATAAGGAGATATACTTACTTTATAATTAGAGTTTTATCCATTAATAAATTTCTACCACAAACTCATCTTTCACCCCAAAACATAATACAACTCAAAATACTCTATTTATCCTAATCGTATAGGGTTCCAAATATAATGAATTTATAATTCACATATAAGACCCTTAAAAAAATAAATTATACCATCCAGGAACTTCATGTAGTCCAGTGGTAGGAAATAAATCCAAATTTCACTATGGGTGTGTGTTCGATTCCCGCAGCTTTGTCCGACGCGACGGTTCGTCACACGGTCTGTGTGTTGTCCTTTTATAAAAATCCAAAAATAACCTTTCAAACTTAATCCATTATAACCTTTATACTTATCCAAAATACATCTGTAAACTCTCAGTCCAAAATTTATATGAAAGTTAAACATAATATAGATCATTTTTACCCCATAATAGCATGTGAATACCTTCATCATGTATTCATTTAAGACACCGAAACATCCTGAATTACCATAAAACCTTATTGATTACATTCATGCTCCCTTATTCCTTATAGAGTACTGGATATACTTCATCCATACAAAAATTTTGTAAACTCCAACAATGATGGAATATACAAATCTTTAATCAGTTTCAAGGTAGTCAAGAATATCCAATATAATTTACCCAAATCAACCATATCTTATTACAAAATCAATACCTCAATATTATGACCATATTAAGGTTTATCTTTCCTTAAACAATGTAATTTCCAAAAATTTTAACTCACTGTAGAGTCAATTTTTTTAGTACCATAAAATCTCAAATCTCAATGAAATAGTACTGCAGTACAATCCTTATTTATTTCCAGTACATCATTGACACAACACTTCAATGAAATAATTCCAAAATAACAACATAAGAACACTAGTCATTCCTCTTCATCTGTGGTATTATCATAACTTGATTATTATCCAATAACATCATTTGGATAATACTGTGATGATTTGAACACTGGTTTGCATAGTGTACCAACTTCTTATAGATGAAGCATTGTACATTTGAAACCTTTTTCTTACCCTTGTAGTCACATACTTGGTGTCCTTTTTCTCCACACTTATAACAAACTCCAATTCCATTTAGGAAAGTTCTAGGGTGTTTCTTCCCACATTTATCACATATGGGAAAAGTATTCTTTTCCCTCTTCCCTTTATCCATATTTCTCTCTTTCATCCTTTTCTTCTCTTGCTTCCCTTCAAAGACATAGGACTCAGATAATTTTTACTTATCTTATTAACACATGATATGATTTCTTCATATGTTGAGAAAACATGAGAGACTATTTCCATTCTAAATGTTGGCTTAATACCATGGAAGATATGATCCTTCTTACTCTTTGGATCATATGTATTGCTGGAGTTCACATTCCTTCTACTGGGCTCCATTTCTATATAATGTCATACACTAGGTCAGTTTACGAATTGCAATTAATAACTCCAAACTTGTAAAATACCTAACGTAAATTGAATAGTTTAAGGATATAATCCATAATCATAAAAATGTTTTGTTTGAGTAAGTATATACTTATAAGCCCTTAATAATGGTTTGTAAAGAAAATGAGAATTATCCTAAGCATATCCCCCAGGAGTGTCGTAACTAAGAGTGCAGCAAGGCTCACTGTCGTGCACCGGTTCCCATTCGAGTCTAGATCAAAGCAGTGTTTTTAGGTTTTACCCCTAGGTACATCTATGCCAGAGCCGCCTCTACCTGCTCGTATCCAGACAAGGATGTATTTCTTGGAAAACTCAAAAAATATTTATAGTACCAAAATTCTAGGAAGTTATTCTATACTAATCCTCAAAGTCTATCTTAGGGCGATGTGCTCTAATCAGAGTTTATCTAAATCTAGCTTCCAAGTTTATTTCTAAACTTCCTCTAATACCAACTGTAACACCCCGACCATAGTTACCCAGAGTCGGTGCATTATTTTAATACATTTTCATGATCACAAAAGATCAAGTATCAAAAGATCGATTAGTTTAGTAGCCTTGGAAACACTAGATACATTCATAAAGTTTACTATACATAATAAAATGAAAACTACAACAACATAGTCTCCATAGTCCACACTCATATACCCTCATACTATCCCTGCAGGTCATTCATAAAATACTTCTTCACATCCTGGAAAAAATAAGACATAGAAAGGGGTGATCTCAGATGCTCAGTAAGGATAAAAATATAGCAGAAACTTTCATAAATAAGCATAAATATTTAAGGAAATGTATAACTAAAACAAAAGTCTTTTAAAATTGAACTTCAACATAATATGGAAAAGATAAAATGAAATAATTACATTTACTTATTCACATGTATATTCTACTAGTCTAATAATCACATGCAATATCAATAACCACTTTAATAATTATGGAATTCATAATGCCGAACATTAATTTCTGTGTCAAGGCCTCGTGCCAAGACCTAAGGGATAACTGTAACCGGAACCCAACCTGGAGAGCCTCTGTAACCGGACTTCAACCCGAAGTTCCTCTAATCACCGGACACCAAACCGGAGTGCCTCTAATAACCAGACACCAACCCAGAGGGTTTGCTGTAACTGGACCCCAACTCGGAACATACTATTCCAAAACATTCATCTTAAGAAGAGGATGAAATAGAACAAAAAAATTCGTATTAAAACTAGCATAAAAAATTCCAAAACATTAATCATAATCCATTAATGTTATAAAAATGAATCATCCATAGTAAAACATATCACAAAACCATAAATACAATATGGAAGATTTGTATCATAATAAATCAACTTCGAACAATTGTAAAATTTATCAAATGATGTTGATATAGATGAAATCAAAACTATTTGAGGGAAATATCTCTTTTTTTGAAATCATTTAAAAGTCACATAATTATAAAAGAAAACATTTAAAGAAATTTTTGAATCAAAGTGTCCCATACCACTTTTAAACTTTTGAAAGGAATTAACATTTTAAAAATATTCATGTCCATATAAATAAATCCTTAAAAACCATTTCGAAGACATGGACATTAAGGAGAAAGATTTAGAAGAATAAATATTTAAAACATTTGAAATGATGTTTTAGTAAAAAGTACCTTAAAATAATCCCTTTTAAAACTCTTTCATAAAACATGGTTATGGATAATAAATATGTCCCAGTAGATACTTACGTAAAAACAATCTCGGATAATAAAGAGATTGTGAAATTAACCCTTACCAATTTGTTAACTTATGAAACATACACCCCATGAAAGAGGTATCATACAATGAATATCTAAATACACATAAATTAAATTTTATTACATAAATAATACAATTATGGGCCGTACATACACCACACAAAAGGTAATAGTGAAAATATGGCATGAATCTCACAGGAATAAGGAGTGAGATGAAAACCCCTTACCTTGCACTTTCCTTTAGTCGAGGGTACGTTTAGCCTTCTGTATGAAGACTATAGTATGTTATTAAATTATACTAGAACCATATTAATATTTATGATATCATACATTATTCATTTATGACTTTATACTATCTATTTAATAATAATTTCCATGTTATATTAATATTTCGGGTTATAATCGCTTTCTTTATCGTACGTCTTTTAACTTGTAATCTTGATTGTATCACTTAGATCATGATTAAAATACTTCCAGAATATAAAACATGATTTATTTATCATATATATTTAGAATATAAAAATTTATAATAGACGTATATATGAAATGGAAAACACCGTTTATGGAGACGGTAGTCCGTACGTACGCATAAACGCTGTTTCCGTTTTCATATAGTATTGAGCGGAAGTAAGTGAATAAGATATATGTAAGTACATATATATATATATATATATATATATATCCAGTAGCATTATTATTTCATATATTACATACTCATTAGTAATATATATTTTTATAATCGTCGATGAATGGTGAACTTGGAAATGAATCTTATCGCGTCGTGGAGACGGTAATCCGTACGTATGCACGAGCAAAAATATCAATCTTTTGATATTAATATAATATATAATTGGATGGTATATAATATATAAATAATCCTTATTATTTTATATTTATTATTTACATCAAATACACATCATTATTATACCCATCCCAATAATAATGTATTGAATAACAATTACACCACGACGTGGAGAGGGTAAGCCGTACGTACGCACATATGGTAACATGTCATTCAAAGGGTGGATAGAATAATAAATTTGGTTGTACCATAATTATAATAACATAAAAATATATATAATATACTGGATTTATTATTTTAGAATGGAAACAACAAAGAAAAATGAAGTGGAAGAAGAAAGGAACTTGAAAGAGGGTGGTGAAATCATTACCTCTTCTTCGGGTTCTTCCTTTTGATTTGATCAAAAGGGCTCCATAGGATGGCTTTATGATCAAAATATGGACTCTAGGATGAATAGAGGATATTTTAGAGGGTATTTGGGCAGGTTTTGGCCAAGTCAAATGGCTTATAATGTGTGAATTAGAAAGAAGGGGGAGTTCCCTTTTATAAGAGGGGTGAGGGGAACCTTAGGAGAAACTTAAAATATTATTTTATAATAAATTCATATTCGGTTTCTAATGGATAAAAAGTTTATTATTTAAAGTATAAGGTGAGTATAGGTCGAAAACAACTCACCCAATAGGTTTTAGACAAGTTTAGATTACCAATTTAACCTTATCATTTAGATTTAACTCTAAGTTAAATAATTTAACTTTTACCGTGTCTTCTTGTATTCTTACACTATATGGTTAATACAATTACTATATATGGAAAATAGAACCCTAATTGGTTCAGTAATGTCATATATATTATTATATAATTCATTTTACTGAACCTTATATTTTTAGGACCATTATATCAATTAATAATATAATAATTGTTTTAAAAACTATTTTATGTCAATTTTGACACTATTTGGTATTTGTTTTTTGTTAAAATAATAACATGATTACTTCAAATAAAATACATTGAATCTATCCTAACATGTCATATTCACCTATAAAATTCGTGTATTTCATAAAAACTTTGAAATTATATTTATTTTAATATTTATAATACCATTTATTTGATTCTTTCATGAATAAGGTAATTACTGCATCATCATTGTGTCATAAATAAATTTATTTATTTAATGTCTAAAAATTATAATTAAAATACCATGATGTAGGAAATATTTTTATATTTATAATTAATATTTATAATCTAATTTATCTTATGTAAAACACTATATTAAAAATGTTTTAGTTATTAAACTTTGATTTTAACTCTTTTAACTCTTCTTTGAATTAAATAATAATAAATGTCCTAATCTAATCCAAGTGGACCTAAATGATCATATTTTATTCCTAAGGTTGTTTTTGGTCTAGATAAAATTGTCCAATAGAATTAGGACATGTGTGAGAGTAATATTAATATTATTTTTACCCATAATTACCATATTTACTTTTAACTGTGTTAAATAAAAGTAAAATGTTACTATTCACCAAAAATTATTTTCATCTCATTGAACCAAATTTTACTCATTGATATTAACCATGTCTCTCGGATTTTCGAAATTCAACTCATAGAAGCGGTAAAATTAAGTTTTATGAGAATTTTCGAATTCTCCTAGCAGATGGGTAAAAGAAAGTGAAAAGTTCAATAAAATTTTTATATATCTAAAATTATTCTAAACTAACTCCAATGAATTACATTGATATTCTATAGATATTATGTATCTATTTTGACCTTAATTAAATTTAAATAAAATAAATAATTATTTAAATAAAAATTCGGTTTTAAACTATAACTCAGTGTTTTTTCCACTATTCATCAAAATTTGAATGTTTTCAGAAAAATACCAAAAATTTGGCCTAAGCTATATTTGATATTATGAATTCAAAAATGATGTCTATTTTACCAAATTAAAAACATTTATTTTGCATTAATTAATTTAAATTTATTCCCGTTGTCAAAACAAATAGCGTGTTTTTGAGAAATAATAACTATCAAAATATTGACACTTACTTATGTTCAGTTTAAATGTGAAATTATGTTTAATGACCAACATTGTGTTAAATAGTAAAAATATATTCTAAATATACTTTAAAACCACTCAAATTCATAATTTATAACTATTAATTATTTCAATTAAAAAAGTTGTTTTTTAATTAAAATTTAGTAATTTTCACTATTCATCAAAATATGAAAGTTATCTGAAAAGTACCAAAATCTCACCCTAAGCTAATTTCGATTTTCTGAGTCCAAAAACTAAAGTTCATTTTGAACTATAAAATGTATAAAATTTCAAAAAGTGGGTATTACTATTCTTAACAGCTAGTATGATTGGTTGTGGTGTGTTAGAACTCGAAGTTGCGTATAATACACGCTATTGTATTATTCAAAGAGAAGCGTATCGTGAAATATTGGGGTGTTACAAACTCTATTAAATCTTATATCAATATTTTTTGAGATTCGTGATCTCAACTTTTATGGTGTCATGGGGAACTATTTTGTTGTTGGATTATGAACCAAAATAGGCACAACCATAGAGTAGTGAATCTCACATATTATGATAGAGTGCACCAAAACATAATTATGGTCACTATGAAATAGTGTATGTTTATGGAATTATTTTTCTATGTGATAGTGCATTAGTTATGTGGTATTCCATTATAAAAACCATCACATTAGGTTATTAAACATGTGATTATGAATTGAATGATTTGGAACATTGGATAAATTCATTTAAGTGTTAAAACAAATTATGGGGATCAAACAAAACTATTTCAAAGAGTTGAAAAAAAATATATTTATAAAACAGTTATATTTATATTGGATTAATGTTTGGAATTATTTGATTCATATATAAGTTGGTTATATCCTCATAATATGTGTTTAATCCCAATGATTCAAGACTCCCATTAGAACTACTCAAAACCAAGATCATAATTATAAGGACTCAGACTTCTTATACATGGATATTATATCTTTTTAGATGAATATTCATAAAATTAAAAAAAAGGACTAAGAACCATAATATTTTAGCTCATTTATAAACATGGAATATAATATTATAGTTTGGAGAAAGATATTCAATATCTCCCAAAAAGATATTGTCACATAGTACTCCTCTTAGGCATACCCTACCTAAACATTTTATCATAAAATGTGGAAGGAAATATAATAAATGGTGAGATCAAATGCTTAGTAAGGGTAAAAATTAGAGATATAAATCTATGATCATACATAAGAATAATATATGAATAATATTATATGATAATTATCATAACTTACGATGTTCATAACCAACCTATCATAGATCATAAACATGATTCATGGAATAAAAAATTATCAATTTATAAAACATAGTCCATTAGATTGAGAAATCATCATAAATCAATCATGAACCACAACTTCATTTCATAAAAGTGTGTCACCATCCTAAATATACAAAACCATTTCATGTTTCAAGGTTAACTACCAAGACCATCAAAATAATGATCATGATACACCTATTTCCCATAGTAGATCAGTATAAACTTGTTTCCAATTTTGGATTAGGATACACCCATTTCCCATTTTGGATCATGATGTAAACATTTCCTATTATGGATCAAGCCCATTGACCTACTTCACATTTTCATATAATGAGATATAAATATTTATCCAATTAATTGGAGGGAGATATAGGTCCCACCCATCACATAATGAAAACCATATATATGTGTGCAACATGATCATACAAATTTATCATATCCTAACCCATCAAATAAAATGGGTATCATAAAAATTTCATCATATCATAACTTTTGGAAAAGAGATAGGTTTTATAATCATTTCATCATAGTGTAACCCATGAAAAACGTGGTTTTAATAAGAATTTACATATGGTATTACCCATAGAAGAGAACCAACTTTCATAAACATCATGACTTGAAAAAAATAAACCATTTAGAGAAAGAATATGAAGGGTATCCAAGGATCATATCCCTAATAAAGCATAAGTAACATCAACAGATGTCATCTTAGTTTGAAAACAATTTTGAATGGTTATTTTATAATATTTCTTGAGGAAAATAAACTTTCCACTTTGGAAAAATATTTTTAAAAGATAAAATATTTTTATAACTTTTTCTATGAAAATAAACATGAAAAATTATAAATAAATCTTTTAAAATATTTTAAAATACATTTTTGAACATAAAAAATATTTGAAATCTTTTTATTTGAAAATAACCTTTGAAACTTATAAAGGAAGCTTTGAAAATCATTTAAAACAATTTTTAAAACAAAAAGCATTTTAAAAATAAATTTCCTTGAAAATTATTTTATAATATCATTTAAAAACATTTTTTGAATTTTTTTAAGAAAACATTGTTTTGGAAGGAAACATATTTCTGACCGAAGGGATAAATAAAGTCATATTTTCTTAAATTTTTTTTATTAATTATCCCAAGTACTAAATAATGGAAAAACGTTACAATTACTTGAATATATCATGTATAACCATATAATAAGAAAATTGATGATAATTATTGAGATATATATCATTATATTTAAATATTTAGTACTTAATCATAAACAATCCTGATAAATGATTTGATTGTAACATAACATATTTACCACTTTGGTAACAATGAATCATAATCCACCTGAAGTAATAACATAAAATTGAAAATAAAATATCATAAGGAAAAATTAACTCATGATATTATATATAAAAGGGGTTGTATAGGCTCCCCATGAAAGAATATAGGTGTATAACATAACATATGTCTCAAAGAAGTCAAATTGAGACAACAAATCTCTTACGGATTTGTTAACTTTTAAACCATGACCCTATAAAAGAGAGATAATAAAATGGATTTGCAGATCCCAATATTAATCATTATAATAATAATAAAATACATTCATGGGAAGTATAAAAATCACATAAAATAAATATTTTGTGAACATGGAATGTGTCTTATAGGAGTAAAAGGTGATATGGAAATCCCTTACCTTATGTCTTGAATTCCATTATACTCGTTCAACCGTCATGTATAATAAATATATGTTTATTATAAATATTTTAAATAATCATAATTATATTTTTATATATATATTTTTATATATAATCATATATTATTTTCTTATTACCATTTATTACCTATTTATTAACAATTCCATGTTAATGTTACGTTTTGAGTAATAAATAATTTTTTTCTGTATATGTTTTGAGTTTTTATTTTTGGTACTCTTACTTAGATCATGATTTCCTAATTTAAATAATGTAATCTATTATATAAATATCATATATTCATTATATATTTGTTTATCGTAATCCATAAAATTTAGTGATAGGAAATGAAGTACACCATTCCTGGAGACGGTAGGTCGTATCTACGCATGAACTCCGTTTCCATTTTCATGTTGTATTTAAAGAAAGAAAGGTAAATGATATATATATATATATATTATAATTAGAATATACTTTTTATATCATAAATATCACATGTGTTTTTTAATCCCATCATTACTATATTCTAGGTAAAGTGTGAGCGAATCACATCACATTGCGAGGTGGTATTCCGCTGTACACATGAACGATGATACCATGTTTCTCAAAAAATGGAAAGAATGAATTTATGTGTTATATACAAATTCCAAATTCCAAAATCATAATATCATCAAATATATCATATATATCATATTTAAACTATAAATACATCATTATTCCCAGCCATGATAGTTGGTAGGGGAAAAACGAACGTAATCGGTTCACGAGGCGGTAGTCCGCCCTATACATGAAAGATAATTACATAACCTATTTGATGAAAGTTTGTGATATTTTAGGTTGTAACGTTATCATAAATAAATATAATTATATTTATGATACTTAGGTTATTATATAAGTAACATACATAAACTATTTAAGGAGTTTTAGGAATAAATAAAACAAAACTATTTGTTGATGAGCGTTACCTCTTCTTTCAGTATACTCATTAGGTTTACGCTAAAATACTTCCTTGGATGGATTTATTCCCAAAATATATCTTCTCATATTAGTTTAGTAAATTTATTAGGTTATTTTGGTAGGATTTTTAGATACAAATGGATTGAGAGGTGTGTATAAGTGGGGAGAGTGAGTGCCCTTTTATAATTGAGGAGGAGTGTCATTCTTATAAATACTCAAAAGTATTCACTATTGGAAGGTCTCCCTTAAATAATGTGCCTAAAAAATTTAATAACAATATAGGGTAGGGATTAATTAGTTTAGAAATTCCTTTACCACACAAATTAAAAACATTATTTATCAATTTATTACTTTGTATTTAAGTTTACTCAATTTTATCTTTATAGTTTTTACCAATGAAACTTGTATCTTTTTATTGACCAAGGTAATTTGTTATTTAAAAATATAATTAAAAATAAATATATAAATAGTTTATAAAAAATTATTCTAAATAACAAGTACAATTAATAAATTAAAAATCATATATGTGTGTAAAATCAATTTTAATATAATCGCATGTAATGCGCAAAACCCTGTTTTAACCTTAATCGTGTTAATTAATTTTTACTCTTTTCACTAATAATCTGGGTAAAAAATTAATTTGAACTTATTAAATAATATAAATTATTATGAATCCAAATATGGAATCAATTTTTACAAATTCCATTCCCATAAGTAACATAATTTAATTTAAAACTAATCTCACAAATGCAATGAGAAAGTGATTTTTTAAATATAAAATGATAAAATGTTAATAATGTTTTTATATCCAATTTTAGTATGAAATTGATTCCAATGACCCTTGTTGGATTAATATATTTATATTTGAACAAATTATACATTAAAACCAATTTAAAATATAATTAAAATTAATAAATAAATTAATATAAAAGAAAATTTTTTAATTAAAATTTAGTATTTTTCACTACTCATAAAAATGAAACTTTCAAAAGAAACCCAAAAATTAAAGTAAAAGTAATTTTGGTATTTTTATTTAAAAAATTAAATTTATTTTTTGAAATAAATTTTCTACAAGTGTTAAAAATTAAATTTATATTATGTGCGCCAGACACGATTAAGCCATCTTTTAGAAAAAATACATTTTTTTTAAAAAATGTCTCTTTTTTATTTAAAATGATTCTTATTTTATTACAAATCAATCAATAAAAAATAAAAATGTCTAAAATATCTATTTTCATAATTTAGTTAATTTTATTTATACCCTCTAATTTTATGACTAGGTTATAACTGTTATATTAAATAATAATATTTTAATAATATATTTTTGTTTGGTAAAACTCAGTCTTACGTATAACACAATATATCAAAGAAACTTGTTATTGTTAGTGACATAAACTAAAATCAATTTTTCATGTAAATCAATCATAAATTTTTATTTGGTATAATAAAAGTCATAAAATAAATTTAATTTAATCAAAAAAATAAATTCATAAAAACTCGGGGTGTTACAATACTTTTCTCTTGTTTTTATAAAACCATTAAAACCAAGTTTTTAACAAACCTTGGATTGATAGAGATCCTTATTGAGAATTTATATATTTATATGAGTTATATATTCCTCTATATGAAGGATTTTATTTACTAATTCTCAAATATCATGATCATATTCTTATTGAAATCTTTAATAGGTTGGATCAACTGGTGTAAGGTACTCTATTGATATTATTATTTTATATTAATTTCCAAAAAATATATATATTTTGTGATTAATTCTATATTATATTTTTTATTATAATTTTCTTATATTTTGGACATACCTTAAAATATATTAAGTGGTATCTGTGTAGTTTTATCAATGTTTGGTTTGATCTATGGATGAATGAAGAAAACTCAAAAATGTTTTTCCACAACCCCATGATATAACCACTATGGAATAATCATTTCAAATCTTGAAATTATAATAACATAACATAAACATTATGTGAAATTATAATTTTCTTATTAATTTTATATGACCATTCCACCAAGGAACTGAAACATGTTTTTTACGCATTGAAACAATGTCCTGAAAAATAAAAAATGTAGGGTGATGATCTATATTGTGGTAAACCAATAACTATTATATTGTAGCCTTTAAAATGAGGAATGAAAATGATATAAGTCAAACTATATTGGGATTATGAATTCCACCCCAAAAAAATTATCCCTAAAATAGAGAATCCTTAAATGGATTCAACTTGAAAAAACCAAGGGATAACCTAAAACAACCACCCAAATATTCATATATCATGGAATTTCTAAAGGACCAAAATAGTGTGTACTATTCTGTGGTGCAATAAACTTTAGAAATTATTTCAAATAATATATATTTTGTTAATATTATCGAAACCTTCACTTGATGTAATGTGATATATTCAACAAATTTAAATTTTAAATATAAATATAAATTCTTTTAATTTAATAATAAAAGTGTTCATAAATAATTTTATATTATGGATTATTAATGAGTTCATATTAATACCATGTGAAACATATTAGATAAAATTGAAATTTTAAAGTTTATTAGAGTTTACATTTTTAAGTTATTATAATTTATTTATGAATTTTTCATAAATTTTTTATCTTGTGTTTAAATATGTTTATCATTTATTTATTTATTTTATTTCCCATTTTATTAAAGAATCCAATTTTTATATTACGATTTTTTGTATGATTTATTTTAATGCGATAAACCATTTATATGTTATAATGTTTATACTTAACAAGTTACCTGATAGGTATGATAATGAATTTGGTTTTCTTATACATTGAATTTAATGGTTGATTATAGTTTATAAATATTTTGTGTTAGAATGGTAATGAAATAAAAATATCTCTTGAGTAATGTGTCTTTGGTAAAGCGACTTTGGGTTAGATTTCTTATAGGCCTAAAATAATTTTTTCCTTTCCTTAAAAATCAAGGCTTATCTACTTATCACTCTTGTATTACTATTGTGAGTATTGTTTAGATTATATGATTTTAAGACTTTACATGAAATATTTTCATATACCTTATGCATGAGTTTCATTTGGATATGTATATGTATAATTGGATTTTAATTTAGATCAGTAACACCAGCCATGGTTTGTGTAAAATTTTTCACATATATATGGTTTGAAAATATTTATTTGGTGGAAGTAATTTGATTCTAAACTAAATAATTTTAATCATGAATACATCTAAATTGAATACATCATATAATATTTTATATTAAATCCTATTTAAAAATACTAAGTGTTAAATTCCTTCAAAAGATAATACTTATCATGTTCTTGATCATTCAATTGAATAAGTTCACTCTAAAATAGGGTTCCCATTTATTATCTTGTTTATGTTAAGTAAGTAATGAGGAAACCCTAAGAGTTAGGTGACCCATTATTGGAATTTCATATGTTCCAAAATTAACAAAGATACCCTAATTGTTAAGATACTTGAGGAATGTTTTTGAGTTTATCCATATGATGGATTGGAAAAAAGTTTACATGTTCTACCATAAAATATTTATAAATGTAATGATTGGTGTAAAGGGTTTCTTAAATATCTATGTAGTGAGGTTCATACTAATCTAGGGTTATTTTTTTTCTAAAATATGGATCTTGTCCCACTAATAGATTTTATGGAATTTGAATGGGGTAATAAATTTAGTGGAAGAAAATTTAATAAAATTCCTTATTAAATAAATGTGAAACATGATACTCATATGATAAAAGATTTAATTTTAGGTATGAAATCATCTTCATCAAATATTAATTTGAGATCAAAATTATAAAAAATTATGAGCTTAATGTAAGAAATGTTTTAGACCTGAAAACAATCTTAAGAATCATTCTTATTTAAAATTAAATTCTATATGTCAGAGTAAACATTTCTTTAGTAACCTATTGTTAATGATGTTCAAAAATGGAATCTATATTCTTATGAGAAAAATAAAAGGCTTCACTTATGGTTTTAAAAGAATTAGATGAAAAATTATTAGAATAATTTTAGTCTCCACTCATATATTAAATATGATTGAATATTTTAATGTCTTGGTGTGATCAAAGGTTTATATTGAGTATTGGTTTGACTATGGGATTCATTATGGATTCATCATTGGATATATTATGACAATGTGAATGAATTCAAGAAATTTTTATCTTATTTTCTCTAATAGTTTAAGAAATATGAACTAGGGAATGTGATGTATTAGTTCTAGTGCCATGTTCATAGTACAAGTGGGTAAAAGTTCAAAATATAAGAGGAAAAGATTGTTGGAAAATCTAATAATGTTTCTTAAAATATCCAACCAAGGTTATTGAACCCTAAAAGTGGTTTTAGGGAGGAGTAATAATCCCATAGAATGGAATCTTATAGAATACCTGAAGGGTTTTGGAAACTCTAAAATGATTCCATGTCACGTATTAGTGTTATAGAAATCAATTATTTGATTTTAAATGGTAGAATATACCAAATATATATATATATATTTTAAATATATAAGATTTTATAATAAAGGAAATAATTTATTGAGATCTTTTTATTCAAATGATGAATAAAAGAGTTTCTAAGTCATATATTTTAATGCAAAGAAATATTTCAAGATATTATGTATATAATTATAAGGATGTTAATCTCATTTCTATAATAGAGGAGTGGTTTTTTATTAATAAGGAATTAGTATTAATAAATATGATATTGTGGATTATATAAACTTGGTTTCTGATTCATTAAAAATATGTAATATACTTTAAAAAAAATGAGTATAAAAGTGTTTTATCTAGGATAAAATAATTTAGCCCAGATGATTGTTAAAATATGAGGAATTGAAATTCCACCACCCATTAGTGGCATATTTTAAAGAACAAACTCTTATTTCCAAAATGATGCTCTCAAAAACAAATAATAGAATATATGATAACTTATTTGTTAAATATTACCACTAAATGAAATAAGTGTTATTTATTAAACATAAAAGAGTTTTTTTATGTCATCATGTTATTTTGAATATAAATTTTTTCTTAAGAGACTAGGGGTGTATGTTTGGACATATAAAAATTTTAAAAAAATAAATAATTTATTTACAATAATATTTTAAAGGTAATTTCAATGAATATCCTAAATTATTTTAGGGTATATATTTAAAAGAAGGGTCCCTCAAAGGATATACCTGGTCCTTCCAGAGTTATAGTTACTTCTAAGAAATCATGGGTAGATATTTATAAAGATGTTGAGAAAGGTAGGAATCAAGATTTTCCTGGTCCTCTTGCTAGGATTGGTCATGAAATGGGTAAATATGGTGGACACACAAGCATAGATGATCACATTTTGGAATAGAATATCTCCTATGAGATTTATAACCTGTTTTTTTGGAAAAAGAGATATATGATTGTTTATTGTGGTAGTATTTGGAGGATAATATTTTTGTACTTGTAGTATCTTTATAGGATAGTGAGACTACTGGATTTTCCCAGGTCCTTACTGAATCTGTTGTGTCCTCTCTTGGACCTATCACTTCCCCAGTTTAGGTGGCTGGAGTTTCTTCCAGGACTAATATTGTGGTTTCAGATAGCTTGATTGAGGCTCCTACTTCTTACAATTCATATTATACTATAAAGGGAGTGGAAATTCCTACTTCATTCAAGGTAGATTCTGCTTCACTGGAAGGGGTAATTGGGGTTGTTTATTCAGTTGGTGGTACTGCCGCATAGGTTGAGGAAACTGAGGTTCCTATTTCATCTAGTGGTGATGTGACATTGCAGGATAAGGGTGTTCCTAATTCATCTAGAGGTCTAGTTGACACTCTCACTATTGGTGTTAAAAATGTAAAAGGAACCACTATTGATTTGGATATAAGTGATCCCTTACAAGGGACCTCCATTCCTAAGTGAAAGAATGGAAGGCCTCCTAAGTCTGGAAAGTAGGTAATTGTTGGGGTCAAAGAAGGGGGAAATACTCCTGATCTTATATTTAAATAAAGCTTCTGTTATGGAATTTCCAAGGACTGGGCAATCATGCTAACATGAGGTCCCTTAGGCTTTTCATTCAAAATCACAGGCCCCTTCTCATTGGTTTTTCCAAACCTAAAAGATCTTTTTCTCCCAATATTATCAATTTTGAAAATCAGAGTTTTCATTTTGTGGAATCTAATAGATGTTCATCAGATGTTAACAGATTATGGGTCTTGGCTCATTATTCTTTAACTAATATTTCCCTGATTACTAATACTGATCAGCATGTCACATTCTCCTTCAATTTTCACGGGCTTCAACATTTATACTCTTTTATTTATTCCCATAACTGTTATCAGGGATGTAGGAATTTATGAATGGATATTGGATCTCTCAACTCTACCATCTCTAGTTTTTGGTCTATCTTTGGTGATTTTAATGCCATCATGAATTACAATGATAAGATTGGAGCCATGAATAACATCATTTCTTCAAGATATTTCAAATCTTGCATTGATGATAATGGATTTATTGAAGTCAACCTCATTGAGGCTAAGTATACTTGGTACAAAAAAGTTTTGGATAGATTTGTTACAAGAAAAATTGACAGGGATTTTTTGAATGAGGTTTGTCTTGATTTCTGGAGATCTATTTATTATAAGACTATTTATAGAATTAATTCTGATCATCATCCCATTTTGGTTGACCTTGTGAGTAAGGATACCAAACCTCCTTTGCCTTTTAGATTTAATAAATCTTGGGTTAATCATCCTGAGGGAAGAACAATTATAGAACAAACCTAGGGTTCTTGGAATGGTAGGGATAATGATTTTTCTTGTTTTATAAATATCAAACTCCTTAAAAGAACATTGAAATTATGGAATAAATTTCGTTTGAGTTACCTTGATTCTGAAATTTCTTCTCTTGAGGAATCTATTCAACAAATGCAGGAGCATAATTCTTTAAATTAATTCTCTAATGATGTCTTGGGTGGGACTCATCTTGTTTCCAAGATTAATAATTTTTTGAATCTCAAAGATGCTTTGCAAAGAGAGAATTTTAAGGCTAATTGTTTGAGATATGGTGATAGAAATTCTAAATTGGTCAACTCCTTTAAGAAAATTAGGAATGTCTCGATGCCTCTTTCCTTGGTCAGAAATGGGAATAATGTCTTTGACAATTGAAAGGATCTTTCTGAGCATGTTGTTACTTATTTTAAGGGTCTCTTCAATGGTCATGTCCCTCTTGCTGATCCAGTGGAGAGTATTATTCCGAGTCTTGTCAATCAAGAGGATAATTCCAACCTTACATATATCCCTTTGGAATTTGAAATCAAGGAAGTGGCCTTCATTCTAAAGTATGAAGGATCCCCTGGTTCAGATGATTTTGGGAATGTTTTCTTTCAAACATATTGGGATATTATTCATGTTGATCTTTGAAGGTTGGTTACTTGTTTTTTTAAGTGTGACTATCTTACTCAGGGTCTGAATGCTCAATTCCTTGCACTCATTCCAATGATAGAGAATACTAACGATATTCATTTTCTCAGACCAGTTTCTATAATCAATACAATTTTTAAAATCATTTTCAAATTCTTTTCCATGAGGTTGTCCTCTATTTCTAGAAATATTGTTTCTCTTAATCATTTTGGCTTTATTAAGGATAGGTATATTCAATATTGCCTTATTAGTGCCTTAAAATGTGTTAACCTTATTAATAAATCCATAAGGGATGGTAATATTGCTTTCAAATTGGATGTATGGAAAATTTTTGATACTTTAAATTGGAATTTCATTTATAAGTTTATTCATTTTTTAGTTTTGATGATGTTTTCATTAATTGGGTTAAAATTATTTTTGAGTCAGCTCGTGTCTCTGTCCTTGTTAATGGATCCCCCGAGGGCTATTTTTCTTTTTATAGAGGTTTCAGACAAGGTAACCCTCTCTCTGACATCATTTTTTCCATTGCGAAGGTTTATCTTAATAGATTAATTTCTATTATGGATGGAAATGGGAAACTGAAATCTATTCATGATGGTAGAGGAATTGTTTCTCCTAATCACTTGTTGTATGCTGATGATATCATTATATTCACTAAAGGGGATAAGAGAAATATTAAAAATATTAAGCGGGAATTATGAAAAAGTCTCTAGGCAAGAGATTAGTTGGAGTAAGTCCTTTTTATAATTTGGTAAGAATTTTCCTATTTCGAGGAAGATAGGCATTATCAGGGATTTGGGTATTCATGAAGGATTTATTCCCTTTACATATTTGGGTGTTCCTATGTTTTTGGGGATGCGTAAAGCATGTTACTTTTATGATATTCTTAGTAAAATGAAAAGGCATCTTGATACTTGTAAGGGTAATTCCCTCTCCCTGACAAGTCGTGCTTGTTTGGTTAAGGTTGTGATTATTTCTAAGTTTGTTTATTCTTTCATGGTCTATAAGTGGCCAGTATCTCTCATCAAGAGAATTCATGTTTCTATTAAAAATTTCATTTCGATTGGTAATATTTTGGAGAGTAAATTATCCACGGTCTCTTGGAATAATTTTTGTAAACCCTATGATGTAGGGGTATTGGTATTAAAAATATTGATATGTTTAATGATTATTTACAGGATTAGTTTATATGGAGGCTTGTCAATAGTAATTCTGAGTCTCTTGAATTTCTCCAAAATAAATTCATGGATAGGCTCAGGAATGGGTTTTTAATCATCTGGATTCATCTGTTTGGACTACTTTTAAATCCATTTTTTCTTCTATTGACTCTCATGACAGATGGCTTGTTTCAAAGAATTCATATTTATCCTTTTGGAAGGCCAACTAGACTGGGTGTCCCCTTATTGATTCCTTGATTAATGATGATTTCAATTCTAATCTGGATGTCATAAATAAAGATTAGCTTGATAATATGGGGGGTCTCCCAAATCATATTGTTAATATTATCAATACTTACTGCTTCTCTAATAGAGAGAATTTTTGGGCCTGGGAACCTATTATCAATGGATTGATAACCTATAAAAATTTTTATAGACATTATTTATCCTGAAATATAGGTTTTAAGTTGATGGGGGATCTTCATATGAACTTTATTAGGCCTTCTCTATCAGTATTTTCATGGAGACCGGCTCATGGGAAGCTTCCTACTGACCGTTTCCATAAAAAATGTGGTATTGCTCTCTACTATTAATGTAAGTTTTCCATCAACATAGGGAAGATATTGATCATTTGTTTCTTAGTTGTGTTATTGCATCATCCATGTGGAAGGATGTTTATGATATCTTTGAAATCCCTATGCCTGGTATGTCTTCAATCCAACATTTTCTCCAAGTCTGGCATTCAAATTCTCTTTATACACAATTGTTGGATCTTTTTAGAGTCGTTTCTACTAAAATTCTTAATTTTATTTGGTTTTCTCAGAATAAGGTGATTCATGATATCTTTTCGTTCTCATTCAATATGGTTTTATCAGCTATTATTACTTCTATGCATAATGTATAAATAACGAGGAATCATTTTTTGCTTCAACTCGGTTCATGATTTTTCTGTACAGAACTGGATAGGTGTTAAAGGAATTTTCATGCCTCCTCATGGTACTTTTGAAGTTTTTTTGGAAGAATCCTCTTTTTGTATGGTTTAAAGTTAATTCTAATGGAGCCTCTAGAGGTAATCAGGCGCTCTCTAGTTATGGTTTCATTTTCAAAAATCATAAAAGGGATGTCCTTAGTATTTTTCATGGTTCTTGTGGCCTTGAATATTCCCTTGAGGTTGAAATGCTTGGAATCATCATTTCTATGGAATAAGATGTGAATCATGGTTTGGATAATTTATGGATCGAGATCGATTCTACTATTGTCGTTTCTGCCATAAGGATGGGTCTTTCTCACTTGTCTTGGAAGCTAACTAATCATTGGATTAATTTTTTAAATACTTTATTTTCCCTAAATCATATTATCACTCACATTTATAGGGAATCCAATTTGGTTACTAATGGTCTTGCAAATAAAGGTGTTAATGGAGTGGATTTTTCTTGGTATGACTAAGTTCCTGATGATATTCTCCCTTTTCTTAAAAGGGATTGTGATAAGTCTCCATTTTTTAGACTTGTGTAAGTTGTCTCTTATTTTTAATATTAATTTGGTTTTAAAATGTCATTTGTGGTGTCTTAATTCCATTTTATTGATTCTTATGTTTTCTTCTCATCTCTATTTAAGGTTTTTATGTAAGGTTTTTTACATTTTTGAGTTTTATTCTAACTCCTTGGGGCCTGTTTATTTAGTTTCTTTCATTCAGCTTCCTTGGAGTGGTTTGTTTTTTATTTTTTTCCATAAGAATAAAGTGGCAGGTTTACCGATCCTATCACATGCTTAATATTTTCTAAGGGGTTTCAACATATCTGTTTTTTTCTTATGCCTTCAACTATTTTTTTCTCATTAATGTTCCTCTTTGTTTAATATTGACATGAATGGAGCAGCCTGTTTTTTGATCAATGTTGAAAATTTCAACAACTAGAATTCAGAGTGCAAAAGACAGGAGGTTCAACCTGGGGGTGATCATACTACTTCTTGTGCTAGGGTTGCTGCTGGCATTCCTCCTCGGAAACTATGTTCTCCACATGTGGTGGATGGTTAATTAAATTAGTCCCTTCACAGGGGGTCGTTGGCATGGATGAGTTCTCAAAAGTTGTCCCGTTTCTGGCTTTTTAAAGTGCATGACTCCTCCTTCTGTTTGCTGTTCTTGGAGAGCCGATCTCTCAACCTGGAGTGGTCTGCATCATTACTGTTATTAGTAGGAGTTCTTGGTGTGGACTTCTGATTTGGAAAGAAATGAATATCCTTTTTTTGTCATCCAAATCTCGCCTTACTTCATTGGGTGGTTCTTGATGCTTTAGTTTTTGATCTCCAACACCATAAGTTTTCCATTATGGTTGTTGGGTGTTCCATGACTGTATCTTTTTTACCTATATTTTTTCTTGTTTATTTTTTTCTTTAATAAAATTATATTATTGAAATATAAAGAGTTACATTTACTTACCACATGAAGTAAAATATTCTTATATCCTAAAGATGTTTGGGATGTGTTAGTAAGGAATAATATAAATAGTTAGATTAGTTAAAAAATGATCATAAGGAAAACGTTTTATATAAAGGTACTATTAACGATGATGATGAAATTATAAAGATCTCTAAGTAGATAAAAGAAGTTTAAATTCCCAATATATTAGTGTATATAGGGGGGGGGGTGAATCCATTGTTGTTTAATTTCTACCAAATTTCAATTTCATCATTAAACCCTTTTTCCATTTGGTATTTGAACATCTGATATTGGTTAATACAAATGGATCTTTTGTAGTTTAACTTAGAATAAACCTATATGATTTGAAGATAAATTAGTAAATATTAAACAAGTGTTTTTATAAGGTTTGATCTTAATTTGAGTCCACTCCTTACTATAACCAGTTTTTATTCTATGTTATATATTTTACATGATAAATATTGTTATCAATACTAGTGGATTGGATTGGGATTATACTAAAACCATTATTTTTATATTACAAAGGAAAGATATCACCATATTACATAGGTGATAATATATTCACAATATTACCCATGTGAATGGACATGATTTTTCATGGAAATTGTTTATACTAGAATCCACCAGTTATTATCAACTTTTTGCCTCTTCCTCATATAGATCAATAGTTCTATCCTTCATGATAAAAACTCACAAAAAATGACCTATTCCCTTAATTAAGAGTGTCTTTGACTACAATAATGTCTTTAAACATAGATCATGTAACTCAATATCTTCTTATCACTACCTTTCTTCCCAGTTCTTTCAGAATTAGTTGTTGGAAATTCTGAACTCAGAATCTCAAGAAATCAATCCCATAAAAACATTACCTAGAGATTATACCCTGAATACCAAACTCAAAATATTTCTTTCACATTAACACAATGAATCATATAACTACTCTTTCACACTACATTAAACACCCAGTAGGGCTACAAAATATATATTTCTTCACCTCAGATGAATATATTAAGAATGTTTAATATAGAATATCCTTCTTCTCATCTTATTTGATATAAAAAAGTTAAAATTTTCCATATCAGTATCATGTTCTTTATTCTTATTTGATAGTTTCATTTACTTCGAGTGAATCACCTCTAAAATCATGAGTATGTATATTTTTACACAGCTCATAAAACCACAAATTCATGAACTTATTCTTCTTATTTATTATTATCTCTTTCTTACACACTTACTATATTTTAAATTGTAGAATAATATTTTATATTTGTCTCTCAAATTATCAAGTGACTAGATTATCCCAAAAAGTTATAATATCACTCTTCAATAAATCTAATTTCATGTATAATCAACTCATTAATTTCTCAAGTTATTTTCTATATACCTAAATTGGTATATTAAAATATTTCTTAATATTATAAATAAAAATCACCATTAAAGTGATGAAATTTTAGTCACCCATGATACTTATAAAAGTATCACTGACCTAATAAGAGGATTACCCTCCCATGTTGTCATGCATTGTTCCAAGAATTTCCTTATCTTATTCTCATTAGATAAACATACTCAAATACTCAAAATCTAGATCTATTCTTTATTTAACTTAATTAGCCTCATTTTTTCATTTATCTATAACTTACCCACAACATGTCTAGAAATATTTGTATCTATAGTTTTCATTTTCCTTATCTACTTGTGAAATGAGAAAAACAGTTGTGAAAAAATGACATTGAATATCATAACCTATTAAAAATTCATACAATCAAAGAAAACTCATATTGAATTAATACACCACTGGAATTCAAATTTAGAAACTTAGGAATATCAAATCATCATCACACTTTAACATTGGAATTATTTTTAAAAATAGAATTAATATAATATAGATTCATTAATATCTCCCTCATTTTATTTCACCAGTTTAAAATCCTATTATTAATGATGTAAGAATCAAAAATTATTTATGTTTCCTGATTTTTTTTAAATTTTATGTATTGATCATTAAAAATAGCTCTTACATCACCAGGTCTAATTCTTCTTCAGAAATTAATTTTGGAACAAATACTTTCATCTAGTAGGAATTCTCAGAAATTCTATAAGTGTTGATGGTTACACAACTAGAATGGTGTTTACATATGACACATGATGTTTAATCATATTCAATGATTCTTATATAGGATCAAAAATGATTTTTATGGTTATCATTACTCCACAGATAGATTCATACTTTCATAACCTGGAATGATGTTTATGTTGATGGATCATTGTGATTACACAAACAAAACAATGGTTATTTAACTCATGGATTCATGCTTACATAAAAATACACTAGGTGTACATAGTGAGGAATTTTAAATTCTATGACTCATCCGAAATAGATGTTCCTTATGTGTATTTGGATGACGTTTATGTAGAGTATAGATGGTTCTTATGAATAAATCAGGGCTCAGATGATGATTACATAGATTATCTATACATAGTTCCTTTGTCTCTGGTATGATTCATATTAGTAATCCCAAACTTACCAAAATTTGAACCTCAAGCTCCAAAATACACAATTCATTAATTAATATAAAAATAACTTTCACTAACCCAAAGGCCTCTTCAATAACTTAAAAAAACATTAGTGAATTTATAAAAACTTTTTAAATAATGCATCACTATTCCCAACAACTAACAACGTGTTAAATATCTAAATGTAGATTATTCTTGAAACTTCATTTTACATATAGTTTCGCTTCAACCTTAGGCTATATCTTCATCTAAGATATAGACTTAGTAATTTTAGGAACAAAAATTATATGTATATCAAGGGTGGTTTCTTTACAAATCAACATAGCTTCTCTAATCCTTTGGAACTCATGAAACATTTTAAATAAAATTTATATAAGTTGTCAATTTAATATATTAATTATCTATCTCTTCTTCAAACCACTTACAACTTCTTGTAACTACTTTAGATAGTGCACTCAACCAATTTTTTTATATACAACCCATTTATACAATTATCAAATGTATAAGCTATTATCCTAGAACCTGTCTAACTAATTTTTCCAAACAACACCACCATGTTCATTTACCCAAATAAATGGGTAGTCCTATTTATCTTTGGTGAATGGATTCATATTCTATTATGCAACATCTTCACATTGACTTACCTTATTATATCATTATTAACAAAAAAATAAATCACAAACATACATAGAGCACTTCAACCCCCCTTAGATTTGGTTTTAATACCAACATTTCTCCAAAGTCAATGTCATTTTTCTCCCCTGTTTTGGAAATAAATAAAAATGGTGATTTTTCCTCCTCATTGTAAGGGAACTTGTAATGAGAATTTCATTCTCTCAAATTTTTTTTTAAAATATTCTCATACTTTCTATATTCTACCCTTTTATGAGAGATTCAATCACTCTTCATATGAAAGAAGGGTGGTATTACATTATCTGTTATCAATGAACTATAAAATAATCAACACTTAGTATATGGGGGATAACCATTTATAAAAAAAATTAATTTATAAACCAAATATTCCCTTAACATTACACAATTTTATACCAATAGAAAATGAACTTCTTAAGGGATGAAAATAGAGATTTATCATGAAATGTAAATCTCTACACTCAATTGAACAAACACATCAAAACAATTTAAGTGAAAGTATGAATTCCTCTATTTGGATATAAAATCAATCCCATTTTAGAACTAAGAAAAACATAAGACCAAATAATATATATAGATTGAAAATAATACACTGCCTTTAGATTTTGAAGGGTATGTCTAGATTTCTATATTTCATAAGAAAGATACAATTTCTGGAAGATTAAACAATTTAATATCTTCCAATCAAGGGATGATCATAATATTTAACATTCAATCACCTTAATCAAGATAAATAGAAAAAATATTACGAATAAGGTGGACTTCCATAATCTATTTAATTATTTTTACATAGCTGAGACTTGTTTCTCAACACAAAAAAATATTATTTTCAGCTTCAACACTTCAATGATTCTTCATTCTACCTCCTACATTAATTTTCCAAGTCTGGTTATATTGGGTTAGCATTGATTTTATTTTATTTTTATATTTATTCTTATCTTAATAGTATTCTTCCCATGAGCTATCATGGTACTTTAATTCTCTTGTTCCTCCTCAAACTTCTTGACCTTTTACAACTAACCTATCAACATGATAAAGGAATAATTTGGGTTATAATCAAACTTAATTTAGTATGTTTACTACCTTTTCATATTATACATTTTAAAAGTATAATTTATTGTATTTTTACATTTATTCTTAATTTATACAATAAAAATAGCCACACACTCTACAGTAATAAGTATATATTTTTAGAACCTTCCTCAAACATATTATCTATAATTCAAGTCACCCTTATTGGGTATCCTTTCAACTTCTTCATAATAAATTTTAACCACTAATTCGATATTAATATCTATTTAATATATTTATATCCATTTTGAATTACTTTTGTTCCCTTTCATCTTAAGATTTTTGGTTATATTACAATGGTCTATGATGTTTCCACTCTTATGAAAGTATAATAATATGATTCTAGTTAGTATAAAATCATTCCCATCCTTATTTTTCTAACCTATTGAGAGTAGACTTGTTTTGATTCTATCCTAAGGGAGAAAAATCACCTACTTGTTTCTATATCATGACATTATTTTCACACCAACATGAGAATTGTTCTTAGTGGATACATACTAACACTCATTATAAGTGTAATCATATTTTTTACATTTCTCATAGAAATACTCCATGTAAATAAATATATTCTTAAGAAACAAGTTTCCATTTTTTTTGAAGTTTTATTTTTCATTACAGTTTTATTATAAACTTTAGCTTTGACCCCCTCACTTTATTCCTTATTAAAATTTCATATGTTGAAACATTTTTCCAAATCTCTATATACTTATTCTTGGAAATATAGAAACACCAATAATACTCAACAAACCTATTTCTTTTTCCAATCTGTATAATCTATGTAGATTTTATTCCTTGCTATTTTGGAGTTGAAACTCCAATTTTAGGATATATTTAGGGGGGAAATCTTTATGAATGTACTCACATAAACCCTTGATGTATTGGTTATGGCACCCCAAACCCACACTCTAGGACCCAGTGTTATAAACACATACTTTACATACTATCTTCAATACCAAATATAGATCCCGAGACTTACATATCCCATAATTAAATTAATTAAATAAAAAAGTTCATTACATACATTTACAAGTCCTTTTAGGTTTATAGATTTATAGAATTAATAGAAAATATAAACATACAAAACCCATGTATTTTTCAACTAAAGAACATTTTGTTTCCAATATATAAGAAAATAATTAAACCACAACAAGTATTTAAAATCTCTAAACAAATCTCCACAAAAGCTATCCTTTATGAAATATAATGTTTAATACTTTTATTCCTAATATAGTGAAATAAAAACATAATATGGGGTGAGATCAAATGCCTAGTAAGGGAAAACATACAACTGTGGAAACCATGGTGTAAACCTAGAATAAATATTATGGTAGGAATAAATAATAATCATAATGCAGTAATCAAATGAAACATAGGGAACAATATATCCATGGATAATAATTAAAATAAATTCATCACATGAATAAAAATAAATGAATTCATGGTGATAGAATGTATAATACTAGACATCGTGAACATACCAACATGGCCTTATCCAAGACATCAATCTTTCTATGAAGGTTATATCCAAGACAACATTCTTATTTTCAAGACTATAGTAAATGAATATTTCTGAATTGGGAAGGCATAAAATAAATACCTAAAAATGTTTGTCTCATGAGACATACCAATGCATCTAGGGGATATATTATACTAGGCCCCACCTATCACATGTTTAAATCTAATGTATTCATTACAGAAGATAATGAGTAAAAAATACATATTTTTTTTCAAATAATAATCCATGTTGGGTAAAGGGTATATGGTTAAGAAAATAATTTCCCCTAATTGATAAAAATATAGGTATCTAGGAGAATAACCAACAATGAAATGTGAAATAGGGTATTCACAGAGAAAATGTATTAGAATAAAATTCAAGCCCATGCACAATGGATGGATTAGTAAGATAAAAGATGTGATGGATCATTATTTTTATAGAAATGAAGATTTCACAGGAAATAAGGAGAAACAAGGTTTATGGTTTTAAAAAAATATATCCCAAGTGTAATAAATGAAACTCAAATGGATTTTGACATTGATAAAAAACTTCCTTTCAAAATAATGCTTCGAATGGTATCACACAATAAGAGATTAAGAATCAAATTATTTGACACCATGAGTTTAGTCCCATAAATTATATATATATATATATATATATTTATTATATGATTAATCATGTAATATAAATCCCATAAATGTAAACCATTTTGAGTATGAATAGGAATATTGATATGAAAACATAAAAGATCATTTAGAAAACATTTTTAACATTTATGTATAATAAAAAATTACATGTCACTTTGAAAAGTAACTTTTCAAAAGGTGAAGAGAAATATTTTGAAAAAAATTACATTTAAAATAATCTAAATTATTGGAGCCTTGAAAATGACATAAAAGTTTCTATAGGAAATGTTAAGCTAAAGGTAAAAGATTTGATAATGAAAGGAACATTTTTAAAATGTTGGAATTAACTTTATGGAAATTCAAATTGTAAAAAGAGTAATACAACCTAAAATGTATTAAAACATAATTTTAAAAAACATGATTATAAAATGACATATAATAAAGTATTTGGGTGGTAGAACCCAATAATGGAATAAAAATGTTAAAGATAAAATTTATTTCCCAAATAAAGGATATTTGAGCCATCAACATCCCTTATTGGAAACATACTCCATTAAGTAGGAAATGTTAGAGAAGGATTGATGTGGTTGGAATGTAAATCCATAGAAAAAAATAAGAGAATACCACGTTATACATTAAATTGTATAATGTACCCTCCTTATATGAAATAAGTTGAAGATAATGATCATAAATAAATATAAAAGGTTAATTTACAAAAAAATCCTTACTACAAGGGTAACACTTGAGTGAAAATACATTTTATGAAAAGAACTTGATTTAGTTTTTTATATACCATGAAAAAAATTATGATAAAAATACATCCATTGGTAGTAAATACTACATAAAAGTAAAATATGGTGAAAAAAATGTATTATGTCTCAAAGATTCAGAATTGGGACAAAAAAAACCCTTATTAATTTATAAACATTAAAATCAAAATTCCTTAAAGGATAGTATTTAAAATGGAATATTAAATAAAATAAATAATTATAGAATCATTATATAACGTTTTAAATGGGTAGTAAACAAACTATACAATAAAAAACATGGTTCTCCATATAATCATGAATCAATGAATTGAAATTTTAAACAAAGAACCACTTACGTTAATTTATACATATTCAAAATGAACTCTAACATAAATTATATAAAAATTAATTATCTTAATAACCCATATTAGAAAATTTTTCATATCTTTAAAATTTTATAAAATTTATTTACAATTATTCTATACATATATATTATTAAGTTAATATCTATTTTCAATATCTAGGGTGAGTGATCGAGATCATTTTGAACAACATTCGTAATAGCAGTGTTGTTCTTCATTGTTCATCAAAATTTCATTGTAATAACCCATGTTTTTCAGGACTGAAATTTTTGAGAAGAAAATATATTTTTCCATTCAGATGATTTTAAGTAGTAAAATGGTCATTTCACCCAAGAAGATTATATCTTATATTTTTTTGACAACTCAGTTGGTCTTGAAATTGGATTTTTACCCTAGTATGATATTTTGGTGGAATTATGAGTCGTTCGAATCTTAGAATAATAATTAATAATTAATAATTACTTAATTAAATATTAATTTATTCACATAGGATCATTTAGATATATATTTTGAATGGAGAACTATATTGAGATCCCATATCCACCGTTTATTTCATGAAGAATATTTTTTTCTAGGTAGGACATAAACTCAGTCAGACGCCGAGATCGGTCCCCCTTTTCATTTTCTTTTCCTTTTATTTTTATTTTCATTTCCTATTTTATTTTCTTTTCCTATTTTATTTTCTTCCTTATCTCCTAGATTATTATTTACTCCCCATATGTCTGCCCCTTCACATGAACAAGAGAGGAAATGGTAGAGGGATAGAGAGGGAAGGAGTAGGAAAGAGGTACTTCCATTGATCTTGGGATGCGTCAGATCATAATACGATAACCATGGACTGTGGAAATTGGAAAAACCTTAGTGGATTTCTCCCAAAGGTAGAATATTTTTATTTTTCCCATATATACTCTTAGATTTATATTTTTTTTAGTTTTAGAGTATTATTATTCTTTCTTGGGAAAACTAGTGTGCTGGTCCATGGATTACGGGAAAAAACAGGGTTTGAGGACGATTTGAGAGGTTTACCATTCAGGAATCCCAATAACACAACATATGGTACATAGAACACAAAACATGTGTTATTCAGATTCAAGGATGATAGTATTTTGTATGTACATTCCATGTATGGGCTATACACACCGTGTACTGGCACTCAATTTTATAGCTGAGTACTTGTCTATACAACCCGTGTAGGGGCACATGACTGTGTGAAATACACGGAAAGACACCATTTGAGTTGCACAATATGTAGAGGTACACATTCAGGAGAAGTACAATTTAATTCCATTTGAGGTACATTAGAAGGTACCCTATATAGGGTTCAATCCATGTACATGTTATGAATTCTATATACCTGATATTTTACATGTCATGTCCGACCAGTATACATGCCTAGGAGAGGTTTAGAGGAGAGACACCATGTACTAGGGTACACACACTGTGTACTCCTCCTTTGTTAAAATTTTGAGTATTTTTCCTATTTCATACCCCAAATTTGGAATTGGACATATGAGGATCCCATTATGAGTATTTTTATTCAAAAACTGTGATGGTAAAACTATTGGGGTGATTTGAGGACTCTTAATGGGTGTTTTAGGGCATTTACCTAAATGGAGAGGTTTTTACTTTGGTAGTTGGATCTAGATATCTTATAAGAGTGAAAATTTTATTTTATATGTTCCATATTCTATCTCTCTAGACTGTTTCTTTCATATATCTTCCTTTGTGGACATCTACCTTGTGAGATGTCACCTTCTGGACTAAGAGGAAGTAATTTTTGTAGTTCCTGAGGATCCCTTATAGGATGCCTCTTCTTATGTTTTGAATTAAAGGATCATGTGTAGGATACATCATCCTTATTACTATTACCAAGGGTCCTCTGATGGATTATTTTTATTACATGATAACCTAGGGAATTGATTTAAGGATCCCACTACATGATTACTCATTTCAGGGATTCCATGTGGGATGCCTCTGATGTCTTATGTTTTTGTTGAGGATTCCATGTAGGATTCCTTTTATTATATACCATTCTAAGGATCCCAAGTAGGATTCCTCTATTTACTTACCATTATAGGATTACCTACATGATTCATCTTTTTTACCTTCTTATATGAGGATCTTGAGTATGATGCATGTCTTGTGTTATGATAAGAGGGACCTAGAAGGTGCTCTGTTATTTGAATGAACCTGAGTTTTTACATTGGGTTTGGGTAGATATGGTAATGAGTGTCACCCAAGAACCCATGTAAAAAATCCAAGACTGATTAACTGTGATAGTGGTGATAGTTTTCGGCATTTATACACTCTCACTCTTTATTTCTAAATTCACATGTTTACTTCTATTGTAGTGATAATTACTAGTGGAACCTCATGGTTAGTGGAAGATAGGCCTGATATGATGTGTCTTTATTTCTTTTTAGGATTTTTCAAATATCATTATGGGATCCATAATATTTTTTTTGATACCCAATTGTTCTTCTTGGGATTCGACTTCTTATCCATATTGTTTCTTATATTTAATTGTTTTCCTAGAGGCACTACATGGGACATGGATATTGAGCTTGCATACTTTTGGATATTTTATCATTGGGATCTCTATATGTTGTTCGTGGGATCTGGTTTTTGAGCCAATGATTATGATATATGGAATGGTGTCCATAGTAATGATACTCATGGATGATTATGCTCTCTCGGGTGGTGGAGATGATTCTCATATCCTTTGATTGACATGTGATGATAATGACTATGAAATCCTTGTTCTAATTATATTTTTTATGATTACACTATCTAGAGTGATAGAGATGATTATACACTCCCATGTTTATTACTAGAATGTGGTGTTGGATGTGGAGTTTCACATAATTGGATACTTTTTAATGATTACGATCTCTTCATACTTTCTAAAGGCAATCCAGGACCTTCCAGTTGTGGTGATATCTTCAGAGACTCAGCTGGCCAATGTCAGGGTTTCTTCTATGTTGGATGGGGTCACTCTTCATCCCTGGAGGCGGAAATGCTTGGAGTCATTCACGCTGTCGAGTTTGCACTTCAAAAAGGATGGAGAAAGCTTTGGATTGAAAGTGATTCTACCACTATCATTCATGCCATCTGGAATGGCATCATTCATCTGGCCTGGCCTCTCACTACACGCTGGATGAATTGCTTGAAGACTCTCCATGGGATTGATTACATTGCTACTCATGCCTACCGTGAAGCAAATGCCGTTTCTGATGCTCTTGCTAAAAAAGGAGTCCATCAAAACATGACTTGGTTTGACACTCTACCAGCTGATTTATCTCATCTTTTCGACAGAGATTGTCAAAAAATATCATCTTTTCGTCTCTTGTAACATTTTTATTTTATATATTGTGCTTTGACCATTAAAAAAAATGATTACGATCTCTTGAGTGATTGGTATGATTTACCTCTCTTTTAATAGATACCTCAAGGTGTATCTATGATGTATCACTGATGATCATTCCTTACAGTTTGCGTAGGGTCATAACATTAGGGTTCATTCAAGTTGAGATGTCATGACCACCTATAGACTAGGACCTAGGGATCAGATATTGGACTATATTTACATTGCATGAGTGGTAGGGAATCTATCCCTAGTCCATTTATAGTATTTCTAGATGGATTTCCCTAGAATACATTATTATAGTGATTGGAGTAAAGTATGGGTGAACCCTGGGCTAGTATGAGTATCCCCTATGGTGTCATAGCTTTCTGAGAGACATTTATGGTGATAGCTGAGGCATATATTTTTCAATTGGGATTACAGACCTATATATTTTCATAATGATACACTACTTGATTGGTATAAAATCTACCTCAATTCCCTTGTATAGGATGTCTAGGTGATAAGGATTATAGACCATAGGATAGACTAATATTGATTTATGTTATTTCATTCAACTTACTCTTGTATATTCATACTTATGTATATATGTACATGTATGATAATATACATATATATTCATATTAATATAAATATACGCAATGATGCATTTCCCGGTTGACTAGGATCATCGACCTAAGGATCGAATTTGGTTTCATGTAATCTGATTTATTATTTTTAGTTATGTCTCATATAGGATAAGCATATTCCATGAGAATGCACTTATGATAATTAGTTTCTTGGTACATCATTGGGATGACCTACTTAGATTATTTCTCACCCCTGTCTGTGTACCTTAGTGTGTGTGCATACCTTATGTCTATTTTTTTGGATGAGAACATATGCATAGCAGTTAGGTATGAGGAATAGAGTTTCATGGATAAGTGGATTTGATCGTGTTGACTTTTTATGATCGGGATGGTACAGTTTGACTATGTCTAGAGATTGGGTATGTGAACTACATCGAAGTTATTAGTAGATTTCTGTATCTATTATTTCAATTTACTTTATATACTTCTGCATGTATGGTCAACCCAGTGGGTGAAGAGTTTTGTATGTATGAAATTATTGTTTAGGATTTTATATTATTTCATTTATTATTATAATGTTTCTATTATAGTTTATTTACTTATAACGAACTATGTTTATTTACTGTTTGTATGTTATCTATTAAGTTATTTTATGTTTACTCATATATGAGTGCATAGTCTCTCCACAGATACACCCTAGGACCTTAATGCTAGTTATAAGCCTCAGGTGTATGGTGAGGAATTATTGAGGCATCGTAATGAACTAGATCAGAGAACCAGTTTAGTGGCATCCAAGTTGGGATGCTACAAAGTGGTATCAGAGCTATTTATTTTCCTATTGAATTACTATTTGGGATATGGTAGACAAGAGTATTAGGAATGTGTGAGAACCTATGATGGATATTGGACTGGTGCATTGAGAACACTTGTTCTAGTATGAAGTCCTAGTTTCCACAGATATGAGATTTTTATTATTCCCTACAATGTTATAGTTGTATATAATTTTTTCTTTAAGTAATGTACATGTTGTGTGGATTATATGATTTAATTTGGATTTAGGGATCTTGGACTATTGGAAAGAGGCCATTGATTTATTTTTACTCTTGGATGAAAAAGGAAAGAGGCATCACATTCATTATATTTGGATCATAGGGTTCTCATGTTATAGGCCTTCAAGTGTGTTATTATTTTTGAAGATAGAAGAAAACAGTTTAAAGTGTCAATAAAAATCTAAATGGTATTTTCTTATATAGGTTTTTTGTGTAATATACTTAGTTAAAAAGATTTTAATTTTTATATATATTTTTTGAGGGAAGGTTATGTGGATCCATGTAGAGACGTTTGATGATGAGGCTGATGAATTAGTCCTCATGCATTGGAGGTGCAGTGACCCCAGTAGGTCTATTGGGAACATGATTCCCATGTGTTTTACCCCATATAGGGTGTTGATTCTTAGGATCGGTTATTAAAAGTCTTAATAAAAATATTTGTAGTTTTTTTGGTATAGATTGGAATGAAGTTCTACTTAACCGACCCTCATTTTTGGTTATCTAGTCAGATCACTGAGTACAATGCTGATAGGTACTGATATGTCTCTTGTAGATTGGACCTCTAAGGGAAATTTACATGTACATATTATTGGTGAGTGTCAGTTCTGTATCTCTTTGTGTAGGCGTCATGACCTCTAGAGAGTAGTTCCTAATGCAGATTATTACATAGGATCAGGGTCCTAGTAGTTTGATGTTGATAGTTTGACCCTTCTAGGTCATTGTGATCTTTACCCCTCTTGGAGGGTTTTTATATTTTGGTCTAGGTGGTTAGACCTTATGACCCAATTATGAGACATGATCTGTGGGGATAGGTGGGAGAACTAGAGATCCTTATTTTTTACTTAGAACCTTGTAGGTTGATGTTTCATTTTGAATAATAGAAACCTGCATGAGGGTTGACCAGAGTTTTCAGATTCCTTTTTAGGTTGCGATCTTGGTTGTATGATCATTTCATGACTGAGGAACAGTTACTACATGGGTTTTCATTATATTCTTGTTGATTCCTTTTTATTTGAGGAAGAACCTAGGGTGATCATTTCTTGAGACTAAATTTAGTAGGTAGGAAATTTAGAGTTCCAAGATCTATTGTTAAGTTTTTCTACTATTCCTAATTTAGTTAGAGTGTGGGTAGATTCTCATGACTTGAAAGACATCAAGTTATAAGTGGTCGTGGAATAAATCATGGCACAGATGAGGTGCTCTATTTTTGAAGATGAGTTCCATGGGAGATTCTAGCTTTTTTGTACTGACATGTTGTGAGGTATGGTAAGTATAGTTTTAGTAGAAAACAAATCATGTGAGCCTGATTTAGGTGATTAAAGTACACACTGGTTGTGTGTGGTACCAATTAAAATTCATAAATCGGTGAGTAGCCATGTGTGAGCCAAGGACTAATATTATCAAAACTTTCCATGGGCGTGGTTTCCTAGGAGTTTTGGTTAAATGATGAATGTCTTACTGTGGTAGAGGAGACATTAGAAATGTATTTTGTACCATGATATGTCTGACTTGTGTTTGGACTTGAACACACTTTGTAGGGAGACGTGGTGTTAGGGGTTGGTCAAAGGAAAGTATATCCTATTTTTTTGTAAGTGTGACTCAGAGGGATCGTTTTACATTACTTTTGATGGAATAATTAGTGTAATTCAAACTAGATAAAATAATTCCTTATATTGATATCATCTTGAGTATACTGAGTGAGCATCATATCTACACCAAGATTCTTTTCTTCTTAAATATCCTTCATGGTTGATTATGGAACCTATTGAGGTTGTGATTGGGGAGCGGTATAGGGTAATTGATATGGTGGGGAGTAGACCATTGGCTATTTGAGGGTGGTGAACCTCTTTTTAAATTAAAATTATATGTTTTCCATGGGCCGTTGGGATTTATGTGTATTTTTAAGGTGACGATAAGGGTATTTCTATGGCAGAGAGTACCATATCATCTATAATTGAACATATTCTATGAAGGAGACAATTATTAACACTATGATACTGGTCATTAAATTGTCCATATATATTTTTGTTCTGATTCTTGGGATGATAGCATGGATGCTAGTATTTTCATCAAGGATTCTCAGGGTAAGATAAGGTTTATGGTGGGGAGGTAGTAACAACCTGTGTTTTTCCACACTGAAATTTTGAGCAGAAATTTGAATTTTTTCCTTAATATGATTTTAAGTGGTAAAATGATCATTTTAACCTAGAAAATGATCTCAGATAATTTTTATAACCAAACCATTGTTTTGGGAATAGGATGTTTACCCTTGACAAGAGTTTGGTGAAATTTCAAGTTGTTTAAATTTTACTGTAATAATTAATAATTAATATTTAATTAAATAAATATTAATTTATTCACATAGGGTTGTTCTGATATATATTTTTAATGGATAATCTGAATGATATTATGCCTCCACCATTGTTTCCAAAATGAGGATATTTTTCTAGGTGGATCATAAACTCAGTCAGGCACATGGCCCATACTTGACCCCCTTTTATTTTTCTTATTTTTTTTATTTTCATATTTTCTTTTCTTCCTTTGACCCTGGATTCTTGTATATGCCCCTTGTGTCTTCCTCTCCACACAATCTAGAGATAAAATTGAAGAGGGAGATATATATAGAGAAAAATAGGAGGAATTAGGTACCAGCGTTGATCTTGGGAAGTTCTAGATTGTCATGCGACAACCGTGGACTGTAGAAATGGGCAAAGCCTCGATAAATGCTTCCCAATGGTAGGCTGTTTTTACATTTTTTTCCTATATATCCCTATATATTCATCATTTTATAGTTTTAAATCCCTATTATGTTTTTCAATACCCCTATTTGGATGATATAATGTTTATAGGGAGAAAATGGGGTTTCAAGGTGATTTGAGGGGTTTCCCATTCAGAAATCCCGATTACACAATGTCTGGTTCAGAGAACACACACAGTGTGCTATTCCTATTCTAGGAAGATTTTATTTTGAATTTAAAAACCATTTATGGGCTATAAAATCCATTTACTGGTACACATATTTGTAGTTGAGTTCCCGACCAAACATCCCATGTAGGGGCACAATGCTAGGTGAAATACACGACTATAACCCATTTGAGTTGCATTCCGTGTAGATGTACAGAACTAGACAAAGTACTTGGTCATACCATGTTATAAACAAAAAATGGTACCCCATGTAGGGTGAACACTTTATACATGTTACTTATTATTTGTACTTGGGATTTTAGACCCCATGTTCAGCTAGATTATAGACTCAAGTGAGGCTTTGAGGGGAATCACCATATACCAAGGTACACACTCAGTGTACTCCTTCTTCGCTACCCTATTGAGGGTTTTTCCAATTTTGTGCCTCAAAGTTAGAATTGGACATATGAGGAGTCCATTATGAGTATGTTTTTACATAGATCACAATCATTAAACTCTTAGGGTTATTTGAGGACTCTTGATGGGTGTTTTGAGAATTTTACCTAAATATAGAGGTTCCTCCTCAGGTAATTGCATCCAATTATCTCTTGAGAGTGGGAATTTGATATGAGATGAACCATGAGTAATCTCTCTAAACCGTTTAATTCTCATCTCTTCCTTTTTGGACATCTCCCTCATGAGATGTGCCCTTATGACCTAAGAGGCCGTGAGTTCGGTTGTTATGAAGGATCCTCTGTAGGATAACTCTACTTATGTTTTGACCTATAGGATCCCATGTTGTACACCTCTACCTTCTTACTTTTTCCAATGGTCACCTAAGGGATAAATTTTATTACATTACATTGTAGTATCCCTCTACTTGATTACTCATTCCAAGGATCCCATGTGGGATGCCTCATACATCTTACGTTGTTATTGATGGTTCCATATTGGATTCCTTTTCTTATGTACCATTCATAGGAGATCGAGTATGATGCCTCTATTCATATAAGATTATTGGATTATTTGTAGGATGTATCCTATTAACTTATTATCCAAGGAAACTGAGTAGGATGCACCTCTTATGTTATGACATGAGGGACCCACAAGTACCCCAATGTTTGACTGACCCTGAGTTAGTGCATTGTGTTTTGGTAGTGATGGTAGTGAGTGTCACCTTAGAACCCATGACAAATGTGTAAGCCTGAGTGGATCTGACAGTGGTGATGGGTTTAGTATTTTTTACATCCTCAATATTTATATATACATTCATATGTATACTACCGATGAAAAAAAATATTACCAGAGGTGCTTCCTGTTTGGTGGTTGATGAGCCTGATGTAATTAATCTTTCTTTCTCTTTGGGATGACCAAAAGTTCTTCTTGGGATCCGTCTTATTAATTTTTGGATTACTAGATGTTATTCATGGGATTTAGATTCTGGTCCATTTTATTTCTTATATTTTTTAATACCCAAAGGCACTAACTGGGACTTGGTTGTTTAGGTTGTATATTTTTAGCTATTATATTATTAGGATCTCCTGGGGTGCTTCCTAGGATCTGAATTTTTAGCCTATGATTATGATATATGGGCATGAAGTCCTTATTAATGATACTCATGTATGATTACTCTAACCTGAGTGATGAAGATGATTATTTTATACTGATTAAAATGTGATAAGGATGATTACATTCGCCTCAAAATGATTATACTCATGGATGATTATGCTCTCCCATGTGATATTGATAGTTACACTCTCCCTAATCAATTAATAATTTATGGAGTTGGACATGGAATTTCAAATACTTGGATATTCATGAATTATTATTCTCTCATGAGTGATAGGAATAATTCCACACTCCTAGATTATAGACCTCAAGGGGTGGGAACAAAATCTCACTGATGATCTCTCCTTACATTTTGCCTATAGTTCAAACCCTTAGGGTTCATCTGGGTCACAATGTTGTGATTTCCAATGGACTGGCACCTTGGGATTATAAATTGGACTAGATTTACATGGAATGAGTAGAATGAAATCCAAATCTAGTCCATTTACAAAATTAATAGATGTACTTCCCTAAAATATATTATTATTGTGATTGGAGGTGAGTGTGGGCAAACCCAGAGCTAAGATGAGTATCCCCATGTGGTGATGCAGCTTTATTAGAGAAATTTCTAGTACTATATGAGGAAGGTATTTTTAAATTTGGATTACAGTCCTAGAGATAAAATTAATGATACATGGATTGAGTGTCACGGTATCCAACTAAATTCCCTTGCAGAAGATGTCCAGTAGATTAGGATGACAAACCCCATGATCGACTGTTGTTGATTTATGATATTTTATTCACCTTACTCATGTATATTCATAATTATATATATATATGTATATTTATGATAATATATATATATATATATATATATATATGAATATAAATATAAATATACATGATAAAACATTACCAAGTTGATTGAGATCATGGACCCAAGGCTCGACTATGGTTTCATGTTATCTGATTTATTCTGTTTAGTTGTGTCCTAGCTAGGCTGAGCATATTTCATGAGCATGAACTTATGAAAATAGATTTATAAGTTAATCATTGGGGTGGCCTACAAAGATTATTTCACGTCCTTATACATGCACTTCGGGGTGCAATCATAACTTATGTATTCTTTTCAAGTTGATCACAGATTCATGTGGTTGGGGATGAGGCTCATAGTTTCCTGATCAACTAGAGCTACTCATGTGGACTTATTATGACTGAGATAGTGTAGTTTGACAATGTCTATAGACAGAGTATATGGTTTGGCTCAAAGTTTTTAGTAGAGGCCTATATCTTTTATTTCAGTTTCATTTATTTACTTATACATATATAGTCATCCTAGTGGGTGACCAGTGTTGTATGTATGACTTAGCTATTCGATATTTTATAGAATTTCATTTATTATAACAACAAATTTTTCTTAAAGTTTATTTATAGATTCTACACACTATTTATTTACTGCATGGATGTTATGTAGTTATTTATTATATGTTTACTCTAATATGAGGGAATAGATTCTCCACAGACACACCCTAGGCCCTCACTTCTTGTCAGTATCCTCTAGTGTATGGAGAGTCACATTTGAGGCCGCATAACGAATCATCTTAGAGGATAGGTTTAGTTGAATCCAGGTCGGGACATTACATTCATCATTCCTAGATAATAAAAGGTACAAGAATTGATATTTTATAATTATTTATATTGTTATAATTTCATTCTATGTGATTTTGGATATGATCCTTAAAGTTCAAATCAATTATGTGCATGTTTTGGTGATTCATAATGAACTAATGGTTCTTTCTTAATGAACGTGTTTAACAATAATGTTACCATTAAAAAAAATTTCTTTATATTTATATCATACTATAACAATAATTATGTTCCCATATTCATACATGAAATAAATTTATATCAATTTTAAAGACCCAAATTTTCCATGTAATTTTTATTAATTATATGAAATTATTACGAGTCTATGAAAATTGACGACACGTGATTCTAAGGCTCCGTGTTCCTGGAATGAATTTATGATCTTTTTAATGTATGTTCAGTAAACACGTGGGTGATGTTTTATATCTTTTGAACCAGTGCTCAGATTAAAAATTTGAGGGTACTGTTGAATCCATAGTGCCGAGATTCACTTAAGGGGGGCTTTACTTCGACCATAGTAGGTTGGGAGAAAAAGTTAGATTTTGGAATTTTAAAAGAATAATAAAATAACAATGTTATTTTATTTGTCTATTTTTTTATTCCTTCAATGGAAAAACGACAGTGGTAGGATGAATGACACATCAAGACATTAAATGGCTTGAATCCCTTTTATTCTTGTAACTGTACCGTTGGAATTAGAAAGGTTCCTTAATTAAATGAACCCCATTAATTCCATGTGAATTACTAACCCTCCTCCTCTCCTATTTATTTGGATCTTGGGGAGGGGTGTTGGCAAGGATTCACCAAGTGACGAAGCTCTGGAAAAGTACCACGACGCCAACCATATGGGAGATGAGACCGGTTTCAACAAGCGGTGACGAGAGCCACCAAATCACGAACCGACGACCATGATGAAGGAGGTTCCGTTAATCATTGTCAATGAACGTATCTTCTAGGTAAGGGTTTATTTTAAAGTTGTATTTGATTAATTAAATACTCTCCAACTTGCTATCATCTAAAGGCAGAGAGGACGTTCCAAATGAACAATGCCCGAACCCTCCGCCGTTTCGCTCATGCTCCATTCTTCGAGGACAATTTCCTCATATTGATGACAACACGAAATAATGGGTCACACTATGATGACGACAACATGGGAGAGCCGTAGGAAAATATGGCACCAAGAACGGACACTGGAGCATGTTCGATGACCTGCGGAAGAAACCACCAGCGTGCCATGTCGGCGATGCCTGGTGGTGGCTGAAGGAGACCTGTAGCCACCATCCACGGGTGGTGGAAGGCGGCACGCGACGATGCACCGTGGTGGATGAAGGTGGTTTACCCAATATAGCCATGATGAACAAGGGTGGCGCCCAGAGACGCTACCAGCGGAAGCAGCTGTGGCCAGTAGCCCGCGGTAGGAGGGGGCGGCGCGACCCGCGCCACGCTGCGTTGGCGAGAACCAGTCAGGCAAACGGCCGACCATTAAATGAGGTGGGGAAGCACCCCACCTGCGGGAGAATGGCCCCACAAGAGTGAGGCCAGCATGACACAATGGTCTACCTTAGGGCGGACCAAGCCGGTACATGCCAGCCAAGTGTGCCGGACCCGCCAGCGGGTCGGGCCGGACCCATGGCCTGGCGGGCCATTGCGGGTGGGCCGATCCCCACCCGGTGGGATAGGCCTACCACGACATTGTCCCATGAACTGAACTGGGCCGAATCCAGTGAACTGGGCCAACCCTTAATGGGTCGGACCCAGGAGAGGTCAGATAGACCCCCAGACCCTTTGTGTCGAGCAGGTCTAACCGAGTCGGACCAGGCCTAGACGAAACTGGTCCCTGAATAAACACCCGTAACTGAAAAAACACATGTTCATTTGACACAACATTAGTGGAATTGGGATCCATTTAGGGAAGTGGTCCCCTTTGTCATATTTTGGTAGGCTCAACCGAGCCGGGCCGGACCGAGGTGCGATCACTCCCTGTTTCACAGAAATAGATGTAACTAACATATCGAGCATCCGGTTGATGCGCTGTCTTTGGCATGAAGACCCTAGTGACAAGATAGTCATTTTGAAATACACCATGATATTTTTGGATAATGTTGGAGTATTATCGGGTTGGATTGACTCGAAATCCAACCGGTCCCTCGACATTAAAATGCCAATAACTTACAGACCGGGCGTCCGGTTGACACACCATCTATTGCATTGGAACCATTTGGACGTGACAGATCATTAGGTTACTTATTTGTGGGACTTAGTGCTGGTTGAAATATGACCAATGGCTTGAGGATCTTTTCTCCCAGAATCAAGCATCCTATGTGCAGGAATCCAGTGGCTGGCAGTGAGGTAGAGGTTATAGACAGATCATACAAAGGTTAATACCGAGTGATCCCGTGTGGTCAGCACTTAGCAATCTTGTGTGGATCAGCACTAAGTGATCCTATGTGGATCAGCACATTTCAACCATGTGTGGATCAACATTCTTGCAACCCTGTGTGGATCAATAGTGCACGACTCGACGAGGACTAGCCTTAGAGCAGCCCGTCATGGATCAACAATATACCGATCCTATGTGGGTCAGATCCTGTGTTGGTCTTTCGGGGGTTAGTACCTATCGATCTTTGGAGGATCAGATCCTATGTGGGTTAGTGGGGGTTAGTACCTATTGATTCTACGTGGTTCAGACTCCGTATGGTCAGTTGTAGTACCTCTCAACAGAATAAGATGATCTAGCTTCTTGACTAATCATCTGTAATATTGTGCTTTACTAATATCTAGTTTGAGCTGAGACTCTGTTTGAGAAGTGTCTATTTCTTTGTGTTTTTTGATTGAGATCATGCTTTGGGGTTTTACTTTTAGGAATTCTATGAGACCTTCAGGGGTCTCGAGGTCCCTACTAAGTATTGTTATTCTCACCCCTGCATGGGCTTCGCCCACACTTTGTTGTGTCTTGTAAAAAAAACGAACAGTTGGGATGAGACTTGAGGGAGATAGGACCAGGTTGTACATACAAGAGACAGGTTGACTTGGAGTGTTGTGGAGACAATCTGTACCTACCCTTCAGGTAGGATCCTTAGTGGATGATCCAGAAGATGTTTTCTCTTTTCAGTTGTACTTGTAATTTTCAGTTGGGCTTGTATTCCATCCCCTTTACTTTTAGTACAATTTTTACTACAATAGTTTACTTCATGGTTTCTTCTTGTTGTGTTCTTGGTTTGTCTATTTGTAAAGGTTTAAAAAAATACCTTCCCATTATAGGGATACACCTTTTCGGTGATAGTCACTAACCCCTGGCTTATGGAAGGCGGGCTTGGGGTAGTCACAGCACGGGCCCCGGGGGACAGGTCGTGACAAAGTGGTATCAGAGGAGTCAGTTCAACCAAATAACTAGGACTCTAATATTTCCAATGGAGTAATAGTTTTAAGTGTTTCAAGTGTGTTTTTCAGTTTGGGGAGTCCATTTTTGGTGCGATTGTCAATGTATCCATACACTAGGACTCTGAATTTTGATTTCCTACTTGATGCATGAAAATACTGATTGCGTGTGTTTTGGAAGTATTTTACTTTTGATCTCTTTGAGTCAGATCACCAGGTATAACTTTTTGACCGTGGTGCATCTGTTTTCTTTCAGGATTCCGCCACGTAGATAGCTAGCCAGGATTCTTGAGAGAGTACATGATGACATCCCATCGAGCACTGAGGCCTCGATGTAGGGCCCCCTTATGGCATTATCACCTTAGGGTGGTGTACCAGCAGCACCACGACCCATTGGGCAGCCGTTTCCACCAGCCCCACCAACATATGGTACAAGATGATTGAGCACGTTTCATGGGTTTTAGTGGCAGAGGCCTCTGAGGTTCCAAGGAAAGACAGATCCGTAGGTGGCTGAGGATTGGCTTGAGGTTGTGGCCAGAGTTTTCCACCTGGTTGGGACACCAGCTTACTTGATGGTGATCCTAGGTGTCAGTATTTTCCATGGAGCGTCAGGGATATGGTGGATCCTGATGCTCCAGATGCACGAAAATGTGACTCTCACCCAGGTAGATTTCAAGGGTCTCTTCAGGGAAGAGTTTTTTTAGTGACTCTATACTATGTGCATATATAGGAGCTACTACACTTGTATAAGGGAAGCCTGACCGTGACCTAGTACTCAGAGTGGTTCACCGAACTCTCACACTACTCTACCGACATGGTGCAAGACCCTTTCTTCAGGGCTCGGACCATCGAGCATGGACTCCAATGGGAGATTAAAGCTTCGATGATATCTCTCATCATCCTGACACATACCAGAGTGATATAGAGAGCACTCTTGGTGGAGACCTTCCTTGCAGATCAGACACAGACAATGAGACCCACCACCAGGTGACACATAGAAGAGTCCTTTATGGCTTGTAGTAGGCAGATGAAATAGAGGTCCAAGTAGACCAGACCTTCTGGTGGATGACCCCGAGATACAGGGTCGGGGGTGAAGAGCTCGCGAGGTAGAGGGGGTCAGCTGGGAGGCAGGGTGTGCTTCACGTGTGGTGGGCAGGGCCACATAGCTCACGACTGCCTGGCCCACTATACTGATGTTCAGAAGATGGTCGAGGGACTGTCAATCCAGAGGTAGAGATTCAAGTGAGGAGGTCTTCAGGGCGGTAGATGTGGAAGAGGAGAAGGTCGTGCAATAGGTGGTGGACGACAATTTGAGGTTCTACCGCCACCACCTCTGGGTGGTCCACCCCGGCCATAGGGAGTAGGAGGACATGGACGACCTCACCTCCAGGAAGATGAGGCCTATGACCACGGTGCTCCAGAGATGATTTGAGGTATGATCTGTGTCTACTCCACCTTAGCTGTAGTACTTATAGACACATGTTCTGGTCGCTCTTTCCTTTCTGTGACTCTCATTTGAAGCACATAGATTCTGGTGGAGTTGTTGGCTCGATCCTTACGATTAGATACTCCTACGAGAGAATATTTAATGATTACACACTGGTGTAAGAAGTGTGAGCCTACTCTAGGAGACGATAGCTTCGGCTGAGATCTTCTAGTAGTGTTGTTGAGGCCTTACAATGTCATCTTGGGTATGGACTAGTTATCCACAGTCCATGATCAGATTGACTGTATTAGGCATAAAGTGCGGTGTGTCCGTGTGGATGGGACCATGTTTTCTTTCACTAGTGAGAAGGAAACCTTTGCAGTATAGTATGGACTTACCCAGAGGAGGGTGCAACTAATCACACATCAGTTGGCTAGCCTTACCCTCGTAGCAGTTGATGTTGAGAGTCCGATATATCCTGTAGTGGTGGACTAGTATGCCGATTTCTTCCTTGATGGTGTTTTTGGACCAAATCCTCGTAGAGAGGTGGAATTCTACATTGAACTATGCCCCAGGATGAAAATTATATCTAATATAGCATATTGGATGGCTCCCGTGGAGCTTCGTGAGTTACATGTATAACTGGAGGACTTGCAGAGGAAGGGGTTCATAAGGCCCAGTGTTTCTCCATGGGCAGCCCCGATTTTGTTTGTCAAGAAGGCAGATGGGAGTTTGAGGCCTTGTGTGGATTATCAACCCCTGAACCAGGTGATTGTAAAGAAAAAGTGTCCACTTATGAGGATTGATGATCTTTTCGATTAGTTAAAGGGAGATCGTAGGTTTTCGATGATAAACCTCAAATAAGGCTATCATCAGCTCATGGTACGAGATGAGGATGTGCAGAAGATGAACTTCAGAAGTCATTATGGCCACTATGAGTTTCTAGTTATTCCATTCAGCATAACCAATTCCCCTGTAGTGTTCATGGGAATAATGAATAGGATCTTCTAGCCATACCTCGATCGCTTTGTGGTAGCCTTCATCGATGACATCTTGGTGTACTCAGCGATGGAAGAGGAGCATGCTTATCATCTGCAGATAGTACTGGATACACTTTGAGAGCACCATCCTTATGGTAAACTCTCAAAGTTCTAGTTCTGTATATGGGAGGTCAACTTTAAGGGACACGTTATCTTGGAGGCTGGATTTGTAGTGGATCCAGCGAAGATAGAGGCTATGCTTTCTTGGGAGCCACCCAAGAGTGTGATCGAGGTGCAGAGTTTCCTGGGGTTGGATGGTTACTATTGGAGATTCGTACCTAGCGTTTCCAGAGTTGTGGCACCCATGTCAGCATTGACGAAGAAGGGGCATTTCTTCATGTGGATGGAGGGATTCCAGTAGAGTTTTTTGGAGCTATGGCAGAGACTGACGATTGTCCCCATCTTGACACTACCAAAATAGGGCGTTGGGTATGTAATCTACTGTAACACATCAGGGACCAGAATTGGATGTTTCCTGACATTATAGAAAGTAGTGATCGCTTATGGTTCACAATAGTTGAGACAGAATGAGCATAACTAGGCTACCTAGGATCTAGAGTTAGCAGTAGTAGTTTTCTTCTTGAAGATGTGGTGACACTAATTGATGGGTGAACGTTTTAAAGTATACTATGATCCCAAGAGTTGTAGGTATATCTTTTCACAGAAGGACCTGAACCTGATATAATGATGATGGCTAAGGTTCCTTTAGGACTATGACTTTGAGATAGTCAATACTCTTAGAAAGGGGAACATAGTAGCAAACACGCTCACCAGGAGGTCTAGTCTTCAATTGCTGAGTGAGGAGACATAGAAACTATATATATTTCAGATATCCTTTGTGGATTTTGATAGAACAGATTACATTCAGTATATGACTATCATTCCCCCACTTCTTCAGCATGTGTAGGAGGAAGATCTTGGGGACATTGACTACGAGGCTCTATGTGATTAGATATCCACAGGATAAGCACCTGATGGATTTTATTAAGGTATAGAGAACGTCAACCTCTTCAGAGGATGCACCATGGTCCCAATGGTGCTACAAAAGGAGGTGTTGAGGGAGTTCCATACGTACCCTCTGGAGGTACATCCTGGTGTGGTGAAGATGTACTAGGACTTCCAGCGTCAGCAATGGTGGCCAGGGATGAGGAAACTAGTGGTAGAGTTTGTTTCACGATGCCTCACTTGTCAGCAAGTGAAGGCCGAGCATCAGGTTTTAGCCGGATTAGTGCATCCACTAGAGATACTAGAGTGGAAGTGGGATGGTATCTCCATGGAATTCATGACCGGGCTACCACATACGTCCAAGGTCCATGATTCCATCTGGGTGATCATTGATCAACTCAAAAAGTCGGCCCACTTCTTACCCATTTGGGAGTAGAGATCAGTAGAGGGATTAAGACTCCTCTAGGTATAAAAGATTGTACAACTTCATGAGGTGACATCGATAATCACCTCTGATCATGAAACACGTTTTACATCCCAGTTGTGGAAGGGATTACAGGAGGTGTTCAGGACATAGCTATGTTTGAGCACCACCTTCCATCCACAGACGGATGGTTAGACGGAGTAGGCCATTCAGACACTAGAGGACATGCTTCGTTCTTATGTTCATGATTATGGCTGTAGTTGGAAGGATCACTTGTCCTTTGTGGAGTTCGCATACAAAAAGAGATATCACTCCACCATTGGTATGGAACTATTTGAGGCCTTGTACAGTCAACTATGAAGATCACCTCTATGCTGGACACACCCAGGGGAGTAAGCACTTATGGGTCTAGAGTTGGTACGGGCGACCACTGAGAAGGTGAAAAACATTTAGGAGCAGATGAATATTACACAGGGCAGACAGAAGTCTTATGCTGTTAGAAGATGGAGACCTTTGGAGTTCAAGTAGGGATACCATGTATTCCTACGGGTCTCACCTCGATGAGGTTTGCGGATATTTGGCCAGGGTGGCAAGATGTCTTCAAGGTTCATCAGACCCTTTCAGGTTCTCAACAGAGTTGGCAAGGTGGCATATCGCCAAGATCTTTCCCCACAGATGCATCAGGTGCATGAAGTTTTCCACATGTTGCAGCTGAGGAAGAACATGCATGATCCATCACACGTTATTGACTAGGGTGAGCTGGACATTGATGATAGGGTGAATTTTATAGAGGTTACAGTGCAGATTGAGGACTTATAGGAGAGGGTACTTAATAGATGATCGATACCTCTAGTGCGCGTTCGCTAGCAGCACGGGGACCTCCAAGAGAGAAAATGGGAGAAGGAGGCTCAGACTCGTTCTTAGTATGAACACATGTTTCCTTAGTCTATGTTGTGGATTTTGGGGATGAAAATATCTATGGTGGGGAGAATATAAAGACCCATATTTTCCATGTAATGTTTTTTAATTATATGGGATTATTACAAGTCTGCAAATATTGACAGTGTGTGATTCCGAGGCCCGGTGTGCCTAGAATAAATTTCTGAACCTTTTTTAAGGTACATTTAGTAAATGTACAGACAAAATTATCTATCATTTGAACTGGTGCTCAGATTAAAAATATAATGGCACCGTTGAATCTGTAGTGCTAGGTTTCGCTTAAATGGGGATTCACTTCGGCTGTAGTAGGTTGGGAGAAAAAGTTAGATTTTGGACTTTTAAAAGAAAATAAAATAACAATGTTATTTTATTTATATCTATTTGATTTTCCTTCAACAGACAAGCGGCGGTGGCAGGAACAATGACATGTCAATCCATTAAATGGATTGACTCCCCTTTATTCTTGTAACTACACCGTTGGAATTAGGAAGGTTCCTTAATTAAATAAACCCCATTAATTCCACCCGCGTTACTCACCCTCCCCCTCTCCTATTTATTTAGATCTTGGAGAGAGGTGTTGGAACGACTTAACCAAGTGACAAATCTTTAGAAAAGTACCATGACTCAAACCACTTAGAGGACGAGACTAGTTTTAGCAAGCGGCGATGAGTGCCACCGAACCACGAACCAACGACAATGACGAAGGAGGTTCTGTCAATCGCCATCAATGAACGTCTCTTCCCACAGGATGCAAAGGTCTGACTTCAGGTGGACCGAGACGACGTGAGTCAGACACGCCAGTAGGCCGGGTGGGACTTACGACCCAGTAAGGCCGACCAACCAGCGGGTCGGGTTGGACCCGCGGCCCGACGGGCCAGTGCGGGTGGGCCGAACCTTACCTGGTGGTCCAGGCTAACCACGACCTGGTCCAGCGAACAGAAATGGGATGAACCCGAAAAGCTGGACCTAATGAACTAGGATAACCCTTAACAGGATGGACCTGGGTGGGGTCAGATAGACCCCGTGACCCGTTGTGTCGGGCCGGTCTGACCGAGTCGGACTGGGCCCAAACCGAACTGGTCCCCGAATAAATAAACACCCATAAATGAAAAAACAGGTGTTTGTATGACATGTAGTCAGTGGTGTTGGGATACATTTTGGGAATTGGTCCCCTTTCGCATATTCCAGCAAGCCCAACTAAGCCAGGCCGGAGAAAGGTGCGATCACCCCCCGTTTCATGGAAAGGGATGTAACTAACAGACCGGGCGTCTGATTGATGCGCTGTTTGTGGCAAAAATACCCTAGTGAAAAGGCAGTCCTTTTGAAATACTCCATGATATTTTTGGATAAAGTTTGAGTATGGCCAGGTTGGATCGACTCTGAATCCAACCGGGCCCTTGGCACTAAAATGCTAATAACATACAGATCAGGCATCCGGTTGACGCGTTGTCTGTTGCATTGAACCCTTATTACGTGACAAATCATCAAGTTACTTATTTATGGGACTTTTTTCTGGTTGAAATATGACTGATGGCTTGAGGAGAAGTTTTCCCAGAATCAAGCATGCTAGGAGAGAGAATCCAGTGGTTGGTAGTGACAAGGAGGTTGGAGACAGATCATACGAAGGTTAGTACTGAGTGATCCTGTGTGGGTTAGCACCTAGAGATCCTATGTGGATCAGCACCAAGTGATCTTGTGTGGATCCGCACCTAGAAACCCTATGTGGATCAGTATTATAGAGACCCTATGTGGATCAAAATTCTAGCATCCCTGTGCGGATTAGCATTCGAGAGACCATGTGTGGATCAGTAGTGCGTGACCCAATGAGGAACATCCTTAGAGCGGCCCTTCATGGATCAATAACATATCGATTCTGTGTGGGTTAGATCCTATGTGGGTTTTGTAGGGGTTAGTACCTATCAATCCTGGGCGGATCAGATCCTGTGTGGTTCAACGGGTGTTAGTACATATCGATCCTGTGTGGGCTAGACTCCGTATAGTTAGCAGTAGTGCCTCTCGAGAGAATAATAAGATCTAGCTTCTTGACTAATCATTTATAATCCTATGCATTACTAATACATGGTTTGAGAGGTGTCTATTATTTTGTGCCTTTTTATTGAGATCATGCTTTGTGGTTTTCCTTTGTGGAATTCTGTGAGACCTTCGGGGGTCTCTGTTTTCCAACTAAGTATTGTTATACTCAACCCTGCACAGGTTTCACCCACACCTTGTTGTGTCTTGTGCAGACAACAAAGCAGTTGGGCTGAGACTTGAGTGAGCTAGGACTAAGGGGTACACGGAGGAGACTGGTTAACGTGGAGTGCTGTAGAGTCAATCTGTACCTACCCTTCAGGTAGGATCCTTGGTGGATGATCCAAGAGAAGTTTTCTCTTTTTAGTTGTACTTGTACTTTTCAATTGGGCTTGTATTCCATCCCCTTTACTTTTAGTACACTTTTTACTATAGCACTTTGCTTCATGGTTGCTTCTTATTGTGTTCTTGGTTTGTGTGTTTGTACAGGTTTAAAGGAAATACCTTCCTTTGATAGGGATACGCCTTATCAGTTCTAGTTGTCAACTCCTGACCTATGGAATTTGGGCTTGGGGTAGTCTCAACAGGGGCCCTAGGGGACGGGTCATGAAATCAATGTTTAAATAGGTTGTTAAACTGACCCAAACATGAACATACAAGGATTAATGGACTATTATGTGGTGGTTTATTTGTAGTATAATTTTACAAGAATAATAATGATTATATTTAGTTCTTATTACTATGATATACCATAATTATTAGGAATTAGAAGAATAATTAATCTATTGGTTGTTATTACATAGTATAAAGAAATCAATTTTTTCTCTTAGAACAGTATTTTGGATGGTTGAATTTACCATAGTTGTTTATTACACATATTTTTAATAGGTTGTCTAATTTTTCTTACCAGAACCTTAATAATTTTATAAACATCATATTTATAAATTAAATATATTCACATTACTATCCTTGTAAGGTGGTGAGTAAAATAAAAATGGAAACCAATCATTCCATGTAGGAGGTAGTCAACATATACACATGGTTGATGATTTCATTTTCTATAGAATGGGATATATTTATAAAATGTTTTATAATTTTAGAGTCTAAAATATGTTATAAATTCTATACTTATTTGTTAAATTCAACATTTGTACTAGACATATATTTTTTTTGGGGAAAATAAAACATGACACTTCATGGAGGCAGTAATCTGTACACATGCATGAATGTAATATTGGTCTTCCTTACGGAAAAAGGGTAAATGTGGTTCATGGTTATTAGATTAGAATTATAAAATTTATAGTATAACGAATAATTATTTAATCAAATATGTATTTGAAAATTATATTTATAATGGTAATTTAGAAATAAAATAAATTAAGGAAAAATGATTGCTCACATTGGGAACTTTGATTTTTCCATGGGTAATTCCTTGGAAAAAGAGGGATTAGGATAATATATTGTGAAAACAATCCCAAGGATGAGGAATAATATTATAGGTGAATTTAAAATAGAATGTTTTAAGGATTAAACCAAATTTTAGGAGTGGTAATGAGTGGGTAGTAATAATTCCCTTTTATGTGTGAGAAGGGATGGCATTTTTTTTCTAAGCACCAATAGACTTTTTATAATGGTATTTAAATCTCAATGGAAGTGGGTAAATAATTGATAAATAATGTATTTAGGAAGATTTAAGGTCACTAAATTTCTCAAACACATATTATCATTTTTTTAAACATGTTTTAGCCTTTTTCACTAAGTTAAACCCTTTTAATCTTAATTTACGCTTATTATGGTAACAAGGTTTTACCTAAGTAATATATCCTTTATTCAGAAAAATAAAATTGTACTTATTAAATAATTTGTAATTAATGATTTAAAAATTTGAATCCATTTTATTTTATCAAATTTCTAAAAGTGATAAAAATTAATTTTAAAATAATAAATGTATAATGTATTAGAAATGATTTCTTTAGGAAAATATTACTTATGTTATAAAATATCAGATATTTGTTTGTAAAATATGATCATATTTTTATATTTATAATTACACTTATAAAATACATATTTTGTGTAGAAAATAATTTCAGAAATTTATATCACATACTTACATACAAATATTGTCATTAAAACACGATATTTATAAAAATGATATATTGAAATATTCACATTAAAATCAACATTTAAAAAACTATAAAACTAATCTTCTAAAAATATTACTATGATGAATCCAAAAAATAATTTTAATGTTTTAAATTCAAATTCTAAAATTTAGGACTTGATCATTTAAATAAAATTATAAAATTTAATGAAAAAAATGTTTTATAAGGAAAAAAACTCTTTAGAACACAATATATTATTCTTCTAATTTCTTATCATTTATTAATTAGTGTTAACTAGTTATTAAGTTCAAAATAGATTACCATAAATTAATTGTAATTTTCTTACGATAAAAAAACATAATGCAGAAAAGGGAGTTTTTAGAAAAATAAGATTCTAAGCTTAAAATTATCTTATTAGTCATTTTTGATATACTAGTGGAATTTAATTATTATTAAAAAATTCCTTTATTTTATTTATATATATGTAATTCATAAAGTGATTAATTATATCCATTCTCACTAATTGAAAGACTAGGTTTTAAGAGGAAAACATAAATAATTTTATTTTTTAAATATATTACCGTTTTGTTTAATTTTAGTGTTGTATGTGGGAAAAGCTAGCGAACACATTGAATTATTTATATGTAATCATATATTAAAATCTATATGTATCAAATTAGAGTTTATAAATGCAATTTTTTTTCTAAAATAAATTTGTGTTATATATTTTTATACACAAACAAAACATAAATAAATCGACAACAACTTATTTCATTAATGAAAATCATTGCATTAATCAACAACTAAAACCATGAAAATTCTAAACATAAAAATGGGACAAAAAATATAAATTAATAAAATAATAATCGAAAAATTCAGATACTTCTAATCTATTATAATTATTACCCACACAACAAGCACTATATAAATGAAAGAAATTATTAGTAAACCAATACACATATTAGAAAATGAATAATATAGAAGAGTAATTTTAATTAATTTTTACAGAATGGATTATTATTTGTGAGAGGTAATATAACCATTCATATTGTAACCTAACCATTAGGAATTGTAACCTGACAATTGGGAATAGTAACCTAACCATTGGGAATAGTAGCCTGACCATTAGAATAGAAATTTTACCTAAAAACAATAATATATAATTAAATAATATTTATCATGAATAATTTAAAAAAATATAAATACTATAATTCCATAAAATAAATATCAAGATTAAAAACTCAAAGAAAATATAATCACATTTTTTAACAAACTGTAATTTAAGATATTTTGTAAAAATAATATTTTTTACATTAAAATTTTAAAATAACCCATATCAGAAAATTAATATGATATAATGAATTAATTTTTTAAAATTAGAATGTGAAAATTATTCAACGATGATTTTTTGGTAATTTCTTAAAATAATTAAATATTTAGCTGAAGAGTAAAAAACTATTTTTCTATAATCAATGTATTTTAAATTATATCATTCATGTTGTAAAAATGAAATAATCAATTATAGAAAATTTGGCTCGACCAAGAACATATTAAATTTTATTAACGAGTCATTTAAATATAAAAACATGTTCTACAAACCTAAATAGCATTTTTCAAAGTCTAAAGTCTAAAGTATTGAATTAAAATTACAAATTTTCATTTTTTCTACATTCCTTTTCAATAAAATATTTAATTCATATTATAAAGGGGTTTTAATTACCAAAACCATTATATTATATTTATATATGATTCATTATGTCCAAAATATCACTATTATAATGATTACCTTGGATATAGTGTTTTAGTTCGTATTTTATTCTAAAAATACCCCTCTCCCCAAGTATAAATAACTCATATCCTTCCTTTTGGAGAAACACCTAAATCACACTTTTGAAAGATAAATATCTACGCAAATACACTATATTTAGTCCATTATAATCCTAATGGATATTTTTTAATTTTTTAAAATTGAATATTTCAAGATGTTAAGGGCCATAGAAAAGAACCACTTCAAGAAAGGGGTAATGTCTTTTCCTCCTTCTATTTCATTTTCATTTTCAAATTTCATATCCTCATTCTATTTTCTAACTCAAACACTATTAAACAAATTATAAAACATTATAACATAATATGGATAATTATAATATAATATAAAAATGTATTTTTAATATAATCATATATTGTATATCTCATGCCTCCTCTTTGGAAAATGTCCTGTTAATAGTTGGTTAACCTCCAATGAGGATGTTTCCAATTATTTTATTATAAAAAACCTTATGTATGGTTATAATAAATTATTTATTACATATAAATGAGTAAATATATTTCTTTTAATCTTACTTAATTATTCGTACTAATGTATACATGAACATGAAAAAATAGAGAAATCCAAGAAAAACATTTTTTAAAGGAAAAAATGATATTAAATTACTTTAGCTTTAACTAAGGGAGTTCAGAAATATGATACAATTATTATAATTAATAAATATTTACAAAAATTAAAATAATTCACTACGGGTTTAATTTTGTCATAAACTTATATTTATTATTCCTGATGCAGAAAATAAATGAAATAAAGCAAGATTTAAAGTAAGGGGATTCTCAACCCAATTACATCCTTTTAGATTATTTTATCTATCACCATATTTTTAGTATTGGTATTATTATAATGTACCTAAAATTACTTTTAAATATCCATTTCCTTTTATTTTTTGAATATACATGGTCCTACCTAGTTGAAATGATTTTCAAACTAATTACAAAGATTTTTCAAAACTACTTTATTTTTCCAATACATATCTTTGATTCCTCTTAAGTTGTTTCTTATTTAAGTAAAAACAATATTTTATTCCAAATAATGTTCTTTATTTTGAATTTTTTAATCCAAAAGGTTATTCCATTATGTAAGATATGTTAAATCCTCTATGAAACATATTCCTTTCTATTGGTTTAGTTCATGACTATGATTGTTATATCTATATGTGGCATGCATGATTTACGAGCATTTATGAAGTGAAGGGTGGAACCTAAATTATATATCTCTCCAATACATTGGGTAATGTGATATATCTCATGAGATAATTTGTACTATTCATGAACATAGTGATTTATTTATTCATAATGGTGAATTTATGATTTTTTAATAAATGTTATGCATGGACATGATGCCAGCTTTGTTCACAACTTTGTGCGGTATTTAACCACTATGTTATGATGTTTAATTATTATGAATATTACACATTCCAGGACATTAAAAAATCTATCCCTAATGATATTTACGTTGTTTGTATGCATATGATATTATTATGATGATTATTCTCACTCATGTTCTATTGATTCATGTCCCTTATTCATCCCATTACTGGGATTTTAACTCACCACTTTCTTTGATGTATATCCATAGATGAATACACATGTTAAGGATATTATGATAGGGTTGTAAAGATAAAGTATAATAATTTAAATAATTTTTTATTATGTATAATTGATGCTTGAACCTAATTTTCCCAAGACACTAAACATTTGAATCTTGGATTATGTCACTACTATGTTGTTTATCTTTAAAATGATATAATAGTCATGTAAGGAAAAGTTGGGCTTCTATAGTTGGCATCAGAGAACAATTTATTTAATTTGGGAATTAGTATTAGAATAAATTAATGAAAACCATAAGCATACATATATATATATATATATATATAGTTAAATATCCTAGAAGGATCAATTTTGAAAAAGTATAAACATAAGGATCCCATAAGATATGATTTTAGTGTTAATTTTCAGAAAATAATAAATTATTTATTTATGATTTTTTGATTTATGTTTTTATCAAACCTTCTTTATTTTATAAAATGGTTGGAATGCAGAGAAACTAGGACAATTACCCATTTAAGGGAAAATAAAACGATTGTCTGAATGAAATCCCTAATGCAATGAGGGATAATGTTAAAAAAATTCATGGAGATGCTTACCTAGTTGTCTTAGGCTATGAAAAAAACCTAAAAAAATGTTGAAATTCATCCTGAACCCAAGAATGAGAAACTTATTATCAATTCTATTATGTGTTAATGAACACAAACATTTAGTGGGTCTTCTAATACACATGTCACTGAAAATGGGTTAACTCAATGGAGGTGATATTTTAAATTATCTATTATTCCATGAAGAATAAGGTGACTATGTCCCTATATTTTTTAGATAGATAAGCTGATCAATGGTGGTAATTGATAAAAAAACCTATCCAAAGGACGAATTGGTAGAGATGGAGTGTGAGGACATTAAGAAAATATTTCTTAATAATAACTTACCTTGAACTCTTGAAATATAGATGGAGAGATAATTACTATATCCTAATTAAAAGGAGGTTGAATCGATCCCGACTTTTGAAAAAAAATTAATAAATACTACAAGATACGCCTCAAGTTTTTTATCAAAAATAATATGAAAATAGATAGATTATTTAGTGGATTAAAACCACACCTTCGAAAGGATATATCTATCCATGGATTTGAGATTTGTGAATAAATAGTTCTATGTTATCTCAATATAGAGATGGATTTTAGAGAATAGTCCCATGACTATGGAAATAAGAATATAAGAATAGAGTTACAATATAGTGGGTAAAATTACAAAGGATAAAAGAGGATCCAACCACCCAAATGTAAAAAATGTGGGATGAAACATCATGGTAATTGCATCAAATGGATAAGTAAATTCATTATGTGTGATAAATAAGGCCACTAAAATCATTATTTTTAATAATACATGATGAATCTGACCAACATGATAGAAGAAAGAAAGACATGCCCTAATGAACCACCCATGGTTCAATTATTATACTAAAGGGAGAAAGGTAACTATATAAACCACTTCACTAAACCACAAGTCCTTGAGGGTAATGAATATCTATAACCACTAAAGATAAAGGATCAATGGAAATATAAATCCATCATTAATGAAATAGTGGGGCATGGAAATAAATTTGTACAGGGTACACTTTCTTTTCACTCAATAATTGAAAATGATTTATTTTATTCTGTTTATACACATTCTATTATATCCTGAATGTTTTATAAAACTATTGAATCAAAACCCTAATACCTAAAAGTAGATATATATCTAAAAACACATATTTGTGTGATAATTGAAACCCAAGTTCAATAATATTCTCCTATTAGTGTTAGTGGGAATATTTGTCCAGTGAATCTCATAATCCTCCCCACGGTGGACTTCAAAGCTATACTTGGAATGTATTGGCTCTCGTTATATAGATCACACATCAACTATCATAAAATGAAAATCAAATTATATATTCTAAATTATCCAATTATTCTATAAAAATTCAAGTACGATCATGAATATCCCTTAGAAAATTCCATAATGGTTTGGGTGTTGATACACTATGAAGAAATAGACCTTTTCCAAAAGGGTGATTCGAAGGAAAGTATCGATTGTTAGGTAATTACCAATATAAGGGAATATACTGATGTATTTACCAAAGAGTTTCAAAACATCCCCCATATCTTGAGGTATATTTATCAATAAACATTATTCACTAAACCACTTCTACCTCAAAATTACCCTAGAGGATGACCCCTATTGAACTGAAGGAGTAACAGATCCAAATACAAGGGAATTTGAAAAAAGGGTTCATACACCCTAGTGCATCACATTGGGTAGATATTTTTCTCTTTTTATAGCGACACATACTATTCATACATAGATATTACATCTTAATAGATGAATATTCATTACATGAAATTTTTATCTACACCATAATTACATAGGGCTAGTATCATAGGAAACATGGAAACATAAAGAAACAATTCATAAAATATCTACATCGTCTCCCATTTATGTCTTCATAAATATCACCCTTTCTATAAATATCATATTAATAAATTTATTTATAACATGGGGAAAGGAAACATAAGAAAAAGGTGAGCTCACATGCTTAGTAAGTGTAAACAATGGAAATATCAATGATAACATAAGCATAACATGAGGATAAGGGTATATGAACATGATCTTAACAGTTAAAAACCATACCCTACATATCAAATATCAAAATACTAGGTCACAAAATAAATATTGGAATTTAATAAGACATGAATCATAATGGAATCAATGAACCATAAGATCATAATATTGGAACAATACAAGGAATTTTGGTATACACACAATATTTGAAAATCATTCCCATAGTAATCAAGGATAATTTCTAAGGAAATCATAGTGGAATGATTTCACTCCACAAACCATATTAGTATTATTGGTTCTCTCCCAAGAGTATAAATATGGATGGAGTCCCTTACTGAATCGGGTTCACAACCGATTGTTGTAATGTTTATCTCATGAGATATCTATCTTTACCAAATTCATTATAGGGGGATATATGTCTCTCCTTTCACATAATGAAAATACTTCATATATATGTTACAAGATCATAAATCATTAATTATATCATAACCCATTAAAATAAATGGTTTTCATAAACCTTTTACCATAACATAACCTATGGACAAGAAATTAGGTTTATAAAAATTTTATATTTTCATCATATACATAATACTTCCAGATAAAGAATAAATACGGTATCATTGGATAATATCCCAATTAAATTATAAGTATTACCAAATAATGTCATCTTTTATGGAAAATTATTTTGAAATATTACTTGGAATAATTCTTGAGGAAAATAACCATTCCATTTGGAAATCATTTCTTTTTAAAAAGTTACAAAATTATAAAGGGAAAAAGTTTATTTTAAAATAACCTTTTAAATTGTAAAGTAAGATTAAAATAAAATGTTATTCATGATGGCAAAATATATATGTTTATTTCATATAAGTTAAAAAAATATTCCTTCTATATTTTTGATGAAAAATTCAAAAATTATCTCACTTAGAAAATGAAAAAAGATTCTTTTCAAATCACTTTTTTAAAAAGTAAAACATGGGTAAGTTGATTTAAAAAAAGGATAATGGTTAAAAAAATTATAAAAACATTTTTATAAAACATGTATATTGAATAGAAATATTTCTCAGTATAGACTTAAACATAAATAATCCAGAATATTGACGTGATTGTGAAATAAACCCTTACCCCGAGTTCTTCTTTATTCAAAATAATTATAATGTACTATATAATAATTTTAGATTTATTATAATTAAATAAAATATTAATTTTAATACTTATAATATCATATATGATCCCTTTATAACTTTTCAACATCTCATTTTTTCAATAATTCCTTATAAAAATTGTTATTTTTGGGTGTTAACTGTTTCGTTTATCATGAGTATATCAGTTCAGTAGTTCTGGTCGTTTTAAATTTATCTTGGTTTCATAATCTATAGAATATTTATAATTATATAAATATTATATATATTAATTATATACATATTTAGATTCATCTATACAATTTAGAGACATAAAAATGAATTACATTGTTCGTTGAGACAGTAGGCCGTACATACACATGAATGATATTTTCATTTTCTAAAGATATAAAAAAGAGTAAATATTATTTAAACATTAAAATATGGAAATTAAATAATATATACAATATATATTCATCATAATCATCCTAATTACCATCCATGTAAAATATAAATGAATAATTAATCACATCACTTTGTGGAGGTGGTAGTCCACACGTACGCATGAGCAACATTTTCATTTCTCAAAGGATTGGATGTTAAAAAGGTATACATGGTATTATTATTAAAATATTATAATTGTTTCATTAATACCATATATAAATATTATACCCAACATAATACCAATCCATAAAATATGGTGATGAAAAATGAATTGTATCGCTACGTGGAGACGGTACGTCATACATACGCATGAGCGAGAACTTCCCTTATAGTTTTATGGAGAGAGGGTGTATAATGGTGTTCTAATAATAATAATAAAATTTAATAATATTTATACTGAATTTATTATTTTATGATACATACGATATATTTTTTAGGTAAATAAGTGTAGAAAAGAAAGTGATTGGGAAAGGCGATTACCTCTTCTTTGAAAAAAATCCTTTAGATGTCCTCTAAAGGGTTCTAGGGTTGGTATTTTGTGAATAACAAAAACTATATAATATATATATGGAATTTTAGAATAGAAATTTTTGGAGTTTTATTGATAGAAAAGCTTAATGTTTTGTGAAGAAGTGATGGAGGAAGTGCCTTTTTATAATTGAAGTGAGAAACACTTTTGGAATTTATCAAAAGATTTAATTATAATAAATTAATTATAAATAAAAAAATACTCCAAATGGATATGGATTAAAATAAAATATAGGATAGGGTTGTAATACCATCATCCAATAAATTTTAGACAAGTTTTGATGTAATTTTAAACCTTATCATTTTGATTATCCCATAGTTAAACAATTTTAATTTTAACTATGATAATACATTTTTTGATATTAAAAGATTGTATTTTTTACTTATAAGGTGAAAATTGAACCATAAATGGTCAATTTATGAAATTTTATACCATATAAAAACAAAAATTGTATTATTTATTTATTGTTATTATTTTTAAATAATTTAATAAAATATTATTTTGTTAAAATATCATTATCATCAATGTTGATACCATTCATTAAATTTAACATTAAATACATCAACAAAAATGTATAATTATAATATAATGATTTAAAACCTCCCTAATTTGTACTATATATCTATAAAATTCGTTTTTCACATTAAATATTTCAAATTTTATAGCTTTTAATTTTTTTAAAATCAATTACTATATATTTTTTTATTTAATAGAGGCATACTACATTGGTGTTTTATAAGCAACAAAGTTATTATATAATTACTAAAAATAAAAAATGAATTTATTTTAGGAAAATAATTTTATTAATATAAAAAAAAACTTATAGTCATTCATAACTTACTTTTCCCCTATATGGATACATAAAGGATATTAATAACAAAGAGAGTTACATTTTGTAACTTTCTTTGATTTAAATAATATATAAGTCATTTTCATGGAAAAGTGTCCATTAAAAAAATAAATTTCATGAATTAGGTGTTGTGGTTCGAATTAATTTCATTTAATATTAATTTTTAATAATAATAATGGCCTTATAATATATTTTTAAACTAGATAAACCAGATTTACACTTTACTCAGGTGATAAATTTTAACACTTTTACTATTCATATTGACAAAAAAATAAAAAGGACCCTTTTAAAAAATTCAAACATCATAATTATAAATATTTAATTCATTTTATATAGTTAAATACATATAAGTGGCATAAATTAATTTTAAAGAATGTTCACAAAATGTGACAGAAGAAATTTTTTAGAATAAATAATGTTTTAAGAATAAAATTGGATTTATTCTTATCTGATGCTTAGAAAAATATTTTTTGATTATTTAAAGCATTTAATCAATTAAATATTATTTTAATTTAATTAAATTAATTCAAAAATATGTATTACTTTAATTTATTAATATAAAAATACATTATGCACATAAAAGTTTTTTAAAAAAAATAATATTTATTTTTTTTTCAATTGATTTTTTTTAATTTATAATCAATTAATAACCAATAAATTTATTCTAAAAACATATAACTAGTCATTTTTTCATTATTTAGTTATTACTATTCATACCTTCCAATCAATGACTATACAATAGCTTTCATCTTAAATAATAATATTTTAATAGTATATTGAAATACATTTAAACTCGGTGTTGTATGTAACACAATCTATAAAATAAATAAAATTATTTAAATAAATTTTTTAATAAAAATATCAGGGTGTTATATTATACTCCCCTTAAAATGAATTTCACCCACAAATTTATCACTCTGATACAACTAGATGTGGATACTTATACCTCATTACATCCTCAGGATCCCGCATAACTTTACTAAAATTAGTGGTTTTGCTAAAAAACATTGACTAGATGAGTGGTTTTGTTTTCTATCACATTCTCCTTACATTCAAAAATATATATCAGTTTTTCTTTATAAAAAATACCTTACTTCAGTGTTATGTCCTTTGAGTTGAATTTATCTAAAGGATCTTGTATGTACTTCCTTAGGAGAGGAAAATTAAACATATCATGAACTTGAGAGAGATTCTGTAGAAGTGCCAATCTATAAGCTACTATCCTGAGATGATAAAAAATATAAAAAGTTTCAATATACCTAGGGATTAGTTTTTCCTTATTTCCAAATCTCACCAACTCTTCCAAGGTGATATTTATAGGAATAAATTATCACCAAAATTATGATTTAGATCTTTCCGATGAATATTAGAATAACTGTTTTGTTGATTTTGATATGATCTTATGTACTGTTAAATGGATCTAACCTTATCTTCCTTTTACTCATCTTGATCAGGACCCAATATCTTTATTTATACAACTTCATTCCATTATTTTTTAGTTTTATACTTCTTACCATAGTGGTCTTCATAAGGATCCATCTGAATTCTGGAGTGAAATTTGTTGTTGTAATAAAATTCCACCAAAGGACAGTGTTCCTCCCAACCACTATTGAAATAAAAATTTAAATCTCCCAAAAATTATTCTAGATTTTGAATGGTCATATCATATTGAAAAAAATATTTTTGATGATGATAGGTTGTGCTGAAACATAGCACAATATCGAGAGGCCTCTAAAAAATTCTCCAAATTTTCTAGGTAAACCTTGGATCCAAATCAGATACAATTGATAGTGATATTCCATTAAATATTACCAATTACTTAATATATAACCAAGAAAGTTGATCAGGAGAAAAATATTCTTTAATGGAAATAAATAGTTCTGAATTCATAAGGTGACCACCTATAACCCAATTATCATTATATCCTTTAGATGTTTTTGGGAGTCCGGAGACAAAATATATAGTGATATTTTCCCATTTACATTATGTTATGGGTAATAGTTGTAACATACCATTTTACTTTTGTGTCTGAGCCTTAAAATTATGACATACCAAGCACTGAGAAACATACTCTTCTATATCTCTCTTTTTTCCTTCCTAACTTAAATTCTATTTCAAATATCTATACATATTCATACTTATAAGATGAATATTTAATGAAGAACTATGAGCTACATCCATTAGTACCTTTTTCAAATATGATATTAAAAAGACACATACATGGTTTTTGAACCTTATTATTCCACCACAATCAATGTTGAAATAAGGATCATTCCTCACCTTCTTTAAAATCTCTACATCTTCCTTCTATATCTCTTTAATCATCACATGTATATATGACTGAATTCCCATTTGATAAAGATAATATTTCTCCCCTTACTTCATGATTTCAGGATCAATAATTTTTATGTACAAAAATAAAAAATATTTTGTGATCCTCATAATTAACAAACTATCATGATCCATTCGACTCAGAGCATCTGCCACCTTGTTCAATTTTATAGGATGGTAATGTATTGAGCAGTCATAATATTTAATCACCCCAAACCATATTCTATGACACATTTTAGACTCTTTTTGAGTGAAAATATACTTTGAAATTTTGTAATTAGTAAAGATGTTGTAATTTTCATCATAAATATAATTCCTCTATATATTTTGTGTAAAAATTACTACAGATAACTCCAAATCACGAGTAGGGGTAATTTTTTATGGAACTTAAATTATCATGAGGCATAAGCTATAACCATATCATTACTTATAAGGATACATAAAAGTACCTTCTTTGATGAATAAATATATATTTCAAACCCTTCTCCACTATAGGGTAGTGTAAACATAGGTGTGTTGACTAGCCTAATATTGAGTTCCTTAAAAAATTATTCACATTAATCTATCCAAATGTACATGTATCCCTTTAGATTTAACATTTATGAGGGTATTCGATAGTCATGAAAAATTATCTACAAAAAACTGATAATATCCAGAAAAATAAAGGAAACTAAAGATCTTAGTCATAATGGTTGGTTAGGGATAATGTTCAATAACGTTTTCCTTGGAAGAGTCTACTGATATACCCTCACTTGAGATTATATGACCCAAAAATGAAACATTCAAAAGAAAAAAATTCACAATTCGTAATTGTTTCATAAATCTCATCCTTCCTTAGGGTCTTCATCACAATTCTCAAATAATCACCAGGATATTCCTTTATCTTTGAATAAATAAGACTATCATCTATAAATATTACCAAAAAATGATCACGGAAACATCTAAAGACTCTATTCATTAAATCCAAAAAAATAGGGGGGAATTAGTAAGTCCAAATATAATAACATTAAATTCATATTGTCTATACATTGTATGGAATTTTGTTTTAGGTATATCATCTTTTGTACCTCTCAAATGATGATATTATTAATATAGATAAATCTTGGAAAATTATTGAGGTCTGTGAAGATGATCAGACAATTCATCAATAAGGGCCATTGGATACTTATTCTTAACAGTGATATATTTAAGTTCATGATAATCAATGTATAGTCACATTGATCTATTGTTCTTCATAAAAAATAGATCAGGTGCACTCTAAGGAAATGCACTTAGCCAAATGAATCCCCTTTCCGTATTCTTCTTTAATTTATTATTCAATTCTTGTAATTAAATAAGGGACATTCTATATAAGGCCTTAGAAATAGGTGTACCACCAAGTATGAGCTCTATTCAAAACCCAACTTCATGATTTAATAGAATACTAGGAAACTCATTTGTAAATATTTAAATAAAATCATGAAAAATAAAAATATATTTGATGTTGAGTTTATCCTCATCTATATGAGATGAATAGAATTTTGAATAGGAATCATGAAACATAAAATGGATACAATTTCCATTGAAAGTTCATTATTTAGATCCCACTAATAGGAGATCAACAGTTAGTTCAGAATATCAAATGTAATTTTCCGTCCTCTTTAATTGATGTGGGATTTATGTAAATAAATACAATCCATTCCATGAATAAAATTGGATTCATACAGAGGAATAATGGAATGATTTTTAGGAAACACATTCCCACAAACTTCAACTAGAGACAAATCAAAGGCTTGGGAGGTGATCATCATACAATTATGGGTTTTTGCTGGTAAATCAAAATCTATTTTTAAGGTGATACTATGATATCATCAGAAATATCTTTAGATAATAAAGAGTGGGTAGATCAATAATCAAATAAGACATTAGCACTTCTAGAGTCGATGGTAACTATACATTTCACCACAATGTTATCATACCCATACTCATAAATAGTGATTGTATGATATTTCACATTGTCTCCAGGATTAAGAGGTTGTTCATGTTGATCATCATCATTAAAATTTATATTTGGGAACTTCTTAACATAATTACCATACTCCTTAAATTTAAAACACTAGAATGTGGGTGGTTCATTCTGTGGATATTTCTCTATATTTTCATCAGTATCTAACTTATTCCCATCACTTCAAAATTTTATTTCTTGATGAGATTCCTTTATACAATTTAAGAATATAAAATTTACATTAAGGTAATTTCCCTTATATTTCCTTCCACATTTTTAAAATAATGGAAAGTTTATCTTATTCTCTCCATGGTTTTTAGACTTTCCGTTTCATTCTATTTTTCTTTTCTTGCCAAAACCATGAGATTGATGGGTAACACAAATATCCATCTACACCGTAAATAGAAAATCGAATTATTTCTTGATAGCTACTAATTTCCCTTAGGGATAACATCCTTTAGTGGGTTTTTAAGCTATTGGAGGATCTATCAACCTTAATTTCAGGTTATATGATAACAGCAGAGGCATACCTCACAAGTCTTGTGAAATTTTTCTCATAAATACCGATATATTTATTATCCTCATAAATTAACTCATGGAAATTTTTATCCATTTTAATATGAATAATATGAGTAAATTACTTGTTAAAAAACAAGATTTTAAATTTATATCACTCCATAGATTCAATTTAATCTTGTGTAAGAACCCAGATCTTCGTTTCAGGTATGTTTTTCCGTTTCTGGTCGTTTTTGAGGAAAAGGGGAAAATCTGGAAATTTTCTAAGTACATGCCATGTACTTTATGAGTACACACCGTGTACTTTTCTCCCACATGAGGTCATGTGCTGGCCATGTTCGGGACACACACACAGTGTGCAGTGGTTATGTGGAGGCCACTTAATGTGGTGTACGAAAAGGGTGAGTACACGCCATGTACTCATGAAGTATACACTGTGTACTTTTCTTTTTATTTCATTAATCGGACTGGGGTCACACCTTAACCCTGTTTATGTCTTCTTCTACACCTAATTCTACCCAGAGCGTCCGAGGAGGCCGAATCTTCTCTCAGCCACCGATCTGTCACCGGCTATCTGAATCGAACACCGCCGGTTGCAATAGAATCGCAGCGGTGAGTTCTTGGTTCTTCTTTGGGCTTGTTTCCTAATTCTTCCTCTCGCATGAGTTTTCTGAGGTTGAAAATTTTAGAGGTTTTTGCATATCTACTCCATTCTAGGACGATTCACAGGCCTAGGTTCAAGTATATCATTCTAAGAGGATCGAGGTGGGTGGTTTGATTCCCTACATTGAATGTCCTTGAGTTTTTCTACAAAAGTACCAGATACCCATGTATCGAGTATCTCAGGTTAGGGTTGTGATCCTGTTTTGTTATCTGCCTTAGATTGAATGTATGATTGTGGTTATTAGAGGAATAATGATTTCTTGATATCATGTTTGAGGATCACCCCATGGGTGTTTTCCCTTGTTTTGGTTGTTTATCACCATTTGGCTTAGGTTGCCTATGAGGCAGACCTTGTTTCTTTGTCTACTTGCCTTGATATAGTTGATTGCATGTATTGACTACTATTTATATGCTTTTTATGCATTATAGGTATTAGCCAAGTAGTTTTCTGAACATACTTAGGGATGATACAAATCGTTTACGTACGATTGCTTTTGCTCAAGGATGCGGGAAATTGGTGTAGTTAGACCATAGGGGGAATTGATGTTGAGTGCTTCCTCAGAGGGCCTGTTTAATTATTACCGATATGAGACCATAAGGGGGATTGAATTTGTTCTCTCTCAGATGGTCTGATAATTATCTAATCGAGACTAAAGGGGGAATTAGACATAAGTGCTTCCCCAGAGAGTCTATAGTATCGCTACAAGACCATAGGGGGAATTGACGTTGAGTGCTTCCTTAGAGTGTCTTTTCCTTTGTTCGAATTCTTGACCATAAGGGCCTGCCCATGTGAGCTACCCAGAGGGTCAGGGTAATAAATATTGTTGGTTGGTTGTGACGAGTCCACCAAGCCAAAGAACAATCTTGGGTTTGTACTGCTTGTAGTTTAGGTAGTCTGCTGGGATACCTGTTGTGTTACGTGCTATGATTTTGGACTATAGAGCTATTTTCTAGATTCGTTGGTTGATGATTAAATGATTGAATTAAATTATTAAATAAATGTGAATGTAGAACTGTTACTTTAGTGTACCCCTATTTTCTCTACTGCATTTATTTCCATTACTTTTTCTATATTGATCACTGACAGTAGGGCACATATATTTTGGTGGTTTCCTACTGAGATTAGTCTCACACCCTTTTTGAGTCATGCTTTTCAGCCCAAAAATGTTATATGGTTGTAGGTGTGGATAGGGATTGTGGCCCTTCTACCTCAGGTGCTTGATTGCTGGTTAGAGTTGGAGAACATGAGACCGAGCTTAGGCTTGTGATGTTGTTGGAGTTTACTGTTTACTTTTGATACTTGGGTTTCAGTTGTATTTCAACACGTTGTTTTGTTTACTTATTTCCATAGAAACATATGCCATGCTGCATCATTATTATATTATAAATTGCTTCTGTTGATGAGTTTTAGTTGTCGTGTGCTGTTTACTACTTCTGCTATTGTTTATGTTATTTTCCTTCTGCTTCATACTTTACCAAATGAGGGCATAGTTTCCCCAATGACTCCCCAAGGCCATCTCTGCTAGTTGGTAGCCTTTGGTAATTGGGGAAATGTGCTTGAGGTCATGTGGTGGACTGGGTATGGGGCGCCAGTTGAGTGGCTCCGGATTCGGGTCATTACAAAGTGGTATCAAAGGAGTTTTCTTTCTTTTCTATTTCCTTACTGTTTGGTAACAATAGACAAGGATAAGAAGGGATGGGTAGTTGGTACTTAACTGTTCTCAGGAGTAATTAACCTGTGTACATGGAAATGCTATACTACCTCATAATTGCACTTTTTAGTTTTTGTAAGTGTTACAGTTGATTATATTTCACTTTTGGGTGATGCACTTGTTTTGTGCTGTTACAGCTTATATGATTGTGGTTCTATTTTGTTGCAACATGATGAGATGAGGGTATGCCATCTCATGCATCATATAGGAACTAGTTAGAAAATCACATGTCAGACATTTTTCCATGCCATATAGGGTGCATTATAAATTGAATGCTGTTGTGATAGATGTCGTGATAGATTATGCATGATGTTGTGATAGTTTCTATGATAGAGATACCTTCCATGCTGATAGGGTATTGTTTATTTTACAGCTTATTTAGCATGGATGCCAAGCTTTGATCTCAGAGGTTTTATGGGCCCTTGAGGATCGAAATTTGGCGGATCATGGGATTATCATACTGTTTACTTGTTATATGCATTGTTATGATGTCAAGATTTGATTCATGGGGAGTATGGGCCCCAAAAATCCAAATTTGACACATAGGTGATGGTTTTTAGTGTTTTCAGTTGTTTTGGGGAGTTTTGTATGCCTACTACCTAGAAACCCAGACAACACAGCGTGTGGCCTTGTGAACACATGCCATGTGTTCTTCTATTTGAGAAGAACTACTTTTCACAGTTACACGCCGTGTACTTTGAAGTACACGCCGTGTACTCTTCTTATGTGGGAGCCAACCGTGTAGATGAATACATGGGTAGAAAATATCAGGAATAGCACGCCATGAACCATATTGACATGCCGTGTAGTAATGGTCTGTATGACCTAGACGTGTAGTTGAATACATGGGTTAGAAAATGTTAGGGGAAACACGTGATGTACGTTGTTGACACGCTGTGTAGATGTGTCCCATGTTCCAGTCTGTGTGACTAATGACATAGAAAGGAGAAAAAACTTAAAGAGACTCCTTGTAGTGGATAGACACACCGTGTAGTCCTCGGCTGGGACAGTTTGTGTGACTTAGTCGTGTAGGAGTAACTGGGTAGGAGGAAAAATAATGGTAAACGCTGTGTATATTAAATGAACACACTGTGTAGTTGGGGTTTCCCCAGCCAGGTTGGTCGGTGTACACACCCAAGTAAAATCTTTATGGAACATGCCATGTATAGGGACTACATGCTGTGTAACCATATTTTTCCATTTATAAGAGTTTTTCCTTTTCTGTTCCATTTTCACTCCCTTAAGTTGAAACTGTGCTCGTTGTTAATAAGGGTGTTCTTTTGACCTTGCAGAGTCGTGCCGCCAAGACATCTTCCCGTTGCACGTTAGGGATCTGACGATGATCGTACGCTGGATATGGCACGGGCAGTTATCCTAAATACTGGTGCAGACGCACAGCTCCATGATGGATTCATGAGGTTCATACAGACCTTTCAAGGAGCTTAGCAACCTTCCCAGACTATGGAAGAGCTTACGCAAGTCTTCCAGTAGTAGCATCCTCCCACGTTCTCAGGGGATGGAGGACCTCAGGCTGCTGAATCCTAGTTCGAAGCTATGGTTTCTATCTTTGACCATCTTGAGACACCCCCAGACATAAGGGTGAATCTCGTGACTTACATGCTGCGAGATTCCGCCAAGAGATGGTGGGACGTAGTTTCTCAGGCGGGGAATCAACAGATAGTTGCTTGGGAGGAGTTTCAGCGTACGTTATATGACTATTTCTACCCGGTGATGCTGAGGTCTGACATGAACCAGAGAGTTCATGAACCTGCAGAAGGGTACTCTATCAGATATGGAGTATTCCTCCTGTTTCATGGAGTTATAGTGTTTCACTCCCATTCTGGGGAATGACGAGCTGTTCTTAGAAAGGAAGTTTGGGGAGGGCCTCATACCAGAGATCAGATCGCAGGTAAACATCTTCCATTTGACTTATATTTCTTTTATAGTCAACCAGGCGTTGATCATGGAGAGGAATTTGAGAGATACTAGAGTAGTGAGCTAGGGCAGTTCATCATCCAGAGTCAGTACTCTTTCTACTGACAGCAGGAAGCACCACCGAGAGTCTATACGAGGTGGATCAAGGAAGCGAGATGTTCCTTCAGGTAGCAAGTTTGTGTGGTACCAGTTTGGGAAGATGGTCATAAGAAGCCACAGTGTTCGATGGACCTAGTGTAGTGCCGATCTTGTGGAAAGATGGGTCGCCTGCAGCGGTTTTGCAAGGTTCTTCTTCTAGAGGCTAGCGAAGGAGGATCTGTTTCGACTCCGTGTACATGAGTAAGTTTACCAGTTCTGCAGAAGACTGGGGGATGGAGTTCTAAAGGTTATTCGGGCCAAGGTATAGGCTATGGACATGGTGGTTAGGCTCAATGAGGATCAGCTCAGATATCTCAGGCTGCTACATAGGGTCGTGGTATTGGCCAAACATTTGCGGTAGAGAAGATTCATCAGGAGTAGGATCCTGGACCTTCCACAGTGCGAGGTATGATCTTAGTAGCCTTAGTTTTATCTTCTGTACTTTTCGATACAATAGCTTCTCATAGCTTTATCTCTGTGTACACGGTGGAGAGCCTTAAACTTACTATCTTTACTTCTGAGGATATGATGACACTAGAAACTCCCTTGGGACTTAAAACTGCTAGTGTGCGTCAGTGAAAGTAGTGCCCCCTTGAGGTTGGTGGGTATCACTTCTTGTGGGATCTCTATGTTCTAGAGATGACAGGTTATGATGTCATTCTCATAATGGACTGGCTAGTTCCTTTTCTGGACCTTGTCGATTTCTATCGCCACAGGGTGAGTTTCACATCACTATAGGTAAGATATTTTCTTCACAAGGGTGAATGGGAAGTCCAGGAAAGAAGAGTTGGACCAGAGCATCATGGGTTGGGTGGTGTTATAGCCCAGATTTCTAGTTTATATCTGAATGATTAGGGTACTTCTCAGATGGATTATCCTCTAGTGGTTGACCATTTTCTATATGTCATTTCAGAAGACTTTTTAGGGTTGCCTCCGGAGTGTGAGGTAGACTTATCTATTGAGCTTGTGCGAGGATCAACACTGATATCCATACCTCCTTACAGGATGGCTATTCCTGAGTTTCAAGAGCTCAAGAAGTAGTTTGAGGAGTTGCAGGAAAAGGGTTTTATCCGACCTAGTACTTCCCCTTGGGGTTTGCCTATTTGGTTTGTGAAGAATGAGGATGATACTTTATGACTTTGTGTGGATTATCAGAAGATGAACCAGTTAATGGTCATGAACTGATATCCCATACTGAGGATTGATGATTTTTTTGATTAGCTTCGAGGAGCAAGAGTTTTCTCGAAGATAGACTTGAGATCCGGCTATCCTCAGTTGCATGTAAGACCATCAGATATACCTCTTACAACCTTCTGGAGTAGGTATGGTCTGTACGAGTATTTGGTTATGCCATTTGGTATCACGAACACGCCAGAAGTCTTCATGGAACTGATGAATAGAGTTTTCCGTCCTTACTTGGATTCCTTCGTGGTGGTTTTCGTGGATGATATCTTGGTGTACTCTCACACTCGACACGACCATGCTAACCATATTGGGATCGTATTGATTACACTGAAAGAGCATCAGTTATATGCTATGGTCTCTAAGTTCCACTTCAGGATTGAAGAGATTCACTTCCTGGGTCATGTCATCTCAGAGATAGGAGTATCAGTAGACCTAGAGAAGGTGAGAGAGGTAGTTACCTGGGAGTAATCGAAGAATGTCTTCGAGGTATGAAGTTTCTTAGGAATATCTGGTTACTACATGCGGTTTATCTAGGACTTATCACACTTGGAAGTGCCATTGATGGGATTGAATAAGAAAGGTGTGAAGTACGTTTGGTCAGAAGCCTGTGATTCAACCTTTCAGGAGGTGAAGGGGAGATTGACTTCAGCACCGATTCTAGTTTTACTAGATCCAGACAAGAGTTATACAGTTTTCTGTGTTGCATCTGGCATCAGGCTTGGAGCTGTGCTTATGCAGGAGGATCATGTCGTTGGATATGGATCTCGAAAGTTGAGGCCACATGAGAAGAACTATCCTACGCACAACCTGGGGTTGGCTGCTATTGTTCATGTTTTGTGTTGTTGGAGACACTATCTTCTGGGAGAGAATTTTGTGGTATATAATGACCACAAGATCCTCAAGTATATCTTCACGCAACATGAATTAAATCTAAGACAACAGATGTGGGTCGAGTACCTACAGTACTTAGACTTCGAGCTTGCTTATACGCCTGGGAAAGGAAATGCTGTGGCAGACGCACTGAGCAGGAGAACTCAGTTACAGGCAGTTCGAGAGGCCAGCAGTGAGTGGCAGCTTATGACTCTATTCTCTGAGATGCATTTGGAGGTGCATGATAGACAGGGACAGACGGTTCTTTATTCTATAGCGGTTACCTCCACTCTTCTGGATCGAGTCTAAATGAGGCTGCTATTAGACCCAAAAGTCCTAGTCCTATGGGAGGGTGTGTCAGATGGAGACCCTAATCTGGGGTGGAAAATGGGTGATGATGAGGTGTTACGTTTTCATGGGTACGTATGGGTTTTAGTAGACATACGTGAGGAGATAATGTGGGAGTTTCATGCTTCATCTTGGGAAGTTCATCCTGGTGTCACAAAGATGTATCAAGACTTACGTCATCAATATTGGTGGCCAGGTATGAAGAAGGATGTGGCTAGTTTTGTTATGCGGTGCTCCACCTATCAGCAGGTGAAGGTAGAGCATCAGCGACCAGCAGGAATTCTATAGCAGTTACCCATTCCTGATTGGAAATGGAATGATGTCATGATGGACTTTGTGACAGGGTTACTGAGATCGACTTGAGGGAATGATGTGGTTTGGGTTGTACTTGACAGGATCATGAAAGTTGCTCATTTCTTACATATCAAGAGACCTTCGGTGTAGTTGAGCTTGGGAGGTTGTACATCCGGGAGATTGTACGCTTGCATGGGGTTCTAAGTTCTATCGTTTCTGATAGGGACTCCCTCTATTCTTCGCATTTCTGGCAGGGGATACAAAGGGATTTGGGTATACAGGTACTTCTGAGTACAGCTTACCATCCCCAAACTGATGGCCAGTTTGAGTGCACGATTCAGGTGCTGGAGGAAATGCTACGAGCATGCGTCCTTGATTTTTGAGGTTCTTGGGAGAAACATGTACCTATAGGGGAGTTTTCCTATAATAATAGTTTTCAAGAAAATATTAATATGGTACCTTATGAGGATTTGTATGGTAGGCCATGCCAATCACCCTTGTGTTGGCTGGAGGCGGGAGAGGTAGCTGTGCTGGGACCTCGTCTTGTTTAGGAGACCACAGTGCAGGTGGAGTTGATTTGGAGGAGGATGGCTACTGCACAGTCTCAACAGAAATTTTAGGCTGATCAGTAGAGACGACCTTTAGTGTTCAAGGTCGGAGATCAGGTTTTATTTTGTGTTACCCCGAGGTTGGAACATAAAAGGGCCAGGAGACAGGGAAAGCTTTCACCGAGATACGTTGGGAAATTTGAGGTCCTGGAGAGAGTCGGGCTGGTTTCTTACAGGTTGTAGTTACCTTAGAGGTATCAGGCTATGCATGATGTCTTCCATGTTTCTCAACTTCAGCGGTATTTCTCAGACCCGTCTCATGTTTTTAAACCTAAGGAGGTTGAGCTGGAGCAGGATGCATCATTCGAGGAGCATCCTAACATGATTTTTGATCATATTTCAAAGGTACTTTGTGGCTGTTCTATCCCTCTGTTACGAGTGCTATGGCAGCATGACCGTGTACAGTACGAGACATGGGAAAGGGAGGCCAGCATGCGATCACAGTGGCCAGAGTTGTTTGAGGATTCTTCTTCTACGCCTCGTTAGGGAAATTCGAAGACGAATTTCTTTAAGGGGGTAAGTTTATAAGAACAAGGATCTTCATTTCAAGTATGTTTTTTAGTTTCTGGTCATTTTTGAGGAAAAGGGGAAAATCTAGAAATTTTCTAAGTACACGCCGTGTACTTTATGAGTACACACCATGTACTTTTCTCCCTCGCAGGGCCATGTTCTGGTCGTGTCCAGGCCACACACACGGTGTGTAGCGGTGATGTGGAGGCCACTTAATGCGGTGTATGGAAAGGGCGAGTACACACCTAGTACTCATGAAGTACACGCCATGTACTTTTTTTTATTTCATTAATCGGACCAGGGTCACGCCTTAACCCTGTTTTCGTATTCTTCTCTGCCTAATTCCACCCAGAGCGTCCGTGGAGGCTAAATATTCTCTGAGCCACCGATCTGTCACCAACAATCCGAATCGAACACCATAATTTTCAATAGAATCACAACGGTGAGTTCTTGGTTCTTCTTTGGACTCATTTCCCGATTCTTCCTCTCGCGTGAGTTTTCTGATGTTGAACGTTTTATATGTTTTTCAAGATCTACTCCGTTCTAGGCCAATTCACAGGACGATGTTCAATTATATCAATCTACGAGGATCTAGGTAGGTGGTTTGATTCCCTACGTTGAATGTCCTTGAGTTTTTGTGCAAAAGTACCAGATACCCATGTATCGGGTATCTCGGGTTAGGGTTCTGATCCTGTTTTGTTATCTACCTTAGATTACATGTATGCTTGAGGTTATTAGAGGAATAATGATTTCTTTTAATCATGTTTGAGGATCACCCCATGGGTGTTTTCCCTTGTTTTGGCTATTTAACATCGTTTGGCTTAGGTTGCCTGTGAGACAGACCTTGTTGCTTTGCTTGCTTTCCTTGATATAGTTTATTGCATGTATTTCATACTGTTTATATAATTTTTATGCATTGTATCTATTATCCAAGTAGTTTTCTAAACATACTTAGGGCTGCTATGAATCGTTTACATATGATTTCTTTTACTCAGGGATGCGGGAACCTGGTGTAGTTAGACCATAGAGGGAATTGATGTTGAGTGCTTCCTCAAAGTGCCTGTTTAATTATTACCATTATGATACCATAAGGGGGATTGAATTTGTGCTCTATCATAGGGTCTGATAATTATCGAATCGAGACTAAAGGGGGAATTAGACGTAAGTGCTTCCTCAAAGAGTCTATAGTATCGCTGTAAGACCATAGGGGGAATTAACGTTGAGTGCTTCCTCAGAGTGTCTTTGCCTTCGTTTGAATGCTTGACCATAAGGGCATTCCCACGTGAGCCACCCAGAGGGTCAATGTAATAAATATTGTTGGTTGGTTATGATGAGTCCACCAAGCCAAAGAACAAGCTTGGGTTTGTACTGCTTGTAGTTTAGGTAGTCTTCGGGGATACCTGTTGTGTTACTTGCTATGCTTTTGGACTATAGTGCTATTTTATAGATTTTTTGGTTGATGATTAAATGATTGAATTAAATTAATAAAAAAATGTGAATAGAGAATTGTTACTTTAGTGTACCCCTGTTTTCTCTACTGCATTTATTTACATTACTTTTGCTATATTGCTCGCTGACAGTAGGGCACATATCTTTTGGTGGTTTCCTACTGGGATTAGTCTCACACCCTGTTTGGGTTCTTCTTTTCATCCCAAACAGGTTATATAGTTGCAGGTGTGGATAGAGATTGTGGCCCTTCTACCTTAGGTGCTCAATTTATGGTTAGAGATGGGGAGAATGGGACCGAGCTTAGGCTAGCGATGCTACTGGAGTTTACTGTTTACTTTTTCTACTTGGGTTTCATTTGTATTTCAGCACGTTGTTTTGTTTACTACTTTCCATAGAAACATATTCCATGCTGCATCATTATTATATTATACATTGCTTCTGCTGTTTAGTTTCAGTTGTCGTGTGATGTTTACTACTTCCGCTATTATTTATGTTATTTTCCTTCTACTGCATACTTTACCAAATGAGGGCATAGTTTCCCCACTGAATCACCATGGCCCTCGCTGCTAGTCGGCAGCCTCTGGCATTTGGAGAAATGTTCTTGAGGTCATGTGGTGGACTGGGTACGAGGTGCTAGTTGAGTGTCTCTAGATTACGTTCGTTACATCTTGTTTCTCATGTTCTTGATAAGATTCAAGAGCCGATATAATTCACCATCCAAATGATAAAGAAAAAAAATAACATTTTCATGTTCTGAACACTAGAGAAAAGAAAATATATTTTTTGGTTTTACCAATCTGTTTCTCAGAAACTACTAGATCAATAGACCCAGTAAAAGAAGGTGGTTGTTTCCTTATGAAGGACTCAATGGAACATTATTCCCTCCTTTTCTTATTTGGATGTTTAACATGATTTATTGCTTTAGAAAGTTTTGTGATTATAATAAAAAGATTTTGTATTCCATGTCCTTTAATATCTGGTTAATCATGAGGAAAACCATTACATTTCACATCAAATTCATCACTAACATGATTATTTTATGTTCTATCCAATGAATAGAATAAAAAATCATAGTGAGAGAAATAATAATCATGGTGAGAAACCATATAATCATGAAAAATAATTTATAGGATTTATAAATCATGACACATTATTCTCTTAAAACTTAGGTTTTACATAGTTAATTCATGTTTATTACCCCAACTTTAGTATTTTATTCAATACCTTGACTTATCCTGAGGTTTCTTAAAAAAAATCTCATCCAAGTTTCAAGGGTAGAAAAAACCATTATTTGATACCAACTATAGTGGTATGGAATTATTTTTAGTATATTATAATTGATACCTTCCAAAGAACTCCATTGGAGGATACACCTCCTCTGTGGGACACACCCCCATCCCCAATGGCACACAATTCATCATGATTCTCTTGAGTAGATATCCAAGATTCATCCAACACTCACACATGAGCATTCCCAATAATTGGATTCCTTCCATAGCTTTGATACCAACTATAGTGACCCATAAATTTCATACATAGATATTAAAAATTAATTTATGAATATTTATTACATAACATTTTGATCCATGATAGAATTCATTAGGTTTAGTATATTTGGAAACATGGAATCATAAGAAACTAGTTAATAAGATATCCACATCATCTCCTAATTATTTATTTATAAATAGAACCCTTCTTATACCTATCACACATAATACCTTTATTCATTGACCAGGGAAAGGAAACATAATAAAAGGGTGAGCTTAGATGATCATTAAGGGTAACTAAATGAAATATCAATGATAACATTAGCATAACATGATCATAAGGGTATAAGAACACTCCATTAACATTTTAAAATCATATTTACATATCAAATATCCTAATCTTAACTCATGTCATGAATCTTGGGAGTTTATAAGACATGAATCATAAAGGAATCAAATAACATGAATCCTGAGATCATTATATAGGCATAATACATGGAATTGTGGTATATACATAAGCACTGGACATTATTTTCTTAGTAATCATGGATCATTTACAAGGATATTATATTTCAGTGAGTTCACTACCCAAACCATATTAGTAGTCGAGGTTCACTCCCAAGACTATCATGGTGGATAGGGTCCCTTATTGGACTATGTTTAGTCCCCATTCTAGTCATGTTTATCTCATGAGATATAAATATTTTTAAAAATTAATTGGAGGAATAAATAGGTCCCACTCATCACATAATGAATATCATAAATATGTGTGCCATAAGATCATACCGAATTCATAATATCATAACCCATTAAATGAAATGTTTCTCATGACCATTCCATCATAACATAACCCATTGAAATGAAATAGGTTTCAAAAATATTTTAACTTTTCATCATAAAAAAAACAATCCAGTGAAATAATAAAGATGGAATCCTTAGACAATATCCTTTTTAAATCATAATTAACATCAAATAACATCATCTTATATGGAAAATTATTTTTAAATAGCATTGGGAATAATTCTTTTGGAAAACAACCTTTCCATTTTGAAATCATTTTTTTAAAAAGACACTCAATTATAATGGAAAATTTTTTCCTTGAAAAGAACCTTATAAAATTTTAAAATAATATTTAATGAAAAATTTAGTCATGATAGTGGGAAAAATATATTCATTCTGTATATGTAAAAAAACATTGCTTCCATATTTTTGCTGAAAAATTAACAAAGTAGCTTTTTAGAAAATTAAAAAAATAATTCCTTTTAATCAATTTTTTAAAACATCAAACATGGGTAAATTTAATTTAAACAATCATAGGAGAATGATAAATTTTGTTTAAAAACATTTTTAGAAAAAATTGACTTGGAAGAGAAATATTCCCCTGGGGATACTTAAACATAAATAATCATGAATATTGATGATATTGTGAAATAAACCCTTACTTTGAGTTCACTATTTCTGACACTTCATCAGAGCCCACCTACACATTTATGTGATGCATGTGCACACATTGGTCGCTGTAGTCCTTCATTCCTACTTTCCAAAGGCAAGAAACATTCATCAATTTCATCAGTGATATATGATCCTTGATTAAAATGGGATGATGAGATATCAGTCCTCCTTCCATGGATTCCTCATTAAAGATCATTTACTAGTATAAGTATCCCTCATAGATTTGAGTTATGTTTATGGAACTCATTCTCAATACTATATATTTGTGGATTCTAGTAAATTATGTTTCTTCTTTCATGTAGGTAAGAAACATTTGGATAGGGGAATGGTCACATTGGATATCTATGAGAATGTATTCATGTTGGGTGCATTGGTAACCTTTAAATCTTCCTTATAGAGGGAATATAATTTGAGGCATCTTAAAAATAGAACCCAAGGCATCCCTTATCGATCACAAGGTAATTGATTCCATAGGGTGTTAGTATTCTAAGGCTTTTAACCTCAGGAATCCCATTAAAATATATGGGTTAGGTACTTTGGAATTATTATAAGTATTAAAACTTAGAAATACCATGTTCATTTCATGGGGTATATACTCTGGCTCATGACATGAGTTTAACATATTGTTATGATGGGTATAATGTTAATGTCTTGTGGGGATATGATGGATAGATCAGAACACCCCATGGAGGCAGATCCGATTGGTGTGTCCCTAGGAGGGAAGATGTCACTAATGAGTTAATGGATAAGAATACCCATTGAGGAAAATATGGTATGGATATATCAATATTCCACTTGATGTAGATCTATATGTTAGATTAGAACACCCCTTTAGCCGGATTTGAATGAGTTTCCCTATGAAGAAATATTTCACACCTAGTTTGATGGATCTGGACACCCGTTGAAAAGGATTTGGGATGGATATATCATAACACTCCTTGAGGAGGATTTAAAAGGTTGATCAAAACACCCCTTGAGGATGATCAAGAGTTGTGTCTATAGGAGGGATGATGTCACACCTAGGTTGATGGATCAAGACACCCCTTGAGGTGGATTTGATAAGGATGGATTATAATTACCCTTGAGGTGGATTTAAAAGGTTGATTAGAATTTCCCTTGAGGTAGATCAGGAGGTGTGTCCCCAGGAGGGAAGATGTCACACCAGGGTTGATGAATCTGGATTCCCCTTTAGGTGGATCTAGATGGTCAATCCATAGGGGGAACACAACAAGTTTATCATTTTTGGGATTTAACATCAAAGAGGTTTCCTCCATACCCTACATAGAAGATTTGTATCAAAACCCACATAGTTCGATGCCACATTTTATGGTCATGTGACAGGACTAATCCATAATGTTTAACATCATGAGGTAAGGATTCTCATGTTGCGAAAGGAGAATCAATGAGGGAATATGTGGGGATTATTCACAGAATCATCCCTTCACAATAGGATTACACTTGGTTGGTATGTTATGGGGATTATGCATTGAGATTTACTAAGTGAAAAGGTGTGGGGATTACGTGTGGAAGCTTCCCTGAGTGGGTAAGTGTGGGGTCATCCCAAGTCAATTGTACATAGGGAATCCTGTGTTTATTACATAAGGTAAGACTACAGTTTTATGGCATGTGGTTAGAAAATTGTCATGTATTTTAACATTCGATGACTAGGATGTGTAGCTAGGTAGTTTTACGTCATCCATCTTGGATGTGAGGGTAATCATACCTTATCCCTAGGGCTTACAAAACCACCTCTCATGTGCCTTTATGTAGGTCATGGTGTTGGTACATCCATGGAAGAGTGATCGATCATGAGGTCCACATTATGGTCCCTATGCTTAGAATCAATAGGATTTATGGTACCTATACTTAGAATCTTGAGGCAGTTAGGAGGCTCGAGCCACACTTACGGTGAAGTGGGAGGACATGGGTGTGGGTGGTACAAGTTACATAGGGACTTGAGGTGTAGTTCAACTAGTCCTAGATTTGTGTGGGCCCCCTGAGAAATCAGCCTTCGTGAAGGGGTGTTAGAAGAAGGGATGCAACATAGAGAGTCCGAAGAGAGAGGTTTTACTATGATTTTGGATGTGGAGAGTGGTAATTCATAAAGCTTAGGTGCCTCAGAAATTATAAGGGCTTCAAAAAGGGTATACTTTTCAAAACAAGGTGCACCTACCTCAGAGTGAAGTTCTAATTCAAATAGGGAGATCTTCGTGAAGGTTGAAAGGTTCGTGATCCCTCAAGTGGAACATAGGGCCTTATTCCTTCCCCAATATAATATTACTTCATAAAAGCAATATCCACTTGGGTTAGAGGATCTTAAGATCACATCAATGGGGTTTCATGATGTTTGTATACCTTGGGTGATCCATTTTCTCCTTAGATTGTGAAGATTAGAAGGTCCAAAAATTGAGATCTCTTTTTGAAGTTGAATGGTTAGGGATATTCACTAAAATTTAAAAATTAAGGGAGTGTTTATTGGGCATGGGTTTCACGAATATGAGAGGTCTTTGCAAATAATTTTGAGCTTCTCGAGTGGGTGTGGCTCTGTGAGTCTAAGAGTCGCATTCGTGGAGGTTTACCATCAACTCCTTGTGCAATTATGAAAAAATGTGTGACTTAAATTGTCATTACACTGATATTTACCATCAATTATTCATGCATTCTCAAAGGAACACTTTAGATGAGTATATTTTCAAGATCTGGCCATTCATGATGATCATTTGCTTCACAAAATAGACCCTTAATGTGTTCTTTAGGCCATTTTGGATCAGATTTGTCCTGAATTACCTATTCCTTTTTCAACCATTCCCACAGAAAGGGTATTTAAATACTAAAAAAATTCCCCCTAAGAATGGGAGACAACAAGGAAATGGAGGGTTTGATTCTAAGGGATAATGTCCAAAAAATGGAAATTTACTCCCTTTCATGAATCTTGCTCGCAAAGACCATTCATGTTGTGTGCTCCGTAAAGCCCATCATGAATCCTAGGGAAATATGTATGTCTATAAATAGCAGAGGGGAACCTGAGAGTGACTAGCATACTTTTTAAAGATAAATTGTAGTGCTCACTTTTTTTCAAATCTCACATCCTTTTTGAGAACTTTTTGATATCGATCCCCATTACCCATGAAGCTCACCATCACCGAGATATGGTCTTTGTGTATGATTCATAGTGATTTGGACTCCACAAATATGAACTATGTGAACAAGACCTACAAAAATCAAGTTCCACAAGCTATCTTCATGAATGAACTTCGTGAACTAGTCTTGGAAAAAACTAAGTCTTGAATCAAATGGCTTCATAGAGAATCAATGCTGCTATTTCTCATCGGGAAGAAATGGATATGAACATCATAATTTGGGAGAAAGTTCAAAGAACCTTGGACCAAGATTCACTTACTTCACGAATTATTGAGTCTCAAAGAGAGTACCCACTATGTAAGAGGTTTTTGATCTATGGTTTTGTGCTAAGAGATGACATATTCATCCATGAAGAAAGTAGAGACAGACCATCCTACTGGTTGATGAGTATATATAGACAACAAAAATGACACAGGGATTATACATTCCATATCTAGAAGGAACACTAACCAATCATATTATACCCTTTATAGAAACACTTCAACAACATAGATGGGGAGAATCTAGAAAATGAGTCATCCCCACCGCAGTATGAGATGATTCTCAAATAGGGTCTGGGGATCCACTCAAAGGATAGAATAACAACTAGGTCCTATACTAGGGTGCCAAAATTATAAAATAATGGGCCTGGTTATATTGTATGTGTTCATTATGCCACTAATTTGAGGCATATGTGAAGAGATTTGTGATTTCTGAGGAATAATAGACCTCATAATTTCATATCTACTAATAGCTGGAAATCACGCTAGAGCTACTGAGGAAGTCGTCGCCAGGGATAAACAACATTTGTATTCACCACAAGGAGCTCAAAATCATCTTATAGGGTATTCATTAGATGGTTGTGATCCTAATCTAGGGGATATGTATAATGAGTTCCTCCATGCAGATAACATGTGGGAGGAACATGAGCATATTCCGTCTCTTGTGAGGGCGTTGCTGAATCTGGTGCACGAGACCAATGAAGATAGGTCAGGGTTGAGTGACATACCATACATGAAATGGATTAATTATTTTATTAATGATCCAAAAGTTGAATTGGATGAAGGGGAGGGTACAATAAATAAGTTTCTAATTATGCCACACACATGTCCTGGATCATACCAGTGGGGAAAAAAGCACGATTATTAGAAGATCATGGAGGAAATACCATGGTAGCTTTGGGGATATAGCATTAATAATAAAGATACTTTGGTCAGGTTGGAAAGGTTCCTTTCCACACTGATTTTTAACTATATGCTCCTAGAGAGGGATGCACATAAGGGGGTGTGGTCAAGAACCTTCATTATTGAAGTGATGCTGTATATGGGGAAGCAAATCAATATGGTTGTTCCGTTATTTGGAAATCTGCACAGAGAGATTCATTATATTAGTGAAGGGAAGATTCCACAACATGTTTTTGGCCCCCACCATTTTCTATTAAGCTTGGTAACTACAAACATGTGGGGATATGAGTATCGAAATTCTCTAACAAAAAACTTTCAACTGAAAATTATGAACATTTCCAAAAGTATCCCACTCATGTTGAGATTGGTGGACGTGCTGTAGAAGTTCATGCTGGTGTAGAACATAATATTTCACCCATTCATACTTTAAATGAGGATGGTGAATGATTATAGTATACAGACCATTGAGCAGCGATTGTACCTTCTGGCCTTCCTAGGCGGGGTAATGGTGGTGAGGGTTGATTGCGAGCCATTTTATGAATCATACAACCTACACCAGTTCACATGTAAGTTCATATTCCAATAGTGTCTGAAAAAAGGTGTACACAGAGGTGCTCCACAAGTGTCAGCCTTTAGGTTTTAGTAATATATGGTGTATTTCCACCTCTGAAGATGGGAAAATGTGGAATGATTTTTTCCCTCCCATGACCACATATAGAATCTTTCATAAATACATGCTGATCTAGGGCAGCACATATCTCAGGGATATGTTGAGGCATCAAGAAACCCAAGAAAATTAAGGATTGGGCCTTGAAAAATGGTTTAAGGGATGATTTGCTGTTTGTGAATGCTATGGTATTAGAGATGTCCTAGTGGGCAGAGAAACAACATTGGGTCCAGTAGTCCATAGCCTTGAACAGACGGGAGCCATAGGGAGAGAACCAACATTAGACTTGATGTTCTTGAGAAATCAGATACATGAAGAAGGAGAGACCTCTAGGGAAGTCTCGAGTACATTCATCCAATCTCCCAATAAGCTGTTGTGTCCCATGGGCATCCCCAGTGACACCATGTTTCCCAAATCCTAGGACAATTGGGAAATCTACATGCAGTTATCCAATGATCATATGGTATGGTAGGTTTTTGATAGATATGGGATGCATCTATCCAGTATTGGTCATGAAAAAGCTGAATTTTATGTGTCTTGGGATGAGGAAGAGAAATATATAGTAGAGCTGGAGGATCTAGTCCATTATTAGGTCACTGCGCTCCCTCTGACCGATCAGGTAAGGATGCTACTAAACATGAAATGCCCCCCACTACTGTTAGAAATTGAGATGGGTGTGATCCCACCTTTTCCAAAAGAGTTAGATGATTCTTGGGGAAGTAAAACCTATATAGGTTCTCTAAGGGGAAGAAGAACTACTACTGACCAGTTAAATATCTGTATATTTTGTGCCTCAAACATTTCCCATTCAAAAAACTATTTCCCAACTCCCCTTTTAATTCATATATAAATCAGACATAGTGGAGGGGGAGGTCTACGAAAGAACTAGAAAGTAAGGTGATGGTACTTGAACCCTTCAAGGGGTAAGTGTGGGGTCCCATAATAATGTTTTTACCATGAGAATCAATCCATCGACGAATACAACTGAGGAATCAACTATGGAGGGAACCTTACTCGGAAAACTACCTACGGACCTCCAATATCTCCTTTCCAGACTATAAAATTCATGTGAGTATCTTACTTCTTTATTCCCTTTTCTTTTCTACATTAGATTTCAATGCTTAGATGACACATTTTGTAATGATAGTTTCAAAAGTGCTCAGGACTCATCCACCAGAACAAATTCTTACATTAACTATTCCTAGTTCTGAGGTAGTGATGGTGGATGATACTCTCATAGTGATAATGGCCAAGGATACCTTGGTGTTTAGGTAAACCATGGATATTCCAATGGAGGGGAACATTGATAACCTGCCCTCGATGGAGGGGGTCAAGTAAAGGAAAACAGAAGGGTCAGTTGAATGAGCTACGGTGGAGGATCTTGTGATTATGGTGCCACCAGAGGTGGATATTGAAGCTGAAGTCATGATGGGGGAGGAGGTAACTGTGACAGTGGCTGAGGTGACTTGAGAGGAGACATTGGACATTCCTAATCCAAAATTTCCAATGGTGGTGGCTAGGGGTTTGAAGCTGAGGTTGTGCCTCCTATAGGAGTAGATAAGGAAGCCGTTATGGTTTCATCCACCTCAAGGGTTCCACCAGGGTAGTGGAGGCTTCCACTTCTAATGAAGAGGCTGATGATGATCTATTCTCAAGGACTTTTCTCTAGCTGCTCATGCCCTAAGACTTGTATATGAAGGATCCAACTGATATTCTATTTCCATTATTTCCTCCATACAAACCTGCACTACCCAAATATTTTGAAGACTCCATATCAAAGTCTACTAAATAGAATCAGATCATGCCTCACAAGATGTGAAGGTATGTGCAGAACTTGATACCCTGTACTATGATAGCTGATATACCATAGTGGGTGGGATCTCACTGTCACTGGCTAGTCAGCCTAAGTACCAAAGGGGTTAAATCTAGAAACCTTCATGTTCTATATTAGGATTTCTTCATCGAGTGGGTGAATATGAAAGGCCAATATCTTGATCATTTTGATAAGACACATAAGGATAAGTACTCGAAGGCAATTTAGGAGACTAAATGAGAGATCTCCTGGATGATGGCGCTAGCGTAGGAGCACGCGACAGTCTCTGATACAAAGGATAAAGTCATTCACAGTATGAAGACCCAATTATAAGCAGCAAAGGCCAAATAGGCAGAGGTGATATACTTAGTGGATGGGTGCCAGGATGAGTAGAACATGTAGTGGATCAGAGCCAAATAAGTTTACTCCAAGGACAAAAAAGAGAAAGATGATCTGGAAGAACGACATCAGATCCTGGAGGCCACTAAGTGGAGGCTAGCTGAGATCAATCACTCAATTTACAAGGTCAATATTTGATGAGTTTGATAAAGGAGAGGTTTAAATTTATGGATGACCCTTTGAAACATTGGTTTTTTTAAATCCCTACTTACTTGAACAAGTCTCTTTCACTTTATTATCACACTTCGATCATATTTATAAGATAATAAAAGACTAATACTTAAGCTCATGTGATTCATTATATGTGTAAGAAACATGGGATGACCATGTGATTTATCATTAATATGTGATTGTTAGACAATAATCAAACACTTGGGGTCTGCATTTGTTAATTAACCGCTGAGAGTGTTTGGGCTAAGAAAGGATGTGGCTAGAGATTGGGGCTCACTGAATAGCCGACTTTATTTCCCAATGTTTTATAATTAATGAATTGGATAACACCAGGGGAATTTAATTAAACTTGAACAAAGGCTAATGAATAGAAAGAATCAAAAAACCCAAAATTTGGAACACAATGTGAGTGGAGCGATGGTATAGGATAACTACTTACCATGTTCAATACATAGTATCTGTATTTCTTAGTCAGGATAAAGGGTATTTTTCATAAAAAATATATATTTCATAAAAAATAATATATTAATATATTAATATAAATATTTTGATATAACTATAATATATATTTTTTAAATATGTTTTCGGTAAGTATAAATAGGCATTTACACTTAATATATAAGATATTTAGTGTAAATGGATTAAAAACTAATTAAAAAAATATAATTGATTAATAATTTTCTAATTATTATTGAGTAATAGTGTAACGCCCCAACCCCAGTTACACAGAGTCGGTGAATTATTACTTAACATTGGCATGATCACAAAATATCATGTCTCGAAAGACCAATTATTTTAGAAGCCTTGGAAACACTAGATATATTCATAAATCTTACATTACATCATAAAGTAAAAAAACTACAACAACATCTTGTCTTCATATCCCCTCATACTATCCCTAGAGGTCATTCATAAAATACTTCTTCACATCCTTGAAAAATTAAAACATTGAAAGGGGTGAGCTCAGATGCTCAGTAAGGATAACAATACAGCGGAAACTTTCATAAATAAACATAAACAATTAAGGAAATGTATAACTAAAACAAAAGCCTTTTAAACATGAACTTAAGCATAATATGGAAAAAATAAAATGAAATAATTCCATTTAGTTGTTCACATGGATATTCTACTAGTAGAATAATCACATGAAATATCAATAACCACTTTCATAATGATGGAATGCATAATGCTAGACTATCATAACCACATAGTCAAGGCCTTGTGCCAAGAATACAAATAAGATTTTGTCAAGGCCTTGTTCCAAGACACTATTTTGTCTCATGAGACCTACGGATGCATCGAGGAGCTACAGCGGGCTCCACCCATCACTTATTAAGTCCAATGCATTCCTTATATGAAAAGGTTTAAACATATCATAAACCATAACATAATTGTATCTCATAAAAAATGCATAAAGGAAACATAAAATTTCCACATTTCAATCACAAGATATCAATACAACACATTGATATAATAAAAGAATTATCAAAACCATTTTAAATACCAAAATAACAGAAAATTAAAACATAGTTTTTATTTTTTATTTAAAAAAAATTTATGGCTTGTAAAGGAAGCCGAAACTCAAATAATGGTCACGGCGGCGGAGAAGTCGTTGTCACCGCATACGTAAGAAAAATCATTCCTTTTGTCGTTTAGTAAAAACGCTTCATATAAAAATATTCCTTTTCAGTAAAAGTCAAAGGGGTTTATACACCGTATAAAATAAAGTTGCGTATAAAATAGAATATGCCTGAATGAAAGGAGATTGAGATAAAGTCCCTTACCTTGTGTCCGACTTGACTCGATCATTATTTAATCTCCTGAACAATAAACTAGAGTTAATTTATAATTTCTTAAGATCCTTTTTCAAGTTCATTATTCCTTTTATATCACTTATTACCATGTTATTAACATTATGTAATTATTTAAGTTAATAACGGTCGTTTTGTCGATCATTGGTACTTGAGTCAAAAATAAACTTCTTATAATTACAAGTTGTTCATGTGGTAAAATATCCATTATATCAGAATTATATTCATGATGTAGATATCATATATATCATACATATCCAGTATATACATTCATTTATAATATTACATAACATTTAGAGGTAAGAAATGAAATGCACCGTTCATGGAGATAGTAAGCCGTACGTACGCATGAACACTACTTTCATTTCTATTTCATATTTAATAGAATGAAATCATAATTATATAAATTTATATTATAATTCCAGTATAATATGATATATAATATTATATACTCCATCCTTTATACGTCCCACATATGGAATTAATGATTCAAATCATTTTCAGGGGGCGGTAGTCCACACTTCCTAAAATTAAATTATCGCGTTTACCCATAATGGAAATCATAAAGGTATGACATGAATGAAAAATACATAAGCATAAGGAAAACAAAAACATAATATATATCATATATAAATATAGTGATATCTTAATGTCCACCATGAGATGGGTTAAAAGAATATTGAACAATCATCATTTCATGAGGCAGTAATTCGCCACCCACAGAAACAGTATGTTCTTTAACCATTAGACGAAGGTGTGTGTAAGTGTAAATCAAATAATTCTCATAAAAAAATCCTAGTATATTTAAGATACTGGTGTTGTTACAAAATAAATGAATAAAAAGAGTTTAAGGGGTTGGAGAAGCAAAATAAAACAAAAGAACATAAGAGAAGACATTACCTTAAAATCAGGTAACTCTTTTTGATTTGAGACAAATGCTTCATTGGGAAGACTACTGCCCAAAGTGAGGCTTCTAGGAGTAATATAGGGAAGTTGAGAGAGTATTTGGATAGAGGTTGGCTTAGAAAAAAGGCTTTAAAGGTGTGAATAAGGTGGTAGAGGTGGGGGCCTTTTATAATAGGAGAGGAGGGTCACTCTTGGAAAGTCATGAAATGTTACATTATTATGAAGTGATTTTCGGATTTCAAAGGTCCCACAGTGATATATTTCCAGGATAAGGTGATAAGGGTTCGAAATATTCTCATCAAATAGGTTTTTGATGAGTGTAAGTCTTAGATTTTACATTATCTTTTCATTTTATTTAAATCGTTAATTAATGAGGTAATCACTGCATCATCATGGTGTCATAAAATATTTAAATTATTTAATGTCTAAAAATTATAAAAAAACTACCATGATATAGGAAATAATTTTATATTTCCAATGACTATTTATAGTAAAAAATATTACTAGTATAACCCCATGTAAATATTGTTTTAGTAAAAAACACATGTTTGTGACAATTTTATTTGTACTTTAAATAAAAAGTTATTAATGTCATTTTCTTACCCAAGGGGTTCCATGGGGTCCCCAAGCTTACCCATGGACTGTCTTGGTCTGCCATGACTCATACAATAATAGTAGTACAAGTGTAAAGGTAATTTCATATTATTATAACATTATATTTACCTTAAATTACACTAATTACCTCTAATCGCGATTAATAAAACTTAAAAGTTACTATTCACCAAAAATTATTTTCATCCCATTGAACCACATTTTACTTAATAATGACAACCTTATATGTTGGATTTTTGAAATTAAATTCACAGAAGTGGTAAAGTTTCATTTAAACGAAAAATTAGTTTTTTAACTACCACTAAGTGGTTTCACTATTCATCAAAAATTGATGTTTTTCAGAATAATACCAAAACGTAACCCTAAGCTATATTTGATATTCCTAATTCAAAAATGATGTATATTTTACAAAATTAAAAACATATAAGTTGAATTAATTAATTTAATAATTAATTCCCGCTGTCACAACAAATAGCGTGTTTTTAAGAAACAATATATATCAAAAGATTGACAATTGTTTATGTCCAATTTCAAAGTGAAATTAATTATAATGACCACCATTGGATAAAACGGTTAATATATATTCTAATCATACTTTAAAACCACTTAATCGTATAATTTATCACTATAAATTATTTTGATTAAAAAAGTTGTTTTTAAGTATTTTTCACTATTCATCGAAAATTGGACGTTCTCAGAAAAATACAAAAAATTCAACAAAGGCTAATTTCGATATTCAGAATCCAAAAATGAAGTCCATTTTGAAATAAAAAATTTATATAATTTCAAAAAGTGGGTATTACTATTTATAACGGCTATTTTGATTGGTCGCGGTGTGTTAGAATCTCGAACTTGCGTACAATGCAAGCTATTGCATTATTGAAAGAGAAGCGTATCACAGAAGCTTGGGGTGTTACATTCTACCCTCCTTCAATAAATTGCATCCTCGCAATTTGAAATTGTTATTCTAAAATAAAAGGTTCAAAGTAGAAAATACCTTTGTGGAAAATCTATATTGAAAATAGGGTTAATAAAAATATAAATTTAAAATAAAGAAAGAGAAGTAAAAAAGGTCACCTAAGATAGACCATAATTGGATTATATTAAAACAAGGATATGGAAAAGAATCAAACCATCAAGGTTTGATGGAGAGTTGTAGAAAACAGGATTAGGAGAAAGTTAACTATAAGAAAATCACAAACTTGTGATTGGTTAAACGATCATTGATTCCCTAGTAGGAAAAGTTAACCAACACTGTTTTTGTTTTAAGTTACCTTTCATAAAGTTGAGGAATTTATTTAGGAGATTTACTAAAAACGTAAGGAAATATACATACTTTTCATGTAGACTTTCATTCTTTAATAAATTTTTAGAACAAACCCATATTTCACTCAAAAAGATAATAGAAATCAAAAATATTATATTTATCCTAATCGTACAAGGTTCCAAATATTAACACATATCATTTAGATCAGGAAAACTGTTTTTTAATAACCATGGACTTCATGTAGGCTAGTTGTAGGTAATAAATGCCTGTCGTACTATGATTGTGGGTTCGATTCCTACAGCTTTGTCGGACATGACGGGTTATCCCCTGACCTGAAGGTTGTCCTTTTCCTAAAACTATAGTATTATAATATTCCAAAAATAATATTCAGAAATGTTTTAACCTTAAACAATACTATCCAAAGTTAAACTTAATCCATTCCAACCTTTATAGTTATCCAAAATACCTCTGTCCAGACTTTCTCTAAAAGTTCTCTAAATTCCAAAATCAATTGTAACATCAGATTCCCCAAACAAAGTAAAGTTTCACTTATTATCACATACTAAAAATATTATTACCTTCATAATATTAAAACCTTAATTAAAATAAAAAGTACTAAAGTACAATCCTAATATATATCACATTATTCTTATAACCATAATATTGTTCTTGAGTCCAAAAAAACAAATACAATAATTATTCAACTTCATCTGTAGTAACAACATAAGATTGGCCTTGCTACCTTGGCCTTTTCTGAGGTAAGTTTCCTTGGAACTTAGGGAATTCATTTGCATAATGCCCCATTTCTCTACAATTGTAGTATTCAACATTGATAGCCTCTTTCTTTCCCTTACAATCACGAGCCTGGTGACCTTTTTCTCCACATTTGTAACAAACTCCCATTCCATTTAGGCAAGTAACAGGGTGATTCTTTCCACAATTATCACATAATGGAAAATCCTGCTTTCCCTTTTCCCCTTTACCTGTCTCTTTTTCCACCGTTCTCTTCTTCTCTTGCTTTACTTTGTTGTCATAAGACTTAGAGAATACCTTTTCTGTCTTGATAGCACACGAGACAATATCTTCGTACGATGAGAAGGATTTTGATACTAAAGCTTGATGGAGAAATGGTTTTAACCCATCAAAGAAATGATCAATCTTACTTCTTGGGTTACGTATATAATCTGCAGCATACCTCAATAACCTTGTAATGTTGGCGTCATAATTTACGACATTCTCATCCTCCTTTTTTCTCAGACTCAGAAATTGCCTTTCCATATCTGCTCGATGGTCATGAGGAAAGTATTTTTCTAATAAAAGATCTTTGAACTCCCTCCATTCCATATTTGATACGTCATCACCATCTTTTGTGTTTTGAATCAATGACCACCATTGATCAGCATCTCCAGTGAGACGGTAAACTGCCATGATAACCTTTTCCCTTTCACTACTCCCTAAAACCTAAAATATTTTCTCTACGGAATTTATCCATTGCTCATCTACTAAGGGATTTGTACTCCCATTGGATGTTGGTGGTTGTTTCCTCATGAAGCGGTCTAACATTGATTCTCCACGTTGCGGATCAGGGTGCTCCATATGAGTAAGGTTATTATTCATAACCTGAGTGAGTTGTCCCAGTATGGTGATAAGCCGATCAACACCAGTTTTATCACCAACTCCATTATAATTATCTTAAGAAGGAGGGAAATCCCTACATGGAGTGTGTGAATTGATACGGTTTCCATTCCTTCCACTAGGCGCCATTTCTAAACAATGTCATAAACTAGATTAGTTTATGAATCAAAATACATAATTCCATACTTGTAAAACACTTAACATAAATTGAACTATTTGTGGATATAATCCATAAAAAAATGTTTTCTTTGAGGAAGTATATACTCATAAACCCTTCATAATGGTTTTTAAAGAAACCATGAATTATCCTAAGCATGTCCCCCAGGAGTGTCATAACCAAGAGTGCAGGAAGGCCCGTTGTCGTGCACCAGTACCCATTCGAGTCTAGCTCAAAGCGGTGTTTTTGGGTATTACCCCTAGGTACATCTGTTCCAAATCCTCCCCTACCTACTCATATCCATACAAGGATGTATTGCTCAGAAAATACACAAAATCTATACTTTACCAAAATTATAGGAAGTTCTTCTATACTAATCCTAAAAGTCTATCTTAGGACTATGTGCTCTAATCATAGTTTTTCTAAATCTAGCTTCCAAGGTTAGTACTAAACTGCCTCTAATACCAACTGCAATTCCCCGACCCTAGTTACCCAGATTCATTGTATTAATATGTAACATTGGCATGATCACAAAAGATCAAGTCTCGAAAGACCAATTAGTTTAGTAGCCTTGGAAACACTAGATATATTCATAAGTCTTACATTAAATCATAAAGTAAAAAAACTAAAACAATATCTTATCTTCATATCCCCTCATACTATCCCAAGAGGTCATTTATAAAATACTTCTTCACATCTTGGAAAAATTAAAACATTGAAAGGGGTGAGCTCGGTTGCTTAGTAAGGATAACAATACAACAGAAACATTCAAAAATAAACATAAACATTTAACACAATGTATAACTAAAAAAAGTCTTTTAAAATTTAAATTCAGAATAATATGGAAAAAATAAAATGAAATAATTCAATTTACTTATTCACGTGGATATTCTAATAGTCAAATAATCACATGAAATATCAATAACCACTTTCATAATGATGGAATGCATAATGCCAGACAATCATAACCACATAGTCAAGGCCTTGTGCCAAGACTACAAATAAGATTTTGTCAAGGCCTTGTACCAAGACACTAGTTTATATCATGAGACCTACCGATGTATCGAAGAGCTATAGCTAGATCCACCCATCACTTATTAACTCCAATGCATTCCTTATATGAAAATGTTTAAACATATCATAAACCATAACATAATCGTATCAAATAAAACATGCATAAAGGAAACATAAAATTTCCACATTTCAATCACAAGATATCAATACAACACATTGATATAATAAAAAAATTATCAAAACCATTTTCAATACCAAAATTAAAGAAAAGTAAAACATGGTTTTTATTTTTCATTTAAGAAAAATTATGGATTATAGAGGAAGCCGAAACTCAAATAATGGTCACGGCGGTGGAGAAGTCGTGGTCGCCACATACGTAAGAAAAAACATTCCTTTTATCATTTAGTAAACATTCTTCATATAAAAAGATTCATTTTGAGTAAAATTCAAAGGGGTTTATACACCGTATAAAAGAAAGTTGCGTATAAAACAAAATATGCCTCAATGAAAGGACATTGAGACGAAGTCCCTTACCTCGTGTCTGACTTGACTCGATCATTCTTTAATCTCCTGAAGAATAAACTAGAGTTAATTTATAATTGATTAATAAAATTTTTCAAGTTCATTATTCCTTTTATATCACTTATTACCATGTTATGAAAATTATTTAATTATTTAAGTTAATAACGGTCATTTTGTCGATCTTTGGCACTTGAGTCAAAAATAAACTTCTTATAATTACAAGTTGTTCATGTGGTAAAAAATCCATTATATCCATAATTATATTAATGATGTAGATACCATATATATCATACATATCCCGTATATACATTCATTTATAATATTACATAACATTTAGAGGTAATAATTGAAATGCACCGTTCATGGAGACGGTAATCCGTACGTACGCATGAACGCTATTTTCATTTATATTTCATATTTAATAGAATGAAATCATAATTATATAAAGTTATATTATAATTAAAGTATAATATCATATATAATATCATTTACTCCATCCTTTATACATCCCACATATGACATTAACGATTCAAATCACTTTGATTGGGCTGTAGTCCGCACTTCCTAAAATGAAATTATCGCATTTACCCATAATGGAAATCATAAAGGTATGATATAAACGAAAAATATAGAATAATAAGGAAAAAATAAACATAATATATATCATATATAAATATAGTGACATATTAATGGCCACCATGAGAGGTGTTAAAAGAATATTAAACAATCATCGTTTCGTGAGGCAGTAATTCACCACCCACAGAAACAGTATGTTCTTTAACCATTAGACGAAGGTGTCTGTAAGTGTAAATAAAATAATTATCATAAAAAAATCCTAGTATATTTAATATACTGGTTTTGTTACAAAATAAAGGAATAAAAATATTTTAAGGGGTTGGAGAAACAAAATAAAAGAAAAGAACATAAGAGAAGATATTACCTTAAAATCGGGTAACTCTTTTTGATTTGAGCCAAAGGCTTCCTTGGGAAGACTTATGCCCAAATTGAGGATTATAGGAGTAATAGAGGGAAGTTGAGAGATTATTTGGGTAGATTTTGGCTGAGAAAAATGGCTTTGAAGGTGTGAATAAGGTGGTAGAGGTGAGGGCCTTTTATAAGAGGAGAGGAGGGGCACTCTTGGAAAGTCATGAAATGTTACATTATTATGAAGTGGTTTTCGGATTTAAAAGGTCCCACAATCATATATTTCTAGTATAAGGTGATAAGGGTTCGAAATCTACTCATCCAATAGGTTTTTGACAAGTGTAAGTCTTAGATTTTACATTATCTTTTCATTTTATTTAAATCATTAATTAATGAGGTAATCGCTGCATCATCATGGTGTCATATAAAATTTAAATTATTTAATGTCTAAAAATTATACAAAAAATACCATGATGTAGGAAAGATTTTTATCTTTCTAATGACTATTTATAGTAAAAAATATGACATGTATAACCCCATTTAAAAATTGTTTTAGTAAAAAAACACAAGTTTGTGACAATTTTCTTTTTACTTTAAATAAAAAGTTATTAATGTCATTTTCTTACCCAAGTGGCTCCATGGGGTCCCCAAGTTGACCCATGGAATTTCTTGGTCAGCTATGACTCATACAATAAGGGTAGGACAAGTGTAAAGGTAATTTCATATTATTATAACATTATATTTACCTTAAATTACACTAATTACCTTTAATCACGATTAATAAAACATAAAAGTTCCTATTCACCAAAAATTATTTTCATCCCATTGAACCACATTTTACTTACTAAAGACAAACATGTGTGTCTAATTTTTTAAATTCAATTCACAGAAGTGGTAAAGTTTCATTTAAACGAAAAATTAGTTTTTTAACTACCACTTAGTGGTTTCACTATTCATCAAAAAATGATGTTTTTTCAGAAAAATACCAAAAATTAACCCTAAGATATATTTGATATTCCTAATTCAAAAATGATGTCTATTTTAAAAAATTACAAACATATAAGTTGGATTAATTAATTTAATAATTAATTCCTGCTGTCACAACAAATAGTGTGTTTTTAAGAAACAATATACATCAAAAGATTGACAATTGTTTATGTCCAATTTCAAAGTGAAATTAATTCTAATGACCACCATTGGATAAAAAGGTTAAAATATATTCTAATTATACTTTAAAACCACTAAATAGTATAATTTATCACCATAAATTATTTTGATTTAAAAAGTTGTTTTTAAGTATTTTTCACTATTCATCGAAAATTGGAAGTTCTCAGAAAAATACCAAAAATTAAACATAGGCTAATTTAGATATTATGAATTCAAAAATGAAGCCCATTTTGAAATATAAAATTTATATAATTTCAAAAAGTGGGTATTACTATTCATAATGGCTATTTTGATTGGTCGCAGTGTGTTAGAATTTTGAACTTGCGTACAATGCAAGCTATTGCATTATTGAAAGAGAAGCGTATCGCGGAAGCTTGGGGTGTTACAAATAGTCATATAAAAAAATTATGATAAAAAAATTAAAAAATTAAAAAATTATCTAAAATAAATTAAAAATTAAACTCGAACTTCAAAAAACTATAAATTTTGATCCATATGTTCATTTGGGATCTACCATATATCAAATAAAATATTTTAATTATATCTATTCATTGGTGACCTAAGAAGACCCCTAGTTTCATTTTTAATGCTAGAAAATGCCCATAAGTCCTCCAAAACCTATTTTTTAGTTTGGGTACCCCAATATTTTAACATATGATGGGATTTTAGCCTCATTTAATGGGGGTATTTTTGCCCGTTTTTAGTGGAGAATAAATTAATTTATGGGTATTACATTTATATTGATATCATGGTATTGAAAGTTTATCATTTTTCACAATGTAATTTTATTTATAATTAAATATATGCAAACTTTCTTATATTTACTAATAATAAATAACTTTTGTAAATGAATATATCAACATATTTACATAAAAATGTATTTTTAAATATATAAAATAAATTTTTATTATTAATTTTATTTAAAGTAAAAAATTATGAAATTTACTTACCTTATAAAAATGTAGTAACATGTATATATGTACATATACAATTAATGTTTATAAATAAAGATGTGCGTGTCAATAATTAACAAATATATATGTATGTGTATATTCTAATATATGTAAAAAAATACATATTCTAAATTTTTTTTATAGAACTATTATACTATTTTTTACATTATACAAATATATATATAAATATATATATAATATTTATATATACCTATATCTGTGTTTTAATAAAATAATATATATTTATAATATACTATGGTATATTTAAATGATTATAATATATAATATATTTAAATTAATATAAGTATATACATATCACACACAAATATTTTAGAAATGTATTTTAAAAAATTATATAAATAAATAAATAAATAAATAAATAAATAAATAAATAAATAAATAAATAAATAAATATATATATATATCATAAAAAATACAACAGAAAAATATGGAGCTGTGGTAAATGAATTCCATATTTAATGGAGAGGTGTAGAGTTTGAATCCAGGCATGTGCTAGAGACTAGAAATTCACAAAGTGTTGGTAAAGTGGTGGTGTAGTGAAAAATGCTGATAGGTGGTGGAGCACTGTTAAAAGGTCAATGGAAGCACTAATAAAGGGGTTCAGGCCCATAGAGCTCTAAAAAAATATATTTTTAGAACCTTTAATTGTGATAAAAAAGCACCATTAAAGGGTTACTTTTACAAATTTTTAGCATTATTAAGGGACCCAATTAACAATAATTTTTTTTAGTACTGTTAAATCCTTTCCTTTTAGAATTCTTATGTAGATAAAAATTTATAAGAACTGGTAAAGGCCATTTACTAGCGCTATTATAACCCAGTTTTGTAGTGTTGTATGTGGATCAACAGGGTTCTCACCATCTAGAAGAGTTAGCTCTGACGAAAATAGCTCTCCAACATCTTTTTTTGGAGGTAGAGAGGAAGGAAATTGATGGTGATGAGTATGGTTACACCATGATTCCTTGGAAGGGGTTCAAAACATTCTCTAACTACAAGTATTTGTAGAGGAATTTGGGGATCCTATGGTTCTCCTCATTCAGGATGGAGAATCTCACTTATTGGGCTCCTACCCTAAACTATGGAAATCGGGGAGGAGGTTCCATTGAATAGTCCCCTGTGTTATCATAATCTGAATGATTTATGAGTTTGAAAATGACTTGTCATTTCCTATGATTTCTCCATTAGTATCAAGTGTTTGACCTTCTTTCTCCGGATGGTTCTTTAGGGTAGGGTACCTCATTGACATGGGTAGTCCTCCATGTTAATGGGTGGTAGCATAGGGAGGAACTTTTCTTTGATTGGTTAAAGCATGATGAGGAGCATCATGTTGGTTATTAGGGACACGAGGAGGACCACCATATTGAGAAGTGGGAGTATAGGTATGACCTTCATACTGGTTTTCAACGAAGTAGGGAGGACCTCCACAAGGGCTGGTGCTGGAGCAGGGAGGGCCTCTACTCTGGTTGGTGATGTTATGTGTAGGAACTCCATGTTTATTGTTAAAAGAGCAGGGAGATCATTCAGTCAGGTTGATGATGGTGTGGGGAGGAGATTTTCACCGAGTCTCATCATTATGGGTTGGCTCGTAACTGCAGTCGGTGGTACTAGTGATTGACAGTGTCAACCTAACATGCCTATATGGTGGCTAGGGTCTCGATCACATTTGAGTGAAGACAGATCCCAGCTCTCCTATCATAGGGACTTGGTAGGACTCCTCGACAATGGAAGGGGCCACTGGACCCATATAAGACATCATATATTTGACAATGTTATATGCATGTCCCCAATATTGGCATCGAGTCGTTTGGATTAGGGCTGATGAAGAAGGGATGAAGTCCACCTATTTCTCAACTTGAGAGACTGGTCATTTTTTGCATTGATGTGGCATGGTGGGAGCCCTCCTTAGATGATCCTGGAAAGTATTTATAGGAATAATGAATTGATTATCCTCTACCTCCATGGAATAGGGGAGAAACTCCCAAATAAGTTTTCTATTGGAATGAGGGATGGTTCCCCCTGGCGTGGACCTTGAGGGCTACAGTTTCTATTAGGGGTTTACTCCCCCATGTCTTGGCGGGACATTCCCCTTGTGGGAATGAACCATTACTTCTCATTAAATACTATAATAACATTATTCACATCTTGTTGGATGATCTCCAATGATAAAATGGGGTTTCGGAACCTAGTAGCCAATGTCATGGCTGATGTCATGGTGGGGTTGGAGTTGTGTAGGGTTACCACATCAGTATTCCTCCCACCTCAATGCCTATGGGTTATGGGTTTCTGATTCCATGCTATATAAATATTATAAGTAATTTTATTTCATCAATCAGTACAGGTGAAATTAAAATTACTCTCAATTCCCCAACATCATCCAATCATCCGGAAATAGAGAGGGATCCACACTACAAATATCACAGACCAAGGTTTCCCAAATATAATTTCCCCAATGTGCATGTGAGTTCCATGCTAGCCCCACCGTTTTATTGGTGAGGACTGGTTTCATATGCTTTAATCTGATGAAATTCTAATCTTTTGATGCCTCAAACATTTCTAACCCCCATGTTGATGAGAATAGTTTCACATCAGGCTCACCATTTTTGTTTCTGATGATTTCACCAGGGTCCGCCTACATGTCAACATGATGCATGTGCACACAATAGTTGTTGTAGCTCTATATTCTAACTTTAAAAAGGTAGGATAATATCATCAATTTCACCAGCGATGCCTAATCCTTGATTGAAATGGGATGATGGTATGTCAGTTCCTTCTTCTATGGATTTATACTTTGAATTTTTTTCCAAGCCCAGGTTGTCATCATAGATTTGAGTCATGTTTGTTGAACTCATTCCTAGTTCCATATCTTTATGGATTCTAGTTAATAAAATTTATTTTATTTGGAAGGGAAACAACCTTTTGGTTGGGGAGTAGTCAAGTTGGAAATCTCTGAGCCTATCTAGACATTGGGCACATTAGTCACCTGTAAACATTCCTTCTACATGGCATATCATACGAGGCATATTAGCTGCAGAACCCAAGGAATACAATCAAGATCACAAGGTAATTTATTCAAGGGGCATAAGTATTCTAAGGATTTTCACCTCAGGCATCCCGTATACATGTATAGGGTATGTACTTTGGAAGTATTCCAAGGATTTTACCACAGGAATCCCATGTTAGTTTAATGGGGTAGGTAGTCTGGACCAAGCCATAAGTTTAATGTATTATGGAGATGAGAACATGGTTAATGTCTTATGGGGATAGCATGAATGGATCAAAAAACCCTATGGATGTGAATACAAGATGTGTGTCCCTAGGAGAAAAGATGTAACATCTGAGTTAATGGATCAGAATGTCCCTTGAGGTGGATTCAAGATTGATGGATCAAAATGACACTTGAGGAATATTTGGATGGTTGATCAAAATTATCCTTGAGGTGGATAATAAGGTTTTCTCTAGGAGGGATGCTATCACACTTGGGTTGATGGACCAGGACACCCCTTGAGGAAGATCCAAGATAGATGGATCATAATTCCCATTGAGGAGAATCTTGACCGTTAATATTAATGTCCCTTGAGGTGTATTAGAAGGTGTGTCCCTAGGAGTTAATAAGTCACACAATGTTTGATGGAACATGACACCCCTTGAGGTGAGTATGAGAAGGATTGATCAAAATTCCCTTTGAGGAAGATCTAGAATGTTGATCAGAATTCCCTTTAAGGTGGATCAGGAGGTGTATACCTTGGAGAAAAGATATCACACTTGGGTTGATGGATCCAAATAACCTTTGAGGTAGATTCATAAGGTTTTTCCCTAGTAAGGAACACCACAAGTTTAACTTTTTTAGTGTTGAACCTCATGGAGGCATCCTATGAAACTTTCTTTGAAGATACAGATAAAAACCCTTGTATTTTGATGCCTCATTTTACAGTCAGGTGACATAAAAAATCCATGAAGGTTAACATCATGTGGTTCGGATTCTCATGTCACATAGAGAGAATCAGTGAGGGATGGTGTGGGGATTATTCATAGAAGATTCCCTTCACGAGATGATTTATCATCATTAGAATGGTGTAGGGATTCCACAATGATATTAATTGAGTGAAAATGTGTGGGGATTAAGTGTGAGAGCTTCCCTGAGTGGGTAAGTGTGGGGTCATCCCATTTTAATCATACAAAGGTTATCCAATGTTTATTAAATAGGGTATGATAATAGTTTTAGGTCATGTTATGAGTATATTGTTAGGTAGTTTAACATTGTACAACTGTCACATGAAGTTATGAAGTTTTAAACCATGCATATTATAATTGGGGGGACTCAATCCTTAACCCTGGGGATTACATGACTACTTCTCATTCACCTTTGAGCAAGGAATGGTGCTGTAACTTCTATAGAGGAGTGTTTGATCACGAGGTCCACATTACAGTCCCTATGTTTGGAATAAAGTGGGTTTACAATAACTATTCTTAGAAGAAAAATGTAGGTGGGAGGCTTGAGAAACACTTAGGGTGATGTGGTTATATATATGAGTGGGTGTAGCAAGTAACATAAGGACTCAAGGTGTATATGAACTGGTCTTGGATTGGTGTGGGTGCCCTGGGAACTCAACCTTCATGAAGGGGTGTCAGCAGAAGGTAGAAACCATGTAGAGGCCTAGGAGAGAGGTTTTGTGAAGCTTGTGGACTTATATAGAGGTTCTTCATGAATATTAGATTCCTCATGAAGGTTGGGGGCTTCACAAATGTGTATTATTCCTGAAACAAGGTTCCCCTTCCTTATTGTGAAGTCCTAATTCAAAGAGGGAGTTCTTTGCAAAAGTTGAATGCTTCATAATGTCTCAAGTGAAAAAATGACCTTGTTCCTCTTCAAAGGGAGTAGGATTTTACAAAATGAATACTGAATTAGGGTGGATGATATAAATTATACAAGGGGTTTTTTTGAATCATTGATACCTTGGGTGATCAATTTTCTCTTTGGTTCACAAAGCTTAAGAGGTCACAAACCAGGATCGATTTTGGAAGTTGAAAGGTTAGGGATCATCCCTTAAATGTTGAAATGAAGAGGGTATTTATAGGGAATGAGTTTTCTGAACATGGGAGAGCTTCATGAATTTTTATGATATTCATGAGTGGGATCATATCCATGATTCCGAGAGTCATTTTTGCAGAGGTTTACCATCAACTCTTCACACACTTGCGAGGTGCTCCGTGACTCCAAATGTCGTTACACGGAGCTTTACCATTAAGTCTTCATGTGTTCGTAAAGGTATGATTAATCCTTTTAGATTTATGAGATCCGGTTATTCTATAAGCTCATTAGATTCATGAAATATACCCTTAAAGGATTCTTTGGGTCTTTTTGGATCAGATTCATCCCGAACTGGTTATGCCTTCCTTGACCATTCCCATAACATGTGTATTTCGGCTATAAAATTCACCTTCCTTTAAAATAACTCTAAAATCCTTTATATTGATTTTATATTTATTATAATTTTTTAAAAATTAATTTTCATAATTATAATATCATATATGATCCCATTATAACATTTCAAAACCCACTTTTTTCAATAATTTGTTATTAAAATTTTAATTTTCGGGTGTTAACTGTTTTGTTTATCGTGTGCATATTAGTTCATTAGTTTCAAAAATTGTTCATTTAGCTTGGTTCCATCATATCAAAAATATATATCATGATATTAATATAATATATATTCATTATATGCATATTTATAGTCAATCATAAAAGTTATATATAGAAAAAATAATTACACCATTCATGGATATGATAGATCGTACGTATGGATGAATGTTGTTTTCATTTTTCAACAAATGAAAGGAAAGAAAGGTAAATATAAATTGAATTCAAAATATTTTTATTATATCATATATATCATATAAATTATTCAAAATCATCCTCATTTCCATCCAATTAATATATAAATTAAAAATGAATCACATCACTTCATGGAGGTGGTAGTGCTCCTGTACAGACGAGCAATGTTATCATTCCTCAAAGCATTTGATAGTTAGAATATAGACAAGGTATTATTATTATAGAAGCATAATTATGTTGTAAATATCATATATAAATGTTGAAACTATAATAATACCCATCCATAAAAATAGTGATGAAAACTAATTATATCCCTATGTAGAGATGGTAAACCGTACATCCACATGAGCGATACTTTCACTTATCGTTTGATGGGAAAGAGGGTATATAATGATGTTTTTAAAAATAATAATAACATTTAAAAATATTTAGGAACATAAATAGAATATAATAATTTTACTTTTGACATTAATAAAGGATACAATGTATGCTAAGTTTAGTATGTGTGATTTTTGGATACAACAAGTCACATTCTTGGGGCATGTGATCACAAGTGAGGGATTTCTTGTGGACCCTTTAAAGACAAATGAAATTGTGGAATTTCAACCCACTAGTTCCATGTAATTATGTATTTTTTTAGGATTATTAGGGAACTACTGATGTTTTCTGAGAAATTTTAAAGTATTTTAAAGTCCTCTAACTAAGTTAACACAGAAATGCGTAAAGTATGTTTGAATGGAATAATGTTAAGAATGATTTAAGGATCTTAAGATGAGGCTAATCACTACACCTATACTCACACTACCATAAAGTGAATAAGGTTTTTGTGATATAAAATAATTATTTGAAGAATGGATTGGGTTTTGTACTCATTAATAATGATAAAGTGATAGCCTATGCCTCATTATAGTTGAAGATCTATGATAAGAATAACCTCATGCATGATCTGGAGTTAACAACTATAATATTCTCACTAAATATTTGGTGACACAGCCACAATAGTGATAAGTGTGACATATATAACAAAAATAATATTCCAAATTATATATTAACTTAGAATGATATAAAAATGTGTTAAAGAATAGGGTTATATATAATAAAGGACTATCATTCCTCTATTCACTACCATTCGAGAAAGGTGAACAAGGTACCTGATACTATTAGTAGAAAAGACCTTGTTACTCTATCCATGTTGTGGATTCAGAAATACCATATCTTTATGGATATGAAAATAACATATCAATAAATAATAATATCAAGGAAAACATATGACCTTTCCCAAATGATTACCCAACCATCTATCTAAGAGAATATTAATGAGGCACAAAGGGATTATTTAGAGCTTTAAAAAATATATAAAGTAGTAATGGAAGGGAATAATCATGAGTTCCATATAGATGGATAGGATGTTATTTGATTTTTAACTAGATCTTATGTTCCTTCATCACATGAGATAAAAAAGGAGTTACAGGATAATGCACATAGTTTTTCTTTTGGCATCCATACTAGAAGTACTAATATGTACTATGATCTTATAGATCTCTTTTGGTGGGAAAACATGAAGAAATAGATTGTTTAGTGTACCTAAAAGTACTTGGTATATCAGAAAGTTAGAGTATAGTAACTTATATACAAGGTGATTATGCAACCATTAACCATACCCACATGGAAATGGAATAACATCACCATGGGCTCTATCACTGGTCTCCATAGGATATCCAAAGGAAACAATGAAATATGGGTTGTGGTGGATCAACTCACCAAGACATCCCACTTAATATATATTATAGAATTTTTCTCACTAGAATAAATTTCCAAGATATATGTAAAGGATGTGGTGAGGCTATATAGTGAACCACTTTTGATCGTCTCTAATCATGATCCATGGTTTACCTATAAATTCTGGAGAAGTCTTTAACATGCTTTAGATAAAAAATTTAATTTCAACATGACCTATCACCACCAAACCAATGGTCAATCTGAAAAGACTATTCAAACACTCGAGAACATTCTAAGAGCCTACTCAATGGAATTTAAAGCAGGATCAGATAATCATCTCCCATTAGGTGAGTTCCTAAACAACAACAGATTCCACTAAAGTATTCAAATGGATCTATATAAAGTTCTATATGGGAATTGATTTATAACTTCTACTTGTTTTGATGAAGTTGGAGAATGAAAGATACTTGGGCTTTATATTGTGATAGATATGATACAGAAGGTTCAATACATACAACTATATACAAACTCTTTTCATAGTCAGTAGAAGATACGTGTTGACAACCATTTAAGGTACATGGAGTGTGATGTTAGGGGTAAGGTTTTCCTTAGAATATCACCATGGAATAGATTCATTAGGTTTCAAAAGAAATGGGATACTTTCCCTAGGTACATTGAATTCTTTGCAATACTTGATTGCATAGGAGTAGTGTCTCATCAGATGACACTCCAACCAAATATGGCTCAAGTTCATGATGTGTTCCACATTTGTCTCATGGGGAAGTACATACCCAAAATCTCACATGTAATGAATATGGATCTATAAAAAACCAATAATGACCGCTCATATAAAGAGAAGCTAGTGAAGATCCTGGACCATAGAAAAAAATTTATATGTAGTAACACAAATCCTATTGTCAAAGTGTTGTGGATGAACTATAAATATGAAGAGGTGACGTGGGATCTAGAGGAAACAATGAAACCAAAGTACCCTCAGATATTCTCAATAGAGAATATGAGTTGATATTTCCATGATGAAATTTAAAATGGGGTGAATAATTTAAAAACCTAGAGTTTATAAATTTTTTTTTGAAATGAATGTGTGTTACCTAGTATTATACAAAGAAACACATAAATAAATCAATTATAATTTATTCCATTAATGGAAATCATTAAATTAACTAGAAAATAAACCCATGAAAATGGAAAAAATTATAATGGGACAAAAAATATAAATAAATAAACTTAGAATTGGGAAACATGGATCATTATAATCTACTTGAATCGCCACCCCCACGACTAACACTACAGAAATGAAACAAAATATTAATAAACTAATTGATATCATAGAAAATAAAATTATAAAACCTTGGCAGTAACTCTAGTAAAAGTGGAAGGAATGGATTAGTATTTATAGGAGGAAATATAACCATTGGAATATTAATGTAAGCATTGTAATAGTAACCTGATCATTGGAAGTAGTAACCTGAATGTTGAGAATAGTAACAAGAAAATTAGGAATATTAACATGACCATTTGAAATAGTAACATGACAACTGGAATAGTAAATCAACATAAAAATCATAATAAATAATTTAATCAATATTTATCATGAGTAATTTAATAAAATATAAAAATTATAATGACATAAAATAAAGAAAAAATTAAAAACTCAAAGAAAAAAATAAGCACATTTTATAATAAACTATATTTTAAGGTATTTAGTAAAAATAATAATTTTTATATTAAAAATTTAAAAAACCATCATTAGAAATCTATTTTGATAAATTGAATGTCATTTTTGATATCAACATGTTAAAATTTTCTAAGGGGGATGTTTTGGTAATTTTTAAAAAAAAAATCAATTTTTAGGTGAATAATGAAAATATAGTTTTTCATAACTGGTGTATTCTAAATTACATCATTCATGATGTTATAATGTCCTAATCAGTTATAGAATATTTGGATCAACCAATAACCTATTAAATTTAATAAATGCGTAATTTAAATACAATAAACATGCTTCATAAACCTAAAAATCATTTTCCAAAGTCTAAAGTCTAACGTGTTCTATTAAAATAACAATTTTTCCTTTTTTTACACTTTCCGTTTTAATACACTATTGTATTCAATTGATAAAGGGGTTTAAATTCATAAAACCATTATATTATATTTATATATTGTTCATTATGTCAACTTGGTTCGAGGGTATGCCCTCGACATGCACTATTTTCGGCCTCCCTAGGCTTTTCGTTTGGGGTACTTTGGGACAATTCTCTTTTTTTGTGCTCACTTTCTTGGAATAAAAATTTACACGATAATGGTGATATAGTATTTTATTCTAAAAATACCCCTCACCTCAGTTATAAATAATCCCGCACCCTCCCATGTAAAACCACTTCAATTCCACTTTAAAAGGCAAATATCAACCTAAATACCATATCTTAATACCCTTATAATCCTTAGGTAATTTCAATAGTAATCAAAGCCCATTATTTCAAGAAGATAAAGTCCATGGAAATGTAACCACTTCATGAAAGAGGCAACGCCTTTTCATCCATTTATTTAATTTAGATTTTTTAATTTCATATTATCCATCAATTTCTAACACAAAATTCTTAAGACAATAATAAATTATGTTAACATGATCTTTATAATCTTTATATACCATAAAAATGTTATTTATAAAATAAAAATATATTGTATTTCTTGCTATACTCTTTGGAAAATGTCTCGTTAACGGTCGGTAAACAACCAATGAGGACACTTCCAATTATTTTATTATCACCGACCTTTTTTATAGTTATTATAAATTATTTATGATATATAAATTTTTAAATATATTAATTTTAAAATACCATAATTAATTCTACTAATGTATAAATGACATTGAAAAATAATAGTGAAATCAAAGAAAAACATGAAATTTTCAAGAAAAACATGATATAAAAATGTTTTCTCTTTATCAAAGGGAATTAAGAAATACAATCCATCAATTATAACTAATATATAGTTAAAATAGTACATTAATTAACTTCTAGTTAAATGTTTAAATAAACCTGAGTTTATTATTTAGGAGATGGAGAAGCTATGAAATAAAACAGGATTTAAGGTAAGGGGATTCTAAAACCCAATTCCTTCCATTTGGGTTATCATCTCTTTCATATTATTTTTAGTATGGGTATTCCTTTAATGTCCCTAAAATTAATTTTCACACCAATTTACCTTTTATTTTAGGAATACACATGTTCTTACCTTGTCAAAATTATTTTCAAACCAATTAAAAATATATTTTAAAAATATTTTTTTTCCAAAACAATTCTTTTACTTATATTGACTTGTTATGTCACAAACCATCCGAATGGGGCCCATTACATGACTTCCCAAACCGGCCTTCAATAGGAAAAGTGATGGTGAATATCACCAAGTAGGCATATCACTAACATGGGATGCATTTCCCAAGTACCTTTACACACACACACACACATCTCCAAGCCCACAAATGGTGAAATGTAAAAACAACTAAATAACCAATGCCTGAATACATATATATCCTACAACCAGAGTATGATAAGAATTAAAGAAATTAAATAAGAAAAAATACAAGCCCACCAAAATAGTCTTTAACACATGTCCAACATGAATATAAATTTACTAGGATTACTTTCTGAAAGCTTTTGGAACCCACCTTAGTCTGTCTGGTATCACTGAGAACCATCTAGTCCTGGTCTGCCTAGGAACTCTTCAAAAGTTAAATAGTTTTTGAAATACATGAAACCTACACTCAAAAACCATGTAGGGGTGAGTATAAAAATACTCAGTAGGACCCCCTGAAACCACAAAGCAAACAAAAAGGTAAGTACAGTCAACTCTGTATAGGTATATGTCCACAATACATATAACAAGAATGTCTAAATATACTCAATACAATCCACAAAATCTATAGGTAAGTCACAACCATAGTATACTGAACCTAAAATTCTAGATCAAAGATTCCATGAATCACTCATCTTGGAGAACACACTCCTGAACACAATAGAACTAATGATGTCCATCTGAGAGGTACTGCTCATTAGGTCTTGTTATGAGAAAGAATACACAGATAATATTAAGAGATACGATACACAGATGAGGATCATAACCAGGTCTATGGGGTGATACCAAAAAACACAATCTCGATTGACCCTGTTAAGTAGAGGATTGTCTCCTGGGTATTGTTGGTCATGTTTATACCAAGAACTCCACCTAGAGAATAAAGATGAGTATAAGATCTCACTTAGGGCCTTTCAGAGGGATTCCAATGAATCTATCCAGTAAGCCTATCCAGGAAGTCTCGCTGAAGGGATTGTAGTACTAGGAGTAGGAAATAATTCATAACTACCTTCAGGTATAGGATAATATGAATAAACCCTAATGAAACTTTTCCATGTCATTGAGGACAAAGGATCTATGCCATGTAATAAAGCGTACATATCTTATAGAAGGGTTACACACTGGGTCTCTTTACCTTAGGTCCTGCCCGTTTAGATGGCCCATGTCATTCAAATTGTGTCTATGTAGAAGAAGAGTACATGGTGTGAAGAGGGGTTATTTTTTGTGTCCCTATATTTGGGGTCCCTCCCATATACTCCAACCATGTACTAGTACAAATTTTCATCCCGTGTATTCGTGCCTATGTACCAATACCCAGAGTTTCCCAGGTATATGATCTAGGACTTGTTGCGTGGGGGAATACATGCCGTGTAGGCACCCCATGTATTCTACCCCATGTCCGTGTAGTTTCCCAAGTACACACTGAGTATTTGGGAGAGGTCACATTCAATTTACAACAAGACACATGCCGTGTTATACTTATCTCCTACCTCAAACCCTAGATGATTCTTATGGGTCCCCACATGGAATTTAGAAATAGTTTACATGCTATGTTGTTTGGGATTTTCCAAAAATCACATTCTTTCATTTGTGTTTGACCCAGCGCCTCTGGCCTTCGATTCAATGATAGGTTTTCCAAGAAATCAAAGATTGAATATCATCCAAGTACTTCCATCATAAAAAAACACCTTTCTTCATCATATTTGCTTAAAAAATAGATCAAATCATCGTTATTCATTATTCACTGAATAATGCCTAAGAACGTGAATTCCCGAATCTTCTATTATTTGAATCACTCCGTCTCTGTCGTCACACCTTCTTCATGTAGAGCTTTTCCTAGATCTATGATATCGGGTCGTTGTGCCTGGAATTTGGTGCATAATGATCGATTAATATAGATTTGTCGAGATGTGGTCTAAATGAAGAACACCCACAATGGATGATGAATGGGGGGGGGGGAGAAAAGCATAACAATAGTTTTGAGGAATTAACCTCGAACGATGTTCATACAGTTCTAGATTCATTTATTTTATAATGACAAATGAAGAAATCAACAGTCATAATTAAACTCCCATCAAAACCCTACAAATAATCCCATCCCACAATATGCATGATTTGTGAATCAATCTGTTTGTTGATTAATCCACAGTTATTATAGAAATAAAGAAATGGGAGGAAAAAAACAAAAAAACTCCCTCCCTCATTTTGGTTTGATTACTAATGATGAACAATAAATCTCCATATTCATTGATAAGATATGTTGAATTTGTGGCACATTGATCATCGATCCAAGATCCTCCACTGTTCTCTTGAGTGGATTCTCCAAAGCTATATCTCTAAAGGGTCTACAGTGTCTCTAGGGTCATGTGTCTAACCATGATATTCTGACATAAAAATCTATTTAAAAAATTTTATTTGATGTGTCAATGAAAATGAAATAAAATAATATTATTCATTCGATCTTCCATGATGAATTTTCGACAAATGACCCATGAAAAATAGTGTTACATCGTGCCTAAGGTAAACCTCTCATTTTGAATTCAATGGTGCCCTCAAACTTCTTATCCGGGAATCCATTTATAATTTATTACAATTTTTTTGGAAAACTGTATGTGTGTGCTATTTAATATATTTAATATATTTCAAAAATTTATCACGGGCACACTATGTCTCAAAATTTCATGCCTTCTCAACACTTTCTCTAAAAAATAATCTATATAATACCCAAAATAAATAGATAAAAAATAAGAGATATAAAATTATCTCCACCTTTGGGATTTATGTCCCTGAAAATCCAAATCAAGTGCTACTCCATAAGATGTGGGTACTGAGAATTAATTTGAGCCTCCTGATCCCAAGTGCTCTCCTGAAGATTCTCATGCTTCCATCACACACTAAAGTAATTGATCTCCAATGAAGAAACACCTCCTAATGAACGTTGATTTCTACCAGTTACTTAGTAAAGGTTGCTCCATGTTCGATGTCAAAATTTCCCTATTTGAAAACGTGCGATGGGTCATGCACGTACCTAATCATCTGCAACACATGGAAGGAATCATGTACCTAATCTAACTGTGGAGGAAGATCTAACTGGTATGCACTTCTGGAAATGAATTCTATTCCAATGGTTTCAAACTATTGGTATAGGCAGAAAAACTATTGGTATACCCTATACTAATAGTTTTCCAAACTGTTGGATATTTTGGCATTGGGATTGGCCTATCCCAACGGTTTTTCATAAATCGTTGGTATAGGGTTGTGTAAAGTTCAGTATAACAATGGTTTCAGTACAATCTTTGGTACATATTTATACCAAAAATTTATTAACTATTGGTATATAGTATGATTTCATAGTTTACCAATGGTTGATGAACCGTTGGTATAGAGTTTCACCAACGGTTTATTGAAACCATTGGTAAAAATATGGTATTAAATACTATCACAATGGTTTTAAGTTGTTTTTATACGGAATTTCTAGGATTTAACACAACATCCATCAAACTCTCCTCCTCTACATACACCTACATACAACACTTAAAATAGAAAAAAGCATACACCTGCATACAACACTTAAAACTACACAAAAAAACAACACTGTAATACCACATAAAAATAACAAACTCCCCTCAATACAAAATGTATTAATATTTTTTGTTTCAACCTCTTTGAGCTACTATAAAACTATTCTAAAATTACCCTATCAATCCTGACATGTATAAATGTTGTTTTAGTTTGAACACTAGATCACTACACCTTATGTAAAAGTATAATCCACCTTCATAATTTTATATAATGATTTTTAATCCCCACCATGGCATGTAACAAAACATAGTATTCCAACCATGGAATATACCACAACATAGTATTCCCCATTTTATATTGAGTTTTATGTAATATTTTTTTGAGTAATTATGAAATCACATCAATACATAATGACTTGTGAAATAATTTGAGGATGTCCTAGTAGGAAGAACACAACCTATTACTCAATTTTTTATGAAGGTAGATCACATAATGAGTTCATAGGTATTTAGAAAATTTAGTTTTAAAATTAGAGATTGATTGGGTATTGATTCATGGATGTTTTTCTAGCATGGTTTCATGAGGCATGACTTAGACCTTTTTAACACTGATCCCCATAATTTAAGTGTCACTATAAGGGAAAATGAGTTATCAAAGTTTATGTAACTTTTAATTTAATTGATAATTTAATTATAAATGTTAATAATTAACTAATCACATACTGTCATATGATATTGGGGGTTGATAACATAAGTATTCTTATTACAATGTGGGACAAGGTTAGGACTGGAATAGTTAAAGGAGTGGTAACTTGGATATCTTGTTTAGTGGTACCTTTAATACATAACAATATGTTACATATGCTTGTTCGTTCAGAAGAATTATTAGGGTTTCTTTTTTAGGATGAATGTGAGGGAACTAGATGAGTTTTAAATGTATAAAGAGATAGGGTAGAACCTTCTAGGAGCGGGGTTAGTACATTGAGTACTTTTTTGGGACTTAAAAGTGTTAAAGACTACATCTTCAAGGTAAATCATGAATAATTTTTATGAAAAAACCATGAGGGTCTTGGTTCATGAAATTAGTAGTGAGTGTCTTTGGATAACCCCAAAAAACATTGGCAAAGTACTACCTTGTGGGTATGTTATAGGGTAGTGGTTTTGGTTAGTGTATAACCTATGAATTTTTTTGGTACTGACTAGGGGTATGACATTGTTACCTTGGAATTACATATATGAAATGGATTGATAGGGATGAGATTATTTAACCACATATATATATATATATATTTAGTCTTATTTTACATTTATATTTGAGTTTATTATAGTGGTTCCATGGTGTATGTAATGACCATGACCCAAGTATCCCAAAAATATCAGAGTAGGCTGAAAAAATACCTCTTGTTCACCTTTCTATCACTATAGGCTGGCATAAACACTAATGGTTATAATATGAAAATATGAGATCTTGTTTCTTCTATTAGGACATTGAATTATATGTTAAATTTTAATATTTAAGATTCAACATAAAATTTAGATAGGTCAAACTGACACACACATCCTTTTCTTTAGTGCGGATATATGTCCATCAAGACACCTAAATGATATACAAATTTAATAACTATATATTCATTAATCCTTGATTAATAAAGTTCTAGTCATACTAATATAGTTTAAAAATAAAAAATTAGTCCAAAAATCACATATATATAATAATACGTTGGATAAATATGACTAAAGTGATAAAATAAGGTGTCATTTAGGTGGAATAACCCCCATGAATGTCCCGGGACAACCCCTATGTCCATGCACGACCCATACACTAAAAACTAAAAATGAGTTCTCTTGACTTCCATACTCTTTTTCTCTCTTGGATCCTATACTAGTTCCTTACCCTTAGCGAGATGAAATACATTATAATATCTACACATAAAAAAAATGAACATACAGAGTGTGAGTATAACATACCCAGTAGGAAGTCACCAACCCTCCCCTTATAACCTATCATAATATAGAGTGTATATGACAACAATAAAAAACTATATAATTAGTATATGTGTAGTCAAAATGTATAACATGGACGTAAATTACAAAAAATATATAAGGAAATTCCATACACGAGGAGAGTCCATACTATGTGAACATACTTTGAGCCTCACCCTAGAGTTTGAGATAACCTATATGAATAAAATACCAAATACAAAGTAAGAATGTTTTTCCCATCCCAATAATGGGATACATGAATACATAGTTGGGAAATTTTATTACCCATACTTTCAGGAGAGGAGAAAGGAGAATACCAAGAATAAGAATGGATATCCAATCCTAATACTTAGTTCAGGTTTTTCATGCCAATCCTAGACATTCCACTTAGTCATTGACATGTAGTTACATTATTATAGTAGTATATAACAATATATCAATTGTAATATATGGAAGAAAAGAAACCAATCATGTAAAAATAAATATAACATGTATAAAAAATATGGAATGGTTAAATAAATAAAATTATTTATTTTGACATAATAGAAAACAACATATTTGATCATTCACTCTTATTTTCAAAATCATACCCCTCAATTTTTGTCTTAGATCTTTCCATAATTATACATAAAACAAACCACATATACAATATTAACCCCTAATTGTTTATGATTCCATTTGATGATATATATTGGGTACTTTATATAGAATGAATCATCGTCATGATTAATATCATCATATTGAATCACATGTTAAGGGTGTGGAACACACCTCCTTAGTTGAGAAATATGGATGGTTCTAATAATGACACATAACCTTGGGGTAAATCAAGATGATATGAAGTTTCTCCAAATTTTTCCAATATCTCAAAAGTCCATAAAAATCTTAGAGTAAACTTTTCATGCCTACCCATATATCGGTGATCCAATCTTGGTGTATCCCATTGAAATAAATGCTCACCAACCATGAATTTCAAAGTTCACATTAAATTATTATCGTATTATTTTTTGTGAATCTGAATAATAATGATATAGTTCTAAATCAACTTCACCTATTTATTCATATCATAGAAAATACTAGGTCTGATCAAATAGGATAAAAAAATTTAGTTCAATAGATAGGATAATGATGAGGTGTTCAATACAAAAATTCATATAAATCTATTTGAATTTATTCTTAATAGATTTTATTAAAGAAAAATTTGACCATGGAGTTTGGATCCTCCCATAATTCACTAAAATTATAGACAAAGTCCCATGAAATATATTCAAAATTATGAAATTTCCACATAAAATAGTCATTCATTAATGGATAAAAAATTGTAATCAATATAAGCTGAGTACTTGAATCTCACTATGGACATTTCCAAAACTCAGACGTGAGTCTTGGGTATTTTATAGATAAATAATAGATTTTTTTTTTATATTTATTATTTAATTTATATATAACCTCCCTAATTCATCAAATTACATGGTCTATTTCTAGGTAAAAAGTGGGTTATCTTGGTTTGATAGACCATGATTAACCAAACTATAACATATCCTTTAGAGGATCTTGTTATATGAGTTACAAATTTTATTATAATATCAACCCATTTAATAACTCTGAGGTGAAGTGGATAAAATTCACCATTACTATTTAGGAATTAAACTTTAATATGATAATATGTTAAACATTTATAAATAAATCATGTAATATTCTTATTTAAACAAAGATATAATAACATAAAATTAATGGTTTGATACCCTTTTATGATCTTTGGGTGTAAAACCAATCATGAAGAATAAAATTAAATTATAACCTCTTCTCTCAAGGTGATATACACTACAAGTCTCCCATGAACATACAACAATGAAGAAGAATCTCAAAACCACCCATCAAGAATCTCCACTGATTAAGACATTTTTGATTAATTATTAAATCAAAATATGATATTTTGGTGTCTATAAAACTTTACATCTTGGATGATGTAAGGTCTACATGATATAAACGTACACCAACATGATCTTCAATAACATTTATGCGGAGTTAAACTATAATATAAATCAATATACATTCCTCATTTTCTTCCTATAACTATTGAGGGAAAAAAAATTTATAAGAGAACTGAAAACATCATTTAAATTTTTAGGTCTATGATGGGTAAATGAATCAAAAAATTGAGGAAATTGGATCCAAAATCGCTACCTCATATTTAAATAATGTTGTGGAAATACATTCTTTAGGAGTTTTTGGTCAGTTAAAACCACAAATCACTCTCCAAATAGTTAGTGATTAAAAAATATATGAAAATAAATTGGTAAAGGGTGTTGTGATTAAAACTATGTATTATTTAGGCTACCTAAGTCAAGAATAATTTGACTAACTTAGTCACACACATATTCAGGCACAACAAATCATCAATCATCAAATGTTAGTAATATTAGTAAAAAATGTAACAAATCAATCTATCCCTCATTACCATCACTATCATCACCGTAATTAGAAGCCTCATCCTCATCCTTATCCATGTCCCTTTCATTCTCCTCGTCCTCATCACTGTCCTCATCATCGGCCTTATCCTCACCATCATCCTCTACTTTGGCCTCTACCTCAGACTCATCCTTGACCTCAGTCTCAACATCATCCTCTCCCTCAGACACTTTCTCTTCATCTTCATCGCCATGAATGACATCGTATCAAAAACCACTAGGACTATTAAACGGTGCACTATATAATGAACACATCAATGACATATATTCATCACAATATGCCTTGGCCTCTGGTGGAAGTGATGGGTAGAAGACTTTCATCAGTTTTATAAATTTAGTGTTTTCCCAATCAATTCGTTCTTCCACCTATGTGACACATTTTTCATCCTATTCTGCCCGTTCCTTAACATTTTACAACTCGATGGTACTACAAATGGTAACTGAATAGGGTAAATACCTTGTCAGGACTATACTCTTCCCAGGCTGGATGTGTACTATGCTAGGGTGCTCATCTCCCAACACATGATTTAAGTGATCATTTGGCCCCAAATTGTTAATTTCCTAGGAAACAAGGGCCCACAAAGTATCTTGTTACAAATATAATTTTATAATTAAGTTACAAAATATATATTAAAATTTTAAATCAACAATTTAAAGCTTATAATCTTCTTCTTTTTTGGTTCATTAACTGTACTTCCATATTTTTTCTCTCTACTCAAGAAAAACTTTTTTTATGTACGCACAGGTCCATAAATATTCAATATATACCTATAAAATGACATTGAATATTAGAAACCATAATTGAAAATAGTTTACCAATAATTAATTTCATAACTAAAATTATATAAAAACTTTATAAATTGAATAAATTATGGATAAAAAAATAGAAATTTATAGTCATAAAGAAAAATTATAAACAACAATCTCACCTAGTTTCTCTCATTATCTAACATCGTAGTACACTCCAAAGTGTGGAGGTATTTTTTAGAAATATTTTTTTTTATCAGATAATTCCTGAAGAAAATTAAATAATTAAAAAGATAATATTAATGAAAATCAAGAAAATTTTAATTTAAAAACCTAAAAAGTGATTAATACCTTAAACTTGGTATTCATCCAATGAGTAATCATTTGTCGATATTGTTATATCGGACACTCATTCTTGGAAGGTATAGACTCTATGTAACACCCGAGATTTTTATGAGTAATATTTTGTTTTTATGTTATATATATATCATCAAAGGAATCTTTAACTACACACTATCTTGACTTACTTTACACGCAATCGCGACCTTCCTCGATAGCTTGCGTTGTACGCAATACCGAGTTTCACTAAACAACGATATGCTATTAAAATATTATTAAAACTAGCCGTTATGAATAGTAATAACCACTTTTTGAAATTTTATAATTTTTATTTTTCAAAATGGACTTCATTTTTGGATTCGGAATACCGAAATTAGCCTACGGCGAAATTTTGGTATTTTTCTGAAAACTTTCAATTTTTGATGAATAGTGAAACCACTAAGTGGTAGGTTAAAAACTGAATTTTGCATAAAACAAAATTTTACCGCTTCTGTGAATGGAATTTCGAAAATCCGACAGACACGGTTGATATCAGTAAGTAAAATGTGGTTCAATGAGATAAAAATAATTTTTGGTGAATAGTAACTTTTTACTTTTTTTACCGCGGTTAATAGAAAATAGGGTAACTACGGGTAAAAATGATATTACTATTACCCTAAAACATGTCCTAATTCTATTGGATAAGTGTAATTCGACCAAAAACAACCTTATGAATATAATATGACCATTTAGGTCCACTTGGATTAGATTATGACATTTAATATTATTTTATTTAACGAATAGTTAAAATAGTTAAAATCAAAGTTTAATAACTAAAACATTTTTAATATGGGGTTATACATAAGATAAATTCGACTATAAATATTAATTAGAAATATAAAAAGATTTCCTACATAATGATATTTTATTTATAATTTTTAGACTTTAAATAAATTAATTTATTTATGACACAACGATGATGCAGTAATTACCCTTTTAAGAAAATGTTAACATAATTGATGTTATAAATGATCAAATAAATGTAATTTGAGACTTTTTATGAATTCAACTAATTTTCTAGGTTACTATTATATATTAGTGTTGATTTAATCAACTTGGTTTGAACATATAATTCTGTTATGACTTTCACAAAAATCATATATCAAATAGTGTCAAAATTGACACAAAATAGTTTTTAAATCAAATATTATATTATTAATTGTTATTTTATTTCTAAAAATCTAAGGTTCAACCAAATGACTTAGATAAGGATATATATATTAATAATTAACAACTTGGGGTTCGTTTGGCATGTTATAGTAAGTTTATTAACCATATAGTGTAAGAAAACAAAAAGTCACGGTAAAAGTTAAATTATTTAACTTAGAGTTAAATCTAATTGATAAGGTTACAATAATAACCTAAGGTTGTCTAAATACTATTGGTTGATAGGATTTAGACCCATCCCCACTTTACCTTAGAAATAAGACCCTTTGGAACCATTATAAACCGATTTTGACTTTAATATAAAATAATATTTTGAGATATCCCTAAGGTGCCCCTCTCCTCCCTTATAAAAGGGCACCTCCTCCCCCTCCTCCTCACACCAATTTGAGCACTCAAGCTCGGAAAACCCCTGCCCAAATCCCTTCTCCACTTCCCTAGAATAATCCTAGAGGTCCTGGTCTTCTTCAAAGACCAATCTTAGTTCCCTAAGTGGAGGATTCAAAGAGGCGTTTCAAAGAAGAGGTAATATCCATTACCGATCTTTTCAATTTCTTTCTTCTTCAAACTTCTTCTTCTTTAGTTGTATCATGATAAAGTAATAACATCAGTATTACTTAAATACTGATATGTTATTATAAATATGAAACAACCCTAATTCACCTTCTATCCATCCTACGAAAAAATGAAATCACCGCGCGTGCGTACGTACGGAATACCGTCTCCACGCCGTGGTGTAATCTATTTTCCACCATCACCTTACAAGGATGGGTATAATGGTGTAATGAGTAAATATATATGATTATTATAAAGTGATATTGATACTGAAATAGTATAAATACACTTAAATACAATTCCACGATCATGGGAACAATATCATCGCTCGTGCGTACGTACGGAATACCGTCTCCACGATGTGATGCGACTCGTTCTACATGATCATCATTACATAGTAATTATATAAATGAATTGAATGAATAAATATGATATATGTTACACTAATACCATTCTGGATATAAGGTATCTATAACCTTAAAATAAGAATAAGAATTTATTCGGCAAAACATGCATAAGAACAAAAGGCAATAAAGACCCGAGTAACAAGTAACAATGAAATATTACTAATAAGAAGCTAAGAATATGACCATATATGATATAATATCAATATGTATGATTCTGTAATAAGTCAATAACATTATTTAAACCATTATACTGGAGCTTCGGCACGTACAAAGCAAATCGGACCTAAGGTAAGGGAAATATCACAATCTCACTTTTATCCGAGATTGTTTTTACTTTGGTAATTACTGGGGTGTATTTTATTATCCACATCCATGTTCCCTAAATGTGTAATATTATTTACATCCTTCTACAATAGTTTATATACAATTTTACCCTTCGGTAAGTTTTTTGTAAAAGATATGAAAGGAATCTTTTGTCGTTTTTCGTACGAGGTACTTTTTGACTTTTCCGACAAAAGTACTAAGAATGTTTTTTTTAACTTATACGGAAAGAATGGATTTTTAAAACATTATTTCCAAGAAGATTCCTTTAAAAGTTTTCAAGTTTATTTTTAATCAACTTCTTTTAGTTTAAAATTGTATGAAATGTTAAGAAAGGAAAAGTATTTTTGAAGTAGAAAGGATATTTTCCTCAAGAATGGAGTTCAAATGTTTTATCAAAATTATTTTACATATAAGATAATATAGGGTTCTATTTTTATCCCTATTATTATATTGATTTGATTATGTTTTAAGGAAATTTTTTTTATGAAGTAATTTACCTTATATGATTTGTTTTATGATGTCATGATGTTTTAAGAATTCCATTTTTGTTACATGTGTTATGAGATGATGTATGATTTATGATTATGTGGCACACATAAGAAAGGATTCATTATAAGATGGGTGGGACCTATATCTCCCTCCAATGCATTGGGTAAAGATTTATATCTCATGAGATAGACATGGCTGGAATGGAAGGTTATTTCCGTTCAGTGATACAGGACTGAAACGAGGAGTGAACTCGGTTCAGAAATAGACTTTGTCCGCTAAGATAGTCTTGGAAATGAGTCATGACTAACAAGAAATGATTTTCCATGATTATATGTGCATGCCACAAAGTTTCAAGTTTTATGTTATGATTATGGGGATCTCATTTTCACTTCTATGATTTATTCCATGTTAAGATATTATGATCTCTTTTGCAGGTTATGATTTTCAAAAAGATATGATATGATTTTTATTTCCTTTATTTTCCCTTGATGAGCATTTGAGCTCACCCTTTTTTGTATGTTTTCTTTTCCCCAGGTCAGGAAGATGGATATTAAGTAGAATATTCTAAAAGGGACCCTAGATATGATGAAATAAATGGGAGACACTGTAGAAGATTTATGAACTAGTTGTTTATGTTTCCCAGTTTCTAAAGACACTATACCTATACGGTCCTTTGTGGTTTTGTCATATGTTGTAATAAGTGTGATTCAATTTTGAAGTATTAACAATGTATGTAAAGTATGGGTCATTATAGTTGGTATCATAGGAAAGGTATAGTCAACCTTTGGAAACTAGGATGTGAAAGACTTAGTAAGAACCCTAAGGATAAGTCTAAGCGTAGAACACAATCTTAGTGTTTTAGAAATGGCCATGAATAACCTAGGATAAGACCTTAAGCGTGAAAATTTTATTCTTGATTATGTGGTTTTCCTATTATAATTAGTGTTGCTCACACTATTCTTCTTGGTTTTAGTCAATGGCTAGAACCCGAAGGAACCGTGTTAATGCGGAATGCGATGGACAATGCAATGATTGTCCCCCTAAGCAACCAAATGATATGGGAGCTGGAATGAAAAATCTTGTAGGCATGCTCACACAACTTTCTCAAGCTATGAATCATGCAAGATTTACAAATGAGCAAAGGAAGGAGCAACATTCTGTTGAATCTTTCATGAGGCAGCGTCCACCTTCTTTCAGCGGGTCTACTGATCCATTAGTTACTGAACAATGGATTAGTACTACTGAAAAGATATTTTCAGTTCTTCAATGTTCTGAACATGATAAAGTCATCCTAGCAGTGTATCGTTTGGAAGGAGATGATGATCAATGGTGGAATCTTTTTAAGAATATGAGGAAAAGGGATGAAATTGAGTCCATGGAATGGGACGAGTTCAAGAACTTATTTTTCTATAAGTACTTCCCTCGTATTCTCCGAACAAAGATGGAGAAAGAGTTTCTTGAACTAAAGCAAAAGGATGATGAATCTGTTGGTACCTATGAAGAAAATTTTACAAGACTTGCAAGGTACGCTTCTGGTATTATTATCCAACCTGAGAGTAAGATCGATCGATTCTTTAGTGGCTTAAAAACAAGTCTTCGAAGGGCGTTAGCCATAAGGGACTTCAATAGCTACGAGGAAATCATTCGATGTGCTCTCAAAGTCGAGATGGAGATTGGAGTAACCCATCAGTCATATGGGTTTGATAAGAATAGGAAAATGGAATTCAAAGGAAAATATAAAGAGCACACTGAAAAGAAGACGAGATTTCCCTAATGCTCAAAGTGTGGAAAGAAACATGGAGGGAGTTGTCTTAAAGGGACAAGTAAATGTTTCAAATGTGGAAAGGAAGGTCATCGGGCATTTGAATGCCGCGATAATGGGAAGAAGATGTCTAATGATGCAAACAAAGGAAGGGATACACAGAATGAACCTACTACACTTCAATATTTCAAGTTCAAGGATATGGGGAATTATGCCAATCAATGCCCAAATCCAAGGGTTGATGATGATGGTTGACGTCAACAAAATCTTAAGGCTAAAGACAAAGGAAAGTCACATGCAATTTCTATCAGCGATGTGGAGTACGATAACGATGTGGTGAAAGGTACACTTACCATCCACTCTAAAGTAGCAAATGTTTTATTTGATTCTGGATCCACCCACTCTTTTATTTCTGAAGAATTTTCTAAGGGTATCACCGTATTACCTCAACAATTAGATGTTGAGTTAGCTGTGACAACACCTAATGGCACAACAGTCGCATCAAAAGTTTATAATTCTTCTCCGATTGAAGTTTGTGGGAAAGTGCTTCCTGCAAATCTTGTGATCCTTCCTATAGTGTAATTTGATGTGATTCTTGGCATGGATTGGATTTCTTTATATGGATCTCATATCAATTTACAAAGAAGGGAAGTCACATTTCATATTCCAGATTAATCTATGATCATCTATCAATGCAAGGATGAACATAACCTTCCAGTGGAAATTTCTTCCATCTTATGGGTATTGATTCCACTAAATGAAGGTTATTTATCTCAAATGGTTGGTGAGAAACTCACGATTAAGAATATGCCCATTGTACGGAAGTTTGATGATGTCTTTCCGGAGGAATTACCGGGTATTCCACCAAATCGTGAAGTTGAGTTTTCAATAGAACTCATACCGGGTGCTTTGACTATTTCAAAGACACCTTATAGAATGGCCCCAATTGAGTTGAAGGAATTGAAGAAGCAACTCCAAGAGAATCTTGATAAGGGATTCATACGCCCTAGTGCGTCACCTTGGGGAGCACCTGTTCTATTTTTTAAGAAGAAAGATGGATCAATGAGACTCTACATTGATTATCGAGAACTTAACAAGATCACTATCAAGAACAAATATCCTCTCCCACACATTAATGACTTATTTGACCAACTACGCGGAGCTCAATACTTTTCCAAGATTGATCTTCGTTCAGGGTATCATCAATTAAGGGTCAAAAGGGAGGATATACCAAAGACAGATTTCTGTACAAGGTATGGACACTATGAATTTATAGTGATGCCATTTGGTCTTACTAATGCCCCTGCTATCTTCATGGATCTAATGAATAGAGTCTTTAGAGACTATCTTGATAAATTTGTGGTAGTCTTTGTAGATGATATTCTTGTCTATTCAAAGGGCAAGGAAGAGCATGAAGATCACTTGAGAATTATATTGAAGACCCTGAGAAAGGAGAAGCTTTATGCGAAATTTACCAAGTGTGAATTTTGGCTTCAAAAAGTTGCATTTTTGGGTCACATAATCTCAAAAGAGGGGATATCTGTGGATCCATAAAAAACAGAGGTTATCGAAAGATGGTCAAGACCAACAAAAGTAACTGAGATCCGAAGTTTTCTTAGATTGTCTGGATATTATCGACGTTTTGTAAAAGATTTTTCACGATTATCTAATCCACTCACCAAGTTGACTCGGAAAGGAGTTAAGTTTGTTTGGACAATGGAATGTGGAGAGAATTTCAAGGAGTTGAAAAGAAGGTTATCCAGTGCACCTGTGCTCACACTGCCTTGTAGTGGAGAAAGGTTTGTGATCTACAGTGATGCATCCAAGAAGGGATTGGGGTGTGTTCTTATGCAAAATGATATGGTGATAGCTTATGCCTCACGACAGTTGAAAATCCATGAGCAAAATTACCCAACACATGATTTGGAGTTAGCTACGGTAATCTTTGCATTAAAGATTTGGAGGCATTACCTTTATGGTGAAAGGTGTGATATTTATACTGATCATAAAAGTTTAAAGTATATTTTCACACAAAAGGAGCTCAATATGAGTCAAAGAAGATGATTGGATCTGATTAAGGATTACGACTGCTCAATCCATTACCACCTTGGGAAAGAAAACAAGGTGGCAGATGCATTAAGTCGACAAGACCATGCTAGTTTATCCAAGATGAGGATCACAAAAGATCCAATATTTATGGATTTACAAAGGATGGATCTTGGAATTATAATGGAAGGGGAAAAATCTTATCTTTCTCAAATGAATGTTCAACCATCTATACATGTGAAAATTAAAGAGGCACAAAAAGAAGATGTCGAGTTAGAAAAGAAGGTGAGAAATGTTCCTGAGTTCAACTTTGATTGTGATGGGATAATAAAGTTCAGGAATCGGGATTGTGTTCCTCCCATCCACGAATTAAAGAAGGAGCTGCTGGATGAGGCTCATAGTTCTTCATTCTCTATTCATCCTGGAAGCACGAAGATGTATAGGGACCTGAAAGAGTACTTCTGGTGGAATGGAATGAAAAGAGATGTTGCTGAATATGTCTCTCGATGCTTGGTTTGTCAACAAGTTAAAGCTGGGAGACAGAAGTCTAAGGGGATGTTACAACCATTACCCATACCCGAATGGAAATGGGAAAACATTACTATGGACTTTGTCACAGGACTTCCTAAAACATCCAAAGGCAATAAGGCTATCTGGGTCATAGTTGATCGTCTTACAAAGTCTGCACACTTCATTTCTATTAGAGAGGATTTCTCTCTAGATCAGCTTGCCAGGATATATGTAAAAGAAGTGGTAAGATTGCATGGAGTACCACTTTCTATTCTATTTGATCGGGATCTGAGATTTACCTTGAAGTTCTGGAGAAGTCTTCAGCATACTCTGGATACAGAGTTGAGTTTCAGCACTGCTTATCATCCTCAGACAGACGGTTAGTCTGAGAGAACAATTCAAACCCTAGAAGATATGTTGAGAGCTTGCTCTATGGATTTCAAAGGAGGTTGGGATCAACACCTACCTTTGGTGGAATTTTCTTATAATAATAGCTTTCACTCCAGTATTCAGATGGCTCCTTATGAAGCTCTCTATGGAAAGAAATGCAGGACTCCAACTTGCTGGGATGATGTTGGGGAAATAAAGCTATTAGGACCCGATCTTGTTGATGAAATGGAAGAAAAGGTCAGATCTATTCAACAACACATAAGAGAAGCTTAGAGTCGATAGAAAAGTTATGCCGACAACAGAAGAAAAGACCTCGAGTTTGAAGTGGGTGATAAAGTGTTCTTACGAATATCTCCCTGGAAGAGGGTTATGATATTTGGAAAGAAGGGGAAGTTGAGCCCTAGATATATCGGTCCTTTCGAAATACTGGATCGTGTTGGGAAGGTAGCTTACCGATTGGTGCTTCCACCGAATCTCTCTCAAGTTCACGATGTGTTCCATGTATCTCTCCCGAGAAAGTACATACCTGATCCTTCACATGTACTCAGCTCAGAAGTTGTGCCGCTGGAGCAAGATCTTTCTTATGAAGAACAACCGATAGAGATTCTGGATCGTAACGAAAAAGTCCTACGAAACAAGACCACTCGATTGGTGAAAGTTTTATGGAGGAACCACCAACTTGAAGAAGCTACATGGGAGCTTGAGGATATGATGAGGGATAAGTATCCTCATCTGTTTGTTACAAAGTGACGAATTTCGAGGGCGGAATTCTTTTTAAGGGGGGTAGAATGTAACAACCGAGATTTTTATGAGTAATATTTTGTTTTTATGTTATATATATATCATCAAAGGAATCTTTCACTACACACTATCTTGACTTACTTTACACGCAATCACGACCTTCCTCAATAGCTTGCGTTGTACGCAATACCGAGTTTCACTAAACAACGATATGCTATTAAAATATTATTAAAACTAGCCGTTATGAATAGTAATAACCACTTTTTGAAATTTTATAATTTTTATTTTTCAAAATGGACTTCATTTTTGGATTCGGAATACCGAAATTAGCCTAGGTTGAAATTTTGGTATTTTTCTGAAAACTTTCAATTTTTGATGAATAGTGAAACAACTAAGTGGTAGGTTAAAAACTGAATTTTGCATAAAACTTAATTTTACCGCTTCTGTGAATGGAATTTCGAAAATACGACAGACACGGTTCATATCAGTAAGTAAAATGTGGTTCAATGAGATAAAAATAATTTTTTGGTGAATAGTAACTTTTTACTTTTTTTACCGCGGTTAATAGTAAATAGGGTAACTAAGGGTAAAAATGATATTACTATTACCCTAACACATGTCCTAATTCTATTGGATAAGTGTAATTCGACCAAAAACAACCTTATGAATATAATATGACCATTTAGGTCCACTTGGATTAGATTATGACATTTAATATTATTTTATTTAATGAATAATTAAAATAGTTAAAATCAAAATTTAATAACTAAAACATTTTTAATATGGGGTTATACATAAGATAAATTCGACTATAAATATTAATTATAAAGATAAAAAGATTTCCTACATAATGATATTTTATTTATAATTTTTAGACTTTAAATAAATTAATTTATTTATGACACAACGATGATGAAGTAATTACCCTTTTAAGAAAATGTTAACATAATTGATGTTATAAATGCTCAAATAAATATAATTTGAGACTTTTTATGAATTACACTAATTTTATAGGTTACTATGATATATTAGTGTTGATTTAATAAACTTGGTTCGAACATATAATTTTGTTATGACTTTCACAAAAATCATATATCAAATAGTGTCAAAATTGACACAAAATAGTTTTTAAATCAAATATTATATTATTAATTGTTATTTTATTCCTAAAAATCTAATGTTCGGTCAAATTACTTAGATAAGGATATATATATTAATAATAAACAACTTGGGGTTCGTTTGGCATGTTATAGTAAGTGTATTAACCATATAATGTAAGAAAACAAAAAGTCACGGTAAAAGTTAAATTATTTAACTTAGAGTTAAATCTAATTGATAAGGTTAAAATTATAACCTAAACTTGTCTAAATCCTATTGGTTGATAGTATTTCGACCCATCCCCTCTTTACCTTAGAAATAAGACCCTTTGGAACCATTATAAACCGATTTTTACTTTAATATAAAATAATATTTTGAGATATCCCTAAGGTGCCCCTCTCCTCCCTTATAAAAGGGCACCTCCTCCCCCTCCTCACACCAATTTGAGCACTCAAGCTCGGCCAATCCCTGCCAAAATCCCTTATCCACTTCCCTATAATAATCCTATAGGTCCTGGTATTCTTCAAAGACCAATCTTAGTTCCCTAAGTGGAGGATTCAAAGAGGCATTTCAAAGAAGAGGTAATATCCATTACCGATCTTTTCAATTTCTTTCTTCTTCAAACTTCTTCTTCTTTAGTTGTTTCATGATAAAGTAATAACATCAGTATTACTTAAATACTGATATGTTATTATAAATATGAAACAACCCTAATTCACTTTCTATCCATCCTACGGAAAAATGAAATCACTACGCGTGCGTACGTACGGAATACCGTCTCCACGCCGTGGTGTAATCTATTTTCCACCATCACCTTACAAGGATGGGTATAATGGTGTAATGAGTAACTATATATGATTATTATAAAGTGATATTGATACTGAAATAGTATAAATACACTTAAATACAATTCCACGATCACGGGAACAATATCATCGCTCGTGCGTACGTACGGAATACCGTCTCCATGATGTGATGCGACTCGTTCTACATGATCATCATTACATAGTAATTATATAAATGGATTGAATGAATAAATATGATATATGTTACACTAATACCATTCTGGATATAAGGTATCTATAACTTTAAAAGAAGAATAAGAATTTATTCGGCAAAACACGCATAAGAACAAAAGGCAATAAAGACCCGAGTATCAAGTAACAATGAAATATTACTAATAAGAAGCTAAGAATATTACCATATATGATATCATATAAATATGTATGATTCTTAAATAATTCAATAACATTATTTAAACCATTATACAGGAGCTTCGGCACGTACAAAGCAAATCGGACCTAAGGTAAGGGAAATATCACAATCTCACTTTTATCCGAGATTGTTTTTACTTTGGTAATTACTAGGGTGTATTTTATTATCCACATCCATGTTCCCTCAATTTGTAATATTATTTCCATCCTTCTACAATAGTTTATATCCAATTTTACCCTTCGGTAAGTTTTTTGTAAAATATATGAAAGGAATCTTTTGTCGTTTTTCGTACGAGGTACTTTTTGACTTTTCCGACAAAAGTACGAAGAATGTTTTTTTTAAATTATACGGCAAGAATGGATTTTTAAAACATTATTTCCAAGAAACTTCCTTTAAATGTTTTCAAGTTTATTTTTAATCAACTTCTTTTAGTTTAAAATTGTAAGACATGTTAAGAAAGGAAAAGTATTTTTGAAGTAGAAAGGATATTTTCCTCAAGAATGGAGTTCAAATGTCTTATCAAAATTATTTTCCATCTAAGATAATATAGGGTTCTGTTTTTATCCATATTATTACATTGATTTGATAATGTTTTGAGGAAATTATTTTTATGAAGTCATTTACCTTATATGATTTGTTTTATGATGTCGTGATGTTTCAAGAATTCCATTTTTGTTACATGTGTTATGCGATGATGTATGATTTATGATTATGTGGAACACATAAGAAAGGATTCATTATAAGATGAGTGGGACCTATATCTCCCTCCAATGCATTGGGTAAATATTTATATCTCATGAGATAGACATGGCTGGAACGGAAGGTTATTTCGGTTCAGTGATACAGGACTGAAATGAGGAGTGAACTCGGTTCAGAAATGGACTTTGTCCGCTAAGATAGTCTTGGCAATGAGTCATGACTAACAAGAAATGATTTTCCATGATTATGTGTGCATTCCACAAAGTTTCAAGTTTTATGTTATGATTATGGGGATCTCATTTTCACTTCTATGATTTATTCCATATTAAGATCTTATGATCTCTTTTGCAGGTTATGATTTTCAAAAAGATATGATATGATTTTTATTTCCTTTATTTGCCCTTGCTGAGCATTTGAGCTCACCCTTTTTTGTATGTTTTCTTTTCCCCAGGTCAGGAAGATGGATATTAAGTAGAATATGCTAAAAGGGACCCTAGATATGATGAAATAAATGGGAGACACTGTAGAAGATTTATGAACCAGTTGTTTATGTTTCCCAGTTTCTAAAGACACTATACCTATACGTTCCTTTGTGGTTTTGTCATATGTTGTAATAAGTGTGCTTCAATTTTGAAGTATTAACAATGTATGTAAAGTATGGGTCGTTATACTCTAACTCTGTGCCAACTCAATCATTATATTTAATATACAACTCGTGTTTACAGGCTCTCCCAAGATCACCTAATTCCTCTAGACGTGTTGGCCGTGCACCCTCACCATCGGGAACATTAAACCAAATATGACACAAAAATATTAATTCATATAAACTAAAAAATAATAATACATTAAACCCAATATATTTATTAACCAAATCTATACCCAATAATTATTCTTGATTTTTTTGGAAACCATCTCCATGAAAGCGAGATGACGAGAATGATTTTAGTGTATTTGGAAATCGTCACCAAAAGAATATGACATTGCATACCTGTTTTTTCAATCATTTTGTTGTCTTCATTGTAGTCCACCATCAATTACATGCGGCTGTTCCACACCACACACATGCATGTACTCCCTACCACCTATCATTAGATTCATATTTTATGAATGAAAAACAAATATTATATCAATAAATGTTATAATGAAAATATATTATGGTATAAAAAATTGTTAGGGTTATAAAATATAACTATGGAATTATGATCAATGGGGGATAATGGATCTATATGTATTGAAGGAACATGACCCTGTACAGGTGGAGTGGGTCCTAGTGTATACTCTTTAGGAATATACTGTGTCAAAGCAGAAGTTGAAGAAAGAATGTAGAATCTAGAAGAGAAAAAGGATATGTTAAAGAAGATGGCATGGTTGGATTCCCAAATGAATAATATGGATGTGGAGTGGGAATCGTCATCACATACGATAAAGATGGGTGAGGAGGATCATATGTAAATTCTAGTGAAACCATGGGAGGCATAATTATCCTATGTGTACCAAACGACACAACAAGATCAGAATGTGTGGAAGATCGTACATCAGTGGAAGGGGTAGGTTCTAATCGGGTACGCCAACTAGAGTGCCTAGCTCACGTACCACCTCCCCCCCTCGTACCACTGGCCTGAGTACTGGGACCACTACTAGTATGCTCATCGAATAACTAGTGCCTATGTAGTGATCTTTCAAAAAGGTTTAAAACAAAATTAATCATATGACATTATATGTTATTGCTATATATATTTGAAATGGAATACTCACCAGAGGCACTAATGGAGGAGTTCCCATCTCAGTCATTTTATGAATGTTTTCCATTATATTTTATCTTCGCTGCTTTTCAATAGGTTTCATTTCATTTATTGGAAAACAAATATGGAAGTAATTACAAAAGGATAAATAATGTGTAACCAAAAAGACCAAAAATATTATACATAACTTATTTGTCTTAGGTCATTTGGTTCATATTTTCAGCTATGTAATTTAGCTATTTTTCAGTTAGGTCATTATTTTCATTTGTTTTAATTTTAATAAAAATATGTTTAATATATCTAATTCAATAACTATTGTTTTTATTCTAATTTAATTGTTTCAGTTGTGATTGGTTTTTAGGTTTGAATACAGTTCAATTCAATAATATAAAATGCAACTCAAATAAAACTGTAACCAATAAACATTGAAAATTATCATTAAGGTCAAGTAGGATACAAAAATATTTGTAACAAATATTAAATCATTTTTAATAGTACCAACCTTAACAACCCAAGTCATGGTAAACCAAAGGAACTGATAACACAGATAGATGATTCTATATATTTCCCACCACAACTTTTGGTTCAAAATCAACTCTGAAGAATAAGCTATTGGAGTCATCATAAGTAATAAATGGATTGATTCCAATGATAGTAGGGATGGTGACAATTCCATCATCACCATCATCAAAACAATGCCTTGGAATTACATCAATAATGACACTATTTTTTGGTCAAATAGGATCTTTGACATACAAAACTTGTTTCATCATTGATTCCAATACATATGGTTAATCGGTAGAAAGAGTACAAGTCATGACAATAACATGAAATCCACAATCATCAATAAAGGTTCCATGAATCGTCATTGAATTAAACCACTAGAATTTAATCATCATGGATTAACCATGGGATTAATAATCCAATATTATTATTTTCTCAATGACTCTATAATGAAATACATTTTCAAAACAAGGTCTATAGGCTGATGCACTAGCATAACAGTTTGTTGTGGCAGTTAGCATAACACCATCATGTTGTTTTCTCATGTTATTTGATCATTTAGTGATAATAAATTTATACCCATTGATAAAAATTGGTTTACATTCATGAACCATGTTATTAGGACCAAATCCAAATCTCTTATATCCTAAAAAATAGATTTAGTAGGAAAACTTGATACCTGAAATATAAACTAATATTAAAATTAATTAAATATTGATTTTATTTATTTAATATAACAATATTTCTACCTTAAATTTCAACCAAGAAGAAAAATCTTTTCTTTGAAAAGTCTTTTTTCCTTCTAAAAGATAAATAATGATGATTTCTATTTATAATTTCATTATGTTCCCTATGGTAAAAAATATAAATAGTTTAACATATATGTAAAATTACAAGAGATGTGATAAGATATACATTTTCAATTTACTTACTTGATATAGTCATCAAAAAAATCATAATTTAACAACATTGTGCGATGTTCCATATCTCACTCTTCAAGGTTTAATGCCATCAATGTATATGATCCGTGAATTCCCCCTATCTAAGTAAGTGAAGGAAAAATGGGTTCAATTTTCTCATACTATTTTTCTTCATTTCTCATTGTTCAGTTCATTCTCATAGTAAGATCAGAAAAATACATTGAGCAATAACCCATACATTCTTGAGCCAAGTAATCATTCATGAAAGAAACTTTGGTGTTATTTTCGTTCAAAAAAAAAAATATTTCAATGTGTACATATTTCTTTCAGTTATATACATCCAGCAAAAAGAAACAGGTCCTCTGATAAGTATTTTGGTTAGAATATGTATAGTCTGATGCATCATGCATGTGAAAAATGATGGAGGAAATATTTTCTCTTACTCACACTAAATTAATGGTGTCTCTAAAAACATTTTTTGAAAAAAATAATTGGATAAATTATTAGCACAAAGATCTCTAAACAAATGGAATAATCAAATAACTGACACCCTTACATTATTGGAAAAAAATATAATAGATTTATATTGGAATGAACTCAGGTAGAAGAAACTAATAATCATGAGTCTTCAAAGATTTCAGCTTCAAATATATTCTTTTGACTAATTTTGATATATTTCTTAAATATCCATCAAGAACTCTAATAGTCTCTAGTACTTCTAGAAATTGATTTTTTGTTCTTCAGGTTTCATCACATAATAAGAAAATGGAACTTTCCATTTACTTTAATTGATACACACAAGATGAAATTCTAGTCTAGTCCTCCAATCCACCAAGTCACATCAAGATTGTAAACTATCTTTAGTCTTTCCCTTGAAATTTAATGAATTGAAAGAAAAATTTCACATATAATATTTTCAATGTGCATTATATCTAATCAATGATATAACAAATTGGTTAACCAATAAGGAAACTCAAAGAAGACTCCTCTTCTTCCAATTATGATGGGTATCATTGGAAACATTCTTCCACTTTATAGATTTAATTTGAACCTTCTAAAATGAAAAACTAAAATCATGTGATTCATTAAGAAGATAAATTCTAGACATATTCTATGTTGGATCATCAGTCTCCATGGTTTTGTCAAATCTTCGATGATTATTTCTATATGGATGGTCCATTGGCAAGAATCTCTGGTGTCCCATAAAACTAAAACAATGGTGGTATTTAAGTCTTCTGGATTGAATATTCTTCATACAAATAGGACATGACTATTTTCCATTCATGGTCCATCTACACATCACTGCATAAGTAGTAAAATCATTGATCATCCACATAAGAACAACACGCATCTGAAATAAATCTTTTGAACATCCATCATATGTGCACACACCCACATCCCAAAGAAGTTTCAACTCTTTTATTAAAGGTTTCATGTATAAATCTATATCATTATCAATATAAAAAGGTTGCATGTAGTTGTGTTTTGGCTTAGTGGTAAGAACCCCATAATCCTATATAAAAATGGGGGTTCAAACCCCATTGAGTGCAAGTATTCTAATAGTACTAAAGTGATAATGTAGCAGCAATGGTACTGTATCAAAAATGGGTACTGTAGCGGCGATAGTGGAACTATAGTGGTGGTAGCGTACCATAACAGTGATGGTACTGTGTGGGTATTGTAGTAGTACTATTCACAAAATGGTCCTTGGGCCAAAAATTTGGGCCAACGGGCCATGTAATGGGATGCATGCCCACTGGGCCTTCGGTCTATGTAATGGGTCTCCCTTCTACCCCTTTAAAAGAGGAATTTTCATTTCTTTAATAATTAAATGATGCTTTATCCTCAACCTTTAAAAATTATCCAAAGGGACAGATATTAGTGTACTCATGGAAGTGTAAGGTTTTTTCATACACAACCATGTGGGAAGGTTATAAATGTGTATGAAAACCATCCTTGTGATATGTGATGTAATAATATTTCCAAACTAATTAAAACCATCACATTAAAGACCCAACCTCACATTATATATGTCAGCTGAAAAATCAAGATATCGAGCATCAAATCTCTACCATGAATATCCATCTACAGGGTGAAAAACAATCTTTATTATTCTTATTTCTCTTACTATCATTCCATCACATTTTTATTTATATTTCACTAGACATGAAAAGATTCCATATTCAATGGATGAATGGAATGTTCCACATTACTTTATATGGAACACGAGATGGTGTTCCATCAGCTTTTGGATTTCATTGGGATGTTCCACATTTTATACAATCATTTCATTCAACAGTTTCCTCCCAGAATAAGCTGCAATGTTTTGGGAAAGCATGAATTTTGTTTTTCGAAAATACAAGTTCTTCAACAAACTTTCATGCCATATAGTGGTTGGAGGGAATATCTACATCATCTTGAAGTAAGTATTTCATGAAGATAATAATGTAATCGATGATAGTATTAGAAATCCCATACATGGTTTTCCAATGAAAAAATATGATTAAAAATTATATATTTTTCATTTTACCACACTACTGATATACTGGAGTCATCACAACAACATTCATTTTTTTCACCCTGTCAGCATCATCATTTTCATTGGACACATTATGTGGGCTCTTATAGAAGTCTTATTGGGTCGACATACTTTCCTTCCCATGATGAAGAACAAACAAAAACTAGTCATATATCAAATTATTCAATATAATCTTCTCATTTGGATCATCAACATTTTGAGATTCCATTTTATCCCCCTTTTGAATCCTCAAATAGTAGTCTGTTTGAAAAAAATATTTAGTTATATAGTAGATAACTTCTTCATGGATTAACCAAGGTCTTCCAATATAATTATAACATGGGTAGTGTATGTGACCACTATTTGAAGCATTGTCAAATTGGAAATCAAAAAATCTCTCCAAATTGTTTTAAAAATTTCTTGATATTCAATAAGTTTCATACATCCAACTTCTATCCATTCTATAAAAATAATGTAATAAGTCATTTCAAGAATTAAATTCAATAATATTGATTCTTAATTGAAAATATATTTACATAAATGATAATTTTCACTTTATATAAAACCATAACTGATATAATACACTATATGAGAATCATAATATGAACGACAACAAAATACTCTATAGATAAGATTTCTTATGTAAAAGAGATTTTTTCAACTCAATTCATTTTTTATCATCACTATATAATTTCTTTTAGTAAGGTTAACTTCAGTTCAATTATTTTTATTTTAGTTCAGTTTGCTGCAATTTAGTGTTGTTTGGGTCTACTCACATCTACTTGGGTCAAATCAAATCATTTCAATTCAATTCAGTTAGTGTGGTATATCCTAAGTGTTCATAGTAGGATGGTTGGAGTAGTGTTATCTTTTAAACTAATAGTAGTATCATATTATCAAGATACTTCTTCATCCTATATCCATTGATAATTTTTTTTTTATATTTTTCCTTTATTAACTTTCAAAAAAATACTAAATAGATACCCATTAGGGATGGTCAATGGGCCTTCCCCTATATAATGAAGTTCATAAAACATTAATTTCAGTCTAGAGTTGTAGAGAAATATATTTTATCTAGGTTGGAAGTCACTTTATTGAATCAATAAGTTATATCCTACTCCTATTCTCCCCATGTAAATTCTGGAATTTACAAATTATTCTCTCTTTATTTCGGTATGTTCATGAATATATAGTTTCTTTCATATCCAACCTTTTCTATATCCATATTAAACTCTTTAACTTTATACTAATATTTAAGTTCTATCTCTAAAAGCATATGATAACTATTCTATTTGATAAATTAGTGTGTTCTCATTACATTTGGAGTTTTGTAATCTATTCAATAAACGGACAAGGTGTCTTATAACTTTTTGTACATATATTTTCTATTTTACATTACTATCTTTTCCAAGATTCCTTTAAAATCACTTTTCAAAAATTCATCTTGTTTATTGTATTGTGGATGGTAAGGTGTTGATGTATTGTGGTTAACTCTATACTTCCTCATTAGAGATTCCAGGAACCTATAGTGAAAGTGGGTTTATCAGATGAATTCTTATAGGATTCTCAATAAAAAAATAATATTAGTCAAAAGTAAAAACTATACTGGAATCGATAATTTTTTTTGCCTTGGATTCCACACATTTTGAAACATAGTGAACAAATAACAAAATCTTTGAATATACAAATGACTTGAGAAATGGTTTTATAAAGTCTATAACCCATACATCAAATATTTCACAATAAATCATTGGTAATTGAAGTATTTATTATCTCATAGATTTATTTATAGTGAATTTTCACTTCCCAAAATTCTTACAAAACTCAAAATAATCCTTAAAAAGTTTGGGATAATATATTCTATATTTAATAAGTTTCCAAAAAGTTCATTGAGGTTAAAAGTAAACTTCAAAAGATAAATTATGATAAATTTTTTACAAATGTTATACCTCAATTTTAGGGAAACATATATTTATCACTTGATCATTATAAAACTTCCATATATGTTCATCTTACAAAAAATAAAACTATGATACAATATTTATTATTAAAAACTATTGTTTGATTAGATGTTATATAACATGAGAGGGTATGAATTTTTTTAACATATCATCATACATTATTAATTCTCCTTCAAAAAAATATTGTTAAACTTATGGAATTATTTCATTAAGTAGTTCATTGTCTATAATTTACACCTCATTTATGTGGTGAATCCTTCAAAAGTGTTATTCCAGATGTTTTTTTCTCCTCTATTTTCTTTTATTTTTAAATCAAATTTCAATCATTGCAAAATTTTCCCTTCCAAATGTATATTTTATAATGGCGGCTTGATCAAAACAAAAAATAAAAAACAACCCTATATTAAAATAAATATAAATGAAAAAAGTCAAAATAAATGGAGACAAAACATATAACTCTGTTAGAGCATACTGATTTCAAGTGGATGAACAAAAGATGACATGAATATGGATACTCAGTTGGGAAAAATGGTTGACATGATAGGAAGGGGAAGGGAGCTTTCATTTAGAGAAAATCAAAACACAAAACAAAAAATAAATAGATGTAGAATATTAAAACTAACTTACCACATATAGATTTAAAGTTTTAGAAAAAAAGAAGGATTGAATCATGATGGATCAACTGGTGGGAATAAGTTCTACAGGCTGGGGTAGAGGGGAGCTCCAGTTTAGGGAAACACGCAGTCGAAGGGGAAAAGTAGATTAATATTTTGTATTTGGGGGAAAATGTACCAATGGTTTTTAAAAACCATTGGGATAGAGTGTGTATACCAAAGGTTTTAAATAATTGTTGGTATTGGTTTGAAAAAAGTACCATATCCCAACTGTTTAATCAAACTGTTGGAATAGGTTGGATCTATCCCAACGGTTCTTTGAAACCATTGGGAAACCAGTATCTAAATATGCCAATACCAACGGTTTTAACAAAATGTTGGCATAGGTGCATTGGAATAAAGTGTTTTGACAGTAGTGATGCCACCTTTACAACTCTATGTTGTATCAGGAATGGGTCAATGAAATGTGATGATAACTTGTTTCCCTAACCAAACCTACATAATCCACATCTAGTTGAAACCCATAATAATACATGGTCTCCTTCCATAAACTCCATGTGCCTCCTTCTCCAGTTAGCACAACACTTATGACGGATTTGTGTAGTCTTCATTTTCTCTAGAATGATCTAAACTTTCTCTGTTGTATATGACATTAATTTTGGGCCCTTGAGTGATGACTCTCCTGGGTTAGTCTAGCAAATTGGTGACCTTCAGGGTTTCCCATACAAATCCTCAAATTCATCCATACTAATGGTGGAATGAATGATATTTTTGTATGAAAACTCCAACAGTGGTAGGTGATCCTCCCAACTACAACCAAAGTATATCATTGAAGATCACAACATTTCCTCCAGAACCTGAATGGTCCACTCGGTCTAGCCATTGGTTTACAGGTGAAACACTATGCTCAAGCACAAATAAGTCTCAAAAATCTCTTTTAATACCTTCCACAACTAGGATGTAAAGTGAACATCATGATCAGAAAAAATCGTTGATGGAAATCCATAGAGACATACTATCTCTTGAACATAGAGGCATCCCAAGATCTTTACTGAACTCTACTATCATATTTCTATAAAGTGGGATGACATGGTGAGCCGGTCTATGATCACACAAATGGAATCATGTCCCATGGATGTATTTGGTAATCCCATCATGAAGTCCATATATATCCCATCCCAATTCCAGTCTTGAAACTCAAGGGTTTGGGTCAACCCCATTGGAACCAAGTGCTTAGTCTTCACATATTGACAAGTTAGGCATCAAGAGATGAACTCTAAAACTCTTTCATCATTCCTAGCCACCAAAAATAATGTCAGAGGTCCTGGAACATATTTTCCACACATGGATATACCAAAAAAAGATACATATGAAACTCTATCAGAAAATCCTCTCGTGACGTCACTGGTACCATTTTGTGTCCTCTGAAAAGAATGACGTGCTCACCACCTTTTGAAAATACTTAAGGATCATGCCCTATGAATATCTGAGCATGCATAGTCTCATAGTCAGTATCCCTAAGCTATTCTTCCCCGACTAGCTATAAGAGTGGAGGGGTGACAACCATCAATAGGAGGTAAGCCACTCTATCTCCATCCACAATGAATAACTATAATGAGGGAAACTACACTGACTTCTCATTCAAAAACCGCAAAAAATAACTCATACTAAGAGAATTTGATACCACATTCCCATTCCTAGGAGTATAGAAAATTTATATGTCATACTCCTAGAGTAACTCTAGGCATTTCCTCTATATCAAGTTGAGATCCTTTTGAGATAAGATATAATTGAGACTCTTGTGATCAAAGTAGACGATAAACCACATGCCCATCAGGTAGTGTCACCACATCTTTAAAGAGAATACAACCGCTGCTAAATCATGATCATGGGCCTTATAGTTCTTCTCATGTGGTCTCAACTAGTGTAAAACATAGAAAATCACCACTCACCTATGTATCAGAACACAACCAAATCTAGTTATTGATGCGTCACAAAACATTACATACTTGACACCCTCCACTGACAATCTCAAGATGGGAGAGCTTGTTAAACTATACCTAAACTACTAGAAAGCATGCACGAATAGATTCCTATTCGGAGTCAAAGCATTCATGGATGATGATACTATGGAGAAATAATGTATAAAGATCCGGTAAAAAATTTCCAACCCAAGGAAGAACCACACCAATATCATACTCTTGGGTGGATCCCAAGATAACATGACATCGATCATGGTTGGGTACACTACCAATACATCCACTGATATTACGTGTCCTAGAAAGTGGAGTTCTTGTATCCAAAACTGATACTTTGAGATATTTCTGTAAATATGGTTCTCTCAGATTAGGTCCAGAACTATCCTTATGCATCCCACGTGATCCTCCTCAAACTCTGAGTAAACAAGGATATTTTCGATGAATACTACCAATAACTAGTCTAAGAAAGTATGGAAAACCTAGTTCATGAGTCTCATGAACACTATTGGGGAATTCATTACACCAATGGGAATCACCAAGTACTCATAGTTACTGTAGCGACATCTAAATGTTATCTTCGGTATATCCTCATCCCGTACTCACAACTGGTGATAGCCTAATATGAGGTCAACCTTTGAGAAACATAGTTCCCCAATCAACTGATCAAAGAGTTCATCAATACTTGGAAGTTGATACCTTTTCTTCACATTCACCTTGTTCAAGTGCCGATAGTCCACACACAACCTCAAGGTCCAGTTTACCTTTTTAGGAAATAAAACTGGGGCCTCCCAGGGTGAAACACTTGGTCTCATGAATCCATTCCTCTGTGTGACGTTCCGGTTCCGGGTACCACTCCATGGGTGCCCCGAAACCGGTTCGCCACATGACCTCAAGCGCATTTCCCCAAATTCCAGAGGCTACCGACTAGCAGTGAGGGCCCAGGTTTGATAGTGGGGAAACTATGCCCTCATTTGTCAAAGTGTAACGCAAAGAAATATAAAATAAACATACAACAACAACGGAAGTAGTAAACCATACACATTCGAAATCAACAACTATAGTAGATATAACCAACCAGTATATAAAATGAAGAAACATGTCTCAATTCTATGAAAAAAGCCAGAACATGTTATACCGCAATACAATACCATACAACTGAAGTACAAGTATATGAAGGAAAAAAAAATAGAACAGCTAGCGGCATCGCGAGCCAATGCTCGGTCCCATGCTCTCTTACACCCCAACAACAATCAAGTACCTATATAGGGACCCTTTCCCTTATCTATACCTACAGAAACATAATCTGTTTGGGCCAAAAAGCATGTCCCAAACAGGGTGTGAGAAATAAATCCCAGTATGCACCCACCAAAGGCCCATGCCCAACTGTGTGTAAACATGCAACAACAGTGCGCAGTAATATAATGCAATAAAGTAAGTAGTACTGAAAGTAACTAACTTAACCAGATATATTGCCATTATATTATCCAGTTAATCATTTAATTTAAAATACCACCAAAATGAATATTCTAAGTAAACAGAAAAATGTCCTCAGACGCGTAAACCCATACCCTCAAGTAAAGAGTATCCAAACACACAAGAATCTACCCACATGCATACAGATATTGCCCACAGGTGTAAGTAGTGTCACCCAAAGGCACAGAATCAACTGCCCACAGATACGGAAGAAGTTTCCCACATTCTAGGTAGTACAATTCCCATAGTATAATCACAACACCGCCCTCAGGATAAACAGGTAACCGGAATTTTTACTTTAAAGGCATACCCTCGGGTATCCTGGCCAAACGGCTCAATAGAGGAACACACTCCGGAGGTGGTCCCGAATCCAATCACTGATCCCAAACAACAGTTTTACAATTTTAATTAATTACCTATATAATTCTAGGTATTAAAATTAACCACATCCTCAGCCTCACGATACCCCAAATATGGGTTTGTAGCTCAAAATCACTCAAAATGCATGAAAGTTGGAAAAATAAACACCAAGACACCTACCTTAAACACCCACGAACGATATACACGAATGACGCTTTCTGAAATGTACAAGAACTCCGTAGATCGGTGGTAAAATAAAGCTTTCGTAAATGAAAATAACTCCCGTTAGGGGAAGAATTGGCAAGAATGGTTAAATAAGAGTAGAGGGCTTACCCATGTGGTTCCAACGAGATCGTCTGAGGTAGAAATGGATTCCCGAAGTGCACTCAGCGGATCTATAAAGGCCCGGTCGTCTACTCCCGCTCCTTCCTCTAGTTCTAAGACTTCCCTATGAACAGGGGAGGCTACTTCCCATTTTAAGAGAAAAAAAAATTACACGGCGTGTACTTCCGAGTAAACGGTTTGTACTTCCCATTTTTAAACTGTTCCTCTGATGGCTTCCTGCCAGCGTGGTACTGTTCATCTGCCGACATGACTACACAACGTGTCTCCTTGAGTACACGATGTGTTTAGTCGCACAACTGGCCACCACCTTACTATTCACCTGCCTACTGACTACACGACATATAAGGGACCACTACACGGCGTGTACTTGGTTCCTACAACCTTCATTGCCGAAACGGCCACACGCCCTGTGTACTCATTCCACACGGCCACAAGTACACGACGTGTACTTTCCAAATTTGGTATTTCCCCCCATTTTTCTTATTTTCATAAAAACACTTAAGGAAAAAAGAAAAGAAGAAGCCCGTACCTCAGAACTAAGAACCAGGTTCTTACAAAATTCCCCCCGTAAAGAAATTCTTCCCTGAATTGCCCTTCCAAGGGTGGAAAAGATAAAGCCGTGAACAACTCCATCCACTAAGCATGTACATCGGTCTCCCGCTCCCAGGTTTCGTCCTACACTTGGCCATGCTGCCATAGCACTCGTACAAGAGGAATTGAACGGCCTTAGAGAACCTTCATGCTCCTGTCAACAATACGAATCGGATTCTCCTCGAAGGATGCATCCATCTGAAGCTCAACCTCCTATGGATGAAAGGTGTGAGATAGGTCTGAATGAGAGCGGCGGAACTGAGATACATGGAAGACGTCGTGCATGTCCTGGTACCTCTGTGGTAGCTGCAGCTGATAGGGAACCGACCCGAATCTCTCTAGAATCTAAAATATCCCTACATACCTCGGTGAAAGTTTAACCTGTCTCCTAATCCGCTTGTGTCCTAGACTCGGCGAAACACGTAAGAAAGCCAGATCCCTGACCACGAACTCCAAAGGTCTTCTGTGGCGATCAACATAAGATTTCTGATGAGACTGCGTGGTAGCCATCTTCTTCTGAATCAACTGGACCTACTCGGAAGTCTCCCTCACGAGACGTGGTCCCATCAAAGCTGACTCACCTGCCTCTAACCAGCACAAAGGTGATCGGAACGACCTACCATATAAAGCCTCATATAGTTCCATCTCAATAGTTTTCTAAAAACTGTTATTATAGGAAAACTCGACTAGGGGTATGTGCTTTTTCCAAGAGCCCCCAAAGTCTAGGACGCATGCATGCAGCATGTCCTCACGTACCTGTATCGTACGCTCTGACTAGCCATCGGTCTGAGGGTGGTAAGCTGTGCTCAGAAGCACCTGTGTACCCAGTTCCCTCTGAAAACTTTTCCAGAAATGAGACGTAAAATGGGTATCCCTATCTGAAAAGATAGAATGAGGGACCCCATGAAGACGTACGATCTCTCGGATATACAACCTCCCAATCTCGTCAACACCGAAGGTCTCCTTGATCTCCAAAAAGTGATCTACCTTCATGAGTCTGTCCACAGCAACCCAGATGACATCATTGCCTCGAGGTGACCTCGACAAACCAGTCATGAAGTCCATCGTAACATCATCCCATTTACACTTGGGAATGGGTTACTGCTGTAATAGTCCGGCTGGCCTCTGATGCTCCGCCTTCACCTGCTGACAGGTGGAACACCTTGTAACAAAACTAGCTACATCTCTCTTCATACCTGGCCACCAGTACTGACGTCTCAAGTCACAGTACAACTTGGTAACCCTGGGATGAACTGCCCAAGCTGAAGCATGAAACTCCTGCATCCACTCCTCACATATATCCCCTGGAACCCACACTCGTCCATGGAAATGAAAAACCTCATCATCGCCCATCGTCCAACCATGAGGAGGGTCCTCACTTGCCACCGACTCCCGTAGAACTAGGCCTTCTGTATTAGATATCTGTTTCATACTCACTCTATCCAGGAGGGTAGAAGTCATAGCCAAAGAGGAAAGATAAGTCCGCCCCTGACTGTCGTGCACCTCCAGATGCATCTCAGAGAGCAAAGCCATAAGCTACCACTCGCCACTGGCATCCTGCACTGCCTGTGTCTGAGTCTTCCTGCTCAGTGCATCAGCTACTGCATTACCTTTACCAGGTGTATACGCAGGCTCAAAATTGAAGGACTGAAGGTATTTACCCACCTTCGCTGCCGCAAATTCAAGTCACGCTAAGTAAAGATATACTTGAGGCTTTTTTGGTTGGTGAAAACCAAAAAATGCTCTCCCAATAGATAATGTCTCCAGAAGCGCAACACATGAACAACTGCAGCCAACTCGAGATCATGCGTCGGGTAATTCCTCTCATGTGGACTCAACTGCTGAGACCCGTACGCAACTACTCAATCATCCTGCATCAACACTACTCCCAACCCAAAACCTGATGCATCACAGTAAACTGTATAGCTCTTCCCCTTCTCTGGGAGTATCAGGATCGGTGCTGATATCAACCTTCCTTTCAGGTCTTGAAAGGTTGTCTCACAAGATTCTGTCCAAACGAACTTCACACCCTTCTTAGTCAAACCTGTCAATGGCACTGCTAAGTGGGAGAAGTCCTAGATGAAATATCTGTAGTAACCATCCAACCCAAAAAAACTCCGTATCTCAATCACGTTCTTAGGATACTCCCAGGAAACTACTGCTCTCACCTTCTCTGGGTCTACCAAAACTCCTGCATCTGAGATGATATGACCCAGGAAGTGAATCTGGTCCATCCAAAAGTGGCACTTTGAGAGCTTATCATATAGCCGATGCTCTCTCAGTGTACTCAATACGATCTCAAGATGGGTGGCATGGTCGTGTCGAGTGTGAGAGTACACCAAGATGTCGCCAATGAATAGTACCACAAAAGAGTCCAAATAAGGATGGAACACATGATTCATCAGAGCCATGAAAACTGCTGGCACGTTCATGAGTCCGAACGACATAACTCTATACTTGTATAGACCACACCTTCTCCTAAAAGCTGTGAGAGGTATATTAGATGGTCTAACACAAAGATGATGATATCCTGATCTCAAGTCAATCTTTGAGAACACTCGTGCTCCACAAAGTTGATCAAAAAGATCATCAATCCTTGGCAAGGGATATCAGTTCTTAACCGTCAACTGGTTCAGCTTCTGATAATCTACATAGAGTCTGAGGGTACCATCCGCCTTCTTCACAAAAGGACCAGAGAACCCCAAGGAGAAGTACTGGGTCGGATAAAACCCTTTACATGTAACTCCTCTAACTGCCTCTAGAGCTCATTCAACTCAGTCGTGGCCATCCTATAAGGAGGAATAGACACTGGTGCTACTTCTGGCACTAGCTCGATAGAGAAATCCACCTCACGCTCCGGAGGATGACCCAAAAAGTCATCCGGGAAGACATCCCTGAAACGATCAACCACTGAAGGGAAATCTTTCTGAAAAGTCCCCTGGTCATCCAGATATAAACTCACAATCTGGGTTGTGACTCCACCTCGCCCATGATGCTATGGCCCAGCTCGACTCACCTGAACATCCCATTCGCCCTTGTATAGAAACTCTCCTCCCTCTGGTGATGTGAAGCTCACCCTAAGATGATAGCAGTCTACAAAGGCACGAAAGGGAACCAACCAGTCCATCCCAAGAATGAATTCATAAACTATCATCTCTAAGACATAGAGGTCCCAAAGGAAGTGACACCCACCAACCTCAAGGGGGCACTCTTTGCACTGACGTACACCAACCGTTCTAGTTCCCAATGGAGTGTCTAGCGTTATGATATCAGATGTAGTAGAAACACAGAGCCCAAGGCTCTCCACAACGAGCATAGATATAAAAATACACATAACACCCGTATCAAAAAGTACTGAAGATAAAACAGAAGCTACTAGGATAGTACCTATGACTGTAGAAGGTCCGGGATCCAGCTCCTGCTGGGTCTATTGCACGGCATATGCCTGCCCAGTGCCGCGGCCCTGCGACACATCCTGACTACCCTGAGCTGTCCCGCCCTGCTACCTCTGAGATCCTGGTGTCTGGCTACCATAGCCATGAAAACCATCTTTGCCTACACGCCCTGACGTATTCCAGTTCCATGACTGGTAAGAGGTAGCTGGTCCTGCTCCCACACACAGAGTCTGCACAGAACCCCTCTCAATAGCCATCGGTGGAAACGCCCTGCAAAAGCGCTACAGATGACCCATCCTGCCGCAAGCTTGGCACTCCACTGGATCATGTGGAAACTGTGGCCTCTTGTGTCCCTCTCTACCACACTGGTAGCACATGACCTGGACACCAGAAGCATTCTTTTGACTGGTACTGCCACCCTGAGAGAAGTCCATCAGTCTCTTCCTCCTGCCAGCAGAAATAGTACCAGTAACTGGTGCTGAACCGCCCTGGCCCACACCACTATATTCTCGCAGGTTCCTCTCTGTAATCAGCGCCTGATTCAAAATAGCATGTACATTAGGCAACCTGAAAACATTCACCATCACCTGGATGTCATACCGAAGACCATCCTCAAAACGTCGGGCTCTCAACGTCTCATCACCCACCAGCACGGGTGCAAAGTGCTGAAGCTCAGTAAAACGAGCAGAATAGTCTATCACCGACATAGCACCCTGCTGCAGATTCATGAACTCTCAAGTTATATCTACCCACAACATCTCTAGGAAGAAGATGTCATATAAGACTGGCTGAAAATCCTCCCATGCCATGTTTATGTGATGCTCTGACTAGGTGGTAACATAACACCTCCTCTTGGAGGAATCACGCAGCATGTGTGTCGCGAGCTTGAACCTCCGCCCTTGAGGTGTCTCAAGATGCTCGAAAATAGTCTGCATCGACCCCAGCAAAGACTCCGCAACCTATGGTCCGCCATCCCCTGAAATCTTCGGCGGATGCTATTGTTGGAATATACAAGTCAGCTTAGCCATAGATGTGGCAGCCGGCGGTGCTCCCTGAAAGGTCTGCATGAACCGAATAAATCCTTCACAGAATTTCACCTCCCCGCCTGTGTATGGTATAATAGATGGGGCCACATCTGGCTCTGCTGGAGGATCCACTAGTAGCCCATGGCCCACCATCTTTTCTGTATTCTCATTGCCGCTCTGCTGGAGAAAAACGCGCGGTCGTCTAGGTGGCATGACTCTACAAGGTCAAAAATATGCCTTAGATCCAGGATTAACAAGACTGAAAATGAAGAAACCACAAAAGGGAACAGGAGGAAGAAGGCATTTCAAGATTTGAAAAACAAGACTACATGGCATGTATACCGACTATACGGCGTGTACTTTACTTACCTTCCCCTGCCCGGGTCCTTCGACACGGCTAAGCCACACGACTCCGGTTTGAACAAAACTACACGACGTGTATATTATCTACACGGCGTGTATGGTGTTATTTCCAACTGCCTGTGTCGCTTGTTACACGACCGACTACTCATCTTGACACTACATTGTGTGTTACACCGGCACACGACATGTACACTACCCCACTTCCCAGTCACACGGCTAACACCACACGGTCTGTCCTTGGACAAGACTACACGACATGTTCTAGACGAGATCCGCCGACCCGTGTTTCTAGTTACACGACCAGATACATGGCTCAACCTACACGGCGTGTTTTATATACACATGGCATGTACACGAAAGGATTTCACCAACCTGTGTTGTTAGTTACACAGACGGGTCCCCAGGACACACTACATGATGTGTTCATCATTGACACGACGTGTTCAAGAAACGACTACACTAGCCCGTGTTTGTTAGTTACACGGCCGGGTCTCCGGGTCAACACTACACGGCGTGTACATAAGCTACACGACATGTTCGCCCAAAGTTCTCCCCTTCCCCGTGCTGCCACCCCCATGGTTAGTGACACGGGAAGAGACTACACGACGTGTACTCAGGGTACATGGCATGTACTAATTTTTTTTTCTTTTCCTCCCGAACAGAAGAACATACACGACATGTATGAAGTACTACATGGCGTGTATACTAGGTTTTCCGGACAATATGCCTCAGAAACATCCCCGGAACCCAGAAAATACTGAAAAAAGAACACCTAAGTGCCAAATTCCAATCCGTGAGGGCCCATACTCCCCACGAATCAATGTTTGACATCATATCTGTGTTATAACATAATAAACAGTCAATGATCCACCAAATTCCAGTCAATGGGGGCCCATACTCCCCAAATACCAAAGTTTGGATTTCATTCTACAACAGATTTATACAGAAATGCCCTATCACATAGCAGGTATTTATCAAGCAGCTATCACAACTACATTATTTTCTAGCACAACAACTATCACAACAACATGCAATTGCTAATGCACCTACATGGCATGGAACTATGCATGACATGTAATTTATAGCATGTGCCTAAATGATTCATGAGGTGGCATACCCTCATATCATCGAGTTGCAACTAAATAGAACCCATAAATAAAATATAAGCAGCACAATCACAAGTGCACCACCCAATGGTTAAATCATATCAACTGTAAATTGAAAAATCAGTAAAATTGCAATACAGGGTAAATTGGATTTTCCCTATACATGGGTTAGCTATGCCCGGGCACAACTTATTACCAACTACCATTCCTGTCTTATACCTAACTAAGGATCCAAATAGTATGTCAAAGAAAAGAACCTCTCTGATACCACTTTGTGACGTACCAGTTCCGAGTACCACTCCACGGGTGCCCCGAACCCGGTTCGCCACGTGACCTCAAGCACATTTCCCCAAACGCCAGAGGCTGCCGACTAACAGTGAGGGCCCAGGTCTGATAGTGGGGAAACTATGCCCTCATTTTTCAAAGTGTAGCGCAGTGGAATATAAAATAAACGTACAACAATAGCGGAAGCAGTAAACCATACACAACTAAAATCAACAACTGCAGTAGATATAACCAACCAGTATATAAAGTGATGAAACATGTCTCAATTCTATGAAAACAGCCAGAACATGTTATACCGAAATATAATACCATACAACTGAAGTACAAGTACATGAAAGAAAAAAACAGAACAGCCAGCGGCATCGCGAGCCAATGATCGGTCCCATGCTCTCCAACACCCCAGCAGCAATCAAGTACCTGTATAGGGACACTTTACCTTATCTATATCTGTAGAAACATAATCTGTTTGGGCTGAAAATCATGGCCCAAACAGGGTGTTAGAAATAAATCCCAGTAGGCACCCACCAAAGGCCCGTGCCCAACTGTGTGTAAACATGAAACAACAATGCGCAGTAATATAATGCAATAAAGAAAGTATTACTGAAAGTAACTAACTTAACCCATTATATTGCCATTATATTATCCATTTAATCATTGAATTTAAAATACCAACACAGTGAATATTCTAAGGAAACAACCAAATTTCCTCAGACGCGTAAACTCCTACCCTCAAGTAAAGAGTATCCAAACACACAAGAACTTTCCCAGAGGCATACAGATATTGTCCATAGGCGTAAGCAGTGTCTCCCACAGGCACAGAATCAACTGCCCATAGGCACGGAAGAAGTTGTCCACAGGATAGGTAGTACATTGCCCACCGGCTAATCACAACACCGCCCTCAGGCTAAACAGGTAACCAGGACAAAACCAACATGTAAACAAGTAGTAAAACAAGCAATTCCTCTCAAGGAAATTCTACAATTTTTACTTTAAAGGCATACCCTTGGGTATCCTGGCCAAACAACTAAACAGAGGAAGGCACCCTAGGCGTGGTCCCAGATCCAAGCACTGATCCCAAACAACAGTTTTAAAATTTTAATTAATCACCTATACAATTCTAGGTATTAAAATTAGCCACGACCTCAACCTCACGACACCCCAAATATGGGTTCGTAGCTCAAAATCACACAAAATGCACGATAGTTAGAAAAATAAACACCAAGACACCTACCTTAAACAACCATGAACGATATACACGAAAGAATCTTTCTAAAACGTCCAAGAACACCATAGATCTGAGGTAAAATAAATCTTTCTTAAATGCAAATAACTCCCATTAGGGGAAGAATTGGCAAGAACGGTTAAAGAAGAGTAGAGGGATTACCCGTGTGGTTCCAACGAGATCGTCCGAGGCGGAAATGGATTCCCGACGTGTGCTCGGAGAATCTCCAAACATTCGTCCATCGATTCCCACTCCTTCCTACGGTTCTAATCCTTCCCTATGAACAGGGGAGGCTACTTCCCATTTTAAGCGAAAAAACAAAGTTCACGGCGTGTACTTCCGAGTAGACGTCGTGTACTTCCCATTTTTAAACTATTCCTCTAGAGACTTCCTGCCAGCATGACACTGTTCATCTACCGACATGACTACACAACATGTCTCCTTGAGTACACGGCGTGTTCAGTTGCACAACTGGCCACCACCTTACTATTCACCTACCGACTGACTACACGACGTGTAAGGGACCACTACACAGCGTGTAATTGGTTCCTACACCCTTCATTGCCGACATGGCCACACGCCCTGTGTACTCATTCGACATGGCCACAAGTACACGGCGTGTGGAAAAATTACACGGCGTGTACTTTCCAAATTTGGTATTTCCCCCCCATTTTCATTATTTTCTTAAAAACACTTATGGAAAAAAGAAAAGAAGAAGCCCGTACCTCAGAACTAAAACCCGGGTTCTTACACTCTACAAGTCCTCCAACAGCACCCTCATCTCAAAAAACTCTATAGGAGCCATTTGATATGCTAAAATAGATATCTTAGACACCATAGGGTGTATATCAATGCAGAAGTCTATCTCTCAGCAGGGATGTAAACCTAAAACCTCTTCAGGAAAGACAACATTTTACTCTTCTAACACAATGGGAAACTGAGAACTCATAACATCCACTAAACCAAGGTTTAGTATATCCAATTAAATATTAATCAGATGCACCATCCTAGGCACAAGTCTATCCCAAGATTCATGGGTTTTCTTTTCACCACAAAAAGGAAACCTAGTCCCATCACTGTGGGCACATCACACCGTTCATCGAAAAAAGTCAATCAGAGCACGAACTGTGGATAACAATTCAATACCAAGAATGATGTCATAATTCCCCAATGATTCTTCCAAAATATCCAAACCAAAACTCTCTCCTCCAAGATTTAGGTTAAACTTTCATTATAACTGCATGATCACCGAGTATTATTTAGTAGGAGTCTCCAATTATAATGTTTAAGTCAACAGTTCAACCAGAATCTCTATGTATCGAAGAATATATTTGGTGAGAAATGAATGACTATCACATGTGTCTATAATTAATGAATCTAGAGTATAAAAGACACAGATTGTACCTAGAATCATTAATGGAGCCTATAGGTCATAAGCCTCGAACACCTATAGTTGTCCTCATCCTTATCCTCCATCTCCCTGAGTCTGGTGTTGAAAACCTAGGGGTGGTTGTGGTAACATGTCAAAACATCTAAAACCTCCTGCTTCTCTCCTGAATCATCTTCAATGTTCGCCCACTTGTGGACCCACCTTCTCCTACCACTGTCTCAGCTTATGTGGCCCATCATTGATTTCTCTTCATCTTTACAGTGGGCCGGACAATCTCAGGAGAGATTTTCCCTACTATCACATGAGTAACACCCCCACTCGCTGGGATGAATGGACCCACCATGTGAGCCCTATATTGCAGATCCACTTTCCTAAGACCTCCTCTTGAAACATCTAACACATCTAGGACTCTAAGACTGACATCGAATCCCTACTTCTTGAGGTCTCTCTTCATGTTTCCCACTACTAAAAACCACCAGCTGTATGTGCTCATCCAAGAAACTATCGACCCACAAATCTCTCTCTAGAGCCCCAACATAAGTAGAAATGCACAAAGGGATAACACTACATAAGATGTATCTATGAATACCTTACTCGAAGGTCTGATCCATGAAAAACTGATCTCGAACCATATCCATTGAGTACTTGGAGATGTTGGTAAACCTTGATGAATACACATCTACTATCATGATTCCCTACTAGTGCCACAAAATATTGTGGATACGTATATCACTTAGTGTAGTCAGTGAGAAATCCTCTCTAAATAGACACTTGAACTTTTTCTATGAAAGAATCACCTCATCATAAGATATAGTAACTAAACCCCACTGTCTCCCAATTGAGACAAGAAGAAGGATCGCTTCCAGGACCACTATTTGATTTGTTGGTGTCCTGACTAGAAATAAAAATTGGGTCTCTAACTCAAGTTATTCCTTATCCACCTATGGGTTGGGTTATCCTCACAACCTAAGTGTTATCTTCCAATAAACCCATGAAGTGAACTAATAATGCACACCTCATTCGCCGGTACTATGGGTACCATGTGATTCTCCACATGTGGTATGAATAGTTCACCACCTGAAGGTAACATCTCAGGAACTAGTCCTAGAATTTATGCCTCATCACTGAGGTGATCATCCTTGTAATCATCATGATGAATCCAAGCTAGTATACATCGTGGAGGCATCCTGAAATTAACAAGATATACCATGGCCAATGAGTAAATTTGGAGAGTTGAATCAAGAAGGACATAGAACCAAAAACCATTCCAATATGATACTTGTACCATTGTTTTCCCTACAACCAGTGTTCTTATATACTAAGTCAAAAAGCATGTTATCAGAGTCCTGGTGTATGGATATGTCAGTCGATGAACCAAAACATGATTCCTTAGTCTGAAAGCCGAACTCGATACTCCTAACACTATTTCCCCAAACCAATCTCACATACTCACGATCCTATGGTAAAACCAACCACTTATAATACCACTTTTTTCACATCCCATCCCTATGGGGCCATTTTCGTGACTCCCCAAGCCCACCTCCAACAGGTTAGGGGCTGGTGACTAGCACTGGGTAGGCATATCACTATCTTGGGAGGAATTTCCCAAGTACATGCATACACACACACATCTCTAATACTACAAATAAAAAAATGTAAAAAAATTTAACAAAAAATGCATGCATACATATATATCCCACAAACATAGTAATATAGGAAGTAAAAAAATTAACCAGGGCCAAATACATTCCTTCCACAATGAGTCTGTAACTCAAGTACAACATAAAAGAAAAGGGACAAGGACTATTGTCTGAAAGCCATAGGAAAACACCTTGGTATGTCCAATATCACTAAGAAACATCTGGTTCTAGTCCACCAAGGACCGTATCAAAAGTTCGATCATCTTCCCAACACATGACATGTGCAGGCAATGCCCATGTAGGGGTGAGTATAACAATAATCAGTATGACATCCTGAAACCACAAAGAATACAACAAAGTAAAGTACAATCATCTCTACATAGGTGTATTTTTAGAACAAATATAACTAGAATATATAGATATAATGAATCCGAGAAACACAATATAGAGGCAAGACACAACCATAGTATACTCAGCCTATGATTCTAGATCAAAGATTCCATGAATCACTCATCCAGAGAACACATTCCTAAGTCCGATAGCAGTGATGATGTATGTACAAGAGGTACCACTATTTGGATCATGTGATGAGAAAGAACTTGTTTATAGTCCAAAGAGATATGATACAAAAATTAGGATCACACTGAAGGCCATGGGGTGATATCACAAATCCTAATTCCGATTAACCATTCTATGTGGAGAATCTGTGTCTGGGTAGCATTGGTCATGTCGATACCAAGAACTCCACCTAGGTCACCAAGATGAATAGAGGATCTCACTATGGTCATCTCAAAGGGATTCCAATGACTCTATTGAGGAAATATCGATGAAGGGATTATAGTCCTAAGAGTGTGAAATGATTCATACCTACCTTCAGGTATATGATAATGGGAACAAAACCTTACAAAACATGTCCAAGTCACTGAGTAAAAGGTATATAAGCCATATAAGAAAGAGTACATGGCATGTAGAGGGGTTACATGTCATGTCACTTAACCCAGGGTCTTGCCCATGTAAACATGACATGTCATTCAAACTGTGTCCGTATTGAAGAAGATTACACAATGTGTAGAGGGGTTACATGGAATGTCCCTATATCCGGGGTCCCACCCATGTACTCTAGCCATTTATTGGTACACGACATCATCCCATGTATTCGTGCTCGTGTAACAATACATGGGGTATCCCATGTACATGATCCATTCCTTTTCGTGTAGGGAATAAACATAGTGTATGCACCCTGTGTCTTCCACCTCATGTCTATGTACTTTCCCATGTACCTGTCGAGTCTCCACGGGGAGGTCACACACTATGTAGGCCAATCCACACGCCATGTGATACATATATCCTACCGAAAACTCTAGCTTCTAATCAGGGGGCCCTACACAACATGTAGATATGGTTTATACACTATGTTGTTCAAGATTTTACAGAAATCACGTTCTTCCTTCTGGGTTCGATCTGATGCTTCTGACCATAAATCTGGTGATTGTTTCTATGTGAAATCAATGATTAAAGTATGTCCAAGCGTTCAAATCATTAAAAAAATTAATTTCATCATTATATATGCAAAAAGATGGATCAATTCATCATTATTCATTGTGTGCTGAAGAATAATAAAGATCGTGAATTTAGGTATCTTTATCATCCAGATTGCTCAATCTTTATCATCGCACATCCATCACATTGTGCTGGTCCAAGATCAACAATATTGGGTCATTACACCGTGAATCAGGTGAACAATGATTGATAGATCCACATTTTTTGAGCTGTGGGCCAAACATGGAATGCTCGCGATGAAGGATGAATGGGGGGGGGGGGTAAAGCACAAGAACATTTTTGAGGAATAAACCTCAATTGATGTTTATGTCAATCTATATTAATTTCCGTTAGGATGATAAATGAATAAATCAATCATCATAAAACAAATCCCATCAAAAACCTGAAAATAAACCTATCCCACAATATGAAAAACCTGTGAATCAATCCATTCATTGATTGATCCATAATTATTGTAGAAATAAAAATCATGGAGGAAAAAAATCAAAACAAAATCCACTACCTCGATTCGGTTCAATCACTGATGAAGAAAGATCCATCTTCCTCGTCGTTGACAATATCTACCAAATTTCAGTCATGTTGACCATCGATCCACGGTCTGCCATCATCCGCATGAGAGGATTATCTGATGTTCTCTCTCCGATAGCCCTCTAGCATCTCCAAAGTTATGTAGTTAACCCTTAGATTATGAAATAACAATCTATTTAAATATTTGTAGTCAATTTTTCAACACAAATGAAATAAAATAATTTTATAAAATAATTTTATTCATTCTGATCACCCATTACTACTTTTACCCAAAAGACCCACACTGAATAATTTTATGTCATGCCTATGGTAAACATTGAATTCTGAGTTCAACTGTGCCCTCAAATTTCTAATCTTAGAATCCTTTTATATTTTATTTCATTTTTTAATAAAAATAAACATGCCTGATATTTAATATATTTAAATCATTTATTTCGGGCACACCAGGCCTCAAAATTGTATCCTGTCTCATCAATTAGTCTAAAAAATAATCCATATAATATCCAAAAACAATACATGGAAAATTCAAGACATTACATGTTTCTTATTCAAAGAAAAATAATAATCTATGCCGAAGTATGATATCTACTTTTAATTTGGGAATCCCAAAGTTTATTCCCTGATGTATGATATTTTAAATCCTTTACAAAACCGATTCTTTCCTAGGGGTTTATTTCCTGATTTTGATTGATATACCTTATATGTGGCATGCATGATTTTTGAGAATTTATAATGTGACAAGTGTAACCGAAATCATATTGCCCTCAAATACATTGGGTAATGTGATATACCTCATGAGATAATTTGTACTATGCATGGACATGATTCTATATTTGTTCACAATGATGATGTTATGCTTTATCAACATATGTTATGAATGGACATGAGTCTAGATTTATTCATAAGTATGTGTGGTATTTGAACACTATGCTATGATTTTTCATTATTAATCATATTAAAAATTTAATTCCTTTATAAAATGTTTCCCACATGATTTTGGTGTTCTTACTATGCTTATGGAATGTTGATGATGATTACAGTCACCAATGATCTATTTATTAATGTAACTTATTCCTCCACTTATTGTTCTTTTAGAATACCCCTTTCTTTGATTCAGATCCTTAGGTGAGTACATGTACTAAGGATTTCTTGAGATATTGATAAGAAAAAATATGTATAATTTAATTAATGTTTTATTTTGTACAATTCATGTATGATACGAATTTTCCCAATATAATAAACATTTGTATCTTTAATTGTATCACTATTATGTTGTTTATCATCAATATGAAGTAAAATTCATGTAAAATATTATTGGTTCACTATACTAGAGGTGTTACATTGTAGAGACCCGAAGCCTGGCGTACATGGACATTACATTACTTTTGCGGAATACTTAGTACATAACAAAAACACACACACAAGGATCGTAATAGTTTAGTGTCTTTGGAAACTCAGAATATAATCTTCTAATCCTGGTGAAAGATCTTCAACATCTCCCATAAAGATCTTCTTTTTTTTTACCTAAAACCTTTCTTTATATCCTGGGGAAAAGAAAACATAAAAGGGTGAGCTCAAATTCTCAGTAAGGGTAAACAAAAGAAATATCAATCACATAATTTTCATAAGAACATAACATTTTTGGAAATCTTAACCTGCAAAAGAGAGCATAATTTCATAACATGGGATAAATCATAGTAGTTAAATGAAATCATAACATAAAACATTACTCTTTGTGGCATACACACATAATCATAGAGAATCATTTCTTGTTAGTCAAGACTCATTTCCAAGACTATCTTAGTGGACAAAGTCCCTTTCTGAATCGAGTAATCCTCGTTTCAGTCCTGTTTCACTGAACCGGTATAACCTACCATTCCAGCCATGTCTATCTCATGAGATATAAAATCTTTACCCAATGCATTGGAGGGAGATATAGGTCCCACCCATCTTATAATGAATCCTTTCTTATGTGTGCCACATAATCATAAAACATACATCATCGCATAACACATGTAACAAAAATTGGATTCTTGAAACATCATGACATCATAAATCAATTCATATAAGATAAAGGAATTCATAAAAATAATTCCATCACAACATGATCAAATCAATTTAATAATAGGGATAAAAACAGAACCCTTTATTATCTTAGATGGAAAATAATTTTGATAAAACACTTGAACTCCATTCTTGAGTAAAATATCCTTTCTTCTTCAAAAAACATTTTTCCTTTCATAACATGTCATACGACTTTAAAATAAAAGAAGTTGATTAAAAATAAACTTGAAAACTTGTAAAGGAAGCTTCTTGGAAATAATGTTTTAAAAATCCATTCATGCCGTATAAGTTAAAAAAACATCCTTCGTACTTTTGTCGGAAAAGTCAAAAGTACCTCGTACGGAAAACGACAAGAGATTCCTTTCATTTCTTTTACTAAAAACTCACCAAAGGGTAAAATTGGATTTAAAAAAATTGTAGTTGGATGGAAATAATATTACATATTTATGAAACATGGATGTGGATGATAAAATACACCCCAGTAAATACTTACGAATAAACAATCTCGGAGAAAAATGAGATTGTGATATTTCCCTTACCCTTAGGTCCGACTTGCTTTGTAAGTGTCCGAACCTCCTGTATAATTATTTAAATCATGTTATTGACTTATTACAGAATCATATTCATTGTTATGATATCATATATGGTTCACTTATGACATTATATTACCCGTTCTTTTGTAAATTCCATGTTAAAGAAGCGTTTTGGGTAAAATCGTTTCATTTATCGTAGGTGTTTTGACTTGTTGTTCTTGACATCATTATTACTTATATCATGATTTACTTACTTCCAGAATATAAAATATGATTTATATATCATATATATTCAGTATATATATATATATATAATAGGTAGATAAATAAAATGAAAAACACCGTTCATGGAGACGGTAGTCCGTACGTACGCATGAACGCTGTTTTCCTTTCCTTATTGTCTTGAAATGGAAGTAAGTAGATGACATACATATGTATATATATACATAAATCCAGTAGCTTTATAATGTCATATATTTCATTATTAGTTCTTATATATACATTATAATCATTCTTAAATGGTTAACATGGAGAATGAATCTCATCGCGTCGTGGAGACGGTATTCCGTACGTACGCACGAGCGATGATATCATTTCTATAAATATTGAATTGAATTGGAGTGTATTATACAATATATCAGAATCAATATGATGTTGTAATAACTATGTATAGTTATTCTTTACACCATTATACCCATCCATGTAAGGTGGTGGTGGAAAATAGATTACACCACGGCGTGGAGACGGTATTCCGTACGTACGCACGCGCGGTGATTTCTTTTTCCGTAGGATGGATAGATGGTGAAATAGGGTTGTTTCATACTTATAATAACATATCAGTATATGAGTGATACTTATTTTATTACTTCATAATGAAACAACCTAAGAAGAAGAAGTGGAAGAAGAAATAAAGATGAAAGAATTGGTAACGGTAATTACCTCTTCTTTGAAGTGCCTCTTTGAGACCTCCTCTTAGGGCACTAAAATTGGTCTTTGAGGAAGACCAGAACCTCTAGGATGTTGCTAGGGAAGTGGAGAGGATAAATTGGCAGGGGTTGGCCGAGCTTGAGTGCTCAAATTGGTGTGAGGAGGAGGGGAAGGAGGTGTCCTTTTATAGGGGAGGAGAGGGGCACCTTAGGAATATCTCAAAATATTATTTTATATTAAAGTCAAAATCGGTTTATAATGGTTCCAAAGGGTCTTATTTCGAAGCTAAAGTGGGGATGGGTCGAAATCCTATCAACCAATAGGATTTAGACAAGTTTAGGGTATTATTTTAACCTTATCAATTAGATTTAACTCTAAGTTAAATAATTTAACTTTTACCGTGTCTTTTTGTTTTCTTTCACTATATGGTTAATAAACTTACTATAACATGCCAAAAGAACCCCAAATTGTATATTATTAATACATAAATCCTTATCTAAGTCATTTGGCCGAACCTTAGATTTTTAGGAATAAAATAACAATTAATAATATAATATTTGATTTAAAAACTATTTTGTGTCAATTTTGACACTATTTGATATATGATTTTTGTGAAAGTCATAACAGAATTATATGTTCGAAACAAGTTGATTAAATTAACAATAATAAATCATAGTAGCCTAGAAAATTAGTGTAATTCATAAAAAGTCTTAAATTACATTTAGTTTGGTATTTAAATTATCAATTATGTCAATATTTCATTAATAAGATAATTACTACATCATCTTTGTGTCATAAATAAATTATATTATTTGATGTCTAAAAATTACAAATAAAATACCATCATGTAGGAAATCATTTTAGCTTTCTAAGGAATATTTATAGTCGAATTTATCTTATGTATAACCCCATATTAAAAATGATTTACTTATTAAACTTTGATTTTAACTATTTTAACCCTTCTTTAAATAAATTAATAATAAATGTCCTAATCTAATCCAAGTGGGCCTAAATGGTCATATTTTATTCCTAAGTTTGTTTTTGGTCGAATTACACTTGTCCAATAGAATTAGGACATGTGTTAGGGTAATATTAATATCATATTTACCCTTAGTTACCCTATTTACTATTAACCGTGGTAAAAAAAGTAAAAAGTTACTATTCACAAAAAAATTATTTTCATCTCATTGAACCACATTTTAGTCCTTGATATTAACCGTGTCTCTCGGATTTTCGAAATTCCATTCACAGAAGCGGTAAAATTATGTTTTATGCAAAGTTCAGTTTTTTAACCTACCACTTAGTAGTTTCACTATTCATCAAAAATTGATGTTTTTCAGAACAATGCCAAAATTTCATCCCAAGCTATATTTCATATTCCGAATTAAAAAATGAAGTCTATTTTACCAAATTCATAACATAAAAGTTGCATTAATTAATTTTATAATTAAATCCCGCTGTTAAAACAAATAGCGTGTTTTTAAGAAACAATATCTATCAAAAGATTGACACTTGTTTATGTCTAGGTTAAATGTGAAATTACATCCAATGACCAACTTTGTATTAAATTGTAAAAATATATTCTAAATACACTTTAAAACCACTCAAATTAATGATTTATCACTATTAATTATTTCGATTACAAAAGTTGTTTTTAATTATAATTTAGTAATTTTCACTATTCATCAGAATATGAAAGTTATCCGAAAAGTACCAAAATTTCACCTTAGGCTAAATTCGATACTCCGAATCCAAAAATAAAGTTCATTTTGAAAAATAAGATTTACTGGATTTCAAAAAGTGGTTATTACTATTCATAACGACTAGTTTTAATAATATTTTTATAGCATATCGTTGTTTAGTGAAACTCGGTATTGCGTACTACACACGCTATCGAGGAAGGTCGAGATTGCGTGTAATGCAAGGCAAGTCAAGGATGTGTGTTGTGCAAGCTCCTTTTGGTGTAGCGTACAACACAAGACATTAATAAAATTAAAAAGAATATTTTTTTTATAAAATCTTGGGCTGTTACATTCTACCCCCCTTAAAATGAATTTCGCCCTCGAAATTCGTCGGGGTTATAAATGGTTTACTATTTGAAAGTTTCTTTAATAGAAACCCACATCGTAAAAGGGAATACCAAAACTTGGCTTTAAAAACTAAAGTATGAAATGTAACGATTACCCAAATAAACTAATCACTGGGTTTCCACTTAGGTGAAAATATGGATATGGAAGAGAAATCTAACCATCATGTTCTGATGGAGAGTGGTAGAGAACATGGCTATGGAAAATCCAGTAATCACAAATCCATAGATTTGTGATGATATAAGGTACCATCTGATTCATCAGGTATAAGATCACTAGGACAACATTTTTGGTTTTCAAGATCATTTCCCTAAAGTTGAAAATTTGCTTAAAATAAATACTTACTTTATTTTGGTACAATCTCACTTTTGTTCGTGCCTTGAACAATTTATACTTCATATCTTAAATAAATGAAGTTGAATTTGTTATTTGTGAAGTGTTAGCATATTATGTGATAGAATGACGGGTCATTCCATCTGTCTCAAACAAAAGGTTAGCAAAAATTATATACATAAGTCGATCTATAGTGAGATTAATCACATATGGTTCCTAAAATGGACTTATACTTCATATATCATACTGCTTAATATAATAAAACTAGTTTCTACTAAACAGGGACTTCCTGTAGGTCAGTGGTAGGCGATAAAGGCCAGTCGCACTTCGGTTGTGGGTTCGATTCCTACAGCCTTGTCCGAAGCGATGGGCTGTCGCCCGTCCTGCAGGTTGTCCTTTTTCTAAAACTACGTTACTATAACATCCCATCAATAATATCGAAAATCTTCTATCCTTAAACAATACTAACTTATGTCCAACATAATCCAGTCTAATCTTTAGGCTTATACATAATACTGCAGTCCATTCTCATAATATAGTGACAACGATTACCAGAGATTTAATACTGTCGTTGATCCCCACATATCATAAGATATGTCTTGTTGGTCACATTCCAAACATTCAAAGTCCTTAATCGTGTATTCTCTTGAATACCTTTGTGAAAACATGAGTGCAGTTAAAAGTTACCAAAATCCTCAAAATTCTATATACTCAAACCATGATATCACTTAGTCCTTATATCAATCATGAGCTCATGAATACTATTAAACATTTCATTTTCTCGTCTTCATTATGCGCATATCATCTTATTTCCAAAAAATATCTCAATCACTTTGAATACCACATCAATAAATATTGCAATACTCAATGATACAACATTATTTTGGAATCCCATTACATAAACACTTAATCATTCCACCACATCGTTGTCATATTCAACATTGCCAATAGTGATCGCATGTGATTTCCCTTTGTCCTTTGCCTTCAGTGGTTTCTCATGTTGATCATCACTAACCCTTGGATTAGGGCAATTATTAGCATAATGCCCCATTTCCTTGCACTTGAAGCATTGAAGTGTTGGCGGTGCGTTCTCTGCAGTGTTTGCTTTATTCACATCATTAGAAACCCTTTTTCCATTACTTCGACACTCAGCTGCTCGATGACCTTCTTTTCCACACTTAAAACATTTTCTAGTCCCTTTTAGACAATCTCCACCATGCTTCTTTCCACACTTTGTGCATAAGGAAACATTCATCTTCTTTTCACCATTATTCTGAGATTTCTCCTTGAACTCCATCTTTCGTTTCTTGTCAAAACCATGAGATGGATATGTAACACCAACTTCCATTTCTACCTTGATAACACAACGCACAATTTCTTCATAGCTACTGAAGTCTCTTATAGCTAATTCCCTTCGAAGACTTGGTTTTAAGCCACTGAAAAATCGATCAACTTTACTTTCAGGTTGGATGATAATTCCAGAAGCATACCTTGCAAGTCTTGTAAAATTTGCTTCATAGGTACCAACAGATACATCGTCCCTTTGCTTCAGTTCAAGAAACTCTTTCTCCATCTTTGTTCGAAGAATACGAGGGAAGTACTTATTGAAAAATAAGTTCTTGAACTCGTCCCATTCCATAGACTCAATTTCATCCCTTTGCCTGTTATTCTTAATAAGATTCCACCATTGATCAGCATCTCCTTCCAAACGATACACTGCTAGGATGACTTTATCATGTTCAGAACATTGAAGAACTGAAAATATCTTTTCAGTAGTACTAATCCATTGTTCAGCAACTAATGGATCAGTAGACCCACTGAAAGAAGGTGGACGCTTCCTCATGAAGGATTCAACAGAATGTTGCTCCTTCCTTTGCTCGTTTGGAAGTCCTGCATGATTCATAGCTTGAGAAAGTTGTGTGAGCATGGCTACAAGATTTTGCATTCCAGCTCCTATATCGTTTGGTTGCTCAGGGGAACAATCATTGCATTTCCCATCACATTCCGCATTAACACGGTTCCTTCGGGTTCCAGCCATCGTCTAAAACCCCAAAAGAATAGTGTGAGAGGCAAAAATAGTAATAAAGGGGGAGTAACTTAAATATCTATCATCTTTGGTTTAATCTAATATCGTTACCATAGTTCTAGAACTATATCCTATACGTATACTTATCCTTAGGGGCATCCCTAGACATACCTTAGAAATATCTCTAGGGATCTCACTAACGTTTTCGCATCCTAGTTTCCAAAGGTTGACTAAACCTTTGCTCTGATACCAACTGTAGAGACCCGAAGCCTGGCGTACATGGACATTACATTACTTTTGCGGAATACTTAGTACATAACAAAAACACACACACAAGGATCGTAATAGTTTAGTGTCTTTGGAAACTCGGAATATAATCTTCTAATCCTGGTGAAAGATCTTCAACATCTCCCATAAAGATCTTCTTTTTTTTTACCTAAAACCTTTCTTTATATCCTGGGGAAAAGAAAACATAAAAGGGTGAGCTCAAATGCTCAGTAAGGGTAAACAAAATAAATATCAATCACATAATTTTCATAAGAACATAACATTTTTGGAAATCTTAACCTGCAAAAGAGAGCATAATTTCATAACATGGGATAAATCATAGTAGTTAAATGAAATCATAACATAAAACATTACTCATTGTGGCATACACACATAATAATAGAGAATCATTTCTTGTTAGTCAAGACTCATTTCCAAGACTATCTTAGTGGACAAAGTCCCTTTCTGAATCGAGTAATCCTCGTTTCAGTCCTGTTTCACTGAACCGGTATAACCTACCATTCCAGCCATGTCTATCTCATGAGATATAAAATCATTACCCAATGCATTGGAGGGACATATAGGTCCCACCCATCTTATAATGAATCCTTTCTTATGTGTGCCACATAATCATAAAACATACATCATCGCATAACACATGTAACAAAAATGGGATTCTTGAAACATCATGACATCATAAATCAATTCATATAAGATAAAGGAATTCATAAAAATAATTCCATCACAACATGATCAAATCAATTTAATAATAGGGATAAAAACAGAACCCTTTATTATCTTAGATGGAAAATAATTTTGATAAAACACTTGAACTCCATTCTTGAGGAAAATATCCTTTCTTCTTCAAAAAACATTTTTCCTTTCATAACATGTCATACGACTTTAAAATAAAAGAAGTTGATTAAAAATAAACTTGAAAACTTGTAAAGGAAGCTTCTTGGAAATAATGTTTTAAAAATCCATTCATGCCGTATAAGTTAAAAAAACATCCTTCGTACTTTTGTCGGAAAAGTCAAAAGTACCTCGTACGGAAAACGACAAGAGATTCCTTTCATTTATTTTACTAAAAACTCACCAAAGGGTAAAATTGGATTTAAAAAAATTGTAGTTGGATGGAAATAATATTACATATTTATGAAACATGGATGTGGATGATAAAATACACCCCAGTAAATACTTACGAATAAACAATCTCGGAGAAAAATGAGATTGTGATATTTCCCTTACCTTAGGTCCGACTTGCTTTGTAAGTGTCCGAACCTCCTGTATAATGATTTAAATCATGTTATTGACTTATTACAGAATCATATTCATTGTTATGATATCATATATGGTTCACTTATGACATTATATTACCCGTTCTTTTGTAAATTCCATGTTAAAGAAGCGTTTTGGGTAAAATCGTTTCATTTATCGTAGGTGTTTTGACTTGTTGTTCTTGACATCATTATTACTTATATCATGATTTACTTACTTCCAGAATATAAAATATGATTTATATATCATATATATTCAGTATATATATATATATATAATAGGTAGATAAATAAAATGAAAAACACCGTTCATGGAGACGGTAGTCCGTACGTACGCATGAACGCTGTTTTCCTTTCCTTATTGTCTTGAAATGGAAGTAAGTAGATGACATACATATGTATATATATACATAAATCCAGTAGCTTTATAATGTCATATATTTCATTATTATTTCTTATATATACATTATAATCATTCTTAAATGGTTAACATGGAGAATGAATCTCATCGCGTCGTGGAGACGGTATTCCGTACGTACGCACGAGCGATGATATCATTTCTATAAATATTGAATTGAATTGGAGTGTATTATACAATATATCAGAATCAATATGATGTTGTAATAACTATGTATAGTTATTCTTTACACCATTATACCCATCCATGTAAGGTGGTGGTGGAAAATAGATTACACCACGGCGTGGAGACGGTATTCCGTACGTACGCATGCGCGGTGATTTCTTTTTCCGTAGGATGGATAGATGGTGAAATAGGGTTGTTTCATACTTATAATAACATATCAGTATATGAGTGATACTGATTTTATTACTTCATAATGAAACAACCTAAGAAGAAGAAGTGGAAGAAGAAATAAAGATGAAAGAATTGGTAACGGTAATTACCTCTTCTTTGAAGTGCCTCTTTGAGACCTCCTCTTAGGGCACTAAAATTGGTCTTTGAGGAAGACCAGAACCTCTAGGATGTTGCTAGGGAAGTGGAGAGGATAAATTTTCAGGGGTTGGCCGAGCTTGAGTGCTCAAATTGGTGTGAGGAGGAGGGGAAGGAGGTGTCCTTTTATAGGGGAGGAGAGGGGCACCTTAGGAATATCTCAAAATATTATTTTATATTAAAGTCAAAATCGGTTTATAATGGTTCCAAAGGGTCTTATTTCGAAGCTAAAGTGGGGATGGGTCGAAATCCTATCAACCAATAGGATTTAGACAAGTTTAGGGTATTATTGTAACCTTATCAATTAGATTTAACTCTAAGTTAAATAATTTAACTTTTACCGTGTCTTTTTGTTTTCTTTCACTATATGGTTAATAAACTTACTATAAAATGCCAAACGAACCCCAAATTGTATATTATTAATACATATATCCTTATCTAAGTCATTTGGCCGAACCTTAGATTTTTAGGAATAAAATAACAATTAATAATATAATATTTGATTTAAAAACTATTTTGTGTCAATTTTGACACTATTTGATATATGATTTTTGTGAAAGTCATAGCAGAATTATATGTTCGAACCAAGTTGATTAAATCAACAATAATATATCATAGTAGCCTAGAAAATTAGTGTAATTCATAAAAAGTCTTAAATTACATTTATTTTGGTATTTATATTATCAATTATGTCAATATTTCATTAATAAGATAATTACTACATCATCTTTGTGTCATAAATAAATTATATTATTTGATGTCTAAAAATTACAAATAAAATACCATCATGTAGGAAATCGTTTTAGCGTTCTAATGAATATTTATAGTCGAATTTATCTTATGTATAACCCCATATTAAAAATGATTTACTTATTAAACTTTGATTTTAACTATTTTAACCATTCTTTAAATAAATTAATAATAAATGTCCTAATCTAATCCAAGTGGGCCTAAATGGTCATATTTTATTCCTAAGTTTGTTTTTGGTCGAATTACACTTGTCCAATAGAATTAGGACATGTGTTAGGGTAATATTAATATCATATTTACCCTTAGTTACCCTATTTACTATTAACCGTGGTAAAAAAAGTAAAAAGTTACTATTCACCAAAAAATTATTTTCATCTCATTGAACCACATTTTAGTCCTTGATATTAAACGTGTCTCTCGGATTTTCGAAATTCCATTCACAGAAGCGGTAAAATTATGTTTTATGCAAAGTTCAGTTTTTTAACCTACCACTTAGTAGTTTCACTATTCATCAAAAATTGATGTTTTTCAGAACAATGCCAAAATTTCATCCCAAGCTATATTTCATATTCCGAATTAAAAAATGAAGTCTATTTTACCAAATTCATAACATAAAAGTTGCATTAATTAATTTTATAATTAAATCCCGCTGTTAAAACAAATAACGTGTTTTTAAGAAACAATATCTATCAAAAGACTGACACTTGTTTATGTCTAGTTTAAATGTGAAATTACATCCAATGACCAACTTTGTGTTAAATTGTAAAAATATATTCTAAATACACTTTAAAACCACTCAAATTAATGATTTATCACTATTAATTATTTCGATTACAAAAATTGTTTTTAATTATAATTTAGTAATTTTCACTATTCATCAGAATATGAAAGTTATCCGAAAAGTACCAAAATTTCACCTTAGGCTAAATTCGAAACTCCGAATCCAAAAATAAAGTTCATTTTGAAAAATAAGATTTACTGGATTTCAAAAAGTGGTTATTACTATTCATAACAGCTAGTTTTAATAATATTTTTATAGCATATCGTTGTTTAGTGAAACTCGGTATTGCGTACTACACACGCTATCGAGGAAGGGCGCGATTGCGTGTAATGCAAGGCAAGTCAAGGATGTGTGTTGTGCAAGCTCCTTTTGGTGTTGCGTACAACACAAGACATTAATAAAATTAAAAAGAATATTTTTTTATAAAATCTTGGGCTGTTACATACATTGCTTGGTTTCTTGGAATTTTTTGAACCCTTATTTATACATTTTTGTTTTAAATATTCAAAACCCGTAGAAATAAATTTAATAAAAATACATTTAAATAGGTTATAGGGTAAATTATTTTACTATCTAAAAGTGGATGATTCTCCATATGTTGTCAATATCTTTTTATATAATTCCCCATGATTTTGTAGAATGTACCCTCTTAAATAAATTTTATTCATTAAATAGAATACATTGCACAGAAAATGATTTCATATAGTATAAATCAAATAAAATCACATAAAGAACACAATAAAAACAGTATAAATGATGAGTGAATGAAAAATAGGTATTTAAAGAAGTTAATTTACCTATATCGATAAAATAGTAACTTGACCTTATGAATAGTAATGTGAAACTTATGAATAGTAAACAAAACAAATGATTAGTAATATCACCCATAAAAGTATATCGAGTCATATACGATTTAAGGCTGAGATAAGAACAGTTAGTTCAATCTCACATGCACTAGTTACTGTATTTAGTCACAATAATCAACAATATATCTTGTCTTCCTCCAAAATAATAAACTAGTGATTAAAATAATCAAAAAACACCCCACTCCTCTATAATAAATACCACCCTCACCTCCTCTTATCCTCACACCTTCTAAGATTTGAGTCTGATCCAAATTATACCTAATACTCTTTCCAATTCTCCCCACCATGTCTAAGAGCATTTGGTCTCAATAAAAGTAAAAACTCAAGTCCCTCAAGGATGTTCTCAAGGAGAAATATTCAAGAGGTAAAACCTCATTCCCTTTTATTTATTTTATTTCAATTATTTTATTCTCTACTCAACTCCATTTATCCATGTGGAATGATAAATCTATTATGATTTATATACTAGAAATATATCATGTTAAGATAATATCCATCATCAAACTCCATTATATCTCTCTTTCAATCTCTTTTATTATATAAATGAAAACATCATCTATGATGTGTCAATTTACTTACATCATGAATGATGCATTTTCAATTTCCATTATCTTCCTTGTAAAACCCCGAGATTTTATGAAAAATATTCTTTTTAATTTCATTAATGTCTTGTGTTGTACGCTACACCAAAAGAATCTTGCACAACACGCATCCTTGACTTGCCTTGCATTACACGCAAGCACGACCTTCCGCGATAGCGTGTGTTGTACGCAATACGGAGTTTCTCTAAACAATGATATGCTATTAAAATATTATTAAAACTAGCCGTTATGAATAGTAATAACCATTTTTTGAAATTTTATAAATTTTATTTTTCAAAATAAACTTCATTTTTGGATTCGGAATATCGAAATTAGCCTAGGGTGAAATTTTGGTATTTTTCTGAAAACATTCAATTTTTGATGAATAGTGAAACCACTAAGTGGTAGTTAAAAAAACTGAATTTTTCATAAAACATAATTTTACCGCTTCTGTGAGTGGAATTTCGAAAATCCGAGAGACACGGTTGATGTCAGTAAGTAAAATGTGGTTCAATGAGATAAAAATAATTTTTTGGTGAATAGTAACTTTTTACTTTTTTTACCATGGTTAAAAGTAAATAGGGTAATTAAGGGTAAAAATGATATTATTATTACCCTAACACATGTCCTAATTCTATTGGAAAAGTTTAATTCGACCAAAAACAACCTCAGGAATAAAATATGACCATTTAGTCCCACTTGGATTAGATTAGGACATTTATTATTAATTTATTTAAAGAAGGGTTAAAATAGTTAAAATCAAAGTCTAATAAGTAAATCATTTTTAATATGGGATTATACATAAGATAAATTCGATTATAAATATTCATTAAAAATATAAAAAGATTTCATACATAATGGTATTTTATTTGTAATTTTTAGACATTAAATAATTTAATTTATTTATGACACAATGATGATGCAGTAATTATCTTATTAATGAAATATTGACATAATTGATGTTATAAATACCCAAATAAATGTAATTTGAGACTTTTTATGAATTAAACTAATTTTATAGGTTAATATGACATGTTATTATTAATTTAAGTAACTTGGTTCGAACAAATCATTCTTTTATGATTTTCACAAAAATCAATTACTAAATAGTGTCAAAATTGTCAAAAATAGTTTTTAAAACAAATATTATATTATTAATTATTATTTTATTCCTAAAAATATAAGGTTCGTCCAAATGACTTAGATAAGGTTATATATTTTAATAATAAACAACTTGGGGTTCGTTTGGCTTGATATAGTAAGTTTATTAACCTTATAGTGCAAGAAAACAAGAAGACACAGTAAAAGTTAAATTATCTAACTTAAATTTAAATCTAAATGATAAGGTTAAAATTGATACCTAAACTTGTCTAAATTCTATTTGATGAGATTATTTAGACCCCTACCCACCTTACCTTTAAAATATATCAATTTGGAGCTATTTAAAGCCGAATATGACTTTATAATAAAATAATAGTTTTAGTTTTCCAAAGGAGCCCCTCTCCTCCCTTATAAAAGGGCACCTCCTCCCTCTATTCCTCACACCACTTTGAGTATTCAATCTCGGCCAACCCCTGCCAATTTCTTCTCTCCATTTCCCTAGAGACATCCTAGAGGTACTGGTATTCTTAAAAGACCAATTTTAGTGCCCTAAAAGGTGGTCTCAAAGAAGCGCTTCAAAGAAGTGGTAATGCCCGTTACCGATTCTTTCATCTTTATTTCTTCTTCCACTTCTTCTTATTTAGTTGTTTCATCATGAATTAATAACATGAGTATCAATAATACACTGATATGTTATTATAAGTTTGAAACAACCCTATTTCACCATCTATCCATCCTACGGAAAATGAAATCACCGCGCGTGTGTACGTACGAAATACCGTCTCCACCCCGTGGTGTAATCTATTTTCCACCACCACCTTACTTGGAAGGGTATAATGGTGTAAATAATATCTATATATGATTATTATAAAGTGATAGTGATTCTGAGATAGTATACATACACTCCAATATATTCCCACGATCATGAGAATGATATCATCGCTCGTGCATACGTACAGACTACTGTCTCCACGACGCGATGAGATTCATTCTCCACGTTAACCATTCATGAATGATTATAAATTATATATAATAAGTAATCATGAAATATATGACATAATAATACTGTATTTATGTGTATATATATGTATGTCATCTACTTAATTCCATTCAACTCAATAATGAAACAAAAAACCGTTCATACGTACGTACGGCCTACCGTCTCCATGAACGGTGTATTTCTTTCCATTTACTGATCTATTATATATATGTATATTCTGAATATATATTATATATAAATAATGTTTTACATTCTGGATTTAAGTAATCATGACTTAAGTAATCATATGAATAATTACAAGTTAAAACACGAATGACAAATGAGACGATTTTACCCAAAATACTCTTTAACATGGAATTTACAAAAGAATGGGTAATATAAAGTCATAATTGAACCATATATGATATCATAAAAATGACTATGATTCTGGAATAAGTAGATTACATTATTTAAATCATTATACAGGAGGTTAAGACACTTACGAATCAAATTGGACCTAAGGTAAGAGAAATATCACAATCTCATTTTTATCTGAGATTGTTTATAATTTGGTATTTACTGGGGTGTATTTTATCATCCACATCAATGTTTCTTAAATATGTAATATTTATATCCTTCTACAATAGTTTATATCCAATTTTACCCTTCGTTGAGTTTTTAGTAAAACATATGAAGGGAATCTTTTGTCATTTTTCATAAGAGGTACTTTTTGACTTTTCCGACAAAAGTACGAGAAGAATATTTTTTTAACTTATACGCCATGAATGGATTTTTAAAACATTATTTCCAAGAATCTGCCTTTACAAGTTTTCAAGTTTATTTTTAAACAACTTCTTTTAGTTTAAAATTGTATAACATGTTAAGAAAGGAAAATGTTTTTGAAGTAGAAAGGATATTTTCCTCAAGAATGGAGTTCAAGTGTTTTATCAAAATTATTTTCCATATAAGATAATATAGGGTTATGTTTCTATCCCTATTATTACATTGATTTGATTATGTTGTTATGGAATTATTTTTATTAATTCCTTTATCTTATATAAATTTTTTGATGATGTCACAATGTTTAGGATTCTCATTTTTAATACCTGGGTTATGCAATGATGTATGATTTATGATTTTGTGGCACACATAAGAATGGTATCATTATGAGATGGGTGGGACCTATATCTCCCTCCAATTCATTGGGTAAAGATTTTATATCTCATGAGATAAACATGGCTGGAACGGCAGGTTAAACCGGTTCAGTAAAACAGGACTGAAATGAGGAGTGAACTTGGTTCAGAAATGGACTTTGTCCACTAAGATAGTCTTGGAAATGAGTCTTGACTAATAATAAATGATTCTCTATGATTATGTGTGCATGACACAAATTTTATTGTTTTATGTTATGATTATTGGGATTACATTTCACTACCATGATTTATCCCATGTTATGAAATTATGATCTCTTTTTTCAGGGTTAGATTTCCAAATTGTTATGTTCTTATGAATATGATGTGATTGATATTTATTTTTTTTACCCTTACTGAGAATTTGAGCTCACCCTTTTATGTTTTATTTTCCCTAGGATATAAAGAAAGGTTTTAGGTAAAAAAAGGAAGATCTTTATGGGAGATGTTGAAGATCTTTCACCATGATTAGAAGATTATATTCCGAGTTTCCAAAGACACTAAACTATTACGGTCCTTGTGTGTCTGTTTTTGTTATGTATTAAGTATTCCGCTAAAGTAATGTAATGTCCATGTACGACAGGCTTCAGGTCTCTACAGTTGTTATCAGAGGAAACGTTTAGTCAACCTTTGGAAACTAGGATGCGAAAATGTTAGTGAGATCCCTAGAGATATTTCTAAGGTATGTCTAGGGATGTCCCTAAGGATATGTATACGTATAGGATATAGTCCTAGAACTATGGTAACGATATTAGATTAAACCAAAGATGTTATATATTGAAGTTACTCCCCCTTTATTATTATTTTTGCCTCTCACACTATTCTTTTTGGGTTTTAGAAAATGGCTGGAAACAAGATGATTCACGATAATGGAGGATATGATGGACAATGGAATGATATTATTCCTGAGAAACCAAATAAAATTGGATTTGGAGGTCCAAACATCATTATTATTCCGAATTAGGAATCTCATAATATGATCAATAAAGTAAAATTTGGTAAGTTTCCTGACTCAGCTAATAAGAGAAAGATGGAGTTTCATGATGATCATAGAGGAAAGAAAGTTCAATTTCCCCTATGTAAATCATGTGGGAAGAGGCATCAAGGAGAATGCTTCAAAGGAACTGGAAGATGCTTTGGGAGTGGAAAAGAAGGAAACAAAGCCAGTAAGTGCAAATGAAAAGGTTCATTTAACACCAGGGATGAGGATAATGGTATTGCTACGAAATCAACAATGGTTAAATGTTTTAAATGTGGAATGTACGGGCATTATGCAAACCAATTCCCTAAGGGAAATTATCATGAAGAGAATCAGTATGGGCGTATGGGTAGTATTTATGTTGATGATGATGAAGAGACTACAAATGATATGTGAGATGAAAGAATTTTTGATGCTCGGTCAATGGTTTAAAATGTAGTGGAATGATTACATGTTTATCAAGTGTAATGTTCTATAAGTAATCTCATGGTACTATCGAATAAAGAGACATCTAAGGATTGTTACACTGTTTCCTTTCCTTAAGTTTTGAAAGTATGTGATGAATGGTACCAGTATTTTTGGAAAGTAGATGATATGCGCATAATGAAGGGATAATGAGAAAATTAAATGTTTGATAGTATTCATGAGCTCATGACTGATATAAGGAGAAGGTTATATCATGGTTTGAGTATATAGAATTTTTGGATTTTGGTATGTGGAAATAGTTAACTTTTGATAGCATTCATGTTTTCACTAAGGTTTAATGGGTATTCATTTTTCAAGAGAATACATGATTACGGTATTCACATGATTGGAATGTGACCAACAAGATAATGGGGCATAAATGATGGTTGGTTGATGACATTTCAAGTAATCATTTTCTTTATACTATGAGCTTGGACCAAAGTATTTTAGATAAGCCTAAAGATTGTAATGGATTATATTGGACATAAGTTAGGATAGAACTTTTTTCGATATTATTGATGGGATGTTATAGTAATATAGCTTTAGAAAAAGGACAACCTATAGGACAGGAGATAACCCATCGCGTCAGACAAGGCTGTGGGAATCGAACCCACAACCGAAGTGCGACTGACCTTTATCACCTACCACTGGCCTACAGGAAGTCCCTGGTTAGTAGAAACTAGTTTCATTTTATTACGCGGTATGATATATGAAGTATAGGTTCATTCTTGGAATCGTATAAGATTAACCTCACCATAGATGGACTTATGTATATTTGATAACTTTTGCTAACCTTTTGTTTGAAACAGATGGAATGACCCATAATTCTATCACATGATCTATTAACACTTCATGAATAACAAATTCAACTTCATTTCTTTAAGAGATGAAGTGGAAAGTGTTCAAAGCACGAACAACAGTGAGATTGTACCAAAATAAAGCAAGTATTTATTCTAATTCAAATTCTTCAACTTTAGGGAAATGATTTTGAAAACCAAGAATGTTGTCCTAGTTCTCTTATATCCGATGAATCAAATGGTACCTTAGATCATCACAAATTTATGGCTTTGTGATTTTTGGCTATTTCATAGCCATGTTCTCTACCACTCTCCATCAGAACTTGATGGTTAGATTTTTCTTCCATATCCATATTTTCACCTATGTTATCCTATGTGGAAACCCAGTGATGAGTTAATTTGGGTAACCGTTACATTTAATAATTTAGTTTTTAAAGCCAAGTTTTGGTATTCCTTTTTACGATGTGGGTTTCTATTAAACAAACTTTCGAGTAGTAAACCATTTATAACCCCGACGAATTTCGAGGGTGAAATTCATTTTAAGGGGGGTAGAATGTAACACCCCGAGATTTTATGATTTTTTTTTAATTTCATTAATGTCTTGTGTTGTACGCTACACCAAAAGAAGATTGCACAACACACATCCTTTACTTGCCTTGCATTACACGCAAGCGCGACCTTCCGCGATAGCGTGTGCTGTACGCAATACGGAGTTTCGCCAAACAATGATATGCTTTTAAAATATTATTAAAACTAGCCGTTATGAATAGCAATAACCACTTTTTGAAATTTTATAAATTTTATTTTTCAAAATAGACTTCATTTTTGGATTCGGAATATCGAAATTAGCCTAGGGTGAAATTTTGGTATTTTTCTGAAAACTTTCAATTTTTGATGAATAGTGAAACCACTAAGTGGTAGTTAAAAAACTGAATTTTTCATAAAACTTAATTTTACCGCTTCTGTGAGTGGAATATTGAAAATCTGAGAGACACGGTTGATGTCAGTAAGTAAAATGTGGTTCAATGAGATGAAAATAATTTTTTGGTGAATAGTAACTTTTTACTTTTTTTTACCACGGTTAAAAGAAAATAGGGTAATTAAGGGTAAAAATGATATTATTATTACCCTAACACATGTACTAATTCTATTGGACAAGTGTAATTCGACCAAAAACAACCTTAGTAATAAAATATGACCATTTAGCCCCACTTGGATTAGATTAGGACATTTACTATTAATTTATTTAAAGAAGGGTAAAAATAGTTAAAATCAACGTTTAATAAGTAAATCATTTTTAATATGGGGTTATACATAAGATAAATTAGACTATAAATATTCATTAGAAATCTAAAACGATTTCCTACATAATGGTATTTTATTTGTAATTTTTAGACATTCAATAAGTTAATGTATTTATGACACAATGATGATGCAGTAATTATCTTATTAATGAAATATTGACATAATTGATGTTATAAATACCCAAATAAATGTAATTTGAGACTTTTTATGAATTAAACTAATTTTATAGGTTAATATGACATGTTAGTATTGATTTAAGTAACTTGGTTAGAACTAATCATTCTGTTATGATTTTCACAAAAATCAATTACTAAATAGTGTCAAAATTGACAAAAATAGTTTTTAAAACAATTATTATTTTATTAATTGTTATTTTATTCGTAAAATATAAGGTTCGGACAAATGACTTAGATAAGGTTATATATTTTAATAATAAAAAACTTGGGGTTCGTTTGTCTTGATATAGTAAGTTTATTAACCTTATAGTTCAAGAAAACAAGAAGACATAGTAAAAGTTAAATTATCTAACTTAAAGTTAAATCTAAATGATAAGATTAAAATTGATACCTAAACTTGTCTAAATTATATTGGATGAGAGGATTTATACCCCTGCCCACCTTATCTTTTAAATATATCAATTTGGAGATATTTAAAACCGAATATGACTTTATAATAAAATAATAGTTTTAGTTTTCCAAAGGAGCCCCTCTCCTCCCTTATAAAACGGCACCTCCTCCCTCTCTTCCTCACACCACTTTGAGATTTCATGCTCGGCAAAGCCCTACCAATTTATTCTCTACACTTCCCTAGAGACATCCTAGAGGTCCTAGTTTTCTTCAAAGACCAATTTTAGTGCCCTAAAAGGAGGTCTCAAAGAAGCGCTTCAAAGAAGAGGTAATGCCCGTCACCAATTCTTTCATCTTTATTTCTTCTTCAACTTCTTATTCTTTAGTTTTTTCACCATGAAGTAATAACATCAGTATAACTCATATACTGATATGTTATTATAAGTATGAAACAACCCTATTTCACCATCTATCCATCCTACGGAAAATGAAATCACCGCGCGTGTGTACGTACGGAATACCATCTCCACACCGTGGTGTAATCTATTTTCCACCACCACCTTACTTGGATGGGTATAATGGTGTAAATAATAACTATATATGATTATTTTAAAGTGATATTGATTATGAGATAGTATAAATACATTCCAATACAGTCCCACGATCATGAGAACGATATCATCGCTCGTGCGTACGTACAGACTACTGACTCCACGACACGATGAGATTCATTCTCCACGTGAACCATTCATGAATGATTATAAAGTATATATAATAAGTAATAATGAAATATATGGCATAATAATAGTGGATTTATGTTTATATATATGTATGTCATCTACTTAATTCCATTCAACTAAATAAGGAAACGAAAAAAGCATTCATGCGTACATACGACCTACCATCTCCATGAACGGTGTATTTCTTACCATTTACTGATCTATTATATATATGTATATTATGAATATATATTATATATAAATCATTTTTTACATTCTTGATTTAAGTAATCATGATCTAAGTAATCATATGAATAATTAAAAGTTAAAACACGAACGACAAATGAGACGATTTTACCCAAAACGCTCTTTAACGTGGAATTTACAAAAGAACGGGTAATATAAAGTCATAAGTGAACCATATATGATATCATAACAATGAGTATGATTATGGAATAAGTCAATGACATTATTTAAATCATTATACAAGAGGTTCGGACACTTACGAAACAAATCGGACCTTAGGTAAGAGAAATATCACAATCTCATTTTTATCTGAGATTGTTTATACTTTGGTATTTACTGGGGTGTATTTTATCATCCAAATCCATGTTTCCTCAGTATGTAATATTTATATCCTTCTACAATAGTTTATATCCAATGTTACCATTCCTTGAGTTTTTAGTAAAAGATATGAAGGGAATCCTTTGTCGTTTTTCATACAAGGTACTTTTTGACTTTTCTGACAAAAGTACGAGAAGAATGTTTTTCTAACTTATATGACATGAATGGATTTTTAAAAAATTATTTCCAAGAAGCTTACTTTACAAGTTTTCAAGTTTATTTTTAAACAACTTCTTTTAGTTTAAAATTGTATGACATGTTAGGTAAGGAAAATGTTTTTGAAGTAGAAAGGATATTTTCCTCAAGAATGGAGTTCAAGTGTTTTATCAAATTTATTTTCCATCTAAGATAATATAGGGTTCTGTTTCTATACCTATTATTACATTGATTTGATTATGTTGTGATGAAATTATTTTTATGAATTCCCTTATCTTATATGAATTGTTTGATGATTTTATGATGTTTAAGATTCCCATTTTTATTACATGGGTTATGCAATGATGTATGATTTATGTTTTTGTGGAACACATAAGAATGGTATCATTATGAGATGGGTGGGACCTATATCTCCCTCCAATGCATTGGGTAAAGATTTTATATCTCATGAGATATACATGGCTGGAACGGCAGGTCAAACTGATTCAGTAAAATAGGACAGAAACGAGGAGTGAACTCGGTTCAGAAATGGACTTTGTCCACTAAGATAGTCTTTGAAATGAGTCTTGACTAATAAGAAATGACTCTCTATGATTATGTGTGCATTACACAAAGTTTCATTTTTTATGTTATGATTATTGGGATTACATTTCACTACCATGATTTATCCCATGTTATGAAATTATGACCTCTTTTGCAGGGTAAGATTTCCAAATTGTTATGTTCTTATGAATATGATGTGATTGATATTTCTTTTGTTTATCCTTACTGAGAATTTGACCTCAACCTTTTATGTTTTCTTTTCCCCAGGATATAAAGAAAGGTTTTAGGTAAAAAAAGGAAGATATTTATGGGAGATGTTGAAGATCTTTCACCATGATTAGAAGATTATATTCCGAGTTTCCAAAGACACTAAAATATTATGGTCCTTGTGTGTCTGTTTTTGTTATGTATTAAGTATTCTGTTAAAGTAATGTAATGTCCATGTATGACAGGCTTCGGGTCTCTACAGTTGGTATCATAGGAAAAGTTTAGTAAACCTTTGGAAACTAGGATGCGAAAACGTTAGTGAGATCCCTAGAGATATTTCTAAGGTATGTCTAGGGATGTCCCTAAGGATAAGTATTCGTATAGGATATAGTCCTAGAACTATGGTAACGATATTAGATTAAACCAAAGATGTTAGATATTGAATTTACTCCCCCTTTATTAAGATTTTTGCCTCTCACACTATTCTTTTTGGGTTTTATAAAATGGATGGAAATAAGATGATTCACGATAATGGAGGATATGATGGACAATGGAATGATATTCTTCATGAGCAACCAAATGAAATGGGATTTGGAGGTCCAAACATCATTATTATGCCGAATCAGCAATCTCATAATATTATCAAGAAAGTAAAATTTGGTAAGTTTCCTGATTTGGCTAATAAGAGAAAGATGGAGTTTCATGATGATCATAGAGGAAAGAAAGTTCAATTTCCCCTATGTAAATCATGTGGGAAGAGGCATCAAGGAGAATGTTTCAAAGGAACTGGAAGATGCTTTGGGTGTGGAAAAGAAGGAAACCAAGTCAGTAAGTTCAAAGGAAAATCCTCATTTAACACCAGGGATGAGGAAAATGGTATTGCTACGACATCAACAATGGTTAAATGTTTTAAGTGTGGAATGTACGGGCATTATGAAAACCAATTCCCTAAGGGAAAGTCTCATGAAGAGAATAAGTATGGTTGTATGGGTAGTATTTATGTTGATGATGATGAAGAGACTACAAATGATATGTGAGATGAAAGAATTATTGAAGCTCAGTCAATGGTTTAAGAATGTAGTGGAATGATCACATGTTTATCAAGTGTAATGTTTTATAAGTAATCTCATGGTAATATGGAATAAAGAGACATCTAAGGATTATTACACTGTTGTATTTCCCTAAGTTTTGAAAGTATGTGATGAATGGTACCAGTATTTTTGGAAATTAGATGATATGCGCATAATGAAGGGATAAGGAGAAAATTAAATGTTTGATAGTATTCATGAGATCATGACTGATACAAGGAGAAGGTTATATCATGGTTTGAGTATATAGAATTTTTGGATTTTGGTATGTGGAAAGAGTTAACTTTTGACAGCATTCATGTTTTCACTAATGTTTAATGGGTATTCATTTTTCAAGAGAATACATGATTATGGTATTCACATGATTGGAATGTGACCAACAAGATAATGGGGGATACATGATGGTTGGTTGATGACATTTCAAGTAATCATTTTCTTTATACTATGAGCTTGGACGGAAGTATTTTAGATAAGCCTAAATATTGGAATGGATTATGTTGGACATAAGTTAGGATAGAACTTTTTTCGATATTATTGATGGGATGTTATAGTAATATAGCTTTAGAAAAAGGAAAACCTGCAGGACGAGCGACATCCCATCGCGTCGGACAAGGCTGTGGGAATTGAACCCACAACCGAAGTGCGACTGGCCTTTTTCACCTACCACTGGCCTACATGAAGTCCCTGGTTAGTAGAAACTAGTTTTATTTTGTTACGCGGTATGATATATGAAGTATAGGTTCATTCTTGGAATCGTATACGATTAACCTCACCATAGATGGACTTATGTATATTTGATAACTTTTTCTAACCTTTTGTTTGAAACATATGGAATGACCCATCATTCAATCACATGATCTATTAACACTTCAGGAATAACAAATTCAACTTCATTTATTTAAGAGATGAAGTGGAAATTGTTCAAAGCACGAACAACAGTGTGATTGTACCAAAATAAAGTAAGTATTTATTCTAATTCAAATTCTTCAACTTTAGGGAAATGATTTTGAAAACCAAGAATGTTTTCCTAGTGCTCTTATATCCGATGAATCAAATGGTACCTTAGATCATCACAAATTTATGGCTTTGTGATTTTTGGCTATTTCATAGCCATGTTCTCTACCACTCTCCATCAGAACTTGATGGTTAGATTTTTCTTCCATATCCATATTTTCACCTATGTTATCGTACGTGGAAACCCAATGATGAGTTAATTTGGGTAACCGTTACATTTAATACTTTAGTTTTTAAAGCCAAGTTTAGGTATTCCTTTTTATGATGTGGGTTTCTATTAAAAAAACTTTCGAGTAGTAAACCATTTATAACCCCGACGAATTTTGAGGGCGAAATTCATTTTAAGGGGGGTAGAATGTAACACCCTGAGATTTTATGAAAAATATTCTTTTTAATTTCATTAATGTCTTGTGTTGTACGCTACACCAAATGAAGCTTGCAAAACACGCATCCTTTACTTTCCTTGCATTACACGCAAGCGCGACCTTCCGCGATAGCGTGTGTTGTACGCAATACGGAGTTTCACTAAACAATGATATGCTATTAAAATATTATTAAAACTAGCCATTATGTATAGTAATAACCACTTTTTGAAATTTTATAAATTTTATTTTTCAAAATATACTTCATTTTTGGATTCAGAATATCGAAATTAGCTTAGGGTGAAATTTTGGTATTTTTCTGAAAACTTTCAATTTTTGATGAATAGTGAAACCACTAAGTGGTAGTTAAAAAACTGAATTTTTCATAAAACATAATTTTACCGCTTCTGTGAGTGGAATTTCGAAAATCTGAGAGACACAGTTGATGTCAGTAAGTAAAATGTGGTTCAATGAGATGAAAATAATTTTTTGGTGAATAGTAACTTTTTACTTTTTTTTTACCACAGTTAAAAGTAAATAGGGTAATTAAGGGTAAAAATGATATTATTATTATCCTAACACATGTCCTAATTCTATCGGACAAGTGTAATTAGACCAAAAACAACCTTAGGAATAAAATATGACCATTTAGTCCCACTTTCATTAGATTAGGACATTTATTTATTAATTTATTTAAAGAAGAGTTAAAATAGTTAAAATCAAAGGTTAATAAGTAAATCATTTTTAATATGGGGTTATAAATAAGATAAATTCGACTATAAATATTCAGTAGAAAGCTAAAAGTATTTCCTACATAATGGTATTTTATTTTTAATTTTTATACATTAAATAATTTAATTTATTTATTACACAATGATGATGCAGTAATTATCTCATTAATGAAATATTGACATATTTGATGTTATAAATACCCAAATAAATGTAATTTGAGACTTTTTATGAATTGTACTAATTTTCTAGGTTAATATGACATGTTAGTATTTATTTAAGTAACTTGGCTCGAACTAATCATTCTGTTATGATTTTCACAAAAATCAATTACTAAATAGTGTCAAAATTGACAAAAATAGTTTTTAAAACAAATATTATATTATTAATTGTTATTTTATTCCAAAAAATATAAGGTTCGGCAAAATGACTTAGATAAGGTTATATATTTTAATAATAAACAACTTGGGGTTCGTTTGGCTTGATATAGTAAGTTTATTAACCTTATAGTGCAAGAAATCAAGAAGACACGGTAAAAGTTAAATTATCTAACTTAAAGTTAAATCTAAATGATAAGGTTAAAATTGATACCTAAACTTGTCTAAATTATATTGGATGAGAGGATTTCGACCCCTACCCACCTTATCTTCGAAATATATAAATTTGGAGCTATTTAAAACCGAATATGATTTTATAATAAAATAATCGTTTTAGTTTTCCAAAGGAGCCCCTCTCCTCCCTTATAAAAGGGAACCTCCTCCCTCTTTTCCTCACACCACTTTGAGCCTTCAATCTCGGCCAAACCCTACAAATTTCTTCTCTAAAATTCTTTAGAGACATCCTAGAGGTCCTGGTCTTCTTAAAAGACCAATTTTAGTGCCCTAAAAGGAGGTCTCAAAGAAGCGCTTCAAAGAAGAGGTAATGCCCGTTACCGATTCTGTCATCTTTATTTCTTCTTGAACTTATTCTTATTTAGTTTTTTCATCATGAAGTAATAACATCAGTATCAATCATATACTGATATGTTATTATAATTATGAAACAACCCTATTTCACCATCTATCCATCCTACGGAAAATGAAATCACCGCGCGTGTGTACGTACGGAATACCGTCTCCACGCCGTGGTGTAATCTATTTTCCACCACCACCTTACTTGGATGGGTATAATGGTGTAAATAATAACTATATATGATTATTTTAAAGTGATATTGATTCTGAGATAGTATACATACACTCCAATACAGTCCCACGATCATGAGAACGATATCATCGCTCGTGCGTACATACGGACTACTGTCTTCGCGATGCGATGAGATTCATTCTCCACGTTAACCATTCATGAATGATTATAAAGTATATATAATAAGTAATCATTAAATATATGACATAATAATACTGGATTTATTTGTATATATGTGTATGTCATCTACTTAATTCCATTCAACTCAATAAGGAAACTAAAACAGCGTTCATGCGTACGTACGACCTACCGTCTCCAGGAACGATGTATTTATTTCCATTTACAGATCTATTATATATATGTATATTATGAATATATATTATATATAAATCATTTTTTACATTCTGGATTTAAGTAATCATGATCTAAGTAATCATATGAATAATTACAAGTTAAAACACGAACGACAAATGAGACGATTTTACCCAAAACGCAATTTAACATGGAATTTACAAAAGAACGGGTAATATAAAGTCATAAGTGAACCATATATGATATAATAACAATGATTATGATTATGGAATAAGTCAATGACATTATTTAAATCAATATACAGGAGGTTCAGACACTTACGAAGCAAATCAGACCTAAGGTAAGGGAAATATAACAATCTCATTTTTATTCGAGATTGTTTATACTTTGGTATTTACTGGAGTGTATTTTATCATCCACATCCATGTTTCCTCAAAATGTAATATTTATATCCTTCTACAATAGTTTATATCCAATTTTACCCTTCTTTGAGTTTTTAGTAAAAGATATGAAGGGAATCTTTTGTCGTTTTTCATACGAGGTACTTTTTGACTTTTCCGACAAAAGTATGAGGAGAATGTTTTTTTAACTTATACGGCATGAATGGATTTTTAAAACATTATTTCCAAGAAGCTTACTTTACAAGTTTTCAAGTTTATTTTTAAACAACTTTTTTTAGTTTAAAATTGTTTGACATGTTAAGAAAGGAAAATGTTTTTGAAGTAGAAAGGATATTTTCTTCAAGAATGGAGTTCAAGTGTTCTATCAAAATTATTTTCCATCGAAGATAATATAGGGTTCTGTTTCTATCCCTATTATTACATTGATTTGATTATGTTGTGATGGAATTATTTTTATGAATTCCTTTATCTTATATGAATTGTTTGATGATGTCACGATGTTTAAGATTCCCATTTTTATTACATGGGTTATGCAATGATGTATGATTTATGATTTTTTGGCACACATAAGAATGGTATAATTATGAGATGGGTGGGACCTATATCTCCCTCCAATGCATTGGGTAAAGATTTTATATCTCATGAGATAGACATGGCTGGAATGGCTGGTTAAACCGGTTCAGTAAAACAAGACTGAAACAAGGAGTGAACTCAGTTTAGAAATGGACTTTGTCCACTAAGATAGTCTTGGCAATGAGTCTTGACTAATAATAAATGATTATCTATGATTATGTGTACATGCAACAAAGTTTCATGCTTTATGTTATGATTATTGGTATTACATTTCACTACCATGATTTATCCCATGTTATGAAATTATGATCTCTTTTGCAGGGTAAGATTTCTAAATTGTTATGTTCTTATGAATATGATGTGATTGATATTTCTTTTGTTTACCCTTACTGAGAATTTGAGCTCACCCTTTTATGTTTTCTTTTCCCCAGGATATAAATAAATGTTTTAGATAAAAAAATGAAGATCTTTATGGGAGATGTTGAACATCTTTCACCACGATTAGAAGATTATATTCCGAGTTTCCAAAGACACTAAACTATTATGGTCCTTGTGTGTATGTTTTTGTTATGTATTAAGTATTCCTCTAAAGTAATGTAATTTCCATGTACAACAGGCTTCAGGTCTCTACAGTTGGTATTAGAGGAAAAGTTTAGTCAACCTTTGGAAACTAGGATGCGAAAATGTTAGTGAGATCCCTAGAGATATTTCTAAGGTATGTCTAGGGATGTCCCTAAGGATAAGTATACGTATAGGATACAGTTCTAGAACTATGGTAACGATATTACATTAAACCAAAGATGTTAGATATTGAAGTTACTCCCCCTTTATTATGATTTTTTCCTCCCACACTATTCTTTTTGGGTTTTAGAAAATGGCTGGAAACAAGATGATTCATGATAATGGAGGATATGATGGACAATGGAATGATATTCTTCATGAGAAACCAAATGAAATGGGATTTGGAGGTCCAAACATCATTATTATGCCGAATCAACAATATCATAATATGATCAATAAAGTAAAATTTGGTAAGTTTCCTGACTCGGCTAATAAGAGAAAGATGGAGTTTCATGATGATCATAGAGGAAAGAAAGTTCAATTTCCCCTATGTAAATCATGTGGGAAGAGGCATCAAGGAGAATGTTTCGAAGGAACTGAAAGATGCTTTGGGTGTGGAAAAGAAGGACAAAAATCCAGTAAGTGCAAAGGAAAAGGTTCATTTAACACCAGGGATGAGGATAATGGTATTGCTATGACATCAACAATGGTTAAATGTTTTTAATGTGGAATGTACGGGCATTATGAAAACCAATTCCCTAAGGGAAAGTCTCATGAAGAGAATCAGTATGGTCGTATAGGTAGTATTTATGTTGATGATGATGAAGAGACTACAAATGATATGTGAGATGAAAGAATTGTTGAAGCTCGGTCAATGGTTTAAGAATGTAGTGGAATGATTACATGTTTATCAAGTTTAATTTTGTATAAGTAATCTCATGGTACTATGGAATAACGAGACATCTAAGGATTGTTACACTATTGTCTTTCCTTAAGTTTTGAAAGTATGTGATGAATGATACCAGTATTTTTGGAAAGTAGATGATATGCGCATAATGAAGGGATAACGAGAAAATTAAATGTTTGATAGTATTCATGAGCTCATGACTGATATAAGGAGAAGGTTATATCATGGTTTGAGTATATAGAATTTTTGGATTTTGGTATGTGGAAAGAGTTAACTTTTGACAGCATTCATGTTTTCACTAAGGTTTAATGGGTATTCATTTTTCAAGAGAATACATGATTACAGTATTCACATGATTGGAATGTGACCAACAAGATAATGGGGGATAAATGATGGTTGGTTGATGACATTTCAAGTAATCATTTTCTTTATACTATGAGATTGGACTAAAGTATTTTAGATAAGCCTAAATATTGGAATGGATTATGTTGGACATATGTTAGGATAGAACTTTTTTCGATATTATTGATGGGATGTTATAGTAATACAGCTTTAGAAAAAGGACAACCTGCAGGACGGGCGACAACCCATCGCGTCGGACAGGGCTGTGGGAATCGAACCCACAACCGAAGTGCAACTGGCCTTTATCACCTACCAATGGCCCACAGGAAGTCCCTAGTTAGTAGAAACTAGTTTTATTTTATTACGCGGTATGATATATGAAGTATAGGGTCATTCTTGGAATCTTATACGATTAACCTCACCATAGATGGACTTATGTATATTTGATAACTTTTTCTAACCTTTTGTTTGAAACAGATGGAATGACCCATCATTCTATCACATGATCTATTAACACTTCATGAATAACAAATTCAACTTCATTTCTTTTAGAGATGAAGTGGAAATTGTTCAAAGCACGAACAATAGTGAGATTGTACCAAAATAAAGTAAGTATTTATTCTAATTCAAATTCTTCAACTTTAGGGAAATGATTTTGAAAACCAAGAATGTTGTCCTAGTGCTATTATATCTGATGAATCAAATGGTACCTTAGATCATCAAAAATTTATGGCTTTGTAATTTTTGGCTATTTCATAGACATTTTCTCTACCACTCTCTATCAGAACTTGATGGGTAGATTTTTCTTCCATATCCATATTTTCACCTATGTTATCCTACGTGGAAACCCAACGATGATTTAATTTGGGTAACTGTTAAATTTAATACTTTAATTTTTAAACACAAGTTTGGGTATTCCTTTTTACGATGTGGGTTTCTATTAAACAAACTTTCGAGTAGTAAAACATTTATAACCCCGACGAATTTCGAGGGAGAAATTCATTTTAAGGAGGGTAGAATGTAACACCCCGAGATTTTATGAAAAATATTATTTTTAATTTCATTAATGTCTTGTGTTGTACGCTACACAAAAAGAAGTTTGCACAACATGCATCCTTGACTTGCCTTGCATTACACACAAGCGCGACCTTCCGCGATAGCGTGTGTTGTACGCAATACAAAGTTTCGCTAAACAATGATATGCTATTAAAATGTTATTAAAACTAGCCATTATGAATAGTAATAACCAATATTTGAAATTTTTGAAATTTTATTTTTCAAAATAGACTTCATTTTTGGATTCAGAATATCGAAATTAGCCTAGGGTGAAATTTTGGTATTTTTCTGAAAACTTTCAATTTTTGATGAATAGTGAAACCACTAAGTGGTAGTTAAAAAACTGAATTTTTCATAAAACTTAATTTTACCGCTTCTGTGAGTGGAATTTAGAAAATCCAAGAGACACGGTTGATTTCAGTAAGTAAAATGTGGTTCAATGAGATGAAAATAATTTTTTGGTGAATAGTAACTTTTTACTTTTTTTTACCACGGTTAAAAGTAAATTGGGTAATTAAGGGTAAAAATGATATTATTATTACCCTAACACATGTCATAGTTCTATTGGAAAAGTGTAATTAGACCAAAAACGACCTTAGGAATAAAATATGACCATTTAGTCCCACTTGGATTAGATTAGGAAATTTATTATTAATTTATTTAAAGAAGGGTTAAAATAGTTAAAATCAAAGTTTAATAAGTAAATAATTTTTAATATGGAGTTATACATAAGATAAATTCGACTATAAATATTCCTTATAAAGATAAAAATATTTCCTACATAATGGTATTTTATTTCAAATTTTTAGACATTAAATAATTTAATTTATTTATGACACAATGATGATGCAGTAATTATCTTATTAATGAAATATTGACATAATTGATGTTATAAATACCCAAATAAATGTAATTTGAGACTTTTTATGAATTAAACTAATTTTCTAGGTTACTATTACATGTTAGTATTGATTTAAGTAACTTGGTTCGAACTAATCATTCTGTTATGATTTTCACAAAAATCAATTACTAAATAGTGTCAAAATTGACAAAAATAGTTTTTAAAACAAATATTATATTATTAATTGTTATTTTATTCCTAAAAATATAAGGTTCTTCCAAATTACTTATATAAGGTTATATATTTTAATAATAAACAACTTGGGTTTCTTTTATCTTGATATAGTAAGTTTATTAACCTTATAGTGCAAGAAAACAAGAAGACACGGTAAAAGTTAAATTATCTAACTTAAAGTTAAATCTAAATGATAAGGTTAAAATTGATACCTAAAATTGTCTAAATTCTATTGGATGAGATTATTTCTACCCCTACCAACCTTACCTTCAAAATATATCAATTTGGAGCTATTTAAAACCTAATATGACTTTATAATAAAATAATAGTTTTAGTTTTCCAAAGGAGCCCCTCTCCTCCCTTATAAAAGGGAACCTCCTCCCTCTCTTCCTCACACCACTTTGTGCCTTCAAGATCAGCCAAACCCTACCAATTTATTCTCTCCACTTCCCTAGAGACATCCTAGAGGTCCTGGTATTCTTCAAAGACCAATTTTAGTGCCCTAAAAGGAGGTCTCAAAGAAGCGCTTCAAAGAATATGTAATGCCCGTTACCGATTCTTTCATCTTTATTTCTTCTTCCACTTCTTCTTATTTATTTGTTTAATCATGAAGTAATAACATCAGTATCACTCATACACGGATATGTTATTATAAGTATTAATCAACCCTATTTCACCATCTATCCATCCTACGGAAAATGAAATCACCGCGCTTGTGTACGTACGAAATACCGTCTCCACGCCGTGGTGTAATCTATTTTACACCACCACCTTACTTGGATGGGTATAATGGTGTAAATAATAACTATATATGATTATTTTAAAGTGATATTTATTCTGATATAGTATACATACACTCCAATACAGTCCCACGATCATGAGAACGATATCATCGCTCGTGCGTACGTACGGACTACTGTCTCCACGACGCGATGAGATTCATTCTCCACGTTAACCATTCATGAATGATTATAAAGTATATATAATAAGTAATCATGAAATATATGACATAATAATACTGGATTTATGTGTATATATATGTATTTCATTTACTTAATTCCATTCAACTCAATAAGGAAATGAAAACCGCATTCATGCATACGTACGGCCTACCGTCTCCATGAACGGTGTATTTCTTTCCATTTACTGATCTATTATATATATGTATATTCTGAATATATATTATATATAAATCATGTTTTACATTCTGGATTTAAGCAATCATGATCTAAGTAATAATATGAATAATTACAAGTTAAAACACGAACGACAAATGAGACAATTTTACCCAAAACGCTCTTTAACATGGAATTTACAAAAGAAGGGGTAATATAAAGTCATAAGTGAACCATATATGATATCATAACAATGAGTATGATTATGGACTAAGTCAATGACATTATTTAAATCATTATACAGGTGGTTCGTACACTTACGAAGCAAATCGGACCTAAGGTAAGGGAAATATCACAATCTCATTTTTATCTGAGATTGTTTATACTTTCGTATTTACTGGGGTGTATTTTATCATCCACATACATGTTTCCTCAATATGTAATATTTATATCCTTCTAAAATATTTTGTATCCAATTTTACCCTTCGTTGAGCTTTTAGTAAAAGATTTGAAGGGAATCTTTTGTCGTTTTACATACGAGGTACTTTTTGACTTTTCCGACAAAAGTACGAGAAGAATGTTTTTTTAACTTATACAGCATGAATGGATTTTTAAAAAATTATTTCCAAGAAGATTCCTTTACAAGTTTTCATGTTTATTTTTAAACAACTTCTTTTAGTTTAAAATTGTATGACATGTTAAGAAAGGGAAATGTTTCTGAAGTAGAAAGGATATTTTCCTCAAGAATGGAGTTCAAGTGTTTTATCAAAATTATTTTCCATCTAAGATAATATAGGGTTCTGTTTCTATCCCTATAATTACATTGATTTGATTATGTTGTGATGGAATTATTTTTATGAATTCCTTTATCTTATATGAATTGTTTGATGATGTCACGATGTTTAAGATTCCCATTTTTATTACATGGGTTATGCAATGATGTATGATTTATGATTTTGTGGCACACATAAGAATGGAATCATTATGAGATGGGTGGGACCTATATGTCCCTCCAATTAATTGGGTAAAGATTTTATATCTCATGAGATAGACATGGCTGGAAGGGCAGGTTAAACCGGTTCAGTAAAACAGGACTGAAACAAGGAGTGAACTCGGTTCAGAAATGGACTTTGTCCACTAAGATAGTCTTGGCAATGAGTCTTGACTAATAAGAAATGTTTCTATATGATTATGTGTGCATGCCAAAAAGTTTCATGTTTTATGTTATGATTATTGGGATTACATTTCACTACCATGATTTATCCCATATTATGAAATTATGATCTGTTTTGCAGGGTGAGATTTCCAAATTGTTATGTTCTTATGAATATGATGTGATTGATATTTCTTTTGTTTACCCTTACTGAGCATTTGAGCTCACCCTTTTATGTTTTCTTTTCCCCTGGATATAAAGAAAGGTTTTAGGTAAAAAAAAATGAAGATCTTTATGGGAGATGTTGAAGATCTTACACCACGATTAGAAGATTATATTCCGAGTTTCCAAATACACTAAACTATTACGGTCCTTGTGTGTTTGTTTTTGTTATGTATTAAGTATTCCGCAAAAGTAATGTAATGTCCATGTACGACAGGATTTGGGTCTCTATATTCCTCATGGAAAGTCATAAAAACATTTTTATGGTAAAAAAATTATAATATATTTATTAAATCCTATTTATTTTTATAGAACTATTATATATACTTGAAAATAAATAATAGAACAAAACTAGTTTGAGATGATAAAAAAAGCCTCCAAAAGGATCTAAATGATTATCACTAACATCGTATCTAATTATTTATCCTCACCTAAAATATCCAAATGCCTTATATACCATTTAATATTATATAAGTTCATTAATAACATATAATTTCAATTCTATAGTGTTATACCCATTATTCACAAACTTCCATACTCATATTCAAGTGATCTGATCATAAAAACCAAGCAAACGAACACTCTTGAATGATAGAATTGTATCTTTTAACTCATCAAAAAGGTCATAAATGAACATAATAAAATTATAATAAATAAAATACATATATTAAAGGTTCTGAAATAATTAATTAATGTATTTAATTTTATTATCCATGACCTTATGATCAAGTGAAGAACAAATTCAGGTATCAGGTAAGGGACTTCGTCTCAATTTCCATTTCATTTATAATTACTTGGTATTGTGAACTTAATCAATTTTATGTGGTGTATATACTACCCCTTTGAGATAATTTTTCATTTAAATTATATTTATATTAAATATCCATATTCTTGTATCATGGATATGATTATTTTCTTAGCTGTATACTATTTTACATATTATGTTTATTTTGAATATTATTTTAACTTGGGAAATATTGATGAATCTGTATCCTTTACTCAACACAAATATTTTGATATTCATATTTTTAAATAATTTCATCTATGTATGAATAATTATTTGGAATTTTAGTGACATTTGGGGCCCAATATTTCCCCTTGATTCATTTACTGTCCCATGAGACAAAATAGTTTTAACAAACCCTTTGTGTTTGTTTCCAAACAGAATCAGATGTGTTCACACCCACATACTTAAACAATCTAGATGGTATAATGGTTTATGTTCTAGATTCATTATTTCCGTTAAATAAAAATTTACTTCATTTAGTATTCATTTATCTATTTCCATGTGTTTTTCACTATGATAAAATCTATGGATGCATTTACATTCTTAGTTTATTGATAGCATGCATTTTTCAGATTATTTTCCTTACCATAATTTCATTGCCTCATTGAATTTAATTATCTTATTATTATTTCATATTACTCTTACCGATAATTTGAGGTCACCATTATTATATTTCCTTTCCCCAGGTTATAAAGGGTAATCCTTTAAATGAGTTTTAAGGATCCTATTTATTTCATTTTATTATGAATCATGTTTTTATTTTCTGTCTTTCCCATTTTATTGTGGGTATCATGTATGTAATATGGCCTTAAAAATTTACTAAACTAATCAGTTATTTGGGATTTGATTCCTTTTAATCATTCCAATGTAATAAAATAATGCACCGGCTCCAGGCTTCTGGGGTTGGGGTGTTATAGTTGGTATCAGAGAAAGTTTAACAACAAAATTGGAAACTAGATTTAGAAAATATAGATTAGGGAACATAAATCTAAGATAGAATATGAGGATATGTATTGAAGAAAATCCTATAATTTTGGTAAGTTAGATATTATGTGGGTCTTCCTAGAAATAAATCCATTCCTGAATACTATAAGTTGACGTGTTTCTGGAACAAGTGTACCTAGGGGTAACAACTCTGACAAGGTGTACCAGGCCTGAATCAGGGTAGCCTGGTACATAAATCTAAGCCTTACTACACATCTGGTTTGACACTCCAATGGTATATTCTTAGTATAACTCACATTTTCTTTACTTACCATTATAAAGGGTTTAAAATTAAATAAGTCCCTAAAGAAACCATGTTTATGATAATGAGAATTTCTATGCATAAAATTACAATTTATGTTAATTGTTTTTATAGTATGAGATTATAAATTATGATTCCTAAACTAATTTATTTTGTTCCATTGTTTAGTGATGTAACATAATGGATGAAAGAGAATAAATACATGTGTAAAATTTAGGAATTTACCCACTGAGAAAGTCAACATAATTTGTGTTGGAGTTGAGCAGATAATGACAATATTATGATAAAATACTCATGTTATGATGAATAAACCTAGTACACCAATATTGGATCATTTTATATTGCAGAATCCCCCATATTTTATAGGGAATATCAATCTAGTGGTAGCTGATCAGTGGATCAAATCCCTTGAAAATATATTTCTATCTTTGGTATGTAATAAAAATAAAAAGGTAATAATAGAAGTATATTGTATTAAGGGATATGATGATCAATGATGGTCTTTGATCCAAAATAATAACGAGGAAGTTGAAATAGAATACATGGAATGTAAAACTTTTAAAGAAAAATTCATTGAACGATACTTCCCTCGTGAGAAACAAATTGGAATGAAGAGAAAATTTCCTAGCTTAAAGTAAATGGAATAATGGAGTGTTGTGGATTATGATTCAGCCGTCACAATACTATCTTGGAATGCTATAAAATACATACATGATTTAGAGCACAAGATTGATAATTTATTTAAAGGTATTAAGAAAACTCTCCGAAGGGAACTAGCTTCTCAAACATTTTCTTCATATGATGAAATAGTATTAAGTGAAATCAAAATGGAGAACAAATTTTATAGATCCAATTTATTCAAGGGAAATCAAAATAAGAATAGGTATTTTAAAAACCAAGGAAAATGTGTGGCACCAATGAAGAAGATGAAAACAAATAAATTCCAATTATGTGAAAATGATGGAAATAATCATCATGGAAAATGCTTGAAAGGCCTGGGAGTTTATAATAAGTGTGGAAAAAGGGTCACTAAGAAAATTAAGTCAAGGGGAAGAGACGAATCAATTATGTTCAATTCTAAAATTGTAGATATATGGGTCACTATGAAAATTATTATCCTAACTATCAAGTAAACTTACCTTAGAAAGGGCCACATGATTAAGTATAATCTTATGCGATCACAATGGCTAAGTTTGATGTTCATAATGATACAATGGCTGGTACATTAACAATATACTCATATCTTCCTAAATCTTTATTTGATTCTATATCATCTCATTCTTCTTTATCTTCCCCTTTTTGTATAAAAATCAGATATTTACAATATCCATTAACAAGGAAGTATTCACTCAAAACTCCTTATAGAAACCTTATTGAAACAAAGATGTGTCAAGTAATTCCTATTATGGAACATAAATGTGCTCTAATTGTTGATTTTGTTATCATACATATGGTTTATTTTGATATAATCCTTGGTATGGATTTGATTTCAAAGTATAATTAAAAAATTTATAGTAAAGAGAAAAAAATTATGATTTGGGATGATGGTATGGAATTTATAATATTTATATGAGAGGTTTCATCATTTGAGTCATATCTAGATCTACCTACCCTTAGATATAATGGAATAAATTCTTGGGGAGGAAGAGAAAAATTCATTTATGGGTTAGGAAAGAAATATTAAAATTGAGGATGTACCTATTGGACAAAAATACATTGATGTATTTATAAAGGATTTACCTGGATAGCCCCCAGAGTGTGAAATTGAGTTTACCATTTATTTAATTCTTGATAAAATACCAATATCAAAGACTCCTTATAGAATGGACACTTTAGAATTAGTAGAGAAAAAGAAAAAAATAGAGCATTTTAGTAATAAGGGATTTATTCTACGTAGTTTTTTTCTATAGGGAGCCCATATTCTCTTTGTTAAGAAGAAATATAGACCCTTGAGGTTGATCATTGACTACATAGAAATAAATGATTTTACAATAATTAAAAAGTACCATATTCCTCACATTGATGATTTATTTGATCAACTTCATGTAGCTCAATATTTTTTTGAAGATCAACCATTGTTATAGACATAATCAATTTCATGTAAAGAAGGAAGATATTCCAAAGATATAATTTCAAACTAGGTATGGACATTAGGGGTTTACAGTAATGCCCTTTGGATTGAAAAATGCATCCTCTATTTTTATGGATATAATTAACATAGTGTTCAAAGAATATCTTCATTATTTTTTTGGTATTTATTGATGATATATTGATATATTCTAAAATCTATTTGGATAATGAGAACCACTTTCGGGTTGTTCTAGAGACACTTAGTTTAAATGATTTATATGTGAAGTTTATCAAGTTTGAATTTTATATTAAAATACATTCTTTTCATGGAAACATTGTATCTAAGGATAGAATATCAGTTGATTCTGTGAATAAAATGGAAGTTTAAGAATGGCCTACAACAAAAAACATAATTGAGGTACATATTTTTATTGGTTTATCATGTTATTATCATAATTTCTTAGAGAAGGTTTCCCAATTAGCTTACCCATTAACTAAATTTTTTTATAATGTGGTTAAGTTTTTATTGAAAAAAGAATGTGAATAATGTTTGATGAATTGAAGAGAATATTAGTGAATTCTCTGATCTTGATTCTACCATTATAAAATGATGGATTTGTGATTTATAGTGATGCATCAAATAAATAAGTTGGATGTTTCCATATACATTATGATAGAGTTATTATATATACATCAAGGTAGTTAAAAATTAATGAATAGAACTATAAAACTCATGATGCTGAGTTAGCTGCTATAATAGTTTCTTTAAAGATATGGAGAGAATATCTCTATGGTAAAAGATGTGAGATATATACAGATTAGAAGAGTTTGAAATAAATTGTTACATAGAAAGAACTCAACCTGAGGAAAGTAAGGTGGCTCGAGCTACTCATGTATTATGATTTATCAATACACCACCAACTTGGAAAATAAAATAAGGTAGAAGATACATTAATTAGGACAGATCATGGAATCCTAACCCAAATGAGGATTGAGAAATCTCTTATGTTCATGGATTTAGTAAAGTTGAATTTGAGAGTTGTTAAGGAAGATGAAACCTCATTCCTTTTTCCAATGATTTCAAAACCATCTTTACTATAGAAGTCTCATTCATATAATGAGTATTTTAAAAAGAAAATTAAAGCCAATAAAGATGGAATATTGGAATAATTTTTGTATGAGGATTGAATTCTATTATTTGGAAATAAGTTATGTATTATATCAATACTAGAGCTAAAATGAAACTATTAGATGATTCCCATAGATTAAATTTCTATATACACCCTGGTAATACCAAGATGTACTTAGTTGTGAAGGAATTTTTTTGGTGGGATAATATAAAGCAACAAATTGTTGACTATGTGTCAAGATGCCTAGTTTATCAATAGGTTAAGGATAAAAGACATCATCCTAAAACATTCATGCAACCTCTTCCTATACCTATGTGGAAATGAGATTATATTATGATGAGATTTTTCATAGGACTACCAAGGGCTACAAGAAGGAATAATATAATGTGGGTTACTTTTGACCAACATACCAAATATTCACAATTCATTGAAATAAGGGAATACTTTCCACTAAAGAGCCTAACAAGACTCTATATTAATGAAGTTTTATGACTATATGGTGTTCGAATTTAAATTGTGTCTGATCATGATCCATGATTAACATCAAGATTCTGGAATAGTCTTTAGAAATATTTTTGATATTGAGCTTCATTTGAGTACTTATATCCCTCATACTGATGGGAAGTCATAAAGGGTGATCCATAATTTAGAAGACATGTTGATATCTTTATCACTTGACTCTCAAGGTATGTGGGATTAATATTTAGCTTTGGCAGTGTTTTACAACAACAATAGTTTCAATTAAAGTATTCAAATTACACCATATGAAGCATTGTATTGAAAAAGATGTTGTACACCAACTAGTTGGAATGAAGTTGGTGAAAAGTAGCTCTTAAGCCCAAAACATGTGGAGGAAACAACAATCAAGTCAAATGATATTCAAACACATATATAAGCATATAAAAAGAGGGAAAATATCTATGCCAATAATTGATGGAAGGATTTGGAGTTTCATGTGGGAGATCATGTCTTCTTAAAGTTATCTCTATGGAAGGGTGTTATAAGATTTTGAAATAAAGGGAACTTGAGCCTCATGAACATCATACCTTTTAAAATTCTAGAGAGTGTGGGAGTTTTGGATTATCATTTTGTGATGCCACCTAGTCTTAATAAAGTGAACAATGTGGTCAAAATATATTTTTCAAGGAAGTACATGAAAGAACCAATGCATGTCCTCACTTCTGAAGGAATAGAACTAGAACATGATTTGTCTTACTTTGAAGAGCCTATGAATATTATTGACATAAGAGAGAGAGAAAGTATTGAGACGTTGGATGACTCGACTGGTAAAAGTTCTTTGGAGAAACCATAAAATAGAGGAACCAATATGGTATCCTGAGTATGTTATGAAGAAGAACCACCCTCATCTATTTAGAAGAATTTTCTTAATAATATTTCAAGAAAGAAATTTCTATAGGAGGGAAGCATATAACACTACAAGATTTTACAATACGTGTCATCATAAATAAATTCAATTCATTCAATACCTTATATTTCAAGAAAAATATTTCATATTGTATAAATCATATAAAATCACATAAAGAACAAAATAAAAACTTTATAAATGATGAATTAATTAAATAATAGGTATTTATAGAAGTTAAGTTACCTATATCGATGAAATAGAAACTTTACCTTATGAATAGTAATATGAACCTTATTACTAGTAAACTGGCCAAATGTATAGTGAAATCACTCATGAAAGTATAAATAAAATTTTGGAATATTATTAATGAAGGTATGATATAATTATATCATAGTATAAGTAAATAAATATTTTAAAAATTATTTATTAATTGTTGGTATTTTTGTAAGTTAAGAATATTTAATAACAATTTTATTGTTAAAAAATGATTTAAAAGAAAATTTATTTTTATAAAATGTATTAAAAAATTAATATTTTGTTTTATTAAAATTTTAATATAATTTTATGAGACCGTAGTGAATTTTTTAAAGTGTTATAAAATCATCTATAATATTAAAATTAGTATTTTTTTATTAAATTATGATTTTAATTAGAAATTATATTTCTATTTTTTAGAAAATTGTTTTCATAAAATTGTTTTTTATTTTTTACTTTTACACGTCAAAAAATGTTATCGGTGATTATTTGGGATTTTTATAAGATAGGAATTTTTAGTGAATATTAAAATATGATAATTTTTTGATTAATGTTATATACATAAATTATTGAGTCATAAGTAATCTAAGGAAGAGGTAAGCACCATTATTTCTAACATACATGCACTAGTTACTATATTCAGTTATAATAATCAACACTATTTCTTTACTTGAGACAAAATAACAAAATAATAATTTAAATAATGAAAAATCACCACACTCATCCACTATAAATACCGCATCTCACCCCCTCTTCTCATCACACCTTCCAAATTTTGATCCATGTACAAATTATACCCAATTATATTTTCAAGTATCTAACCAATGTTCAATTTCCTTTTGTCTCAATAAAATAAGAAACTCAAGTCCCTCAATGAGGTTCTCAAGGAGAAGAATTGAAGAGGTAAAACCCTCTTTCCTTGTTTTTATTTTCTTTCTATTTCTTTTCTTTTATTATTCACTCCTAAACTAAATTTAACCAAGTGGAATGATAACTCTAGCATACTTTATATACTAAGAATATATCATGTTAATTTATAATCCATTATCAAAATCCTTTCTCTCTCTCTCTTTTATTATATAAATTAAAACATCATCAATGATGTGCCAATTTACCAACATCAGGGATGATTCATTTTAAACTTCCATTAACATCTTCACGGCTGGTCATAAAACAATTTTATGGTAAAAAAATATTATAATATATTTATTACATCCTATTTAATGTTCTGGAATAGTTATATATACATTATATTAGACAATATAATAAAACAAGTTCGAGATGATAAAAACCGCCAAAATGATCTCAATAATTATCACTAACATCTTATCTAATGATTCATCCTCAGATAAAATATAAAAATGAATTCTATAACCATTTAATATTATATATATTAATTAATAACTTATAATTTCTATTTTATATAGTTATACCCATTCTATATAAATTTCCATACTCATATTCAAGTGAACCGATCAAGAAAACCAAGAAAACAAACACTCCAGAATGATGGAATTATAAATTTTAACTCTTCAAAATAAACATAAATGAATGGAATTAAATTCTTCTAAATCAAATAAATTTATTAATGGTTATGGATTAATTAATTAATATATTTAATCATATTATCCAGGACATTAAGATCTAGTGCAGAACACATTCATACATAAGGTAAGAGACATTGTCTCAATTTCTATTTCATTGTGACTTATATGGTATTGTTAACCTAATCATTTTTATATGGTGCATCTACTACCCATTTTAGATCATTTTTTGTTTGAAATTATATTTCTATTAAAAATCTATATTCTCGTATCATGGATATGATTATCATCTTAGCTGTATACCATTTTACAAACAATGTTTATTTTGAATATTGTTTTAAATAGAGAAATATTGATGAATATGTGTCCTCTACTCAATAAATATATTTTTATAATTCATATTTTTCATGAATTTCATATATGTATAAATAAGTATTTGTAATTTTAGTGATAGGTGCGGCCTAATATATCCCCTCAATGCATCGACAAGGCTCACCAGACAAAACAGTTGGGGAGAAACCCTTAATGTTTATTTCCAAACAAAATTAGACAAGTTTCTACGCACAGAATTAAAAAATATTGACATTATAATGGTTAATGTTATAGATACAAGACTTACACTAAATAATAATTTACTTAATTCAGTATTTAGTCATCTACTTTCATGAATTTTTCACTATTAAAAAATTATATGTATCCATTTACATTCTCAGTTTATTGATGGAATGTGTTTTTAAAATTATTTACCTTTCCATAATGTCTATTATTTATTTAATTTAATTCAGTTATTATTATTTCATATAAATATTATTGAGAATTGGAGATCACCCTTATTATGTTCCTTTCCCAGGTTATGAGGAGTATTCCTTAAATGAGTTTCAAGGATGTTGTTTGTTTCATTTTATTAGGTATCATGTTATATTTTATATCTTTCCCATTGTACTATGGGTATCATGTATGTAATCTAGTCTTCCAAAACTTCTAAACTAATTGGTTCATTGGTATTTTATTCATTATAATCATGGAAAATTAATAAAACAATGCACTGGCTTTGGGATTTGGGGGTATGGGAATTATATTTTACCACCAAAATGAGTCTCTTTGGATGGAAAACAAATTTTACAGACATGGGTGGAAACAAATATTTACTCAGTTATTTGGAAAGAACATGATTATAAAACTTCCATGTTTTTCAATTTCACTTTTATATTTAGGAACATCATTTTGAAAGTGTACTTATTAGCCTCAATAGAACTCAATATATCTTCACAAACATTATGTAGGTTTTTAAGTTAATCCTAATGAATTCAATTTTCATTTCAATCAATTTTTAATATCTTTCAACTTATTTTACTTGATTTTAATTTTATTATTTTTGAAATAAATATATTTTTTATAGCTTTTCCAATACATGAATCTCCTCATCAAAAAAATTCATAAACAATTATATCTAATAATAAATACCTAGAAATTTTTTTTGAAAGGGAAATTTTTTCCTTAAAAAGTGAGTTAGATTTATCTTTAACTTTCAAATATTTTGTGAGGATATTTCAACAAATAATATTTTTAGTTAACGTGTCTTCCATTTTATCAACCTATTATTACATATTTGATTTTTCATCATATACTCCCTTTAGGAATTTTAATTTATAACTTACAACCTTAATAAGAAAATTATTTATATAATCCTTAACCTCAAGATACTTGTTTTAGCTGATTCAACTCATCCATTCTAAAAATAGGCATTTGAATCATTAAAGGAATCAAAATTATTAGATTCACCTAAGCACACACCACCCTAATTACATTAAGCAAATGGATGTTCAATTTTTCTTTTTATATATTTCTTTTCTTCTTAGCCTTTTTATTTTTCCTGTTTTATAAAGACTTGGTGAAAACATATAAATCTATCTTAATAGGGGTGGAAACTGAGTCTTCCATTTTTGGATATTCTTGAAACACATAAAATATGAAATTAATGTAATTATAATAAAAATATCATAGGAAAATATATTTCAAGTAAGGGAATAGATCTATATAGCATGACCATTGGAATGTTTTCAAAGACCGATGTTCTCAAATGAGGTTTGGATTGAGTCTGGTGGTGCGGGATGCTAAAAATTAGGGATCTGGGATAATTCATGATTAATATTTATTTTTCACATTATGTTTGTAAAATTCATGTCTTTTTATGCCGGTTCAAAGGATGTTACATGATGTGTGAATTTTCAGGATTAAATGCTTTGTGGTGATACTTTTTTGGCGAGATCTTAATCCAAACATTTCCACATTGTGAAAAGTGGTTTCGTGTCATGTAAATTAACTATTTAGTGAACCTATAATGTTTGAAACAATTTGTGTTTTCCTCAAACCCTATGGACTTTTTGAATTCTAAGTGATCTGGAAACCCACTTCCCATGTGTTTGGGGATTCCTTTAATAAGTTTCAATTCCTGGTGATTTTACTTCTTATGTGGTGATCCAAGGTGATTCATACCTCTTTTATTATGTTTTTTTTGTTCTTGTTACTCTTATTTATTCTTTCTACAAAATTAAGGTTCTTATTCTAGTTTATAATATAATTATATTGGTTATTTTTGTGCTGTTATGCCACATTGTCCTTGGAGGAATGTAGTTTCTTTCAGGAGAGGTGATCAAGATCCTTAATGTTGGTTTTTTGTCATGAGAAGAACATTGATTCCTTTTAAGTAAGGTTTTTTTGCTTATTATATTGATTACATGAAGTAAAATATCTTTCATGGTTTATCCCTTTGGGTGGAAATGGAATTGGACCAATAATTATTGAATTGGATTAAATAATTGGATAGCGATCACATGTTGATATGATTTATACCATAACAGAAGGTTGCCTCTTGATTTTATAGAGAGTTTGATATCAATTAAATGATTTGTTACCATGTTTTTCTAGATAGAAAATTGTAAGGAATGTAAATATGGATATAATTTATTAATTGGATTATGAATTAAAGAATAAGAATGTTTTAATCTGGTGTTTCTTGTAATTTTATGATAATCAAATTGATTCACAACACATGTATAAATAAAAATTATCATCCATGTAATTACTATAATTTAAAAAGAATGTGAAGCATGATAGTTCTTTTTGATGAATAAATTAATGGAAATTACAATGTAATATATTCTTGGAAGAATGTTTAAATCATTTATTTAGTTAATTTAGTTTTTTTATATCTTGATTCCTTAGGTTTCCCATAGTTTGAACATTTGGATAATGAATCAGTTAATTCAAGATGGAAATAGAGATAGTTTCATGTTAAAGATAATTTATAGGTTTTTAGTCTCCCATTTTATTTAGAAATTCTAGTGCCTTGTGTTGGATATGTGAGATCTCATTTATGTGTGAACATTGGATGCCTTATTTTAGGTCCTATATTTCCGTATTAGCTATTCATGTTTGATTCCAACTTATTCTGTAATGTTATATGGTTTTGATCTTCACTTTTAAATGTGATATAGGGTAGTTAGGATCATATGTGATGTGATATTGGGATGGATGATCCTGGGATGGATAATATGATGTTGGTGGGGAGGCCTAGATAATTTGGTAATAGTTGACACCAATGATGGATAAATGCATCAATATAGGAATATGGGTGATTGGGATGATGTCAGATGTTATGGAATGAGTTGAATATGTGATTACTCATTGTTAATGTGATGATGAGAGTTGGGATATCTGATTTTGAATCTCTTTAATGGATGATGGATGGGTTTACGGTTTTATTATAATTCCTTTCCCCACTGATTAAGGTAGCTAGATATTCTTGGTTGCCTATTTTCTCTTGGTGGTAGCATTGGATGGTTTTTCTAGAGTAAATAGATATTTAATATTACTACTAATAAATAAAATAATTTTTCACCAATGAGGTTGGTTGATGGTGGAATTTAAATGAGATGTTATTCATGATAAACCATAGACTCAATTTCGTTTATTCCTAGAAGGAATAGAATTAACTCTAATGTTTTATGTAATGTAATGTGGATTAATGTTAATGGTTAATTAATGGATAATGAATTAATTAATGGAATGAAATGATAAAATGTAAATACTTAATTAATGAACCATTTTAAATTCTTGTGTTCTTATAGGATATATGGTCTTTATAGTGGAATCCGGGTGTCTGGCCAATGTTAGCTTTAGTTCAGTCTCAGACTAGGATATTCCCATAGTGTAGTTGTGAGATATGGTATATATTGTATATTATATTATTTCATATGCTACCCAACCCATGTTTGTAAGGGAGAATGACTCACAGTGGACCCCATGAGGGTGTTTCCCCCAAAATCTCAATCAGAGGACAGATGGATAACATCAACCACTGGCCTTGCTCTCTTCTCTTAGTAGTTACTTATTCAGGTACGCATGGAAGTTATTTTTACCATATATGTGTATATGGGGATGTGATGGGTTTTGGTTATTTCACACACATGTAAAAATGGACATAGTTTCCAAAAATGTATTTTTGGTTTGATGTGTATAGGATGTTATGGCTTGAGGTACTTACTCAGTGTATGGGTTGTGATCACTTAAGGTATAATACTTGACGTATGATACATGTCATTCAAGATATGGAAGCTCTTGTAAAGTACTCAGTTACTATACATGGATATGTGTTTGGTATGATGTTATGATTTCAATCACATGGAACATGTTTTGATTCCATTCCAAGGTGTCTTCAAGATAGCTTACTTTTTTGAGAAAAATGGATCATGATATACGATGTTGGGGTGGAGGGGAAAATTTTCGGGGAATTAGGAGAAGGGTACCCTTGATGTTTAATTATTATATTATATGATATCCTATAAAATATACTTGGTGAGAGTCATCCATGGTGAGGCTGATAACTTAGCATACTAGTTTAGGTGATGGGTTAGTTTCACTATTGTTCATTATGATTGAGGATGGTTTCTTTATCATTTGCATAGGAGGATTCTGGGAGGATCCTTCAGAGTATACTATTATTCTCACTCTATATATATAATATTTTTTAGGTTATCCAATTTAGGTTTGATATCTAGCTAGATATTACTATTTCATGGTTTTTGTAGGAAATTTTTGTTCTTCGTGGTCACTACCATCTTTAATTTTTGGCAATTTTAGTTTTCATTTCAATTGTTATAGTACGGTATGAAATTGACTTATTTTACTTGGTATTTCCTTATATATATATATATGTGTGTGTGTGTGTTTGATCAGGTGTTGGTTGGTGTATCCTTCTTATCTATATTTTACTCATGTTCTCTTCGATGGTAATGCATTTCATATATATTTTTCTTACACCATTGATTCCACTCTCTAACCCAGGACCTACTAGAGGTTGGACTTGGGTAGTGACTATCTCCCTTCTCCCATTTCTAGATCAGAAGGGATACACTTTGGGGAGAGGGGGTCACAATAGAGTGATATCAAATGTTTAGGTTTGAGTGATAGGATAGAGTTTCGAGTTATGCCCATGTGAGGTTGCATGGGTTGGTTAAGAAACTTTGATAGATGTAAATGTAATGACCCAATAATTTTTAGATGATATGTTGTTTATTGAAAATGTGTGTTATTTTATTTTTCACAAAAAAACCATATCTCTTTAATAATGAAGTTTTATTTATAGAATATAAATAGAAATGTGACCATCATGATTCAACTGTGATATGTTCATTGGTCAAATATGACCATTGGGAAATATTATTGTTGGAAACATACTCTTGGTAATAATTTTAATGTTATAATTATTGTTTATAAATAGAAACTGAGAAGGATAATTAATGAAGAAAAGGGAAGTGATGGCCTCAAACAGTAGAGTAATGCCGTATGAAGCACATTTTTCAGAACATGGGAGGGGGGAAGTGTCACTGGGATTCTCCCTTAACCAAGCCCAATTTGAGCTTTAACAAGTGAAGATTCAATGAAATCGTACACAAGATAAGTTCAAGTCAGTAGAAATCACTTCTCAGGTGATGTTAGCCAAGACACCCCATGAATTTATCACCACTACAAACCTTACACTTAGGTTGGACGTGGGTGTTATAAGGGGTTACGTGTCTCACCCATAGTTACTTAAAGTGTAATTCCACTGTATAAATAAATTTTTCATTCCATTAATTCCTTTTTATGAATAGTTTTTTCTTAAATATAAAGAATTCAATAAATTTATTTTTTAGAAACAATTGTACTTTTTAGAAAGGAGGTATATTTTTTATAATAAACTAAGGTATTATGAATAATATTTATTTTAAGTAAATATTATGATAAAAAAAATCTTATTTAAATATAAATGATAAAATAATTTTATTATGTCATTGAAAATTTTTAAGTGTTAGAAATTTTACTATACATTTTCAACCAGCTATTTTTTTTAATAAATAAATATTTTTATATTTAAAAGAAAACTTTTCTCATACATATCAAATTATTATGATAAAATAAAAATTATTTTTGAAATCATCACATCGAAATTAGGTTAGGGTGAATTTAGGAGAATTTCTTAAAATAAATCATTTTTTCATTAATATTAAAAGTACTGTTTGAGGCTTTCTGTATGTTTAATGACTTCATAATTATGTCATAATAATTTAATTATTAATTAAAAAGAATCTACAAATTAAAACATTTTATTTTATTAATATAAAGTATTTTAATAGATTTTAATAAATTTCCAATCATATAAGTTACTTTCCAGCATCTAAAATGGAAACTTTGTCTTAAAAAACATTTCATGTGAAAAATTTACTTTTCTTTTCCAAGATAATTAGTGTAAATGGATTCTTGGTTCTTGTGGGTTAGAATTGTAACAACCCAGATACTTATAAAATAATTTGTTTTCAATACGGAATTAAGTAGTTAAATTCTTTATAAATTCATAAAGAAATAAGTGGTATTTATTGAAATTAAGGAATCTATAATAATGGAGTAGTAACATAAAATATGAGAGTATAAATAAAATATATGTATCTTATTAGTGAAAATATGATATATTTATATAATTTAATATTTAAATAAAAGTTTTAAAAATGAAAAATCAAGTAATGGTATTTTTGGGAAACAAAATTTTTTATTTACAATTTCATAATTAATATAATGACTTGCAAGAATTTTTTTTCCATAAAATAGATTAAAAAATTAATATTTTGCTGTCTTATTAATATTATATAATTTTATAAGACCATAATTTATTTTCCAATGGGTCAAAAAATTAGTTTTAATTTTAAAATCATTATTTTTCAAATAAAATATGATTTTAATTAAAAATTAAATTTTACATAATTATAAAATTATTTTCAAAAAATTTAGTTCATTTTTAAATTCTACAGATCAAAAAATTCTTATGGTTATTTTTCTGTGATTTTTCAAAAATAGTTGAATTTTTGGTGAATAGTGAAATGCGATAATTTATGATATAAGATAAATACATAAATAATCAAGTCATAAGTTATGTATAGATGATGTAAGACCATAATATAGAACTATACATCCTTATTTTAACGTATTTAATTACAATTCTAAAACTATTCATAGTCTTGAGCCAAAATAATAATCTAATGTATAAAATAAAAAAATACCCCTCTCCTATACTATAAATACCACCCCTCAGAAACTCTTCTACTCACACATAAAAACCTTGTAGATAGTATAATTTCTTCAAAATTACCTTCAAATTCCTTTTTAACACATCCAAGATCTACTGGTATCACCAAAAGTCCAAAACCAAGTGCCATAAGGAGGGTCACAAGGAATAGATTTCAAGAGGTAATGTCCTTTTTCATTTTTTTTCTTTTCAATTACATTTATTTTATTATTATCTCATCACCTCCCATAATACAAGTTAAATGATCACTATAGTATCTTACATAGACTATAATTTTATTTTTTAATAGAATACCCATCATCAAACCTCTCGTTTTCTCCTCTTATTCTAAAAAAATGAAAACATCATCCATGATATGCAGATTTACCATCATCGTGAATGATGTATTTTCATTTTCCTTTATCGCCTTCTAGGATAGTCATAAAACAATTATTATGGTTAAATAAAATTTTATCATATATATTATAAGTTATATAATGTTTTAGAACCATATTATAAACATGATATCATATAAAATGATATAAGTTCATAATGGTTGTAAAAATCATTAAAATAAATTAAATCATTTTCATTAATGTTTTATCTAATGAATCATCCCCATATCAGAAATAAAAATTATATATGGTATAATTTAAAATTATTGAAACATATTAATTCCATTTAATTCCACTTCTGGAGTATTTCTTCAATTCAAAAAGAAAATCCATAACGAAACGACCATAGAAACCATGAAAAGAACGTATCCGAAAAAATAGAAATAACAAAATATAATAAATAAATGGGAGGAAAGTTGTTTTAAAAAGATCATATAAGGTATTATAGATATTAATATTGTTTTTTAATATGTTAATAACACTATTTAAACCATTATAAAAGATTTTTTAACATGTTATATGTAAGAGGATCCTGAGGTAAAAGACATTTCATTAAATACCATCTTTTAAATCCATGTTTTTTTACAAAATTCAAAAGAAATGTTTTTATAATGAAATTTTTATTATTTTATGATTATGTTATGGTTAATGGAAATTATTTATGATGAATTTTCAGAGATATATCTCCATCAAATTTATTGGTTTTTTTATTTTGGAGGTCGACCGTAATGACTATTCTAAGTGTTACTACGATGGTTACACCATATGGTAGCCGTGAGGGTTACACCATAAGGTAGACATGAGGGTTACATTGTAAGGTAGCTGTGATGGTTAAAAATCATATGGTATCCATGAGGGTTAATATCTTAAGTATTTAATTCCCCATGTGACCTATATATTATTATATATGTTTTATATGTTTTATAGAAATATATTGTTTTCAAAAAGTAAGTATAGATACTTTATGGGTGGGAATTATGACTTTATGAAAATTATTTCATATGTTTATAAGTATTCATTGAATAATGGTTCCATTATATTTTATGTACTTTACTGATCTTTTTTTACTCATACCATGATATTTAAAAAAATTCATAGGTTTTAAAGATGGGTAAGAAAAACGATGAACCCAAGTTGAATATTATAATTATTTTTATAAAAAAAATTCAAATTTTATTAAAGACTTTTGTATTGAGGAATAAATGGATACTATTTTAATACGACCCACTTTATATGCTTGTGTGTTTTCATGTATGTGTTAATACCTAATTATTTAATGCTCTAAACCGAAGATATATTTGGGAAGGTAATAATGTAAATTATATCTGAATTTACTATTTTATGAAATGTTTAAGGCCATGAACTTATAGTTGGTATCAGAGAAAGGTTTAGATAACATTAGGGGTTAATATAATTTTAATAGAATACCATAAATAATTTTTACCTTATGTTTCAACTGAAATGATATCTAATTTAAATATTACCATGTTTCTTCATCTAAGATGTGTCTATTCAGAATGGTTTTCCACAAAATAAATAAAAAATCAGAATTAAGAAGGAACTCAAAGGATGATATATTTTCTAATTCAAAACCTATAATGGTGGGAATTGGAGCCGAGCTTTTTGTAATAGTAATGTATTAGTTGACTTTAGTTATAAATGGATGGGGCATCCATTTAAGAGAATAGTATGAGCTACCACAAAGGAACATGATGATAGTGGAAAAGTTTATGAGAAACACCCTTATACTTTCAGTGGATCTTTTGACCGAGTGGTGGATGAAGGGTGGATTACATCCCCTGGGAAGATATTTAATATCATGGGGTGTTAAGATAAACAAAATGTTAGTCTTTCAATTTATCCTTTTGAAGGTGAAGCCAATAAGTGGCATTCAATGGTCAAGAATACCAGGGATAGTGAGGAGGTTGATTCATTGGAATGGGATAAATTTTAGAATCTTTTCCTCAAAAAATATTTTCCTAATGTGGTTCAACATAGGATGGAAATGAAATTCCTTGAATTGAAACAAAAGGAGGAATATTCAATGGTTGTGTATGAAGAAAACTTCACTCGATTGGTAAGGTACGCTCCAAATATTATTTTTGATATTGATAGTAAAATCAATCATTTTTTACTCAGGATTGAAGCTAAGATACCAAACTGATTTGGAATCCCATGAATTAAAAATTTATGATAAAAATTTTCTATGTATTGAGCAGGTAGAAATGGAGTTTGATTATGATAATTTTTACTTTTAAAACAACATGAAGAAAAGGTCAAGATGTCAAGAAATAGGTAAGAAACAATAAAATAAATCTAAAGGTATGACAGTCCAATTTACAATTTTTGGTAAGTGTGGTAAAAAACCCTAGTGAATGTCTTAACAAACCTAGGAAGTGTTTCAAATGAGGTAATTTTGAAATATGTCCCCAAATTCAAATAAAAATGATCTTATGTTTAATTCAAATAAGAAAACTATAAAGTGTTACAAATGTGGTGATATGGGGAATTATAAAAATACCTTGTCAAAGAATGATCTGAATGATGTGAAGCAGCCAGACTGTAAGCAGAATAGTGTAGTGAACTACTTTGTGACTACTTTAGTAGATGATGGGTTATCCAATTAAGTGTTATTAGGTACTTTATTTTCTTACTCATATTTTTAGAATGTATTTTTTGATATAGCATCTAGAAATTTCTTTATATCTGAGATATTTTCTGGTAAATTGAAAATTTCACATTAATAAATGAAATTTTAACTTATGGTAAAAACACCATGGGAAGTATTAAGGGAAAATAGAATTATAATAATATTCCTAATGTTTTCTTTAGAAGGATATTATTTTAAAAACCTTATTTTTTTCCTTAGTGGAGTTTTATGTTATTCGGGTTATGGAATGACTTTCTTTTTATCATACTAAGATTGATTGTAGAGCTAAAGAAGTTGTTTTTCAGAAAGAGTTTCAGTTTGCATACATGATGAACCCATACCATTGATAACATATATAGAAGATGAGAAAATGTTAAAAGTTATAAATGAAAGTTATCTTTCACCAATTGTTGGAAATTAGGTAACTATTTAGATTAATGATGTGCTAGTAGAAAATGAATACCTGAATGTCTTTTAGGATGAGTTTCCTAGTTTTATACCTGATCGAGAAGTTGAATTTAATACTGACTTAGTTCCTAATTATAATAAAATTTCAAAACCCAATTATCAAATGGATCAAGGGGAACATCTAGAATTGAAAATGCTGTGGTAGGAGTTTCATGATACAGATTTAATTCATCCTAGAACTTCACTATGAGGTGATCCTATTTTGTTCATAAAAAGGAAAGATGGTTCTACAAAACATTTCGATGATTATAATGCTTTTAATGGAATTAATTTTAATAATAAGTATCCATTGACTCATATTGATGACTTATTTGATCAGATCTAGGGAGGTCAGTATTTTTTTATGATTGACCTAAGACCAGGGTACAATCAGCTAATGGTTAAAGAGAACGACATTCAAAAAAACATTTTGTATTAGATATGGGAATTATGAGTTTATTGTTATTCCCTTTGGTTTAAAAAATGATCCTATCGTATTTATTTATATTATTAATAGAACATCCCATGAATATTTGGAATGTTTTTGGTTGTCTTTATTGATGATATATTTTTTCAATTTTTTTTGAAGATCATGAATTGTTTTAAGGATTTTCTTGAAAACGCTAAATGAAAAGAAGTTATATGAAAAATTTAGAAAACATGATTTTTAGTTGCAACATATTTATTTTCTTTAGAACATTTTAAATAAGGATGGAATAAAAATTGATCCCACCAAAACCAAAGTTGTTGATGAATGGCCAAGACCTAGAAATGTTACTAAGATTTTTACTTTTCTTGGAAAAAACGATATAAATGATGGTTTGTAAAAAACTTTGCATGATTATCTATCCCTATAATTAAGTTAACATGAAAAGGGGTTACATTTATTTGGATATTAGAATTTGATGCCTATTTTCAAGAAAGGAAATGAATATTGGGGAAAGCTCTAGTTTTTTCCCCATATTCCAAAAATAGTGATTTAGGTATCTATAGTGATGCTTCATTAAAGGTAAATGGTTGTATTCTAATGCTTAATGATTAATTAATTTCATATTATTTATGAAAACTAAAAACACATGAGCTATATTATCCCATACATGATTTGGAATTAGCATTCGCGGTTTTTGATTTAAAATTTTGGAGACATTATTTATATGGATCTAAATAGGAAATATATACTAACCATAAATGTTTGAAGTATATATTTACTCCGAAGTAATTAAACATGAGGCAGAGAAGATGGATGAAACTGATAAGGTATTATTATTTCATGATCAATTACCATCATAGAAAATAAAATAATGTGGAAGACGCATTGAGTTGAAAAAATCATGCATCATTAACCATGATAAAATTGGAACATAATCCTCTGATTAATGATTTGATGAAATTTTCATAGACGTTATTGTTGCAGGAAATTCCTTTATTTTGTTTTATGTGTCAGTGTAGTCATCTCCATCAGATAGAATTAATAAATCACATAAGGGAGACCATGAGTTATAGAAAAAGGTATCATTTTTTATGAAATGAAAATTTCTTGAATTTAATGTCGATAAATATTTTGTTTTGAGATTTTGGAAGAGATTATGCGTTCCTTGTGATTCGTTGTTGAAGAAAAACATGTTAAGTGAAGATCATAGTTATCTATTTTCAGCTCATCCAGGAAGCACTAAAATGTATAGACACTATCATATGTATTATTGGTGGAATGTAATGAAAATATATATCAATTATTTTATCATGAAATGTTTGACATGTCAATAGGTTAAAATAGAGAGGCAACAACAAAAGGGGATGATTCAGTACCAAAGTGGAAATGATAAAATATATCTATGGACATTGTGGTGGGACAACCAAAGCCATCTTGTGGTTATAAAGTGATTTGGGTTATTATTGACCTACTGACTAAATCTATACATTTATTTCATATTCGAGATACTATGTCCTTAGATCAACATTATCAATTGTAACTCAAATATATTGTCACATTATATGTAGTTCCTCTTTCCATTGTATCTAATCTTGATCCTAGGTTCACATCTAACTTTTGGAAAGGACTTTAGAAGTCATGGGTAACTGAATTAAATTTATGCACAACATTTCACCCTCAATACGATGGATAGTTGGATAGCACTATTCATACATTTGATGATATGATTCGATCTTATTGAATGGACTATTAGAGAGGTTGGGATCAACATATTTCTTTCGTTGAGTTTTCTTATAATAAAAGTTTTCATTCTAGTATACAAATGGAACCTTATTGAGGAATTATATGAAATGTGGTGTCATATTCTAGTATTTTTGGATGAAGTCATTGAAATGAATTTGATGGGACTATAATTAGTAGAGGAGGTGTATGAGAATGTAAAGATGATCTAGAAACACATGAGGACATCTTAGAGCTAGAAGAAAAGTTATGCATATAATAGGAGGAAATACATTTATTTTGAGGTAGGTGATCGTGTTTTCCTTAGAATCTCACCTTGGAAAAGTGTTATGTGTCTTGGTAATAAAGTAAATCTGAGTACATGGTTCATTGGAAATTATAAAATCCTCGATAAAATTTATTAGTGGCTTACCAAGTAGCTTTGCCTCCAAGTTTATCTTAGGCACTTAATGTTTTTAATGTTTCAATGTCAGGAAAGTATCTTCTAGATCTGTATCATTATTTTTTCCTAGATGTAATATAGCTAGAATAAAACATTTTATATGAAGAATAACATATTCTTATTCTTGATCATATAGAGAAATTATTGCAGAACAAGGAAATTCAATAGGTTAAGGTTTTGTAGAGAAACCACATTGTTGATGACGAAACATGAGAATATAAAAATGTTCTGAGGGATTGTTATCCCCATTTTACTAATAAGTAAATAAAAATTATGAGGATATAATTTATATATGAGGGGGAGAATTAAAAAACCTAGGTACTTATAAAAGAAATTTCTTTCAATCTAGAATTAAATAGTTAAATTGTTTATCAATGTATAATAAAATAAGTGGTATTTATAGAAATTAAGGAATCTATAATAATGGAATAGTAAACTCACCTGTGAGAGTATAAATAAAATTTATTTATCTTATAAGTTATAATATGATATATTTATATCATGGAATAAGTAAATAAATTTTTTAAAAATGACAAATCAATTATTGGAATTTTTGTGAAACAAAAATATTTATTTAAAATTTTATAATTAATATAATGATTGAAAATAATATTTATGTGAATAAAATATAATAAAAAATTAATATTTTTTTATCTTATGATTATAAGATAATTTTATGAGACCTTAATTATGTTTTCAAAGTGTAAAAAAATCAGTTATAAATTTAAAATCGATATTTTTTGAATAAATGATCATCTTAATTAAAAATTAAATTTCTTATATTTATAAAATTATTTTCATAAAAAGGAGTTAATTTTTTAATTCTATATGTTGAAAAATTTTTAGAGCAATTTTTTGTATTTTTCTAAAATAGTTGAATTTTTGGTGAATATTGAAATATGATAATTTATGATATAAGCTAAATACATGAATTATTGAGTCATAAATGATGTATGGATGATTTAATCCCATAATATTAAAATATCTATAATTATTTTAATATATTTAGTGATAATTATGAAACTATTCATAGTCTTTATTCAAAAATAATAAACCGATGAATAAAATAATCAAAAAAACACCCCTCTCTTCCATTATAAATACCACCCTTCAACACCTATTATCCTTGAAATTAAAAGCCTTATATATTTTTTAATTTCTAACCAATTAACTTTACAAGAATATTTCCCAAATCCATGACATGATGGTATCACCAAAATTCCAAAACCAAGTGCCTTAATGAGGTTCTCAAGGAATACCATTTCAATTTCTTTTATTTTCTTTTCAATTTCGTTTATTTTGTTGTTATCCTCTCACCTCCCCCCTTACAAGTGACATGATATCTCTAGTATCTTACATACACTAAAATGTTATTTTCTCAATGGAATATCCATTATCAAACCACTCCTCTTTTCCTCTTATTTTAAAAAATAAAAACATCATCCTTGATGTGTGAATTTACCATCGTTGTGAATAATGTGTTTTCATTTTCTTTATAACCTTCATGGATGGTCATAAAACCATTATTATGGTTAAATAATATTTTATTATTCATATTATAATTTATATAATTTTATAGAACTAATATATAAAAATTATATTAAATAAAATTATATAAGTTCGTGATCGTTGTAAAAACTACCAAAATAAATTTAATCATTTTCATTAATGTTTTATCAAAAAAATCATCCTCATATAAAAAAATGATATATGGTACCATTTAAAATTATTTAAACATATTAATACCATTTATTTCTACTTCCAAAGTTTTTATTCCATTTGAAAAGAAAATCCATAATGAAATGAGCATGGAAACCATGAAAAGAACCCACCCGAAATAGTGGAGGTAACAAAATATTATAAAAAATGGGTGGAAATTTGTTATAAAAGCATCATATAAGGTATTATATGTATGAATATATTTCTTTAATATTTTAATAACACTCTTTAAACCATTATATATGAGGTTTTAACATGTTTTAGGTAATAAAACCCCGAGGTAAGTGACCTTTTTATTAAAATCCTCTTTTAAATCTCTATTTTTCTTTTCAAAATTCAAAAAATAAATATTTTTAAGCTACACGTGTTACTATTTTATGACTATGTTCTGGTTCTTGGGAATTTTTTATGATTAAGGGTTGGACCTATATCTCCCTCCAATTCATTGAGTATGTTTATGTTGGAGGTCGACCGTAATGGTTACTCCAAGTGTAACTGTGATGGTTACACCATATGGTAGCTGCGAGGGTTACATCAAAAGGTAGTCATGAGGGTTATATTATATGGTAGCCATGAGGGTTACAAATCTTATGGTAACCATGTGGGTTACAATATTAATTAAGTAATTTCCCATGTTATCTATATGGTTTTATTTATGTTTTCTATGTTTTATGGTAAAATCTTGTATTTAGAAAATAATTATATGATACATTATTGGTGAGAAGTGTGAATTAATGAAAATGATTTCATATATTTACAAGTATTCATGGAATAACAGATCCATTCTATTTTATTTCCCTTACTGATAATCTTGTGCTCATCACATGTTTTTAAAATGTTTTTCATAAGGTTTAGGGATGGGTATGAGAATTGAATAATCCAAGATAAATATTTAGAATATTTTTAATGAAAAGATTTCACATTTTATTAAAAACACTTGTATTTTAGAAAAAATGGATACTATTTTTATAGTACCCACTTCGTATTCTTGTGAGTTATCATGTATTCTTTATGACCTAATTACCTAAAACTATAAAACAAAATTATCTATGGGAATGTAATAAGGTGAATTATATTTGAATTTAACATTTTATAAAAATTTTAAGGTCAGTTAATTATAAAAGTAACATATAATATGTGCAAAATATACAAAACCATGGGAAAACATCTTGGTTATATTCTTATAAATGTATCATTTAAATGTTGTAATTACATTTCCATGTTATGATTCAAGTTATTTTAATTAAGTTCTACCTTACTTTACATTAATCATTCCTTAATAACATTCCTCATGATCTTATTAATATTCCTCATGATCACATGTAAACTATTTTCCTTTACTGGGCATCATGCTTACCCCTTTCCTTTTATGTATGTCCCCAGGATATGAGATGAAATAAATGTACTTAGGATGAATCCATGATTATATCTTTAGATGTATTTAGATGTATGTATTATGTTTTCATATATTATTTACCTTATTTAAAAGAAACTAAACATTAAAAGATCTTCTTTTTGTACCATGTAAATGAAATATTTATGTAATAAAAAGGGAGGATGCCATAGTTGGCATCCAAGGAACTTTTAGTTATTTTTGGGAATTAGGAATAGAAATCCTTAGTATAAACCCTATATAAATGTTTAAATATAAGAAAAAATTCTGTAATTTTGGTTAAATATTTAGTAAGTTGTTTCCCAGAAACAAAATCCATAATTGGATATGAAAATGTGGATATGGCTCTAGAACATATCTATCTATGGGTAACACAAACAAAACCACTTTGGGATAGAATCTAATTGGAGCTGGTGCATGAAAATGAGTCCTGATGCACTCACGGATTTACAATCTTGTGGGATATGTTTGATTAGTCACAATATTTTATGCACCATTATGAAGGATTTATATAAAATATATTTTTTGTTAACAATAAAATAATTAATCATGATGTTTTATGACATAAAATTAGTTTCAAATTATAATATTCTTAAAAGAAACATGTTTCACAATAAGGTTTTCTTATTTTAGAAAATTTTAGGAAATTGGAGGAACTATGTAAATGGTGAGCGCAACAGACCATGCACTGATAACCCTCTGATGGAAGCCGAAATGTAAAAATTCATGAGAATGATGAATTACTAACTGTACTTATGATCAATAACCTGAATTGATACAAGATACCGAATTCACCTAAAATGGAATAATTTACGTTGAGTCCTTTATGAATCAACGACCATGCTTTTTAGTGGATCTAATGACCCTTTTATTTATGAAAAATGGATAAAAACTATAAAAAATGTTTTTTTTCTATACTCCATTATTCAGAACAATAGAAAGTCACCCTAGAAGTATAATGCTTAGAGGGAGAAGTCGATCAGTTTTGGAAACTAATTAAAAGATGAATCCTATAAAAGAGATTGATGTTATGGAGTGGGAAGAGTTCAAGTGATAATTTTTTAATAAATATGTTCCCCATTCGATGCGAATGAAAGTGTACAAGGAATTCCTATAACTGAAGCAGAAGGAAAATGAATCCTTTGGATTATATGAGATTAACATTACAAGTCATTCTCGTTAAACCTATATCTTTTTATGGATCCTAATGGAATAGTTTATAGATTTTTCGGTGGACTAAGACCTCATCTATGGAGGAATCTAACCAATCAAGGATATTATAACTATGAGGAGATAATGTGAAGTGCTATAAAGGTTGAAATGGACTTTAGAGAGATGAAATTGACACGCAAATTGAATTAAAAGAAGAAATATTTGGATCAAAAATTAGGGAGTAATGTTGACCATGGAATACGTGGAAAGAAAGAACAACTTCGTACATGCAACAAATGTGAGAATAAGTATTCGGGGAACTACTTTCTCAATAGTGGAAAATGTTACAAGTGTAGAAGAGATGTCCATATAGCTCTGAACTGTTGTTGTGAGGTGAAGCCTCAAATTCTCAACACTATGAAAAAGGGTAGATGGCGCTGGTCCATCTTGAAGTTTAATGCTTTAAGTATGGAAAACATGGGTACTTTTCCAATAAATGTCTAAATCAGAAGATAATGGATGAAAATCACCATCAACCTCAGCATATTCCAAAAGAGTAAGGTCAGTTTTTTCTATCTCGACATCTGAACTAGAATATCTAAATTATATGGTTTAAGGTACTCTTAATGATCTATCAAATATAGAAAGTCCTTTGTTATTTTGGTTTTACTCATTCCTTTATTTCATCCATGTTTTCAAAGAATATAGAATCAATCTAGGAACTTCTAGAAGTAGTGTTTTTAGTAAAGACTTCTGGAGGGGTTATCCAAGTATCAAAAACATATAGAAACTCTAGTATTAACATTGGAAAACAAAATCTCATCATAAATCTAGTAGTAATTCCCATAAAAAAATTGAAACTATACTAGGGATGTATTGGATCTCAACATAATTATATGATCAACTAAAGAAGCAAGGAAATATCAGTAGTCTTGAATGCACAACATACAATTATTTTCAAAGGAGATATATCCCAACATAATATTTGACTAGAAGAAAATCCATTTTCCTTATTAATGGGAATTATTGGTGAATAGAAAGATGGAAATGAAAGTATAAGAGAACAAAATCTTTGAATTTATGAGGAATACATTGTTGTTTTTCAAGTGGAGTTACCTAGATGTCCCCCAGAAAGAGAGGTAGTGTTCTCCATTGAGCTCATACCTGGACCCAAACTAATATCAATGACCCTACATAGAAAGGAAAATGTGGAGCTGGATGAATTAAAGAAAAAAATACAAGATCTTTTGAACAATGGATTTATTTGACCAATAGTTTCTACTTTGGGAGAACTTGTTCTCTTTGTAAAGAAGAAGGATTGATAAATGTGGTCATGAATTGATTATAGAGAACATAACAAGATCACATTAAAGAATAAGTACCATATATTAAATATTGATTATTTATTTGACCGCCATAGTGGGGGTTATTCTTCTCTATGATTAATCCTTTATTGATTTATCATCAATTGAGGGTGAAAAATAAGATATCACAAAGACCAATGTTTTCTCAATATATGGGAATTATGAGTTTGTTATGCCCTTTCTCTGGAATAATTCACGTACTATATTTTTGGATGTGATGAATAGAGTCTTTAAGGACTACCTTGATAAATTTTCAGATTTTTTATTGATGATATTATGATATATTCAAAAATTCACAAGGAGCATGAGGTTCATCTAAGGGTTATATTGAAAACTCTAAGGAAGTAGGGTCTATTTTGAAAGTCCCAGAAATTGGATTTTTTTTACGAAAAGTTTCTTTATTCAGGAAAATTGTAACCAATGATGGAATCTCAGTTACCCCTACCGTGAAAAAGGTTGTGGAGGAGTGGCCTCATATTACAACCGTAACACATATTTGTAGTTTCCTTACTTAAGGAGGATATTATATGAGGTTTTTGAAAACAAATCATGACTTTCTAATCCACTAACCATGTTAACATGAAAAAGGTCTAAGTTTATTTGGGAAAATGAGTGTAAAGAAATTTCTCAAGAGATAAAAAGAGATTGGTGATTGAACCTGTGTTAACTCCACACTCTATTGAAGAAGGATTCTTTATTTTTAGAGATGTATTTCTAAAAGGTATTGGGATAATTCTCATTCAAAATGACTAGGTGATTGCTGATGAATATCAACAGTTAAATCACCATGAAAATAATTTTCCAATGCAATACCTGTATTTAGCTACAATTGTTTTTTCTCTAAAAATATAGAGAAACTATATTTATGGTTTGGAATATGATATATACACAAACCATCAATGTTTTAAGTATATATTCACAGAAAATGAATTGAACATTAGACAAAAAAGATAGTTGGAACTTCTTAAAGGATATGATTTTTCTATTCATTATCACCCCAAAAGAGAAAACAAATTCACTGATGCATTAAGTAGTAAAGGCCCTGTTGTGCTGACAATTATGAGAATTCCAGGATATCTTTTGATCAAGTACCTAGTAAAAATGGACATGGGAATCATTAGGTAAGAGATATCATAAAACCTATCCCAAATGATTTCTCACCCATAATTACCAGATAAGATAAGGAAATATCAAATAGAAGATCCCTTGTTACAAAATAAGACAGAGTATATAAAGAATGGGAAGTTTTATGAGTTCAATATTGATCAAAAGGTTTACTTAAATTTCATACAAGACTATCTGTTCCATCTATTCTGATGATAATAAAGAGGAAGTAATGGATTGTGCTCATAGCTCTACATTCTATATACATCCTTGATGCACTAAAATTTATAGGGAAATTTGTGATCATTATTTCTGGTATCATATGAAAAGGGATATTTTTTTACTATAATTGAAAGTTCTTGGTATGTCTGTAAGTGAAGGCGAAGAAAACAATTCTAAAAGGGGTATTGAAACCACTTCCCATACTAACATGGAAGTTTGAATATATCACTATGGAAATTTTCACTAGTATCCCTAGAACATCCAAATGAAACAATGTGATATATGTTATAATGGATCTACTCACCAAGATTTCACATTTCATCCCTATTCAGGAAGATTTCTCTCTTGGCCAACTAGGAAAGATATACATAAAGGAAGTGCCGAGGTTTTATGGGGAACCACTTTCCATCATTTTTGATCATGATCCAATGTTCACATCTAAATCATTGATAGGTCTTCAACATTATCTAAATACTAAATTGAATTTCAATATGGATTATTACCCTTAAACTGATGGCCAATATAACAGGACTATTTAGAAACTCGAGGACATGCTGAGAACATGCTCAATTAAATTTAAAGGTGGATGGTATCAACACCTACCATTAATGGAGTTCTCATACAACAATATATTCCACTAAAGTATTAAATTGACACGCTATGAAGCTCTATATGGGAAACCATGTTGAACTCATACATGTTGCAATGATGTTGGTGACAGAAAGATCCTTGGGCCTGATTTTGTGAATGAAATGACAAAAAAGTTCATGATATCCAGTAATATATAAAGGATTATTAGATTCAGTATATGATCTATGCTGAAAACTATCGAAGGGACTTGAAGTTTGATGTTGGAGTCCAGGTTTTCCATAAAATATCATTATGTAAGAGAATCTTGTAGTTTTGGACAAAAGGGAATCGTAGCCCTTTGTACATTGGACCCTATAAAATATTTTATCACATAGGAGAAGTGGAATTTTAGTTTTCAATTACACAAAATATGGCTCAATTTTAGGATGTATTCTAAGTATCTCTCTTGAGGAAGTACATACATGATCCATCACATGTACCAAATTTGGAGGTGGTTCAAATGTAACACAAACTCTCTTATGAGGAGTATCCTATCGAGATGTTGGATCGTAGTGTATAGGTTATACAAAACAAGATTATCCAACTCATAAAATTTTTGTGTATGAATCATAAATACGAAGAAGCAACTTGGGAACTAGAGGAGAAAATGGGACAAAATTACCCGCACCTTTTCTCAAATGAGAGAATGTGTTGAAAATTTCAGGGATGAAATTTCTTAAAGAGGGAATAATGTAATGAACCAAAAGTTTTAAATGATAATTTTTTTCCTGAAAATGTGTTATTTTATTTTACACAACAAAACTACATCTATTTAATAATGAAGTGATATTTATAGAATATAGAGGGAAATTCGACCATTAGTATTCGACCGTTATATGATCATTGGTCAAATATGACCATTGGTCAATATGATTGTTGGAAACATACTCTTGGTAATAATTTTAATGTCATAATTAGTGTTTATAAGTTTAAATGAAAAAGGATAATTAATGTAGAAAAGGGAATAGATGACCTCAACTAGTAGATCCATTCCTTATGAAGCCCATTTGTTAGAACTTAGGAGGAAGGTATCATCATTGGGATTCTTAATTAATGAATCCAAATATGAGCTTCAATAAGCGAAGTTTGAATAAAATATTTTATAAGAGAAGTTCAAGTTAGTGTAAATTACCAATCGGACGTTGTTAATCAAGCCACCCCATGAATTTATCATTATTGTAAACCATACCCATATGCCATATTTGGGTTTTATAAGGGGTTATGTGTCCCAACATTAGTTACATAAAGTGTAATTTCATTGTATAAATAAAATTTTAATTCCATAAATTCCTTTTAAGAACAATTCTAATTAAATCTGAAAAATTTGATGAATTGATTATCAGACACAAATTATATTTTTCAGAAATTATGTAATTGTTTTATAATAAAATAAGGTATTATGAATAAAATTTATTTTAAAGAAATATTATGATAAAACACTATTATTTAAATATAAATGATAAAATAATTTTATTCGGTTAATGAAATTTTTTAGGTGTGAAAAAATTTACTATGCATTCTAAACCCGCTATTTTTTTAATAAATAAGGTTTTATTATTTAAAAGTTAATATTATCATACTTGGAAAATTATTATGATAAAATAAATTTCAGTTTTGAGATTCAAACTTCAAAATTACTTTAGGATGAATTTAAGAAAATTTTCTAAAGTACTTTATTTTCCTATGAATAGTAAAAATACTGTTTGAGGTTTTCAGTATGTTTAATGAATTTATAATTATTTTATAATGATGTAATAACTAATTAACCACAATCCAAAACTTAAAATATGTTATCTTATTAATATCAAGTATTTTAATGTATTTTAATGAATTTCCAAACCTATAATATACATTCTAAAGTCTAAAATGGAAACATAGTCTTCAAAAAATTATTTTTTGGAAATATTACATTTACTAGAAAAAAGATTAAATATAAAATGATGTTGTATTATTTTAGGTTAAATTAACATAAAAAATTTCCCAAATATCCAAAACCAAGTGTAAAAACCATTGAAGATCCCATGTTTTTTCATTTTATACAACCTAGATTTCCAAGGCATATATTTCAAAATTATTAAACAAATCCAACACTTTTTCTACATATACCCACCAATTTCTCAATTTAATTTCACTAAAAATCTACCCTCCATGAAGCTATGGTATTTTTACCTAACAAGGAGTCCCTCCACTATGTTTTAAATCCAGCAAGGTCCCAATCCTAATGTTTTCGGAGTAAATCTTCAATGTAAGGGAACTATAATTATTTTATCTTCAATTCAAGAACCTATTTTGTATGCATATTATAATTGTCATAATTAATCTCTTTTATTACCATTTTATTCATACCCTTAATTAAAAATTATATATTATGAATGGGATACACTTTTTTTCTATCATTTTACACATTCTTAAAACCAAATTTTATACCCTTTATGCTGCTAAATTTACCTCTCAAAATTTCCCTATTCTCTTTAAGAAACTCAATTTTATTTTCCTATTTTGAACACCTAAGAATTTTTTTTAAAATGTTATTATCCTAAATATAAAAATATTTTGATTTATTTTGGGATTAACATACATGAGACAAACATTCCTTTTATATGTGCTGGAAATTACATATTGATCATGTTTTAAAGCACTTTTGAAAAGCCCTGATTTTGATACGAAAACCATATATTTATTCTCCAAAATTTATTTATAAAATGTTTGATTATGATATATGTGGATAACATTAATTAATAAATATTAAGGGTTCACCCTTATAGTGATCCAATTCATTGGGTAGAAAGTTTAATCTCTAATGATTACATGTTTTACAATACCTTAGTGAATAACTTTGGTATTTTTCATTTATGACTTTTTGGTGACAAACCTTGGTGATATACTTTTGAATATATCATTTAAATGTTTTAAAAACATTTACCTGTTATGATTCATGTTATTTTTATTAATTTATTCCTTATTTTTCTTTTCCTATGCCTTAATGATATTCTTCTTGCTTTTATTAATATTCCTTATGATCACATGTAAACTGTTTTCCCTTACTAGGCCTCATGCTCACCCCTTTACTTTGATGTATGTCTCATAGATATGATATATAGTAAATATACTTAGGCTGAACCCATTGTAATTTATTCTAGTTTATTTATAAGAATGTGTTATGTTTTTATGTATTATGTTCCTTATTTCCATGAAACTAAACATTAAAATATCCTATGTTTGTACCATGTCAATGAAAATTTTTTGTAATAAAATGAGTGATTACATAGTAAACACAGGAGACTAGATGAGACATAGGTATTGTGCTCCCCTATGATCTGATTCATGAAACATTATGTTTATTGAGCCAACTAAATGTAGTGATTCTGGTTACAGGGTAGAGACCTAAAGAAGGATAACATATCATTCTTCTTTCCACCTATGTTTGAAATTGGTTAAACTTGGGATAGGTTGAAATCATAACAAGATAATTTATAATTTATTAACTAATGATAAATTATCCAAATTCCAAGTTTAGGATTCAAATAGTTTATTATTTTTACAGGCATGGCTCTAGGTTTATTTCCTCATCAGGTTTGTTCCAAAGATGTCCAATAAGATGTGATCGCATATTACTGTAGAGTAGAGGTCGATGATAACAACACTTGGAGGAGGATACTTTGAGAGTTTCATCACTATAGTATAAAAAATTAATAGGGATCAATTTCATATTCATTAATAGAATAATGGTTGGATGAGGTTGGGATAACATTCTATTCGATCTGTTCTTAAAAGGAGCACTGTGTTCCATTGGCCATGAAAATGCTGCATGGAGCAGCGATGAAGTGGTGGTTCTTATTTCTCAAGGTTCATGAGGAGTCTGTAGTCTCATGAGAGAAGTTCTAAGACCAATTCAAAGTATATTTACTTTCTTCAACCCTGAAGGCGACTAGTCTCTAGGTTATTCATACAATTTCAAATGGAAGTTCTAGAATGCGAGAGTTCGGGATCAATTTCAGTACCCTTCTATGATATGATTCAGACCAATTTTCATATGAGGAAGATAGGGTGAGGAATTTCACGGAGTCTTTGCATCTATATATCCAGTGATAGGTCACCACGTTTATGCTTAAAACGTATCTCAAGGTGCAAGGGAGAGAATATGTTACTGAGAGGACACTTTCCAAAATCAATTCTTCATGAGAGGAGAGTCTCCAGGATTCTGAACAAAGTAGATCTACGGTACACGGTTCTCAATTTTCAGGACAGAGGAGATTTCAATCATTTGGGGGGTAGGTCCTAGCCCTCAACATCTCATTACTCCAGGGGTGGGGTCTCATTAAAATATTCCAAGGGATCTGATGTATATTTTTCTTATGGATGATGAGGTCATTACACTACTACAAAACTAGCCCTTACTAGTGCGTGTATTTATCAGTGATAGAAAAAATGATGATAAATGTCATATTTATCAATGCTAAAGAAAGCTATGATAAATTCATCCTTTTATGAGCACTTTTTTGAGAGTTGAAAAGGGGAAACTTTATCAATGATTTATTTTTTGCGTTGATAAAGTTAACCTTTGTCAACGCTTTATTTTTAGCACTAATAAAGGGTATCCTTTATCAGCGCTGTATTTTTTGTGCTGATAAAGGGCACCCTTTATCAGAACATTATTTTTAGCGCTGATAAATATTTATTTCATTAGTTCTTTTTTAGCACTACTAAAAGTACTAATAAATAAAATGAAATAATTAAATAACTAAAAAAATAAAAAAAGATTTTATTTAAAAAAATATTACAAACTTTATTAATTAAATAATTGTTGATAAAAATGAATAAATTATTTATACATTTTTAAATATTAATCATTTTTAATTATATAATTATGATAATTAATGTTATTAAATTTTATATATTAAATATATAGATATAGATATATTAATGTATATATATATGATTTATGTATTGATAAATATTTATGCTCTTTACATTAAATAGTCATATATTTTTTGAATAATGGTTTATAATTAAAAAAATAATATGAATTAAAAAATTTGACTAATTTCATAGTTCTTGACATGTAATTGAATATCGTTTGATTTTTCAATTTAACATAGATCGAATGTGTGTTGTATTGATTTCACATATACATAATTAATGTATTTTTATATAAAATGCACACACACAAAACATAACCATTTTTTTAATATTGATAAAGTGTACATATTCTTAATTTATTCAATTTCACTCATTTTTAACATATATGCATGCACTTAAAATGAGATATTCATTAATAATATTTAAAATATATTTATAAGAAAATATTTAAAAATAAACATATTTATTAATGTACATTTACTATATTTATACAATTATATATTTATAATTATAAATAAATAAATATTTTTTTTTAAAATTATTTATATAATTATAAATACATAATTATATGTATTTAAATTATTATCAAATTTATAATAAAACTATTCAAATAATGAATATATTTACTATATTTATATTTATTAATATATTTTAAATATATATATGTATAATTATATAAATATATATAATGATATAAATATTATTTTTAAAAAATATTTGTATAAATGATAAATAAAAATTTATAAAATTATAATAAATTTATTTAAAAAGAAATATATTAATGATATTTATATTTATATATATTTATTATGTATATATAAATATTTACACTTTTATTTATAATCACAATTATAAATCCTTTATAAACGCTAGGAAAAGCGTTGATAAAATTGATATTTATCAGTGTCCTAACTTTAGAACTGATAAGTTTGATTTTATCAGTTCTTTTTTAGTGCTGATAATGAATCGTCTTTATTAACGCTAAAAAAGCACTGATAAAGAGTCCTTTTATTAGTGCTAATGTAATAATCACTGATAAAAAGAATCTTTATCAGTTCTTATTTGTAAGTGCTGATGAAGGCGTCCTGATCTATTTAAAAAAACCTAACCATTTTCGAAGCTGTTAGGATATAAGAAGTTCTCCTCGGAAGCCACCATTTGTCAGCGCTCCTCCTATGTGAATCGAAGCTCAAATCACACCACTCGAGTGCCTCCAGTTGCTCAAACATATCATCTGACATCTAGTGCCTGATTGTAGTTTGGTCTTCCAAAGAGGGACTCAAATTTTCTTCAAGCTAGTGAGGTAGGCCTTGCAATTTTCTTTATGTATTTTTGGATTCATTTTTTATTTCATCTTCTTTATTTTTTTAATGATCCATTTTTTATGATGTGTTATTTACGATTGTTTTTGATGCATTGTTTAAGGAATCATTTGTGGTCCATTGTTTGTATTGACTACTGATGTATGATCTGTTGTTTATATCTTACACTGAAACATTGGATTTCATTATTTTTGTTTTACTGCTATGTTTTATATCTTCTTAAAAATTTCTTTTAGATACATATATAAATATATATAAATTTTCATTTATATTCTTGTTTATTGAATTTATATTTAAGGCACATTGGTGGTTCCCTAATGATTATATATATGATGCCACCTTTCATGGACACCTCAGTTGACATGAAGCTTCATATTCTATTTTTTAGGAACAAAGTTAGTGGAGTGATGTATGTTCCTCTATTGGTTATATGTATCATGGGATATAGTTATTGTTATAATTCAATATTGTCCTTATTTTTCTTATAGAGAAGATTCACAGGGGCCATCCCTAGTTAAGCACATGAGGTTTTATCACATCAAGATTTCACTTTTTGAATCATTATAGTGCCTTTAGATCACATTTTGTTTGAATATCATGTTTTTATCTATTTCAAATTTATTATATACTATAAGTGAGTTTTTATACTGGTGGGACATGTATGTGTGTCTATATAGCAATTGAATCATTTTTTCCATATTTATTTACCTTACAACTATTCCTATATTGGGTAATGATGATTTTGGGTCTGCATGTCCATTGACCCCAAGGGTCATGCTAGAATCTTGTTCTAACTTTGGTACTAATTGTTTCTATTTGGGGGGACCACCTCCCATTTATGGGGTTTTACAAAAAATGTTTAAAGAATCCTTTAGTGAATTTGAGGTGCATTAGAGGTAATACGATGATCTAACCTGGTGTTTTTCAGTAATTCAGGCTAGGGTCATTACACTATCCATCTTTAAGTTTACACCTATAATGTTTAGTGATAATATATTTTAGTATCTACCTTTATCACCCTCTCATAATAATATTCTTTGAGATGATTCAACATAGTGTATCCAACCATGTCCTTATTATGTATCATTAAATCCAAGAAATAACTAATAAAAAGATTGATCAGAAATACGATGCATCCCTTATGTGTCTTCTATAGGCATACTTCCCACCCCCACTCTCTTTATGTGGTGTATAATCAGGTATAAAGGATTCCAACAAATTTAACTTATATTCATGGTATAATATAACATGTTAGTGTTTGTACTGCTTCTAGTTTTTTTCACTCGATATGAGATTCTTTTTCTCCAATTTAGATCATAAATAAAGTGATGTAGTTAAGTAACATTCCATTGTCTACAAAAATCAAATAATATTTATTACATTTTAATGATTACTCATTGTGATGTTATTAATTATTATATTATATCTACCACTATGTTTTCAAATCCAAACAGCCCTTATTGTTGGATTTGGAAAATCAAGGAACTCTGAAATTCTAGAAGAAATAATACATATTTCCCTTGTCATAAACCAGATGAGAATGAGAGAGGGATTAGTATCAAAATCCTTGAGATACTACACCAAATTTATAAACATGCATATAGTTTTAAAAATAATGACCTTGATCAATGTATTAATACCCTCTTGGCAAGATTTATTCATTTCCTTCCAAATATACCATAATTATAATAAAAAATGATAATTCTCTTCCTATTATCATTAACATTATTCCTTGATCCATGAAACCATTGATCAAGTTGATTGAATTATATTTTATTATTCTTGTTTATTAAATTTTAGTTTCTTATTACTCTTTAATTTTCTATTTTCTATTTTTAATTTTTAGGGGATTTGAGAGTGATTTTTTGTGGACTAATTCTTTTCATAAATTCAAATACCCATTTTCTTCAACCTACTGAAATTATTTGAAATAAACAAATATTGAGATTACCTTATTATAATTATCTATAACTTTCACTTTTGATAATAGATATATTATGTGTATTAATTTATATATTGTATATAATTAATCTTTTATGAACACAATAAGATGTATATGAACTGAAAATGGATTAACACTTATCATTTGAAAAATTAATATAAATATGGAGTTAAAGAGTTCATCAATTTGTAAGAGAGCACATAGAAGACCCTTCTAAAATCCTCTCTTGGTGTTCACAATATTTTTATTCAAGAAAAATTGGTCCCAAAGAGTTTTGAGAACATTTTATTTTTCGTAGAATAGACCAAAGCTATAAATATTGGACTTAACATGGGAAAAAACTTAATGTGGACATCGATTGGGATGATACTACGATTTATGAATCATTTTTTATGAATAACTTTGTAAAATATAATGGATTTCACAAGGAATAAATGAAAATAGAAATTGAATATGAACTTTTTGATTTAAAAAAGTTTCTTGAAGAGTTAAATAGTTGTTCCAGGAAACCATTATATGATGGTTGTACAAAATACATAACATTGTCAGCTGTATTGAAGTTATATAATTTGAAAGCTGCCAGCGAATGGAGTGACACCAACTTTATAGAACTACTTGGTCTTCTAAAAGATATGCTACTAGAATAAAATTAACTAACATGGAAAACATATGATGCTAAATGAATTTTATGTTCAATGGGATTGATCTATAAAAAATACATTTTTATCCAAATTATTTCATATTGTTTTACAAGGACCATGAATCACTCATAAAAAGATCTAAGTGTGGATTTGATCAATACAAGAAAAATGAATCAAGTCCTTTGAAATATGTATGGTATATTCCTATCATTCCATGGATTAGAATACTATATAGATGTCAGGAAACCATGAGACAATTAACATAGAAAGAAGATACTATAATTAAGTATGGGAACATACATCATCCAAAAAATTCTCTTTAGTGAAAGAAAATTGATTACGAGTTTCTTGAATTTGTAGATGAGTCAAGAAAAATTCATCTTGCGTTTTGTAAAGATGGAATAAATATATTTGGTTTATAGATTAGTACTCATAGTACATGTCCTGTCATGTTGTTAAATTATATCTTTCTACCATGGTTATGCATGAAGAAAAAATACATCATGTTGTCTCAGCTTATATTGGGACTAAAGCAACCCAATAATGATATTGATGTCTATTGGGATCAATTGATCGAATATCTGAAATTGATGTGGTATAAAAGTGTTAAAATGTATGATGCTCATATAAGTGAAGAATCCACATTAAGGGTCATTTTTTCGGAAAGATAAATGAATTCCCCACTAATGGAAATTTATCAGGCTATAGCATTAAAGGAATTTTAGGGTGTCTAATTTGTAAAAAATTCCCATACTTAGTTTGGTTGAAACATTCATAGAAGACTGTTTTTTTAGGAAATTATAAATTTTTACCATAGTGACAGAAATAACAATCTTAGACAACAAAATTCAATGGGAATATCAAAAAAGGTACAACACTGTCTCCAGTAAAAGGTAATCAATTGCAAAAAAAAGTAAAAAATATTAACACTATTTTTGGTAAACCATTTTTAGAAAACAAAATTTAATTGATAGTGTTATTGGAACATTACTAAATGTTCCTATAAAATGAAAGATGGAATCATTTCTTGGTCAGACTTCTTTGGAATGGGGATAAGGGAAGGGTTGGTGCGAGTGAAGGGTAAAAGGTATATTTTTCTTTCTCCAGTAGCTTACAATATATCTTGACAAGAAAAAATGAAAATTTTCATTTTCCTTACTAGTGTAAAATTTCCATAGGGGTATTCATCAGATATCACGAATGTCATGTCCATTAGTAATTTGAAGATAAAAAGACTAAAATCACATGGATGTCACGTTTTGATGCAATATTTAATGCCTATAACTTTATGTTTCATTCCTTTTAAAAATGTATGACATACATTAAACAGACTCTATATCATTTTCAAAGCCATATGAAGTAAATTTGTACACCCAATGAAGTTTCCCATCATGAATAAGTAGATTTTAGTCATATTATGTTATTATAAATGTTTTTCCTACCATCATAATTTGATATGATGGTACACCTGATGGTTTAATTGCCCAGATAGGTTCAACTATGTGGTCTTATCCATTATAGATGAATGTACCCCATTCAATGGTATATGAAGAATTTGAAAGGGTATTCCAAGAATCAAATTTAGCTATAAGGTTGTATTATAGAACAATATATTGTTAAGAAGGATACTGAATTGTGTACCGATTACCTATCAGATATTGCAAGAATCAGTCTCCTAAGATCTCATAATAAGGAATGCCTTATGGGAGAAGGTATTTTCTGAATAGATTTTGTTATAATAACCTTGACAGAACATGAGCAAGTACATCTTTACATATTACATAATAGTAACGATATTGATCCATACATTTAATCCAACAAATAAATTCTTATATATTTGAATCCATCAAGGGCAGGAGGATGGATATCAAAATAAACATAATCAATAGTTTATATAATGGTTTAGAGATCAAATTTATAAGGAGTTATTTGAAAATCTGAATTCAATTGATGAATGGATTAAATGGATAACTAGAGGACTAAATGAAAATATTATATCTTACAATGGTTTTGTAATAAATGGTTATGCCTTCTATATATAATAACATGCTGTCGTCAGTATGATGAATAACAATGGTGTTATTCTTGTAGATGAAGCAATGTACATATCTAGTTCCAAGGATATAAACATAATTTATGCAAATATGTTATATTTTTGAATTATAGAATAGATATCAAAGTTAGATTATAAAACATTTCAAGTGCTGCTTTACCACTGCATATGGTTTTATTATATAAATGGAGTGAAAGTTGATGAAATGGGATTTGTTAAGGTGAATTTCAATGTGGAAGGGAACAAACATGAGTAGTTTATAATGGAATCCCAATCAATGCATGTATTTTATGTCTCTGATCTGACAAACATGAATTGGTCGATTGTTCTATCGGTGACTAAAACAAATGTTGAGTCAGATGAAAATTCAATCGAGGATGACCCTTTTATTTGGGACATCACAATTAGTTCATGTCAGTCCCAATATAGAGAATGTCTTGTATGTTAGAGGGGAACCCAAAGAGGGGATTTGGATTCTCTATATTGGAACCAAATCATTGAAACATTTAAGAAAATAATGAGGGTTCAATGAGAAGTTAAAAGTGTTTTTTAATATATTATGTTTTCACTCATAATATTATATTTTCTCTACTGTATTAAGATAATGTAAATTAAATTTTTGAATACTCATTCAGATAATTTCTTCTGCACATGATGATATTACCAATCCCTCAGAAGAACAAACTATAATAAAGGAAACCATTTGGAAAGATGAAGAGGTAATGTTACGAAATAATTTCTCTATTTTACTAAAAAAATATATAATAGAACATTGGTTTAATTTTAATTATTCCCTCCAGAGTTCATTTTTTTAGAATATTTCTATCAATGTGTCATGCCTTTTAAAGAACAGAAACGATGCTATATCTGCTCAATCATAGAGGTAATCTTGAGTTTTTCATAGTAAAATCATTTTCCATAGAAGTAATTCATTTTTTAATATTTATTTTTAATTTATTTCTTTTTAGTATTACTCATATAATAATTGTTTTCTTATATAGGTGGATTCTTTTGTTCAAGTTGGGTTGCTCCTTCCATATTTCATGAATTTTTCCACCAAAAAATCCACATAATTCTCCCCCAAAACCATCTCACATATGTAATGGTGCATTTATCAATTTCTTTCAAGTTACCTATAATGTATTTTCAAGAAGAGCAATGAATCTTCCTCTTCTCAATTACAGAGGTAATATTAATGTTTTCATAGTAAAACCATTGTCTATAGAATTAATTTATTATCTCATATTTATGTTTAATTTATTTATTTTAGTATTACTCATATTATTATTGTTTTCTTATACAGGTGGTTTATTTTGTTTGAATTGGGGTGCTTTGTCCATCTTTCATGCCTCACATGCCTTTCTGCATTTATCACTTTTGTTCAAGTTACCTCCACTGACTTTGTACGATGATAAACGATGCTGCCTCTGCTCAATTAGAGTTGTAATCTAGCTTTTTCACACTAAAATAATTTTCCATAGAATTAATGTATTGTTTAATATTTATTCTAATTTATTTATTTTCATTATTTCTCATATAATAATTTTTCCCTACACATGTGGATTCTTTTGTTCGAGTTTGGGTGCCTTGTCTATCTTTCATGCCTTTCTGTACCAATAATCCATAGACTTATTCTCCCTCAAAACCATTCACCTTAATAGTGTTGACATTTATCACTTTTCATTAAGTTCCCTCCACTACTCAATCATAGATGCAATCTTGATATTTGAACAATAAAATAACTTTCCATATAATTAATGTATTATTTTATATTTATGTTTAATTTGTTTCATTTTATTATTAATAATAATAAATATTTTCTTATATAGGTGGATTGTATTTTTCGATTTAATGTGGTTTATTTGAAGTTGCAGATGCATTGTAGGTAGTTTGACAAAAAATGTCAATAGAAATTGTGGTTACATTGACTGTTCATATTATTTTTATATTTTGGGATGTGTAAGAATCATTCACACCTCAATCCAACACACGATGTGACTGGTATGAATTCAATTAATTCTTTCTATTTAAAATTGACATTAATTTTAGTAAAAAAGATAACTGACATACTCAAAACCGATCAAAAATATTTATATTTTTTTTGATACTTTATGAAAATAATCCATATGTTATTTCTAATGTGTAAGATTCAATCACATCTCAATCTAATACACAATGTACCCTATATGAATCAATGTTTCTGTTATCCATTTGAAATCAATATTTCAATTTTAAAAGTGTCACTCACTAAAAAATAAGAAAAAAAGCTTGGATTTTTTTGATAATTTGGGGAATTGATTCATAATTTATTTTTGACATGTAGGAATTTTTCTCACATCCAATGGATACATGATGTGATCTGTATGATTCAAAGTACATGTTTCATGTTTAAAATGAAATTTTAGAAGAAAAAGACACGTGACATACTCAAAAAAGAACAAACACTTTCAGATTGTTTTTAAAATTTTGGAAAATGATCCATACGTCATTTGGGACATGTAGGTTTCAGCCTCACCCCATTCTGCTTCATGGTGTAATTAGTATGAATCTATGTGCATCTTTATTTAAAATTGACATCAATTTTAGTAAAAAAACTATTTTACTCAAAACTGAACAAACACATTCATATTGTTTTGATACTTTAGGAAAATGCTCCAAATTTGGTTTTAGACATGTATGAGTTGGTCACACCTCAATCTAATACATGGTGTGACTAGTATGAATTAAAGTGCGTGTTTTTATTTAAAATTGACATCAATTTTATAAAAAAGGCTAACCGAACCATTCCAAACATTGAAAATGAATTCACATTGTTTAAATACTTTATTAAAATTATCCATAAGTCATTTTTGATATATAGGAGTCAGCCACACCTCAATGCAATATACAATGTGATAGGAATGAGTCAAAGTACTTGTTTCAAATTTAAAGTGACATTTTAGTAAAAAAGAGAAGTGATATAACTCAAAACCAAGAAAATACATTAATATTATTTAGATACTTTAATAAAACGATCCATAATTCAGTTGGGATGAGTATGAATTAGTCCCACCTCAATCCGACACACATTGTGACCAATATGACTCAAAGTGCATCTTTCTATTTAAAATCATCATCACTTTTAGTAAAAAGGCCAAATGACCTACTCAAAACTGAGTTAAAACATTCAAATTGTTTAAATCAATTAGGAAAATTATTCAGAAGCAATTTTTGACGTGTAGGAATCAGCTTCACCTCAACACAATAAAAAATTTGATCGGTATGAGTCAATGTATATGTTTCAATTTTAAAATGAAATTTTAGTAACAAATATAAGTGACATACTCAAAACTGAGAAAACACATTCTTATTGTTTTGAAACATTAGGAAAACAATCTATATGTCATTTGGGACATGTTGGAATCATTCACACCTCAATCTAATGCACGGTGTGACTGGTATGACTCAAAGTGCATCTTTTTTATTTATAATTGTCATCAATTTTATTAGGAAGGGAAACTGACCTACTCAAAACTGAGAAAAAATTTTCAAATTGTTAAAAAACATTAGGAAAATGATCCATAAGTTATTTATGATGTACATGAATCAGCCACACCATAATCTGATACACAATGTGATCGGTATGATTCAAAGTGGGCGTTTCAATTTTAAAATTACATTTTTTTTAAAAAGATAGGTGACATACTCAAAAAAGATAAAACACAGTCAGATTGATTTGAAGATTTAGGAAAATGATCCATAAGTCATTTAGGACATGTAGGAATCATTCAAACATCAATATGATGTTTAGTATGACCGGTATGACTCAAAGTGTCTATTTTTATTTAAAATTGTCATCATTTTTTTAAAATGGACAAATGTCATACTCAAAACTTATAAAAAACATTTGGATTTTTTTGATACATTACAAAAATTACCAATAAGTCATTTGGGATATATATGAATCAGCCTCACCTCAATTCAATACACAATATGCCTGGTATGACTCAAATTTTCCATTATCAGTTTAAAATCGACATTTTAATTCAAAAAGTGTCACTCAATGAAAACTGATCAAATGCACACAAATTTTGTTGACAATTTAGAAAAACATTTCATAAGAAACTTGTGATGTGTAGGAATCCCTTTCAATTCAAACTGATACACGATGTGACCAACATGAGTAATAGTGTGTGTTTCATGTTTAAAATTCCATTTTTGGAGAAAAAAACCAATATACTAAAAACAAAGAAAACACATTCATATTTTTTTGATACTCTAGTACAATGATCCAAATGTAATTTGAGACATGTTGGAATTAGCCTCACCTCAATCCGATGCATGGTGTGAACGGTATGACTCTAAGTGTGTCTTTTTATTTAATATTGACATCAATTATAGTAAAACTAACACTGTTGGTTAATTTATTTCATTATATTATTACTAATATAAGAATATTTTTCTTGTATAAGTGAGTTATATTTCTCAATTATGGGTGTTTTTTTGGAAATTTCATGAGTTGGGTCAGGATTAAATGTTAAAGGAACATTAATGTTTTTGAAGGTATGTAACAATTTTTATTTATGTAATTGTATAAACCAATGTTTGAAATATATATAATATAGTTTTTTTCTTGTGTTTGTATTGTAAATTTCATTTCATTTAAATATTATATTGGTACTAATTTCTATTGATATATGGTGTGTTTTTGGTGTTGTGGTGTGCTGTTACAACACATTGCAGTGCTGCTGAAGTGTGCTGTTGCAACACACTATAGTATGATCCTTTATGAGTGGTTTTATAAGAATAGATAATGGTATACATTATCAGTTATTTTATAAGAACTGATAAATTGTTTCTTAAGAGGTGCTCAATTAAAGCACTGATAAATGAATCCTTTATTAGTGCTTTATTTAATGCTGATAAAGGATCCCCTTATCAGTGCTTTTTCAGTAATGATAAAAGACCAGGTCTCTTAACCTTGATCATGTAGTCAGTGATTTTATAGTATTGGTAAAGGCTATTTCTAGTTCTATTAATGTCCTATTTTATAGTAGTGTTAGAGATGAGAGTTCTATACCTTTTTGAGAAGTCAGTATGTGCTAGGTGTTACTCTAATGGTTCCTCTATTGAGGTAGTAGCAGCCGAGGTGACAATTGTAAGGGGTTGTAGTTTGTGATCAATATAGTGGATATGAGAAATTCATAAGAAATCCCTAAGATTCCTTTTATTCTCAAAGAGAATATTGTGTCAGTGGAGGTGGTTCTCATCAGGGATCTATATGACATGGGGAAGGTTGTGTTCAAATTCATGATTTAGCGTTTCCAGTGGTAGGTGTGCTAGATGTTGTTCGAGGTACCCTTTGTTTTTTCTAAATGGGTTCATGATTTGTTTGATTTTGGATTCAAAAACTCCTTTATATCACTCTCTCTTGTATGTTATTTTGGAAATGAGTTGGAGAGGATTCCAGTACCCTTGGCATTTAATATGCTAGTTAGAGGAAGATCTGACTTATATGAAGTATGTAGGGACTATGAGAAAGTAATGGGGAAGAACCACTCTTGGGGGACATTTCATATGTTTACAGATATAGATATATGAAATCATCCTTGGCATGGAATGGTTTTATTAGATGCAAGATATGATGGATTTATTCAAGAGGTAGGTTGTGTATTATGATGTTGATGGAGAGCCAACATTGGATTTTGGGGAACATGACCTTCATATGGGTTAGAGGTGTGTTCCTTCCTTATCTTCATTGATGGTTGAGTTTATTCTAAGATCATCGGAGGTTCAGTAGTTGATGACTCCCAATGTTGTGGAAGAGTACCTTAATGTTTTTACAGAGGAGGTTTTAATGTTACCCCTTTAACGAGTGATCGAGTTTGGGATTGAGAAATAGCTAGGAGTGTCTCCTACCTTGATGTACCCACACATTATGACACCTTTGTATTTGTGAGAGCTTCTAGTATAGCTCAATGATCTATTGTAGTGAGGTTTCATTATGTTGATTGTGTCACATTAGGGGGAACCAATTTCATTCATGAATAGGGATGATGGTATTTTGTGGATTTATATTGATTTTCATCACTCAAAAAAAATGTAAATGAAGAACCACTATCCTCCTCCATAGATTGATGATTTATTCGGTTAGATGAAGTTAGAAAGTTGGTTATCAATGTTCAATCTTGGATCATGATTTCATCAAATTTTAGCAAAGGATTGGGATATTTATAAGACTACGTTCCATTTTCATCATGTTCATTATGAGTTCATTTTGATGTAATTCACTATAACTAATGCTCCATTTATTTTCATTGGGTTGATGGAAAATGTTTTTAGAGAGTTTTGATATAAGATCATGGTGTTTTTTTTATCAAAAACTTCCTTGTGTACTTCATGTCTGAGGGGGAGCATTCAGAGCATCTTTATTCCATTTTGGGTGTTCTTTGTCATGAGAATCTATTCAATAATTTTTCGATGTGTGAGTTTTGGTCTTGTGAAGTCTATTTCTTGGGGCATGTTGTGTCTCAAAAGGGAGTAGATGTGGATAATTCTAATATAGAGGAATTTGTTTATTAGAAACCTACCAAGATAGTTGCAGAGGTAAAAAGATTCCTTGGTATTTTAGGATATTATTGGTGGATCATAGATGACTTCTATGGTATGGGACTCCTCTGAAAACATTGACCTGGAATGATCATCCATTCTTATGGACTGAGAAACTTCAGGAAGATTTTGTGTACATTAATCATAAGTTAGTCAATGTTCAAATCCTTTATTTTATAAAAGATGGATTTTAGTTTTAGGTTTTCTATGATGCTTCACATCTTGGATTGGGATGTGTTTTTATGCATGAGGGATCAATTTTTTTTCTATGGATATCAATATTTATGTCCCCATGATCATAACTATGCCACCCATGATCTTGAGTTGGAAGAATTTGTGTTTACATTAAATTTGTGGCGACATTACCTCACCATCAAGCATTTTTGGGTTTTAATGACCATATGAACCTAAGGTATGTCTTATACTAGAATTATAATAACGTTCATTAGCATCATTGGATGGAGTTATTATATTATTATGACTTTTATATTTCTTATATTTTAGGAAAGGAGAATATTGTTGCTGATTGGTTGATCAAGAACTCATATAGTTATACTGTGAAAGAATCTAGGGATTACTGAAGAGTGATTGAATAACTCTCAACGATAAATCGAGATAAGTGAGAGATTTGAGGAAGAGGTTTCCTTTTCCAGATGCTGGTTTAGTCATATTTGGAAAATAAGGTGGAGGATTCCCAATTAGGGGATTCTAAGTTGGAGGACAGGAGAGATAAAGATGTTTTTATAACATCCCTTGACAGTTGGTCTGAGTATAGAAAACACTAGGTGTTATTTCAGTGAAGGATTCTTGTTCCTTAATCGATGCATGAAATAGTTCTCTATGAGTTACATTGCTCACCTTTGGAACTAATCATGTTGTTTCAAGGATGTACCGAGATTTGAGAGGTCAATTTTAGTGGCATGGGTTAGATTGTGCTATTGCAGAGTTTGTTTCTCAATGTTTGGTTTTCCAAAAGTTAAAGCCAAGAAACTTGTTCTTGATGTATTTCTCCAACCTTTATATGTTTTTAAATTAATGTGGGTGGATATATCTATGGATTTAATTACCATTTTTCTTCAAAAACTGGTAGGATTCAATTCTATTTGGGTGATAGTTGATCCTTTGATGAAATTATCCCATTTATAGCAATCAAGGAGTCAATATCAAGGGAGTTTTTTTCATGGTACTATCTAAAGGAGGTGGTGCGATTACACGGAGTCCCATATATGGTCATATTGGATCGAGATCCTTGTTTTACCTTCAGGGTGTGGAGATGAATCCAATATATTTTTGGTTCTCACATATTTCGTATCACTACTTTTCATCCATAGACATATATTCATAAAGAGTTTACCATCTAGAAACATGAAGACATGTTTCGGTTTTGTGTCCAAGATTTTTGAGGTTCATGGATTAGGTACCCTCCCTTGGTTGAGTTTTATTACAATAAATTTTTCCAATATACCATTGGTATGACACCATTTGAAACCTTATATGGCTGAACATTTAGTTCTATATTGTGCTGGACCATGGTTGGAGAGGTAGTAATTCTCAGGACAGAACTAGTATAGAATAAAATCGAGATGGTGTATGTAATTTTCAAGAGGATAAAAGAATCACATGGTAATCATAAATCCTATGAAGATCAAAGGAGTATAACTCTTATGTTTGATGTGGGAGACCACATGTTCCTAAAGGCGACTCATCATCAGGGGAAGTGAATGTTTGATCCCAGGTGTTAGATTTATATCTAGTTTTTTGGGAATTTTGAGGTGTTGGATTGTGTTGGAGTCGTTTCATATCATATATAACTTCCCCCATTGATGATCCAGTTATATGATTCTCTTTATGTGTCACAACTCCATATTTATCATCATGATGGCTCTCATGTCATCGATTGTGGAAAGATCATTGTTGATGATGATTCAAACTTTGAGGAGTGTCCTTCAGAGATCTAGCAACATTAGGATAAGGTGTTTCATGGGCATTATATCCCATTGGTTTGTGTCTTTTGGAGGTACAATGTAAGATAAGAGAGTACATGGGAACATGAGTCACATATACGCACTCAGTACCCCCAAGATGTTTGATTTTTAGCTCTTCTCCGGTAATGTTGTTCTCTTGTGGATGTTGACCTTTTTTAATGAGAGGGTTTCCTCTTTTTTCTTGTTCTATATTGACTATCTTTTTAGAGGTATGTCCCCTGAGAGAGTTGTTAAGATATGGTTGTTGTTGTTTTATGGTTTTGTGCTTTTTTCCTCTGATTTGGTAAAGATCTCCTAAGGTGGAAATATCCTTGAGTGGTATATCATGGGGTGTCTATTTAGATAAAATTTTTTATCTACGGTTTAGTTTTGTATACTTTAGGATGAGAATAATTTTATAGGTATCTAATGTAAGGGCCTGAATACATGCAACATGACCCTTTGCGTGTTTTTTAATCTCTTGGTGCTCAGAGGAGGCCTAGAGTAAGTCTAGAGGTTTTGGATACTAAAAATTAGGGAGCTTGGAGAATACTTTATTTTTAATGGGGTTTCAAATCATGTATGTTCAATTCACATCTTGTTTTAGGCCGATTCATGGGATGTTATATGATGTGTAACTTTTTGTGATTAAATGCTTTTAGGGGAAGAAATTTTTTGTGATATATAAATCCCAAAATTTACATGACATGAAAAGGGTTTTCAAATCTTGTAAATTCCCTATGAATTGTTCCAATAAAGGAAGAAAAAACTTGGGTTTTCCTTAAACCCTATGTACCTCTCAACTTACAAGCAATCTGGTGACCCTCTTTCCAAGTGTTTAGGTATTCCTTTAATAGGGATTGATTTTCTCTCTTCCATCTTCGATTCGTTGTGTTTTGAGGTTAATTATACCTATTTTCTTATAGTTCAATGATATGATCCCTCTTATTTCTTCCTTTCATGAGATGGAAGTTTGTATCAATGTTTCTAATGGGGGTTTTTCATTGTTATTTTTGGTTCAGTTATGCAGTGCAACCCTAGGAATGATGTAGTTTCTTGGGAGATAGGTGATCAAGATTAGCAATGTTGGTATGTTCCTGTGTTAAGAACACTTATTCCTTTGAGGTAGATGATTATTTGATTCTTCTATTTATTAAAAACAATCATAAAGTTGGAATGGTTTATGCCATTGGTTGGAAATGGAATTTACCTAATAATTATTGAACTAGATTAAAGAATTAGATGAGGATTTCATGTTGATTTTCATTATAGCATGATATCGGGTTGCATCTTGATTTGATGGATAGTGTGATATGATTGCTATTATTTATTAAAATTTTATTCATGATGGAAAATGATAAAGAACATAAAGCCAAAAATAATTGATTGTTTTCCTTAATATTTAAAAAAAAGGCATGTTTGAATATAGTGTTTCTTATAATTTGATGATAATCAAATTGTATCATAGTGCATGTATAAATGAAAATGATATTCCATGTGATTAATGGAATTAAAAATTAATGTGATGAATGATAATGCTTGTTGATGAAAAAATAATTATAATGAGAATGGAATGTATGATTGTAGGAATGTTTAAATTAACTGTTTAATTAATTTAGTATCTTGTTATATCCTGATACCTTATGTTTCCTATAGTTGAAACTTTTTATTAAGAAATAATTTAATTCAATATGGAATAAGAACCAGTTTTTTGTTAAAGATAATTTCTAGAGCCTACGTTTCCCATTATCTTGAAAAGGATGATTTCCTTATGTTAGATCCATGATAGCTTATTTATGTGTAAAGGTTGGATATCTTGTTTTAGGGCCTATATTTCCCTATTGACTGTTCTTGTATGTTTATTACTGATTTTTTGATGTTCTCTAGTTGTGTGATTCACTTTACAATGTGATATGAGTAAGGGAGGACCGAATGTGAAGTTTTCTTAGGATGAATAATCCTGGAATAGATGACGTGATGTGGGCATGGAGGACTAGATGATGTGGCATGAGTTAACACCTATGAAGATGATAGGCATCAAGATATTTAAGTGGTTACTGGGGATGACACCATAGGTGATGGAATGATTTGAAGTTGTGACTACTCATTATTGGCATGATGATGAAAGATATGATGCTCAATTTTGAATCTATTTAATATCCCAGGGATGGGTTAATTATTTTATTTATATTCCTTTTCACATTTCTTGTGGAATATGGATGTGATTGGTTTCAAGTTTCCTTTTAGTGGTAGCTTTAGATAATTTTCCTAGAGTACCTGGATATAGAATGTTGCTAAAAATTAATAAATAAATATTTAACCCAAAAGGATGGTTGATGCAAGAATGAAAGTTAAATGTTATTCTGGATAAACTGTGGACTCAGTTTGGATTATGCATGGATGGAATTGACTTTACTCTAATGTTTAATGTACTATAGTTTATATTAATGTTAATGGTTAATTAATTTATAATGAACTAATTATTGAAAGGAACCAAAAAAAGGTAAATAAGTAATTAGTGTAGCACATTAAAGTTTTATGTACTTATAGGATATTTTGTCTTAGAAGTGGTAACCCAAAGTTTGAGTGATGTTAGATATATTTGAGTCTGTAATGCCCCGAACCCAGCTACCCGGAGTCGGTGCATTACTTCGTAACATTGGCATGATCACAAAAGATCAAGTCTCGAATGACCGATTAGTTTAGTATCATTGGAAACACTAGATGCATTCATAAATGTTACATTACGTCATAAAGTGAAAAACTAATAACAAAGTCCTCATAGTACACACTCATATCCTCTTCTGACTATCCCTGCAGGTCATTCATAAAATACTTCTTCACATCCTGTATAATATTAAAACATTGAAAGGGGTGAGCTCAGATGCTCAGTAAGGATAACAATATTGCGGAAGCTTTCATAAATAAACATAAAAATTTAAGGCAATGTACAACTAAAACAAAAGCCTTTTAAACTTGAACATCAACATAATATGGAAAAAGTAAAATGAGATAATGCCATTCACTTCTTCACATGGATATTCTACTGGTCGAATAATCACATGCAATATCAATAACCACTTTCATAATGAGGGAATGTATAATGCCAGAAACTCTGAAACATTTTGTCATGGCCTCGGCCAAGACATATAAAATGATTAAGGCCTCGGCCAAAACCATAAATCAAATTGGGAAAGGGCCTCGGCCAATTCCACGTCTAGTTGTCTCATGAGACCTATCGATGCATCGAGGAGCTATAGCGGGCTCCACCCGTCACTTATTAAGTCCAATACATTCCTCATATGAATAGGTTTAAAAATATCATAAACCATAACATAATCATATCACATAAAACATGCATAAAGGAAACATAAAATTTCCACATTTCAATCACAAGATATCAATACAACACATTGATATAATAAAAACGCTTTCAAAACCATTTTCAATACCAAAATAAAATAAAGTTAAAACTTTGTATTTATTTTTCATTAAAAAAAATGATGGCTTGTAGAGGAAGCTGAAACTCAAATAATGGTCACGGTGGCAGAGAAGTAATTGTCGCCGCATAAGTACAGAAAGAAAAACATTCCCTTTTTTTCGTTTATCAAAACAGTTCGTGTAAAAAAGATTCCTTTTGAATAAACATAAAAGTCAAAGGGGTTTATACACCGTATAAAAGAAAGCTGTGTATAAAACCAAATATGCCTCAATGAAAGGGGATTGAGACGAAGTCCTTAAAAAGATAATTTTTTTATAAAGTAGGTCTATTATGTGTATTCAATATAAGTACACATAAATAATGTAAAAATAAAAGATAGGACATAATAATATCATGACATAATTTGAAAGTAGGAGATTAACCCAAAGAATAGAATTTGGGTTAAGAAGTTCCCTTACCTCGTGTCTGACTTGACTCAACCGTTCTTTAACCTCCTGAATAATAAACTAGAGTTAATATATACCTTATTAAGAACCATTTTCAATTTCATTATCCTTTTTATATCACTTATTACACTGATATGAACATTATGTAATTATTTAAGTTAATAACGGTCGTTTTGTCGATCTTTGGTACTTGAGTCAACAATAAACTTCTTATAATTACAAGTTGTTTATGTGGTATAATATCCATTATCTCCAGAATTATATTCATGATTTATATGTCATATATATCATATATATCCAGTATATACATTCATTTATAATATTACGTAACATTTAGAGGTAAGAAATGAAATGCACCGTTCATGGAGACGGTAAGCCGTACGTACGCATGAACGCTACTTTCATTTCTATTTCGTATTTAATGGAATGAAATCATAATTATATAAATGTATAATATAATTCCAGTATAATATATTGTATAATACCATTTAATCCATCCTTTATACATCCCACATATGGCATTAATGATTCAAATCACTTTGAGGGGGCGGTAGTCCGCACTTCCTAAAATGAAATTATCACGTTTACCCATAATGGAAATCATAAAATATGCAATAAATGAGAAATAAAGAAGCATAAGTAAAAAATAAACATATTATATATAAATATAGTGACATCATAATGTCCACCTTTGAAGGTGTTATATGAGTGTTGAACAATCATCGTTTCATGAGGCAGAAATTCGCCATCCAAAGAAACCGTATGTTCTTTAACCATTAGATGTAGGTGTGTGTAAGTGTAGATCGAATCCTTATTATAACAAAATCCTAGTATATTGAGGATACTGGTGTTGTTACAAAAGAAATTAATAAAAAGAGTTTAGGGGTTGGAGAAGAAAAATAAAACAAAACAACATTAGAGAAGACATTACCTCAAAATCGGGTAACTCTTTTTGATTTGAGCCAAAGGCTTCCTTGGGAAGATTTATTCCCAAAGTGAGGCTTCTAGGAGTAATAGGGGGAAGTTGGGAGAGTATTTGGGCAGAGGTTGGCCGAGAAAAATGGCTTGAAAGTGTTAATGAGGTGGTAGAGGTGGGGGCCTTTTATAAGAGGAGAGGAGGGGCACTCTTGGAAAGTAAGGAAATTTTACATTATTATACAATTATTTTCGGATTCTAAAGGTCCCACAATTATATAATTAGTGGATAAGGTGATAAGGGTTCTAAATCTACCCATCCAATAGTCTTTGGACAAGTGTAAGCCTTGTATTGTACATTATCTTTTCATTTTATTAAAATCGTTAAATAATGAGGTCATCGCTGCATCATAATGATTTCATAAATAATTTAATTTATTTAACGTCTAAAAATTATAAAAAAAATACTATGATGTATGAAATCTTTTTAGATTTCCAATTACTATTTATAGTCAAAAATATGACTTGTATAACCCCATGTAAAAATTGTTTTAGTAAAACATTTCATGTTTGTGTCATTTTTTACTTTAACATTAAATAAAAGGTATTTATGTCATTTTCCAACTAAAGTGGCTCCATGGGGTACCCAAGTAGACCCATGGATTTTCATGGTCGGACATGGCACATCCAATGAGGGTAGGACATGTGTCAAGCTCATCTCATATTATTAAAACATTATTTTTACCTTAAACTACACTAATTAACTCTAATCGCGATTAAGAACTTAAAAGTTACTATTCACCAAAAATTATTTTAATCTCATTGAACCAAATTTTACTTCTTAATGACAACCTTGTATGTCGGATTTTTTAAAATGAAACCACAGAAGAGGTAATATTTCATTTAAACGAAAAATCAGTTATTTAACTACCACTTAGTGGTTTCACTATTCATCAAAAATTGAAGTTTTTCAAAACAATGCCAAAATTTCACCCTAAGCTATAATCGATATTCCGAATTCAAAAATGATTTTATTTTACAAAATTCCAAACATATAATTTTTAGTAATTAATTTTATAATTAATTCCCGCTTTCATAACAAATAGCGTGTTTTTAAGAAACAATTTATATCAAAAGATTGGCAATTGTTTATTCCAATTTCAATGTTAAATTAATTCTAATGACCACCATTGGATAAAATGTTAAAAATATATTCTAATTATACATTAAAACCACTAAATAGTATAATTTATCACTATAAATTATTTTGATTAAAAAAGTTGTTTTTAAGCATTTTTCACTATTCATAAAAAATTAGAAGTTCTCAGAAAAATACCAAAAATTCAACATAGGAAAATTTCGATATTCCGAATCCAAAAATGAAGTCCATTTTGAAATATAAAATTTCTATAATTTTAAAAAGTGGTTATTACTATTTATAACGGCTACTTTGATTAGTCACTATGTTTTAGAACTCGAAGTTGCGTACAATGCAAGCCATTGCATTATTGAATGAGAAACGTATCGTGGAAGCTCGAGGTGTTACAGAGTCTATGACTAAGTTTTACCCATAATGTGGTTGTGAGCTATATTATGTCCGAAATATTCCATGATTTCATAAACTACCCCAACCATGTTGGTTTGGGATAATAACACCCATTGGACCATGGGATGGTGTTATACAAAACATCTTGGTGGGAGGATGAATGACTGAGTACCTCCTCTAGCTATGCTCTCTTCTATTGGTAGTTACTAATGAATATATAAACGGGGGTTAGTGTTCACATATATTTGTATAGAGGGATCTGATTGATTGTGGTTGTTTCATTCAAATGTATTATTGGATATAGTATCTAAAGTATTATAATAGGTATGACGTACATAAGATATGATGTCTTGAGGTAATTACTCAATGAATGGGTTGTGACGGCTTGAGGTATAAAACCTGATGCATGACACATGTCATATGGGATGTGATAGCTCCTGGAAACTAATTATAAAATATATATATAAGGATATGTGGATGGGATGATGTGATAATGTGATGCACAAGGTGCATGTTGTGATTTATTTCCAAGGTGTCTTCAGGATGGTTTACTTTTTGAGAGAGGAAGATTGTAACATGTGATGTTGGGGAATAGTGGAAAACCATTGGGAATCCTGAGTAGGTAACCCTTGATGTGTCATTATTATATTATATTCTCTCTTGTATGTGATACTTAGTGAGAGTTATCCAAGGTGAGGATGTGAACTTATTATACATGTTTAAGTGACTATTTAGACTCACTGTTGTTCATTCTCATTAGTATTATTTATTTATCTTTTTCACTAGAGGTTTCAGGGAGGATACTACTAAGTATACTGCTATGCTCACCCAATGTATATATAAACAATATTTCAGGTTAGCCAAACCAAGTTGTAGATCTAGCTAGATATTACTATTTCATGGTTTTATAGGATCTGTTTGGGCTTCATGGTCCCTAACATATTTACTTTTGGTAACTGTATTTTCCCTTTAATTTGTTATAGTACTATATGAAATTATATGATTTAACATGGGATTTATCTTTATCTCTCTATATATATATATATTAGTAGCTTTTGGTTGGTGTATCCTTCTTATCTATCTCTTATATATGTTCTCATAGAGGGTAATACCTCCCATATGTATGTTTCATATACCCTGAGTGCTAGTCAGTAACCCTGTGCTTATTAGAGGTGGGACTCAGTAAGAAACTATCACCACTATCCCATTGTCGGTATATGCGGGGTACACTTTGGGGGAGGGGTTTAGGACATTTCATAACCAATCAGAGATATCCTTTTCTATAATATTATTTTTATTAAAAATTATATATCTATTAATAGGGAACCTATGATCTGATACCAATTGAGATTCCCATTGGATCAGTGTAGATAATCCTAAGAGGGAGTTGAATCATGTGTAGTCTAGTTTTTACCAAATTACAATTTCTTATTTAAACTATTTACCCCTTTGTTCTCTAAACCTTTGATGACAATTAATAAAAATGGATATATTTTAGTTTTACCTAATATATACCTATATGTTATATAGAAAAATCAATAAATATGACACATTTATTTTTACAAGGTTCGGTCTTAATGTGAGCATACTCTTTGCTGTGCCGATTATTATCGTATGCTATAGATTTTACACTAAATTTTGTTTTCAATATAATTGGATTGGACAAGGAATGCCATTCGATAATTATTTAAATATTATATTGTTAAGTTATCATCATATTACATAAGTGATAAATCATTCACAATATGACACAGGTGAGTGGGTATAACATCTCATTTCACTTTTTTATAATCACATCCCACCAGTTCTTCTTAGATTTTATCATGCACCTAAACTAGATCAATAGTTATATCCTAGATGAAAAAAATAAAATGATCTAATTATTCACTTTAGACTGTATATTATATCCTTTAAGTATTTAATAACTACTCATGAAACCCAATATCTACTTCTCACTGCCTTGCTTCCCAGTTCTTTCAGAATTGGTTATTGGTCATTGTCAACATAGAATCTCTAGAACTCAATTTTCTAAAATCATTACCTTCTCATTATACACTGAATAACACACATAGAATATTTATTTATCATTAACATAATAAATCATTGGAATTATCTTGATCATTTCTTGTAACAACTAGTAGGACTACAACTTATCTATATTATCATGGTCTGAATCTATTGAGTAGATTAAATTGATCATATTATTCTTTTATTGTTAATTGCTACATGACATGTTTATATTTTTCATAGTTGTATACATATTTTTTATTCTTCTTATTTGATTTTTTTAGTTCCATCATATCACTCACCTATTAACTCTCAGGTATGTAGATTTTACAGAGCTTGTAGATTCTTTATTTTGGGAAATAATTATTCTTCTCCCTTATTATTTTATCCTTTCACACATTCTATGCGTACATGTAAAAAAAATTATTTTTATCTCAAATTATTAATATCCTGGATTATACCAAGTAGTAATAATATTACTCTTTGATAAATTGAATTTCATATAAAACCAAAAAAATTATTTTCTCACATCATTTCCCTGTATTGGAAATAGTATATTAAAATATGTATTAAAACTATAAAAAAAGAAATGTAAAAGTAAATAAATATTATTAAACCACTATATTCATGAAAATAACACCAACCTAATAGGAGTATTATCTTCCAATAATCTCAATTAGTGTTCCAAGACCTCCCTTATCTTATTCTCATTAGATAAAAAAACTCGAATACTCAACAACTTGATATCTTCTTACATAAATTGGATTATCATTTTTTTAATTTATATCCAACCTACTCAAAACATGATTGATAATATTAGTTTCTACAGTTTTCATTTGTTCAATATACTTACAAAATGAAGGAAGGAATTGTGATAGAAATATACTGAATATCACATCCTTTTAAAACTCTAACAATGAAAGAGTCCTTAGATATAATCACTCCATTATTTGAATGAAATTTTAGAAACCTAGGAACAATAAAGCATAATCACACTATAAAACCTGATTTATTCATGAAAATATAAAAAATTCAGTTCATCATTACTAAGATCTCCCAATTTGGTTACATTAGTTGAAAATATTTTTTTTGTGATATATGGATCATAAATTCTTCATGTTACCTGAATCATATTTTAAATATGATTTTTTTATCATTCAATAATGCCTCTTGCATCACCTGGTTTGATTATTCATCAGAAAATAATTTTGGAACTGATAATTTCATCGAGCAGGAAGGCTAAAATATTATATAATTGTTGATGGTTACACAATTGGAATAATGGTTACAGAACACACATGATGGAAATGAAGTTACAATGATGGTTACACAAACTCACAAATTATGATTATGGAGTTCATGATTATTTAGATATATTCATTCTTATATAGCCTACAATTATTTTTATAGATATGCAACATAATGGTTATGCAGAGAGAGAAATGGTTACACAACTCATGGATTCATGTTTACACAGACATGTGTATTGATTATCCAGAGAGGAAGTTGAGATTTTACTACTCAACAACACTAGATGAACTTTATTCACATCTAGATGATGTTTACAAAAAGTTTATATGATTCTTGAACATATTTAAAATTAACAAAGATGATGTTTATACAAAAATAAATCATCCATATGTAGGGCCTTTTCATATGAGATGATGTATATGCAGAAGCCCATGCTTAGCCAAATTTCAACATTAAGCTCCAAAATCTATAATTATTTAATTAATATTAGAATCACTTTCAATCATCCTAGGACCTCTTAAGTCACTTAAAAAAACATTTGGTAATTTATAAAACCTTCTTAAATAATAAATCACCATTAACAATAACATAAAACATGCTGAATACCTAAACATAAAGTATTCGTGAACCGTCACTCCATATATAAAAAACCTCCAACTTTAGCCTATAAAAACCATAATCCAAGGGATATAATCACTGATCTTAGTAACCAAAATTTAATGTACCTCAAGGATGGTTTCTCCAAAAATAAGTATATCTTGTACACTACTTTTAAACTTACGAATCATTTTAAATATAACTTATACAAGATATCCAATTATCCTATTCTGCAACTAGATCATATTCAAAATACTTATAACTTCTTGTGACTATTATATATTGTGTACTAAACCTCAAGACATATATTTTTTTATAAAAACTATTTCTCCAATAATCACATGTATAAGATGTTATCATAGAACCATTCCAACCAGTTGTTCTATATAGCAACATCATGTTCCTTTTCCCAAATATATTGGTAATAATCCCCAACTTTGTGGGTGTATTCTCACTACGTCACCCAGCATATTCAAAAATTTACTTTAATTCCTATGAAATTATTGATAAAAAATACAACATGAGTATGCAAAGGGAACTTCTGAAGTTATAAATATTATACAATTTGATGTTGTCAAGTAAAAGGGTTTGAATACTAGTTCAAAGAGTTGATCATTAATAATATTATTCTTAAGTATAATTATTATTCAAATTGGATTTATTTATATATATTACTCACTGAATGCGTTTAGTGTGAGAGTTTTATTATGTGGTCACAAAGAGATACAAAAATAATTTCATAGTTATGTATTGATTTTAATAAGACCAAAAAAGCAATACAGACATAAGGACGATATGGAAACCTATCATATGTGTTTTTGTTAGAAAAAGATATTTTGAATGGTTTTGTTAATAATTGTTAAAATATTTGAAGAATATAAAATGTGTCTTGTTGTATAAAAAGATAATATCTATGTTATCATTCTTTTAGTGCACACACACATAAAAATATATCATGAAGTGAAATAATAATTTGCAGATTAAATTATTACATTGAGTTATCTATAAACAATACATGTTATGGATAATTATAAGTTTTAATGTATTGTTAATGTTAAAATTATTAGTATTTTTCTATATATTTATATTATATTCTCATGAGGCAAAAAATAATTTTTGTGCACCAAATGACTTGTTCAGTATGTAACAACCCAAAATATAATCAATGGAATTTCCCTTTTTATAAATTATTTCATATAGTATAAAACACATACATCACATAGAGAACTAATTAAAAACATTATTCTCATAAATGAATAATAAAGTAAGTGATATATATAGAAATTAAGGAACCTATACCCATTGAATAGTAACCTAACTGTTAGAATTGTAATTTGATCATTAGAAATTGTAATCCGACCATTATAATAATAACCTCACCAAAGAGATTATAAATTAAATTAAAGTAACTCATAAATTAAAATATGACATAGATATATCATTTTATAATTAAATAGATGCTTTAAAATGATAAATTAAGTGTTGATATTTTTGTTAAACATAAATGTTTATTAACAATTTTATAATTAATATAATTATTTAAAAGAAAAATAATTTTTATAAAATAGATTCATAAATTAATATTATGTCGTATTAAAATTATAATATAATTTTATTAGACCTTAATTAATTTTTCAGTGGAACATACCATCAATTATAAAATTCAAATCAATATTTTTCAAATAAAAGATCCTTTTGTTTAAAAAATTAAATTTCTCATACAAATAAAATTATTTTCATAAAATTATTTTCATTTTTAAAATCCAAAATTTGAAAAATATTTAGGGTGAATTTTTTGGATTTTTCAAAAATACTTGAACTTTTGGTGAATAGTGAAATACGACAATTTACAGTATAAGATAAAGAGATAAATTTTTGAGTCATGGATGATGAATGAATGATTTAAGAACCCATTATCTAAAAATATCCTTCACTAGTAACTGTATTTATTTATATAAATCAAAAATATTGATAGTATTGATCCAAAATAATAAACTAATGAATATAATAATAAAAAATACCCCTCTCCCCTTATAAATACCACCCCTCACCACCCATTCTCCTCATATATATTAATCCTTTTATCTTGTCTAAATTCTTCCCAATTCCCTTCCCAAGACTCTTCGTCACATCCACGATCTATTGGTCTCAATAAAATATCAAAATCCAATGCCTTAATGAGGTTATAAAGGATATGACATTCAAGAGGTTAAATCCTTAATAAATCTCTTTGTAATTTATTTTCTTTTCTTATCATCTCCTCACCTACCATATCCAAAGAGGCACGATAACTCTAGTATCATATATATACTAGAATGTTAGTTTTTAATGAGATATCAATCATCAAATCTTTTATCTTCTACTTTTATTCTAAAACTTAAAACATCATTTGTGATATGTTAGTTGAAGATCTTTTTGGATGGCGAGTTTTTATTTTCCATTACTACCATAAAATCTGGTCATAAAACCATTATTATGGTTAAAAAAATTCTATTATGTATATAATATCATTTCTAATGTTCTTTGACTAATTTATAGACATAGTATTAAATTAAATGAAACATCTTCATGATGGTCAGAAAAAACTGCCAAAATAAACTAAACATTTTTCAATAATGTTTTATCAAATGAATAATTATAATACTAGGAAAAAAATGATATATGAGAAAATTTAAACTGTATTAATTACATTACTAAAATAAAAGTTCACATCTATAGAATTATTTCTATTTTATATGAACTTCCATAATTATATACAAGTAAACAGATCATGAAACAATGAAAATGAATGCTCCTAGGAGGAATAAATTAAACTCAATAACTCTTAAAAACTTCTATAATTGAACTTAATAAAATTATAATTAATAAAATAATCATATATGCAGTTTTTAATTATATAATTAATTAATATAATATTATTATCTTTGATATTAAGTTCAATAGAATAAAAAATTCATTCATAATATAATGGGATTCTCGAACCCAACTCCCTTTATTTGGGTTATCCCTCTTTCATGAAAAATTTCTATGTTTATATTCTTTTAACATCCCTTTTATATAATTTAACTATTCCTAACTTTTCATGTTAGGGTATATACTTTTTTCTAACTTGTATTATGATAAATATAAATATTTTTTTAAAATAAATGTTCTTTCCAAAACAAATATTCAAACCCTATTATGTTACTTCTTATTCAAAGGAAAATTTTATCTCATTCCAATGTGTAACCTCCCTTTATATTTTTGGAACCCAAAAGTTCATTCATTAATTTATTCTTTAGTAAATTATTATGAAACCCATTACTCTCCATGGGATACTTCATGATTATGATTGTTTTACGTTCTATATGGCATGCATGATTGTGTAAATATTATGATGTGATGGGAGGGCCCATAATTACATATACCTCCAATGCATTGGGTAATGTGATATATCTCATGAAATAATGTTTATTATTCATGAACATGATTCTAGATTATTTCAAAACTAAGATTTTATTATTATGTTCATATGTTATGGATGAACATGATGCCATCATTGTTCACAACTATGTGTGATATTTGACCACTAAGAAATGATGTTTTATTTTTATGTATATCCATATTCCATGAATTAATACAATATATCACTCATTGTGTTGATTATTATCCTATAATTATGTTATAATGATTATGATTATTCTCACTCATGTTATATTTATTCATGCACATTATTCATCCTCTGATTGTTCTTTTAGATCGCTCCTTTTATTTTATGTATATCCTTAGGTGAGTACATGTACTAAGGAGAAAGTAATATTTAGAATGTTAAAGTGTAAGATTTTAAATAAATTTTTATGTTTTATTATGTAACATTTATGTATGTGATTAATTTTACCAAGACAATAAACCTTTGGATCTTAGTTTTATAATAATATTATATTTTTCCATAAAAATGATGTAATAGTCATGTAAGAAAAACTAGGGTTGTTATAGTTGGTATTATAGAATAGTTTAGATAATTTGGGAACTAGGATTAGATAATTCTTGTGAAAACCCTTAGGGTAATACTATATATAAAAATATTTGTTTTAGAAAAATACATAGCATAGGGATCCCTTAAGATATGAAATTAATATTAATTGTGTAAAATAATAAATTATTCAAGATTTTTTGACTTACTTTTTTATCAAACCTATTCTATTTTAGAAAATGGTTGGAACCAGGAGAAATTAGGCCAAAAAACCATGCGAGGGACAATATAAATATTGGTCAAATGATATCCCTAATTTCATGTAAGGTGGAGTTTAAAATTCGTAGAAATTATTACCGAGTTGCCTTAGGCTATTAATTATAACATAAATCATGTAGAATTCCATCCTTCACCCAAGAAGAAGAAAATACATATTATGTATTTTATATGGAAACAACCATCAATATTTAGTGGTTCTTATGATCCACTGGTCACAGATATATGGGTCAACTCAATGGAGAATATATTTTATGTACTCCACTATCATGAAAAAAAGAAGGTGAATCTGGCTATCTATCCATTATATGGAGAAGCTGATCAGTGTTGGGAATTGAAAAAGAAAACCAAGATGAAGGATGAAATGAGAGAGATGGAGTGGGAAGATATTATGAAAATATTTCATAATAATTATTTCCCTCATACTCTTTGAACAAAGATTGAGAGATAATTTACAGAGTTAAGGTAAAAGGAAGGGGAATCCCTCACAGATTATGAAACAAAACATCACAAGATATGAAAGATATGAATTTATTATTTTTATCAATAATTATAACAAAACAGATAGATTCTTAGTGGTTTAAAAATATACATTTGAAGGGATCTAGATAACCAAGACTTAGGGAGTTATGAAGAAGTGGTTCTATGTTCCCTCAAAGTAGAGATGCAATTAAAAGAATGGTCCCATGATTATGGAGATTAGATGAGAATAATGTTTTTTATAAGGTCAACTGAAAAAAGAGGAAAGATGATCCAACCACCCATGTGTCAAAAATTTGGGAATAAACATCATGGGAATTTCTTAAAAGGGATGAGTAAATGACTCATGTGTGGGAGAGAAAGCCACCAAGCTCAATAATGTTAGAGAGACTTGAAGAAGTTGACCAATACAATGGAGTAAAGGAGGGAACCTCCTAATGAAACACCTATGGTTAAATTCTTAAACAATAGGGAGTAATGGAACTATGGAATCTTGTGTACTAAACCTCGATTCCTTGAGGGTAATCAACGTCAGTAGCCACCAAATACAATTGATAAATGGGAAGCTTATTCCATTAATAATTTTTAGTTGAAGAAAGAAAATATAGTCATAAAAAGTACACTTCTAGATCACTCAATAATGGTAAAAGTATTATTTGATTATGGTTCTAAGCATTATTTTATATCTTCCAATTTTTATAGAACTATTGTATCAAAGCCCTGATACCTTGAAGTAGATATATCCATAAAAACACCTATTGGTGTGATCATTACAACCCATGTGTTTGAATATTATCCTATTAGAATATATGGGATTATTCATTCAAAGAATATCATAAAATTTCTATTGGTGGAATGGTATGATATACTAGGAATAAAGTAGATCTTATTATATAGATCACACATTATCTATCGGAAAATAAATATATTTTCATATTCCAAACCATCCCATGATCCTATATAAATCCAAGGAAGGCCATGTGTCTCCTTTGGAAAATCCCTCAATGGTATGGGTGTTTGTTCCCTTGAAGAATCTTACCTCACTCAAATGGTTGAGTCAAAGGAAGGAATCAACCTATAGAAAATGCCCATTGTGAGAGAACACAATGTTGTATTTCCCAAAGAGTTACTTGGACTTCCCCAAAATTATGAGGTATATTTCCCAATATAACTTATACCTGGTTCCACTCTTTTCTCTAAATGTCCCTACATGATGGACCCTATCGAACTAGAGGAGTTAAAGAAGTAGCTACAGGTGCATTTGGTCAAAGAGTTTATACACCCTAGTGCATCACCATGGGGTCTGGAAGTGATCTTTGTAAAGAAAAAGGTTGGATCAATGTGGATGTGTCTCAATTACCAAGATCTCTACACGGTCACCATAAATAACAAGTATCATATTCCAAGGATTGATTACATTTTGGATCAACTACGAGGAGCTGAGTACTTCTCAAAGGTGGATCTTCGTTCTAGATATCATCAACTAAAGGTAAAGGAGGATGATATTCAAATGAATTATTTTTTGAATCAATTATGGGAAATAATAGTTTCTAGTGACTCCATTTGGGATTACTAATTCCCTAAAATATTCAGGGATTTGAAGAATAATGTCTTTAGACACAACCTTGAACATTTGTGGTAGTGTTTATAGATGATATTCTCATATACTCTAAGATAAATAAGCAACATAGGGAACATTGAAGGATTTTTCTGGTGAAATTAAGGAAAGGGAATTGTATACCAAGTTCAACAAGTGTGACTTTTTGATGAGTCTTGTTACATTCTTGGCGAACATGATCATAACTGAAGGGATTCTCTATGGACTCTTAAAAAAAGGAAATCAAGGAATGGACCAGACCCACCTGTATCAAAGAAATATTTATTTTTCTTTGATTATTAGGGTACTATCAACATTTTATAATAAATTTTTCATGATTATATATCCCTCTAACTATGTTAACAAGGAAATGGGTAAATTATTCCTAGATGGATGAATGTGAAGAAATATGGAAGAAGCTAAAGAAGAGTGAAATCATTACACTTGTAATCACACTACTAAGAAGTGGATAAAGTTTTTTTTGATATAAAGTAATGATTGAAAAAGATTCTTAGGTTGTGTACTCATTAATACTAATAAATTTATATCCTAATCCTCATGATATCTGATGATCCATGCGAATAACTACCCAACACCTGATCTGGAGCTAGTAGATGTGTTTTTTCATTTAAAATCTAGAGGAACTACCTATGTGGTGAGAAGTGCAACATATATACTGAGAATAAGATTCTAATGTATATATTCATATAGAGGTAACTAAACATGCCTCAAAGAAGATGATTAGAGATAATCGAGGGCTATTATTTCTCTATTTATTACCATTCAAGAAAGGCGAACAAGGTAGTAGATGATCTTAGAAGAAAAGAACCTTCAACTCTATTCATTATGTAGATTGAGAAGGAACTGATCGTCATGGATATTGAAAGAATGGATTTGGAAATAATAAATGTAGGGGATACCTTCTTCCTTTCCCAAATTATTACCCAACCATCTATCTAAGAGAATATCAAGTAGGAATAAATGGGTGATCTGGAGCTACAAAAGATGGTGAAATCGATAATAGAATGGAAGATACATGAGTCCGACATCGATGAGTATGATATCATCTGATTTAGAACTAGACTTTGTGTGCCTATATCACTGGAGAAAAAGAAGGAGATGTTAGATAATGTGAATATCTCATCATTCTCAATCCATCTAGGAAGTACCAAGATGTACCATGATCTTCAAGAAAACATCTAGTGGGAAAATAAGAAGAAAACGATTATAGAGAATATATCAAGATGTTTGGTATGTCAGTATGTTATTAAAGAGTGATAAATGTACAATGTTTTGATGCAACCATTGCACATACCTATGTGGAAATGGGAGAATGTCACTATATATTTTTTCACTGATCATGTTTTTTTTACAAACTCAGACCAGAATTAGTCACCCAATTCATTCCCCTAAGAAATTTATTAAAAATAAAATATAATAGTAAAAACATGAGGTGTAACAATATTAAACAATCATTTAATTGAGGTAAATATAATGTCAATAGACATAAAAATTCATCTAAAAGCACAAATTTTTAAAAATCTATCTAAAATAGTGTTCTATATTCCTAGAATTCACCATATTCAAAAAATATATCTTCTCCATGTTGACACAAACACCTCATAAGAATAGATATTCCACCAGCAACAGACCTATCAACTGGAATACTAAAACGAATCAACCAACATGTATGAAACATACAATAGAATGTTTTTATGTCCATAAATAAGAATAAGGGGACGATATGATGAGATTTTAGAACCACTTTATATATAAAAAACAAGAAAAGAAGAATATCATCATGAATTATATCATCAATCCATGAATTGAACCATATTATTCAGTTTGAACATTGGATTTCCCTCTATATACTTATATAACATCAAAATTTCACATGTAACAATACTATCTAGAGAAAATAGTTTTAGGATTAAAAACCACTAAATAACCAAAATTCCTAGACAGATTAGAAAACCATAGTAAAATAAAATGGATAAATAACATTAGGTGAATTATAAAAATTCTAGAGCATCAGAATAGATAAGGTAGATTGAATCTCAATTAATTCGAGATATCTTCCTCCAATGGCCCAAAGGCCTTCATTTTTTATTGATTTTGATAATCCACCTTTCAAGGGGTGAGGTGGAACCCTTAAAAGGCCCTTAGGCATAAGTATTACATGTCCTATATGCCTTAGAAGAATACATTGCATGTAGATTTCAAACATTACATACAACACAGACTAACTACTTAGAACTGCTCCTCCCCAGCATCTTCATCATGAAATCAGCTCTCCACCTTCGCATGGCTGTTCGGCTAGGAATTCCCATGCATGCACAAGCTTGTCCTGATGGAAGGTTCCATACCCTCTCATTCTTGCAATCTGTTTAGCTTCTTTGGTGGTGAATTCTCTTTTCTCCTTCTCATTGTAGAGCTTGTTCCTTATAGGTTGTCTAGTTTGCATCTGCACTTCAGGTGGCCTGAAGGCCTTGCGGAGGCCCAAAGGCCTTACTGACCCGAAGACCTGGGTGGCCCGAAGGCCTTACAGGACTTAGGGACCAAATAATTGGCCTAAAGGCCCAAACATGGGCATATTCCCAGCTACTATAGTGCCAAACAGTGCCTCTTACAGTTCCCGCTACAGTACTGCACAGTTCCTGCTACAGTACTGCTACAGTAACAGAAATTCTGCGTCTGCCTAGATTTGATCTCTGGTCTCTTGTATGCACTTAAGGAGTCCTTACCAACCGGTCTAAGGCTCATGTGCTTCGAGATCTCTTGATTAGTAAAAAACATGCATTGACCTCTCTAGCTTTCTAATAAAACATAGAGTCCAGAAAAGTTTTAATATTGAAACAATGTTGTTTGAAGTTACTTCTAGTATCCAAATGATAATCCATAAAAAACATTCCACATATGAATATAAAAATAGAAATAATAAATTGATTCATTTCATGGAATTTACTTTTGCTTAAATTCACGATTTCTTTTAGATTTTTTATCCATTTTAGACATAATCCAATCTAAAATTTGAAGATATGTATCTTTATTGATTTCACCATCATTGTATTTTTGAAAAAAAACTACAAATATTTGTTCCATCCAAGAGAAAAGTTCCTCCCCCAGATATTTTTTGATCCAATATGAACCTTTTAAAGTAGGATCAACATCCTCATAAAATATTAAAACATTCAAATCATTATCACTAGTGGGTGTGAAATAAGGTTAAGTATCAATAGGATGTAGAGAGGAGTGTATTTTTTTGTATCCTGGTGGCATCAATGGATCTAGTTACCATTTTTCATTATATGTTAGAATAATCTCCATTTTTCTAAGTCTTCTTGGGATTCACGCTGATATAACTATCTAGGTAAATCATTTGTTTTTTCCTTATCCAATTTATTTATATATAATATTAATACTTAATTTTCATGATTAATATTAGGTAGAATGTGATAACTCACTATATTAAGATTGGACACTTTTGAACTCCTCTTATTAAAATACTTCATGATATTTACTTGGTTCCACTTGATCTCCCACCCACGTAAGGTAATCATAGCCGGCACCAAGAGTTCTATGAAAAAAAACAACAAAAACTGAAAGAGCATTAACCTTAGGCCTGTGACTCACATATTGTACAGTTCGGTTTTTTTTCCACAACTTGAGTCTTAACATCATCAGGCTTCTCAAAAAGAACATTTTTCCCCCAAGAGTTATCTGAACACTAGAAGTCCCAATAATAGTTGTGTTAAAGAACTCTTATAGATTTAATTTTTGTATTCCCTTTTCAACCCATGTCATTTTTTGAGCCTATGGGTGAACTTTTCTTATTACACAATCCTTCAAGGAGTGGCTAAGCTCAAGGAAATCACTACAATAATCATATATATTTTCATCAAAAACTTCCTAAAGGAATCCTAAATTTTCATTTTGTATCCAAATATGGGAAAGAAGAACTTGTAAAACATTGACCTCAATAAAAACACTAGAAATCAAGGGTATTAAAAGGTTCCTCGTTGCAAATTCCAACTCTATGTGATATCTAATAAGGTTAGAAATCAAAAATAAGGAAACATGTTTAAAAAATTAAAGTCGTAGTCTTGGGAATCCAATCTAGACCAGAATAATAGGTGACTCTATTAATGGATCACAGTCCGGGGTCTATTTAAGAAATTTTATAGAACAAAACCAAAAAACAACAAACGTCTCACCCAAGGTCTATAGTAATCATCTTCATAGGAGAGGTGAAAAATAAATTTCTAAAAATTCAATACACTGATATGGAAGCCAGAAAATCCAATTGTTTAAAGAGTTTTACATAAGAAATTAAATTAATACCTTTTCTTAATAAAGTTCCTAATGAGTACAAATTGTAAATATTAAAAAAGAATGTTTACTTCATTCCTTTGGAATGAGATTATTGGATTTCCTCTGTGATGTATGTTCTTTGGATTAATGAATGAATCATTGTACACAATTTACATCTAAATTATGGATAATTATTTAATATGATTTGAGTATTGAATTGAATTTTAGAACAACCTATCACCCTAAACTAATGGATAATCTAGAATTTCTTTTCAAATGCTCAATGAAATGCTAAGATCATGCACAATGGAATTAAAAGAAGGATGGTTTCATCATATTCCATTAGTTGAGTTCTCATACAAAAATAGCTTCTACTCAAGTATTAAAATGGATCCACATGAAACTCTATATGGGAGGTGTTAAAGAACTCCAACTTGTTAGGATGAAGTTGGCGAACAAAAGATACTTGGACCTGATCCTGTGTAAGAGACGACTGAGAAGGTTCAATCCATCCAATAACAAATAAAAGTTTCTCATAGTTAGAAAAAGAGTAGTGCAAAAAACCATAAAAGGGACTTGTAGTTTGAATTCATAGAAAAGTTTTTCCTTTGAATATCAACATGGAAGAGAGTCATGTGGTTTGGAAAGAAAGGGAAGCTTGGACCAAGGTAAATTGTCCCCTTTGAGACCCTTGATCACATATGATTTGTAGTGTATTGGATTTCACTTCCACCCACCATGTCTCTAGTGAATGATGCATTACATGTATCCCTCCTAAGTAAGTACATGCCAGATCCCTCACATGTACTAAACTCATTAGTTGTAAAGTTTGAAAATGATCTATGTTATGAGGAGTGTCTAGTGATGATTTTGGGTAGGAGAGAAAAGGTTCTATGTAAAAAGACTACTCCCTTGGTCAAGGTATTATGGTTAAACCATAACTATGAACAAGCGATATGGGAACTAGAGGAAGTAATCAAGGATAAATACACTCACCAATTTTCATCTCAGTTTGTAAAATGAAATTCTGAGGAAGGGATTTCATAATGGGGGAAGAATGTAACAACCCAAATTTTTAACAATGGAATTTCCCATCTTATAAATAATTTAATAAATTATAAAATAATTAAATCACATAGAGAAATAAAAAAACATTATTAAATTAAAAAATGAACGAAAAATTGGTATTTATAAAAATTGAGGAACCAATACTGATTGAATTGTAACCTAACCATTGGAATAGTAATATGACCATTTGGAATAGTAATCTAACCGTTAGAATAGTAACCTCACTTATGAGAGCATAAATAAAATTTATATATCTTATAAATTAAAATATGACATAATTATATCATGATATAAGTAAATAGATATTTTAAAAATGATAAATTAATTATTGGTATTTTCTTAAAATGTAAATGTATATTTACAATTTTATAATTAATATAATTAATTTAAAAAAATTAATTTTCATAAAATAGATTTATAAATTAATATTCTATTGTATTATAATTATAATTTAATTTTATTATACCTTAATTAAATTTTCAATGTATCATAATATTGATTATAATATTGAAATCAATATTTTTTGAATAAAATATGATTTAAAAAAAATTAAATTTATTATTTTTTATTAATAAAATGGATTTCATTTTTGAAATCTACACATCGAAAAATGGTTAGGATTATTTTTTGGGATTTCTCTAAAATAGTAGAATTTTTTTTTAATATTGAAATACACTAATTTATGTTATAAGCTAAATACATGAATTTTTAGTCATGAATTATGCATGGTTGATGTAAGAACCAATTATTGGGAACTCTCATTCACTATTTGATGTATTTATTTATAGTAATCAACACAATTGATAGTCTAGACTAAAAATATAAACTAATGAATATAATAATAAAAAATTCCACTCTCCCCTATAAAAACCACCCATTGACACCCCTTCTCCTCACACCTTCTAAGACTTGTATATGATATAAATTCTACTAGATTGCCTTCCAAATCCTATTCCCCACATCCAAGATCTACTGCTCACAAAAAAATTCCACATAAATGTTCTTTAAGGAAGTTCTCAAGGAGATTACATTCTGGATGTAAAATTCTCAATCCTTATCTTTTTATTTCATTCCTTTTCTTATCCTATACTCACCTACTCTATATATAGAATCATGATAAATCCAAAATCATATATATACACCTTAATTTTATTGTGCTTATGGAATATCCATCATCAAATCTCTTCCCAAATCCTTTTATTCTAAAAATGAGTACATTGTTCGTTATATGTCACTTCACGACCTTTGTTTATGATTAGTATTAATCTTATATTAACACCTTCAATGCTGGTCCAAAAATCATTATTATGGTAAATTTTTAATAATATTAATATGTAGATTTTTTAATGTTCTGGAACTAATTTATAAACATAATAGTAAATAAAATGAAACTAGTTTGTGATGGTAAATAAAACCACCAAAATAAAATAAACATTTATCATTAATGTTTAATTAAATGGATCATCTTAATACCAAAAAAACAAATTATATATGAAACTATTAAATATTTTATAAGTCTATTAATAAAATAAAATTCTACTTCTAGATAATTATTCCCATTTGATAAGAACTTCCATAATTATACATACGTAAACTGATCGTGAAACCATGAAAATGAATGCTCCCAGAATGGTGAAATTGAAATCAATAACTCATAAAAAATGGACATAAATGAACTTAATTAAATTATAATAAATAAAATAAATTTATAAAACGGTATTACTTAAGTAATTAATGAATTTAATTTGATTATCCAGGATATTAGGTTCAAGTGTAGAATGCATTAAGACATAAGGTAATGGGATTCTCGAACCCAACTCCCTTTATTTAGGTTATCCCTCTTTCATGAAAAACTATAGTGTGTATATTCCTTAATATTTTTTAAATATAATTTCATTATTCTTCCTTTTTTTTTTCAGGGATATACATGTTTTTAATTTGGTTTTATTACAAATATAATTAATTTTCAAAATAACTCTTCTTTCTAAAACAAATATTCAACCCCTCATGTGTTGGTTCTTATTAAATGGAAAATGATATATTATTCCAATGTATTACCTAACATTTTATTTTTGGAACCCAAATTTTATTTATGAATTCATTTTTTAAATCATTATAAAATCCATTCATTTCCATGGGATATTTCATAATTATGACTGTTATACATTCTATGTGGCATGCATGACTCTGTAAATATTATGATGTGAATCTTGGGACCAAAATTATATATCCCTATAATACATTGGGTAATGTAATGTATCTTATGATATAATGTGTATTATTAATGAAAATGATTCTATATTTTTTCACAATGATGCTGTTATGATTATGAAATATATTATGTGTGAACATGATGTTATCTTTGTTCACAACTATGTGAGGAAATTGACTACTAATAAATGATGTTTCATTTTTATGAATTACCACATTCCATTCCTTAATCCAATGTATCCACCATAATGTTGATGTTGATCCTATGATTATGTTATTATGATCATTATTATTATCACTGAAGTTATATTGATTCATTCCCCTTATCTATACTCTTACTAAGATTTTATCTCAAACCTTTTCTTTGATGTACAACTTCAAGTGGCTATATGTACTAAGAATATGAGATTTAGAAGGTTAAAGTAGAATATTTTAAATAAATGTATATGATTTATTATGTATACGTTATTTATGTATCTAATATTCACAAGACACTAAACCTTTGGATCCAATATTTGTAACTCTATTATGTTATTTTTCATAAAAATGATGTAATAGTCATGTAAGAGAAATTAGGGTCGCTATAATGTATATAACACATAGAATTTCATACACTATGTCTTTGATATACCGAGGGTGAAAGTTTCATATTCAATACCCATAACTATGTTTTGGGAGATACCTAACATGAAAACCATTATTCTATTATACCTTTCTTATACAAGCTTTGAGTCTTATATAATCAGGTGGTGATTGGGATTTTTTTTTTGATATGGTGGTTATTTAGAGATACACTGAGACGAGATTTATCTTCAAGTATGATGAACATGTAATCAAGGTCCTCAATTTATATAGACTTGGAAGTGTATTAATAAACCTATAGAGTACATATGATGTTCTTATATATTTGGATGAGGGGAATGAGATGTGATCATCCACTATGATAAATGGAATGTGATGAATTAACTGATTTGGTTAGTCTATACTTGTAGAATCAAGAATGTATAAGTAGACTGTTTGGGATTGGCATACTCTATATCCCATGATCACTTAATATATTAGATAAAGGGATTTCATGATTATGTATACATTTATATGATATATTTAGAGGAAACAAGTATAAATATACTTGTGTTTCATAGAGATCTTGTTTGATACCTTTATAGATTGTGATGAACCATTGTATTATTTTGATGATATTGTAATTATTGTCAAAAAATAGTTGTAAAATTAATCTTATTGATTTTTTAACTTGTATTAAAATATAAAAGACATATTTCAATGGTCTTGAATAAATGACACATTCTTAATATCAATAAAGAAGATGTGAAGGCCATGAAAATATTTATTTTGAAGAATAAATGCGTTGAAGAAGACAAAGAAATATCTAATAATTTCATGGAGAGTTTTAACTATGAAATCCATGAATTTTTTTTCTATTTTGAATGAAAAATTTTGGATGAAGAATTTTTGAGATGGAATTAGAATTAATTTCATATCATACTAACTCTTTTTATGAGATTTTAATAAAACAAATATGGCCAACCATAGACAACAAGAGACCCACCTTAACCACATATAGGACCAAGGTTAACAACATGGGAGGAAGGTCGACCTAGATATCCAATGAGGTAGTTTAGTGGGAATTTATATCCCCCACCAAGATCACATAAGAGTAGAGGTGGTGCCACTATGTGGGGTGGAATAGAGGTGGAGGGTTCCAACATGGGTCAATGATAGTGGAACTCGTATCAGACCCCATTACTAATAGTTTAATAAATATGAGAATGAGTCCCTTTATTAATACGAGGGAACCTATTCAGATGATCGATTTGGGATGTGTCCTTTGAGGGGCATCGTCCACCTACATTAAATGATACACATGTAATTTTTCCCATATGATCCAATCGATCGAATCCTTCTGACCATTATTGATAGTGTTCTTCCTTGGATATTTTAAGGATCTCTATGAACATGTTTTTTATTTCCTATAACCTAAAATGATGTTGATCACCTTGAAAGGTCATCAAACTCAATGTAATTTTGGAATCGATTAATTATTGATTTTTTATACTGATTCTACTTTGTGGGTGAAGATAATATGAAAAGAATATTATTTTCTGGTGAAAAATTTTATTATAAGATTCTATAATTTTTGGTTAATGAAAAAAATACTACATGATTGATAAATTAATAATGTGAGTGAAATTAATTATGTAGAAGAGATTCTATGAAAAAGAGTATGGAATATATTTGATCAAATACATGCAGTTTTCTTTGAAACACATGCATGTATTATGCGAAATAAATAATTTCACATGCCATAAAAATTAGGTTTTCAAAGTGAGAGTGGGAAATATATTATTTGAAATATAAATAAAATTATTTATGAAGTCTTTCATCCTTGAAGTTCAGGGTGAATGAAAAAAATTATATGAAAAGGCCTTTCTATTTGCAGAGAGAGGTGATATATTTTTATGGACTACATATAGTTGAATTACTTATTATAATTTGTATGATTATCACACGTTAACCATATACACAGTTGCATATAAATTTTTCATTAACTTATTGGTAATTTTGGTTAATAATTTTTAGATAATATACTATCACGATCCATATATTTAATTTCTCCATTTGAGTTATATAAAGAATGTGTAAAACATTGAGAATTTATTATTTTGAGAACCTCCATTCCTTCAAAAAAGACTATTCTATGTAAAGAAGTACAATTAAAAGAATTTAAAGTGTTATGTAATTTTTCATTATTAATAATAAAATCATTTGAATTTATTTATGAAGAAATAGTTCCCAAAGCATCAAATAATTTAACCAATAATACGTGACATGACACATATGCTATCCAGTGGTCATATGTTGTGCACAATGATAACTTCAAGTACTATATATGATGAATATATTTGAGAATTAAAAATTTTATAAACTTTTATGATGACCTAGTTCCGTGACTTTATTCAGACAATGAGAATGATTTACATTACCTCATTTCGATAATCTTGAAGAAGTGGGAACATTCTAATTAGTTCATATTAGAGGTTCTACAAGATATATCATTAAAAAATATTTTAGGAGAAAACAATTATCTGAAGTAATCATTCTTGTTTTATTTCAAATATTTTTGTATCATACAATATAAGGATATTATTATACTGGGACTATAGAAATAATATCATGACTCCAAACTAGTGAAGGTTGTATGGTGAAACCACTTTTGATTGTAGTTTATAATTTAGGATTTGGGGGGGGGGGTCTAACCAACCCCAAAAAGGAGTAGGTTTACATTAAGACCAAACCATGTAAAAATATTATGTCCCAATTATATTTTTTTTACTTCATCTGAGTAATTTTGAGTAATAATAAGAGTGAATATGACCTTAATGGGTCAACATAGGTTAATTTCAAAATAATTAAAAATTTTAAAAATAAAAAATGATTTAACACCCCATTCTCAGTAGTGAAACACCTCCCCAAGATCTTCAATTTTATATTAGAGTATAGGCTCTCTCAATCAATATCCATGAATAGTTGAAGATTGATAATATAAAATATGTTAACCACCATGGAATCCATACATTTTATGGAAATAAGTACCATAGTTGAAAGAATAATATTTTTACCCATCTCTTATATCCTAAAATTGAAGTTAATGATGTATATTTAGTAGGATTACCACCTATTTACGAGGATGATCCTATGATATTTTTTGATAATATAAATATATAAAGTTTATATAAAAGATAAAAATTTTATTCTGATGTATCTTTCAGAAAAGGCTTACACAAAGGTTATGAGCCTCAAAAATGCTATGGAAATTTGGGATAAATTGAAAAGAAGGTGTGAAGGTAATGTGAAAGTCAAGGTGGAAAAAAATAAAAATTTAGAGTAAATATTTTGAATATATCAAGTTGACTGGAGAATAAAACATTTAGGACTAATTTTCAAGTGTCAATGAAATTTTTAGAAATATTTAGGGTTTTTGGATAAAATATTGATGACTTAACTATTGTCAAAAAGGTGATGATACATTTTCCTAATAGGTTTTATCCTAAATTTTTTGACTTGTATAATGGATAAGATATCAATATTGATGAATCAAATAACATTCTCATTGCTTTGGAAATGTTAAAGATCTTATCTTTCAAGAAGAAGATCAAAGATTAGATGGATTTTGATGATTTGAGAAAGCTCAAAATCAGAGATGATGAAAATCCAAAATCACGTGAATCTGATGATGAAGATGAGATTTATGATTATGAAAAACTATAATTCATATATGAAATATATTCAAGACGAGAAATTTTGAGGGTATGTATAGGCTACCACAAAGGTGTTACAATTGTAATGACATTGGATTCTTAAACCTAATTTTTTTATAGGAAGTTTTCCAAACCCGAGAGAGATAATGAGAAACATAAAAAAGGATATGGGAAAAAATATAAAAGTATTTGACAGACTTTTTTAGAAGAAAGAAGTGTTCCTTTCAATATCAAAGAAGAATCTATATTAGAAAAGAAAATGAAGCTGACCCACAATAGATTTCAAATTATAATATTAATCTAAATTATTGGATCACGTGGAAAAGGGTTTGATAACTATATAAGTGAAGAACATAAAAGTGAATAAAAAGATCTAGAAAACATTTTTAATAATTTATTATAATATTATCTTGAAGAAAACAAATCTCAAGAAGGATAAAAGGATACTATTGAAAGAAAAAGAATATATAGTTGATGGAAAGTAATAATGTGCAATGAAAGTGGTTGTTTACATAGATAATATCAAGAGATACAAAGTAAAAGTGGTAGAAATGGATAATATGATAAAATAAGTTTATGAATATTTCTCTCTCAAATAAAAAGAATAGTCTAAGACATAGTTAAAATGTCTTGATACTCAAAATGACTTGAAATAACTTTAGAGAATATTTTAAAAAGTCGGTTGTAGTCAAGAGAGAATCGTCACAAGATAGTAAAAATATGGGTCCAAAGAAGTAGGTTAATTTAACTCTCAATAAATTTAAAAATAAACCTATTATCTGTAACAAAGTTACATCTATATTTTTTTTGGACCAGTCTAGATCATGAATATCAATGATAAATACACTTATAAATCAATAGAATAAAGGGATTATTCAAGAATATTATTTTCCCCAAAGCATGGACAACCAAATTATATAAATATAAAACATAAAAACTATACACTATATAAATATTATCAGCATGAAAGATCATGGTTTAGAGGATACTACTGGTGTTGTGGAGTGTTTGTGCATAAAGCATACTCATGTTGGTTTAACATGTCACTACCAAAAATGATACATGAACCATCGGAATGTCTTTTGATAAAAGGAGAAAATAATTAAAATAATTTAAGATATCATCATAAATTTAACTTACCTATAAAAACATAAAAATATGAACAATTTGATGGAATATGAGGTAGATTTTATTAATTGATTCATATTTCTAAAAATATCATGACTAGTCTTCCTAGAAAATACACAATGTTGATAATGGAATGGGAATTCAAATGATGAAGGAAGAAAAATCATGTTTTGATGAATTAATTTTTATGGATAGCATGAAACCCAAGCCATGGATACCTAATAATTGGTTTTCATCATAGAAAACTGGTGATAAAAAAAATTATGATAAACATTGAGAAGAAAAAAGAGGGAGTAATAACTTTTGGAAATCACTATTCCTTGAAATTAAAATGAGTAGTAACAACAAATATTGAAGGAAAAAATTATAAGTCTATTGATTTATTATATGTTAAAGGGATTAAACATAATTTATATGATTTTATTCATCTTTATGATGTTGGAAATGAGGCAGTATTTAATAAACAAAAATGTAACATCAAAATAAAAATGGATGCAAGGATTATTACTCAAGGTAGAAGGACTAATGAATGTCTCATCCAAATTTGTTATCCTACCAATTCCTATTTCTTGAGTGCCAAAGATAAAAAAAATATTATGGAATATAATGATTCACCACCATAGCCGAAGGATTATGACTAAAATTTCAAAGCATGATATTTTGAGAGATCTATCCAAGATAAGGATATATTGGTGTGGAATTTGTGAAGCCTATCAAAAAGGGAAAATAGATGAAGGTTCACAAAAAAGGAGTGGAAATTTTGTCTAAAAGACCACTTGATCTTAATAACACTTACTTATCTGGTCCAATGAGACAAAAGTATACTACAAGTGAAATATATTACATTATATTAATGGATGATTATACTATATTAACTACTTTCAAATTTATCAAAAAAAATTCACAGGCGATTAAATTGTTAAAAAAAATTAGAAGGTAAGTTGAGAAGGAATTGGGTATCTATGTTAAAACGTTGAGGTCATATATTGGAATCGAGTATTCATGTAATATATTTAAAATATATCATTCAAAACATGGAATCAAGAATTATTATATCACACCAAATACTCTAAAATAAAATTATGTAATTGAGAGGAAGAATAAAAGCATAGCTGAGATAGGAAGGACTATGTTTTCTGAATAAAATATCCTAAAGTATTTCTAGAGAGAAGATGTTTATATTTATATACACATATAGAACAAATGACTACTAAACACATATAAAAAAATTACACCATATGAAATGTGGTATAAGATAAGTCCAAGTGTTAAAATTTTTAGAACATTAATCTTATAAAATTTGAAGAGAAAGGAAAGGAATGAATTTTCCGAGGATGACGATCTAATGAAAATGTCTAAAAATGTTGTAATAAAAAAATAAATAATATAGTTGACTATTATGTTGGAAAAATTATTTAAAATAATAACAAATTAGATCTAACTATTGACACAAATTTTAAATATTTAGTAGAAAATGGAATATACATATTCAAATAGAAGAATTAAGAAGTTACTGAGAAGGATCCAATCACTATAAATATTGATTTAGAATAAACCAGTTATGAATAAGATTATTATGAAAATGAGATAAGATAATAAATCATATTTAAGAGGAATTCTGAAGTTTAAAATATCATTGTCATTCAATAAGATATAATAAAAACAATAAGATGTTTGAAATTTTAAGATAAAACTGTACATATTTTTTAAATTGAACTTCATATAGTGGTAGAAATAGTTGAGAATAAGGAATGGATACATGTTATGAATAAATAACCTGATAAAATTGAGAATAACATCACTTGGGATCTTGTAACATTACAAAAAAATAAAAATAAAGTAGGAACTATATGGGGTTTTAGAAATTATCAGAATGAGAAACGTGAGTTATCAAAGAATAAATCAAGGTTGGTGTTCAAAGTTTATTCTCAAATAGAGGTTATTTAATTTGAAGAAACATTTTCAATAGTAGAAAGAATATGTACTATTATAATGTTTTTGGAAGTGGTACCATATAAACATTAAAACATTTATCCAAAGGATGTGGAATATTCCTTTCTATATGGTGATCCTGAGGAAGAAGTCTATATTGAACAACCTGATGAGTTTATCTTAGAAAATGACCGAAACATGGTATGTTGATTGAAAAAAAGATTTTTTTATGGTTTGAAACAGGTTCTTATAGATTTTTATTCTATATTGGATAGGGTTTTTATGGAATATGAAGTTTATAAAAATTAAAATTTATAGTAACAATTATATGGATGAGATTTATAAAGGTATTATCATTATAATTTTTTATATAGATTAAATTATATTTACTGGCGAAAATAAGTGTATTTGTAAAGATATTAATGAGTAAATGAAAAATATTTTTTAGATGTCCATGCTAGGAGAGATGAAAACCATTTTCCAATTTTATATTGATAATAATTTTAATTAAATATTTCTATAATAAGAAATATAGACCAAATAATTCATAAAAAAATTTAGAATGGAAAATAAAAAAGAAGTTTCAACTCCCATTTGAGTTGGAACCAAATTTTGGAAGGATGAAACTAATACTAGTGTTAAAGATAAATAATATAGAAGATTCATTGGAAGCCTAATTTATCTAACACCATCAAGGCCATATATTACTTATGCAGTGAATTTGTGTGCAAGGTTTCAGGGTGATACTAAAGTGTCTCATTTTTAGAATCTAAGAGAATTATGATATATGTGAAATTATATTTAAATTATAGGCTACTATATAAGAACAATGCAAATTTGAACTTGTTTGGACTTAAAAATGTAGATTAAGCAGACGATTATTCTGACATTAGATCAAATTTATCTAGAACATTCTTTCTAAGATATGGGTGTGTTAGTTAGTATAAAAAATGAAATATTTAGTGACACTAATCATAAATGAGGCCAAATATATATCTTCTACACATGATTTTACATAGATGATATAGATTAATGTTCAAATATTCGATAAGAAGGATGATATTTAGAGACCACTGAAAAATTACTATGATAATAAAAGTTCTATAGAGTTGTATAAAATCCCATTAAAACATTCAATATCCAAAAATATTGATATTAGATATCATTTCCTCAAATAATAGGTGGAATATAGAGATATCAAGATGGAATAAATTTATAAATATGTTCAGGTTATATATATTTTCACCAAAACTATGCCAAGAGAGAGGTTTTTTGAATTAAGATTCTAACTTTATGTTTATCATTCACATCTCACATTAAGATTCCAAGGTATATCATCCACTTGGTTTTATATTCTATTGTCAAAGGGGGAGAAACAATAAACTTCTTTATCTAATAGGTGCAAATATTTCTATTTTTGTGAATATCATATTGTTTTCATTATAAAAATGGGGAGAATCAAATGGGGAACATAATTAATAAAACTTGAGTGGGAGAATCTATGTAAGTTAGACAAAAACATATTGTCATTGAGATGTGGTATTCTCCCAAAAACATTACTATATTTTTTAGTGTGGTGTAAGAAAATTTATTTTTATAGAAGGCTATCCTTTAATTAATCATGATGAGTTTTTTTTAAAGAGAAGTATTGGTTGACAACAAATACAAAGGGGGAGATTGAAGAACCATTAGATTATTTAATGATATTGTAATGTTTTCAACCAATAGTTGTGACATTAATTTTTTCAATTATAGAAATGGTTTTAAAATATCAAATACATGATTCAATTGTATTTAAGAGATGAAGCATTTTTTGTAATAATTATGGAGACATAAATCCCATGTAAATATTTATTTATATGAAGAAATTATTTAAATTAGACTAGGAAATATTCAAGCATTTCAGGGGGAGTTGTAATTATGAAGGTCATGAAAAATATATTTATATTTTTAATAAAGAATATTTAATAATGATTTTTTTGGGGATGAGGATGCCATAAATATTGCAATGTCCCGAACCTAGATGCCACTTGAAGTGGTGCCCGAGCCTAGTTGGTCAGAAGGCCTCATGCACATCTCCCCAAATTCTAGAGGCTACCGAATAGAAGCGAGGGCCTATTTGAGTCAGTGGGGAGACTATGGCCTCATTACCAAAGTATCATAACGGAATTCTAAAACATGAAATAGAGGAAGTGAATCAATAAGCAGAAAACTAAAAGTAATAAAGGAAGACAACAATGTACATATCAATAACCATAAGTATCTCATATAAAAAAATGATGCAGATGGTACAAGTGTCTAAAAAATATCCAAAGAAGGTTGAAGGCAATGTAATACAGTACAAGTCCCAAAAAGAAAAAAAGGCCAAAAGGGTTTCCCAACATCAAAATCCTCAACTTGGTCCTATGATCCCCTACTTTAAAGCCATAGTTAACAAACTATACTAGAGAACTTTCCCCTATCATCACCTGCAACCATATAATTTGTCTGTGTCCCCAAGGAGGCCCATACAGGGTGTGAGGTAAACATCCAAGCAGGAAACCACCCATATCTATACAATTATAACAAAAATTCTTCAAAGGTTCTAGAAAGTATAAACAATAGTCAAGTAAGTGCATATGCCCATGGCATAAGTCTACCATAACATGTAAAACTGAATAGTACTCAAGGCTACCTACAAAAGAGCATCAGATTTTAACAAGGAAGTTATAACAAGTAAACAAGTCACATGGACACTCCGTACATTCATATATATCCTGTAACCCACAACCACGTTGTATAATGTAAAAAAGTATCCCACAACTATGTTGTATAGTGAAGTTGCATCCCACGATCACGCCGTATAATGAAATGTATACCCTGAGGGATGGATCCAAGGTTTCAGCAGACCAAGGAATCCAAGTAATAAATATACAGACTTCGGAGGGCTAGATTCAAGGAGCGTGTCTAAGGCATCCCATCGAGTCCCATGGGAATCCTAGGTGAAAACTCAGTTAGGCACTGGTTGGGGTCCTAGGATCAAGGAATCAACAAGTCCTACGTGAGCCCAAGATATCCGGATACTATGTGGTAGTAAGGCCTGAGGCATCCCATGGAATCAAGACCCAAGAGGTAGAATCAACCCAAGGTGTCCACAACTGAGTTCCATATCCAAGGAGAACATTCCAAGGCATCTATCAAACCATTAAATTAAGTATTAAAGTATTCAAGAATTCAATTTAAACAATTATAACCAAGTGAGTATACCCACTCACGTCAACAAGAACAAGCCATGAGTATACCCACTCATGTAAATTATTTATCAAAATAACATGGGCCTACCCTCCCATATAAACCATTTAACATGTCATTAATCATTTAAAAATATCTATACACACCCATATCATCCATTTAACATTCAGATCTATCAAAATAGGTGAGGCATAACATGAAATTCAAAGATCAAGGAGGCAGTGCATCTCCTAAACTAGCTACTCAAGCTATCAAGTCATTAACAGGCTTCCTCTAACTAGGAAAGCACAAGAAATAACCCCTTGGGTGGTTTAAACAGGCATATAAAATCTATTCCCTTAAGGCACACCCCTTGGGGGACCTTGAAACAATAAAAGAGTGCCAATGCACCTAAACAGAACCCATGGTCAACCTCACTAGGACTAACTACAGCTATAAAAAAGCTACTTGCTCAAAAATGAGTCCACACTATAAAGTATGACAAAAGGCATAACAGTTGAATGAATAAAAAACACCCGGAAAAGACGAAAGAAATTATAGACCACCTAACTTGCCTTAGTAGTATACAACTTTTCCAGTATTGTGTTCTGATTCATCCCAGTTTTGATGAAATCTGAAGAACGGACGAAGAACATAATATTAGAAAATGCAATCCAAAATCCAAATAGCACAGTTTTTGTTATGAAGAATCAAGAATTACTAAAAAATAAATGATTACATACTGATATGGTTCTAACATGACAGGAGACGCTCGAATCTAAGTCTGGATGACTTCAATATATGAAAATCTAGATTAAGTGACTTTTGTGTTCAAAAAATGAGAGAAAAGATTTTGTGCATAAAAAAAGAGCTAATACCCATTTTATAAAAAACCCCTTCTTGGAAAGTACACGATGTGTACCTCAAGTACACGACATATACTCCATCTTATTGTTTTTTTGAGCTAGACTGGCTACATGTTGTGATGGCCAAGTACATGGTGTGTAGACCAAGTACACGATGTATACCTAGCCTGCGACCAGATTTCAGCCTGTTTTCCCCTATCATTCAAAAAAAAACAACCCAATCGTCCCAAGGGCTGACCTAGGGTCTAATCCACAATGTAATGAAACAAATTTAACCCCAAAATAAGATCCGTACATTAAAAAACCCCAGGATCATACAATAATCCCCCTTATAGAAATTTGTCCCCAAATTTCTCTCTGAAGGGTGGTCAAGATTTGTCTAAAAACAAATCCAGACACTAAGGATGTATGTCTGCCTCACTCTCCCAAGTATCATCCTATAAATGTCTATGCTTCTATAGATTCCATACTAGAGGAACTTAATGGAATTAGAGAACCTTTATGCTCTTGTCAATGATACGAATCAGATGCTCCTCAAAGGATGCATCAACCTGAAGCTCAACCTCCTCAGGATGAAAAACATGAGATGAGACTGATTGATAACGGCACAACTGAGATACATGGAAGACATTGTGCATGGCTCGGTACCTCTGAGATAACTGTAACTGATAGGAAACTGACCCGACTCTTTCCAGAACCTCAAACGGACCGACATATCTTGGTGAATGTTTACACTGTCTCCTAATCTTTTTATGTCCCAACCTCAATGATACATGCAAGAAAAACTGATCCTTGACCTCTAACTCTAAAGTTCATCTACGATGATTAGCGTATGATTCCTGACGAGACTGTGCAATATTCATCCACTTTTGAATCAATTGGACCTTCTCAGAAGTCTCCTATGTGAGACGTGGTCCCAGTAAATCCATCTCAACTACTTCTAACTAGCACTGAGGATAACGACATGGACTACCATATAAATCCTCGTAAGTTTCCATATGTATCATCTTCTGATAACTATTATTGTATGTGAACTCAACTAAGGGAATTTTCCTCTCCCAAGAGCCCCCAAAATCTAGGACTCATGCTCACAGTATATCCTCTAGCACCTGTATTGTACACTCTGACTAACCATCAGTCTGAGGGTGGTAGGTTGTGCTTAGAAACACCTTTGAAGCCAGAACCCTCTGAAAAATATGTTAGAAACAAGATGTAAAGTGGGCGTCCCTATCCAAAAAATAGTGTGCGGGACCCCATTATGTCATACCACCTCTCGGATGCACAACATTCCAATATAATCAACACTTAAGGTCTCCTTGATCAGGAAGAAATGAGTGACCTTCGTAATCCTGTCAACAACAACCCAAACAACATCATTACCTCTAGGTGACCTCAGAAACCCATCAAAGAATCCATCATGACATCATCCCACTTCCACTCTGGGATGGTTAGCTTCTGTAAAAGCCCAGCTAGTCTCTGTTATTCTACCTTCACCTACTAATAGGTGGAACACATCATAACAAAACCAGCTACCTCTCTCTTCATTCCCAGCCACTAGTACAGACGTCGAAAGTCACAATACATCTTGGTATCCCCGAGATGTAATCCCCAAGCTAAATTATGAAACTCCGACATCAACTACTCATGTATATCCACTAAAAATAAAACACATCCTTGTATAAAAAGGATCTCATCATCGCCTACCGTCCAACCAAGAAGAGGGTTCTCATCTTCCATACCTTCCTGTTGAACTAGGCCTTCTAAATCTAATAGCTGTCCCATCCAAACTCTATCCAGTAGGTTAGAGGCGACATCTAAGGATGAAATAAAATTCTGCCCCTATCTATCGTGAACCTCTAGATGCATCTCAGAGAATAATTCCATAAGCTTCCACTCATTACTGCCATGTTGCACTGCCTATATCTAAGTCCTCTTGCTCAGTGCATTATCTACTGCATTACCCTTTCCAGGAATGTAGGAAAACTCAATGTCAAAGGATTTTAGGTACTCCACCCACCTTCGCTGCCTCAAATTCAGATCACACTATGTAAAGATATTATTGAGTTTTTTTGGTCTATTGACATCAAAAAACACTCTCCCAGTAAATAGTACCTCCAATAAGGCAAAGCATGAACAACCACATCTAACTCAAGTTCTTGTGTAGGGTAATTTCTCTAATGAGGCCTCATCTACCAAGACTCGTACACTACAACTCGATCTGTCTACATCAGCACTACCCCCTTCCCAATACATGAAGAGTCACAATACACTATGTAACTCTAGCCCTGCTCTGGATGTATCAGGACTGGTGCTGATGACAGCCTCCCTTTCAGCTCCTCAAAGGTTTTCTCACAAGATTCTAGCCACACAAAATTCACACTCTTCTTAGTCAATCCTTTCAACTGCACTACTAAGCATGAGAAGTACTGTATAAAATGCCTGTAGTAACCAGATAGCCCTAAGAAGCTCCGTATGTCAAAAATGTTCTCGAGATGTTCCTTGGAAACTATTGCTCTCGCCTTCTCTAGGTCCACTAACACTCCTTTCTCTGAGATATTGTGACCTAGGTAGTGAATCTAATCCATCCAGAAGTGGAATTTTGTGAGATTAGAATATAATTGATGCTCTCTCAGTGTATTCAAAATGATCTCAAGATGGTTGGCATGGAGGTGTTGATTGGGAGAATACACTAAGATATCTTCCACAAAAACCACTACAAAATAATCTAGGTAAGGATGGAACACTCGATTCTTCAAATCCATGAAAACTTCTGGTGCGTTCGTGAGACCAAACGACATAACCAGATACTCGTATAACCCATACCTACTACGGAAGGTAGTTCAGGATATGTATGCAAGTCAAACACGTACCTGGTGATATCCTGACCTCAATTAAATCTTCAAGAATACTAGAGATCCTCGAAGCTGATCAAACAATCCATCTATCCATGGAAAGGGATATCGGGTTTTAATCGTCAACTAGTTTAGTTTTCGATAATCCATACATAGCCTAAGAGTTTCGTCCCCTTTTTCTCAAAAGGACCTATCAACCCCATAGAGGGGTACTGGGTCCAATAAAGCCCTTCAACTCCAAATCCTCTAGCTATCTCTTGAGGTCTTGCAACTCTATCGCAAACATCATGTAAGGAGGAATGGATACCGGTGCAGCTCTTGACACTAGATCAATGGAGAAATCCACCTCTCCCTCTAGAGGTAAACCAGAAAACTCATAAAAAAAGACATACCTAAAGCGCTCAACCACTGGATGGAGGTCTTCTTGACACACTCCTTGATCATCTAGAAATGAACTCAAAATCTGGGTTGCCATCCTCCCAAGATCATGATGCTCGGGTCTAGCTCTGCTTGCCTGGACATCCCATTCACCCTTGTGAATAAACACTGCACCCTCTGGTGATGTGAAAGTCACCATATGGTGATAACAGTAAACGTAATCTTGATATGCTATGAGATAATACATTCCATGAATAACGTCAAACCCTATCATTTCAAGGACATAAAGATCCCAGATGAAGTGACACCCTCTGACCATAAGGGGACACTCTATACACTGGTGTACATCACCTTTTCAAATTCCCAACAGTGTGTCTACCATCAAAACTCCCTTAGAAAGGAAAAAAACAATCCCAAGGATCATTTCCACTCATTCAGAGATAAATCTATGAGCGACACCTATATCGAAAAGAGAAAATGCAATAGTAGAATCTACTAAAACCATACCTCTCACTGTAGATGGTCTCGAATCCTACTTCTGTTGGGTCTATTGCACTGCATAAGTCTGGCCTATACCACAATCCTGTGACCCTGCCTGGATACCCTGAGCTAATCCACCCTAATGCCTCTAAGAACTCAGTGTCTGGCCACCACCACTATGACCACCACTACCCTTTCCTGACTAGCCTACACTGCTCCATCTCCTAGCCAAGCACAGAGTCAAATACCCTACTTATGAACCTAACGTCGGATCTGGCCCCCTATAACTCACAACTGGAGGGAAGGTCTTGAAAAACTCCCGCATGTTCCCCATCCAACCGTAATATTAGAACTCGACTAGGTCGCTGTACCAATGATTTTTCATGTGGCCTCACCTACCACACTGATGGAAAAACACCAATATGCTTGAAACCATAGCCTGATTAGCACTCATGTCATGGGAAGCATTGAAACGATTATTCCTAGTTGAAGATGTAGATCCACTAGGGAGAACCATCACTCCCCTATTCTGTAAACCCATATTCCCCCAGGTTTTGCTCTGTAATCTGTGCCTGATTCACAATATCAGTGATAGAAGTATATCGGAACATGTTGAACTGAGATCTGATAGAATGTCTGAAACCTTCCTCTAAGCATATCTCCCTCAACAACTCATCAGTAAGATACATTGGCAAATAACGTTGCAGCTCTGTAAAGCATGCCGAGTATTCGATAAACATCATCGCGCCCTGCTCCAGATGAATGAAGTCACTATCCAACTCTTCTCGTAGAGTCACAGGATAAAATTAGTCATAGAAGAAGGTCTAACACTCATTCAAACCCATATTATCCATCCTATCAGCCTTGTTCAGAATGTCACATCAACACTTTTCCACTCCACGTATCCTGTAAGTTGTGATCTTGAACCTTCGATCTGGAGGAATCTCCAAATGCTTGAAAATTGCTAATGTGGTCTCTAGCCATAGCTCTACAACCTATGATCCACCATCCTCTGAGAATGTAGAAGGATGCTGCTACTGGATCATCTATGTTAGCTCATCCATAATCAAGGATGGATGCGGTGCTCCCTAGAATGTCTGCATATAGAGAAAGAAACCCTCACAGAACTGTTCCTTAACACCAGTGTCCAGAACAACCTTAGGTGCCATAGTTGTCACTATTAAAGGATCAAGAGGTAGACCGCGGACCACTGTCTCTACATTATGGTCATCTCCTCCATCATGATGTAACATTGGAGGTCATGGTGGTGGAATGTCTCTACAATTCAAAGTGCAAACCTCATTAAATGACAACGTCCAAGCACAAAGTTCAATGTATAGGACATGTCAGAACCCTCCTAAAAACAAATTCAAACCCATAACCTGCTCTTAAAGCTTGGGTTATATAGAGAATATCCAATGAACCCCAATAAATTGTGCCTCTCTCCCACTCAAAAGTTGGGTCTAGATCAAGCCTCTATTTTCCATTCGAGTTTTCATTTCCATTTCGCATTCAGTTATTTAGGAAATTTTACCAAGGAAATACAAATTTCTGAATCCATGAGGGCCCATAAAACCTCATGAACTCAAAACTTGGATCCAATTCAATCCATACATATAACACGTTCATCTAATAATTTAAATTCCCTCAATGTTTCATTTAATAATTTATAGGGGACCATACTTCTTGTGGATTGAAAGATAACATCACAAATTTGTATACTACACCCAACTAACACAACAGCAGGAAAAACTATCACTTCAACATCCACAACAACATGTAATGTCTAATTAATTCTAGATGGCATGACATAATTCATGAAATGTGATTCAAAAAAGTGTCTATATAATGCATGAGATGGAACACCCTCATATCATCGGGTTCCAACTGAAATGGAACCCCAAAATTGCATCAACAATAATAGTATAAATCAAGTGCATCACCCAACAGTGAAATCAAATCAACTGTAATAGTCGAAATCCAGAAAATCAGAACTCATTTTGAAGTAATTTGTATTTTTCCTATAAGCGGGGTAGCTAATCCCTGGGACAGTTTATTTCCAAATCCCATTTCCTTATTATCCCCATCTAACGTAGCTAAATAGTAAGTCAAACAGAAAAAAGAATACCCACTTATAGCACTCTATAACATCCCAGACCCGGATTCCACCCGAAATGGTTCCCCAAGCTCAGTTGTTCAAAAGACCTCAAGTGAATCTCCACAAACTCCAGGGCTACTAACTAGTAGTGAAGGCCTATGTGAGTTAATGGGGAAATTATGACATCATTACCAGAGTATCACATTGGATGTCAAAAACAAGCAACAAAATAAGTGAATAAATAAGTAGAAAACTAAAAGTAATATAGGTAGAAAGCAACATACATACCAATAACTAGAAGTATCTCATATACAAAAATGATGATGATGGTACAGGTGTATAGAAAATATCCAAAGCAGGAACAAAGCAATGTAATACAGTAAAGTACCCAAAAGACCAAAATACCAAAAGGGTATCCCAGTATCGCAAGTCTTAGCTTGGTCCTATGACCCCCTTATCCAAATCCACAGTCAACAACTTGTACTAGGGTGCTTTCCCCTATCTTCACCTGCATCCATATAATCTGTTTGGTTCCCCAAGGGGGCCCAAATACGGTGTGAGATAAACATACCAGTAGAAAACCACCCAGGTATATACAATTATAATAGAAATTCTACAAAGGCTCTATCAAGTATAAATAATGGATAAGTAAGTGCATATGCCCATGGAAGGAGTCTACTATAACAAGTAAAAATTAATAGAACTCAAGGATACCTATAAAAGAGAGTCAGCTCTAAACAAGGAAGCTATAATAAGTAAACAAGTCACACAACCACACCATACATCCATCTGTATCATGAAACCCATATCCATGACGTATAAATTGAACAAGTATCCCACGACCACACCATATAGTGAAATAGAAACCCCGGACCACACCTTATAGTAAAATATAGACACTAAGGGCCAGATCCAAGGTGTCTTCAGACCAAGGAATCCATGTAATAAATATCTAGACCACAGAGGTTTGGATCCAAGGAGCGTGTCTGAGGAATCCCATTGAGTCCCATGGGCATCCCTGGTGGAAACTCATTTAGGAACAGGTTGGTGTCCTAGAAGAAAGGCAATTGAAAGTCCTACGTGAGCCCAAGAAAGTCAGATCCTACAGGGTAGGAAGGCCAGTGGCATCCCACGGAATCAAGACCCAAGGGGAAGAATCAACCCAAGGTGTCCACTACCGCATTTTAGATCCATAGAGAGCAGTCCAAGGAATATATCAAACCATTAAATTAAGCATTAAATCATTCAATAATTCAAGTTTAATATTTATAAATAGTTGAGTATACCCACACATGTTAACAAGAACAATCCATGAGTATACCCACTCATGAAAACCATTTATCATAAGAACATGGCCCTACCCTCCCATATAAACCATTTAACATGTCATTATTCATTTAAATATATGTATACCCCCACATATCATCCATTTAACATTCCAAGTTATCAAAATAGGTGAGTAATAACATGATATTCAAAGATCAAGGGGGAAATACATCTCCTAAACTAGCTACTCAAGCTATCAAGTCATTAACAGGCTTCCTCTTACTAGGAAAGCACCAGAACACACCCCGTTAGTGGTTTAAACAGGTATAAACAAGATATTCCATTAAGGATCACCCCTTGGAGGACCTATAAATGAGAAACGGGTGCCCACTCAAATAAACATAACCCATGGTCAACCTCACTAGGTCCAACTATAGCTACTAAAATCTACTCACTCAAAAATGATACCTTGAGAGAATGTTTGACAAAAGTCATAATGACTGAATTACCGAACACCCAAAAAAGACATGGAAAAGCTAAAATAAAGTTTATAAAACCTACCTCACCTTGGTATTAGACATATTATCCAGTAGCATGTCCTGAATCGTCCTAGTTTGGATGAAATCTGAAGAACAGAAGAAGAAAAAAATATTACGGCATACGAGCCTAAATCAAAATAGCACAGTCATTGTTCCAATGAATCAATAAAGACTAAAAAATAATTGAGTACTTTTCGTTATGGTTCTAATGTGAAATAAAATGCTCGAATCAGAGTCTGGAAAGATTCAATATATAGAAAACTAGATTAGGTTTCTTTTGGGTTCCAAGAACGAGAGAAAATCTTCTATGTGTTAAAAAATGATCTACTGCCTCTTTTATAAAAAAACCCCATTGGGAAAGTACACAACGTGTACCTCAATTACACCACCTATACTCAATCTTATTTTTTTCTGATCGAGACAATCTATACATCGTGACGGCCAAGTACACAGTGTGTACTTGAAATACATAGCGTGTAGACCTAGTACAAGATGTGTACCTGACCTGCAGCCAGATTTCAGCCTGTTTTCCCCTTTCTTTCCCAAAACCAACCCAACTGGACCACAACCCAACCTAGGGTCTAAGGAAAAAATGAAATCAACACATTTAACCCAAAAATAAGATCTGTACCTCAAGAAAAACTTGAGGTCTTATAATTATGAATTTTACTAACTATTTTTATGAGAGTTAGGAAAAAAATATTTTACCCATAGTTAAATAAGAATCCACCACAACTATATATAGCACCAAGGTCAACTACAAGGGTGGTAGGTTAACCTAGAAGCCAGGGTAGTGGGTGAGTAGGCCTGCAAAACAACCATAGGGAGTACACAAGATTAGAGGTGATGTCACTATGTAGGGTGACAAGGTGGAAGTGGGTGTTGACACGAGTTAGTTCTAGTGAAATCGGGAGAAGACCCTATTACTCACAGATGACTAGTTACAAGAATGGGTCCCCTTATTAATCATTTGGAACCCACATAAAGGATCAAAGTGGATGAACCCTTTGAGGGGTAAAATTCACCCACCTAAAATGATATTCATATTACATCACTCTTCCGATCCAATCGGTCTAAGATTTGTAATTGAGATTTAAATTTCGGTTTTCTACATCTATTTGAAGGATATATATGAACGAGGGTTTTATTCTAAGATACAAAAAATGAATTCGATCTCTATGAGATTCCATAAACATATTTATGGATGTTTGGAAATTGATTAAGTATGGATTTTCACATACCGAGGCTACTTTGTAGGTGAACCAACTATGTGAGGAAGATTAGTTTCCAGTGAATGCTTGTATGTGATGATTCCATAAGTTTGGGATGATGAAAACAATATATTATGAGAATGAACCATGTATTATGAAAGTGAAAGGAAATATGTAGAAGAGATCCTATGAAAAGGATTATGTCCTGTAATTGATCAAATACACACAACTTTCAATGCAATTCATGCATTCAGTTTGTAAAATAAATAATTTCACATTCCACAATAATTTATTTTGTGAAGTGTGAGAGAGAAAGAATGTTTTTGAAATATAAAATAAATGTTATGTGAAGAGTTGAGGCCATGTATTTTATGGTTCATTAAAAAATTATATATAAATGTAATATATTTTTCAAAGAGAGGGAACACATTTCATAGAATAGAATATAATTTAATGGCTTACCATAATTTACAAGATTATTATGTGTTAACTACATGCATAGTGGCTTATAAATATTATAACACCCAAAGTTTTTATGAACTTTTTTTTTCTGAATAAATAAAATTTTCATTTGTTTCTTGGAATTCACTAAGTAAAATATTCCATTCACATAGAATTAACTTGGTGTATGTTACATGACACCAACTCTACTTATGTTACACGAAACAATGGTTTGGTATACATTACGTGCAACACCAACTTGGCATATGTTACACATAACACCACTATTTCTACGAAACATCATTTTATTATTATAATTATTTAAATGAGATAATTATAACCTATAAATTAAACATATATATAATAATAGTAATACAAAACTTTACAATATTTATTATTATTATTTTATATAAATATAACACTTTGATAATGAATGATATGATTTTTGGAAAATTCATTTTTGTTTAAAAAAATTACCTTCTTGAATGAACTGGTTTTTATAATTAAATTAATTTTAGACACATTTAGAAATTAAAATTATTAATATAAAATTAATTTTTTATTTTATAATTTATAAATTATATTAGGGTGAATTTTTGAGATTTTTCTAAGAAACTTGACTTTTGGATGAACAGTGAAAAATACTGGATTTTAAAACAAAACAGATTTTTCATCTAATTTATTTATAAGGTTAAATTATATTTAAATTTGGTTTAAAAACTTAATTATATAATATTTTTAACAATTAATACTATGTGGATAGTTTTAACTAATTTCACATTGAAATTTGAAATAAAAACTTATCAAACTTTTGATCATTTTTACTTTAAAAACCTGCATTTTTGACCCTACTATAGGATTAATTTTAGTTTAATTTTTCACACTTTTGTCAATGAAATTTTGAAAAATGGATTCCATATTTGGAATCTGTGTAATTTATAATTTATTTTATGATCAACTTCATTTTTGACTAAAAATATTAGTGAGGGCGATTAAAAATAATTATATCGATTAAGATTAAATTGTGCTTAATAAAGGACTAAACCACAACCTTAAGGACTAGAAATACCTTTACACATGTCAAACATAATTTTGAAGCCTTTATTTAGAGTCTATCATCCTTTTTTTTAGCTTTGGATTATTCTTGGATCCACTTGAAACATGAAAAACGAGGGTAGAATTATCTCTTCAAATATTTACAAAAGTGTCACTCCTTCTTACCTATAAAGGCCCCCAAATATCCATCTTCTTCACACCTATAAACTCTCTTAATTTAGGCCAATATCTATTCAATATAATTCCCAAAATACTTAACTTACTTCAAAAATCATCCCCTTGATGATAAATCTATTCAAGGAAGCTTTTTGGTACAAACCAAAAGGAGTTACCCGATTAAGAGGTAACATCGTCTCTTGGGATCCTTTATTTTATTTTAATTTTACACCCCTAAAATATCATTATTTAATTAATTTAAAACAAAATTATCACAATAAATATACTAGTATATTTTTATTCCATTTTTCAACCAACACTTACACAGACCTCTATCTAATGGATAACAAACATACTATTTATGTGTACAATGAACTACCACCTCACTAAATGATGATTGTTCGATTTTATTAACACCTATAATGGTGGGAATTATGATGGAAAAGAAGTTTATATATATTATTTATTATATATATTATTTATTTATACTTAATAATTCTATTTTCAATACTCATATTCTTTACATTCCATTTTGTGTTAATATGCCAATTTTGTTTGAGGAAGTGTGGACTGACGCACCCTTAAAGCGACACGATTCATTCATACACGAAAAGGAATTTTTTAAAATTGATTTTTTGAATATATATGATATCATAAATCTACTATAATAATTATATAAATATATACATATTTTTTATTTTCTTTCTTTCTTTTAATACGACAATAAAAAGGATCCAACGTTCATGCGTACGTACGACTTACGTTCTCCCTAAATAGTGTACTCCATTTTTTACATATAAATCATATAATTTATTATAATACACATATAACGGATATAAATTATATTTATATCATTTTTAAAATTATTTAATCATGATATAAGTATAAGTACCAATGATATAACAAATTAAGACACATATGAAGAACAAAGAGAATATTAGCCGAAGTGAAACCTTAACATATGATGGTTAACAAGAAGGTAATATATGGTCATAATAAAAAATTATATGGTATTAGATATAATAATATGGTTCTTTAAAATTTTAAAACACATTTATATTTATTATACAGTTTGTTTTAATGAGTTTGATGGGAGTGAAGACACAAGGTATGGAGATTTCATCTCATTTTTTATTTCCATGAGATACATGATATATTCACCACTCTTTCATTTTATGTGGTGTATGTACTACCGATGATTTTATTATATTCATATTATAATTAAATTTATTATTATTCACATATCCATTTTATTATGTTTTCATTCATGGGTTTTAAATTTCAAAATTGACCAATCAGTAAAATAGTTTTGTCTCAATTTTCCTTCTTTTTGATTTATGTTTTATTATGCACCTAAATTATATTTTGAGGTGTATATACTTAAAATTTACATGTTATATCATTAATTATAATTCATTAAAGATATTTTAAACTTAATTTAATTTTTATTCCTTACATGGAGAGTATGATCATAAGTTACCAAGTTATAAGAGTTTATTGAGACAATCACATCGCTTTTCAATATTGTTTATGTTTATGCTACCTGTGGTAAAATATTATGATCCATATCTCAATAAAACTCATAATTTTACTTATCTTATATTACTTAATTATATATACATGTATTATTACCATTTTTACACACTTTGGTACTTAATTTAATGTTTTTAAGTAAAAATATGACCATGTCTCTTTCCGGTTGGAAATATATTTTATATAAAATCCATGTTTTCAAAAATGTTTTCGAAAATATTTTCAAAAGATATTTGAATCCCATTTCAAGGAAAAAGGACTTTAAAAACGATTATATACTTTTTTTATATATTTTCAAAGATATTTTAATATAAAATCATTTTCAAAAATATTTTCTGTTTTAAAAACCATTTTCAATGTAGAAAGGATATTTTCCTCCAGAAATGATTTTAAAAGATCTTTAAAAATTATTTCCCATATAGGATAACATCTTATTGTGTCACACATTAATTTATGGGGAAATTATTAAATTTTTCTATTAATTTTATTTATTTGAATGGATTATGTTTTGAATAATGATTTTTACGAAACCTGTTTCTTTTTCACAGGTTATATGATTTCGAAACTCGCTTATTTTAACAGGTTATGTTCATGATGAAATTTTTATAAAACCCATATCTTTCAATATGTTATGATATGATGGCATTTTTACAATAATCATTTCATTAAATGTGTTATGATATGGTTACTTATGATCTTGTGGACTTTGTATGTATGACTTCACTATGATTTGGGTGGGACTTATTGGTCCCTCCAATGCATTTTCTAAAGATTTATATCTCATGAGATAGAATAATATGTTATGGGAATGAATCTTGACTACTAAGATGACCATGGGAGTGAACCATGACAACCATGCTGTTATGAGGAGTGAAATCATGCTACTAAGATGGCCATGGGAGTGAACGATGACTACTAAATACTATGGGTAGTGAACTAATACTACCAAGATTGTCCTGGAAGCGATGGATTGGATACTATAGAAATAACATTACATATGATTATGTGTTTTAAAAAATTCCATGTTTTATTCCTATGTTATGATTTCATGGATTATGTATTTATCTTTTTATGATCTTTTCCTTATGAACTTCCAAGATTTATGACATGATTCATGTAAATGATATTCGATATGAAGGGTATGGTCTTCTATTTTCATGTCATGTTCTCAAACCCTAATGCTCTTGATTATACTTACATGTCTCCATTTTTTACACATACTGATAATTTTATCTCACCCCTTATTATGTTTCCTTCCTCAAGATATAAATATATTTATTTTGTTTGATGTGTATATAAAGGGTGATAATCAAGAAGAACCTAGTGGGGGATAATATTGATCATTTATTTACCAATGTTTATATTTTCTATGTTTCCAAAGGCAATAGACTAGTACGATAATTAGGAATATGTTTGTTTTGTGTTTTAATTATTACCTAAAATTTATGTAATTTTGATGTATAAAATTCGAGGGTCGATATAAATACCCGATTAACCCTCGGGTAATTTTGGATAATAATATTTAGAGAAGAGATTATCATGAGAAATTTTTTTAACTTCTCCATTTGAGTTAAATAATATTTGTGAGAAAATTTATGAATTTATTATTTTGAGAACCTCTTTTCCTATGAAAATAACTATCCTATGGAAAGAAGAATAATTTTGAGAAGATTTAAATGTTATGTGATGATACAATAAGAATAATTAAATCGTTTGAATTTATTTATAAAGAAACAGTTCACAAAGAATCCAATAATTTAACCCGAAATATGATATAGTATATGTAAGTCCACTATATGTTACAATATATATTTCCTTTTATATAAATTATATATCTTTGATATATTGTGATACACACAACCCCAAATTTGAAAGGAAAATAAAATAGTATGATATTATAATCTAATTGTTAAATTAGCGGGTATCAATAGAAATAACTAAATTATGAAATGTATATGTATTATAAATTTATAAATAAATTCATTTTTTATAAATTTATTATAAATAAAAATAAAAATCATTTGAAAGAAAAATAAATGTATTTCTGAAAAACATTATATTTTTCTAAAAGAGGGGTTGTCAAATTTTCCACATATATTTTAAAAATAAATTTCCAGATTTTAGAAAATTAATTTAACAAAATGAATTTAATTTTTTAAATTATCATGTTAAAATAATCTTTGAGTGAATGTTTTAGAATTTTATAAAATAATTATTTTTTAGATGAATAGTGAAAAAATACATATTATTATTAAACACCCTTTTTCATTTGAGTCATTTAAAAGTTTAATTTGTTTTAATGATATTTTATATGTGAAATTAGTTCAATTATATTACAATTAATCCAATTTAGGTTATTATAATCAATTATATGTTCAATTTTAATATAAAAACATTTTATAATTATGAAAACCTTTCTTTTGGAAAACTTTTTTTTCATCATGCATGCATGGTAAATTTTAAATTAATTTATTCAAATTATATGAATTTAATTTAGAAAAATTTATTCTATATTCTAAATCATAATAATTAATATTACATAATAAATTCAACTTAATTTTTTCATCATCATGAACAATAAAGATAGTAAAAATTAGTTAATGTGGTTAAGGTAAAAAAGAGTTTATTAGGAGGTTAAACTATAAATATAAGGGTTATAAACACATTTGTAATTATTATTAGATTTATAATATTATAACTGATATCATACATGGTTTTATAATTATCCACTCTTGGTTCCTTTTGTCATTAGAAAAATGTGGGTATCACTTTTATTTTAAAAAATTCCAAGTGTGTCCTCTCCCCGACATATAAAAGGCCACCCACAATCCTAAACTCTTTATGCTCCAAAATACTTTTGGTATGTCCAATAAATACCCTAATATATTCCATAAATATATCCCCACATCATAGAGTCATTTTTTATCATAAATTAAATCTATGAATGATTTAGTTATAATTCTAAATAGGTTGTCCGAAGAAGATGTAAAGTTCTTACCCACACACTTTAATTATTATTCTTATTCTAACTCCTTAAAATATTCTCCAAATAATCTAAAATAATAACACTAGTATATATTATATAATTATATTTTATTATTTTAAATGAATAATCTATATCCATATCCTTTCTATCAAATGAGAAATGAATTTTTCGATCGTGTGTACGACAAACTACCGCCTCACGAACTGATGTAATTCGTTTTCAATCAAAACCTCCCACTGATATATATAATGATGGATTTAACAAATTAATATTATATTTATGACATAAATATAATTTTTTAAATATAATATCACTTTTAAATTCTTACCTTCTAATCCAATGGAAAATAAAAATGTCACTCATCCATACGTATGGACTACCACCTCCACATAAACAACGTGACATGTATTTCATTTAATTTGACATGGATGGTAAAAATGATATATTTAATAGATATACATGGAAAATTTGATATAATAATGGTTCTTTAAAAGTAAAATATTATTTAACTTTCTAACTTTCCATTAGTTGGAAAATAGAAACAACATCCATGTGTGCATATGGCCTACCGTCTCCATGAACGGTGGAACTCATTTTTCAATCTCTAACATTTATAGACTTTTATAAATACTTATTTAGTTGTTATATATAATATTTATAATATTATAAAAATTAGGAAAATTATGGATTTATGATCAAATAAAAAGGACTATAATTACAAAATCTAATACATACATTAAAATAAGCTATTATCACCCCAAAAAAGTGCTTTCAACAAAGAGTTAATAATAGACATATCATACAAGACCATGGGAAATTAAAATATGGTATAAGATATGTGATTATTTTTTTAATATATTTACAATAAATATATATTAATTATACATGAGTTACATCCATATAAAAAGTAAATAAGACCTGATGTAAGGGTTTTAGCCTCACTTTTACTTCTGTGAGACATATACCATATTCACTACTTATTTCTTTTCTATGGTGTATATAATTACTCATTTATGTTTTATATCATGAATTTATTTATATTAATTGTATTTAAAATTTCATTTGAAGTTAATTCTTGTTCAAATTTTTCAAAAGTGGTAATGGTTTATTTCATATTCACATCATTATTTGGGATTATTTATGTTTAAGTATCACTTGTGTTTTTTTGATATTTCTACCTTAAAACCAATATATTTTCTTCTCCTATAAATATTCATTAACTACTCAAAAAATATCAATTTTCTCTCATTTTTACTTAAAATTATTGAGAAATATTTTTAAAAGAAAATGTGACCTTATTTCACTCTTGCGTAAAAAATACTTTTCTTCTATATCATTTTTTATAAAAATATTTTCTTTAATATTCTTAAAACTCTTAGAATGATTTATTAAAGAATTTTTTTCCCATGTTTTACTTTTAAAAAAATAGTGTTAAAGGAATATTCTTGTCATTTTCTAAGTGTTGTTCTTTTTTGACTTTTATAAAAAATGTGAAAGGAATCTCTTTTTAACATACATAGAATTTATAGAATTTCCTACCATCATGACCGCCCATTTATTTGAATATTAATTTATAACATTAAAATTTTATTTTCAAGGAAAATGTTTTCCTAATATTAAACAAAATTTTAATTTATAAAGTTAATTTCAAAGTGAAAAGGATATTTTCCTTAAGTAGGGTTTAAAGGATTGTTTATGGTTTATCTATTCTCCAATGAAAATAATCCTCATTTAAATTATTATAAATTGGTAATAAGTTTTAATGTTACCATAATTATTATTTATCTATATGATTTATGATGATTTTGATTGGTATGTACTGTTTGAGACAATTCACCATAGTACTCTGGATGTTCTCGGACCATGTTTACGGATTGGGGAAAGTATTAACATTTATATGCTATTTTTCTTATATGAATGTTTATGTTGATTATTTTTATTTATTAGAGAAATTATTAGCATTTTATATGATATTTATTAAATATAAATGTTCACATTTATTATGTTTTCCCCCTTTCATATGAAGAATGCATTAGACATAGTAAGTTGTGGATAGGGACCACAATAAACCATCGATGCAATGGTGAGACTCATGAGAAATATATATTGGATAATTTCATGATCCATTACCTATTTATTTAAGATGACTTGAAAAAATTCCTTGATGATATAGTGATGATGTACAACATTATGAATTCCCTCATTATGAGATTAGATTTCGGTGTCCATGTGATTATTAGATTAGATATAATATCCATGGATATGTTTCTAGATCATGTGATTAGTTAAATGACATCATGTTATCATATTTTATTCCTTACATATTATTATTCATTTTCAAGTTATTAATTAATTAGAATTTATTTTAGTTATTTTCTTCTCCATATTGATTATGCCTTATTTTGTTATGGTAGATTCCACAATACACATACTCTTACATAGCATTACAACTCACCCCTTTCTCATTATTGCTTTCCCAGGATTACATGAAGTGTATTATGATTAATATGAAGTTATATAAAAAGATAATAATGGTGTTATTAATGAAAATTCTATGTTCCATTTTATGTTTTAAAATTTAATGTGAAATTCATGTACATATATATTTTTACATAACTATTAAAATATTCAATCCTTTGGGAAGAACTATTGTAATATACTATCCACTAACTCTCGGCTACTAGTGTTAGTGCCTTTACAAGACCTATATTCTATGAAATAAATATATAATGTGAATAATCATAACATCATTTACTATATTAGAATAATATATTTGAGAAATCAAGTCTTACTAAATGTTGAGGAAGAACTAGTTTAATGATGTTATTCATATAATGAGCATGATCAGCATTATATCATATAAGGAATATTCAAAAAGTGAGAACATGCTCATCAGTTCATTTTGGAGTATTGAAAAGAAAGGACTTTATCAACTATTGCAGGATCAACAACACTATGAAGTGATCTTTCTTGTTCTATTTGATTTTTTTTGTATTAGATAGTGTGAACATATTTTTAAAGTGGGAATCTATAAATCATACTCTTACTATATTATATTGAATATTGTATGGTATAACTACATGTGATTATATTAGAGAATGTGTTATTGGTGGGTGGGTATAACTAATCAAATCAAGAAGTAGGATCACCTAGAGACCGAACCTTGTAAAAATATTATATCTCATGTGCTATTTATTTTTACAGAATTTGGGTAAGGTTGAGTAATATATGAGTGTAATAGATCCTAAAATATCAAAATATGTTAATTTAAAAATAAGAAGAAGTTATAAAAAAACACCACCGATTCATCCTCCCATTCTCTGTGGTGAAATACCTCTCTGGGATCATCATCCTGAGTAACATTGATAAATTGATTGAAGTATATATTTTTCTTACATTTATGGATTCATGAATTCTTAGTTTTTTCATCAAATAAATCCCTATGGGGTTGTTATTTTATTAATTTAAATGAGTTTCATGTTTATCAACCATTGAGAGAAACACGAAAATCTATTTGAAGGATAAGAAATTATTAATGGATTTTTACAATTTGTTACATATGATGTAACATGTAGTGAAAATGAATAAAGGGTTTTCCAAAGGGAGTTTTTGAAATACCCAAAATGATTTTTTGATGTGGTTTCATGAGTTTCTGTATATGGTGAACATACATCATGGTTTATGTTGGAGTGTATGATAAAGTACTTAAGATCACTATGCAATGATGAATGTTTATAGAATTATCGTTCCAAGTGATATTGTATAGTTTCCCTTGGTATTACATCCCAACACATATCACATCTAATTATTCAACATGTGAAGATAAATTTTAGGATTTCAGCATTTGATACATCTGTTTAAGTATAAATGTTTTTGGGGATCAAGGTAATTTTTTAAATTTGTTTAAATGTATAAAACATTTAAAAAATGTTTATATTTATATTTCACTACCTTTATAGTTTATTGATACCTATATAAGGTGGTTCAATCCTGATACATGGTGATCAATTCCATTGATCTAAGAATCCTGTTATAACTCCTCAAAATTGAAATCATACTTTTCTCTTATTTTTTTCACGCCGTTAAAATTATGGTTTTAGTAGATCATGTCTTGAAAGATATCCATCCCGAGCATCAAGATATTAATATGATCTATGGATTCCTTTGAAGGAATAATTATTTCAACTAATTAATAGTGATCTTGATCAATCAATTTTGAAAATTATCTACATGATTGATTAATTGGAGTAAGGAATATCAATTTTTATTCATTTATATTCATTTAAAACATATAAATATATTCTTGGTATAATGGTGTTTTGGAGTTTTTCTTCTTCTGCATTTAGATGTTAAAAATAGATATTAAACCTTCCAATCATCCATTGTTTATCTTATATTATTGTCTGTGGATGGATGAATCGTTATTTTTTTCACGAATATGTATTAATGGGGTAAGATAACACATTTTATGAATGATCATTGAAATGATCAATCATTGTCATGATAGAGTATTTAAACATTTATTTTATTCATGTTAAGTGGATTTTTATAGTTTGGTTGATGTGATGATGATTAATTACTAAGAATATCCTTTGAATAAAAGAAAGATAAACATAATTAATGAGATATTTGTAGAAGTATGAATTAAACTAGTGAAAACTAATAAACAAATGAAAATATGATAATGTTCATAATTGGAGTTGGGGAAATTTTTATTGATCAATGATATGAATAGGGAAGAGAAAAGGGAAATTGATAATATGATAATTTTAATGGTTTAACTATTTTTTCGGTATTATATGGTTTCATTATATTTTGGTAATGATTTATAACACCATTTATTGATGTTGTGATCATTGATAATTATTGTTATTATATTGGGATCGTAATTATGATAGAGTTTGTGTAGTTATTAAGTTCTAGTATACTAGTTTGGGAATGTGTGTTGATATAAGATGGTTCAGGTAGGTTGACCTAGTCCATGAGAATGTTTTTATATAGGCTGGGATACATAAATTGAGGTTATAAGAAGTTGATATGGTAGTTTTTGGTGGATTTGGAATCCTTGGACAAACTTCTTGTTCTTATATTTCTTGTATATTCAATCATTTTAATATTAATAAAAAATATCATTACATATTGTCAATTTTTATTTATGATGTAATAATGTCCTTGGGTATTAGTCATATTAATAAGGTCATAGTAGTTCTCTGATATAATTAGAACCTTGAAATTTGATGATGGAATTCTTAAATACAGTTCTAATGTTAGATAAAATTCTTTTATGGTATACTTACAATGTGAGTTTCAAGTGAGATTACCCAAAATTGGATGAGGATACTTATCATTAAGTTTATACTTGGCAATCTCCAAGATGGGAGATTATGAGAACAGTCTCGCTGGTAGAAATTCCACATGTTTTGGTGTAATTAGATATTCCTATCCAAGATCATGTGTGATGGTCCTTAGACTATGAGATTATTATTAATGCATATTATGACTGACACACTTAGATGTATTTTTTAAACCATACAAATAACAATTCATGAAAAATTTAGATACAAGTTATGTGTTATTAATTAATAATTTGGGGAAAGATTTTCCCATTCCATATTTACAGAAGTTGATATCTTGAACCTTTGATTGGAATACAAAAATAACATTAAATTCCATGTCCTTGGTGTATCAACATGTTTATTTCAAAGAGTTGAATAATGTTGTATCATGTATATAGGTTTATGACAAAAATATTCAACCTAATTTTGGAGATATTGAGAAAAAATGGATTATATTACATAGTGAAAATTCATATGTGGTTTTTGAAATTATGAATATAATTTATTTATCTTAGGTGCCTTGACCCATTTTGAGATAATAATCTTGGACTTTAATGAAACCCACCAAATGAAGATGGTAAAGAATCCTAGAGGGACACACTCTAAGTGGTTCTATTAATCTCAACTAAATTCTATTCAAATTTATTTAATGGAATAAATATTATTTTCATGATCAAAGAACAATTTTATTCATATTTTATTTGTCGAAAATAATAATAAGGTAATAAACTAATATATCTATTTGATTATATAAAAATATGATACATATTTATTTCCTATAATGTGAATAAAATATTTATTTTCATTATTTATGTATAAAATATGCATTTAAATATTTATTCAGGTATTCAATAATTATTGAGGAATTGCAGGAAACGAAGATCGTGTTTGGAGATGAATATGTATTTTCAAGATGGCATATAATATTTTTCACCACACAAGTTCATGCATGCTGTAAAATAATAATAATAATAATATTATATGGAATGGGGTTTAGTAATGATTAAAATATTATTAAATGTATGGTACACACTTAAAAAATATTTTTACCTAAAACCAATCTCTCTAAATAGATGGTTATATTTATTATATTGGGTTAATTAGGATTTGAAGATCATTTTGCACAATATAATCCTCCCTTCATTCATCCTCCACTCTACCACTCAAGAATAAAAATCACCAGAGATATTCCTTCAATCTCTATCGAAATTAAATTGATCAACACAAAGAAAAAAACAATTGATTTTATGTGCTTGTTCAAGGATTTTTTTCACCATTTAGAGATCAAATGAGAAGATACAAATCACTACTAGAGGGATTTTACACTTGGAAACACCAAACATAATGAAGGTAGTCTGAATTTGGTTTTTGAAATGGTCGACATCTACATCAGAGAATAATCCTCAGACGAGGTAATATTTCATCTCACCAAAAAGGAAATAATTATAAATTTAACTTGAAATATCATAAATTTAGGTTCTTACATATCTATATATAAAAATTTAATTTAATATAACACCCTCTAAAGGTGGTTCCAATTCACCGAAAACCTATTATTGTGTTGTGTTTATTGTTTTTCTATATATTGTGATTATGTGTTATATTGATGTTATAATTTTACATGAATGTTTCTTTATATGATATTGATTAAATATTCTGTGATTTTGTTAAATTTTCATGGAATGTCCATTATGTAATTTTTATAAGGATGTGGTATTACTTTATATTGATATTTTTTATAATATGTGGTATTCCTTGATGTTAATGTATCTATGGGATGCATTTTTACCATATTAAATACAATTTTTTTGTAGTAGATGTATTTCTATACAATTATTATTATATATATAGTCCTAACATAGGTATTGATATTTTTTATGGTTGTAAGAACCTCTATTAGGGGTTTTGACAGTGTGAGGTGTTGATTTAGGTATGAATTGTGGTATTTTGGATGTGGTGATGTGAGTAAGGTAGTGAATGGCATGTGATGGTGGTTTAATTGTACTAATATTTCCTTTCTGGATTATAATTAAATGATTAACAACTATATATGTCATTAATATAGTATTTAATATAATAATTCACTTATCATGGAGAGGTTATAGGAGGAAACTACTTCGTATACTTGTATACTCACCCCATTATTCCATATAGTTTTCAAGATATATAATAATGTTGCACCACAAACATTTTATGGTATGTTTATGTTAAATAAATTCTATTAATCACTGTTTTACTTTGAAACAACACTAGGTTATTTAGGATATTGTCAAAACCTAACCATTAAATAATTTTTTTTCACTTCTATGTTTTGAATTTAAAAAATTGTTATCTAGAGATGTGATCAGTAAGTCATTTGGAGTCTGATAGAGAAAACTTGATTTTGTTGAATAGTAACATAACCTTATGAATAGTAATATGAATAGTACTATGACCCTTATGAATAGTAAATAATAATATTATTTCATTTTCTTATGGCAATAAGGTAATGAGATCTTAATTAGTTTTTCAATGAGAAATAAAACTAACTGCACTTTAAGATTTCTATTTTTCAAATTAACTATGACTTTATTTAAAAATTTAATTAATAATATTTAGAAAATTAATTTTGAAAAATGGAGTTCATTTTTTAATTATACATGTTGAAAAATGGTTAGGGAAATTTTTTGGGATTTTTCTAAAATACATGAATTTTTCATGAATAGTAAAAATACAGTTTCAAGTTTTTAATAGTTTAATGATATCATAATGACGTAATAATTAAATATAAAATTATGGTCCACTTGTGTACAATAACTTATGAAATGCGGTGTCCTAAGTGTCTTAAACCATGGGAAAATACCACGGGCATGCCCATGGTTTTGCGAAAACCATTGACGAGGTGTCCCTTTTAATTGATAAAAAACTCTCTCTTGATTACTATAAATACCCACTCACCCCCCTTCATTTTCATTCATTCCAAATCCATAATACTCAATGATCTGGTGTTTTTACCTCTCTAGGGTACCTCCCAGGGTGTACCTAATCCCCCCAAGGTCCCATCCTTCAAGATCTAGGATTTATTCTACAAGGTAAGGGAATCCTTCATTCTCTTCTTTAAATCGACACTTATTTTATGTTAGCTATTTAAAATTCCTTTATCCTATGTTGGTGTTTGATTTCATTTATTCACTTTACTATAATTTTTATTTAAATATGATGAGATATCCTTTTGTTCTCATCATTTTTTTTAAATTTTAAGTGACGCCGTTAGGCTGCCGAGTTTTCATTAGGGATCTCTCAAATATTCTTTTATTTTCAAGTTCATCTCTTTTATTTTTCTCTCCTCACCTCCTCTATCCAAATGACCATGATAAACTCTAGTATCATGTATACATTGGAATTATATCATGTGAATGGAAGAACTATCATCAATATCCTTTCTCCCTCCCTTTAATTTTTATAAACAAAATCAACGTCCATGAGGTTCCAATTGACAACCATTGTGGATGACGAAGTTTCATTCATCAATTTCTTCATAATTACTAGACAGGAGACAATTTTAATGGTTGAAACAGATAATAATAGAAGTATTTCATCTCATTAATGTTCTTTAATCTTTAAACACTCATAATACAAAATACTAATACAAAACGAGTTCATTGTATACAAAACTGCCAAGCTAAATCCAAGTGTTTATCAAAAACTTTTAACTAATGATTCATCCTCAAGTATATAACCTATAATAATTATAAGATAATTTATATCTCTTTAATTTCAATAATAATATATATTTACAAATTTGGATATTTATCCACATTTCAAAATGAGCTTCCATTCACGAGAGCAAGTAAACGAAACATGAAAACCAAGGAAGAAAATGCTTCGAAAACAATAAAATTGAACCTCTTAAACCCATTAAAAGGGCCATAAATGAACCAAATAAGGTTATAATAAATAAATTACATGTATAAGAGGTTATGTAATTTTTAATTAATGATTCTAAATTTTATTATTCCGGTCATTAAAACAAAATAAGAACACCCTTAAGCAAAAGGTAAGGGGTTTCTCATCTCACTTTCGTTTTTGTGATATTTTCATTGTTTGCCACTTATGTCTTGTATGTGGTATATATGTACATACATTTTATATATAATAACATTATTCTATTTATATTCATGTTACTAAATGTTTTATTTGAGGGTTATTAAGTTCTGGTCATATGATTCGACCGATTACATTGTGGTAAGAGACTTTGTCTCAACTACTATTTTGTTGTGACTAACCTTGTATTGTGCACCTAATAATCCTTATGTGGTGTAAATACTGACCATTTTATATCACTTTTCATTTGAAATTATATTGATAATAAATATCCATAATCTCATATCATGGATATGTTTTTGTCTAAACCGTATACCATTTTACATACAATGTTTAGTTTGGAAAAGTTATTTTAATTATGGAAATATTGATGAATATGTATAATCTACTCTTTAGGGATATTGAAAATTCATATTGATCTTGTATTGAATAAATGTATAAGTAATTATTTGTACATTCAGTGGAGTGTGGGGCCCGCTAAAACCCCTCGATGCATCGGTAGGTCTCATGAGATAAATCAGTTGGCGACAAACCCTTTGAGTCTGTTTCCAAAAATCAGACAGGTTTCTACCCACAGAACTAAACCGTTTTAACGGTATTATGGTTTCATGTGATAGATACATGAATTCTGATTAAAAATCATTCTCTTTATTCATTATTAGTTATTATTATTATCCATGAGGTTTTCACTATGACAAAATCTATGGATGCAGTTTCATTCAAAGTTTATTAATGGAATTAGTTTTTCATTTACTCACTATGCCGTATTGATTATGTCAGATTAATAATTATTCACTTATTATTATACTCATGCTTCCACTATTTGTAACCCTTAATGAGAATTTGAGCTCACCCCTTTAATTGTTTACTTTCAACAGGTGACAAAAAAGAGATCGTTTATTGAGTTAAAGTGGTTTCAGTTTTAGTTTTCATTATGTATTGTATTTTGTAAACCTTTCCAATGTAATTTGACAGACATATATGTATCTAGTTTCTTCAAGACAACTAAACTAATTGTTCCTTAAGGATTTTCATTCAATCTAACCATGCCAATATCACAAGTAATGCACTAGCTCTATCCTAGAGGGGTCGGGGTGTTACAGTTGGTATCAGAGGAAGTTTAGTAGAAAACATGGAAACTGGAGTAGGAAATTTATAGTAGGGAACAAATCCTTAAGGTAGTATTTGTGGATAAATGTACAATATTGTCCAGGTGTTTTGGTAAGGAATAGATTATGTGAATCCTTCTAGAAAATAAACCCCTTTCTGTATACGAGCAGGTAGAGGTGGCTTTGGCACAGAGGTACATATGAGTGAAATCTCTGTCAAGGAGTTTCAGGCTTGACCCGAGGTATCCTGGTACACGACAATGGGCCTTGCTGCACTCTTGGTTACAACAATCCTAGTGGATATGCTTAGGATAATTCATATTTTCTTTACAATCCATTATGAAGGATTTGATGTAAATTTTTCCTCAGAGGAACCATGCTTATAAGAGTAGCTATGCATAGAATTTCAATCTATGTTGAGTTATTTTCTATTTTAGATTTATAATCTAATCTAGTCTATCCCATTATTTAGAAATGGCGTCTAATGGAAGAAGGAGAATCAATACTCATGGGCATGGTAGGGATCTCCCTACTGATCAAGTCAACATAGTCAAATTTGGAGCAGATCAGATCATGACAATATTTGGACAACTTACTCAAGTTGTAATGAATAACCATTCAACACCTGTGTTGGATTGTTTAATGCAGCAGAAGCCCCCATATTTCAGCAGGACTACTAATCCAGTGGTTTTTGAGAAATGGATCAAGTCCCTTGAAAAGGTATTAATGGCATTTAGATGAAATGAAAATGAAAAGGTAGTACTCCGCAGTATATTGTCTCAAGGATGGAATTGATCAATAGTTGTCCCTGATTCAAAATACCACGGAGGAAGAAGAGATAGATGATATGGAATGTAGGACTTTAAAGGAAATATTCTTCGAAAAATATTTCCCTCATGATAAATGAACTAAAATGAAGAGTAAATTCTTTAGATTGAAACAAAGGGAAGAAGGCAGTGTTTCAGAGTATGAGGATACCTTTACAAGGCTAGCCAGGTATGCTGTGGATTACATAAATGACTCGGTAGATAAGATTGATCATTTCTTTAAAGGTCTTAAGCCAAGTCTTCTAAGGGCATTGGATTCTCAATCATTTTCATCATATGATGAAATTGTATCATGTGACATCAAAACAGAGATGGAATTTATGAGATCAAATTTTTTCAACGGAAACCAAGATAAGAAGTGGTACTCTAATAACAAGGGAAAAGGAGAAGCACCAAAGAAGAGAAATGGAATGAATAGTTTCCTATTTTGTGAGAACTGTGGAAATAATCACCTTGGGAAATGCTTGAAAGGCATGGGAGTATGCTATAACTGTAGGGGAAATGTTCATCGATCTGATGAATGTAATGGGAAGAAACAATTCAATGATATTAAATTCTACAATTGCAGAGATATGGGACACTATGCAAATGAGTGTCCTAGGTACCAAGGAAATATTCCTCAGAAAAGGCCAAGAGATCAAGGGAGAGCTTATGAAATTACAACCGTGGGGGTTGAAGTTCCTATTGATGTGGTGGCAGGTAAATTAATTGTTTCCTCAAACTTATACACCACTTTATTTGATTCTGGATCATTGCATTCATTTAAATCTTCCCAGTTTTCCAAGAAAATTAGATATGTCCAATTTGATTATATAAAGGAGTTGTCAGTCAAAACTCCAAGGGGATGTATCATTGCAACAAAGGCATATCGACTAGTCCCCGTCCAGACACCAAAACGTGCTTTAATTTGTAACCTTGTCATCATACCAATGATTGACTTTGATATAATTCTCAATATGAATTGGTTGTAAAATTATGATGTGGAGATTTATTGTAAGAAGAAGGAATTTAAAATTTCTTAAAATGGTGTAGAATCCCTTGTCTTTAGAGGAGAAACTTCGCCACCTGATTCTTATCTAGAACCACCCACAGTATCTCTTCTAAATAAAATACTTGGAGAGGAAGATAAACCAATATCTATGGGGGAGGAAATAAATCATCAAATTAAAGATGTAAAAATAGTGCAAGAGTACATTGATGTATTTCCAAAGGATTTACCTGGACATCCTCCAGAGCAAGAAGTTTAGTTCTCTATTGATTTAATTCCTGATGCAAGACCTATATCAAAGAATCCCTATAGAATGGCCACTGTGGAATTATTAGAGCTGAAGAAACAAATAGATTATTTGAGTGATAATGTATTTATTCGACCTAGTGTTTCTCCATGGGGAGCCCATGTCCTCTTTGATAAGAATATAGATGGATATATGAGTCTTTGCATTGGTTATAGGGAAATCAATGCTATTAAAATAAAGAATAAGTATCCTCTACCCCAGATTGATGATTTATTTGATCAGCTTCATGGAGATAAATAATTTTCAATGATTTATCATCGATCTAGATATCATCAACTGCCTGTGAGGAAAGAAGATATTCTGAAGACATCATTTCGAACCAGGTATGGGCATTACGAGTTTACAGTGATACCTTTTGGACTGACGAATGCACCATCTGTTTTCATGGATTTAATGAATATAGTTTTCAAGTAATATCTTGATAAATTTGTTGTGGTATTCATTGATGATATCCTCATATATTCAAAAAGATATGAACACCATGATAATCACTTGCTGATTATTCTAAAAACTCTTAGAATAAATGAATTATATGTGATGTTTAGAAAGTGAGAATTCTAGCTTCAATCAGTTTCTTTTCTAGGATATATTTTCTCTAAATATAGAATCCTAGTTTATCCTGCGAAGACAAATGAAATCCATGATTGGCCCACACTAACAAACATAACTGAGGTACGTAGTTTTGTTGGCTTAGTAGGTTACTATCGATGTTTCATTCAGAATTATTCCTGACTGGTTAACCTGATAACCAAGCTCACATGTAAAGGAGTTATGTATGTGTGGACAAAAGAAATCACAAAATACTTTGAGGAATTGAAAAGAAGACTGGTTAATAAGCCAATTTTGACTCTTCCATCTAGAAGTGATGGATTTGTAATATATAGTGATGTATCAAAGAATGGAATGGGTTGCATCCTTATGAAAAACGATAAAGTTATTGCTTATGAATCAAGACAGTTTAAGAATCATGAGAAAAATTATCCAACTCATGATTTTGAGTTAGCAGCCGTAATATTTACTCTGAAAATATGGAGGCATTATCTCTACGAAGATAGATGTGAGATTTATACAGACCAGAAGAGTTTGAAATATATATTTGCACAAAAAGAACTCAACATGAGGCAGAGAAGATGGGTCGAGTTACTCAAAGATTACAATTTTTCAATACACTACCACTTAGGAAAGTCGAATAAGGTGGAAGATGCATTAAGCAGGAAACATCATGGCCTTCTGAATCAAATGAGGATTGAAAAGAGATCCTATATTCATGGATCTACTGAATATGGATATGGAAATTGTTAAGGAAGGGTAAACATCACTCCTCTTTCAAATGATTGCTAAACCATATTTACTAGATAAGATAAAAATTTCCCAATCTGATGATGAGAATCTGCACAATAAAATTAATGCATTTAAGGATGACAAACTGGCTAACTTCATGTATGAAGAAGGAGTTTTGATGTTTGGGAAGAGGTTATGTGTTCCATCAGTACCTGAGAAAAAAGGGAACTATTAGACGATACTCATAGCTCAAATTTCTCTATACACCCAGGTAGCACCAAGATGTATAGAGATCTGGAGGAATATTTTTGGTGGGATAATATGAAGAGAGAAATTGCTGACTACGTGTCAAGGTGTCTAGTTTGTCAACAAGTGAAGGCTGAGAGACAACATCCCAAAAGAGTGATGAAACCTCTAATAATTCCTATATGGAAGTGGGATGACATTATGATGGATTTTGTCACCGGACTACCAAGGAAACCTAGAAGGAATGATGCAATATGGGTAATTGTTGATCATCTCACTAAATCAGAACATTTCTTTCCAATAATAGAGGATTTTCCACTTGAGTGCCTGGAAATACTTTATATTAATGAAGTTGTGAGACTTAATAGAACACCTCTATTGATTGTCTCTGATCGAGATCCTCGGTTTACATCAATATTCTTGAAAAGTCTCCATAAGGCGTTGAATACTGAGCTTCGTATGAGTACTGCATATCACCCTCAAACTGGTGGAAAATCTGAAAGGACTATTCAAACTCTGGAAGACATACTGAGATCATTATCTCTTGACTTCCAAGGTATGTAGGACCAATACATTCCTTTGGTTTAATTTTCCTACAATAATAGTTACCATTCTAGTATTCAAATGGCTCCATATGAAGCATTATATGGAAGGAGATGTCGAACTCCAACTTGTTGGAATGAAGTTGGTGAAAGGAAACTTATAGGCCCAAAACTTATTGAAGAGACCACGACAAAGGTGAAGAAAATAAAAGACCATATTAAAGCAGCCCAAATTAGGCAGAAGAGTTATGCTGATAACCAGATAAAGGACTTGGAATTTCAAGTGGAAGATCATGTATTTCTGAAAGTATCTCCATGGAAGGGCATCTTAAGGTTCGGTAAGAAAGGATAATTGAGCCCAAGGTACATCGGACCATTGGAAATTTTGGGAAGAATCAGAGATGTGGCTTACTATTTAGCGATTCCGCCAAATCTCTCTAGAGTTCATGATGTGTTCCACGTATCATTGTTATAGAAATACATTCCATACCTAATGCATGTAATCACATATGAAGGAATAGAACATGAACTAAATTTGTCAAACTGTGAAAAGCCTATCAAGATTCTTAACACAAGGAAGCATGTATTGAGAAATCGAACAACTCAGCTAGTAAAGGTTCTTTGGAGAAACCGGAATATAGAGGAAGAAATATATGAACAAGAAGATTTCATGACGAAGAACCACCCACATCTTTTTGGTGGGATATATACATAAATTTTCAAGGACGAAATTTCCAAAGGAGGGAATAATGTAGAACCCCAAACATTTTATGGTATGTTTCTGTTAAATACATTCTATTAATCATGGCGTTCCTTTGAAACAAAACTAGTTTATATAGTACATAGTCAAAACCTAGCCATTAAATATAAATTTTCCACTTCAATGTTTTGAATTTCAAAAAAATGGCCATCTAGAGTTGTGATCAGTAAGTCATTTGGAGTCTGATAGAACAAACTTGATTTTTAGTGAATAGTAACATACCCTTTTGAATAGTAATATTAATAGTAATATGAACCTTATGAATATTAAATAATAATATTATTCCATATTCTTAAGGAAATAAGATAATGAGATCTTAATTAGTTTTTCAATGAGAAATAAAACTAATTGTACTTTAAGATTGTTATTTTTCAAATTAACTATGACTTTATTTAAAAATTAAAATAATAATATTTAGAAAATTAATTTTGAAAAATGGAGTTCATTTTTGAAATCTACACGTCAAAAAATGGTTAGGTTAAATTTTTGGGATTTTTCTAAAATAAAAGAATTTTTCATGAATAGTAAAAATATAGTTTTGAGTTTTCGATAGTTTAATTACATCATAATGATGTAATAATTAAATATAAAAGTATGGTAGAATTTTGTACAGTAACTTATGACATGAAGTGTCCCAAGTGGCTTAAACCATGGGAAAATACCATGGGCAAGCCCATGGTTTTGCAAAAACCACTAACGAGGTGTCCCTTTTAATTAATAAAAAACTCTCTCTTGATTACTATAAATACCCACTCGCCCCTCTTCGTTTTAATTTATTCCAAATCACTCATTCTCGAAGATACGGTGGTTTTACATCTCTAGGAGACCTCCCAAGCTGTCCCTAATCCCCCAAGGTCCCATCCTTCAAGATCTATGAGTTATTATACAAGGTAAGGGAATCCTTTATTCTCTTCTTTAAGTCGACACTTCTTTTATGTTAGCTATATGAAATTACTTTCTCATATGTTGGGGTTTTATTTTATTTATTATTATTACTGAATTTTATATTTCAATATGATGAGATGCCCTTTTGTTCTCATCATTTGATTTTATGAAATTTTAAGTTACACCCTTAGGTTGCCTAATTTTCATAAGGGATCTCTCAAATTTTCTTTTATTTTCAAGTTCATCTCTTTTATTTTTCTCTCCTCAACTCCTCTATCCAAATAACCATGATAAACTCAAATATAATCTATATACTTAAATTATATCATGTTAATGGAAGAACTATAATCAATATATTTTCTCCCTCCCTTTTATTTTTAAAAACGAAATCAACGTCCATGAGGTTCCAATTTATAACCTTTGTGGATGACGGAGTTTCGTTCTTCACTTTATTCATCATTACTGGTAATGAGACCATTTTAATGGTTGACCCAGATAAGAATATAATTATTTCATATCATTAATGTTCTGTAATCTTTAAACACTCATAAAACGGAATAATAATACAAAATGAGTTCGTTGTATACAAAACTGCCAAGCTAAATCCAAGCGTTTATCAAAAACATTTAACTAATGATTCATCCTCATGTATATAACCTATAATCATTATAAGATAATTTATATCTCTTTAATTTCACTAAAAATATATATTAACAAATCTGTATATTTATCCACATTTCTAAATGAACTTCCATTCATGAGAGCAAGTAAACGAAACATGAAAACCATGGAAGAAAATGCTTCAAAAAAAATAAAATTGAACCTCTTAAACCCATTAAGAAGGTCCATGAATGAACCTAATAAGGTTATACTAAATAAATTACATGTATATGAGGTTATGGAATTATTAATTAATGAATATAAATTTGTTTATTCAGGTCATTAAAACAAACGAAGAACACACTGAAGCAAAAGGTAAGGGGTTTCTCATCTCACTTTCGTTTCTGTGAGATTTTGATTGTTTTCCACTTATTTATTGTATTTGGTATATGTTTACCTCAATTTGATATATAATAGCATGATTCTATTTATATTCATGTTATTCACGGTTTTATTTGAGGGTTATTAAGTTCTGGTCATATGATTCGGCCGATTACATTGTGGTAAGAGACTTTGTCTTAACTACTATTTTGTTGTGACTAACCTTGTATTGTGCACCAAACAATCCTTATGTGGTGTACCTACTACCCATTTGTGATCACTTATCATTTGAAATTATATTTATAATAAATATCCATAATCTCATATCATTTATATGTTTTGGTCTAAACCGTATACTATTTTACATACGGTGTCTAATTTGGAAAGTTATTTTCATTATGGAAATATTCATTAATCTGTATACTATACTCTATACGGATATTGAAAAGGCATATTTCTATTGTATTAAATCAATATATAAGGAATTATTTGGACATGAAGTGGTATTTGGGGCCCGCTATATCCCCTAGATGCATCGGTAAGTCTCATGAGACAAATCAGTTGGCGACAAACACTTTGAGTTTGTTTCCAAAAATCAGATGGGTTTCTACCGACAGAACTAAACCATTTTAACAGTATTATGGTTTCCTGTGCCTGATACATGATGTCCAATTAATAATCATTCTATTTATTAATTATCATTTATTATTAATATCCATGAAGTTTTCACTATGAAAAAATCTATGGATGTAGTTTCATTCTCAGTTTATTAATGGAATTAGTTTTTCATTTACTCACTATGCCGTATTGATTATGTCAGATTGAATATGATTCACTTATTATTGTACTCATGCTTAAGATATTTTTAACCCCTACAGATCATTTGATCTCACCCCTTTAATTGTTTACTTTCAACAGGTGGCAAAGAAGAGATCGTTTATTGAGTTCAAGTGGTTGCAATTTTAGTTTTCATTATGTATTGTATTTTTTAAACCTTTCCAATGTAATTTGAGAGACATATATGTATCTAGTTTCTTAAATACTACTAAACTGATCATTCCTTCTGTATTTTCATTCCTTCTAACCATACTAATATGAAAAGTAATTCACCGGCTTTATCCTAGAGGGGTCGGGGTGTTATAAATAACATGCTAAGGGTGGTTCGAGATTATGTTAGTCCAATCATGAGGTAATACTTATAGAGTTAGAACATTCATATATAATAGTATTCCTTATGTTTATATTGATTCAATCAAGATCTATTTATTTATATTACTCTTTAATTTATTAATTTGATTCATAGAAATTGGTTTATTGGTTTGTGGTGATAATTTACCACAAATGGTGCAATTATTCCGATATTTTTATCTTTTTATCATTGGTTCTAGTTTCCATCCCATGTATTGTTTGATGTACCATAGGGGATACCTATCAATATCAAATATATCTCAGAAGGAGTCCATGAAAGTTAAATACTTGTAAAATGGTATCAGTGTTTGTGTTATATTATATAGGTTTCTGTAAGCACTTATGAGCATTGCATGTGTTGTTATAAATTTCATACTACTCAAACTTGGAGTGTAAAGTAGATCATTAAAGTCATATCAAACATAAAGGGCCTATATGATTTTAAGTATGTAAATTGAATTTTTATGAATCATTAGTTATAGAAATGTGATATTGATTTTATGTGTTATTCTTTAAACTAGTGATATATTTTATCTTGAGGTAGTATGAAAAGATTCAACCAAAATTTACATGGGAAGCGGTGTTTTTATTTCTTGTGGTTATGGATATAATGCATTAAAATTAAGAGGTATATAAAGAGAGTGTGTGAGATGCACCAATGGTTGTATTTCATCGAACATATTTTATAGTGATCAAATATTAGTGAATTAATTTATGATATTTCTATTATAAAATCTCTCCAATGTATGAGGCACCCGTTTCTAAAAAATAAATGAAACAATGAATGATGTATATTGATATTTTGTTTCATATTAACTAGGAAGTGGTGGAGTATTAGATTCTATTAATAGTGATCTTATTATAGGAAGTAGAACAATATTAATTACCTTGACTTCCCCATGCAGGTAATAAATTTTAATTCTTGCCTTTTAATCCTGTTTTTATGTTGTTTTTGGTGCAAAATAAAAGTTAATGGAGTTGGGTGGAGATATGAGGAAGGGGAAATGGACCAATGAATTGTAGTTGCATCGAGAACCCAGTGGTTTGGTACTAGGTAACTAGTGGGATCCTAGAAGGTGAAATTCTAGATTCAACACCATTTATGTAATTTTCTGATCTTGGTGCCACACACTGATGCCATAAGCTAGTTAGTCAAATGACCTCAAGCACACCACCCCCATATTCCAATGTCTACTAACTAGAAGTGAGGGTATAATTTCTTTCATTGGGATATAATAACCACTTTATCAAAGTATCACAACAACATAAATAATTAAGAAGAACCAAATTATATAACCAATAACCAAACCAAACCAATATCACATTATGACCAAAACACGACATACAATATCCAAAACAAAATAGTATATATTCCATGCCAAAAAAATGTCAAGTGTCATTATGAAAAACCCAAAAAAAATAAAGACACTGAAAACACTTAAGAGGGTCTTGAATCAATTCCAGTTCCCTTATCCATGCTCTATCCCGACTTATCCATATATCACACGACACTTTCCCTTATCCTGTCTGCAAAACATGAAGCATATTCGGGTATCGATCTACAAGCCTGAGTAGGGAGTGAGTAAAATATATTAGGCCACCACCAATGGTGTCTAAAACAATATCTATTAAATAATAGTGCATCTAGTTTTATAAAGAATAAAATTCAATTATTAATGTAAATAGATTAATGTATTTAGTTATTCCTTCTTTAACCATAAGAAACCCTGGGTTCTTAAGGAAAACCAAAACCTCAATACCTACTTCAATCCATTCCAGAGTCTAAACTATCCATATGGGGTATCACATATCACATTACCATAGTTATCATTTTTCATACCAATTGAATTAATATGATGGGTAATTGGAACCATGGTCCAATGCCGCCATTCTGTGCCAGGAACGCCATGTCTAGAACCCCATGGTTATTTAAAGCATTTGTAAGTGTCCCAAAAGTCCTTTACCACTATAGTATTTTCAAGAATAAATCTATGTCCCCACACATATATCACTATTATCTTTTGAAGCATCAGTCCATGTCCCACACACTTATATCCCAAAATCTCATCTAACATAATATCACATGTATCAAAATATCATATGTATCATAATATCAAAAAAATCATGGTTAAGAATCATTTAACTTATCTTAAAACATTGTCATTATGGGTTACCAATTCAATTAACAATTCACTCCGGGTTAATAAATTTAATCACATTGAATGATATAGCCAATTCACGATTAAATCATTTGTCAATATTAAATCATTTAATCCCTTAACCCATTTTGGTTAAACCAGCCATATTATTAAAATAATTGTAAATTAATCCATAATCTCAAAAATTGACCAATTTAAAGAATCCTAATATCCCATTAATCTCACAATAATAATATTTCATTAATTTATTAACCAATTATTTAATCCAATTCTACCAATTTTAATTTCTTCTAATTTAACCCAAATCCTTATCACATGAAAATTAAATTGAATCAATTCAATCATCAATAAAATTTTCCAAATAATGGAAATTTCTATTTTATAATTAAAAATTTGTTATTAAATCAAGAATATGATATTTTAAATTTATAACACCTACCTCAAGATTGATGATGAACACATGCCAACAGGAAACCCTAATGGAAGCGGAACATCTAAGATCATGATGAAGAATGAGATATAGTTCCAAAAAATGGGTCCAAGATCAAAAGAATAAATATAAATCAAAGATATATCGTAAAAAATCACCAATGGAGGAAAAACATCACCTTTTTATCCATAAAGATATATAGGATAGAGAGGAACATAATCCAGAAGAAACTACATACCCAGAGAGGTGAAAATCTGTTAATATGGCCTTTGATTCATCAAGAATGATGTTCGAGAGCCTTAAGGATTCATACAGAAGAGTAAAAAAATTCTATGAATGAGTTAGGATCATGTTTGGTAACATTTGAGTGAGGGAAGATGGGTTCCAGAATTTGAAATTTAATTTTTGTAATAATTAAACTATGGCACATGGTTTCCTATGTACGGGTGAACGATTTTCCAAATGGTACGCCTAAAACGTGAACCACTTTTCGGGGGTCATAGATACTTGTAACGGGGAAAATAGTTTAATAGACCATGAACTAGCTATGAAATACCTCTCTGTTCAAGGTTTTATAGTTTTTGGGGCAGGGCGCATAGTTGGGGAAAACCATGCACCAACTATACACTACCCAAAACCCCTAAAAAAACTTCCAAATTTTACCCAAACACACCCAATATAAAAACCAAACAAGATATATATAATGAAAATAAATATTCATACATTAAAATTATATAACTTTTGTGGAACAATTAAAACATTATAAAAATAGACACGTAAAGACCGTACTAGTTTAATTCCTTTGGAAGCATGGAAACATAAACACTGATACATAAGTGAGATATATTATCTTCTACTAGGTTCTTAATGACAAGAACCATTCCTAAAAACTTCAAAAATAATACATATATTCATAACCTGGGGAAGGAAATATAAAAAGGGGTGATATAAAATGCTAAAAAAGGGTAAAAAGGGAGATATGTAAGCATAATCATGAGTATAAGGGTATGAGAACATGATAATGAAAATATAAGATCATACCCTGTATATCAAAGATCATATAAATGAATCATGCTATAAAGATTGGAAGTACATAAAACATAAATCATAATGAAACAAATAACATGATCCATTAAATCATAACATATGAATAAAACATGGAATTGTGGGTGACACACAAGAATATATAATGATTTCCATAGTAATCAAGCCATTGCCGTCGAGACTGTTTTAGTTGACAAAGTCCTTTACTGAACTAGGTTTGCACCCTGTTCCAGCCCTGTATTACTAAACATAGTTCACCCCTCATTCTAGCCATGTATTGAAGAACTTAGTTTATTTCCTTTTCCAACTCTATAACATTGAACCAAGTACATTTCCCATTCCATCCATGTATATCTTATAAGGTATAAATATTTACCCAATCCATTTTAGGGAGATATAGGTCCCAACAATCTCATAATGAAGTCATACATACATGTTCCACATAATCATAAATAATTATATCATAATCGATAAGGTGAAAAGTATTTTATAAACATGAAATCATATCATATCCATTGGAAAGATATAGGTTTCACAATAAATTTATCATGAACATAACCTGTAAAAATAAGTAAGTTTTAATGTCATATAATCTGTGAAAGAGAAACATGTTTCATCAACATCATTCTATCAAAAAATAATTCAATTAGAGAAAGAATATGAATTGAAAAATTGAATAATTATTCTATAAAGGAATGAGCAACACCAATGGATGTTATCTTCTATGGGAAATAATCTTTAAAGAACTTTTAGAAACATTTCTTGAGGAAAATATCCTTTTTTCATTGAAAACTGTTTTTAAAACATAAAACATTTTTGAAAACATTTTTCATTGAAAATAGATTTTAAAACATATCAAGGAAGCATATAAAACGTTTTAAAAATATTTTTTCCTAAAAAATGGGCTTCACATATCATTTGAAAATATTTTGGAAAACATATTTTTTGAATATAATGGATTTATAACTAGAGAGAGATGATATATTTTTTAGTTAAAATGTTATATTAAGTACCAAAGAGTGGAAAAATGATACTAATTCATAGATATATATTGAATAAATAGATAATAATGAAAATCATGAGTGTTCTTGAGAGACAGATCGAAATATTTCATCAAATTAAGCATAAACATAAACAATCTTGAAAAGTGATGAAATTATTTCAATAAACTCTTATAACTTAGTAATTTGAGATCATACTCTCCAAGTAAGAACATAAAATTATATGAAGCATAAAATATTATTAAATAAAAGAAATTAATTATATAAAAAGTAAAATTGGTTTATATACACCTTGAAATAGAATTAGGTTCATAACAAAACATGAGTCTCAAAGAAGGCGAATTGGGAGAAACATATTTTACCGATTTGGTTACTTTTGAACCTAAACCCCATGAAATAAATATCATAAAATTGCATGTGAATACCAATAAATTTAAGTATAACACCCATATAATACAATCCTTGGTATTACATACCCCACACAAAAGGAAACACCGGTGACCATTGCATGTATCTCACAGAAATAAAAAGTGGGATGAAATCCATTTACCTTGTGTCTTGACACTCATCATACTCATTAAACCCACCTGCATAATAATTATAAATTTATTATAATTTTTTTACATAACCATATTATTATATCTAATACCATATATGGTTTTATTATGACATTTAATTACCTTCTTTTTAACCGTCCTATGTTAAGATTTCATTTTTGATAATATTTTCTTCGTTCTTCACATGTGTCTTAATTTGTTATATCATTAGTGCTTATAATTATATCATGATTATACAAAGTAAAACATTATATAAATATAATTTATATAAATTATATTTTTATTATAATAATCTATATAATATATACTTACAAAATAGAATACACTGTTCATGGAGATGGTAAGCAGTACATAAGCATGAATGTTGTTTCCATTTTTATTATAACATCGAGACAATGAAAAACTGACATATTTGTATATATTTATATTTTTGTTATAGTAGATTTATGATATAATATATATAATATATTTCCACTAAAACTATTTTTAATACATTCTATTTTTTTAATGAATGAATCATATCGCTTTGAGGGGGCAGTAGTCCACACTTCCTCAAATGAAATTATCATATTTAAAAAGGAAAGTAAGAAGAATTGTGTTGTAGAATAAATAAATAAGATTAAATAAATAATAAATATAATATATTTCATATATAAATAGAGTGTACATCATAATTTATACCATGATATGTGGTAATGAAAATTCAATAATCATCATTTAGTAAGGCGGTAGTTTTCCATACATATAAACAGTAAGTTCGTTAACCATTAGATGAAGGTATGCGTAAGTTTAGGTTAAAATATTAACATAAAAGAATAAATTTATGTTTAATATACATTTTTATAACATAAATTAATAATAATATTTTATGGAGTGGAGGATGAAAATAAAATAATGGACTTGAGAGAAGGTGTTACCTCTTAATTAGGTAACTCCTTTTGGTTTTTTCCAAAATCCTTCCTTAGATTGCCTTATTACAAAGGGAAAGAATCAAGGATGAAGAGAAGGATGTTGGGAAGTATATTTTTCAGATAATTTTTTAATCTAATTGGCTTCAAAGGTGTAAAGAAGAGGTAGAGATTGTGTCCCTTTATTTGGAAGGAGTAGTGACACTTCTGTAAATATTTGCAGAGAGAATTCCACCCACATTTTTCATGTTGAAATTGGATCGAATAATGATCAAATGTTGAGAAAAGGAAGTATAACGTAAAAATATGGCCAAAAAATGTATTTTGGACAAGTTAATAGGTTGTTTTAGGCCTTATGACTATTCATTTTCCACTTATTAAGCTTAATTTAACCATAATAGATATAATTAATTTTATTCACTTTCACTAATATTTTTGGTTAAAAACTATTTTGAACTTATTAGAAATTATAAATCACCCTAATTTAAAATATTGAATACATTTACCCAAATTATAATAAACTAAGTGGCTGAAATTAATTAAAATTAATCCCATAGTCGGGCCAACAATGTGGGGTTTTAACGTAAAAATGATTAAAATTTTTCTAAAGTTTTATATCCAATTTTAATGTGAAATTGGTTAAAATTACCAAAATTGGATTAATTGATAAAAATATAATATAATTAAACTTAAAAATATAATTTATCCTCATATATAAATTAGATGAAAAACCTGTTTTGAATTAGAAATTGGTATTATCCACTATTCATCAAAAAATGTTGTTTCTCAAAAAAATACCAAAAAATTCTCAGTAAGATAATTTTTAAATTATAAATTCAAAATTTAAGTTTATTTTATCAAATTTTGTTTCTAAATGTGTCTAAAATTAATTTTAATATTTTTTTACAAATGACATTAAATGCAGTTTATTTGAGAAAATAGAAATTTTTAAACATATCAATAATTTAGCAAAAATTAAATCTTCTATTATTAATATATTTTATTCATATAAAAACATTACAAATTTTTTTTTTAATTTATTTATTACAATTCATATTAATAAGTTTAACAACAAAGTTATAATTATCTCATTTAAATAATTATAATAATAAAACGGTGTTTCTTAGAATCATCAATGTTGCATGTAACATACCCCAAGTCGATGTTGTGTGTAAAATACTCCAAGTTGATGTTATATATTCCATGTTGGTGTTTTATAATATATTCCATGTTAGTTACTTGTAACGTAAACCAATTCGGTGTCATGTGACATGAATTTTTGACTTAATTCATTTTAATACATAAATGATAAGTTAATTTATTAAAAAAAGGTCCATGAAAGCTTGGGGTGTTACATTCTACCCCCCATAAAATGAATTTTATTCTCAAAATTTGCTAATCAGGTAAAAAATGAAGATACCTCTTATTCATCATATCATCAAGTTCCCACTTAGATTCCTTTAATTAGTGATTTCTCCACAAAACATTGAAAGGTGAGTGGTCTTGTTTCGTAGAACATTCTCTGACCGGTCCAGAATTTCAACTGGTTGTTACTTGTAAGAAATATCCTTCTCTAGTGGAATAAAATCGATATTTAGTACATGTGAAGGGTCATGTATTTACTTCCTCAGGAGACATACATGCAACATATCATGGACTTGAGTTCTCCTTAGTACATGCAATCAACTGAGGATATACATCAAAAATGGGTGAGATAAAATCCCAATAAAAGGATAAGAGAATGAGAAAATAAAACATGGGGTGAGAATAATCATTATAATCTAACTTAGGCATAAGATCATAAACCTAATAAAAAGGATTAATAAAAGGCTTGAAAAGTGGAACTATAAAAAAATGAAACCATATGTATTAGTGGTTAACTAAAAAACATAGTTGTGAAAAATATAGAATCATGTTCACACATATTTCACTTTAACTCATGATATTCATCAGATTACCCAATACATTGGAGCACTGTATAAATCCAAGCGCACCTATCACATCATAACATCATCATTGTGCAATATAATTCTGGGTGCAACTGTCACATCATAACGTTAACATTATCATGCATGCCACATAGACCGTATATCAATATTGGACCAAAATTACCCATGTAAAGGGATGTATTTCATTTAATAAATCATACATTCATAAACTATTGGTTCCCAAATGAAAAAGGGAATACCATATTTGATATAAGAACCATCAACATTGAGTGAGAAGTAAAAGGTGTTTTTTTGAAAGAAAAGTTCTTTTGGAAAACATTTTGATTGACATAAATTCTAGTGGAAAAAATTTACATCACATAAAAAGGTAATATAGTGATGAAGAAAGGATTTTTAATGAATAACCATAGTGAAAAAGGGAAAACCTGAAGGAAGATTGTTGGGTTCTAGAATTCCCTTTACCTTGTATCAGAATATTTTATTCACATTAATGTATTGTATAATCACAATAGATTCATTATTTAAAACATTTATAACTATTTATACAAGTAATTGATTCATTATGGTTTTATTATTCTCTTTTATGGTCCTTAGGATGAGTTATAGAGGTTAAATTCATTGTTTGGGAGTTTTTTTTCTTAATTTTCCTGAACGATTCAATTGTACACATGAATGGTAGTTCATGAAGAAAATTGATAAAAATACATAATTTAAATTACATTATATAAATGATATTTGAGGAGTTTAAACAATCTTATAATGAATTTTTTATGAGGATGAATCATAGGTTAAAATTTAATGATGATCATTTTGGGTTAATTTGGGAAGTTTTGGGATTACAGCAAACATGTTTTATTTTCTCATTTAGTATTATGTATAAAACATGTTTCCAAAACAGAAAATGGGTTAAAAAATAAATATTTAAATCATTATTTAAAAATTTAATGGTTTAATTGATATCCTTGATGGAGTTGATGGGAAATGGAAGAGCATCATCCATGACGTTGGTAAATTAACACATCACGGGCGATAATATCATTTTTATAGCCAAAGAGAGGGAGGAGTATAATGAATATTCTTTAATTAACATGATATAATACCATTATATCAAAAATAATGGATTTATCATGACATTTGGATAAGATAAGTTGATGATAATAGAAAAAAATAAATGAAATTTGAAAAGAAATTGAATGAAAAGGGAGAGAGAAATTACCTCTTGAATATATCTTCTTTGAGAGCCTCAAAAGGGAGAGGTTTTGGTCATTTTAGGAGAGAAAGGTATTTTGGACGTGGGGGAGTATATTTGGAAGATATTATATCATAATGTTGAGTAGGAAAAAGGCTTCATAGGTGTGATTAAATGAGGTTGTGAGGGGTGGTATTTATAGTGGGGGGGGGGGGGGGGTGTTTTCTCAATATTTAATTAATTAATTTATTAATTTCACTCAAGAGAAGAAATAGAGATGATTCCATTACTAAATAACACAAATAGGGAATTTAAGTTTGAGATATGAGTGCTTAAATTACTCATGATATCCGGAATATTGGATTTATCTTATAATGTATTTATACAGTAAATTACTGTATTTTACTTTTCATAAAAAATCCATCTTTTTAAAAAAAATATCACAAAGTTACCCCAACCATTTTTCAAAGTGTAGAATTCAAAAATGAATACCATTTTATGAAAATAATTTTATAAATATATGCAATTTTATTTTTAATTAAAATCATAATTTGCTTGAAAAATACAAATTTTAAAAATAAAACAGTTTTTCCAATACATTAAAATATTAATTAAGGTCTCATTAAATTATAATATAATAATAATATATAAAAATAATAGTTTTTGAATACATTTTGTGATTTTTTTTAAATTATTAAATTATTCATTAAATATTCATGAATTACAAAATAAAAACACTATAATATAATTATATCATATTGTTTCATATAAGATGGATAAATTTTATTTATAATATCATTAGAATGTTTCCTATTCACTTGGAAGATTTAATTTTCATAAGGTTAATATTAATATTCATATGGGTAACATTACTATTTATAAGGGTTTGTTACTATTCAAAAAAAAATATGTTTGGCTAATCAAGCTCCAAACAATTTACTGATCAAAACTATATATGTTAGATTTTCGATATTCAAATCACAAAAGTTGAAAAATTATGTTTAAAGGATGCATTGAATTTAGTAGTTCATTTTAGAATGATGTGGAATTGGGTTTGCTCATGTGATTTTATTTGATTATACTATATATAATTACTACAAGAATGGATAAATTGCATTGATAAAAGTTTGGGTTGTTACATTCTTTCCCCCTTTTGAAATTTCACCCTTAAAATTTTGTCTTAAAAAAACATGTGAGGGTACTTTTCCTCCATCGCATCCTATGGTTCCCAAGTTTCTTCTTCATTTTTATGGTTCCATCCCAACACATTGATAAGGTGGGTTTTCTTGCTGTGTAGAACTTTATCTCTCCAGTCCTGAATTTTTTTTGGATGTTCCTCTTAAGAGAGATCATCTTCCATATGTACCACCTCTGAGTTCAGTAAATGCGAGGGATACATTATGTACTTCCATAGGAGTGATACATGAAACACATCATGATCCTGGGACATATTTAGTGGAAGTACAATTTGATATTCCATGGATCCTATGAGGTTAAGGATATTAAATTGGATAATGTACCTTAAGATTAGCTTCCCTTTCTTTATAAACCGCGTTACTGTCTTCCATGATGATATTTGAAGGAAGAATTTATCACCAACTTCAAACTCCAAGTTCCTTCGACGGTTTTCAGAAAATCTATTTTTTCAAATTTGAGAATATTTGTATGTTGTTGGAGGACTTGAACCTTCCCTGCCATCTTTTGAATAAGATTAGGTCCAATTATCTTTCTTTCTCCAACTTCATCTAAATAAGCTGGAGTTCTACATCGTTTTCTATAATGGGCTTCATATGGAGCTATATAAAAACTCGAGTGGAAGTTTTTGTTGTATGAGAACTCAACAAATGGGAGATGTTGATGCAATCCACCATCGAATTCTAAATAAAAGTCTCTTATAATATCTTTGAGTGTATGAATAGTCCTTTCAGATTGGCCATCATTTTGGGGGTGATAGGTAGTGTTGAAATTCCATTTAGTACTCAAGGCGGGTTTAAGAATCCATGTGAATTTAGATGTGAACCTTAGATAACGGTCATATAAAATCGATATTAAAACCCCATGTAGTCTCACCACTTCCTTCATATATATCTCTGAATGTTTTTTAAGTGAGATATATTCCTAAATAAAGATAAATTGGGAAGTATTGGTGAGTCGGTCCACCACAAAACATATCGAGTTATTTCCTTTAGACGACTTTAAGAGACTCATGAAAAATTACATAGTTACATTGTACCATTTCCACATGGGTGTAGGTAATGGTTTCATCATCCATTCAGTCTTTTATCACTCTACTTTAACTTGCTGACATGTCAAGAACCTTATGTTATACTCAGAAATATCATTTTTCATGTTTTCCCACTAAAAGTGTTATCAGATATCACGGTACATCTTGGTGCTACCAGGATGGATAGAGAAAGTCGAGCTATGTGCATTTTCTAATAGATAATTATTTATCCCAGATGATTCATGCTCACAAACCCTTTTTCCAAACTGAATCACACCATCTTCATCGATATGGAACTCTTGATGTTTCCCTTCCCTACTATATTCACCCTCTTTTGTAACTTTGGATCATCCCTTTGTGCCTACATTACCTTCCCTTAGATAGATAGTTGAGAAATAATTTAGTCAAGGTATGATGTATTCCCTGGTGTTTTTTCCAAATCCATCTTTTATATATGCATGAAGATATGGTCTTTCACAATCTGCAACATGGACAGAGTAGCAGGTTCATGTATTCTAAGAGCATCAACTACCTTATTCGCCTTGTGAGGATGATTATTAGTAGACCAATTACAATTTTCATTAGCTCTAACCATCTCCATTGACTCATGTTGAGTTACTTCTCTATGAATATATACTATAGGATCTTGTGATTGGTATATATGTCACACTTCTCACCAGAGTGGTAGTGCCTCCATATTTTCAAGGCAAAAATCACAGCTACTAGATCGAGATCATGCATCGGGTAGTTTTTCTCATGGATCTTCAACTACTGTGAGGCATATTTTATCAAATTATAATTTTTATGAGTACACAACCAAAACATTTCTTTGAATCATTACTGTATATCACAAAACATTCTCTACCTTTTGGTAATGTGAGTACATGTGTAATGATTAGCATTATCTTTATCTCCTTGAATCTTTCCTCACATTCTTCCATATAGACATACATTAACCCTTCCCTTTTTAACTTAGTTTTAGAGCTTGAAAATCATGATAAATTTCTCACAAAATGTTCCTTGAAACCAGCTAATCCAAGAAAACTACAGATTTCTATGACTCTAGAGGGTCTAGTCAATTCCTAAATCGACTTTGTTTTTAAAGGGTCCACAAAAATTCCCTCACTTGTTATCACATGTACCAAGAACTTGAATTTATTCATCCAAAAGTCTAACTTTAGGAACTTAGTGTACAACTTATCCTTTCTCAATGTCACCAACACAAACCTTAGATGTTCTTCATGTTCCTTCATTCTCTTGGAGTAGATCAAAATATCATCGATAAACACTACCACAAAATTTTTAACGTAATGTCTAATGATTTTATTCATCAAACCAATGAATATTTGATGGGCCGTAGTAAGTTCTTAGGGAATCAACAGAAACTCATAATTACCATACCCTGTACAGAAGGTAGTCTTCTGAATATATTCCTTCTTCAAATTTTTCTGATGATATCCAAAATAAAGATCCATTGTTGAGAAGTACTAAGCTTGTCATAACTGATTGAACAAGTCATAAATACTTGAGAGAGGATACTTTTTCTTTATTGTTATCTTATTTATTTCCGTATAATGGATAAAAAACCGCATTGACCCATCCTTTTTCTTTACAAAGAGAACTGGCACACCCCAAGGCGATGCACTAGTGTGCATGAACACTTTTTTCAAATGTTCTTGTAGTTTATTATTTAACTCATAGAGTTCGATAGGATCCATCTTATAGAGAAACCCTGAGACAGGAGTAGCTCTGGTTATAATTTCTAATGATAAATCTTCCTCACAAATTGAGGGAAGTCTAGGTAACTCTTCAGAAAATACAATACTATATTCCCTAATGATGGGAATTTCCCCTTGGTGGATAACATGTTTTGACTAAACCACTTGAGCGAGGTATGCTTCTTCACAGGGAACCCAAACCCACACTGTTGAAGGATTTTCTAAAGGAGATTCATGATCTTCCTTGAATTTTTAGAGGGGAATGGGATGGTTTGGAATATGAAAAATATTTCCTTTTCCTAAAAATTTATATTCTCCTTAAATAAATAGGGACAATCCATCCCCAATATAGCATTGAATTCCACTAGGGTAGGTATCATGAGATTCGATGGAAGAATCATCCAACATACTCTAACAAGAGAAGTGTCTAACACTTGGTTTTTAATGATTTCACCACTTGGTGTTTTTACGGATATCTATACTTCAAGGTTTCAGGGCTTTGATTATATAGTTCTAAAAAACTTTCTTGATACAAAGGAATGTGTAGAACCAAAATCAAATTAGGTTTTTTTCCATTCTTGAGTGAATATGTAGTATACCTTATATGACTATATTTTATTGCTCAAATTCCATAGTAGTGATGGCATAAGCCCTCCCTTTCTCCTTTTTCTTTGGTGGATGATGATGTTGATTACCTTCAAGGGCATTAGGTTTAGTGTAATGGCTTGTATAGGGCCCTTACTCTAATACAATTGTAGAATTGTACCATGGGTGGTGCCCTCCTTTCCTACCCCACATTCTACTTCCTTATCAAGTATTTTCTATACTCTTGAGTATGGTGGCCTTCTCTCCTACACTTGAAGAATTTCCCCATCCCTTTGAGGAGATTCCCATGATGCTTCTTCTCACATTTTTTACATATGAGTGGTTGATTTTCCTTTCCACATTTCCCATTAGATCCTCTGGCAGGAAACTCCATATTTAGTTTCTTATCACTATAGCCAGAGGACGATTCTCCATACTCCATATGCACTTTGAGAGCACATAAAATGACTTCTTCATAACTCCTAAAGTTTTAAATTTAAATATCCTTTTGAAAGCGTGGTTTTAATCCACTAAAGAATCTATCAATTTTCTATCATTGTTGATAAAAAATCCCAAAGCGTACGTGGAAAGACTTGTGAAATTCACTTTGTTGTTCATGAAATATTCTCTATCCCTTTTATTTAGATCTATGAATTCCCTCTCCATCTTTGTATGAATATTTCTTAGGAAATACTTGTTATGAAACATTATCTTAAAGTCTTCCCGCTCCATATCTTCAATTTCAACCCTCATCTTGGTGTTCTTAATCAAATCCCATCATCGGGCGTCCTTTATATTGAGATGATAAATGGATAGAGTCACCTAATCTATCTCAAACTAGTGAAACTATGAAAAGTTATTCTCCATATAGTTGACCCACTATTCTGAAAGAAGTGGATCATAAGATCCACTAAACATCAGTGGTTTTTCCATATAAAACACTCAACATTCAATTGCTCCCCCTTACGTGAAGGTGGACATTCCACATTATTCAGGTTATTATTCATTACCTGAGAAAATTGGGTAAGAATTCCCATTTTTTTGACCTCTACCTCCCAAATAATTGGGGATGTTGTTTCTGAAATCGCTGCATTGTCCCTCACAAGAGTTGTTATCCTGCTTTCTCCTAGTTCCCACCACTTTCTATGCTGGAAATGTTTAGAAGAAAATATAAGTAAACAATTAATGAATAAACAATTTATTTATTTTTGGAATTAACACTAAAATCATATCTTATGGGGTCCATATGTGTTGACCAACTTCTTGTGTCCTTAAATTTACTTAGTCTCATACTAGGATTTTGACTAAGGTTTCTAATCCAAATTCCAAAATTAATGAAACCATGACTCTAATACCAACTATAGGGACCCTACTTTTCTTACATTACTTCTAAATAATTATAATGATAAACAACATAAAAAATTACACCACTAGGATCCAAAGGTTTAGTGTATTGGGGACATTTAGACCATACAAAAAGTTTACAGCATAAAATATAAGCATTTATTTAATTTCTTTTTCTCTAGTTTCTTATTATCCCTTGAGTTATCCTTAGTACATGTAATCACCTAAGTATATACATAAAAAAGGGTGATCTAAAAGTCCATTAAGAGGATATGAACATGAGACAATACAACATGGGGTGATAATAATCATTATCATCATATCATAATCATATGATAATAAACATGAAGGAAGAATTAATAAAAGGCTTGAAAAGTAGAAAAGTATAAAAATTAAACCTTATGTCTTAGTGGTTTACTACCAAGAATAGTTGTGAAAAAATCTAGAATCATGTTCATGAATATTTAAGTTTATATCAGGGGATTAATCACATAACCAATTCATTGGAGCTCTATATAATTCTAGGTGCACCTATCACATCATAACATCATCATTACACTATAATTCTGGGTGCACCCGTCACATCATAACGTTAAAATTATCATGCATTCCACATAAAACATATATAAATCTTGGAAATAAATAACCCATAGAAATTAATGAGTGTAATTTCATAAATCATACATTCATAAAATTTGGGTTCCCAAATGAAAGAGAGAATGACATAGTTGATATAAGAACCATCATCCTTGAGTGAGAAGTAATAGGTGTGTTTTTTAAAGAAGATTTCTTTTGAAAAACATTGTGTTTGACATAATATATTGTGGAAAATATTTATATCATAGAAAAGGTATGATAATGATGAAGGAATTATTTTTAAGGAATAACCTTAATGAAAATGGAGTGATAAATGGAAAACCCAAAGGAAGAATGTTGGGTTCGAGAATTCACTTTACCTTGTATCCAAACACTTTATTCCATTTAATGTCCTATATAATCACATTAGATTCATTAGTTAACACTTGAACAAAATTTTATAAAATTAATTGATTCATTATTGTTTTATTAAGTTTCTTAAGTTCCTTTGAATGAGTTATAGAGTTTAAATTCATTGTCCAAGAGTGTTCTTTTTCTTAGTTTTCATGAACGGTTCACATGTACACATGAATGATAGTTCTTGTAGAACATTTATAAACATCTAGAATTGATATTAAATGATAATAATTATCTTATATGAGTTTAAATGATCATATAATGATTTTTTATGAGTATTAATCATTAGGTAAAATTTAATGATGATCGTTTTGGGTTAATTTGGGTGTTTTTTGGATTACAATGAACATGTTTTGTTTTAACATTCAGTATTATGTTTAAAACATGTCCATAGAACATAAATGGGGTTAAAAAATAAATATTAAAATATTTTTTCAACCATTTTAATGGGTTTATAGATATCCTTGAAGAAGTTTATTGAATATTGAAGTCCATCGCCCATGACGTAGGTAAATTAACACATCATGAGGGAAAATTTCATTTTTACAAACAGAGATAGATGGAAGAGTATAGTGAATAATATTACATCAACATGATATAATACAATTATATCACTAATAATATAGTTATCATGAAATTTGTATAATATATGTAGATGATAAGAGATTAAAAGAAATGAAATTTGAAAGGAAATTGAAAAAAGAGAGAGAAATTACGTCTTGAATATATCTTCTTTAAGGGCCTCTTTATGGGAGAGATTTTGGTAATTTTATGAGAACAAGGGCTTCTAAATCTATTGGAGGATAATGGGAAGATATTTTAATAGAATTTTGAGTCGGAAAATGGATTGAGAGGTGTGAGGAAATGAGGTTTTGAGGGTGGTATTTATAGTGGAGGGGAGGAGTGTTTTCTCAATATTTATTTCATTAATTTATTAATCTCCCTCAATACAAGAAATAGTGATGATTACATGACTAAATATAGTAAATAAGTAATGTGAGTTTTATATTTGGGTTCTTACATCACTAATGATGTCATGAATAGTGTATTTAACTTATAATGTATTTATATAGTAAATTACTGTATTTTACTATTCATAAAAATTAAAGTATTTTATAAAAAATCTCAAAAATTCCCCATAATAATTTTTTGACTTTTAGAATTTAAAAATGAACTTCCTTTTATGATAATTACTTTCTAAAAAATAGTAATTTAATATTTAATTAAAATCATAATTTACTTGAAAAATACAATTTTTTTTAAAAAAGTATCCTTTTAATATGTTGAAAAAATAATTAAGGTCTCGAAAAATAACATATAATCATAAGAAATAAAAATATTTGTTTTTTAATACATTTTATTAAAATATTTTTTTAAGTTATTAAATTATTCATTAAATATTCAGGACTTACAAAAATTCCAACACTATAATATAATTTTATCATATTGTCACTTATAGGATTGATAAATTTTATTTATACTATCATTGGTAAGGTCACTATTCACTTGGATGATTTACTATTCATAAGGGTCATATTACTATTTATAAGCGTATATTACTATTCAAAAAAAATTATGTTTGTCCTATCTAACTACAAACAACATACTAATCACAGTTGTGCATTTCAGGTTTTCAAAATTCGAATCATAGAAGTGGAAAAATTATTTTTAAAGTACACATAGAATTTAGAAGTTCATCTATGCATGATGTGGAATTGTGTTTCCTAATATGATTTTATGTGATTATATTATATGAAATTACTACAAGAAGGAATAAATTGAATTGACAAAAGTTTGTGCCATTATAGATCAACTCCCGATAATCAATGTAGAGTTGCATTGATCCATATTTCTTTTTCAAGAAAATAATGTGTGCACCCCAAGGTGACAAAAATGGACAAATTAATCCATTATCAATGTTTTATTGGAGTTTCTTCTTTAATTCCTTCAACTCAATTAGATCAATTCTATAAGGAGTCATTGAAATTGGTGAGGAACAAGTTATGAGTTCTATTGAGAACACAACATCATGTTTTGGTGGAAGGCTAGGAAACTCTTCTAGAGATACATCAAACAATTCTAGAAAAATAGGAATATAATCAATGTTTATTTTCTCCATATTAATTTAAGATAAAAACCCCATTTTAATGTGAATTAAGACCCATACACTATATGAAATATCCATAAGAAGTTCATACGTATCATCCCATTGATGGATGATCATAAGAGGGTTTGAAATATCAAACATAACATTAATTACTTAACAATTAATGTGGGATTTATGTAAAGAAAAGAATCCATGCATAATATGACATAAAATTCTACCAATGGAAGAATGAAAATATTTTTAGGAAGCACATTCCTACAAACTTCAACCAGAGAGGAATCATAGATTTGAGATGCAATGGTCATTCCATTAGTTGTTTTCACTACTAATTCCACATATAATTAGTTTGGTAGAATCATAACACCCTAATCAAATTCTTTATATATGAAAGAGTGGGAAGATATAAAAATAGATATGAAATTATAATTTCTAGAGTTTATGGTATATGTACCTTTCATCACATTGTTATCACACCCCTCATCAAAAATAATAATTGCTTGAGATTTTCCCTCTTCCCTAGATTTAGGAAGTTATTGAAATCGATAATAATCACAAACCCTTGTATTTGGAATGTTGTTAGCATAATTCTCAATCTCCTGACACTTATAACACTAAATCATGGGTGGTTCATTCAATGTAGCTTTTTATTTATTAGTTTTTTTTACCTAACTTATTCAATTATTTCGATAATCAATTTCCTGGTGACCTTCCTTTATGCACTTAAAAAATTTAATAGACCCCTTAAGAAAAATTCCTCCATGCTTCTTTCCACACATAGATCATAATGGGAATATCATCTTCTTCTATTCATGTTTTTTAGATTTTCCCTTAAACCCCATATTCCTGTTCTCGTCAAAACCTTGAGATTGATATGTGATTCTAAAATCGATTTCAACCATTATTTCAAGACCAAAATATATTTATATATACTAAAGTATCTTATGGAAAAACACTTATGATACTTCACTTTAAGCCATTGAAGAACCTATCAACTTTACTTTCGGGTTGGATTATATTTCATAAAGTTTACCACTTATATCTCATGAAATTAGCCTCATAGGTACCAATATATTCACCATCCCTTTTCTTTAACTCATGAACTATTTATCCAACTTGGTATGAAGAATACAAGAGAAGTAATTATTGAAAAACAAGTTTGTAAACTCATCTAAATCCATGGATTCAATCTCATCTTTCTGACTCATATTCTTGATTAGATTCCACCACTGGTCAGATTCTCTTTATAACCGATAAACAACTATAATGAATTTCTCATGATCTTAACACTAGATAATGAAGAATATATTTTCAGTAGTACTGATCCATTTTTTATAAATAAGTGGATTTGAAGACACTCTAAAAGAAGGTGGATGTTTCCTCATGAAAGAATCAACTGAAGGTTATTCCCTCCTTTTCTTATTTGGAAGTCCATCATAATTCATAGCTTGAGAAATATGTGTGGGAATTTAAATAAGGTTTTACATTCCATATCCCATAGCATTTGGTTTCTCTGGAGGATAATCATTACATTTTCCATCGCAATCACCATTAACATGGTTTTTTCAGATTCCAACCATTGACAAAACCCAAAAACCATATAGTAAGAAATAATTATCATAGTGAGGAACCTCATAGTCATGAAAAGTCACTTATAGGTTGTAAAAATAATGACAAATAAGCTTTATCCTAGGAAATTAATATCCAAACTATATTTATATCCTTCATTATGGTTCATGAAGTTTTTGTGAATTTCCATAGCATATCCCCTAAGAGAGTCAAACCAAGAGTGCATTAAGGCCCATTTTCATGTACCAGATTACCCCGAGTCAGGCTCGAAACATCTTATTGGGGTTTTCACCCCTAGGTAAATTTGTTCTAGATCCACATCCACTGGTTGTATCCATACATGGAAATATTTATAGGAAACCACCTACTCTATCCAATACCAAAATTCATGGGGATTTTACTATATTTTTCTTATCCTTTGACGTATCCCTAGACATGTCCTTATGGTTTTCACTAAGGTTTTCTCATCCAATCATCCAATGGTTAATTAATACATTGCTCTAATACTAAATATACCAACCCTAACATTTCATACATTAACATGACATAATTTATTTGGAATACTTAAAACATTTTAAAAATAGTCTCCTAATGACCATACAGGTCTAGTGAATTTGGAAACATGGAAACAAAAACACTAATACATAATGGAGGTACATTATCTCGCACTATGTTATTCTTAACTAAAACTTTTATCTCATACCAAATATACCAACCCACAATATTTATACATTAAAATTACATAAATTTTTCATAATAATTAAAACATTATAAAAATTGATGCCCAAATACTATACTAGTCTAGTGAATTTGGAAACATGGAATCATAAACACTGATGCATATGTGAGAAAAATTATCTCTCACTTGTTTCTTCTTGACTAGAACCCATCTTAGAAACATAAAACATAATACATATCTTCATAAAATGGGGAAGGAAACATAAAAAGGGGTGATCTCAAATGATCAATAGGGGAAAACACATGAGAAATGTAAGAATAATCATGAGCATAAGTGAACCAGAACATGATCCTGAAAATTGTTGATCATACCATGCATATAAAAGATTATATACATGAATCATGGAATAAATATTACAAGTTTATAGGACATGAATCATAATGAAATAAAGAACATGATCCATGAAAGCATAAAATAGGAATAAAACATGGAATTGTGAAGATGCATATGAATGTATAATTATTTTCATAGTAGTCATGGCATTGATTCTGTGACCATATTAGAGGAAAATGTCCTTTATGGAATCAAGATCACACCCCGTTCTAGACACGTATTACTGACTTGGGTTCACCCCTCATTCCAGCCCTTTATTATTGAACCGAGTTCGTTTCCCATTCCATCCCTATACTACTGAACCAGACTCATTTCCCATTTCACCCATGTCTATCTCATGAGATATAAATCATTACCCAATTCATTGGATAGATATATTGGCCCCACCAATCTCATAATTAATTCATACATACATGTTCCATAAGATCATCAATAATCATATCATAACCCATGAAATGAAATGGGTTTTATAAAAATTTAATCATATCACAACCTGTGTAAAGAAATAGGTTTCATAATCATTTCATCATGAACATAACCTATGAAAAGAAGCGGGTTTCAAAATCATATAACCCACAATAGGGAAACATGTTTCATCAACATAATTCCATAAAAACATAATGAATTCATAGAATGAACACGAATAGAATAATTAAATAATTTCCCCATAAGGTCATGAGTAACACCAACAAATGTTATCTTAGATTTGAAATAATTTTGAGAGATCTTTTAAAAACACTTCACGAAGAAAATATCCTTTCTGCATTGAAAACATTTTTTAAAACATAAAACACTTTTGAAAACATTTTAATTTAAAAATAGATGTGAAATATTATAAAGGAATCATATAAATCATTTTTAAAATACTTTTTCCATTAATATGGTTTTCAATAATCTTTTGAAAACATTTTTTAAAAATTGGTTTTTTAATACAATAGATTTCTGATAAGAGAGAGAGAGAGAGCCAATAGGATTTTTAATTAAAAATGTTATCTTCATTAAAAAAGAGTGTAAAAATGGAACTAGTACGTGGATATATATTTAATAATTATATTATAAGGATACTCATGAGTGTTCTTGAGAGTTGTCTCATAATATTTCATCACTTTATGTGTAAAAATAAAAAATATTTAAAAGAGATGAGATTATTTCAAAAAACTAATATAACTTGGTAACATGGGATCATACTATCCATGTAAGAAAAGAAAATTACATGAAGCTCTAAATATATTTAAATAAATTAAATTTATTATATATCATTTAAAATGGAAGTATATACACCTCAAAATTGAATTATGGTGCATAAAAAACACGAGTCTCTAAGAAGGAAAATTGAGACAAAATTATTTCACCAATTTTGTAACTTTTAAAACATAATCCCCATAAAAGAGAGATCATAAAATAGATATATGAAGTCCTATAAATTAAATTATAGGATACAAAGAATAAAAAATGGGTAGTATATACACCACACAAATGGAAAGAGTAGAAAACATAGTTTGTGTCTCATGGAAGTAAAAAGTGATATTAAAATCCCCTTACATTGTGTATTGACTCTCATTATACTCATTAAAAAAACTTTTATAATAAATATAAATTTATTATACAACTTTTAAATAACTACATTATTCTATATAATACCATATATGGGTTTATTAAAACACTATATTACCCTATTGTTAACCATTCTATGTTAAGGTTTCACTTTGGATAATATTTTCTTTGTTCTTTACGCATGTATTAATTTGTTATATCGTTGATCCTAATACTTAAATCCAAATTACGAAATGTAAACCATGAAATTAATAACATATATATCCAATATATTTTTATTATAACAATATATAGAATATAAATGTACAAAAGAAATACATAGTTTATGGATACGGTAAGCCATATGTATGCTGGAACACTATTTCTATTTTTATTATCACATTGAAAGAAAGAAAACACACACACACACACATGTACATAATTATTATAGTAGACTTATGGTATCATATATATCATATATATTCACTAATCTTGTATTTAATTCATTCTTTATAGTGTATGAAAAAATCATACCTCTTCAAGGGGCTAGTAGTCCTCATTTCCTTAAATGAAATTATCATATTAACATAAAATGGAAAGTAAAACGATATGTGTTGTAAAAGGAATAAAAAAGATTAAATAAATAATAAATACAATACATAAAATATATAATTTTTTTTCCATCATAATTTCCACCATGAGAGGCGGTAATGAAAAATGATCAACTATGGGTTTGTGAAGCAGTAGTTCGCCTTACACATAAACAATATGTTCGTTATCCATTAGATGGAGGTCTGTTAAAGTATATGTTGAAACCATTGTATAAAAACATACTAGTATATTTAAGATACTGATGTTGTTATAAAATCAAGGAATAATAATATTTGTGGGAGTGTAGAAATAAAACAAAATATATAACTTGAGAGAAGGAGTTACCTTCTAATTGGGTAACTCCTTTTGGTTTATGCCAAAATGCTTCCTTGGATTGAATTTTTAACTGGGTAAAGTTTATTGAAGGAATAGAGGGATTCTAGAAAGTTTATTGGGCATATATTGGAAAAACCTAAGTGTTTTGTGAGGTGTTATGAAGAGGAAGAGGTGGTTTCTTTTATAGGGAAGGAGAAGAAGCACCCTTGTAAATATTGGAAGAGAGAATTCCACCCATTTTTCTAATGTTTAATGAGAATCCAATAATGATACAAATTATATAAAAGGATGGAAAAGTTCAAAATATATCCACAAAAGGGATTTTCGAAAATTTTATAGGACATTTTTTAGCTTATGGTTATGGTTTATTCCCTTATTAAGCTCAATTTAACCTTAATCAATGTAATTAATTTTAATCAATTTCAATAATATTTTTTGTAAAAATATAAGATGAAATTATTATATATTATAAATTAGGATAATTCATAATGTGGAATCCATTTTTAAAAATTATAATCTTATAAGTGGTAGAAATTACTTTAAGTTTAATCCCATAGTTGGGTCGATAGTGCGGGGTGATGTTCCAAGTCATGATCTATGTATCACTAAGAGGGGGAGGGGGTGAATCAGTGATATCTTTTTCTTTTTAAGTTTCATTTTTTTGAAAAAAAGTTTACCTCATATTAAATAGTTTCTTCCCTACTGAACGTACACAACCAAATGAACACACCATTAATGTGGTTCACTACTCAACAAGAGTAGCTACGTCCTTGGTATGGTTCAAAAACAATCCAGTACCACACAATCCACTAGAAAAAAATCCTTTTATGTGGAATACAACGAGTAGGATATACCCTTACACTCATGTAGCACTTGGAAAACAATCCGCAAGTGTGTGTACACCATCTTAGCATGAATAGGGAATTAAAATATTTCAGTTCTTCTTTACAACTGAACAATTGAATTCTTTGAAGTAAAAATATACACTTTCTTACCTAGTATCTGGTAAGAACTATCTTACGCACAACCGAATAAGTGTGAACACCACATATTTTTCGCACATCCATTAGGGTTCCTTGCATTAAATTCAAATGGATTTCACGTAAAAATTCCCTTCAGGCACGGATTGTTTTTTTGCACAACTTCCTTTTTTCACGCAACTGTCCATTTTTTGCGCAGCTTTCCACTTTTTCATGCACCCTTCCTATTTTCGTGCAATCCTCTTTCTTTTAACGCAACCCACTTAGCGTAAAATTTAACGTTCACTAGAGCTCGGAAATTCATATAAGTGTCAAGCGACACCCAATGAGAGTGGATCAACTCATATTTATAGGCCTTTTTAACAACATGTGAAAAACGCTAATCTGTGCATAAAACCACCTTTGTACGCATAAAAAATCTTTCACACAACATCATATTTTGAGAAATTATCCAATATTTTGCACACCTCATGTCATTGCCAATTTTCAAGCTTCTGATCTCGAAACTCCTTTTGTATGAAAAACTTCATTCTTCTATTTCGCGCACCATGCAAATATTTCACGCAACCTTCATTTTTCATGCAGACCGCTCATATTTTGCAGACAACATTGTTTTTCGCAAATCCCGCTGATATTTTGCACATTCCGCACATATTTCACGCATCCTACTAATATTTTGTGTAGCCTTCATTTTTTTCGCACACTCTTCCCAATTGTTTACACACTACATGCCTTTTCCAATTTTTGATGTTCTGACCTTGAATCATGCCTTGCGTGCAAAAATTTAAACCATCTTCAATATTGTGCGCCAAATCCATTACCAAAAACACATTTCTTCATCTCTGGATTTTCATGCCCTAAAATTTGGCAAACAATAGAAAACGACACCAACTTAAACTGTGCTTTTGTGCCACCTCCATATTGTACATTTCTTTGTCATTTCTCTCTTCACTTCTTCCCATAACTATTCTTCAACTTTTATCATGAGCTCCACTATCGTGATATATATCCTTTGATAGACCAGATTTAGCATTGTCAGAATTACAATAGGAAGTACTAAAACTTCCTTATCTTCCAATATCATCATCCTTTCCAATCAAAACTGTATATGAGTGGCATCATCATTTCTCCACCTTTCCTTCATAAGGCTTGAATCACAAGTTCTCCTAACTTATGATATTTATAAAATACATATCAGTAAAGCATTGTCTGGTTTACAAGTCCTTTACAAAGTGAACTTATTTAGCTTCTTTAACAACAAAAAACAACACTCTGTAACATCAAACTCTTCTTACATCCTTATCTGTCCAACTTGGTCCCAACACGGGGTTTTAAACTAAAAATGGTCAAACATTGTAATGTTTATATATCTAATTGAATGTAAAATTGGTTACAATTACACACATTTAATTATTTGAAAAAAATAATTTATTTAAAAATTTAAACAAAATTAAAATATAATTTTAACTTATAAATAAATTTTATGAAAAAGTAATTTTGAATTAGAATCTGGTATTTTCACAATTCATCCAAAAATGACATTTCTTAGAATAATACAAAAATTATCCCTGAGATAATTTTGAAATTCTAAATTCAAAAATGATAATTATTATATCAAATTAAATTTATAAATGTGTCTAAAATTAATTTTATTATTTTTCATAGAAGGACATTATACAATGTTTATTTGAGAAAATAATTTTTTTTAATCAGATATACACTTTACAAAAAATTATATCCTTTTTTATAAATATGTTTTATTTTTATAAAACCATTATAAATAATATTTGAAAATTGGTAATTACTATTGATATTACTATGTTTAACAACTTGGTTATAATTATCTAATTTACATAATTATAATAATAAAATGATGTTTTTTAGAAGCATCTGTGTTGTGTGTAACGTATGCCAAGTCAATGTTGCATGTAATTTATACTGTGTCCATCTTCCATACACCGAGTTGGTTCCCTATAACATACATTGAGTTGGTGTCGTGTAATGTATTCCAAGTCAGTGTCGTGTGATAGAAATGTTTGAATTAGTGCATTTTAATTCATAAATGAAAATTTAATTTCTTAAAAAAAAGGTCCATAAAAACTTGGGGGGTTACAATATACTCAAAACAAGGAAAATGAGGAGATAAAAAAATCTTGAGACATCTCTATAAAATTTCCGGATCTTACAATCTCCCCACCTTATAACATCTCATCCTCGAGCTATAATCCCAAGAATCACTAAGATTATGAGTAAAAAAGGCCGATCCATCATGCCCTTATATCTTCTTCTTTTACGCATGTTTTATACTGAACATTTCCATGTTTCCACAATACTTGAACAATCAAATGATATTTACCTAGAACATATAATCTATGTGATCCAACACACATATTAGATTATCCATAAAAGACACATTATTCTCAAACCCAACATCATCCACATCAATCACATGAGAAGGGTTAGGGTGATATTGCCAATGTTTTGATGCATGAAAAACATCATGTATAACACTGCAACTTTTTGGAAGATCCAATTGGTACACCACCTACCTGATTCTTTCCACAACCTCAAACGGTCCATCATGCCTGTGTGCCAAATTTCTCGGTCTTTGAATCCTATAATTACCAAATCTAGGCGACTCTTGAAGGAAAACATGATCACCATATGTAAAATATAGGGGTGTTAGATGTCTGTCAATATATGAATTCTATCAAATGTGATCCATATCCATATGATTCAGAATCAGCAGAACCTTCTCTAACATCTCTTTCACAAGACTCGATCCCAATATCTCTAACTCACCTACCTCCATCCATCATAGATTTGATCTATGTGTCCTACCATAAAGATCCATATATGGTTCCATCTATATAGTAACCTAATAAATATTTTTATATGTTAACTCTATAATTTCAAGGTGGTTCTCAAAAGACCCACTAATGTCTAATATAGACATTTGTAAAATATCTATAAGAACTTATATATTATGCTCTAGCTTCTCAACTGTATATAGATAGAAATCTGTACTTAGTAAAACCAATGTAGCCAGCACCTTCAAAAATCCCTACCAGAAGAGTGAAGTAATACACAAGTCACTATTTGAAAAAAAAAATCTCAATGGAACCCCATGCAGAAAGACTATCCCTTAAACATACATGTCTCCCAACTAATACACTGATACATTCTCCTTTATAGGAAAAAATTGTGCAACCTTTGTCAATTGGCCCGTCATCACCCAACTTGTGACATTATCCTAAGACGTCATCAGGAGACTGACCAAAAAGTATATGGTAATATCATCCAACTTCCATTAAAAAAATGAGAAATGGATGTAGTAAACCACGAGGCCATTGATGCAAATCCTTCACCTACTGATAAATGTATCATCGTGTTACAAACTTTTCTATCCCTTTTTCCATGCTTGGCCACAAAAAATATCATCATAAGTCATGATACATTTTCCTCACTCCTGGATGTACCACCCAATTTGAGGAATGAAATTCATGCATCATCTCTACCCTCATACTTGTAGAAAAAACGACACAATTTCTAACGTAGATGACCTCATCCTCATATATTCTACAATTAGAAGCTAACTCCCCACCATTAAGGATTTCACTCAATGTCAAACTATCAATATCCTCATACTACCTCTCACTAGTCTAATTTAGAAGTGTAAACTCCACTAAAACTGATATGAGAGTCATCTACCCTAGACCCTCAAAAACCACAAAATTTATCTCAACTTGAAAATTCATCATCTTCCAGTTAGAGCTAGACTCATGAACTACCCATGTCTATGTTTTTCTTCTAATAGTGTCAGCAAAACTATTTCACTTATCATGTGTATATGCTAGATCAAATTCAAAGGACATAATATACCCAACCCATCTCCACTGCCAGATATCCAAATGTCAATTTAAAAAGATATACTTTAAGATCTTGGGATCATTATACATTGTAATTTTCCCCCCAATTGGTAATGTCGCCAACACATAAAATCATAAACCACCACAGCTAATTCAATGTTGTGCATAGGGTAGTTAAATTCATGTGGACTCAACTATCATGAACCACATGTCACAAATTTATGTCTCTAAATCCACACTTCTCTATGAAAAATCCCAGAAGTGTCACAAAACACTGTGTACTCCTCACCGGGTTCAGGTAGGATCATGATTGGTTCCATTGTTAAGCACTTATTTAACTCTTGGAAGGAATTTTCACATTATCCAGACCATTCAGAATTTACCCCCTTATTGGTAAATCTTGATAGAGGTACTTCCAAGAAGAAAAAGTCCAGGATGAAGCACCGATAATATCAAACTAACCAAAAAAATCTGTGAATATCAAAATCATTATTTGGATTATTCCACAAAACTACTTCTTGATCTTTATCTATGTCCACTGACACCCCTTCCTTTGAGATGATGTGACCCATGATGTGTACCTGATCAACAAAAAATTGAAACATAGATATCTTTAAGTATAGATGATTCTATATTAGTTTAATTAGGACAATGTTAAGATTATTGCCATGATATTCAAGAGTCTTGGAGTACCCCAAGACATCATCCAGAACCACAACCACAAATTGATCCGTGTACAGGTGCAAGATTATGTTAATCAAGGACATACACATAGCAGGAGTGTTCATCAACCCAAATGACATCACAACGAACTCTTAAAGGACATTCCTAATTCTGAATATAGTCATAGGTATCTCAGATGACCAAACTATCAACTAATGGTACACCATTATCAATTCAATCATATAATAGACATAAGATCCCCTCAGCTGGCCAAAGATATTGTTAATACATAGAAGAGGATACCAGTTCTTCACTATCACTCTGTTAAAATTCCTGTAAAAAACACATAATCATAATGTCTCATAAGCCTTATTAGAAAACAAAAATGGGGATCCCCAATGAGATTTACTCAGAAATATAAACACCTTATCCTTCAACTCTTATATTTGAGTATATTACTCTTGAATTTCAGTTGGTTCCATTTTTTATGGGGGAATAGAAATAGGATCGCCACCAAGAATGAGCTCAATTGTAAATTCAACTTCTCTCTCAAGTGTAATCCCTAATAATTATTCAAGAAATAGATCCTAAAACCTATCCATTATGGGTGGGAAGACATATTTCTTTACACCCCCATCACTCAACAACCAACGAGAAACTTGGGCAGTGAGTTCCGATAGTTGCTGATGAACTATCCTTGCACGGCCTACATGGATATCCCATTATCCATAGAGAATAAAATTTTTGCTATCAGGATATGTAAAAGTCAATATTTTATAGTAATAATCTATGTCTGTTTACTATTCTACTAACCAGTCCATACCCATAATTAGGTAAAAACCTATAATGTCAAGGATGTAAAGATCCCAACTAAAATGATACCCCCCAACCTTGAGGTAACACCCCAAGCACAAATAGACATCTCTCGACCACACTCTCAAAGGTGTATATATCTTCAAAAATCCACTCACAAACTCCACCACTAGCTTCAAACCATTCACATATTGTTTAGATATAAAATAATGAGAGGCATTAGTAACAAATAAGGCACTAGATAGCGTAGAATCTACAAGAATAATTAATTTAATTGCCAATGGTCCAACCTCACTATCCACCATTGTATGGTGAACTTCATGAAAATATATTTTCCCTATTCCCTATGATGTAGTATGAGTCCCCTAAGCTACACCACTTTGAAAATACAAGCACTCATTCTCAGTAGTACAGTGTCCACTGCCTCTACCACCACAACCAATAGAACTCCAACTTCCATTCTGATATAGTGTAGCCATTCCCCTTCCCATACTCTAGTTCTGTCTAGATCCTCCATCATTACCCATTTTTCATGGGTTCCAATAGAACCTCTATAGATGTCACATCCTATAGTAAGATCGGAACTCTAATAGTGGTTGGGAGATCTATATATGGAAGTGACCCAACCAACCACACCAGTGACATGTCTCCAGGGAAAGGTCCTATATAACTAATCCTTCCCTCATGCTACTATTCTTAACAGTAATATGGTCAACATTATCATAATAATGCTTCCTACTCTCTAAATCTTAACCTCATGACCATCTAGAAGAAACCACATGACCTCCATCGAAAGCATGCTTCAGGTCCACCTTAGAAATAAGATCCTAATTCACCACTTCCGAAATATTCTTCATCCTAAAGAGATTGATTTGATACTTAATTTCAGCTTTAATACCATCATGAAACTTCGTTTTCATAGTATCCTCATATCATTAAAATTCTAGAAAAAATAATATAATGTCTTTAAAGAAAAACACATTTTTTATCATGATCATATTCCTATGGGTGAACCTCATAAACTCGGCTTCTCTCTCTTGACAGAGCATCTGAGTGTAAAAGTTCTCCAATAACTTCTCATAATATCCCCCCCACTCCATATTTTTCAGCTATCCATCTGGAGTCTGGATATACCACTAACACATTTCTTGACCATGTAACATATATGAGACTAATTTTAATATCTTCTCAGTAGGAGTATCAAAGTGTTCAAGTATAGTCCAGATAGACTCAATCAAGAACTTAGCAACATCAAGTCTAGACACTCTGATAAATGTTGGAGGGTGTTGTAACTGAATATACCATTTCAAGTTTGTAATAATCTTTATAACTCTCCCTATGCCTTCTTCTATAAATTTCATGTAGTGAAAAAGTTCTCACAGAAGTGATATTTGAGTCCCTCACCTGGAACTTTTTCTGCCTTAGGTTCAACTACTGGTGGATCATCTCTATCCATAATCTCAGGTCATTCTCTGAAAAAGAATCATCATGTAGGTATATATATATGATTGCAAACACATTCTTTATGAACCATAACATACATTTAACACATTTAACAAGATGTTTTCAAAAAATCTATAACATCTCACTATCCATTTTCCCACCACACGGTCAAAACCAAGGCACTGTCATTACCCTTAACCATCATACATCTAGGTCATGATTAACAAGGGTAAAAACATTATCATTTTCTAGTTTCACCTAAGACACCCATTTTTCACTTTGTACATCATTTTAAAAAAATTAAATTTCTCATTAGGCACATTTTTCATTTAAGATTCAATAAATAAAAATAATAACTTTCCTAAAAACAACTCACCAAAAAACCTGGCTTTCTCCATGTATTCCTAAAATAATAGACGCGACATACTAATCCTGAGTGTCTAGAATGATCCATGTATAAAAAAATATAATTCCATGCCATTCCATTAGTCAAATAAAATAAAATATCTAAATAAATAATTACATCACACAAAAAGTGAATCATTTTTGGTGAAATTGCATCCAACTATAACAACACACATCAATAACAACAGTGCCAACCTAGGTACCTAGATTTTACCTTCAGACATGATTTAGATACTACCATGCATGAGTTATTAAAAAAGGATCAACTCATTCTATTATCATTTATACCATTCTAAAACAGTATTACCAAAAATAAAAGAATGAAAACACATTTTATAGCAATTTGTAACTTCCCGACACAAGTTCCACACACTGGTGCCCCGAGACGGTCGGTGGCATGACCTCAAACAGGCCTCCCCATATTCCAGAGGCTGCTGACTAGTAGCGAGTTTCTAATGTCAATCACGGGGAGACTATAAAATCTTTATCGAATTATCACAACAATTGAAATAATTAATAATAAACTAATTATATAACCAGTAACAAAACCTAACTAGTATCACAAAATGACCAAAATAGGAAATAAAATATCCAAACCTAAACAAAATATATTTCATGATAAAAAGATTTTCAGGTTACAATATGAAAAACACAAAATAAATAAACACACTAGAAACTACTATGTGGGTCGTAAATCACATCTAGTGCCCTCATCGATGCTCTATCCCAACACCACCATCAAACGTAGGAATCCTTCCCTTATCCTGTCCTCTAAACAAGAAGTCTATTTAGGTACCAATCATGTCACCCAACTAGGTTTTTAGTAAAACATATTAGGCGAATGACAATAAATTCTAAAATAATATATAGTTAATAACAATTTATATAGTCGTATAAAGAATAAAATACAAGTAATAAAGTAAAAAGTTTACATATATTTAATTATTCATTATTTTTCCACAAAAAACCTCAGGTTCTCGAGGACACACAAACCTTCAATACCTTCTTCACCTCAATCCGGAGTCTAAAATATCCCCAAGGTATATCAAAAATAAAAATAACGTGTTTATCATTTATCATATAAACTCAATTCACATCACAACTAATTGGAACCAAGGTCTAATGCCAGCATTTTGGGCCAACAATGCTTTGTCTAGAACCTTCTGGGTATTAGAAGCATCAGTCCATATCCCATAACCTTTTTATCACTATGGTATTTTGAAGCATCAGTCCACACCCCACACATGTATATTAATAAATCACATGTATCAAAATATCACATAGATCACAATATGAAAGAAAATTCAAGGTTATAAAATATTAACCATTATTTAAAACATTGTTATCATGGTATTCCAATTCAATTATGAATTAAATCTTGGTTAATCACTTTAATCATAGGGTTTGATATAACCAAATCACCATCAAACCATTCATAAATATTTAATCGTCTAAACTATTAAACCATTTAGGTTAAACCAAAAATCACATAAACCTAATTTTAAATTAATTCATAATCGCATTAATTGACAAATATACAAAATCCCAATACCCTATCAATTTCCAATCACAATATTCCATTAATTAATTAACCAATTAATAAATCCAATTCCACCAATATCAATTCCCTGAATTGAACATAAATCATTATCACATCGAAATTAAATTAAATCAATTAAATCATTAATGTAATTTCACAATCATGGGAATTGAAATTTCACAGTGAAATACATGTAATTAAATCAAGAATATGTTATTTTCAATTTGGACCACCAACCTCAAGATCTGTGATGAATGATCTCCAATGGGAAACCTCAATTCAAGTGGAACAACCAAGATTAAAATGAAGAATGAGATCTAGATCCAAAACCTAGATCCAAGATCAAAAGAATCAAGACATATTAATCCTAGGTTTAGAAACATCACCAATTCAGTAAACCCATACCTTTTCATTTAGGAAAGAGAGGTCAGAGAAAGAGGAACCTAATTTGTAAGAAACCACTTACATGGAGAGGTGAAAATATATTAATACAGCCTTTGATTCAACAGGAATGGTGTTTAAGAACCCAATGAATTCTTATAGAAGGATCAAAAAAATAGGAGGAATGAGTTAGGGTAGATTTTGGTTGAATTAAAGAATTTTAAAACCAATTTTCAAAATAATTAAACTCGTGAGCATGGGTTACTGGGCTGGTACATATGGTTTTCTAAACTGTTACCCTAAATAACATACCTCTTCCTGTGGGGTGCAAGATTACTCTTTATAGCATTCATTTTCACTCTTTTTCTATTAAATACCTCTATATATTTGGTTTCATGGTATGCTGGGGTAGGGAATATGTTTTGGAAAAAATGTGCACCAACTGTGCACTACCAAAAATCAACCCAAAAAACATAAAAAATTTACCCAAACTTATCCAAGATAAAAACTAGAAAATAAATACTAAAAACAATGAAAAGTGTAATTGGAAAAAATCTTGATATATCTCTGGAAAAAGTCATGATATTAAAATCGATTATATGGTGGACTTGGACTGGGTACCTGGTGGCACCACAATTTTCTTTTTTTTTTTAAATTTGAAGGAAATTTTTCATTTCATATCAAAATTAAATCCCTTAAAAAAATTTACTCTATGTTTTAGATCATTCAACCTCCATTTTCATCTATTATGAGCTCATCCCATCTCATCATTAGGACATCCTTTATAAATCTTAGTCCAAAGTTCATATGAGTAGTTTTAGAATTTTTTCTAATACCTATCATGGCCTTGTCTCTCCTCAGATTTTTCTTTTATTATCATCTCTTCATTGTAGCATATATAATTCATATTCCATTAATCATAAGGCGTTTTAAATTATTTGATATCTTATGTTTTCTTCTGGTGCAGCAGTAACGACCAAGAATTTCATCAATAGAGTTTCCCTTCTAATTATATAAATGGGAAATATTTTATAATGTAGTATTATATAAATCCCATGAACCACATGATGAAACCAAATATTTTTTTTATATTAAATAAAAAAATAAATTTAGAGAAAACAATATATCCATAAAAATTGAATGTATCATAATGAGACAAAAAATAAAAAATAAGATAACTATAATATAAAAATTTGGATTTTATTGATCCCCTAGAATGATCAAAAACATGAATAAAACCATAGAAATAAAACCAAATATTATTAATGATATATTCATTTTTAAAATGAATATAAATATAAATATATATATTTATATTTTATAGTGAGAAAATAAATTTTAATGAAGAATATATAAAATATAAGATATTTATAGATTGTATGGAACCTATATGGTCATTACAAATATGACCATTGGAATATTAATTTGAAAGTTAAGAATAGTAACCTGTCTATTAGAATAGTAAAGTCATCTATGATATTCTAAAATAAAATTTAGTTGTCTTTTATAATGAAAATATATATAATTTATATCATGATACAAATAAATAAATTATTCAAAAATTATAAAAATAAGTGGTTGGTTTTTTGTAAATAACATATGTTTCATTTACATTTTTATGATAAATATATAATAAATTAAAATATTTTTTATTTTCATAATTTTTTTATAAAATAATATTATTTGATATTATAATTATTATTGAATTTAATGAGAAAATAATGAATCTTTAAAAGGTTTTAAAATGTATTTAAAATATAAAAGTTTGTATTTTTGATATAAATAATGATTTTATTTAAAAATATATATTTTTTCATATTTTTAAAATTATTTTCAAAAAATATATTTTATATTTTGAATCTAGATTTCAAAAAAAAGTTTAGTATTTTTCAAAAATATATGAATTTTATGTGAGTAGTTAAATACACTAAAATACGATATTTAAAATTATAATATAAATTCAATACTTAATGACTCATTAATGATTTAAGGAACCATTATTTTCAATTCACAAGAAATAATAATTGTATATGGTTAGAGTATTCCTCACTATTGGATTTCTTGATCCAAAATAACAAATAAATGAACATTATATTTAAAAACTCTGATCTCCTCTCATTATAAATACTACCCCTCATCACCCCATATCCCAACACCTTAAAATACATAATGATTTCCAAATTTCTCCATAATTATATTTCCAATCCTCTCACCAATTTCCCAGTGCTTCTAATCTCACCAAATACCATTATGTGGAGCCTTAAGGGGTATCCTAAGAGGAGACACCCAGAAGAAGAGTTAAATTATCAACCGAACCTCTTTCAAATTTATTTATCTTGCACCACCCCCATATATTATCCATCCACCTTGAAATAGTAAAACAATGTAATAAATATACTTATATTTTATTATTATGGGGTAATATACATTATCAAATATCTTTTAATTTCATTCTAAAATGAAAATGTTGTTCACAATATGGTCAGTTCACCACCTTCACAAGTAACACACTTTGTTTTTCTTCCACTACCATCAAGGTTGGTTTTAATACAATTATTATGGTTAAAAAATATCTAAATAAGTATATTGTATTTTTTTTCATATTCCATTATTTATTAATATTCATAAATTTAAAGGAAACCATATAAGTTCACCATGGTTGGAAAACCATCATTGTGAAATAACTATCTAAAGATAATAATTAAACTCAAATGAACCTTGTGTATTTTTAATACTATTTAAAATGTAAAACCATTTTTAACTATTGTTATAATATGATCATCATTTCATCACACATATAGAGTCATGTAACCATTTCATAAACAAATTCCATGACTATTTACAAGTGATACAACTATGAAACCATGACTCGAATGACCTTGGGATAATAGAAACAAAAATTACATGTCAATTAAATGACACCAAACCAACATAAAAGCATGATTATAATTCAAATATATTTTAATAAGGTTTTTAGTGATTTATTTTAAAAAAAATATTTGATTATTTAGGATGTTAATTGAACCTTTAGAGAAAATCCGGACCTACGGTAAAGGAACTCTCCAAACCATCATCTTTTATTCTTGTTATAGATTTTTCTATATAATCTTGTTTATCAATCTATTTAATGATATGTAATTATTATAAATTATTTATATCTGTCTCTTACCTATATACATATAGTATTCCCCCATTCTTTACGGGGGTTATAAATTCCTTAATTTTATTTCATAATACCTTCTTTTAAATAAATCCCTATTAAAGGGTAGTTTACTATCCCATATTAATTTCATTTAAAAAACCTTCAAAACTTTTTCCCCTTCATGATTTAATAAAATATGGAAAATTTTGTGGATAAAATTACAATTTTACAACTATTTTCAATGAAAATTACATATTCATTCCTTATTTAAAATTAATTTACCCATTCCATAAAATATTGTTTTAAAGGTTTATTTCTATACCCAATTATAAGACCTTTCTCATGTAGTTTTCTTAAAATCAACTCAATAGTTAATACCTATAATTATTTACATAGATATAAACAAAAATATATTTAATTCCATTTTATATTTATAATTTCTATGTAATATAATTTGATCAAGGTATAAGGAATGATTATGTAATTCATTTATATCAAAGGGTATATCTTATACTTATGCATTATTTTTTATTCCCTTTTGTGAAAAAAATGCATGTACTATTTTATGATGGGTTCAACCAAATTGTGCTCTAATTGCATTGGATAATTTTTATATCTCATGAGATCATTTGTATGGTATATGTGTGTAATCCTAATCAATTATGGGACTTTGTCCACTGTGTTATAATGTCTCAACAGTGAGCTTTCACTTGTTCTTATAATTTTTTGTATTATTATGTTTCTACATTCAAATGTTTACATGATCTTATGATGTTATATTCTTAATTTCATGCATCCATAATATTATTCATGATACTCATCTTTTATTATATCATGTTATTCCATTTGAATCTTATGTTATGCTAAATTATTATGCTTATTCACTTATTGGGCTTTATAGTTCACTACTTTTCTTTATATTCCCTAGGTTATACTATTTAGTTTTAGAATCTCAAAGGGATATAAAAGCTCACTATGAATATTAAAATAATTATTTCTTTATTTTATATTCATTTTGATGTTTTGGGTACCAAGTATTCTGAAGACATGAGGTTGTTGGATCCTTGTTTGTTTTTATAGTATATTTATGTTAAAAATAATTTAATAATATGTGTAAGAGTACTGGGTTTCTAAAGTTGGTGTAATATCAAGGTATATTTATTTTTTGAGATTAATATAAGAATAAATTAATAAAAACTCTAGGGATAAGTCCATGGATAGTAAAACATCCTGAAATTTTGTTAAAGTATAGAGAGAGTGGTTTTCAAACAACGAAATACCTATCTTGATACTACAAGTGGATATGAATCTCACATATATTTTCCTAGGTGTAATATCTTCAAAAGGGATCATTGTTAATTAGCATAACTGGTACATTTTTCATATACATCTAGTCTGACACTATCAGAGGATATGCTTTGGTAAATTCACAAACTATTTATAGAACAATATAAAGTACATGAATAGATTGTTAAGTTTGGAAAAATAATTGAAAAGTCACTATGTATAACTTATATTGAAACTTATAGACTCATAAGTTAGAATTTACATATCATTTATGAGTTATTCCTTCTAACTGCATAGTTTACCTTTTATATTCTTATTAGTTTAAGTATTCTCATCACAATATTTATTTTATATACATTAAATGACTAGAACTATAACAAAATAGTTAAAGGTTAACTTATTATCGATTCATGAAATCAAATTTCCTATATGATTATAATTTAAAACATCACTTTATATCATACAACTTTAGTTGAACTATTTAGACACCACCTCGAAACATGGAGGTCGAGTTATCTATGAGAATAAAAAATAGGTTAATTATTTAATTACAATTATATAACTCCTCCCCAATCAATTTTTGTAGACCAGACCTCTTAAAAAATATCTTCATACACCCTTTGGTAAAATTTGATTCTATATTGATAATGGATGGTCTGTACTTATATAAATCCAATATTAAATTTTGGTAGGGGGAAATCACTCTCAATATCTAGAGTCATAATTTGATTCTATACAAGTGTAAGGATAAGGATAGATGTACTTATTAATCGTATTCTCAAAAATGGGTAATATTTCATTATGTTAAATCATTTATATCTCAAATTATTGAGACATAGAAGATAATAATGCTTGAAGATATATTCATTTTGTGGGACTATACTCATGTATTCCTTGAAGAGTTTTATGGTCTTCCTTCTGACCAAGAGGATATATTCTCAATTAATATTATACATAAGTATCTACTCGTAGGCTCCCTACATAATAGACACTATAAAATGATAAGAACTATATAAGTAGTTACCTGTGAATCTAGAAATTGGATTTCAATGATCAAGTGATTCACCAGGGGGTGAAAAGACCCCCTTTGTTAAGAACATGGATAGGTTAATGCTCCTCTGAATTGATTATCATGAACTCAAAAAAAATCATGATAAAGAAAAAGTATCACCTTCCATGGATTGGTTACTTTTTTGATCAACTATATGGTGCCTAATACTTCTCTGAGGTGGACCTCTGGATAGGATATCAACAGATAAAGGTAAATAAGGAAGATATTCATAAGACTACCTCTTGAACTAGTTATGATCTCTAGGAGTTTATAGTGATTCCCTCCATACTCACTAATGATCCAACAATATGAATATAATTATTGAATAGAGTCTTTAGATTTTAATTAGAAAAATTTGTGGTTGTATTTATAGAGGATATTCAATTATACTCTAAAATCAAGATGATGTGTGAGGACCAATTTTGTATTATGCTAAATACATTATGAAAAGACAACATTTAAGAATGATATAGTAAATGTGAGTTTTTAAATGATGAAGTACCATTGTTGAGGAATGTTATTACCAAAAAGGGAAATCTATATACATCATTTTAGGAAACATAAATTGAAGAGTGTACCTAAATAAAATATGTAATGAAGATCAACATTTTTCTTATACTATCATGGAAATATATTTGATTTTTTAAGAATGTCTGATGATTTTAAAATTAACTATCCAAGCTAGCTTGAATGGTAGTGAAGTTTTTATGTAATAATGAATGTAAATAGATCTAAAAATAATTTAAAAAAAGTATTATAATTGAAAAATTAATTACAATACCCTAAAGTAGGGAATTATTCATTCTTTACAACCATGATTCATAGAAGGTCTTGGGATGTTTACTGATGCAAAAATGATAATGCAATAACCTATTCCTCGAGGCAGTTGAATGTCTATGAGATGAAATATAAAACATAGGATCTCAAGTTAGCTATAGTGATATTTAAATTTATTATTTGGAATCATTATATCTAAGGGGAGAAGTGTGAAATGAAATATATCATAACAACCTCAAGTATATATTCACATAGAAGGACTTTAATATGCACAAGTGAATATGGTTTTACATGATCTAGGACTTTTAAAAATTAATACATTACCATTATATAATGGTTAATGAAGTTGGAGATAATCTATGTAGAATGGATTTGAAAACCTTATCAATAATGATAATTCAGAAGGATAAAATCTTCTTAAAAGTGAAAAAGATAAATATGGAATTTAGAAAGGAACAACATCCTACCCCGCTCAAATTATTACACAAACATCCATTTTATAGAAGATAAGGGATTCCCAAAGGGATGATTTGGAGATATAGAAGAAGGAAAAATCTATAATAAATGGAAAATACTAATAATATAGAACTAATGAAGATAGATTTGTAATATTTGGTTCCTGACTATATTCTCCGTAAATTCTTGAGATAAAGAATAGGAAGTTGATTGGTGCACATAACTTGTCATCCTCCATCCATTAAGGGATAATAAAGATGTAACATGATCTATAATATCATTATTGGTAGGAAAATATGAATAACGAGATCAAAAAATATACATTAAAGTTCATATTATGTCATAAAGTGAATTAATAAATTAAAAATACCATTGGGATGATGAAAAAACTACCCATGTCTACATGGAAAAGAAAAAACACAATAGATTTTTCTCATTTTCCTTCTAATGAAATCCAGATGAAATAATGCCATATGGATTATTGTAGAGAAAAATATATATATTTCTCACTCTAATTCTATTTGGGATGAATTCTCAGTAAATCAAATTGAAATTATATAAATTAGTGAAGTGGCGATGGTATATAAAACACCATTATCGATTATATTTGATTGAAATAAAAGTTTTACCTCCATGTTCTAGAAAAGTATCCAACATGCTCTAAAAACTGAGTTGAACATCTATATGACATATCAACCTTAAGAGGATTCCATTGTTATCTAACAATCTAGATACTTGATGATATATTGAAATAATTCTTGATATGATTTTAATAATTATAAGATCAATATCTTCCTATGGTCGATTTATCATATAATAATAGATTCCCATCAATCATCCAAATTACTCTATATGAATCCCTTTATGATAATAGATATATAAAACCTATAAAATAGGGTAATATTGGTGAATATAAGCTGATGAGACTTAAAATTGTTGAATAAATGGTAGAAACAGTCAAGACCATAAAACATCATTTCATGACAGCTAAAATTTGAAAAAACGTGTTATGTTGATAACTATCATAGAGACATAGAGTTTTAGTTTTATGTAAAAGAGTTCCTACATATATCTCTATGGATGAGAGTCACGAGATTTGCAATGTAGGTAAAGGTAATTCCCAGATACATTAACCCCTTTGTGATTATTTAGTGCATCTAAGATGAAGTCTATTATCTAGAACTCCCACAAACCCTTTCTCAAGTATATGATGTGTCTCAAATATCATACTTAATGAAATACCTACCTAATACCTCACATGTACTAATTCAAGCGGTGGTCTAATTAGAGCAAGATATTTCTTATGAGGAGAAACTAGATAAGATCTTAGACTGTAGATAAAATTTTCAATGCAATAAGACTACTCACCTAGCCAAATTACTGGGGTAGAACCATAAGAATGAGGAGGTGACATGAGAACCAGAGGAATAAATGAATCAAAACAATACTTAAAATTTTTAAATCATCGTGGTTGAAATAAAATCTTGAGGGAGAAGTTTCTTAAGGGGAGAAAATGTGATGACCTATAATTTTATTAATGTAATTTCCAATCTGATTACATAAAGGTAGTATAATTAGTAATGTAGTGTTATATAAATCACTTTCACCACATGATAGAACCATTTTTTTATATTTACATGAGCATTAAATTTTTATAAAAAATATAGACATAATAATTGAAAGTGTAACAATGATATAAAAAATAAAAAATAATAGAAATACTAAATGAAAATTTTCATTTTCTTGATCCCTAAGAAAGATCTCAGTCATGAACAAAACTATAGAAATGAAATAGAATATTATTAATTTAAATATTTATTTTGAAAAGTAAAATATATATAACTAGAATAGAAAATATATTTTAATGAACAATGAATGAAATAAAAGGTATTTATAGACATTAGGGAACCCATATATCCATTAAAAACTATTTGAATAATAATATGACTATTAAGAATAATAACCTGACCATGAGAATAGTAAAATCACTTTTATAATTGTAAAATAATAATTATTTATCATATAAAATGAAAATATTTCTAATTTATATCATGATACAAATAAATAAATGTTTTAAAAATAATAAAATAAACATTTAGATTTTTTAAAAACACATATGTTTTGTTTAAATTTTTAAAATCAATATGAAAATTTAAAATAAAGTTAATTTCCATAATATGGGATTATAAAATAATATTTGGTTTTATTATAATGATAATAAAATTTTATGATACAATAAGTAATCTTTAAAGGGTCCGAAAATTGATCATAATATAAAAATGGAATTTTTCAAATAAATAATGATTTTATTTAAAAATGAAATTTCCCATATAAATAATTTTATTAATAATATGGATTTCATTTTTGGAATCTATATGTCAAAAAATGGTAAGGGTTATTTTTTTTTGTATTTTTATAAAATTGTGGAATTTTTTGGTGAATCATGAAATAAGGTAAAATAAGGTATTTAACATTATAAGATAAATAACTTAATTAATGAGTCATTGATGATATAAGAAATGTTATTTTTAACTCAAATAAACTAATTATGACATATGGTAGCAATATTCATCACTATTGGTTGTCCTATTCCTAAATAATAAAATGATCAATATTATATTAAAAAACTTTCCTCTCCTCCCCGTATAAATACCACCCCTCAACCCCCCTTATCCTCACACCTTATAATCCTTACATATTAAAAATAATAATACCCAATTGTCTTATCAATCCTATCCCCATGTTCTATTACTGATGGTATCACCAAATACCATTCCAAGGAGCCTTAAGGGGTAGACAAAGAGGAGACACCTAAAGGAAGAGGTAAATTATCATCCAAACCACTTTTAATTATATTATTCTTCTACTACACCCAAATTTTTTCCATCCACATTGAAATATTAACATCATTATACTAAATATAATTATATTTTATTTTTATAGAGTAATATCCTTTATCTAACCTCTTCTCATTTCATTTTAAAATGAAAACACTATTCACAATATGGCCAGTTCACCACATCTATAAACAATGTACTTAATTTTTTTACTATTTATATCAAGGATGGTTTAAAAAAATTGATATGGTGAAGAATTATCTAAATAAAAACATTTTATTTTGATTCGTATTATGTAATTTAATGATATTTATAAATATTAACGAAGCCATATAAGTTTACCGTGGTGGAGAAAATCTCTGTAGTGAATTAACCGTATGAAGATAATAATTAAATTTTTGATCTAGGTGTATTTTTAAGTCTATTTGAAACTTATGACCATTTGAAAATTCAATAATAACATGTAAATAATATCATCACACTTTTATATTTATGTACCAACTTTATAAGGAACTTCCATAATTATGTAAAAGTGATGCGACCTTGGAACCATGAGATAAATAACCTTGGGATAGTACACATAGAAAATATATCTCAATTAAATGACTCTAAACTGACATAAAATGTTTATAATAAATGAAATATAGTTTAATAAGGTTCTTAACCATGTATTTAATAAATATAACTTGATTATTTAGGATGTTAATTGAATGTTTATAGTGAATCTTGACCTCAGGTAAGGGAACTCTCCAAACCAACCTCTTTTCATTGGGTTATGAATTGATATATATACCTCTCTTATATATCTATTCAATGATATGAAATTATTTGAAATTATTTATATATGTATCTTATATATATAACTATATTATTCTCCCATTCTTTTATAGTGTTATATGTGCTTTTTGTTCATTTCCCTATACCTTTTTTAAAATAAAACCTAATTAAAGGGAAATTTTATATCCCCTAATACATTCATGTAGAACTCTATAAAAATATTTATCATATTAAAAATGTCATAAAAATTGGACTATTTTATGGATAATGTTTTTTACATTTGGTTTCAAATAAAATTCCATATTGTATATTTCTTTATAATTATTTTACCCATTTTTTAAAAAAACTATTTTAATGGTTCATTTATATATAGATTTATATGACCTTTCCTATGAAGTTTTCTTCAAATAAACTATATATTTGAGTTCTATACTTATTTACACATATGTGAAAATAATAAATATTTAATTACTATTATATTTTTTAATTTTTATTCAATCTCGTTTTATTATGATATGAGGAATAATTATGTAACCCATTTTATTCCATGGGTATCTCTCATGCTTATGACTTATATTTGATTACCTTATGTGAAACACATATGAATGTACATGTTTTTATGAGTTGAACCAAATATAATTCCAATGTATTGGGAAATTTTTATATCTCATAAGATGATATGTATGGGATTAGGGATTAAACCAAATCCGTTATGGGACTCTGTCCAGCATGTTATGATGTACTGATAGTGAGCCTTGACTTATGATAATGATATAATGTATTATAATGTTTCCACATTCCTATAATTCTATGATATTAGTATTACATCTTCTTTATGTTGTTATTCTATAATATTATTCATGAGGATTATCTTTTATGATATCATGTTATTCCATTTGACTACTATGCTACGCTTCATCATCATTCTGATTCACAAACCAGGCTTTGTGTCTCAACCATTTTGTTTATATATTTCCCATGTTACCCTATTTATTTTTATAAGTAAAAATTGATTTAGGATATCACTATAAAGATTAATTGTTATTTGGATTTTAGTTTCATATCGATGTTTTATTTTCATATTCTTCTGAAGACACTAGGCCTCTAGATCAAATGGTTTTTATTGGATATATATATGGAAAAATATTTAATAATTTGTGTAAGAGTCTTGGAATGATATATTTGGTATCAGATTAAAATCTAGAAATTTTTATTAATTAGTAATAAAATACATTAGTAAACACCCAAGGGATAAATCTAAATATAGGAAAACATCCTAAAATTTGGTAAAGTGTAGAAAGAGTGGTTTCCAGACAATGAAGTCCTTGTCTAGACACTGTCAATTGATGTGTCTATGGAAAAGATATACCTAGGAGTAAAAACCTAAATATGGATACATAGATTTTAACTCTAGGTTTACAGTTACATGAAAATAAAGCCTTTCTATAAACCTGGTTTGATTGTCTTAGAGGATATGATTTGGTAAATTCATTAATAGTTTACAAACCATTATAAAGGACTTAGATATAAATTTAGGTTATAAAAACTACATGAAAATTAATATATAAAACCTAAATTACATCCTAGATACTCATAAGTTTGGATATAAATTTCAATTAATATTTATTCCTTTTATTTTCACAGTCTCACTTTTATAAACATATTAGTTTTAGTATTATCATTCAAAACATTATTTTCAATATAGTAAAGGACTAGAATAAGAATTAAATAGTTAAAGGTGCACTCATTATCCTATCATAAATTTCATGTTGTATATATTATCATTGTTATACACATTATTTCATATCATGCCATTTTAGTAAAAATATTCAATCAACACCTCCAAACATGGAGGCTGACTTATCTTTGAGAATATAAAATAGGGAAATTATTGCATACCAAGTATAAAAATCCTCACCAATTAATGTTTGTAGACTATACCTCCCATAATATATTTTCATACTTCTTATTGTTCAATTTAATTCTATATTCGGAATAAATTGGATGTCCATATATAAATCCAACATAAAATGTTAGGATAGGGAAGTCACTCTCCATATCACGAGTCATCCAGTGATTCTACACAACTATAAGGAGGTTTGTGAAACTACTTTGTAATATTCTTATCAATCATGGATATTATTTTCTTAAAAGAGAGAATGTAAAGATCAAATTGTTGTGATAGAGGATATAATAATGGTTTAATACATGCCAATTGTGAGAGACTATACAGATATATTCTTTAAAGTGTTTCATAATCTTTTTCATGACCAATATGTTTAGTTATCAATTGAAAATAAACCTATATCTCTCCCCATGTCTCAAACTCCCTATATAATGGACACCATAAAATTTGAAAAACCAAATAAGAAATTACAAAATAATATATATAAGGGTTTTATATTATTGAGTGCTTCACCATGTTGTGTATCAGTCTTGTTCATCTAGATAAAATATTGTTCAATGTTCCTCTACATTAATAATTATAAAATCAAAAAAATCATAATAAAGATTAAATATCCCCTTTTATGGATTGATTAATTTTTCAATTAATTATTTGGGTCTTAATACTTATCTAAGGTGGAACTATGGTCGAGATATCACCGGAAAATGATAAATGAAAAATATATTCCCAATACTTCTTCTGAACAAGGTATCGACTCTATGAGTTCATAGTGACTCCCGTAAGACTCAAAAATTATTTAATAATATTTATATACTTGAAAAATATAGTCTTTAGATATTACCTCAAAAAATTTGTGGCATAATTTATATATGATATTATGTAATGATATATAAGTAATGAGGTTTATTGAAAAATATACTAATGTTTTTTTGAAAGGAAAATCTATAATAAAAATTAAAAAATACTAGTTTTGGATGGATGAAGTATCATTCTTAGGTAATTTTATCATTAATAATGGGATATTTTTAGATCATTCTAAGATAATGGTGATCGAGGAGTGGGAAATAATAAAATATATAGTGAAGATTTATAGTTTTAATATACTATATGGGAATTATTTATTATTTTTGATGAACTTATTATGATTTTGAAAAAAAAAACCATGATAAATTGGAAGGGAGTGAAGTTTCTCTATATGGATGAATGTCCAAATAGATTTAAGGAATTTAAAAAGTGGTTTATCTCTAAACCATAACTCACACAACCTTCAATTGGAAAACATTTCATGGTATAAAATGATGCATAAAAGAATGTATTAGGTTGTGTATTGATGAAAAATGATATCTATATCCTATACCTCAAGGAATTTTAAATTACATGAGTAGACCTATCAAATTCATGATATGGATCTGGCTTAGTCATCTTTGCAATGAAAATATGGTGGATTTTCCCTATATAGATAAGTGTGAAATATATGTGGTTTATAAGAGCCTTAAGTATATATTCACATAGATAGAGATTAATATTTATTAGTAAAGATGGTTAGATATGTTCAAGTACCATGACCTCTAAATCTATTACCATCCTCTAATGGTGAATAAAGTGGAATATTAATTAATAAGAAAGGATCTAAAAACCATGTGAATGAATATAATTGATAAGGATACGACATTCATATACTTGTAATGGATGGACTTGGAAGTCATATAGGAAGGGAAAAGATCCTATCTAGCTCAAATGATTGATCAACATTTTATTAGAGAAAAGATAAAGGATGATTAATGGGATGATGTGGAGATACAAAATAATGTTAAATATATAAGAAAACGAAAACTATCATTATTCAAAATTGAATAAGATTGAGTTTTAAAAATTGGGTCACAAATATGTGTACCATCAATGCATGAGATAAATAAGTATTCATTTAATGGTTCACATTGATTGACATCCTCCATCCACCCAGGTAGTATGAAGACATATCAAGACCCCTAATAGCACTGTTGGATGTATAATATAAAGAAAAATATTGTAGAAGATACATTAAAGTTCTTGGTATGTGAGAAAGTTTAGGTAGAATGTAAAAATTTTAAGGGGATGATGTAACCATTACCCATACACACATGGAAATAAAAAAATCACCACAGATTTTTTCCTAGATCTTCAAAATTAATTGAGAGAAAATAATTCAATATGTGTTGTGGTAGATTGAATCAAAAAATATTTCTCACTTAATTTTCATTGGATATGACTTCTCACCTAATCAACATCGATGGATATAGATTATAGAAGTGGTGAGGCTACATGGAATACCATTATCAATTACATCTCATCAAGATCAGAGGTTTACCTCAATGTTATATAAAAATCACCAATATTCTCTAAAAAAAGTGTTGAACTTTAGTATGTCTTATGAACCCCATATAGGTAAACAATATGAGACCAATATCAAGGAACTTAGGGATATGTTTAAATCATGCATGTTTGACATCAAAGGATAATATGACTAATGTATTAATAAATTTTATTTATCATAAAATAATAAAATAAAACTAAGCATAAAATGGATCCATGAGAATAAATTTATGATAAGATATTTATTACACTTTCATTCTAGGATAATGTTGGTTAAAAAGCTGCAGGGACCTTAAATGAGTGAAGAAATAGTTGAAAAGTCTACGAACTTTCAAAAAATAGTAGGATGGCTCAAAGTAAAAAAAAGAGAATCAGTGATTACTATTAGAGATACACAGATTTTGAGGTTGGAGATAAAATTTTCCTCCACATATCTCTATGGAATAGGGTCATGAGATTTTGGAATAAGGGAAATCTAAGTACAAGATACATTAGACCCTTATAGATTTTTAATCGAATCAGAGTTTTGGACTATGAACTATCACACCCACCAATACCGTCTCTAGTACATGATGTGTTCCATATATCCATCATATGAAAGAATATTCTAGATCCCTAACATGTACTAAATATTGATGTGATATAGTTGCTGTATGATCTCTCTTATGAGGAGTAATCCGGGAAGATCGTGGACCATAGAAAGAATGTTATATTAAACAAGACCACTCACCTAGTCAAAGTACTATGAAGGAACCATAAGTATGAGGATGTGAAATGAGAACTAGAGGATGAAATAAACCTAAGTAACCTCATTTTTTCATCCTATTAATTTAAATTATTTTTCAAGGGTGAATATTCTTATGGCATAATAATGTGAAAACCCACAATTTTATCAATGTGATTTTCCATTTTGATTATATAAATGTATAATTTTTTGTAATGTATGATTATATAAATAAAAGAAACAACATGATAAAACTAGTAATATTTTATTATATTGACATGAAAATTAGATTTAGATGATTAATATAGCCATAATAATTGAAATTTCTACAATGAAACAAAAACAAAAAAATAAGATAATTGTAATATTAAAATTTGGATATGCTCAATCCCCTATAATAATCACACTCGTGAAAATTACTATAGAAATGAAACCAAATATTAGGAATGAAATATTCATCTTCAAAATGAATATATATGACCAATATAGAAAATATAAGTGAATGAAGAATGAATGAAATTAATGGTATTTAGAGAATGTAGGGAACCCATATAACCATTAAAAATTTTACTATTAGAATAGTAATGTGATCATTTAGAATAGTAACCAGATTGTTAGAATAGTAACCTCACCTATTTAATTGTAAAATAATAATTTGTTATCATATAAAATGAAAATATAGAAAATTAACATCACGATACAAATAAATAAATCTTTTCTAATGATAAAATAACTATTTAGTTTTTATTGTAAAACACATATTATTTATTTAAATTTTCCTGATAAATATTAAAACATAAAATAAAGTTTATTTTTATAAAATGGGATAATAAAATAATATATATTTTTATTATAATGATAATATAATTTTATGATACCATAAATAATTTTTCAAAGGGTCAAAAAAATGAAAATAATTTAAATACTATTATTTTTCAAATAAAGAAGTATTTTATTTAAAAATTATATTTATCATATTTAGAAAATTATGATAATAAAATAAATTTAATTTTTATAATTTATTCACTAAATTATAGTTAGTGTTGAGACTAAATAATTTGATTTTAATTTTTTGTTAATAAGGTATGATGTCTTGATGATTGAAGAGGGATGTCAATATTTGTTTTACAAATTAGTATTAAGTATAACAAAATTTGGATGTTTTTTGATATAATATTAAATTTCCATGGAATGTGTCAATGATAATTGTGAACAAAGACAATTTTCACAATGTTTTTTAGAAATTATGAATAATTAATTGAAGGCCAAGAAAAATAAATTCTCCCTATGGAATTGATGAATTGTTGGAGAACTAGTTTTCCTAGAGGAATATGAAAAGTGATAATAATTATTTTGATGGAAATTTTTTGTATTGTTATATGGGTTAATTTTATACTTAGATATTTTCTATGTGTCAGAAAAGTTTTTTCCAACCTCCTAGCTTGCTAATGGGATCCCATGAAGCCAATTATTAGGTGGGAAACAATGTGAACCTCTATCCATCTATGGTGTAAATAAGAGTTTTCATATTTCCCCAAGGGAGTGAGTGTGTGAAGATATTACATAAAAGAAATCATAGCTGGTTCGTCTTTCCTATAGGGGTGTTCACTCGTGGGCACACAAGGATGTTCTAGTGGTATAGTTCAAGGGTATGACAAGGTGGCATGTCGGCGATGTGTGTGGTGCGGTTCTTGGAAAGGACCATGGGATACTCAAATTGAGATGATGAAGGAAAGAATTATCTTATTGAGGAGCATTATAATGGTTTAAATACTGATATGGGATGGGATACCATAACTATTATTCATTAATTAAAAAACATATACATATATCATTATCCATTCGATCGCGCAAGTCTCTATGATCCAATAGATCTTGGATGACACATATTTGAATAGTGTCATCTTCATCCTCCTAATAAATAATTATAATTCATGTAGACATTAAAAAAGTGAAAAAATAAAAAACAACCATAACTAGTGATTAATCAATATGCTTTATTAACCCAAGTGTATGTATGAAATCATTGTCTTGCATGCATGCGATAATATGTAGAATGTGTTAGAACTACGAGAAGAAGAATCTGTCACATAAATAATTGTGTTCATAAGAACATGGTATTGACCACATTAATCCATGTCTATATTAATCATAGAATCAAATGAAGAAGAATGTATGCAATATGATCCTACCCTAGATAGAAACATCCACATGATCAAGCAAAGTGATCATAAGATCAAATGTTTACTGCGATGTCAAAAGATAAATACTGAGGCTTTGACACTCAAAGGTTAATGATATCCTGAGATCTTTATGTAATTTTAGTTCCATTAAATTAACATGAAATCTATAGGAGAGGTGCTGAGGATATTTCTAGGAATATAGAGGCTGATTTGAGGGCTTCATGATTCTACTGTTTGATATTTCTTGAAATTTACCAATTTCATAAGAAAAAAGAGAAATCACATGATTTTTTCAAGTGAGGGATAATGAAACATGCTTGATATTTTTAAGTGAGGAATATCGAAAAATATGACTTGGATAAGAGAAGGAAAGAAGAAATCATGTACCTTTCATGCATTCACAAATGAAAAAGAATAACCCATGTGAGGCTTCATAAATATTTGGGGCAAGACCTCACATACTCGCTGACCTATATGAAGATCCTTTTGGGATTCACATGCATTAGTAATATGAATGTTAAAGAATTCTACGAGATACATGAGTCGTGAGAAGTAAGAAATATTGGTCTAAATGAAATTTTCACATGAAGCCCTTACGTGAAGGTCTAATGAACATGAAGAATATTTTATTGAAATATTTTTAACCTTACTTAATATTATGTAACGAAGACATAGGAACCATGGAGAAAATTGTTTTAATGAAGTGAAAGGAGTAAGAGACATCATGTTTACACAATTTCACATGAATTAAAACATATTTGAGATTCATATAAAATAATAATGAAGGGACTATTTGTGTGATAGGTTTTCCTCAATGTTTATGGATCATCTATTCATGCATTAGAATAATCCATGTTTGATAAGACTTATGCTATTTTATATCCATTAATTATTTAAACATTAAAGGTATGAGTTTACAATTCAAGAATAAATATTGTATTGAGGTTGTATGAGATTGATACTTATATAATATAATATTCCAGAACCTATGTTCATAATTTTTACACATTATAGTGAGGTCATTTATTCTTCAAAATAAGGGGGAATATATTCCTAAGCATTGTTTCATTAAGGTAACTAATCATACACAGGTGATCAAAAATATTTAAAAATACCAACTAGCTTCAAAGGTACTTGAATAGGTGTACCCAAGAAAGTGAAATACAATAAGATCATGGAGATTGATCATAATAAATTTGCATAGAAAATTCCAAGAGTTACATAGGATAATTCTATCATCGATAAAGACATGTTAATAAGAATATCACAAATAGGGGGTCCAACCAGTAGTTAGAAGATTGTTATTTGGGGTTTTAACCAATCATATAGAAGAAGGTGTAGTAGGGGGTTATAACCAACTACTGAAGTTGTATTAGAGACAAGGGGTATAACCATTTTTAATTGTGAGGAATAATAAGTCATTATTTCTAATCACCTTCTTAAATAGTATAGAATCCATATTGGGGGAACTAAGAAACATGGAAATGAGTATGTATTTATACTGAACCATTTAAATAATTATGTTATATTCCTTTTATTTATAAAATTATTTGAGGCGAGGATAAGAGACATTAGAAGAGTGAATCGAGTCTTTGACTAGCTATATAGGTTTAATTGAAAAGAAATATTTGTAAAATGAAAAGGGATCACTGATTCAACCACTTTCCCTCTTAGTTATAAAACATTGATCGAGTATCCACAAGTGGTATCAAAGGGAAGGTGTCCTCTATAAGATCCAACAAACTACCAAGGATAGAGATCATGAATTTAGTAAATAATAGGGGTGTTCCCACATTCAATGGTGTGGACTATCATGTATAGAGAAATAAGAGGACACACAATCTCCAATCACTTGGGGGTTGAAGTGAGAGATGAAACAACTATGAGATTTACATCATACAATAAGAATTATCCCATGAATTTTGTAGATAACCAGAATCTAGAAATTGATGGAAAATATCATAATTCTTTCTTGATGTCACATTCTAATAAGGTATACAATAAATTCATTGGACTTACAACTACTAAGAATAATCGGGGAAAACTAAGAAGTAGTAATGGTGGAAATATAAAATTTAAGGAAACCATACAACAAGTGGGAGAAATATATTTGAAGATATAAAAATGGGTGATGATGAGAGTATTGATGACTACTTTACAATATTAAATGATAATTTCATTAATATCTAAAACAATGGTTAGAAGATGGATGACCCAACCATTACAAATAAGTTGATGAGGAACATTCCTAATAGATTTTACCTAATGGTTTATGCACTAGAAAAATAATAAGATCTACCACTGGTTGAATTTCATAAAAATATCATAGTATATAAATTGAGAAGAGAAATATTATTCAAGGAAAAGGTAAAATCTAATATGGCCTTTGAGGAAATGATAAAAGGTAAATATAAAAATGAAGAAGAACTAGAATCAAGTGACTCTAAGGTTGAGGAACCTGAATAATAATTCAATCAAATGATGACATTATTTAAAAGAATGTTTATAATAGTCAAGTGGAAAGTAAAATTAAAACACTCACTAAAATTATATAATTAGAACAATAGTTGTCATTTTTCTTGTAACTACCCAAATAATAAATATTTTGATATAAAATCATATTAAGAAGATAAGAATACCTATAAATGGAAGTGGAAGGAACTAAAATGGGGTTTTACTTCTATGAATAAAAATAATATGAGTGGTGAAGTTAATGAATATTAATTATTAATAATTAGGATAGAATACAAATGATATTCCAAAAATCATGTGTGTTTAATAGGAAAATTGATGAAATATGAAGACTCATTTGAAGGTGACAACGATGACGAGGGAACTGAACTAGAATGGATGTTAAAAGAAAACATAGAAGATAAATTTTTAGAGAATATTAACTCTAGAACCAAATAAAGATGATGAAAAAAGAAATTGATAATATCTCCTTTAATAATAAGAAACATGTCATAAAATAGAAGACACATCTTAATAAAATAATTGAATATAAGATAAATATATCAATGTTAGAAATAAAGATTAAAAATATTGTAAAATATCAGCTAAAAAGAAATATCTAGGAAAGAAATAATTAACACTTATTGAAGAGAATGAATAAAAAATATTTTTGGTAGATTAATTTGAGAAGATGTTGAATGATCTTAGTTAAAATATTAATGACAAAGAGGAAAAATTATGTAAGAAATAATCAATTTTTCTTACTACTCAATATTAGTTAATGAAAAAAAGAGAATACTTCACTAAGGAAGTTTAATGTAAATGTGAATCACCTCAAGTTTCCAAGTACAAGAGTTTATTGAGACATGTGGTTTCTACTATTAATCAATACCAATACACAATTGTTATCTCTAATGATAAATGTATGAGAGGGTCTAATAAAAAATCCAGGAAGAATATAATTAATGAGAAAAAATATTCTACAAATTATGAGTGTATTAATTCATTTTGATGTTTTTCTCCCAAGCATAATACCCACAATCAGTAAAATGATATAAACAAAATTATTCAGAGAAGAATGACTATCAGTCACGAAGATCAAGGTTTAGAGTCTACTACTGGTGTTGTAGAGTGTTTGGTTATTTATGATGGTATAACATGACACTATAAGAAAGAGGCATAAATCAATGGGGATCTAATATGAATAGATCAGATCAAATTATAATAAGGAGAATACTATAACAAAGAAAACCTCTATACTTCCATCATAGAAAAAATATGAGTAATTGAATGAACGTTTTAGTAGATGCGGTGAATAAGGTTACAAAGATGAGAAATGTATATTTAACTTGTTGAGTGGTATTTCTCACAATTTAAATGATAATAGAATTTATAAAAGGAATAATTCTATATTAACTGATGAATTATATAATAAGATTGAGAAAACTAAGAACAATAATAAATAATGTTCATTCAATGGGATTGATAAAACCTCAAAGGATAAAAAAAATTGGGAAATGAAAATATCATACAGAGGAAAAATGAATTAATGTAGTGACAAATAAGAATTTAATGCCAATGAGAAGTCAAATAATATAATGAATTGAAAATTTGGAATTTTAAAATTTGTTAAAAAAATGGAATGACAAAAAACATTGAAAAATAATCCTACTAGGCCAAGAGGAAAGAAGAAAAAGGGTGTTATAAACACAATTTATTGAAAAATTAACTAATGAGAGGAATAAAATTATACAATAACTAATTTTTAATCACAAGGAAGAATTCAAGTGCCATTATGAATCTAAAAATATGAATATGAAGTCCAAATTTTGAGGTGAATCTCAATATTAATTTATATACTAAATAGACTTATAGTCTCTTCTTATTACCTTATTATGGATTACATGAACTAATTTTTAAGGAATTAATGGAGAAGAAATTATAATCATGGAGAAAATAATTTCCATGATAATGTATAGAGTAAATCCCCTTATGTGGAGAAACATTGAAACTAAGGTATGATCATCCCACATGAACATATTCATTGATTATGGCGAACTAATTCTCAAGGGTGGGTGATGGATCCTAAGAAAGTGGAGAAGCTGAGGGATCAATATTTTTTTTCAATTGCAATATTTTTATGTGTTTGTTAAGATATGTGCCAGATATTGAATAACACGATTGCATAATTTGAACACATTAGATATCTGGCACATATCTTAACAAACACATAAAATAATATTGAATAACACGATTGCATAATTTGAACACATTAGAATGAGGCTAGGTATTCATTAGAATAAAGATAAATATTTTCCTAATAATTGTTTCATAGAAGAATCTAATCATACATTGGTGATAAAAAATACATGAGAATTACTAGAAAGATACGAAGTCACTTTAAAAGGTTTATATGAGGAATTAAGATCCAGTAAGATCATGGAGAAGAGAACTATCAATTGGTGAAAAATATAACATGAGGTGAAAAATATATATTTATAGTGTGTAAAGAAATATAAATAAGAAGGTTTCCATTGGTGATGGAGTGTTCTAACCAATTTCTGGAAAATTATGACCGGGGGGGGGGGGGGTCTAACCAATCACTAGAGAAGAAGGTTAAATTGGGGGGGGGTATAACTACTTATTGGAGGTGGATTGGAGCTAGGGGTAGAACTAGTTTTTAACATGGGGTGAGGGATAACCAGTCACAATTTTTAAACACCTTATGATACATTATAGAATTCATATTGGGGGTAACAACTAATATGGAATACAGTGAGTATTTTGTACTAAACCTTGTAAATTGTTATGTTATAAGACTTTGATTTACAAAATTATTTGAGGTAAGGTTGAGAGACATATGAAGAGTGGATATAGTATTTAGAATGCCATATATATTGAATTGAAAAGATATAATTTGTATAATGGAAAGGGATTATTGATTCAACCATCTCTATCTCAGTGATCTCACACTGATTTGACATCTCTAGTAATGGTGATTTATTTTGGTTTTTTTATAAATTACTTGAAATTTTAGTGAATATTGAAATATAGTAAAATATATTATTTAACATTATAATCGATATAAATGAATTAATGTTTCTTAGATGATGAAACAAACCATTAGTTTGAACTCAAATACACTAACTACATTATATTATCATAAGAATCATCACTATTGGTAGTTTTGATCCATAATAATTAACTAATGAATATTGTATTAAAAAATCACCTATTATTTCATGATAAATACCACCCCCACCACCCATTCTCCACACACATTATCTGTATTTTATCTTTACAAATTTATACCCCATTCTATTCTTAATAACTCACATCATTGTGTTTCTAGTCTCACCAAAGACTATTTGTAGGAGTTATAAGGGGTTACCTTAGAGGAGACACCCAAAGGTATACGTAAATTCTCAACTGAACCACATTAAATTTTATTCTTCTTCTAACACACCCTTATTTTTTTCAAACACCTTGTAATAGTAACATACATATCCTAAATATACATATATGTTATTATTATGGTGTAATATACATTTTCCAAGCACTTATTATTTCTTTCTAAAATAAAATCATTGTTCACAATTTGGTTGGTTCACAACCACCATAAGAAGAAAACATTGTCTTCTACCACCTCCTTCAAGGTTGGATTTAATATAATTATCATGGTTAAAAATTTTCTAAATAATTATATTAATTTTGATAAATAAATAAATAATGGATTAATATTCATAATTTTAACTAAAACAATATAAGTTCACCACGGTTCATAAACCCACCGATGTGAATTAACTGTTTAACGAAAATATTTATTCTCATTGAGCCATTTGTATTTTTAATACTATTTAACATTTATAACCATTTTAATCTTCTTGAATAACATGAAAATAATTTTATCACAATTCTAGATTTATGGAACTATTTCATGAAGAACCTCTATAACTATATACAAGTTATGTCACCTTAGAACCATGATTTGAATGACCATTGGATAATATAAAGAGAAATGACATCTCAATTAAAGTATACTAAACTAACAAAAAATATTTATGATAAATAAAATATATTTGAATATGGTTATCAATAATGTATCTAATAAATATAATTTTATTATTTAGGATGTTAAGAGAATGTGATTAGTTAATCTGGACCCAATGTTAGGGATTTAAGAGCTCACTATAGAGATTGAAATAATTATTTTTGGTTTTTAATTTCATGTGGATGTCTTATGTACCCAATCTTATAATGTCACTAGGTGTCTGGATCCTTGGGTTTTGTTTGTTATATTTTTTTATTAAATATCATGTAATAATATGTGTATGTGGATTGAGTTACCATATTAGCATAAATAGAAGATTAAAATAGGTGAAATGAAGTTATTAACATGATTTTGTTTCCTAAATTTCATCTTTAATTTTAACAATAGATCAAACCCTAATTTTCTTTTTGTTCATTGGTGATCAAATAAATCAGATGGTGGATTATTCTCTTCCCCTAGATATTGAATGAGATATTTAAATTTAATTTAGTATGTGAACCCCTTCCACATCTCATATTCTTAAATAGGGTTTTTAAAAAGATATCAGCCAATGTGTTTTTAATTACAACCAAATGGGTTTCTTCTAAAAAAGGATTCAATAAAATGATTTTATGAAAAATTAATATGGATTTTATTGATTTGGTTGTGTTTTCCTATTATCATACCATAGTGGATTTATTATTAATGGTGACATGTTGGATGACCCAAATAACATATATTGTATTCATTTTAGAGGTCATGGTTTGAACTATATTCCAGATCATTAAATTGACTTTGATTTATTTATTTAAATCACATTATTCAGTATTTTTAAAAATGTAATGATTGTAAGATTTTTTATTTTTGTGATACCATTATTTCATTGGTATGTGAAGTGGAAATATTATAATTAAAAATGGGTTTAGTTAAGTATTTATAAAAGGTTCCTAGGTAAACATGTTATTGATGATAATGTTTATAGTATAGTATGGTCTTGTAATTCACTAATCCTTGTATACCCCTTCCCCTATTCTCGAATGGGATGGAAGCTTAGATAGTCAAAATCTTTTATTCAAAATTACCTTCCCCATTAATGGGAAGGTGTTTCAACCTAACTCTTATATATCAATTGTACAATATTTTGTGTTAAGCTTGAAGAAGGTATGGTAGTTATAGATCCTCCCAGTATATGGAGTTGGTTATTTCTATTAGAATATAAATTAAAGAGTATTACTAAAGATTTTTTTTATTAATCCACCATTTCTTTTATACTTGTTTTATTACTAAATACAATTTATCTTATGAAAGGAGTTTAAAAGGAGGGGTGACTTCAAACATGGTAGAATATAATTAAACTCTACACAAGCCCCGATGGGTTGAATATATATTGTTTTTTATCTGAACTTGGTAAAGGCAAAGAAAAAATCATGAGATGTAGTACCACATGGATTCTAGATCACATGTGAAGTCTTATATTATTTTTATAGGAGTGTGTAGAAGATGATTTTAGGATTTACACCATTGTTCTATAAAGAATCTCGAATCACGAGATCTTTAATTTTGGGATTTTAGGCCATTATGGATGAGTTTTCATATATATGTAGTTTTTACTTTATCACACCTTTCTTATAAACTTTTCTTGTGTCTTGGACCTTTTTATGTATATAATTATATGTTTGTACTATATATCTCATTATATCTTTTTTTATGTCACATGATTTTTTTTATTACTAAATTATAATTAGGGTATCAGAAGGAATCTATTTGTTCATTCCAGACACGCCATGAGATTCATGGAGATATTACATAAAACTATGATGGAAAAAACATCCCATAGGTATACTACTCAACCCCAGACATTTACACAAACCATTGTCAATCCCTCGGTGTGCCTAAGGTGTTGTAATAGTGTGACTTTGGTACCATACACATATTAAGGACATTAACATAAAGAAATGGTTCCAAAAAACACTTTAAGGGATTAAGAGTATGTGACTTGAGAATATACAAGAGATATGAATGTTAGGACTTGGGAAGTAACCCATAAATATGTCTAGACAACATAGTTATGGTGAACTATTGAATTACCAAGGGTGCTCAGGGATATTTTTTTGGGTTAGTCTTAAATCCTCTAGTAACATGCATCATGTTTGGCATTGAAATGATGGAATATATAGGATATCATGAAAAGTAATATGATTTATTATCTCTATTTATCTATTTTTTATTCGAACAAATTGATGATTCATATTAACAAAAATATTAATGAAAAATAAATATCATCTTCCTATATATTTATTATTAATTACTAGGTGAATATGTGTAAAAAATTAATTACCTTGTTTATGAACCTTCTCTTTTTAGTTGATAGTTAATTTATTTCATTTTATACCTAAATAATGTATTAGGTATTCTAAATTGATATCTTGACCATGTAAAATCAGTTTATGTAAATTTTGAAAATGTATCTTAAAATAATAAGCATTTTAGGAAATATATGTAAAAGAGAGGGAAATAAGGTTAGACCTAGTTTTATAAGCATGGAATAAAATTTTTTAGATGCATGTTCTTTGGAAAATGGGTTTTTATACATATTTCCTTTATTATAGATAACTTTTCCTAGAAAAACATATCATTCAATAAAGGATGGGGAATATGGGCATGTGATCCGAGCTTAACTTGCAGTTAGCCCTTATGCATTAGATGGGGTTTCTCAATTTCAACACTTTTTTGGTCAAAGAGTAACTCAAATTGAGAAAAACCCTATGAGATTATGAATAATTTTCAATTCCATCAACCTTCAACATATTTTGAGTTGTGTCTCATTAAGGAGTTGAGGAGTGGAGCAACTGTATTGATTAGATCATTAAAATAATGGAGACCCCAAAAGAATATTGATTTCAATTTACTACCTTTATTATTGAAGTGTAATATTTTTAGTGATGGGAAATCATGATGGAAACTAATAAGAAGTTGGTTTTTACTTATATGAACTATCACGTTTCATTCTTTGATCAGTTTTACCCTAACACTTTTCAATATGAATAAGATTCTAAATTCATGAATCCATGAAATTGATCAATTTTAATAGAATATACTTTTTAATTTATTGAATTAATTTTATTTAATAATACATAAGTGGAAATGTGGAATCTAAAGTTGGAGTTTGTAAAATGTATTTAAAATATATATTGAAAACTAATGTGATGATTTTTAATATAAAAACCATCTCAAATGTGGTTAATAAATACATTCATTCTAAGAATGGATCTAAAGGGAGTTAGGAGTTATTATCTTATGGAATGGATAAACAAAAATAAATAACTCTTATGTAGATCAAAATTAGTGACAGTAGGAGATGAGTAGCGGTGGTTTTCATAAGATAATTCATAATAGTAGTTCACCCCTAAATAATAGTTGTAGGAGACCTTATATTCAATGTTACTTGTGTTGGGGCTTCCTTAATAAGAATTCGAATTATAAATTTGAGGTAAAGTAGTTCCATTCATATGGTAATGATGGAAATATTTAGATATTATACTGATATAATGTATTATAAAGTGTTGGGTAGGGGACTTATATGACCAATTTACTGGAAGCTCAGTTTACTTGAGGCGACTGACCAAATTTTTAGAGATTATGTTTACAAATATGATTCGGTAATCAAGGGAAATTTTGTACTATGTAATCAACCAATAAGGTATTATTTATTTTGGGTCAGTATGAAGGATTATTTAGATTATATATCTTAAATAACTATACTAATGATGCTGGAGTGGGTCAATCTATTATAAAAAATACTATTCTATTATCACATACATTAGCTTATTCTATGTTTGATACATATGATTTTTTTACTTTATTTTCCCTAAAATATAATATTATCTCAAAATTATAGTGGAAGCCTTATCTCTATATCCGAGACTTGAAACTTCTTCAGAAATAGGTGTTGGCCCCAAATGAATTGATAGATGAGTGTTTGGGGGTGAATAGACAAAATTAAATACTTAAAAATAAATTGAATGATGTAAATAATAAAAAATTATATTTTTTATAATATTTTATACCAAATAGTTTCTACATTTATAATTCAAAACCCTCCACTCCCTGATAGGTATGGTCACCACTAATAACAACCATATTTTAAGGGATTTTACATCCCTTTTACAACCCCCCTTTCCTAGTAGAAGCACAACCAAAAAACAAATCTGAATTTTGAAGGGGACCCATAACCCAATTAAAACACATACCTTTTATATAGGTATAAATAAATTATAATTCTATTTTGTGAGGGAAAATCATAAACTAATAGATAATTACAACTCAGTGGAATACATATAGAAATAAAATGAAAAATATAAAACCATAAGATAATAGATGTAGTTAAACAGTTTTTTCAATGTGAACAACCTTTATACCTTGAATCCACACAATGGATATTTTTAAAGTATTTTATTAATAAAAAAATAGATATTGTTAAATCCAAGACAAGTCATATTTTATTTTCTTGAATATATCTCTTTTTAGTATTTTATATGGATTTCTACTCAACCTGTAGCTTTGATCCTCCGTTTTTGTATGAATATGATTTTTCAATATAGATTTAAAAATTGGAATAATTTAAAAATAAAACAATAATAAATTTCATAATGATTTTAGAAATTATCATAACTACTAATAATAAGTCATAAATACTTAGTCAAACTTTCAAAACATTATCTTTGAATAATGAACATGTGAGGAGTTTTTGAATATTTCTTTAAATTCCTTAAAACCTTTAAAAAAATTTCAAATAATATCTATAATAATATGTATTTATGTTTCCTGATATATCATGAAATAAATCCTTTAAAATATATATATTTGAATTTTTAACATCTTTACCCATATTAATAGTTGTTGAATATGATTTACAATTTCATCATTATCAATGAAAACATAAAATAAATATTAAATAAATCATATAACTTTTTTATTTTTATCCATAATGAGAGAAAATATAAAAATAATTCATTACAAACTGAATGTGTAATATATATTTACTCTATAAAAATATTAACATTTCCCCTCAGCAAAAATCTCCCCTATTCCAATACATAACATATTTATGAACTCCAGAGTGGATGGCAAGATATATTCCATTGAAAAAATATTGATATATAAGATGTGATGAAAACATTTAATGATTCATAAGATACTATAATTTGTAAAAATAACTCAGTCTAAAAATAAGGTTTTTGTCATCCCATGTAGGATATTGAAAATCATTTGTGGATTAGTAATATTATAAACATAACATAATTTCTAGGCATGATGTTTTTCTTTCCCAAACATTAAAATATACATTTTTTCCAAAACATTACACTGGAAACTTAATATTCCATCCTTATTATAATATCACAAAGGTTGATACATAATATTTTCTTCCAAAATCCTTAGAATATCTCCTAAAAACATTATGTATAAAATTAACCAAACAAAAAACATTATGTGTGCATGGTAATTAAATAAATATCTTACACATATAAAAGATGATTAAAATAAAATAATTAATAATAGTAGAAAAACAAATATATTGATATTTTGAATTATAAAAACACAAATAATCAAATAAAAATAAAGAGAAATAATCCACTCAATAATAGTATAGGGAAAACAAAAATCATTCATCATGTCTCTTGGTCATTGCATAGTATGGTAATTTCTAGGATAATATGGTTACAAATGTAGAATAATTTTACATCATTATATGAATGGAATGGTTAAACCATTTTTTGAGCATGTATTAGCTGATGCAACAAGAATGTGCCTTTTACATCACCTAATAGTATTCAATATACTCTCTCTGGATAACAGATGTTCTAGACCAGTTTGGTAGGTCTTGATTAGGGTAAAGTGGGAGTTATCATTGAATATATATATATATATATATATTGGACCTTAAAATAGTAAAAACTAGGGATATATTATTTTTAATCCATGTGGGGCATCTTTATCCTGATGTTCTCCGAAAAAATTTCTCTAGAAAGCCTTCTAAGAGGGAGGTAGAAATTACTTTTGATTTACTTCCTAAAATTATACTGATCTTGATTCCTATGTGTCATATATAACCAACTAAAAAAAGATCAAAATATTTAATTTGGGGAGATTAAAACAAAGGGGTTTATTAGACCAAGCACATCACCTTGTGGTTCTATTGTTTTTACTGTAAACAAAACCAATGGATGTATATATCTATGTTTAGAACAAATAAATGTTAATCATGAAATTATAATGAATCATTATCCCTTTCCAAAAATAAAAAAACTGTTTGGAAATTTTAAAGGAGAAAAGTGGTTTTCCAAAATCAATCATAACTTAGGTTATCATCAACTTTATTTCAGGATATAATATATACTAAAGATATATATAAAAATATAATATGGTCATTTCATGTATTTTTTATAACATTTTGGTTTAATAATCCTCAATTCATGTTAATGTATTTACTGAAAATTATTTTTTATCCATTATTATACTCATTTACAGTGGTATTTATTGATTATATCCCTATCTACTAAATATCTCATGATTTTTTTAATCTATATATGGATTTATAGAAATTTCAGCAATATAAACTAATACTGAGATTCTTAAAATCTCTTTCTAGATCAAAAAAGAGTATTTATTTTTGCATATAATTTCTAAATTTATTATTTCAGTGGATCCTAATAAGGTGAAATCAATGGATTATTAAAAATTTCATTTAATTTTATATAAGATGTTTCATCATATTAATAAAACATTACCACATTTTTATTCAAGAATTTTATAAGGCTGATGCTTTTAAATAAATTTTTATAAAAAAGGGGTTAAATTAAAATGGTTAGAAAAATGTGAAGAAACCATTAAATATCCAAATTCAAAGCTAACACCACTCATGTTCTCATCATACCATAATTATGTGATGTTATTTTGGTATATTATAATTCATCGTAATTTATTATTTTCATGTTCTCAGGTAGTACTAATGGGTAGTGTTGTATCGTTATATAAATATTTATCCCCATGAAAAGAGCCAACATACCCACGTTCTAAAATTGGCCACTATGGGTCATAAATTTTACTTTTAGATGTTTTTTTAATTTACTGACCCCTTTTTGGTATTCACCAATTTAAAAACATATTAATAACAATTTTCCGAAATATATCTAAACCAAAGGTAGTTTCATTGTGTAGAGTATCCGTAGTAATTTTTTTAGAATTTTTTATATTCTTGGATAATAAAACATAGTTGGTGACACCATCAATAAGAATATTTAGCCTCACATCATATTAGAGTTAAATGAAAAAAATGAAGGTTTATCTCTCTATTTGATTAACTATACCTGGATGTGTTTGAGGATTAAATTTTGTTGTATATATACTATATATATATACTTCACCCTATATTGTAGAATACATTAAAAATCCTAGATATTTGATCATTATTTTTTCATTATTTGAGAAAAAAATTGATGATGGGGAGATCCTTTATGGTTGGTTCTAAGATCCTAAATGTCACCTATATGTCCATGGGAGACTTATTTTCCCAACTGATGTTAGGAAGTAGGTGATACATTAATATCACTCTTCTTAAAGTTCAAAACACATAAAAATCTTGAAGATGTAAAATGGTATAAAATACTATATTTGGTGTCCTAACAAGAAGAAAAATATTATAAAATTTATAATTATATTCTTCATGTGTCACTTGGTGAATTTAGAGCATCAAAATCACTAAGGTCCTCTTCATCCAATTTCATTACCAGTATAGAAAAGGGATTATATCATAATGTATTTCTAGAGAATCATTTCTAGATCTTTGTGGGGTTCGGATGAAGTGTGGGTAATCATGTATCATCTAAACAAAATGGACCATTTTTTTTCAAATAATCCTCTTCAATCAATGAACTTGGGAAATTATAAGTAAGAGAGATAGTGGAGCTTTAAGGTGTACTAACTAACATCATATAAAATAGGGACCTGATATTCATGTCTTAGTTCTGGTAAGGGTTGTAGTGGGATTTAGTCTCTTAGGTAATGTTAATTACCTTTTTTCACTCATGGACTAATGGTTAATCTTTGTAGACCATTAATATCCTTGGTGATATAATTTGTGCCTATATTCTGTATTTTTATGTTTCATGTGACGAACATCTCTCATTAGTTGAATTATAAAATAATAAAATAAAAAATTAATTATTCAAATAGATCTATTCAAATATCTATATGAAAGACCATGTAATACTCATATTTTATAGATGAAAATAGATGAATCATATATGATTATGTGTAGTATCATTTAGAGTATGACAAAGTTGAAAATTTTGATTTGAAATCAGAGAAAAACTACACATGTTTAGAAAAATTCATATAACTATCATCAAATGAGTCCCATAAAATTCATATAGGGTTATCACATATTTCTTAGGGATTCCCCAAGGTTAAGCCAATGATTAATGGAAAAGAAAATAAAACCAACAATTATATTTCATGGTTCATTAATGTTATTGAATAGAGATAATGTGGATTCTTAAAAACTTGATTTACATTAAAAATTAAGTTCCACACCTAACAAATTTCATGTTTTTATTAATAAATGAATATATACATCACATATAATCTGGTTTGATGGTATTAAGATTTAATATGATGTTTAAAATATAGATCATCCTATTTTTATCATCAATCAATGTGATAATGTATTATAGTTAAAGTTAAAAACTCATATTTGAGTCTTGTGGGGGCATAGTAGGCTGTGAAATGAAATGTAGAAGTTGAAGTTGAAATGAAATGTCAATAGAAAAAACTATTTTATCCATAATCTCATTTAAGCTTATTGATAATGAAAACCCTAATAGTGGAGAGGTTGTAAGTACCTTGTCCTATATGGGGTGGTAATTCATTTTAATTATATAATTTTAATCACGTTTTGATGTTTTTAGAGTAAAATATGAGTTAAGGGAGTTGGTATGATTTGTGAAGAAGGCGAAAGGGACTAAGGTACCGCAGTAGCACTGGGAACCTGATGGTTTGGTACTGGTTACCATGTATGAACCCATTTTTATAAAATCATTGTGATAACCACCATGTTCCTAGTGGACCTAAATCGAGTACCTAGAGGTGTAATAGATTTTTTTTTTCAATTTGTGGATGAATTGGAAATTTCAAATAAAATTAATTCCATTGAACCCATTTCAATTGAATTTTTAGTTTATTTTGATTTTATTTTATGTATCAAAAGATGTTATTCCTCATCTTATCATCATTGATAGATCATTCTTCAATCCCTATCCAGAGTTACTCTGATATGTCATTAAATATTTTATTTGACCCAATATGTCTTTATCTCTCTTATAATTTTATTTTAATTTTCATTTATTCTTAGAAGTATATATAATTTAATTTTCCTCATTTTTAGAACTCATTAAAAAATAAAATTTCTTCAGGTTTCTTCCATAATATCTACTATTGAAGTTTATCGTAGGTAATATCCTATTATTTCCTAGTTTTAAATTCCTTGATTTTGTATTCAATGTTAATAGTGGTAGAAGAAATAATTTCTTTTTTGTTCTAGGGTAGAATATTAACTTGAGTTTTCTCTTTTTCTATTAATATGGACCTAAAAATAGTGTTTTACATTTAACTTATTTGATGAACCCCCAAAAATCCACATATTATTAAAAAGTTGGGATTCCAAAAATACATGGGAGAGTATGTTTTATAAAAATAAAATGGTTTTATTTTAATAATTGTTTATTAAAATGTATTTATGATAACTTAGCATAAATTTCTTTGATTTGAATACATTTACTTTTTAGCATGCCATGATGTATCATTGATTATTGGTTACATGTTGGATGAACTGAATTACATATATTATATTTGGTTTTGAGTTTTTGGTTTTAACTATATGAATGATCATTAAATTATTTTGTGTTCAATTTCTTATAACATATTGTTTAGTTCTGTTAAACTTGTAATGATTGTATGATTTTATGTTCTAGTGATATAGTTTTTGCATTAACATATGAGGTTTTTAGATTATACTCGAAAAGTGGTATGTTAAGTTTGTATTAAAAGTTATTGGGTATACCTTTTGTTGAAAAGAAGGTTGATGAGATGAGATGGGATAATTATTCAATGACTCTTGTATACCCCTTCCCCTATTCCCAAATGGGATGAGTTGATTGGTTGTCTCGACTATTGTATACATGATTCTTATTTCTACTAATGGGATGATTGTTTCAACCTAATTATTTTATATTATTCATCTAAGATTCTTGGTTAATACCGAAGAAAGTATTATAGATATGGATCCTCTTGATATAATGAATTTTTTATTTTAAATGGAATTTAGTTTAACAAGTTTTGTTAAATCATGTTTCCTAAAAAACTGTGTTTTTTTATAAACATGTTCTATTACAACATACTTATTAGCATATGAAATGTGGTTAGGGGATGGGGGTGACCACCTACTAAGAATTATATAGTCACACACTGTATGGTTGACAATAGAAAATATGCACACCATATTTTTATATGACCAAGTTAAAGATAAACCACTAAAGTATGGTAGATAGTACAATATAGAGGTTGGAGATTAGTTCACATTATTTAATGATTATAATGGGTTAACATAATGGATACTTAGAGGCTATCAACAATTGTTACTTCAGGAGTTTCCTCTCATGGGATCTCAAAATTTTGGTTTATTAGGCCAAGATAAGAAGGACTGACATTTAAATATAGTTTTATACTTCTCACACATAATAAACTATTTGAGAGTTTTGGAATTTTGAGATTTTTATTATTATATGTTCATATTATAATTGGTGTTATATCTAGTTTCTTTACATCACATAATTATGTTGTTATTGTAGTAAACATTAAGTAATTAAAGTGCATTATTTAGTCATACCAAATGTGGGTATGAGTCTCATGGAATTATTATATTAAAATACTGGGGAAACCACCCCCACAAGTATAATATTCCAAACCTAATATTTACAAAAGTATCTAGATGTTGGAAGGTACAGCTGAGGTGTACTAATGATACAAATTAGGTACTATATTGGTATAAAAGACACCAAAGTTACACTGAAATTATCGAAAATTATTTAATTGTGATATAAGTGTTTCTATGATCACGTGGGGTTAGTTTTTATATTACTTTTCAAAGAATATTCTGAGTACTAGACATTTATTGGAGAACTTGTATGAGATATTATAATTTTAGTAATTGATATCTAGATTTTGAGAGTATAGAGTGAGGCTCAGGAGGCTATTTTATGATTTTACCCAACCTTTGGGGATGAACATAATTTAGGCTAGTTCTACTTTGAGAAAGGGATCTAACTAAATATCCAATAATATGATAGTCTATTTACAAATATGAATTATACTAATGTTTTGAGGATTTAAAAGGTCATATAGGGGACAATAGAGAGGAATGGTGTTGTATGTGAGTGAGAAAAATTGATACTGATATTGATTGTATTTGGAAATAATAGACCATTGGTCTTATGTAATTTAGTTCAATGATATAAGACCCCATATACAAGATTATAAAATGTTTGTAGCTCTTGTCACTTATATATAAGGGGTGATTGGTCTGTTATTATTACATAGGTAGAGAGAATCGATAATTTATGTGTACTTCACATTAGGGAGTTTAACACAAACATTATCATAATGTGATAGTGGATGGTTCACTCAACAAACTATAAAAGCTTTCTCAAACCTTTTATATAGAAACAATATCACGAGAGAGCACTGATTCATGGTGGTGGTAGTAAATTTAGCCTCAAAATATTCATTTTATTTTAGGATACAAGAATGATTAGGGGTGAGGAGGTGGTAGATAAGGCTAATGATATGGGAGAGGATATAGATGTGAGAGAATTCATGTACCAGAATTTTATAAGGTGGGGATAGAAAAGGTTATGATAGGTATAATATATATATATATATATATATATATATATATTCACTCCTCTATTTTATTTGATTTTGGTACATCAGATTCATTTATTTCCATATGTATTGTGAAAGAGATATAGTTGTCCCTAAATAACCTTTTTAACCTCTAATGTTATCTACTATTTTAGGATATTAATTGAGGATAGTTAAGGAATTAATGGACTATAATTAGTGATTCTATGTGACCATATTAAATGTGATCTTATCTTACTACACATGAAACCAAACGATATAGTACCTATCGTATATATCTTGTATTTTTTTCAAGATCGTTCTGAATGTTACCAAAATAAGTTCATTTATTTTAACAAGAGAATTGAATAGATATTTCATATTGGAGAAAAATTTTAGCTTATTTTTTTTGGCATATTAAAAATTTAATTATTTTATATAAACTATTAATTTTAATGATCTATGAATCTATAGTTGAGGTAAAAGATATTCCAAGTGTGGTAAGGGTTTTCATTAACTTTTTTATTGTTGAGACTATGAGTTTTCCATTGTGGATAGTGATTGATTTTGGTATAAAGGTTTATCTTGTAATGTATTTGATATAAATGGATACTTATCAAATGTAACATACTGATATTTGAGATCCATAGATTCAAATTGATGATTTATTACATAAGGGTTTGATTTACTGAATAATGTCTCTATGAGAGGACCCAATGTTGTTTTTTAAGAGTGATAATGGTTATTTGAGGTTGTGAATTGATTAATAATTTTTAAATTAGGTGATAGTTAAGAATCAATATCTTTTAACAAGGATCAATGAATTTTTTAATTTACTAAGGGAAGAATTTTGTATCTTAAAGATAAATATGTGGTTAGGATACCATTAAATGAGTGTAAAGGAGGATTAAATATTTATGATTTATTAGTTTTGATATTGAAATTATGAGTTTTTATTAATATGTTTTAGAGTCACCATTTCACTATAATTATATATCGTATTGATACATTGAGTCTTCATGTCTTATCAAAATCACTTATTTTTTTATCATTGATATATATTTTTTTACTGAAGGTTCAAGGATATGAATTCCATGTTTTTTTGGTTGGGTAGGACCTCCTTTTTCAAAATCATCCATACAAGAAGATAATAAAGTGTATGATTTAGTCATGGAAATCTCACTACCATGGTAATTTTGTTTCCTAGTAAATAGTGGAAGTAAATATATCAAAGTTTGAGGAGTTTTTTCCTTAGAAAATGTTTTAAATTAATTTAAGGTTATTAGTTTTCTCAATTATAGGATCACTTATAATTTATATTATATTTTAATAATCATATCCTCTTTGAAGAATGTAGGTCAAGCCTTCAATTATACTCAATAATGCCTATGAATGTTTTTGCGTCTAAAAGAGAAGTTGAAAATTACCCCTATCAATTTCATACTCGATGAAATATATTTGTAACGAATTCAATTTTTGACATTGGGCCCATAAAATATTTATATATGTTATTATGGGTTTTTCTTCATAGTCGGTGTGAAGCAATGGGTGGTGCGAGCCCAAAAATTGATATATTTAAAATATAAAATATATTAAACCGCATACATACACCCACCCACTCAGTTTTAGAAATAATATTTTTCCTCTCAAATAGAATATTTGATGGGGAAATTAAAACCACAATTGAGTCTGGAACACATGCTTTACCCTTGGTGTGATATACGGTTTAGTCACACCAGATACCAGGTAGACGCATAGTCATGGGAAGATATTAGATTAATTAAATTATTAAATTAAACAACTTATATAATTTCCTAATTATACTATCTAACCTAATAGTATTCTATATAATCCCAACTATGATAACTCTCCAGAGTTAGCTGTATAACCTTAGAAATTGATAGGCGCACCTTGTGGAGAGACTTTGACAGAAGAATGTGGAAATCCATTGATCAACTATTGGATTCAATATAACATATTAGTGTTAACAAAATGAATAATTTTTTTATAAATGTTAAATCTAATAACAGGTTATATCTTTTCTATTTATGTATTTCCTTCTATATTATTTTGGTTTCATGAATGAATTAATTTACTGCTTTGGATTCCTGTTTATTTCTTGATTTTATCATGAATCCATATATTTATTATTATACATTTTCCATATAACTATTAATTTGTGTTGGGATTTATAATTTAATTTTACATTTCACATTTGTAATCAATGGTTAGGTTCCCAATGAACATCGATTATCTCACATTTTTAATTTTTTCTGTTCTCCACCATTTCTTTATGTGTTTGTCGATGGCCTTTGGCATGCCAATGATTTTACCACCTATCTAATTTTATATTTTGTTCAAACCTCGTATATACATTATTTTTGTCATTTAGGATTTGAATAAGGATTTTTTGAAGTTATAAGAAATGTTTATGGATCATGGAAAATAATTTTGGATCAAACCCTTATATGAGGACGGAAGGCATGCCATGCTTTACATGGGTCGATGGGAATCCGAATTTCAAGCCACCAATGTTTAGAAATATATGACTAGATGAGCTTCCTTTAATATTAGGGTCTTGGAAAAATATTCCATATATTTTAAAATTAGAATCAATAGAATTGTGAATATTTAGTGGTGGAGGCAACCTATTTTGAATTCTCGACTGTACACTGTGTATTCTAGAGGAACACATGTTGTGTAGTCCTATTTTTGTAGTGGCTAGGATTTCTAGCTGAGTTAAATATCACAAGACCATGTGTTTGTGCCTACATTCCAAATGAATCTTTTTTGGAAGCTGATCCATGTATGAGAGTATACTCTTAATACCCCATGTGGTCACACATATCATGTTCCTCAAACCACTTGTAGTGTACTTGGTCTTTTACATGCCATTAGAATAATTTGGACATGACTAGGTTTTGACTTGGGAGTACATTCTATATACCCAAAGGTATACACCAAGTAATTTTCATATAACTTTCAGCCTCATGCATCTTATTCTTTGGGGTTGTGAATTAGACCCACATGCAGTCCTTCCTATGTATAATTCCACACAAGACATGATGGTTTCCATTGTTTCGATTTCAAATATTTTTTTGTGAAGTAGTGTGAGTTGTTCACTTATTCTAGAATAGGTTTCTAATTTTAGGACTAGGGTGTTACCTCCGGAGAAACATCAGGGATGGTACCACTGAGGACATGCATGTTCTAATGTCTGGTTCCCCTACTCCCTTGGTATAGATTGAATTGTTACCCCCCTTGTACCCACTTGGGGAATCATTCCTCTGTATAAGGAGTTATCACCACCATGTTAATGATCTAAGATGAGGTGTGGGTCCTATTATTGGGGTAATTAACCTATAAACCATGATATCCCAATTCCAATGCATGGGTCCCCAACAACAGATCTTGTGAGGTTACATTGGGCTACTAATATTAGGACAACACTGACTCATGGATCCATGAACATAATCATCATTCTTAGATAGTTGTGAGGATTGAGATATCCTAGTATCTCCAAAATCAATTTTCTTCTATGATAATATATTATTGGGTCTGTGATCACTTCTTAGTCATGTGGGTTAAGCAAACTAAATACTTCTTCTACTTATTTTTTTCCTGTCCGACTAGGTATGTATATACTCACTCCTACATAAATTTTTTTGGAATGTTTCATATATTTTCCAATAATTTTAAAAAATTGATATTACATATTAATATATGAATATTCAATAAATAACATAATGATCCATGCCAAAATCATATAGGTCTAGTGCCTTTGGAAACATGGATACATTAAAAACTTGTTCATAAAATAACTACATCATTTCATACTTATTTCTTCATAACTAGCACCATTATTATATATATCATACTTAATATCATTATTCATAACATGGGGAAATGAAATATAAGAAAAATATGATCTCATTTTCTCTATAAAAGTAATTAAGGGAGATATCAATGATCACATAATCATAACATGAGCATAATGGTAAAAGAAAATGAACATAATATTTTCAAACAATAACCTGCATATCAAAGATGACAATATTATGTCATGGAGTAAATCTTAGATGTTTATAAGACATGAATCATAATAGAATCAAGGAACACGAAAAATGAAAGCTTAAAATAGTCTTACAAATTGATTATTGGAATACACATAAACATATAAAATCATTTCCTTAGTAGTCAAGGCTCATTTACAAGGCTATTATACTAGAATGGGTTCACTCTAAAAAACATATGAGTAGTTAAGGTTCACTCATAATACTATAATAGTGTACATAGTCCCTTACCGAACTCGGTTCAGTCACTCTTATAATGATTTTTATTTCATGATATATCTATATTTACTAAATACATTAGAGGGAGATATAGGTCCCAACCTTTGAAAAATCAAAATGTTTCAAATGTCTTACACAAGATCATAAAATATTTATCATATCACAACCCATGAAAACAAATGGGTTTCATAAAAATTTCATCATAGTATAACACATGAAAAAGAAATGGGTTTTATAAATATTTCATTTTTCAACATAAACATTAAAATTCCAGATACAAATAAAGATGGTATACTTAGATTATATCTCCATTAAAGCTTACGTAACATAAAATTATGTTTTCTTAGATGGAAAATTATTTTCATACATCACTTGGAATAATTATTGAGTAAAATAACCCTTCCATTTTGAAATTTATTTCCTTTTTAAAATTTATGAAACTATAAAGGAAAATATTTTATTTGAAAATAACCATATAAAAATATAAATGAATAATAAAATAAAATATTATTCATGGCGGTGGAAAAATCCATTCATTCTATATAAGTTAAAAAAACATTCCTTCAATATTTTTTTGGAAAAGTTACAAAGTACCTCATTTGTAAAATGTTTAGAAGATTCATTTAAACCCACTATGTAAAAAGTAAAAAAATGTTAAAAATGACATTAAAAAATAATAGGATAATAGTAAAAAGAAATTTATAATTTTTTAGAAATCATTTATATAAAATAAAAAGATTCCCTATTGAAGACATATATATAATATATCCTAGATATTGATGAGGTTGTGAAATACAACCCTTACCTTGAGTTCTCCTTTCCTAGAATGAAATCTAAGATCCTATATAATAAATTTAATATTTTTATACTTATACACTAGAGTCATTTCATAATTATAATGTCATATATAATTCCTTTATAAAATTTCAACACACCTAGTATCAATGATTCATTATAGAATTTTTTATTTCTTGGTGTCAACTATTTTCATTATCATGAGTATATCAGTTAAATAATTCTAGGACTTATACATTTAACTTGGTTACTTGTTATCAAGAATATTTATCATGATATAAAAACCATGTACATTAATTTTATACTTATTTAGATTAATCCATAAAATTTAGAGATAGAAAAATGAATTACATCATTCATGGAGACGGTATGCTGTACGTATGCAAGAACAATGTTTTAATTTTTTGAATGATGGAATTAAATAAGAGAAAATATTAATTCACATTAATAGGATCAATATTTTATAATATTATATAACATATAGTCAAAAAAATATTTCTTCATTACCATCCATGTAAAATATAAATGAGAAAATGAATCAAATCACTTCATGGAGGTAGTAGTTTGCACCAATGATGTTATCATTTCCAAAATAATTGGATGGTAAGTAGATAGATATGATACAATAATTTTAAAAGTGTAACTATTTCATAAATAAATATATAAATATTAAACCCATAATAATACCCGTCCATAAAATATGGTGATGAAAAATTAATAGTATTACTATGTACAGATGGTAAGTTGTACGTATGCATGAGTGATATTTTGGATTCTCATTAGATGAGAAAAAGGGTTTGTAATGGTGTTTTCATAATCAAAATAACATATAAAAATATTGAGGATATTTAATTTTACTAGATTTATTATTAATACCATATATTTATAAGAGGTAAAAGAGTGTATAAAAAATGATTGGTAATGGAGATTATCTCTGCTTTAAAACTAATCCTTCAGATATCATCTAAAGGGATCTAGGGTATGTAATTTGGGAAGAAAAAAACCAATAGGATGTGTATATGAGAGTTTATAATGGAAATATTTAGTGTTTAGTTGATCCTTAAGGAGAAATGTCGTGTAAATAAGTGAGGTAGGATGTGCCCATTTATAATTGAGGTGAGGGTAACTATTGGGAATTCTCAAAAGATTAAATTATAATAAATTCAACCTAAAATAATATGACTCCAAATTAAAAATCATTAGAATATAAGGTAATATAGGTTTTTAATAACATTGACCAATGAAATTAATAATTTGTTTAGGGAAATTATAAATCTTATCATCTTTATTAAGCTATAGTTTACCAGTTTTAATTTTAACTACGGTAACAACCTTTTTAATATTAAAAGGCTATAATTTTTTTTTCTAATAAGATAACAATTGGACTATAAATTGAAAATTTATAATTTTTTTACCATATAATAATCACCATAACTTTTTTAAAAAATTTCTATGATTTTTAAATAATTTAACAATTTATTATTTTCATAAAATATCATTATTGAAAATTTTGACACTATTCAATTAATTTAAATTTAAAAAATGAAGACAAAGTGGAAATTAGAATATAATTATTTCAAACATGAAAATATTTCTTATTTATGTATAAAAATCTTAGGTCACATTAAATCATTAAAATTATATACTTTATTTTACAATCATTTATTATATTTGTTATATTAAATGAAGAAATATGGCACTAGGGTTGCATAAGTAATTAAGGTCACTATATTAGTTCAAAAAATTAAAAGTTAATTTATATAAAGAAATAAGTTCTATTAATATCAAAATTAACATTTATATTCAATTGTAACTTAATATTGTCACTATATGGATGCATATGACATGCTAAAAATATAGAGTAAAATTTTGGGACATTCTATGATTTAAGTAATATATAAATCATTTTCATGTAAAGGTGTTCATTATACAAATTAAAAACTATAATTAGGTGATAATGGATGAATTAAATTCCTAAAATATAATTTAAGAATAATAATTAGGTCCTTATCACTTGTTTTAATCTTTATTAATATGATTTACCCTTTACCGAGAAGATAAATTTTACCACATTTACTATTCATATTGACAAATACTAAAAAGGGAATGATTAACACATTTGAACATCCTGATTAAAAATAGGAGATTAATTGTATGTAATTAAATACATATAAGTGTAAGAAATTAATTTTAAATTAAGTGTGTAAAATGTGACAAAAAATATTTTATTGAAAAAATACATTTTTAAGAAAAAAAGATTTATTATTGTATAATGCATAGAAAAATATTTTTCAAATGATTAAAAAAATTTATCAAGTAAATGATGAATACATTTTGTTTAAATAATTAAAAAATTTGTAATTTAATTTAATAATATAAAATAAAGTGCACACATAAAATTATTTTCAAGAAAAATACCATTTTTATTATAAGGACTCAGCATTAAACATTACATAATATTGAGTTAGATCAATAATTAATATTGAGTATATTTTCTGGTTTATATTTTTAGAGAATTATACCAAAAATATTACATAAAAACTGTAATATTACAAAGTAGACACATCTATTCACTATCCATTTTTTTACAAAATGAAACTCTTAAAAATAAAACATGATTTATTTTTATTTATTAATATATTCATAACATTCACCTTGATATCTTCTGTAATTTTACCTATCCTTATACCTTATGAAAAATATTTCAAAAACTTGTGATGAGCACAAAAAATTATGTAAGGAAATATAAAATAAGAAAAGAAAACATTATTCCATGAATACTTATAAAGGCATGAAATCATACTTTTCACACATAAAACATAAGATATTTAAAAAAATTCATAAAATCATAAGTTTCCCAAAAAACTAATTTAAATCATAAATCCTAATGGTAACTTGTGGAATCCACATGATACTTACATTTTGGCATTTATAGCTATATAGGGGGTAACCTTCATGGCTACGTTTGGAATACCCATCATAGTATATTCCCTAAATATAATAAGAGAGAACATATTTTCTAACTCCATCTCAGTTACCAATGAATTTTATAGATATAATTACCTCAAACAACCTTTGTTTATCATGGAACCATAGGTATACATAAACAGTTACCAAGAACCATAACATAATCATAACACATAAAATAAGCAAAAAATAAAAAATAACGTTTGCACATTGAAATAATAAGAAATAATTTTAAGTTATTTACATAATCAATATATTATCAAAACCATTTTCAATAACAAAATATTTGAAAAGGGAATATAATATTTATTTTTTCATTTTAATAATTATTCATTGTAGAGTAAGATAATTATCAAATAATGGTCACGACGACAGAAATGTCATTTTCACCATGTATGTTATAAAAAATTCCTTTTTTCATTTATCAAATTTCTTTATAGAAAAAGAGTACTTTCAAAAAACGTTGAATGAAATTAAAAGTCATAGGGGTTTATTACAAACTGTATAAAAGAAGGTGGTGTATATTATCAAAATATGCCTTAATGAAAGGAGATTAAGATGTATTCCCTTACCATGAGTCTGAATTGTAACCTAAAATTGTTAAATTTGTAAAAAGTAAGCTTTGGTTAATTTATACATTCTTGAGAACATTTTTCAATTTTTCAATTCCTTTTATATTACTTATTACCATGTTTTAAAAATTTCATAATTATTTGTGTTCATATTGGATGTTTTTTCAATATTTGGTACTTGATTCGAAATTGAACTTCCTATGATGTAAATTTTCTATGTGTTCATAAGCCCATCATCTATAAAATAATATTCATGAAATAATAATTACATTTATTAAACAATTATATTGTTAAAAAAATCATTTATTTATGGTATGAAAAATGAAAAATGTTATATGTATGGAGACAGTAGGTCATATGTAACACCCCAGGTAAATAAAGAATATGAAATTTTTATATTTACCACTTTTTTTGAATAAAATGTTGACATTAATTTAAAGGTGATTCTATGCTCGATGGCGTACCCAATACACAACAATGAGTTTCTTGGAAATCTTATGTTGCACTCTAATAATAAAATAATATTATTTTAAATGGTAGTTAACGCCTAACCGTTGTAATGGAAAGAATGAACAGAACTAAATAAAAAATGATTATATATGCTTGGAAAATAGTTTTAATTTTATCCAATAAATTTTAGAGGCTCAAAATGCGAATGAATCCAATTTTAAGCGTAAATATTCTAAGATTCTTTAAAAGGTTGATTAACCGCCTTTTGATGTCGAACACTTTTTAAATCCAATTGATGAAAATTTTATAAGTCATATTGGACCAAATAAAATCCTTCTTTATAATTGGGATATCAAAATTTACTTTGTGTAGGTTTTTGTTATTTTTTTAATAATGTCCATTTTTAATGAATAAGTTTAAAATGTTGTATTTTAATTCAAAACCTCTTTTTAATCTAACTTATTTATATGATTATATCATCTTTTGAATTGGTTTTAATGTGAAATTAGAATATATTTTTACAATTTAATCCAATGGTGGTCATTGGAATTAATTTCACATTGAAATTGGACTTAAAGTAGTGTCAATCTTTTAATAGATATTGTTTCTTAAAAATACGCTATTTGTTTTGACAGCGGGAATTAATTATTAAATTAGTTAATGTAACTTATATGTTTTGAATTTTGTAAAATAGACATCATTTTTGAATTCGGACTATCAAATATAGTTTAGGGTGAATTTTTGGTATTTTTTTGAAAAACTTCAATTTTTGATGAATAGTGAAACCACTAAGTGGTAGTTAAAAAAACTGATTTTTTGTTTAAATGAAATTTTACCACCACTGTGATTTGAATTTGAAAAATACAACATAAATTTTTGTCATTAGGATGTAAAATTTGGTTCAATGGGATGAAAATATTTTTTTGGTGAATAGTAAGTTTTAAGTTTTATTAATCGCAATTAGAGGTAATTAGTGTAATTTAAGGTAATGATAATGTTATAATAATATGAAATGACCTTGAAAAATGTACTACCCTTATTTGATGAGTCATGTCCAACCAAGAAAATCCATGGGTCAACTTGGGGACCCCATGGAGCCACTTGGTTAAGAAAATGACATTAATAACGTTTTATTTAAAGTTAAAATAAAAATGTCACAAACATGCATTATTTTACTAAATCAATTTTTACATGGGGTTATAAAATTCATATTTTTTACTATAAATATTCATTATAAATCGAAAATGATTTCCTACATCATGATATTTTTTTTATAATTTTTAGACATTAAATAAATAAATTTATTTATGACACCATGATGATGCAGTGATTGCCTCATTAATGAACGATTTAAATAAAATGAAAAGATAAGGTAAAATCTAAGACTTAAACATTTCAAAAACCTATTTAATGGGTGGATTTGGAACCCTTATCACCTTAACTTCCAAATATATAATTGTGGGACCTTTAATATCCGAAAATCATTTTATAATAAATTAACTTTTCAAGACATTCCAAGAGTGACCCTCCTCCCTCTTATAAAAGGCCCCCAAATCTACCCTCCTTACATAAACCTATCAAGACATTGGATCGGCCAAAATCTGATAATTTTATCTCTACACATCCCTACCTTAATCATAGGAGCCTTCCCTTAGGCAGAAATCTCTTCAAGAAACCCTTTTGGTTCAATCCAAGAGGAGTTACCCGATTTAAAGGTAAAGTCTTCCCTAATGTTCTTTTGTATTATTTTGCTTCTCCAACCCCATAAACTCTTTTTATTAATTTATTTTGTAAAAACACCAGTATCTTCAATATATTAGGATGTTTTTATGAGAAATATTTGATCTAAAATTACATACACGTCCGTCTAATGGTTAAAGAACATACTGTTTCTGTGGATGGCGAATTACTACCTCACGAAACGATGATTGTTCAATATTCTTTTAACACCTTTCATGGTGGCCATTATGATTTAAATGTATTTTATATATAATATATATGGTATTTATGTTTTCTATATTCTTCTGTATTTTATATTTAAAACATACCATTATGCCAATCATGTTGTGAAAATGCGATAATTTCATACGAGGAAGTGTGGACTACCGCCCCTCAAGTGATGTGACTCGTTCATGAAATACATTGAATGTATAAAGAATAAAATTAATGAACATATGTAACCTATATAAAATATATAATATAATGTTATTATAATATATTTATATATCTCATTTAGTTTTAATTCCATTAATATGACAATGAAATGAAAGTAGCGTTCATGCGTACGTACGACCTACCGTCTCCATGAACGATGCATTTCATTTTCTTATCTCCGAATGTTATGAAATAGTATAAAATGAATAGATATTGGATATATATTATATTTTAATCATTAATACTATTCTGTAAATGGGGTAATTATAACTACATGTGCAATTCTTTTCTAACAAGTTCAATTTTGACTCATGTACCGAACATTGACAAAAACGTCTGATATGAACTCACATTATTAAACAATTATTATAATATTATAATATGTTATATGAACTGAATAATAATATTTAAATGAGTAACTTAAGCAATTATAAATTGACCAAAGTTTATTATGCAGGAATACAAAGAAACAAACTAGACAAGTTGGACACGAGGTAAGGGATCCTACCTCTCTCTTCTTTTTAAGTACTCTCTTTTATGCCATTTCTTTTAAGCTCATATTTTTTATGTTTGGGGATGTTATTTTATATTAATAATTATGTACTTTTTATGTTCATATTATGAGAGACCCTATTTGATCTCATAATTCCATTTTTTGAAGTTTTATGTTGCGCTGTTAGGCTGCCGAGTTTTCGTATGGAATTTTTCATCTCATTTTTATTCCCATGAGATTTATGCTACATTTTCCACCATTTCCTTTGAGTGGTGTATGTAATTACATTTATTCTACTCTTCGTGTAATATAATTTCGTTTAGGAGTATTTAAATCAATGTTTTATAGTCATTATTTCATGGGGTGTACGTTTCAAAAGTTACACAAGTCGATAAAGGGAACCTTTCACCCTCCTCTTTTTTAAGGACTTATTTTGTTATGTCTTTTAATTTAAATATTATTATGTTGGGATATGATATTATATATCCTTATTTATGTAAAATTTATTTCCAAGTGATGAGATACCCTTTTTGTCTCATAAAATCATTTTCTTAATTTTAATGTGACGTCGTTAGGCTATCAAATTTTTACAAGAGAACTTCTTAAACCAATTTCGTTTTCTTTGGGTTCTACTTGTAGTTATTGAATATGTCATCCTATGAATATGTGTGAATGACCTATGATTGTTTTACACTTAATATCCACTTATATTGGGTGTATTTATATTTGTCACACATGATTATGATATTGACTTATCCTTAATTTAATGATACCTTCTTTATAAGGGATTTCATCTCAATTTACATTTTTATTGAGACTTCATTATTGTTATGCACCAATTCACTCTTATATGGTGTATATACTGTCCTTTGGAATATTATATCATGAATCCCTTTATTATCATGATATTATAATGTTCTGATTAAATGTTATTCCTCAATTATTTTTATTCAAGTGTCTCTCATTTTTTTAAAAACTCTTTAACTAAAATTTCATTTTAAATGTTTTAATTATTTATTCTTATAAATATTTCTTATTAATATCCATGTTTTCAAAATGGTTTTAAGGATTTATTTATATGGATATTAATGTTTTAAAATGTTAAAAGCTTCAAAGTGGTATGGGACACTTTCCTTCAAAAATATCTTTATTAAATGTTTTAAATCGTTTTGAAAATGGTTTTTATAATGGATTTGTTATGTCAATATATTTAAGGGATATATTGTGAATTGAAATGTGGAAATATTTTCTTGCAATTATTTTTTTTATGTCTTTTGATTTTATAATGGTATATGGACATTTGATGGGTGGTTACGTGATAAACCATATGACGGGTGGTGTCGTGAATACCATGATGGGTGGTTACGTTATAACCTCCAATGCATTGGGTATGGAAGTCGGCCGTATGGCTATTCCATGTAGTGATATGTGTGGAATTCGACCGTATGGTTATTCAATTTAAGAATGTTTATGTCCCAAGTTACCAATATATGTTATGTGTTCATTATATGGGTTTATGGTAATCTATTGGTTACAAATGATAAGTAGTGATATTTTTTTCAGTGAAGAGTATTTTCTACTTCATAAAGGAGAAAAGCATTACATCAATAAAGTATTCATTATTTACTTATTGTTTGAGAAGACTAACAGTTTTCCTTCTTTATGTATCCTTTACTAGGATTTTTATGCTCATCCCATGTTTTTGAAATGTTCTCAACATGACATGAAGATAAATATGGTCAAGGATGGGATCAAGGAAAGACATGCTATCTAAAACATGGAACTAGACATATTTCTTTTTAAGATTTTTTTTATTTTATGGAATCTTAGTAGACGTTTCTACTTTGTAATCTTTTGAGATGTAATAGTTATGTCTTAATTCTCTAAAACTCAAAACTTGAAAAGATCCTCTATGTGAATTATTCATTTAATTAATGATTATGTATTGTTTTAAGGCGGGGTCCTTATAGTTGGTATCAGAGGCCGGTTTAGACAAAATTAGGGATTATGAGTTTTCATTAGACACCTGGTTAGTCCCTATATCTATTATTTAAGTTAAATAATTTTTTATAAATCTTTTTCAGGTCAAGTAAAGTTGGTTAATAATGGAAGGAGGAGGATCTCAAACAACATTCCTATCTCTTCCTGATGACATGCTTGCAATAATTATTGCAAAGTCATGTTCGGATGATTGTGAAAATTTTTCTAGCAAACAACTCACATGAAAGTAGTTGTTTGAGATATCAAACACCTCTACTATACCTCATTATCATCGTGGATAATGGGTTGTATTTAGACAAATACTATTTTCACAATATTCTTATATTTTCAAGAAAGGTAAATATTATCAAGGTATTTTCAAATATTTTACCTTATCCCAAGATTTTGAAGCATATTATGATTTTAAAAATGGTTCTAAAGAAGGAGACCCTTGTGCGACCTCTTTATATTTTCTTTTAAAATATAGTCTCTCAGCACATACTTATGATATTTTAAAAGGGCCATTAATTGAAAGTTTTAACTCAAATTCTATCTAATTATTTTATAGAAATCATGTTTTATCAAATGGTTTGGAATTATATGTCATACATGATTATTTTCCAATTTTTTTTTCTGTGAACACCCATATGAACCTTGTTGTACAAGGTGTATTTGGATTGAGGAAGAAAAATATTTTGAAGGATCTCTAAATCATTGTTGTAATGCGTGAAACTTCTACCTATGTGAACAAGATGACGATGAATCCGAGTGGACACCATGATGAAGGTATGCTGTTATTCATTTTGGGAATCATTTTATTTTATCTTATAGTGGTGAAATAAGACTTAAAGAATTAGGATGTTGAGATTGTAATGAATTTGGATGAAAATGAGAGGTATAAGGAAACCATTGAGTTTAAAACAAGTTAGGGTTATTTTTGGAGTTTTATAAAAAGGACAACCCATAGGATGGGTGACAACCCTTCACATCTGGAAAGGCTACAGGAATCAAACCCACAACTGAAGGGTGACAAGGGCGCATCACCTACCACTAGACTATGTGAATTCCCTAGTTAGTATGACTTATTATTGTTAGTTATATGATTGTATGAATCAAGAATAAGTTGATTTTGGGTTATCTAGGAAATTATTGACCTATCATGGAGGATATGTGATTAGGCTAATTACTTTTTTGTATGAGACTTTAAGAGTAAATAATGTTCTTTGGAGATAAATGTTAAGATTTACCTTGAAAGACTATGCGATTAAATCCTTCAGAGATTTGGGTTTCAATCATAGGTTGGTTTATTTTTGATGAATTCTAAGGGAAATTTTGTATTGAATGGTCTTTGTTGAACTTTGGATTGTTTGACAAATTTTGGAGATTAACAGTAGTTTTTATTCTGGTGAAAGATTATTTTTTTGGGATTATCTGATCTTATATAAACAAATTTGGTTTTTGTTAACATCTAAAGACATGAGAAATATATAGTTCATCTTTTGCGAGTTATGTGATTCTCTCGATGTTTATTATAACGCTCTTAATGTGAACAAGTCATCCTGAATACTCATTGTTTGGAAAAAATGTAATGCCTCGACCCCAGTTACCCAGAGTTGGTGCATTATTACGTAACATTGGCATGATCACAAAAGATCACGTCTCGAAATACCGATTAGTTTAGTAGCCTTGGAAACACTAGATACATTCATATTTGTTACATTACATCATAAAGTGAAAAATCACAATAACATAGTCTCCATAGTACACACTTCTTTCCCCTTCAGACAATCCCTATAAATCAGTTATAATATACTTCTTCACATGCGGGGAAAATAAATCATAGAAAGGGGTGAGCTCAGATGCTCAGTAAGGATAACAATACAGCGAAAACTTTCATAAATAAACATAAACATTTAAGGAAATGTATAACTAAAACAAAATCCTTTTATGCTTGAACTTTAGCATAATATGGCAAAAGTAAAATGAAATAATGCCATTTACTTACTCACAAGGATATTATACTAGTCGAATAATCATCATGGTGTCATAAAACATTTAATTCATTTAATGTCTAAAAATTATAAAAAATTACCATGATGTAGGAAATATTTTTAGCTTTCCAATGAATATTTATATTCTAAAATGTAACTTATATAACCCCATGTAATAATTTTTTAGTTAAACAACACATTTTTGTGACAATTTTATTTTTACTTTAAATAAAAAGTTATTAATGTCATTTTCTTACCCAAGTGGCTCCATGGGGTCCCAAATTTGACCCATGGATTGTCTTGGTTGGACATGACTCATAAAATAAAGGCAGGACAACTGTCAAGATATTTTCATATTTTTAAAATATCATTTTTACCTTAAATTTCACTAATTACCTTTAATCGTGATTAATATACTTAAAAGTTACAATTCACCAAAAAATTATTTTAATCCCATTGAACCAAATTTTTCTTCATAATTACAACCATGTTTGTTGGATTTTTGAAAATCAAATCACAGAAGTGGTAATGTTTCATTTACACAAAAAAAATAGTTTTTAAACTACCACTTAGTGGTTTCACTATTCATCAAAAATTGATGTTTTTCAGAAAAATACCAAAAATTCACCCTAAGCTATAATTGATATTATGAATTCAAAAATGGTGTCTATTTTACAAAATTCAAAACATATGAGTTGCATTAATTAATTTTATAATTAATTCCCATTGTCAAAAAATAGCGTTTTTTAAGAAACAATATCAATCAAAAGATTGACAATTGTTTATGTCCAATTTCAAAGTGAAATTAATTATAATGACCACCATTGGATAAAATGGTAAAATTATATTGTAACTATACTTTAAAACCTATCAATGGTATAATTTATCACTATAAATTATTTTGATTAAAAAAGTTATTTTTAATTATTTTTCCCTATTCCTTAAAAATTGGAAGTTCTCAGAAAATTAGAGAAAATCAACTTAGGATAATTTAGTTATTACGAATACAAAAATGAAGTCCATTTTTAAATGTAAAATTTATATAATTTTAAAAAGTGGGTATTACTATTCAGAACGGCTACTTTGATTGGTCGCGGTGTGTTAGAATCTCAAACTTGCGTACAATGCAAGTTATCGCATTATTGAAAGAGAAGCATATCGTGAAATCTTGGGGTGTTACATTCGCCCCTCCTTCAATGAATTGCGTCCTAGAAATTTGAAAATGATCTTCAAAAATATTGGTTGGAAATAGAAAATAACTTTCTGGAAAACCCACCTCGAAAATAAGGTTAATAAAAATATAACTTTCAAAGAAATAAAAAGAAGTACAAAGGTCACCCGAGATAGCCCATACTAGGATTATATGAAAATATGGATATGGAGGAAAAAAACCATCAAGGTATGATGGAGAGTTTTATAAAATAGGGTTAAGAGAAAGTTAACTACAAGAAAATCACAAACTTGTGATTGGTTAAACGATCATTGATTCCCCATTAGGAAAAGTTAACCGACAAAGTTTTTGTATTAAGTTACCTTTCATAAATTTGAGGAATTTATTTAAGAGATTTAATAAGAGCGTAAGGAAATATACATACTTGTCTTGTAGACCTTTCATTTTTTAATAGATTTTTACCACAAACCCATATTTCACTCAAAAAGATAATATAACTCAAAAATATCATATTTATCCTAATCATACATGGTTGGAAATGTTAACACATATCATTTAGATGAGGAAAACTATTTTGTAATAACCAGGGGCTTCCTGTAGGCTATTGGTAGGTAATAAAGGCATGTCGCACTATGGTTGTGGGTTCGATTCCTACAGCTTTTTCTGACGCGACATGTTATCCCCTGACCCGCAGGTTGTCCTTTTCCTAAAAATATAGTATTATAATATTCCAAAAATAATCTTTAGAAATTTTTTAACCTTAAATAATACTATCCAAAGTTAAAATTCATCCATTCCAACCTTTATAGTTATCCAAAATACCTCTGTCCAGAATTTACCTAAAAGGTCTCTAAATTCTAAAATCTATTGTAACATCAGATTCCCCAAATAAAGTAACGTTTCTCCTATTGTCACATACTAAAAATATGATTACCTTCATCATAGTAAAACCTTAATGAAAAAAAAAGTACTGCAATACAATCCTTATATATATTTCACATTATTCTTATAGCCATAATATAGTTCTTGAGTCCAAAAATACAAATACAATAATTATTCAACTTCATCTGTAGTGACAACATAAGCTTAGACTTGATCCCTTGGCCTTTTTTGAGGTAAGTTTCCCTGACTCTTAGGACATTCATTTGAATAATTCACCATTTCTCTACAATTGTAGCATTCAACATTGATAGCCTCTTTCTTTCCCTTGCAATCATGAGCCTGGTGACCTTTTTCCCCACATTTATAACAATCTCCCATTCCATTATGGCAAGTACCGGGGTGATTCTTCCCACAATTATCGCATAATGGAAAATCCTTCTTTCCCATTTTCCATTTATCTGTCTCTTGTTCCACCGTTCTCTTCTTCTCTTGCTTTACTTTGTTGTCATAAGACTTAGAAAATTCTTTTTCCGTCTTGATAGCACACGAGACAATATCTTCGTAAGATGAGAATGTTTGTGAGACTAATGCTCGATAAATAAATGGTTTTAACCCATCAAAGAAACAATCAATCTTACTTCTTGGGTGACGTATATAATATGGAGCGTGCCTCGCTAACCTTGTAATGTTAGACTTATACTTTGCGACATTCTCATCCTCCTTATGCCTCAGACTCAGAAATTGCCTTTCCATATCTGCTCGATGGTCATGTGGAAAGTATTTTTCTATGAAAATTTCCTTAAACTCCCTCCATTCCATACTTGATACTTCTTCATCTTCCTTTGTGATTTGAATCAGCGACCACCATTGATCGGCATCTGTAGTGAGGCGGTAAACTGCCATGATAACCTTCTCCCTTTCGCTACTCCCCAAGGCAGTTAGTATTTTCTATAAGGAGTTTATCCATTGAACAGCTACTAATGGATTTTTACCCTCATTAAATATTGGTGGTTGTTACCTCATGAAGCGATCTAACATTGATCCTCCACGTTGCGGATCAGGGTGCTCCATATGAATAAGGTTATTATTCATAACCTGAGTGAGTTGTCCCAGTATGGTGATAAGTTGATCAAAACCAGTTGTATCTCCAGCTCCACTATAATTTTCTTGAGCAGGAGGGAAATCCCTACATGGAGTACATGCATTGATACGGTTTCCATTCCTCCCACTAGGCGCCATTTCTAAATAATGGCCTAAACTAGATTAGTTTATGAATCATAATACACACTTCCATACTTGTAAAACAATTAACATAAATTGAACTATAATCATAAAAATGTTTTCATTGAGGAAGTATATAATCATAAACCCTTCATAATGGTTTGTAAATAAAATGAGAATTATCCTAATCATATCCCCCGGGAGTGTCGTAACCAAGAGTGAAGAAAGACCCATTGTCGTGCACTAGTACCCATTCAAGTCTAGCTCGAAGTGGTGTTTTAAGGTTTTACCCCTAGGTACATATATGCCAAAGCTGCCTCTACTTTCTCGTATCCAGACAGGGATGTGTTGCTCAGAAAACTCACAAAATCTCTATAATACCAAAATTCTAGGAAGATCTTCTATACTAATCCTCAAATTCTATCTTTGGGCTATGTTCTCTAATAATAGTTTATCTAAATCTAGCTTCCAAGGTTAGTACTAAAATACCTATTATACCAACCGTAATGCCCTGACCCCAGTTACCCAGAGTCGGTGCGTTATTATGTAACATTGGCATGATCACAAAAGATTTAGTCTCGAAAGACCGATTAGTTAAGTAGCCTTGGAAACAGTAGATACATTCATAAATGTTACATTACATCATAAAGTGAAAAATCACAATAACATAGTCTCCATAGTCCACACACCTATCCCCTTTAGACTATCCATATAGGTCATTCATAATATACTTCTTCACATCCTGGGAAAATAAAACATAGAAAAGGGTGAGCTCAGATGCTCAGTAAGGATAACAATACAGCGGAAACTTTCATAAATAAACATAAACATTTAAGGCAATGTATAAATAAAACAAAAGCCTTTTAAGCTTGAAATTTAGCATAATATGGAAAAATTAAAATGAAATAATGGCATTTACTTACTCACATGGATATTCTACTAGTCAAATAATCAAATGCAATATCAATAACCACATTCATAATGACGGAATGCATAATGCCCGACTATCATAACCACGTAGCCAAGGCCTTGTTCCAAGACTACAAATAAGATTTTGTCAAGGCCTCGTGTCAGGACACTAGTTTGTCTCATGAGACCTACTGATGCATCGAGGAGCTATAGTGGGCTCCACCCGTCACTTATTAAGTCAAATTCATTCCTTATATTAAAAGGTTTAAACATACCATAAACCATAACATAATCGTATCACATAAAACATGCATAAAGCAAACATAAAATTCCCACATTTCAACCAAAATAAATCAATACAACACATTGATATAATAAAAACTTTATCAAAACCATTTTCAATACCAAAATAAAAGAAAACTAAAACTTGGTATTTATTTTTCATTTTAAAAAATTATGGCTTGTAGAGGAAGCCGAAACTCAAATAATGGTCACGGCGGCGAAGAAGTCATTGTCGCCGCATACGTACGACAAGAAAAACATTCCTTTTTTTCATTTTGTAAAACACTACGTATAAAAATATTATTTTTGAATAAATGTAAAAGTCAAAGTGGTTTATACACCGTATAAAAGAAAGTTGTGTATAAAATAAAATATGCCTCAATGAAAGGAGATTGAGACGAAGTCCTTACAAAGATCATTTTTTAAATAAAATATATATATTATGTGTATTAACCATAATTACACATAATGAAAGTACAAATACAAGATAGGACATAATAATATCATGACATAATTTGAAAGTAGGATATTAACCCAAAGAACGGAAATTCGGTTAAGAAGTTACCTTATCTCATGTCCGACTTGAATCGATCATTCTTAAACCTCATTAATAATAAACTAGAGTTAATTTCTAATTTCTTAAGAACCTTTTTCAAGCTCATTATTCCTTTTATATCACTTATTACCATGTTATGAACATTATGTAATTATTTAAGTTAATAACGGTCGTTTTGTCGATCTTTGGTACGTGAATAAAAAATAAACTTATTATAATTATAAGTTGTTCATGTGGTAAAATATACATTATATCCAGAATTATATTCATGATTTAGATATCATATATGTCATACATATCCAGTATATACATTCATTTATAATATTACATAACATTTAGAGGTACGAAATGAAATGCACCGTTCATGGAGATGGTAAGCCGTACGTACGCATGAACGCTACTTTCATTTCTATTTCGTATTTAATAGAATGAAATAATAATGATATAAAGGTGTATTATAATTCCAGTATAATAATATATATAATATCATTTACTCCATCCTTCATACGTCCCACATATGGCATTAACGGTTCAAATCACATTGAGGGGGCGGTAGTCCGCACTTCCTAAAATGAAATTATCACATTTACCCATAATGGAAATAATAAAGGTATGCCATAAAGAAAAAATAAAGAAGCATAAGGAAAATATAAACATAATATATATCATATATAAATATTGTGACATCTTAATGGCCACCATTAAAGGTTTTAAAAGAAGACTGAACAATCATCGTTTCGTGAGGCAGTAATTCACCACCCATGGAAACAATATGTTCTTTAACCATTAGACGAAGGTGTGTGTAAGTGTTGTTGGGTCGGAGGTGATGGCAAGAGGGGGGGTGAATTGCCTTTTTAAAAATAATTAACAATTTAAAACAAATTTAAATGCAGCGGAAAGTAAAATGGCAAGACACAATTGATAACGGAGTTCGGCTTTAAACTCAAGCCTACGTCTCCGCTCCCAACTCAACCGTTGGGAGATTTATACGACCGCTTGCTTTTTAATGGTTATAGCAAGAAACCCACTAGCCGTTTTAAGGTAGGCTAGATCACCCTCTTACAGCTTGCTTTTTTATATTGGTTGTAGCAAGAAACCCAAATTGAAAGAAGAAAGAAAACGGGTGGTTTGTTTTAATACAAACCCAATTAAGAACTAAACAATTGAAGTAAATAAGTTAGAACAAACTAGAGGAAGCCTTGAGCGCCAAGAAGTGAGTGTAGTTGATGTAGAGGCAGCCCAAGCTTCAAGGGTGGCAATTGGATCCCAAGTGGCCTTTGAGAATTGTCGTAGGAGCCTCAAATGATCAAAATAGCTTTGGTATGCTTTGGTATATGATCGGTAGTCTTCCCGGCATCCATGGACGTCTATTTATAGGAGAAATACTCCCAAATACTTCAATATGGCCGTTGGAGGGCTTTCGGAGCCGTTGGGGTTCAAGTAGACAAGTCTGGTCAAGCTCCAACGGCTAGTTTGACTTTGCTCACCGGCAGACCGGTGCTTGTCCACCGGCTGGCCGGTGCCTTGGGAGGTGGAGAGTGCTTCTGCCCAGGAGCCACCGGCTGGCCGGTGCTGAGGCCACCGGCTGGCCGGTGGTGAGACAGTAGGTCTCACTGTTGAGCCATGATGCCACCGGCTGGCCGGTGGCAGAGCCACCGGCTGACCGGTGGTCTGGACAGAATGCATCCCATTCTGTCTGGGTCCACCGGTTGGCCGGTGGCCAGACACCGGCTGACCGGTGGCACCTAGCAGAGGGCAAGCCCTTCTGCCTTGTCCACCGGCTGGCCGATGGGCTGGATCCGGCTGGCCGGTGCCCTTACCGGCTGGCCGGTGGTCCTACACCGGCTGGCCGGTGGACTTGAAAAAAGTCCACTTTTCCTTTTTTTTTGCCACTTCTTGCTCCTGAAATCATGCCTATTAACAAGAACACTTGAAACAACATTAGATCACTATGAGAGTGATTGTGATCATTAAAATCCAAGAGAGTGGGGTACAACAATCTCCCCCTATTTTGATGATCACAATCACAAAAAAGAAAACTTTAAAAAAGGGTATGAAAGCTTTAAAAAAAGGTATGTCAATTGAAAACTTTAAATAAACAATTTGAACTTGGAAAACTTAGAGACGTGCCAAATATAATGATCTTGAAAGCATTGAAATACTGAGAAAGGAGTTTTTTTTTTTTTGAAATTGCAACCAAATGCCATTTTTTAAAGAAATCAATTAAAAATAATAACTTAACCATTTAAAACAGATTTGGATGACATCAAAAACTTAAAATGGAACTTGTAAAAAGAGCATTTTAATAAAAAGCTATGTAATAGAGAGGTTTTCTCCCCCTTTGGGATTATCAAAATAGGAGAAAAATTATGAAAGAAAAATACTAATAAAGAATGACAAAGAAGGATGGAAAGATAAGATAACTTGAATTCCATAAAAGATGAAACGATACAAAGGAAGTTCAAAAAACAAATACAAATACAAATACAAGCCAAAAAACAGGAACGGCTCTATTCACTCCTAGAGGGCCGAGAGGGACGGCGGCGCCTGGAGGTCGGAGGAGCCGGAGGAGCCTGGACCGCCTCAAAGCGACGATCTAGAGAGTCAATCCGTGAGTGGAGCTGATCAAATTGAGAGTTGAAGAATGAAAACTGCAAGTCCAGCCGAGTCTCAATCTGATCCTGGAAGCATAGGAACTGGTCAGCCGTCACCGGCAAGCCACCAGCATCAGCAGGAGGGGGCACAGCCTCAGCAGGCTCAGGTGCATCATCACCCTCTCCAGCCTCCTCATCAGCAGCAGCATCAGCCTCACCTTCGCCGTCACCACTTCCTTCCTCTTCATCATCATCACTATCCTCACTGTCTGAAAGAGGATAGGCAGCGGCTATAGCAGGAGGCATGGCATTGGCAGGAGGATGGGAATGAGTTTGAGGAGAGTAGGCCTTGAGAAGACCGTCCTTGTCCACAATCCATTCCTGACGCCAAGGGTGCCAACGGATGTGCATTCGTTGCACCATCATAAAATTCACTATGCTATCCTTCGTTGGCTGCTCGAAGGAAGTGGCATGAAGAGGCACATCAAGAAATGAAAAGATTTTAGTCAAGAAGCATCCGTAGGGTAGAGTTTTGGACCGGCGCGGGTGCTCAGCCACATAAGTCATGGCCCGGAACAGAAACCGGACCAAATTGAAGTGTATGCCTCGGGTGATAAATGAGAGAAGATAAATATCAATGAATTTGACATTATCATGATCCCCGATACGGGGCGCAAGAGAAGTTTGAATGAGGCGCTCAACAATACGATGATTAGGAGAAAGCTGGGAGAGCTTGACAATAGGATTTGTGGGCTGCCCTGTGAGATGCTCAAGGGCTTCGGCTACATCAAACTCACGGTCCCGTGGAAACTCCCCCTGAGCAAAAGCATGGGGTCCAACATGAGGAACCCCGAGCATCCGGGCAATCTCCAACGAAGTGATAGTGATGGGTTGCCCAAGAGCAGTGGAGGAGATGGTATCAATGTCATCAGAAACGGACCACGTCAAATGAGCATAGAACTCTTTGACAAGAAGAGGATAAATGACATCCTTTTCGGGTGGCTCAAAAAAAGAATGCCAATGTTGATACTCAATAATCGAGAAAAGCTCAAGACGAGCAGTAGACAGCCAAGGATAATCAATTACTCTACCCGGCAAAATGACTTTGTCATGCCAAATGTCCGGGAGTTGAGGGATTGAAGGAGGAGGAGGAGCTTCTTGAGCGATTCCCTTGCCTTTGCGAGTGGATCGAGGTCCCATGATGGCAAAAGGAGCTAAAAAGAGAGAGATTGAGAGAATAGAGGAGTTTTGAGAGGTCAAAAATCAAGAAGGGAGGCTAGGGTTAGGAGGAGCTTCGGTTTTGGGAGGAGCTGCCCGAGAGAGAGGAGAGAAATGAGGGAGGAAGGGTTTTAAAATTGATTTTAACCCTTCCTCGGGTCGGCCCAAAAAGCAAAACCCGACACCACCGGTTAACCGGTGATGTACCACCGGTTGACCGGTGGTACTAAAAGTCATAAAACATATAAAGAAAAACAGAATTAAAAAAAAAGTTTAAAAATTTCTAATAAAAATAAAATATAGGCAAGCCAAGAAAGTCAAATATTTATTAGTGCTCATTGACGAATCATTCCTAACTCCCCTTTAATAAAATCAAAACGGTCAACTGGGAGCGGTTTGGTAAAAATATCAGCTAATTGGAAATCAGTGGAAATGAAGTCCAAAGTGATATCTCCTTTTTGAAAATGGTCACGAAGGAAATGATGCCTTAAGTCTATGTGTTTTGTCCGAGAATGTTGTATTGGATTCTTAGAGATACTAATGGCACTAGTGTTGTCACACCGAATAGGGACATGATCATAGGAAAGACCATAATCCAAGAGAGTGTGTTGCATCCAAATAATTTGGGCACAACAATTGCCAGCGGCTACATACTCGGCCTCGGCAGTAGAAAGAGCAACACAATTTTGCTTCTTGCTACTCCACGAAACAAGGGACTTGCCTAGCAGATGACAGGTTCCACTAGTACTCTTACGATCTAATTGACATCCGCCAAAATCAGCATCCGAATAAGAAGATAGTTCAAAAGAAGTATTTGAGGGATAAAATAAACCAAGATTTTTGGATCCTTTTAAATACTTAAAAATTCTTTTGACCGATTTAAGATGGGATTCTTTAGGATTGGCTTGAAAACGAGCACAAAGGCAAACACTAAACATGATGTCTGGACGGGTCGTAGTTAGGTAAAGTAGACTCCCGATCATACTCCTATAAAGCTTGTTATCCACCGGTTTCCCGGCTTCGTCTAACGTAAGCTTACATGAAGTACTCATGGGTGTACTAATTTCCTTTACTTGATCCATACCAAAACGACTTAGAAGCTCGTTTGTGTATTTGCTTTGGCTTAGAGAAATACCATTTGAATTTTGAAAGATTTGAAAACCAAGAAAAAATTTCAATTCTCCCATAAAACTCATTTCAAATTCTTTTCTCATTAAATCTGAAAAATCAGTACAAAGAGATTCTTTGGTAGAACCAAAGATAACATCATCAACATAAATTTGGACTATTAAAAGATCTTTTGAAGTGCGTTTTAAAAAGAGGGTACAATCGGCTTGACCCATTTTAAAATCATTTTCTAAAAGAAATTTTGTTAACCGCTCATACCAAGCCCGAGGGGCTTGCTTTAAGCCATAAAGAGCCTTGGTTAACTTAAAAACATGATTTGGAAATTTTGGATCTTCAAAACCGGGAGGTTGTTCAACAAAGATTTTTTCAGAAATAAAACCATTTAAAAAAGCACTTTTAACATCCATTTGAAAAAGCTTAAAATTTAAGTGGGCGGCGAATGCCAACAAGATCCTAATGGATTCTAACCTAGCAACGGGGGCAAAGGTTTCACCATAATCGATTCCTTCTTCTTGATTATAGCCCTTAGCTACTAGGCGAGCCTTGTTCCGGGTTATGTTTCCTTGATCATCAAGTTTGTTCCTAAAAACCCATTTAGTGCCAATAATTGGATGATCATTGGGTCTTTCACAAAGAGTCCAAACATTATTTCGAGAGAATTGATTTAGTTCCTCTTGCATTGCAAGAACCCAATTCTCATCATTAATGGCATCATTAACGGTTTGAGGTTCTAGGTGAGAAATGAAGGCTTGATGTTCAACTTCATTGAGGATAGATCTTCTAGTTCGAGTACCGGCTTGAAGATCACCTATGACATTTTCTAAAGGATGGTCTCTAGAAGGTTTCCAAACCTTAGGCAAGGTGGAAGGCGAAGAGGGTGAAGAGGGTTCTTGATGGTCATCCTCCTTGGGAGGAGAAGAGGAATCATTCAAATGAAGCTTATCAAGCTTATCTTCAACATCCTCAATGACCGGGTGAGGTTTTGGAAGAGTTTCATCAAATTTGACATGAGATGATTCTTCGATGGTTTTTGAACGTTTATTGAAGACACGATAGGCTTTGCTTGAGTTGGAGTACCCAAGAAAAATACCTTCATCGGATTTGGCATCAAATTTCCCTAGGTTATCTTTTGTGTTAAGGATAAAACATTTACACCCAAACACTTTAAAATAACCAACTTTGGGCAATTTGCCTTTCCAAAGTTCATAGGGGGTTTTCTTAAGAAGGGGTCTTACAAGGACTCTATTAATAGTATAACAAGCAGTGTTTACCGCCTCGGCCCAAAAATATTGAGGGAGGTCGAATTCACTAAGGAGGGTTCGAGCGATTTCTTGGAGAGTTCGGTTTCTCCTTTCAACCACTCCATTTTGTTGAGGAGTCCTAGGGGCTGAGAAGGTGTGATTGTATCCTTGAGAGGAACACAATTCATCGAATTATTTGTTCTCGAATTCACCACCATGATCACTACGAAGAGATATGATTTTATATCCTTTTTCGTTTTCTACTTTCCTAGAGAATTTCAAAAAGGTTTTACAAGCATCATTCTTATGGGCTAAAAAGAAAACCCAAGTAAAACGAGAAAAGTCATCAACAATAACTAAGGTATAGGATTTTCCACCTAAGCTTGCTACGGGAGTAGGACCAAAAAGATCAAGATGAAGGAGTTCAAGAGATTTTGAGGTGGACACTTCCTTCTTAGATTTGAAAGAAGACTTGTGTTGCTTACCAAGTTGGCATGGCTCACAAATCAAATCTTTCTTAAATTTAAGTTTAGGAAGGTCACGAATGAGCTTGTTCTTATTAAGCTTTAGAAGTGAATGAGAGATACAATGCCCCAATCTTCTATGCCAAAGCCAAGACTCATTGTCAAGAGCACTTAAACATTTAAAATTTTGGCTAGCTAGAGATTTTAAATCAATAATGTAAACATTTTGAAAACGGGAAGCAGAAAATATCAACTTGTTTTGAAAATCTAACACATTGCATAAATCATTTTGAAAATTGACTGAAAAACCACTATCACAAAGTTGACTAATGCTAATTAAATTATGCTTTAAACCTTTAACTAATAAAACATCTTTAATAAAAGAGGAGCTACCAAAACCAATGGTACCTATTCCGACGATCTTGCTTTTTGAGTTATCACCAAAGGTGACATATCCTCCATCGAATTCTTCAAGTGAGTTGAATTCGGAGGGATCGCCACACATGTGCCTTGAGCAACCGCTGTCGAGATACCATGAGCCTTTAGAGGTCCTGCTCTTTTGGCGTTTATCCTACAAAATCAAGAAAGAAGATATTTTGGTACCCATATAAGTTTGGGTCCGGAAAGATTAGCAAAAAGAGACTTTTGAACCCATAATGTTCTAGAGGGATTCCTTCTATGATACTCATCCGAGTAGGTAATGGATTTGGGTCTTCCATACCTAGCATTTTTACAATCACATTCATAAATCATGTGACCGGTCTTTTTACAATAATTACAAAATTTGTATTGAGAGCTCCCCCTTACAAAAGTAGTGGGTGCCCTAGAAAAAGTGGATTGCTTGTTATAGCCAAGTCCATGTGTGGTTCTAGCCGAACGCTGAGAACCTAGCAATTTAGTTAAGTTTTGTTCACCTTGGGTGAACTTGGCAAGAGATTCCTTCAAATCCTTAATGGTAGAATTTAAAGAATCTACATTTGGAATATTTTTGACTTTAAGGGCAAGCTCCTCATTCTCTTTGAGAAGTTTGTCTTTTTCGGAAATAAGAGTTTTGTTTTTCTTTTTCAAGGTCAAAAATTTAGAGGTAAGTTCGTGAAAACCTTCCTCTAATTGATCTCTTGCATTTTGGAGTTCTTCATAAGACATATTATTATCAAAAGAAGAGGATGAGGAAGAAGAGTGAGAAGAAGAGTGAGAAGAGGATACCTCATCAAATGCCATTAGGCATTTTCCATCTTCATCGCTTGAGTCGCTTGAAGACATGGAGTCATCACTTGCACTCCATGTTGATGCTTTGAAGGCCTTCTTGTTTTTCTTTTCTTTTAACCTTTTCTTGAAAATGGGGCACTCCGGTTTGATGTGGCCTTTCTTTCCACATTCAAAGCAAGTGATTTCTTTTTCCGCCTTTGGCTCTTCCTTTCGTGCCTTTTGAAATTTCTTCTTTTTCTTCATGAACTTGCTCATTTTCCTTGCTAGTTGAGCCATCTCGGATTCACTATCATCGGATGAGCTTTCTTCCTTTGCCTTGAAGGCTATGTTCTTTTTCTCCTTGAAGATCTTTCCTTCTTTATCGGCTTGCCTCTTCATGGTAATCTCATAAGTCATGAGTGACCCTATGAGTTCTTCAACCGGCATCTTCTTGACATCTTTCGCTTCTTGGATTGCCGTCACCTTTGCTGCCCAAGAGCTTGGTAGGACCCAAAGAATTTTCTTCACCATTGTTTCTGCTGAAACATCATCACCAAGGGACTTTCTCCCATTGCAAACATCAGTAAAACGTGTAAACATTTCAGTGATTGACTCGTGTGGGTGCATTGTGAAACTCTCAAAGTCTTGACGATACATATCTAACCTAGTGTCTTTGACTTTGTTAGTTCCCTCATGGGTCACTTCCAAAAGTTTCCAAATTTCGTGTGAGGTAGTGCAAGTAGAAATACGATTAAACTCATTACGGTCTAACCCACAATGAAGAGCATTCATGGCTTTGCCATCAAGCTCAAAATTGGCAATGTCTTCGGGGGTCCAATTAGATTCATCCTTACTAGAAAGAGTGTAGCCTTGCATAACAATTCTATATATAGGATAGCCATTACTTCTAAGAAAAGTAATCATTCGTGTTTTCCAATATGTGTAATCGGTTCCATCGAAGTATGGAGCCCGAGTCATGGAATACCCTTCGGGTGCTTGTGAGAAAGAAGCCATCACTAAGGATTTTTCGTTTGTAACCGGTTAAGGTATTACACAAACGCTCCCTCTGATACCAAATGTTGGGTCGGAGGTGATGGCAAGAGGGGGGGTGAATTGCCTTTTTAAAAATAATTAACAATTTAAAACAAATTTAAATGCAGCGGAAAGTAAAATGGCAAGACACAATTGATAACGGAGTTCGGCTTTAAACTCAAGCCTACGTCTCCGCTCCCAACTCAACCGTTGGGAGATTTATACGACCGCTTGCTTTTTAATGGTTATAGCAAGAAACCCACTAGCCGTTTTAAGGTAGGCTAGATCACCCTCTTACAGCTTGCTTTTTTATATTGGTTGTAGCAAGAAACCCAAATTGAAAGAAGAAAGAAAACGGGTGGTTTGTTTTAATACAAACCCAATTAAGAACTAAACAATTGAAGTAAATAAGTTAGAACAAACTAGAGGAAGCCTTGAGCGCCAAGAAGTGAGTGTAGTTGATGTAGAGGCAGCCCAAGCTTCAAGGGTGGCAATTGGATCCCAAGTGGCCTTTGAGAATTGTCGTAGGAGCCTCAAATGATCAAAATAGCTTTGGTATGCTTTGGTATATGATCGGTAGTCTTCCCGGCATCCATGGACGTCTATTTATAGGAGAAATACTCCCAAATACTTCAATATGGCCGTTGGAGGGCTTTCGGAGCCGTTGGGGTTCAAGTAGACAAGTCTGGTCAAGCTCCAACGGCTAGTTTGACTTTGCTCACCGGCTGACCGGTGCTTGTCCACCGGCTGGCCGGTGCCTTGGGAGGTGGAGAGTGATTCTGCCCAGGAGCCACCGGCTGGCCGGTGCTGAGGCCACCGGCTGGCCGGTGGTGAGACAGTAGGTCTCACTGTTGAGCCATGATGCCACCGGCTGGCCGGTGGCAGAGCCACCGGCTGACCGGTGGTCTGGACAGAATGCATCCCATTCTGTCTGGGTCCACCGGTTGGCTGGTGGCCAGACACCGGCTGACCGGTGGCACCTAGCAGAGGGCAAGCCCTTCTGCCTTGTCCACCGGCTGGCCGATGGGATGGATCCGGCTGGCCGGTGCCCTTACCGGCTGGCCGGTGGTCCTACACCGGCTGGCCGGTGGACTTGAAAAAAGTCCACTTTTCCTTTTTTTTTTTCCACTTCTTGCTCCTGAAATCATGCCTATTAACAAGAACACTTGAAACAACATTAGATCACTATGAGAGTGATTGTGATCATTAAAATCCAAGAGAGTGGGGTACAACAAGTGTAAATCAAATACTTATCAAAACAAAATCCTAGTATATTTAAGATACTGGTGTTGTTACAAAATAAAGGAATAAAAGGAGGTTAATGGGTTGGAGAAGCAAAATAAAAAAAAGAACATAATAGAAGACATTACCTTATAATCGGGAAACTCTTTTTGATTTGAGCCAAAGGCTTACTTGGGAAGACTTCTGCCAAAAGTGATTCTTCTAGGAGTAAGATAGGGAAGTTGAAAGATTATTTGGGCAGAGTTTGGCTGATCCAAATGGCTTTGATGGTGTGAATAAGGTGGTAGAGGTGGGGGCCTTTTTTAAGAGGACAGGAGGGGAAGTCTTAGAAAGTCATGAAATGTTACATTATTATGAAATGATTTTCAGATTTCAAAGGACCCAAAATGATATATTTCTAGGATAAGGTGATAAGGGTTCGAAATATACTCATCCAATAGGTTTTTGATAAGTGTAAGTATTAGATTTTACATTATCCTTCCATTTTATTAAAATCTTTAATTAATGAGGTAATCGCTGCATCATCATGGTGTCATAAAAAATATAATTTATTTAATGTATAAAAATTATAAAAAAATTAACATGATGTAGGAAATATTATTATATTTCCAATAAATATTTATAGTGAAAATTTAACTTATATAACCATGTAATAATTTTTTTATTTAAACAACACATGTTTGTGACAATTTTATTTTTACTTTAAATAAAAAGTTATTAATGTCATTTTCTTACCCAAGTGGCTCCATGGGGTCCCCAAGTTGACCCATGGATTTTCTTGGTCGTCCATGAATCATAATATAAGGGCAGGACAAGTGTCAAGATATTTTTATATTTTTATAATATCATTTTTACCTTAAATTTCACTAATTACCTTTAATCGCGATTAATAAAACTTAAAAGTTACTATTCACAAAAAAATTATTTTAATCCCATTGAACCCAATTTTTCTTCCTAATGGCAACCATTCATGTTAGATTTTTGAAAATCATATCATAAAAGTGGTAATGTTTCATTTACACGAAAAATTAGTTTTTAAACTACCACTTAGTGGTTTCCCTATTCATCAAAAATTGAAGTTTTTCAGAAAAATACCAAAAATTCACCCTAAGCTATAATTGATATTCTGAATTAAAAAATGGTGTCTATTTTACAAAATTCCAAACAAATAAGTTGAATTAATTAATTTTATAATTAATTCCTGTTGTCAAAACAAATAGCGTGTTTTTAAGAAACAATATCAATCAAAAGATTGACAATTGTTTATGTCCAATTTGAATGTGAAATTAATTCTAATGACCACCATTGGATAAAATGGTAAAATTATATTCTAATTATACTTTAAAACTTATCAATGGTATAATTTATCACTTTAAATTATTTTGATTAAATATTTTTTAAAGTATTTTTCACTATTCATTAAAAATTGGAAGTTCTCAGAAAATTTCACAAAAAACAACTTAGGATAATTTCGATATTCTGAATACAAAAAAGATATCCATTTTGAAATATAAAATTATTATAATTTCAAAAGGTGGGTATTACTATTCATAAACGGCTACTTTGATTGGTTGTGGTGTGTTAGAATCTCGGACTTGTGTACAATGCAAGCTATTGCATTATTGAAAGAGAAGCGTATCGTGAAAGCTTGGGGTGTTACAGAAAATATGAGTTTGGGTTGGAAAACTAGTAAAAGATGAATCCTAGATGACAAGTAAGTTTGTTTCCTTAAGTTTCAGTTAAGCTCACAAATAAATTTCTCAATGAAAATTAACTTAAAAAAAAAATGTTGTCTGTTAATATTTCCTACTGGGGAATCAAATAACGTTTAACTCACCTAAAGTTTGTGATTTTATGGTGGTTAACTTTCTCCTAAACAGGTTGTATATCACTCTCCATCAGAACATGACCCTTTGTTTTTTTTCTTCCATATCCATGTTTTTATGGAATCCTAGTATGGTTTAACTTGTGTGACCTTTTTACTTCGCTTTCTTTATTTTAAAGTGATAGTTTTACCGACTCTTGTTCTGATGTGGGACTTTCAAGGAAGTTTTCGAGCCCAATTTTCAAATTGTGAGGATGCAATTCCCAAAAGGGGGGAAGGATGTAACACCCTAGGTAAATAAAGAATATGAAATTTTTATATTTATCCTTTTTTGTCAATAAAATGGTGATATTTATTTAAATGTAATTCTATTCTCGATGGCGTACCCAATACACAACTACGAGTATCTTGGAAATATTACGTTGCACTCTAATAATAGAATAATATTATTTTAAATGGTAGTTAACGCCTAACCATTATAATGAAGGGAATGAACAGAACTAACTACAAAATGATTATATATGCTAGCCAAATATTTTTAATTTTATCCAATAAATGTTAGAGGCTTAAAATGTGAATGAATCCAATTTTAAGCGTAAATATTCTAATATTCTTTAAAAGGTTGAATAACCGCCTTTTGATGGACAACCCTTTTTAAATCCACTTATTGAAAATTTTATATGTTATATTTTACCAAATAAAATCCTTCTTTATAATCGGGATATCAAAATTTACTTTGTGTAGGTTTTTGTTATTTTTTTTGATAAAGTCCATTTTTATTGAATAAGTGAAAAATGTTGTATTTTATTTCAATACATATTTTTAATCTAATTTATTTATATGATTATATAATATTTGGAATTGGTTTTAAAGTGAAATTAGAATATATTTTTACCACTTAATCTAATGGTGGTCATTGTAATTAATTTCACTTTGAAATTGGACTTAAACTAGTGTCAATCTTTTAATAGATATTGTTTCTTAAAAACATGCTATTTGTTTTGACAGCAGGAATTAATTATTAAATTAGTTAATGAAACTTATTTGTTTTGAATTTTGTAAAATAGTAAAAAAATTTGAATTCGGACTATCAAATATTTCTTAGGGTGAATTTTTGGTGTTTTTCTGAAAAACTTCAATTTTTGATGAATAGAGAAACCACTAAGTGGTAGTTAAAAAAACGGATTTTTCGTTTAAATGAAAATTTACCACCTATGTGATTTTAATTTCAAAAATACAACATACATGATTTTCATTAGGATTTAAAATGTGTTTCAATGGGATGAAAATATTTTTTTTGGTGAATAGTAACTTTGAAGTTTTATTAATCGCGATTAGGGGTAATTAGTGTAATTTAAGGTAAAGAAAATGTTATAATATTATGAAATGACCTTGAAACATGTCCTAAACTTATTGTATGAGTCATGGACGACCATGAAAATCCATGGTTCAACTTGGGGACCCCATGGAGCCACTTGGGTAAGAAAATGACATTAATAAATTTTTATTTAAAGTTAAAATAAATATATCACAAACATGCTTTTTTTTACTAAAACAATTTTTACATGGGGTTATACAAGTCATATTTTTTACTATAAATATTAATTAGAAATATAAAAATATTTCCTACATCAAGATATTTTTTTATAATTTTTAGATATTAAATAAATAAATTTATTTATGACACCATGATGATGCAGTGATTACCTCATTAATGAACGATTTAAATAAAATGAGAAGATAAGGTAAAATATAAGACTTAAACTTATCGAAAACATATTGTATGGGTGTATTTCGAACCCTTATCACCTTACCCTTGAAATATGTAATTTTGGAACCTTTAATATCCGAAAATAATTTTATAATAAAGTAACTTTTCAAGACATTCCAAGAGTGCCCCTCCCCCCTCTTATAAAAGGCCCCCACCTCTACCCTCCTTACCCACACCTATAAAGCCATTGGCTCGGACAAAATATGATAATTTTATCTCTTCACGTCCCTAACTTCATCATAGAAGCCTTACCTTAGGCAGAAATCTCTTCAAGAAACCGTTTTGGTTCAAATGAAAAAGTGTTACCCGATTTAAAGGTATAGTCTTCCATAATGTTCTTTTGTTTTATTTTGCTTCTCCAACCCCGTAACTCTTTTTATTCCTTTATTTTATAACACCACCAGTATATTCAATATACTAGGATGTTTTTATGAGAAATATTCTAGCTAAACTTACACACACCTCCGTCTGATGGTTAAAGAACATAGTGTTTCTGTGGATGGTGAATTACTGCCTCATGAAACGATGATTGTTCAATCTTCTCTTAACACCTTCCATGGTGGCCATTATGATGTCACAGTATATTTTATATGATATATATGGTATTTATTTTTTCTATATTCTTCTGTATTTTATATTTAAAACATACCTTTATGCTTAGCATGTTGTGCAAATGTAATAATTTCATACGAGGAAGTGTGGACTACCGCCCCGTCAAGTGATGTGACTCGTTCATGCAGTACATGGAATGTATAAAGAATGAAATTAATGAAAATATGTGACCTACATAAAATATTTATTATACTGGAATTATAATATATATATATCTCATTTAGTTTTAATTCCATTAATGTGACAAAGAAATGAAAGTAGCGTTCATGCGTATGTACGACCTACCGTCTCCATGAACGATGCATTTCATTTTCTTATCACCGAATGTTATGGAATAGTATAAAATTAATATATACTGGATATATATGATATTTATATCATTAATAATATTCCTGAGATGGGGTAATTATAAATACATGGACAATGCTTTTCTAACAAGTTCAATTTTGACTCATGTACCGAACATCGACAAAAAACGTCTGATATGAACTCACATTATTAAAAAATTATTATAAAATTATAATATGTGATTTTATCTACATAATAATCTTTAAAGGAGGTCCTTATGAAATTATAAATTTACAAAAGTTTATTATTCAGGAATATAAAGAAACAAACAAGATAAGTTGGACACGGGGTAAGGGATCCTACCTCTCTCTTCTTTTTAAGTACTCTCTTTTATGTCATTTATTTTAAGATCATATTTCTTATGTTTGGGGATGTTATTTTATATTCTTAGTTATGTAATTTTTATGTTCATATTATTAGAGACCCGATTTGATCTCAGAAATCCATTTTTGTATGTTTTATGTGGCGTCGTTAGGCTGCCAAGTGTTCATAAGGGATTTTTCATCACACTTTCATTCACGTGAGATTTATGCTCCATTTACCACCATCTCCTTTTAGTGGTGTATGTACTGACCATTATTCTACTCTTCGTTTAATATAAATTCGTTTATGAGTATTTAAATCAATTTTTTATAGTCCTTCTTTCATGGGGTGTACGTTTCGAAAGTTACCCAAGTCGGTAAAGGGAACCTTTCACCCTCCTCTTTTTAAAAGACTTCTTTTGTTATGACTTTTAATTAAAATCTTATTATGTTGGGATATGTTATTCAATATAATTATTGATTTAAAATTTATTTCCAAGTGATGAGATACCCTTTTTATATCATCAACTCATTTTCTGAATTTTAAAGTGACGTTGTTAGGCTGTCAAATGTTTACAAGGGAACTTCATAAACCAATTTCATTTTCTTTGGGTTCAAATTGTAGTTATTGAATATGTCATCCTATGAATATGTGTGAATGAACTATGATTGTTTTACACTTAATATCCAATTATATTTGGTGTATTTATATTTTTTACACATGATTATGAGATTCACTTATCCTTAATTTAAGGATACCTTCTTTATAAGGGATTTCATCTCATTTTACATTTCTATTGAGACTTCATTGTTGTTATGCACCAATTCACTCTTATATGGTGTATATACTGTCCTTTGGAATATTATATCATGAATCCCTTTATTCTAATGATATTATAAAGTTATGATTAAATTTTATTCTTCAATTATTTGTATTCATGTGTCTCTCATTTTGTTAAAAACTCTTTAACTAAAATATCATTTTAAATGTTTTAATGATTTATTCTTATAAATATTTCTCATGAATATCCATGTTTTCAAAATGGTTTTAAGGATTTATTTATATGGATAATAATGGTTTAAAATGTTAAAAGCTTCAAAGTTGTATGTGACACTTTGATTCAAAAATCACTTTATTAAATGTTATAAGTGGTTTTGAAAATGGTTTTTATAATGGATTTGTTATGTCAATATATTTAAGGGATATATTGTGAACTGAAATGTGGAAATGTTTTCATTCCATTACATTTGTTTTATGTCTTATGATTTTATAATGGTACTATGACATTTTACGGGTGGTTACGTGATAAACCATATGATGGGTGGTTCCGTGAATACCAGGACGGGTGGTTACATTATAACCTCCAATGCATTGGGTATGGAAGTCGTCCGTATGGCTATTCCATGTAGTGATATGTGTGGAAGTCGACCGTATGGTTATTCCATTAAAGTATGATTATGTCCCAAGTTACCAATATATGTTATGTGTTCATTATATGGGTTTATGGTGATCTTTTGGTTATAAAGGATAAGTAGTGATCTTTTTTTTCCGTGAAGAGTTTTTTCTACTTCATAAAGGTGAAAAGTATTTCTTTAATAAAGTATTAATGATTTACTTGTTGTTTGGAAAAACTAAATGTTTTCCTTATTTTTGTATCCTTTACTGGGCTTTTCATGCTCATCCCAAGTTTTTGAAATGTTCTCCATAGGACATAAAGATGAATAGGGTCAAGGATGGGATCAAGGAAAGCCATGTTGTCTAAAACATGGAACTAGACATGTTTCTTTTTAAGATTTTTTTATTTTATGGAAACTTAGTAGAAGTGTCTACCTTGTAATCTTTTGAGATGTAATAGTTATGTCCTAATTCTCTAAAACTCTAAACCTGAAAATATCCTCTATGTGAATTATTAATTTAATTCATGATTATGTAATGTTTTAAGGCCGGGTCCTTATATCGTACGTACCCCTGAGTAACATTTTCCATTTTTCATTGATGATTATAGAAATACGTTAATTATTATTTTATATTTAATAAATAATTGTAATATTATTAACATCATAATAGTAATCTAAATATAATTATATATATCATATAAGGGATGTGGAGAATAAAAGTGATTGACATCACTTCATATAGGTGATAGTACACATGTACGCACAAACAACGTTATAATTTGTGTGTGTGTTCCAAGTAAGAAAATAAATAAAATATTATTGTTTCAAAATTATAAATATGTCATTAATATAAAATATAAATATTTAATCCATCACTATAACTAGTCTTTAAAGACTATAATGAAAAAAAACTATATCGCTTCGTGAGGCGGTAGTCCACAGTACACACGAAAAAAATGTCCATTTACCATTTTATAAAATTTGAGATGGATTTAGGTGATAACATTGAAATAATATCATATCATTATATTTAGGATATTGTAGTTATAATTTCATCATGGATTAAGGATATTTAATGGAAATGGAAGAAAAAATAAAATTGAAACACTTAAAAATGACACCTCTTCTTCGTTTGATCTCATTTGAGGAAAACATTTACACCTCTAAGAAGGGTGTTATGCATAATATAAGGCCTCAATAATGTGGGGAGGGATTATAGGAATGGGTTTGAGAAGATCATGGCTGAACCAAACTGGTTCTTGATCTGTGAGTAATAGAGAAGAGTGGGTACCTTTTTATAGGAGAGGGGAAGGGAACCCTTGGGAACTCTTAAAGTATTAAATTAATGTAAATTAATTTTTTCATCCAAATAACACTAACATCAATTATGTCGAAGATAAGAAGATTATATTTCAAAACCCTCTCATCTGATAATTTTTAGGGATGTATTGTTTTTATTTTTAACATTACCTTTTCTGTTTACCATTAAATTTTCAATGATAATTTTTATTGTGGTAACAACAATTTAAATATTAAGAGGCTATAAATTTTTCTTATATGTGGTAAATTACCCATAATTAAACACTAATAAATTTTAGACTTTATTATATCCATATTGAAATTATAATTTTTTTATTTTTTTATATAATTTAATAAATTATTGTTTTTATAAAATGTAAATTTTGTAAATTTTGATACTAATCATTTTATTGAATATAAATAAAATAGAAACAGAGTGATAGTTTAGAAAAAAAATTGAATAGACTTATATCATGTCACAGTCACATTGAAAATTCGTGTATGACCTATAATATTTCTAATTAAATTTATTTTAATATTATTAGTATCATTTATTTGACTCTTCCTTTAATATATCTATTATTGAAATATCAATGTGTCATATTTAAATTTAATTATTTATTTCCTAACAATTTTAAATAAACTAAAATTATGTGGGTAATACTTTTAGATTTATAAGGACTATTTATAGTCAAATATATAACTTATATAACATTATTTTGAAATTTTTTTCGTAATAAGAGAATTGTTTATGTTATTTTTTTACTTTAAATAAAATGTTATTAACAGAATACTCACACCCAAGAGACTTTCAAAGGACAAACTTTTGGCCCAAGTATTTTCTTAGTCTTCCATCACCCATACAATAAGATTAGGATTTTTTATGGTATTTTTATATTATTATAATTTTATTATTACCCTTATTAACCTGATTTACCCTTTAACCATGGTAAATAAAATACTAAAGTTACTATTCATCAAAAAAACATTTGATCCAATTGGACCAAAATTTTAATACCTATTATAATAATGTATGTTATTTTCTAAAAATTCAATTCACATAAGTGAAAAAAACATAATTAATCCCGTTTTCAGAATGAGAAAACGAGTTTTTTAAGTAAACCATTAAAATTTCACATAGTTTTTTTATTCAATTTAAATATGAAATTTCTACCAATGAACTACGTTACATTAAATGATTAAAACATAATATAATTTCACTTAAAACCCAATTAAAAGGACAATATAACTATATAAAAAATTAGACGAAACATCACTTTTGAATTAAAATTAATTGCTTTCACTCTTCAGTAAAAAAGAATTTTATAAAAAAAAGTAAAATAATGTAAATAGTGATATCCCGCATCCAAAGAAGAAGATTATTTTATCAAATAGAATCTATAAAAGTGTCAAAAACTAGGTTTAAAATGGATTCTTCATCAAAAGGTGGTAAGCCTTAATTTTTAGAAAAACACTCGTTTTTTATGTAAAATTGTATCTATTCATATACATTGTCTAGAAAACATATAAGTTGAATTTTAAATATTAGATAGAATTAATATTTAATTAATAAAATCCAACAAGAGTGATTTTAATATTTTATAAATAATATTATTTTCACTTAATTTGTTTTTCATAAAACACATCCTTTATATTCAATTTGTTTTTATTTACATTTATAATTAATTTTCTAACCAATGAATCATTATATAAACATGTGTAAAACCTATTTTAATAATTTAGTTAATATCATTCATTCCTTCTATTCTAATGGCCTTGCGATAAATGAAACGTAAAATAATAAAATTAATAATATATTATATTTTGATATAACGCATTCTTAAGTGGAACATAAAATTTGAGAGAAACCCATTATTGTGTGTCAGGTACACTATCAGACATAGAACCCCTTTTAAAGTAAAATTACTATCTAATTCATAAATATTAATAAATATGAAAATGTATTATTCTATAATTACCTCAGATGTTACATCCTTCCCCCCTCTTGGAAATTTTTCCCTTGCAATTTTAAATTTGGGTTCGGTAACTAAGGTTTCCCATTTTAAAATTACATCACTAAAATCTCACATCAAAAAAAGAGTCAATAAAAGTTCCATTGTAAAATAAGGAAATTGAAGAAAAAAGGTCACCCGAGATAACACATACATGGATTTCGTGTTGGAAGACATTGATATAAAAGAAAAAAAACCATCATTTCATGATGGAGAGTGATAGAAAACATGATAATGAGAAAGCTTACAATCATAAAACCACAAAATTGGGATTTTTTAAATAGTATTTGATTTCATAGTAGGAAAAGTAAATAGAAAACGTTTTTGTTTTAAGATCATTTTCATAATGTTGTGGAACTAATTTACTACCTATGAAAAGATCATAAAGAAATACACTTACTTGACCTGTAGAGCTTCATCCTTTAATAAAAATCCACCACAAACTCATCTTTTTCCCCAAATGATGATTATTTAAGAGGATTTTTTTCATGCCTGAACTACTAGAATAAACTTTTAGAGAATCACATAATCCAAAAAAGATTAACTCTATATTTATCATGTCTTGAAACATTAACCAATACTAAAAAGTTAGGATAAAAATAATATAATTCCCCAAATATAATAAACTTCAAAATAAGAATGAATAATTTTAATCTCCAGATTAAAAAGTAATACCCAATGTCTAACATATACAATTCAACAAATAACTATCATCAAAATTCATCAAAAATATTGAAACTATGATTAAATCCAAAATATCAGAAGGATTTAATCATATAGTCTTCCAAGATAAGTTCTAACATTTAACTGCAAATAACACCAACCTCTCTTTATATCTCATACCAAAAAATGTTTTTTCCAAAATTACATATTCTCCCATATAAGTTCTAACATTTAACTGAAAATAAAACCAAACTCTCTTTATGTCTCATACCAAAAAATGTTTTTTCCAAAACATAATATTCTCCAAGATAGGTTAATCATTTCCATAAATAACTGGAATCTCTATAAGTCCACAATAAGAACATAGATTCTTCCAAAATAAATTTTACCCATTACTCCTAAAATAAAATTGCATCGTATTCTATTTTCCATATGCATATAGGGTTCCCAAAATAAGTAACATCTTCAAAAATAACATTTATCACTTAATACCAAAATCATTTTTCTATACCAATAATATATATTTGATTAAATATATGTTCCAAAAATCAACTTATTCTTATACCATCAACTTTTTTAACTAAAAATAAAATTACATACTAACCAGGGACTTCCTGTAGGCCAGTGGTAGGCGATAAACCCTTGTTACACTTCGGTTGGTAGTTAAATTTAAACAGCCTTGTATAATGAATTAGGATTTCACCCTTCCAACATGTTTTCCTTTTTATAAAATTATATAATATTATAACACTACCAAAATTAGATAAAATTATGAAAAAAATCCTAACATGTTTTATCCTCCAATTTTATCTCATAAATTTCATTTTGAAACCAATATTGTAGTGAACCATAATTACCAAAAAATAAAAGATCCTATAAACCCTAATGGTTATCCATAAACTTATAATTATTTCCATAAAAGAAAATATAATTCTTCATAAAATTAAATTTTCACAAAAAAAACTTTAGGGTTACACATACTACAAAAAATGTCTTCCAAAGTAATCTCATCATCAAAAGAGTATTAATTCCTCTAAACAGTTCATAATCATATAATCAACCATAACTCTTGAATCAGTTATATATATACTTCTTAATCATTCAGTATTCTTTGAGATCCTTTAACCTTTATTTTCCATATTATTTCTTATTACTTCTTCCATACAAACAAAAAAATGAATCGTGTACTAATATTTAATAATTTTAAAACAAGAGACAAGAAATAATCCATATCTTTCATAGGTATTTTCCCATTTCCTTATCTTCAATTGTAAAAGAATTAGGTAATTCTAAAAATATATTTGTATGGTCCTCCAGATCCCATTTGTGAAAGTTTTTCATAGGAAATTGATTTTCATAATGAATATACTCTCCACATTTAAAACATTCAATTGATATCTTAGAAAGAACTTTTTTCCTTTTCCTAGAGTCAACTAATAACATACTTTTTCTTTAAGAGGTTATTGTCTTATGACCTTCATTACCACATCTATAACATCTTCATGTCCCATTAAAACATTTTACCATGTGTTTATTTCCACATCCTTGACAAAGATATCAATTAATATTCTTACATTTATTATTGTTACCTAAACATCCATAGGGAGCCATTTCACTGATATGTGATGAATTAGAAAACTCCCCAAGGTTCCAATGGTTATTCATGACACCTGATAGTTGGTTTTGAATAACCATGAGATTTATCATTGAAATCATATTTCATTCAGTTTATTATTCATAGAACCACCACATTTCTTTCACATCCATGGTTACTTTGGAGCCTGTTGGATCCATCCATTTACTAAAACACAAAATGATAGTGTGAGTATATCAATCAAATCATCATATTCTATCTTATGAGGAAGATAAACACTAAGATATATTTATTCATGTTATCTGAAAATCATTAAATTTATCTAAAATAACAATTAATATTTCAATTATTCTAACCATTGTGGTTATATATAACTTGTAATTATGCATAAATATCACCGTAACTTCGAAAGTTACCTAAACCGACTTCTGATACCTACTATAAGGAACTAGCCTTTAAAATTACAAAATATTGAGTTAGATAAAGAATTTACATTTATGATCTTTTTGTGTTTAGAGTTTATATAATTAGGCCATAATTTTTACATAACAAATCCAATATTACAAATTATACACTTCTACTCACTATCAGTTTTTTTTACAAAAATGAAACTCTTTTAAAAAAACATGATTTATATTTCGTGATAAAAATATCCATATCATTCATCATGACTTATTCCTTTCTTTTACCCTTGTTAATACCCTGTGGAAAACATTTCAATAACTAGGGATGATCACAAAAATCTCATTAAGGGAATATAAAATAAGGAAAAAAACATTATTCTATGAATACTTATATACCTATGAAATCCTAATTTTTACCCATAAACCATAAGATCTTTTACATACCTCATGAAATCATATGATTCCTGAAAAAATCAAGGAAAATATAAATTATAAAGGTAACTTGTTGAATTCCTATCATACTTACATTATAGATTTCACATTTATATATAGGGTAACCTTCATGTCTACGTTTGGAATAACCATCAAACTATATTCCAGAAATATCTTAGGAGAAACCTTATTTTTTGACTCTATCCCAATAACCAATTCATTGTAGAGATATCACAGGCTCACCCACCCTCATTTTATCTTGGGACCACCCATATACATAAATAATTCACGAAAACCATAACATAGTCACAACACATAAAACAAGCATAGAGGAAAAATAACATTTCAACATTGTAATCACAAGATAACATTTATAGATATTGAAATAATAAATCCCATATCAAAACCATTTTCAATTCCAAAATACATGAAAAGGGAATATGGTATTTATTTTTCCTTAAAAAAAATATAGATTGTAGAGTAACATAAAGATCAAATAATGGTCACAGTAGTAGAAATGTGGTTATCATCATGTATGTTAAAAAAACATTAATTTTATCATTTAGTAAAATCATTAATAGAAAAATATTCCTTAAAAAACAATTAATGAAATTAAAATTCAACAGGGTTTATTATACACCGTATAAAAGAAGGTGGTATATATTATCAAAATATGCCCCAATGAAAGGTGATTGTGATGAAATCCCTTACCTTGAGTCCGAATCATTGTGTACAATCGTAATATTCAGGAATAATAAAATTTCATTAATTTGTACATTATTGAGAAACTTTTTCAAGTTTATTATTCCTTTTATACCACTTATTTCCATGTTATTAAAATTAAATAATTATTTATCTTCATATCAGATGTTTGGTCGATATTCAGTACTTGAGTTGAAAATCAACTTGTTATGATATAAATTTTCCATGTGAACATAAGTTAATCATATACAGAAAAATAATCATGACATAATAACAAATTTTATTAATTAATTATACTGTTAAATGAAACTATTTATTTATGGTATGAAAAATGAACAAGGTTATATTCATGGAGACGGTATGTCGTACGTGCACATGAGTAACAATTTCCATTTTTCATTGATCATTATTGAAATAAGATAATTTTTATTGTTCTTTGAAAAATGATTATAATATTATAAACATCATAATAATCATTAAAATATACTTATATATATATATATAATACAAATGATGTAGTGAATAAAAATGGTTCACATTTCTTTGTGGAGGTGATAGTGATTACGTACGCATGAACGACGTTATCATTTTTTAGTGTTTCAAAAGTAAGAAAATTTGTAGAAAATTATATTTTTTAAAATGATAAATATTACATGATTATTATATTTGAAAATTTATTTCATCATTATAACTATTCTATATAGACTTTAATGAAAAATAAACAATATCGTTTCGTGAGGTGGTAATCTGTTGTACACACGAATAAAATGTTAATTTCCCATTTGATGAAATTGGATAATAATTTATGTGATGATATTAAAATAATAACATATCTGAATATTAATTATTTTATAGTTATCATTTCATCATCAACGAATTACATTTAAATGAAATGGAAGAAGAAATAAAATATAAACACTTAAAAAATGATACAACTTCTTCGGTTGATCAGGTTTGAAGAATAATTTAACACCCTAATAAGGGTGATCTGCCTAAAATAAGGCCTAAAAAATGTAGAGAGATATTTTAATAAGTTTTTTGGGTAGATATTGACCAAACAAAATGGTTCTTGAAGTGTTAGTATTATAGAAGAGTGATTACCTTTTTATTGGGGGGCACCCTTAGAAACCCTTGAAATATTAAATTAATATAAGTTAATTTTTTTAATATTAATGACTACATAATGAGTTATGTAAAAGGTAATATGATAATAGTTCTTAATCCTCTCATCCAATAATTTTTAGACATGTGTTGAGTTTATTTTAAATCTCAATTTTTCAATTTACCATTAAATTTTCTCTTTTAATTTTAATTATGTAATCAAAATTCTAAATATTAAGAGGCAATAAATTTTACTTATATGGGGTAAATTCCATATAAGTTAACTATTTATTAACTTTTATACCTTATTATAAGGACTTTTAAATTTTAAATGTTTTTTAGTATTTTTAAATAATTTAATAAATTATTATTTTTTTAAAATATTAATTTTGCCAATTTTTACACTATTCGTTTTATTGAATTTAAATAAAATCCAAACATGGAGATGATTTAAAAAACAATTTAAAAGAATTAAATCCTATCATAATCACCGTGAAAATTCATGGATGACATTAAATATTTTATTTTTTATTTTTTTTAATAATATTATTATCATTTATTTGATTATACCTTTAATAAATCTATTATTTTATCATCATTGGGTCATAATTAAATAAAACTAGTTATTTCCTAAAAAAATTTAAATAATTACCATGATTTAGAAAATATTTTTATATTTATATGTACGAATTATAGTAGAATATATCACTTATATAACACCATATTAAAACTATTTTAGTAATAAGATACACGTTTATCATATTTTTATTTTTTACTTTAAATAAAATGTTATTAACGTCAAAATCACACCCAAGTGGCTTAAAAAATCCATAATTTTAGAAAAATTATTTCCTTTTTTCGTCCATAAGTCATCCAATAATATTAGGACAAGTGTTAGGGTAGTTTTATATTATCCCAATATTATTCTTACCCTTATTTACATGATTCACCCTTTAAACAGAGTAAATAAAATACTAAAGTTACTATTCAATAAAAAATATTTTCTTCCTATTGGAACAAAATTTTCATAATTTTTACAAAAATGTATGTTTGTTTTTGAAAATTCAATTAACAAATATGAAAAATTAAATTTAAAATTAATCCCACTATCGGAATGAGAGAACAAGTTTTTTAAGTTAAACATTCTAATGTTTATATAGTTTTTCTACTCAATTTCAATATGAAATTAATTTAAAGGAATAAAATTAGATTAAATAATAAAAAATAATCTAATTACACTTTAAAAAAAATTAAAACGAAAAACTAACAATATATATAAATTATATGAAAAAGAAATTTTTTAATTAAAATGAAGTGTTTTTCACTAATCATGAAAAAATGAATATTGTCAGAAAAAAATACCAAAGTTCAACCAAAGAAATTTTTTATTTCACACTTAGAAATGAGAAGTTTATTTTTTCAAATAGAACCTATAAAATTTTTCGAAGTAGATTTAAAATGGGTTATTCATCAAAAGGTGGTAAAACAAAAATATTAAAAAAGAATCATTTTATCCATAAAAATTTATATGTTTTTATATAATGACTAGAAAATACATAATATGAATTTAAAATATTAGTTTGAATTCTTAATTAATTAATATAATCCAAAAAGTGTGATTTTATTTTTTTATAAACACAATTATTGATACTTGAATAGCCTTTCAAAAAACACATCCTTTATATTCAATTGGCCTTTATTTACATTTCTAATTAATTTTATATCAAATGAATAATTATATAAATATGTGTAAACCCTATTTTCATAATTTATTTAATATCATTCATTACATCCATTCTAATAGCATTACTATAACTACAACATAAGATAATAATAATAATAATAATAATATATTATTTTTTAGTTTAAATCAGTCCTGCCTGCAGTATAAGATTTCAGAGAAACCAATTGTTGCATTTTAGAAAAGATATCAGACATAACATCCATTTTAAAGTAAAATTACTATATTATTCCTAAATATTAATAAATATTAAAAATTATTATTCTATAATTACCTAGCATGTTACATTTTTTTTCAAATAATTATTATTTTAATTATAAAAATTTGATAAACAATGAATTAATTTTATAAATATGTATACCAAATTGTAAAGACCTCGAAATTATATATAAATCTAATAAATTATTCTGGATTATTACAAGTCCTTGAAAATTGAGGGCGCTTGATTCTGAGGCACGATGTGCCTCACATGGTAATTTGAACTTTTTTAAGGTACGTAAAGTAAACACACATGCGACATTTTCTATATTTTGAACCGGTGGTCGGATTAAAAATCCCTGGGCACCCTTGAACTTGCAACATCGAGATTATCTTATGGGAGGATTTAATTCAACTGTAGTGGGTTAGCAGAAAAAGTATGATTTTTAGAATTTTTTAAGATTAATAAAATAATATAAAACTGTTAATAATGTTTTCCTACCTCCTGTTGAGTGGCGGTAGTAGGGCCGATGGGTTGTCATGCCAATTAATGGATTAAATCTTCTGTTTTGTAACCACACCATTGAGATTAATAGATTCATTCATTAATGACCCTCAATAATATACTGATGGGTTAATCACACATACCCTCTATTTAAGTGAGTCTCGGGACTATGTTTTTGACCCAGTAGTGATGAACCTTTGGCGATGTACAACAACATCTTCCACCAATAAAGGACAGAGGCACGAATGTCAACATTGACAGAATCAATCTGGTATCGAAGAACTCCGGTGACTTCAATGAATGAGGACTCATCTCCCTCTATAATGCCGACATCTTTCAATGGTTCATGAGGTAGGGGGTTTTGTCTGGATTAATTCTAAGAGTTTGAAGATGAATTAATATCACCCTTGTTATAATGATAACGCGGAGGGTGCGAGCCAAACTAACAATTCCAGACCCTCCTCTACTTTGATCTCTGTTGCATTATTCGTGGGAAACTAGAAAATAGAGTGTCAATATGAACCAAAGAGGCATGCAGTGTTGAAATCATCCTAAGAGGCATGTAGGCGTGTTCGGAAGGGAAACCATACCACCAGGGCTCATTGGGTGGCCTGTGGAAGATCTTCCAGCACCGACGGGTGATTGAGAATGGTGTCGCGCATATGATGGTGTTGGATGGCCTCATTCGGCTGTGATGGAAGCGGGAAGCACGCCGTCATGATCCGCAGAGGGGATCCACAACATCGAGCTGCAACCGCAGTAGGGAAGTCAGCTCTCGGTCGACCATGTTTGCCGAAGGCGGCATGCCGTCGCATGCCTCAGGGAGGTGTTCCTGGCTTCAATGCTCTAACATAAGTTGAAGGGGACCCATGCCCATTGGGTCCCACTGACAGGGAGGAAACACCATGTGGTGCCATCGTTGCTGAAAGCTGAATGACGTTTTAGCCATTCGGGAAGGGGGAGCGACCCTCTCCGCGTGGGTCGACTAGCTGGTGAACCGCGCCAGGTGGTGGACTGGTTCACCCGTGGGCCTGTCTGCGTGCCATCCCACTCATTCTGGCCCAAGTAGAACCCAAAATGGGTTGGTTTGAACCATGACGGGGCGGGTCAGGTCGGTCGGACCGGACCCGAACCCTTTTCAGCCTAGATATGCTCAAAAGGCCATATCTCACAAACCAGACGTTCATTTGACGAACCATCTATGGCACTGGAATCCTTGCAATGAGAAATTTCTTTTGAGATACTCCACCTATGTTTTGGAAAAATTTGGAGTATGGCCCGATTGGATTGAACCCGAATCCAACTGGGCCCTCAACACTAAAATGCCTATAACTCTCAGACCAAGCATTCGAATGATGTTCCGTCTATTGAATTGTAACCCTTAAGACATGAAGGATCATTGGGTTGAATATTTGTGGGACATAATGCTGGTTGAAATATGACAAATTGTTTGAGGAATGGATCATCTTAGAATCAATCATACTATTTATGCGAATCTAGTGGTTGGCTGAGACATGAGGAATGACGAGCGATCCTGTGTGGATCAGTACCTAGCAATCCTATGTGGATCAATGCCTATAGATCATGTGTAGATATGTACCTTTAAATCTTGTGTGGATCAACTTCTAGGGATCCTGTGTAGATTAGTGCCTAAGGATCCTGTGTGGATCAGCACCTAGCGATCCTATGTGGATCAGCTCCGAGTGATCCTGTCTGGATTAGTAGAAAAACATGTGACACAATAACATGATCTTTCTTTATGAATAATCATTTGTAATTCTTTACTTAAGTTATACCTGATTTGAGTTGAGTCTTTCGCTTTATTCTTTGTGATTGAGATCATGTTTTTTAGTTTTCCTTAGTGGAATTTAGAGAGAACTTCGGGGGTCTCAAGGTCCCTAAGGGGTCTTGTTATACTCACCCCTGAACAGGCTTCAACCAATCCTTTTTGTGTCTTATTCATATGGCAGGACGCTCAACTGAGACTATAGGATCTTGGACCATGTGGTACACAGATGTGACTGGTTGATGTTGAGTGCTTTGGATACGAGCTGTGCCTACCCTTTAGGCATGATCCTTGGTGGGCGATCTCAGGAGCTGTTTTCTGTTGTAGTTGTATGTTTTCAGTTGGGATTTTATTCCGACCCCTTTTACTTTCAGTACGTAGCTTTACCACAATAGTTTTATTTCTTCGTTTCATTTTGTTGTGTTCTTGGACTGTGTGTTTTTACAACCTTTGAGGAAATGACTTCCTGTTTTAGGGAAATTCCTTTTCTGTAATAGTCGCCAACCCCTGGCCTATGGAAGGCGGGCTTGAGGTAGTCACGACACGGGCCCCAGGGGATGGGTCATGATAAAGTGGTATCATAATATTAGATTCTACCAAAGAACTAGGACTCTGATCTTTCCAATGGAGTAATAGTGTTAGGTGTTTTGAGTGTAGTTTTCTGTTTGAGAATTCCAGTGTTGGTGCGGCCGCCGCCATATCCATACACCCAGACCATGAATACTGATTTCTGACTCGGTGCATGAAAAAAGTGATTGTGTGTGTTTTGTAATATTTTACTTTTAGTCTCCTTAGAGTTAGTTCACTAGGTATAATTTATTGACTGTGGCAGACATGTTTCTTTTCAGGATGCTACCGCATAAACAACCAGCCTGGATTCCAGAGAGAGTACAAGATGATTTCCCACCAAGCGACGAGGCTTTGGTGTAGGGGCCTCTTACTTTGTTGGAACCTTCAGGTGGTGTACCAGCAGCTCCACTACTCATAGGGAAACAATACCCACCATCCCCACTAGAATATCATGCACGTGGACTGAACGCATTGCACAAATTCCAAATAGAGTGGCCTTCGAGGTGTCGACATGAGAAAGATCCCCAGGTAGCTAAAGATTGGCTGGAGGCTGTGGCACAAGTGTTTTGTTTAGTTTACATGCCAGCAGATCATATGGTGATTCTAGAATCTAGCCTCTACCAGGGCATAACAGGGGGATGGTGGATTCTGACACTCTATGTTCATGAGGAGGTGACACTCTCTTGGTTGGACTTCGAGACGCTATTCAGGGCAGAGTTCATACCATCTACTTTATGCTCTGTGCATATCCATGAGTTGTTGTACATAAAATAGGTTAGCCTATCAGTGTCCTAGTACATGGAGAGATTTATTGACCTCTCACACTACTCCATCGAAATGGTACAAGACCCATTATTCAGGGCCCATACCTTTGAGTAGGGTCTCTGGCAGGATATCAGAGTGTCAATGATATCACTTAATATCCCGATGTAGGCTGGAGTGCCCAAGAAAACATTTTTGGTGGAGAGATTCTTAGCTGAGAAGCCACCAATAGTGAGATCCCCCACCAGATGACAGGTAGCTAAGTCATATGCAGCCGGTAGTAGGCAGATGATGCAGAGGTCCAAGTGGGCCAGACCTTCCGGTGTATGACCCTAGGATGTAGGGTCGGAGGTGCGAATATCATGAGGCAGAGAAGGTCTTATGAGGACTAAAGTCTTTTTCTATTGAGGCATACAAGGTAACATGGCTCAAGACTATTTGAGTCCCCACATATATTATCTACAGATGACCGAGGGACCGTCGAGGCAGCATCCATGGTTCGAGAAAGGATTTCCGCAAGGCAGAAAACATAGTTGTGGAGAAGGTCGTGTGGCAGGTGATGGATGACAGTTTTAGGTTCTACCCCCACCCCCTAGGTGGTCCACCCCGACCATAGGGAGAAGGTGGAAAGGGGCGAGCTTATCTTGATGTGGAAAATTCCTATGATCCTGACACTCCAGAGATGATTAGAAGTATTCTATTTGTCTATTCCACCCTAGCTATAGGTATTATAGACATAGGTGCGAGTCATTCTTTTATTTCTATGAAAATCGTTTGGATCTTAGATATTTCGATAGAGTCATGGGATCGATGCTTACAATTAGAGACTCCTACTGGAGAATATTTGATGACTACACAATGGTGCAGACTGTGTGATCTCACTCTAGGAGGCGAGAGCTTCAACTGGGATCTACTAGTAGTAGCATTGAGGCCATACGATGTCATATTGGGTATGGTCTAACTATCAACAGTCCATGCTCAAATCGACTATCTTAGGCGTAATGTGCTGTGTGTACATGAGGATGGGATCAAGTTTCCTTCCCTGGTGAGAAGGAAACATTTTCATCACAAGATGGACTCTCTCGAAGGAGGGTGCAACCGATCACTCATCTATTGGCTTTCCTTACCCTCATAGCTGTTGATGTGAGGAGTTCAAGTTATCCTGTGGTGGGGGACCAGTATTCTAATGTCTTTCCTAAAGATTTTCTAGGACTACCTCCTCAAAGAGAGGTAGACTTCTACATTGACCTGTACCCCAAGATAACACCAATATCTACACCAGAATATCGGATGGCCCCCACCGAGCTTTGCGAGTTGTTGGTACAGTTGGGGGACTTGAAAATGACAAGATTCAAAAGGCCCAATGTTTCTCCATGGGTATCCCTAATTTTGTTCTCCAAGAAGGAAGATGGGAGTATGAGGATTTTTGTGGACTATCAGAACCTAAACTAGGTGATCATGACGAACATGTATCCCCTTCCGAGGACTGATGTTCTCTTTGAACAACTGATGGGAGCACAATGGTTTTCAAAGATAGACCTTAGATCAGGCAATCATTAGATCAGGGTACGAGATGAGGATGTACTGAAGAAAACCTTCAGATGTCGGTATGGACATTATGAGTCATTGGTGATGCCCTTTGGCATGACCAACACTCTGTTAGTGTTAATGGGGCCCATGAATAGGATCTTCCAGCCTTACCTCGATCGCTTTGTGGTGTTATTTATTGATGACATCTTGATATACTCAGCATCGAAGGAGGATCATGCCACTCACCTATAAGTAGTTATCGATACACTCTGAGAGCACCATATTTATTTCAAGCTCTCAAAGTGCCATTTCCAAATATGGGTAGTGCAATTATTAAGGAACATTATCTCAGAAGCTGGATTTTCAGTGGATCCGGCGAACACAGAGGTAGTGCGTTCTTGGGATCCACCCACTAGTGTGACCGAGGTGCGATGTTTCCTAGGATTGGTAGGGTACTACAGGAGATTCATACCAGAATTTTACAGATTTGTAAAACCATTTTCAGCTTTTAAAAAGAAGGTACAACACATTGTGTGGATAGAGAGATGCTAGTAGAGTCTTTTGGAGATGAGGAATAGGCTGACGAGTGACCCCACTATGAGTCTACCGTGAGAGGGAATTGGGTATGTTGTCTACTATAACACATCAGGGACCAGAATAGGTTGTGTCCTGATGCATGAGTGAGCATTGATGTTCTATGGCTCATGGAAATTCAGACAGAACAAGCAGAACTTGACTACCCATTACCAGGAGTTAGAAGTAGTAGTCTTTGCACTGAAGATGTGGTGGAACTATTTGATGGGTGAACAATTTACTATTTACTATAATCAAAAGAGTATCAGGTATATATTCTCATAGAAGGATCGGAACCTGAGACAACGACGATGGCTAGGGTTCCTCCAGGACTACAACTTTGAGATAGTCTACACACTTGGGAAGGGGAATGTAGTACCAGACACACTCACCCGGAGGACTGTTCTACAGTTGATGAGTGAGGCGAAAAAGCAGCTAGTCACACTGTAGATATAATTTTTAGATAGAGATGGAGTAGATTACATCCATTCTATGACTGTCAATACCCCACTTCTTCAGCATGTTCTGGAGTATCAGCTTGGGGAAGTTGACTGCGAGGCCCAACGTGATCAGATATTCTCAGGATAGTATCTTGATGGATTTTCTGAAGGAGGGGTTCATGTCATTGACTTTAGAGGATACACCATGGTACCCATGATACTACGAGAGGAGGTGTTGAGGGAGTTCCACATATCCTCTTTTTTGATACATCCTAGAGTGAAAAAGATGTATGAGGACCTCCAACATTAGTATTGGTGGCTTGGGATTAAGAAAGAAGTGGAAGAATTCATATCATGATGCCTCACTTGTCAGCAAGTGAAAGCCGAGCATCAGTTACAGTCAGACTTAGCTCAGCCACTCGAGGTACCAGAGTGTAAGTGGGATGGAATATCTATTAAATTAATGATAGGGATACCACATACATCTAGTGCTAAGATTCTGTCTGGGTAATTGTTGACCAACTCACAATGTCATCCCACTTCTTACCCACCCGAGGGCAGGGATTAGTAGAGATCTTGGGAAATCCCTATATAAAAGAGATTGTATGACTTCACAGGGTGTTGTTGACAATCATCTTAAATCATGACACATGTTTTAGATCCTACTTGTGGAAGGGGTTGTAGGTGGAGTTTAGGACTCAGATATGCTTGAGAACCAACTTTCAGCCTCAAACAGAAGGTCAGATGGAGCAGACCATACAGACACTCAAGATCATGATTCATGCTTGTGCCCACAATTTTGGTCGTAGTTAGAAGGACCACCTTCCACTACTGGTGTTAGCATAATACAAAAAATATCACTCCACCATCTGTATGGCTCTATTTGAGGCCCGGTATGGATGACCTTGAAGATCACCACTTTGCTGGGCATACCCAGCGGAGTCAGCACTTATGGGTCCATAGTTGGTACAAGCTACCCCAGAGAAGGTGCAGATCATCCGAGAGCAGATGAATACTTCACAGAGCTGATAAAAGTCTTATGCCTATAGGAGATAGAGACCCTTAGTGTTTGATGAGGAAGACCATGTCTTCCTTTGGGTTTCTCCCTGATGAGGATTACAAAGGTTTGGCTGGGGCAGCAAGTTATCTTCAAGGTTCATCGAACCATTACAGATCCTCAGCAGAGTAGGTGAGGTGGCATACCGTCTAGCTCTTCCCCCCTCAGATGCACGAGGTGCATAGTTTTTTCCTTGTGTCGCAGTTGAGGAGGTACATGAATTATCCATCACACGTTATTGACTAAGGTGAGATGGACATCGATGATGGAGAAACATTTGCGGAGTTCCATGTGGATATAGAGGATCAATTAGAGTGGGTCCTTCATGGTTGGTATATTCCTCTGGTACGAGTTCGTTGGTAGAACTAGAATCTTTAGGAGAGAACATGAGAGTGGGAGGCTCAGATGCATGATCAGTAACAATATTTAATCTTCTAGTTTTATAGTAGGTTTAAGGGATGAAAATCCCTAAGGTGGGGAGAATTTAAAGACCCATAAATTCTATATAAATTGTTTGAATTTGTTTTTGATTATTACGAGTCTACGAAAATTGACAGCACTTGATTCAGATTCCCGGTATGCTCGGAATGGAATTTTGAACTTTTTTAAGGTACGTTCCATAAGCACGCTGGCAGCGTTGTCTATATTTTGAACTAGTGCATGGATTAAAAATCTGAGGGCACCGTTGAACTCACAGCACCAGGATTCTCTTAAGGGAGGATTAACTTTGACAGAAGTTGGTCAGGAAAAAAGTTAGTTTTTAGACATTTTGAAGATTAATAAAATAGAATAAAAATGTTATTTTAATTTTTCTACATCCTGTTGACTGGCGGTGGTGGGACCGATGGGTTTTCAAGCCATTTAATGTCATGACACTTAGGTTTTGTGACCACACCGTTGAGATTAAAAGGTTCATTCATTAATGATCCTCAATAATCTTTTGTAGAATTAGTCAACCATCCTCTCTATTTAAGTGAGGCTTGAGCTTCAGTTCTTGACAAATTAGTGAGGAACCTATGACGAAGTACCATGAAATCTTCCACCAATGAAGGATAGAATTCAAGTGACGTCATTGGAAGAATTGATCTGGGATCAATGAACATCAATGACTTCAACAAACGAGGACTCTTCTCCTTACACAACCATGATGTCATCCAATGGGTCATGATGTAGGGGTTTTGTATTGATTAGTTCTATGATTTTGAAGATTAATCAATATCACCCTTGTTATGATGCTAACATGAAGGGTGTGGGACGAACGAACAAGGCCCAAACCATCCACCACATTGATCTTTGTTACGTTCTTCATGGGAAACCAGAAAACATTGTGAAAAGATAAAATTGGATGCCACACAATGTTGAAATTATCCTAGGAGTCCTTTATGCACGTTCAGAAGAGAAAATAAACCTCCAGAGATCACTCGGTGGCCCGCAGAAGATCCGCCGGTAGCCAGCATCAGCCAGTTGTGGTTGAGGTGGGTGGTGCACCATCATGCTCTACGAAGGGGAGTCGGGGCATCAAGTCGTGACAGCAGCAGGGCATCCTAGTATTGGCTGGATGCATTGGCGGAAGGTGGTGTGCAGTCAAGCACTGCGGGGAGGTGGCTGCGGCTTCGATGCCGCGGGGGAAGGTGAAGGGGAACCGTGACCCACAGGTCCCACTGATTGGAAGGCGGTGCCACGTGGAACCACCATTACTAAAATCTGAATGGATTTTCAGCCATTTGGGAAGGTGGAGTGACCCCACCGTGCGGGTTGTCTAACCAGGTCAGACCAGACCCAAACCCTTTTTGGCCCAAATACGCATAAAATTCCATATTTGACAAACCATACATCTGTTTGGTGAACTGTCTGCAGTGATAGAATACTTGGAATAAGATTGTCCTTTTGAGATAATCCACCTAATTTTTGGAAAAAGTTGGAGAACATTCAAGTTGGATCGAAACTAAATCCAACTGGGCCCTCAGTACTAAAAGGCCTATAACTCTCAGACTGGGCATCCGAATGACGTGTCTTCTATTGCCTTGGAACCCTTATGACAAGACAGATCATTGGGTTTCATCTTCATAGACATAGTTTTGGTTGAAATTAGACCGATGGATTGAGTAGTGGATCCTACCAGAATGAAGTGTACTAAGTATGAGTATCCAACAATTGGTTAAGACATGAAGAATGAATAGTGATCCTATGTGGATCATCACCTAGCGATCATGTGTGTATCAGAACCTAGCGTTATTATGTGGATCAACACCTAGCGATCGTGTAGGGATCAGTTCTTAGCGATCCTGTGTGGATTAGAACAGATCGATCCTGTGTGGATCAACATCAGAACCATTGACAGAATAAGATGATCTAGCTTTATGAATAATCATTTGTATATCTGTACTTATGTTATAAGTAGTTTGATTTTAGTTTTTTGCTTTGTGCTTTTTGATTGATATCATGCTTTGTGGTTTTCTTTAGTTGAATGTTGAGAGACCTTCGGGGGTCTTGGGGTCCCTACTGGATATTGTTATACTCACCCCTTCATGAGCTTCTTGCACACCTTTTTGTATCTTGTGAAGATGAAGAGTAAATTAGATGAGACTATAGGAGCTAGGATTAGGTGTTATGTAGAGGTGACTGGTTGATGTGGAGTGCCATGGAGACGAGCTCTACCTACGCTCTACGTATGATCCTTGGTGGACGATCTCAGAAGTTGTTTTCTGTTGTACTTGTATCTTTTCAGGTGGGATTGTATTCCTACACCTTTACTTTTAGTATACACCTTTACTAATACAGATTTAATTAATGGTTTCATCTTTTTGTGTTCTTATAACATGTTTTTGTACAGGTTTTGAGGAAATTCCTTCCCGTTTTGGGGAAATGACTTTACGGTGCTAGTCGCCAACCCCTGGCCTTTGGAAGGTGGTATTGGGGTTGTCATTAAACATGCCTCAGGGGATGGGTCAGGACACATATAGTGTTATTAATTTATTTATTTTTATTCATAAATTATAATATAATGTTTAGGTGATAATAGACACATAGTATTTTAATAGTGTTATATAGTTAATTTAAACTTGTCGTTGTCTGTAAGGCAAGATATCGAAGAAATGAAATTATATAAAGAGAAAATTTTTATATAAGTCTCAGGATATTACACTATACCCCAATTAAAATGAATTTATCCCCAAAAAAGCATCATAATGATACAAAAAAATGAAGATAATTCTAACTCATTACATCCTTTGGTTCCTATGTAGCTTCCCAAAATTGGTTATTCCACCAAAAATCAATGAACATGTGAGGGGTCTTATTTCATAGAACTTTCTATCTTTGATCCAAAATCACTACCATTTTTTATTCATAATAATGAAATTACTCTAGGGGTATGACCTGTTGAGTAAATAAGGTTTTCCATAGGACTTTTCCATTCCCTCATTCATGGGCGAGATTGATAGGTCATCAAGGTTTCCTTATGAAATTACCATTCCACTTTTTTTGAAAATCACAAACACCTTTTCTTAATGAAAATTTCATTTTACCCTTATTTTACTTCCATAATGAAAATTTCCTTCCCAAAGGAAATTTACCCCTACCTTGTTTTCAATGTTCATATCAATATTTTTCTTATATATAAAAATCAGATTCATATCTAAAACCTCAGAATTATATAATACTTAGATATGAGGTATTCTGTTTAAGACTCCGAATTATGGATACTAACTCTAATGATGTTCCACTCCAAATTATGGATACAAACTCTAATGAAGTTCCACTCCAAATTCTGTATATGAAATCTCATGAAGTTCCACTCCGAATTTTGGATACAAACTTTCATAAAGTTCCACTCCTAATTCTAGATACGAACTATCATGAAGTTCCACTCATAATTTTGGATACAAACTCTTCAAATTCTGGATACGAACTCTCATAAAGTTCCACTCCGAATTCTGATTATGAACTTCTCTATGTTTTGACTCCGAGTTCTCTGAATTCAAACTCCGAACTCTGATGAAGTCTGACTCTAAAATTCTCATGATCATAGACTCAGAACATTTTAATTTCTAGATCCAACTTCTAGTGAAATAAAACTCCGAATTTCCTTGAAATTTAGACTCCCTATTTCTACAGAAATCAGGTTCCGAATTCCTAAAAAATAGAATCTAAATATTCTTAAGTTTATAGACTCCGAATTTATTTTAACTTCCATTCCGAACTTTAACCTTTTCCATTCAGAACATTCATTTTCTACTCCATTCTGAATATCAGTTTAGTTATGCTTATACTTGTTCTATTACAAAATGATGTTGTTCTTTCAGTTATTAACTAACCGTTGTTTGAGTGAAACATGTAAAGGTCCCTCCGAAATTCAAGGAAGAATATGACTATTTGAGGAGCGAGATGACTGTTGGAGATTCACCTATAAATAAGAACTCATTTTAACATGCTCAGTACTTTTTGGAACTTATTGAATTTTTGGAGAACAAAACTTCATGAAGTTATTTGTAGAGAGAGAGGCTCTTATCAACTCTCAAGCTTCGTGCAGAATGTTGAACGACTTGTTCAAACTTTTCCTTGTGCAGATTTGCTTCGTGCAACTTCGGTTGTTGTTGGGTACAATCGAGGGCTTTTGAGGATAGGATGACAAAGGTTACAACACCATGAAGTTGAGGGCTTCCTTGCAGAGGAAGACAGAGGTGCCAACAAACTGATAGTTGAGGGCTTACAGGGATAGCAAGAAAGACTCCGATCTTCATATCGAGAGCTTACCCTTGTATGGGTATGACATACTTTCTTGAAAGTATAAATCAAGGGACCTTTATCCAAGGTTGTTTGATACCCTTCTCCTTGGGATAAAAGACATATTACTTGTTACATGTTTTTGTTACAAGTTTTTCCGCTGCATTTTTTATTGTTGAGGAAAGTATACTTTCTTATACCTACTCATCCTTGTACTCTGATATAGTTAGATTCTATAGGCTTTAAGGTAGAATCTTAATATTTTTAACTTTTGTTATGATACATTTTCCGAATCACTTTTCTAGAATCTAGAAAGTCTTTAGCACTCATAGAGGTCTTGTGAATTATCCTGTTTAACCTTGTTAAACATTACTATAAAAAATTTCCTAAGGGAATTTCTAAAAGGGTACAATGAACCCCCCCTTTTATCTGAGAATCTGATTCTTATTTCGATCCTATGTTTGGTATTATAGAGTATATCATACTCAATCACATACCATCCTATCAATTGGTATTAGAGTAGGTTTCTGAAATACTTATATTCACATATATGTTTTCCTTTCTAGAGTAGTTTTTCTTCCTATGATAGACTTTCTTGAACCCTGAACTAATCTAACAATTGGTATCAGAGGATTTTTCTGAAATACTTATTTTCACATGTAAGTTTTACTTGCTCAAGTTATTATTCTTGCTAAGATAGAATTCTTTGAACCCTATACTAATCTAACAATTGGTATCAGAGCATTTGGTTCAACATGAATTAATCTGATGCTTAAAATTTGAAGGGAATTCTCGGAATTGAATTTTTTAGATTCATTTTTTTCAGATTCATATTTCTCGGAATAACATTTTTCAGATTCATATTTTTCGGATTCTTATTTTTAGGACTCATATAGTTTGGATTCACTTTTTCTTAGAGTTACAATATCTAATTTGTTTCTTAGGATATTTCCTCTAGTTTAAAAACTTATACTACTAACAAGTTTGTGTGACACTGATTTTCTTAAGAATTGCAGGATTACATGTTGGATCTATTGATAATATCAATCCAACCAGACCACCTATTTTTGATGGTAATGATTATGAATATTAGAGATATCGCATGAATACTTTCATTATCAACACTGGGGTTGAAATTTTTTTTATGCTTACTGGTGGATACAAGATCTATGATAAAGAATTAAGTGCCTTTACAAAACAAGAAAAGTATGATTACCAACTAAACTATAAGGTATGCAATAATTTACTTTGTTGAATGAATAGAAATATATATAGTCAAATTTTATCTTATAATGAAGAAACTTTTATATGGATGAAACATGAAGTTACTCACTTAGGATCTTCCAAAGTAATTGAGTCTAGAAGAGCCCAGCTTAGAGCCGAATATCATGGTTTCAGTTTTCCTTATGGTGAACCCATATGCAAGGTGCAAAAAAGATTCATGACTATAGTTAATAGTTTACAATCAATGGGTGAAAAAGGTTTGGATGATGAATCTCTTGTTGAAAATATTATTGACATCATGATGAATGAGTGGTAATATAAAAGGACTGCAATTGATGAGAATAGAAAGGTTACTCAGATTACCCTTGATGAGCTGTTTGGTACTCTTCTTTAGCATGATACTAGAATAAAGAGAGATGATGATATTGTGAAGAAGAAGAATAGAAATGGCAGTGTAACTTTTACTACTACTTCCAATCATATGAAATCCAAGACTCTAGAGAGAGTGACCAGATCTAAATCTAAGAATGTTATTATCCAATCCGAATCTAGTGGAAGTGAGTACTCAGAAAATGAATTAGAAAATCTTGCTCGATGGATGAACAAGATAGCTGGACAGAGGATCTTTCAATCCAAACACAAGAAGAAGAGAAGTAAAGACAAGAAATATATAGAAGTTACATATTATGAATTTAGAATAATAGGTCATATCAAACCCGATTTTCCCTTTTTGAAAAATAAGGAAAAGAAGGAATGGAATTTTGAAAGGAGCAAGAAGAAATTCTATCGTTCAAAGAACAAGAAAAGTCTTAAAGCTAATGCCTCTTGGAGTTCTAGCTATGGAGACTCTTTAGAAAGTGAATCATCTGAATATGATTCATCAGCTCAGAAGAATATGGGATTCATTTCTACCACTTCTTTCCCTAATACATATCTTATGGCCAAGGTACGCTTTGCCAAGGCTTTAAAAAATTTATCTCTTGATAAGAAATACTATTTGAAAAAGAGTACTTCTAATGAAGATACCTAATATTTAGAAAATGAATAACCTTCATATGATGAAGTATCTAGATTTTCCAAGTTACATGAAGCAACAAATTGGAAAATTTCAAAGAAATTAGACAAGGATAATACTAGGGATAAAATTATTACAAAATAGATTTCAGATATTTCTACAAATCTTAGAGATAAAGAAGAGCTTTTAGAAAAAATTTCTAAAGACCTTGTGAATGCAAATTTTGTTAAGGAAGATCCTTCTAAGGATCTTAAGAATGTTATTTTAGAGATAAAAGTTTTTGAGAAAAAATTTAACTCTAAGGAAATTATTCCTGAGGATAGGAATTTAGTCATCATACTAAAATCTAAAATATGTTCTCTTAAGAAGCACCTTGAAAAATTTACCTCTAGGAAGGAAAATTTTGATAATATGTATTCACAAATTAAACCTCAAGGAAACACTACTGAAGTAGGTTATACTCACCAAAAACCAATTTTCTAAAACAACTATATTGTTCCTTCTAGATCTCCTTTTTTCACTAAGTGTCAAAGTGGTGGGCATTAGAAGAAAAATTCCACCTTTAATAGAGTTCAATCTCTTGGGTTTCATAAAGTATATTTTTCTAAACAAATGTGTATACCCACAATTTTTTTTTCTAACAATTCCGGATCCAAGCATGTCTGGATTCTGAAAACCTGACTTTTTTTCTTATTTTCATGAAAATAGGGAATGTACCAACACCAATACTTGGTACATGGATAGTGAATGGTCCCAACATATGAATGGTAACAAAAACTATTTTTAAAAGATTATCAAGAAGAAAGGAGGGAAAGTAACTTTTAGAGATAATTCTCAGGGAGAAATTATTGGTATAGGTAACATCGTTCTTCTTGGGAAAATTTAGATTTCAATTTTTTTAAAGGTATTAAGCACATACTCACCAGCATAAGTCAATTATGTGATGAATGCTACCTTTTGAATTTTAGAAATGATATGTTCTTAGTACAAAATTCTAAGGTAGAGTTTATTATTTCTACTCATAGGAAATAGAATGTTTACACACTAAACATAGAAGACCTTAGGAGCCAAGACTTACCTTTTCCTACACTCTCCACTGCTGAAGCTGAATATGTAGTCGCTGGATGTTTTTGTGCTCAAGTGTTGTAGATGCAACACACACACACAGACTATGGTCGGAGTTTTACTAAGAGTCAAATTTTGTGTGATAACACAAGTTCCATTTCCCTTAGTAAAAACCCTACACATCACTCTCATGCAAAGCACATAGATATTAGACATCACTTTCTTAAAGATCACACACAAAAAGGAGATATCATTCTTCAATTTATCGGAACACAAGATCAACATGCTGATATTTTCTCAAAATCATTACCCTATGATAGATTTGAATACATGAATCCGAAGTTTGGAATTATAACCATGAGGTAATCTTCCTTCATTAACTTCTTGTTGAATAATTCTTTTTATATTAATAAACTCCTTTTCAGAGGGGGAGTAAATCTTCTTATAAGTGTTTTCATATTTTTTTATCATGATGTTTTCATAATTTTCATAATCATGGTTTCATATTTTTTGTAATGATGTTTTCATATTTTTCATAATGATGTTTTCATATTTTTCGTAATGGAATTTTTGGAACTGAAAATTTTCCTAATGATATATTTGGAACTGAAGCTTTCGCAATAGGAATTCTGCAGATCTTAAATTTTCGTAATAGAAATTTTCATACTGAAAATTTTTGTAATGGAAATTTTCTTAACTGAAATTTTCGTAATGGAATTTTTCATAATGGAAATTTTTGTAATGGAAATTTTCATAATGGAAATTGTCGTAATGGAAATTTTCATACTAAAAATTTTCATAATGAGAATTTTCGTAATGGGAATTTTTGTACTCGTAATTTTTGTAATCGAGGTTTGGTACTCAATGATTTTTTTGCGATAATTTTTTTGATCTTAAGTCTTTCGTAGTAATTTTTTCGTAATGAGTTTTTCATAGTCAAATTTTATTCAGGAATAATATCACCTATTACGAATATAATTCCTAGCCAATCCGAAAGGTATGACTTCCTTACTTAAGTTTTCGTAATCGTTTTTAGTTACTGGTAGTTTCTTATTCTATTAAAATTTCTCAGATTCCTTTCTTTTTAATCGGAACATTTTTCTTAAAACATCAAAAGATCGGATTCAAGGTTTCCTTGCGGGCATGTTTTCAATCTTCAGATCAGATCAGAGAGTTTTTTCAACCTTCAAATTGTTTTTTGAAGTTGAAAGGTCACCACTGTCGCCTATATAAAGTGGACCCAAAATGTTGTACCCCATTGATTTTCAAGCTCTTGCGTCTCAAAGATCTGCCTCAGTTCTTAAAGACCGTTCCGAATCTATCAGAATTCCTCGATTCAAAATGTCTGTAGAATCCACTTCTCAAGATATGTCTACCACGAAGACAATATCAAAATGGAAAGTATACAGGGAAAGGTTGGTCCATCCAAACCTTTTCAAGTATGATTCTATCATCTCTAAGAATATCATGTTTAATGGTTGGGAAGATGTATACATATATAATACAGGTGTTCAAGTCATGGTGTATCCGGAATTGCTCATAGAGTTCTATGAATCAGTTTTCCTCTTTGAGGAAGAGGGTAGAGAAAAATTCTTTTTTAAAAGTTATTGGAAGACCTACAAACTTACGTATAACAAGGCTGCAAGCTTGTTAGGGATGGAATACGAATGAGAAGATGAATTTTTCTCACACAAACTCCTGGATTTTCTAGGTAGTTTTGTTATTGTAGAGACCCGAAGCTTATCGTACATGGACGTTACATTACTTTTGCGGAATACTTAGTACATAACAAAAACACACACACAAGGATCGTAATAGTTTAGTGTCTTTGGAAACTCGGACTATAATCTTCTAATCGTGGTGAAATATCTTCAACATCTCCCATAAAGATCTTCTTTTTTTTTACCTAAAACCTTTCTTTATATCCTGGGGAAAAGAAAACATAAAAGGGTGAGCTCAAATGCTCAGTAAGGGTAAACAAAAGAAATATCAATCACATCATATACATAAGAACATAGCTTTTGGAAATCTTAACCTGCAAAAGAGAGCATAATATCATAACGTGGGATAAATCATAGAAGTGAAAATGAAATCATAACTTAAAACATTACTCATTGTGGCATACACACATAATCATAGAGAATCATTTCTTGTTAGTCAAGACTCATTGCCAAGACTATCTTAGTGGACAAAGTCCCTTTCTGAATCGAGTAATCCTCGTTTCAGTCCTGTTTCACTGAACCGGTATAACCTACCATTCCAGCCATGTCTATCTCATGAGATATAAAATCTTTACCCAATGCATTGGAGGGAGATATAGGTCCCACCCATCTCTTAATGATACCATTCTTATGTGTGCCACAAAATCATAAATCATACATCATTTCATAACCCATGTAATAAAATGGGATTCTTAAACAACATGACATCATAAAACCATTCATATAAGATAAAGGAATTCATAAACATAATTCCATCACAACATAGTCAAATCAATGTAAAAATATGGATAGAAACAGAACCCTTTATTATCTTAGATGGAAAATACTTTTGATAAAACACTTGAAATGAATTCTTGAGGAAAATATCCTTTCTTCTTTAAAATCAATTTCTTTTCACAAAACATCATGAAATTTTAAAAGAAAGATATTTTATTGAAAATAGTCATGAAATCTTTTAGAGGAAGCTTCATGAAAATAAGGCTTTATAAAACAGTATAAATCCGTTCGTGCCGTATAAGTTAAAAAAAACATTCTTCGTACTTTTGTCAGAAAAGTCAAAAAGTACCTCGTACGGAAAAACGACAAAAGATTCCTTTCATATTCTTTACTAAAAACTCACCTAAGGTTAAAATTGGATTTAAACTATTGAAAGTGGATGGAAACAATATTACATATTGAGGGAACATGGATGTGGATGATAAAATACACCCCAGTAAATACTTACGAATAAACAATCTCGGATAAAAATGAGATTGTGATATTTCCCTTACCTTAGGTCCGACTTGCTTTGTAAGTGTCCGAACCTCCTGTATAATGATTTAAATCATGTTATTGACTAATTCCAGAATCATACATATTGATATGATATCATATATGGTCATATTCTTAGCTTCTTGTTAGTAATATTTCATTGTTACTTGTTACTAGGGTCTTTATTGCCTTTTGTTCTTATGCGTGTTTTGCCGAATACATTCTTATTCTTCTTTTTAAGGTTATAGATACCTTATATCCAGAATGTAAAACATGATTTATATATAATATATATATTCATAATATACATATATATATAATATATTGATAATGGAATGAAATACACCGTTCATGGAGACGGTAGTCCGTACGTACGCATGAACGCTGTTTTCATTTCCTTATTGAATTGAATGGAATTAAGTAGATGACATACATATAAATATACATAAATCCAGTATCGTTATTATGTCATATATTTCATTAGTACTATTTAAATATACTTTATAATCATTCATGAATGGTTAATCATTGAGAATGAATCTCATCGCGTCGTGGAGACGGTATTCCGTACGTACGCACGAGCGATGATATCATTTCCATAAATATTGAATTGAATTGGAGTGGATTATACAATATATCAGAATCAATATGATGTTTTAATAACTATGTATAGTTATTCTTTACACCATTATACCCATCCATGTAAGGTGGTGGTGGAAAATAGATTATACCACGGCGTGGAGACGGTATTCCGTACGTACGCACGCGCGGTGATTTCTTTTTCCGTAGGATGGATAGATGGTGAAATAGGGTTGTTTCATACTTATAATAACATATCAGTATATGAGTGATACTGATGTTATTACTTCATAATGAAACAACCTAAGAAGAAGAAGTGGAAGAAGAAATAAAGATGAAAGAATTGGTAACGGTAATTACCTCTTCTTTGAAGTGCCTCTTTGAGACCTCTTCTTAGGGCACTAGAATTGGTCTTTGAGGAAGACCAGAACCTCTAGGATGTTGCTAGGGAAGTGGAGAAGGGATTTTGGCAGGGGTTGGCCGAGCTTGAGTGCTCAAATTGGTGTGAGGAGGAGGGGGAGGAGGTGTCCTTTTATAGGGGAGGAGAGGGGCACCTTAGGAATATCTCAAAATATTATTTTATATTAAAGTCAAAATAGGTTTATAATGGTTCCAAAGGGTCTTATTTCGAGGCTAAAGTGGGGATGGGTCGAAATCCTATCAACCAATAGAATTTAGACAAGTTTAGGATATTATTTTAACCTTATCAATTAGATTTAACTCTAAGTTAAATAATTTAACTTTTACCGTGTCTTTTTGTTTTCTTTCACTATATGGTTAATAAACTTACTATAACATGCCAAACGAACCCCAAATTGTTTATTATTAATATATATATCCTTATCTAAGTCATTTGGCCGAACCTTAGATTTTTAGGAATACAATAACAATTAATAATATAATATTTGATTTAAAAACTATTTTGTGTCAATTTTGACACTATTTGATATATGATTTTTTGTGAAAGTCATAACAGAATTAAATGTTCGAACCAAGTTGATTAAATCAACATTAATATATCATAGTAACCTAGAAAATTATTGGAATTCATAAAAAGTCTCAAATTACATTTATTTTGGTATTTATATTATCAATTTTGTCAATATTTCATTAATAAGATAATTACTGCATCATCTTTGTGTCATAAATAAATTAAATTATTTGATGTCTAAAAATTACAAATAAAATACCATCATGTAGGAAATATTTTTAGATTTCTAATGAATATTTACAATCGAATTTATCTTATGTATAACCCTATATTAAAAATGATTTACTTATTAAACTTTGATTTTAACTATTTTAACCCTTCTTTAAATAAATTAATAATAAATGTCCTAATCTAATCCAAGTGGGCCTAAATGGTCATATTTTATTCCTAAGTTTGTGTTTTGGTCGAATTACACTTGTCCAATAGAATTAGGACATGTGTTAGGGTAATAGTAATATCATATTTACCCTTAGTTACCCTATTTACTATTAACCGCGGTAAAAATAGTAAAAAGTTACTATTCACCAAAAAATTATTTTCATCTCATTGAACCACATTTTAGTCCTTGATATTAACCGTGTCTCTCGGATTTTTGAAATTCCATTCACAGAAGCGGCAAAATTAAGTTTTATGAAAAATTCAATTTTTTTAACTCCCACTTAGTAGTTTCACTATTCATCAAAAATTGATGTTTTTCAGAACAATGCCAAAATTTCATCCTAAGCTATATTTCATATTCCGAATTCAAAAATGAAATCCATTTTACCAAATTCATAACATAGAAGTTGCATTAATTAATTTTATAATTAAATCCCGCTGTTAAAACAAATAGCGTGTTTTTAAGAAACAATATCTATCAAAAGATTGACACTTGTTTATGTCTAGTTTAGATGTGAAATTACATCCAATGACCAACATTGTATTAAATTGTAAAAATATATTCTAAATATACTTTAAAACCACTCAAATTAATAATTTATCACTATTAATTACTTCGATTAAAGAAGTTGTTTTTAATTATAATTTAGTAATTTTTTCACTATTCATCAGAATATGAAAGTTATCCAAAAAGTACCAAAATTTCACCTTAGGCTAAATTCGATACTCCGAGTCCAAGAATGAAGTTCATTTTGAAAAATAAGATTTACAGAATTTTAAAAAGTGGTTATTACTATTCATAACGGCTAGTTTTAATAATATTTTAATAGCATATCGTTGTTTAGTGAAACTCGGTATTGCGTATTACACACGCTATCGAGGAAGGTCGCGATTGCGTGTAATGCAAGGCAAGTCAAGGATGCGTGTTGTGCAAGATCCTTTTGGTGTAGCGTACAACACAAGACATTAATAAAATTAAAAAGAATATTTTTTATAAAATCTTGGGCTGTTACAGTTATGGTAAAGGCCTTCCAATGTCTTGTACTTGATGATGTCAATACAACCAAAATTTATCACTTATCTTCTAAAAAATACGATTCTTTAGTTGTGGGTACAAGGTTTTTTGGTACCATGAAAGGGTGAAAAAGTTACTCTCAAGAAAAGTGATATATATTTCCTAAACTTTCTGGTAAATCTAAGGAAAATAAATCTGATGAGGTATGTACTTGTTACAATCAAGAACATCAACGATGGAAGTATTAGAGCCCAAATTATCATGTATCCTTCCATACATTCAAATATGATAGTTTGGTGTCTTGAGTCATGAAAGATTGCATGAAAATACAAGTCTCATAATTTTAAACTTATTCTTATTAGTGATGACACTATGAAAAGAATGAATATGGCTTTTTCTAAGGAGACAAAAGAGTTTTATGATCTGCCAGTGGAAGAGGCAGAAGTCAATCCGGAAATTGTGGAAAAGGCTGAGCCATCTAAGAAGGCCAGGAAGAAGAGAAAGCTGAAGGAAGTGGAGGAGAAAGACAATAATCCTAAAGCTAAGGAAGCTCAATCAACACCTACCAAACCGAGGAAACAGAAATCATATCCAGATGAGGTAGATCTCAAGGAAAAGAGGAAAGAAGGGGATCCACAATTCGTATTGGACCCTGCTGAAGCCAAGTATTTAAGAGAGAAGACTGCTGAATACCTTGAGAAGATAGAAAAAGAGAAGAATATTAAGAAGAAAATGTCTAATACTAAAGTTGTATAATATCTCTTGAAATCCGCAAAAGTTGCTTCCGAAAATATTCTAGTACCGAAAACATTCCTTTTCGAGGATTTACCTGAGACTCCGGGGAATAATTTCTTCACTCGAGAAAAATTTAAAGAGAAAGAAGTTGTTGAAGAAGTAGAAGAAGAAGTTGTTGAAGAAATAAAAGAAGAAGAGGAGGAAGTAGAAGAAGAAGTACAAGAAGAAAGTGGTGATTTAGATGATCTCATTAAACAAGTTGAAGAATATCATGATAAGGAAAATCCATCAGAACATTTACCACTCCGAACATCTGGAGCCGAGCCCTCAAAGCTTGTCAATCCAAGAAAGGGAGATGAGAAAGATGGTAAGAAATATGAAGACAAGGAAGAAGATAAAGAGAATGAATTATCTTTGGAAGAAAGCTATGAGAAGCACTTTGTTGAGGAAGGAGCAGAGAAGGAAAAACCTGATGAAGACAAAATTGTTCAACTATGTGAAAGCGAGGAAGAATCTCTTGATGATGGAGAAATTATGAAATTTGATAAGGGTAAGAAAGTTCTTATGGACACCCTAATGAATGATATCATAATCAATAAGAATGTTGGAGGCTATTCAAAAATAAATCTTGTTGAAATTAAAGAAGAAAAATCTCTGAGCAAGATATCTGATTTAGAGTCATCTGCCTGGGACACGATTTTGTTGTTGAGTCTCTGAAGAAGTTGTTGGATAGAATTCTGATCGTTCCTACAATTGATTCCAGGTGTGAAATGTTTTAGCACATCTTAAATCAGAATTTATAATCCTTATCCATAATTATGGATAAATGTGTGAAGATTGAGGTAGATCATAAAAATTTACTTATCAATTGTGAGGTCCACAGAAAATCAGGCATTAAAATGACTTTATGGTCAATGAAAATTGATGATTATTTGAAAGAGCTTGATACATTTTAGAATGATGTAAACAAAGCTTTTGATACCGAGGATTCCCAGATGAAGAATCATCAGGAGAAGTTGAACCTTATGAAAAATAATTGGAATCAACAGGTGAAGGATCTAAATGGAAAGCTTAACTCTGCTGCTCAAAGCTGGAAATGGGATAGAGATAACCAGATTGAGATCGAAGAGAAGTTTTCAAAGAAGGATGAAGATCTTAAGGCTCAGGCTGATCTACTGAGGGCTCAAGATGACAGGATTAAAGCTTTAGAAAAGAAAGCTGAGGAGGACCACAAAGACATAAAGAAACTAAAAACCCTTCTAAAGAAGCTAATACCTAACAAAAAAAAGACAAATAGACCATTCTGATCTTTTGTTGTACTGTTTTTTCCCTTGTACTAATACTTCCAATTCTAATGAAAACATTGTTTTCTTGTATTATTTGTATGTATTTACTAATGTTTCAAGTACTTTACTGTTTTTTCCATTCCCTTAAATTATTTTTGAAAATCACAAAGTGGGAGAAGGAAAAAGTACTCAAAAGGGAGAAGGAAAAATCTAAAAGGGAGAAGAAAAATTTCTAAGTTAAGAAGAACTATCCTTAAGTAAGGGGGAGTTCCCATTATGAATTCTTCATTCAAATGAAATCTCTCATTCCAGAAATCTATAATATGATCCTTAGTGTTTCAAATTCTATGGTGGAGTTAGTTGTATTCACCATAAATCATATACAAAAGGAGATAAGGTTTAATTACAAGTCTAGAAATTTCTTCTAAGTGTTTACATTATTTTTCATAAGTATTTTTTTTTCAAAAAGGGGGAGATTGTTGAGTCAATAAGGTTTTCCTTATGACTTTTTCCATTCCTTCATTCATGGGGGAGATTGATAAGTCATCAAGGATTCCTTATGACTTTACCATTCCTCTTGTTTTGAAAATCACAAACACATTTTCTTAAAGAAAATTTCATTTTACCGCTGTTTTACTTCCATAATGAAAATTTCCTTCCAAAAGGAAATTTACCCCTACATTGTTTTCATTGTTCATATAAATAATTTTCTTATGTATAAAAATCGGATTCATATCTAAAACCTCGGAATTGTATAATACATAGATATGAAGTATTCTGTTTAAGACTCCGAATTATGGATACAAACTCTAATGAAGTTCCACTCCAAATTCTGGATACGAACTCTAATGAAGTTCAACTCAAAATTCTGGAAATGAACTCTAATGAAGTTCCACTCCGAATTCTGGATACGAAATCCCATGAAGTTCCACTCCGAATTCTGGATACGAACTCCCATGAAGTTCCACTTCGAATTCTGGATACGAACTCTCATGAAGTTCCAATCTGAATTCTGGATACGAAGTCTTCGAATTCTGGATATGAACTCTCATAAAGTTCCACTCCAAATTCTGACTACAAACCTCTCTAATTTCTGTCTCCGAGTTCTCTGAATTCAAACTTAGAACTCTAATGAGGTCTGACTCCGAATTCTCATGAGCTTAGACCCTGAACTTTGTAAGTTCTGGATCCAAATTCTAGTGAAATCAAACTCCAAATTTCCATGAAATTCAGACTTCATGTTTCTACAGAATTCAGGTTCTGAATTCCTACAAAATAGAATCTGAATATTCTTTTTTTTATAGACTCTGAATTTATTTTAACTTCCATTTTGAACATTAACCTTTTACATTCTGAACATTAATTTTCTACTCCATTCTGAATATCATTTTAGTTACGCTTATACTTGTTCTATTACAAAATGATGTCGTGCTTTCAGTTATTAACTAACCATTGTTTGAGTGACACATATTCAAGTCCCTCTGAAATTCAAGGAAGAATATGACCATTGGAGGAGGGAGCCGACCGTTGGAGCTTCACCTATAAATAGAAGATCATTTGAAAATGCAGAGTAATTTTGGAAGTTTTGGAATTTTTGGTGATCAGAACTTCCTGAAGTGATTTCTAGAGAGAGAGAGGCTCTTATCAACTCTCATGCTTCGTGAAAAATGTTTGAACAGCTTGTCAAACTTGGAGTTGTGCATATTTTCTTCGTGCGACTCTGGTTCTTACTTTGTACAATCGAGGGATTCCGGGGATAGGAAGACAGAGGTTACAACACCTTGACGTTGAGGGCTTCCTTGCTGAGGAATATAGAGGTGCCGAATATCTTATAGTTGAGGGCTTGCGGGGATATCAAGACAGACTCTGATCTTTGTATCAAGGGCTTACCCTGGTGTGGGTAAGACAGACTTTCTTGAAAGTGTAAATCAAGGGACCTTTATCCATGGTTGTTGGATACCCTTCTCTTTGGGTTAGAAGACTTATTACTTGTTACTTGTTTTTGTTACAAGTTTTTCTGCTGCATTTTGTATTGTTTAGGAAAGTATAATTTCTTATACTTCCTCATCCTTGTACACTGGTAGAGTTAGATTCTATATGCTTTAAGGTAGAATCTTAATATTTGTAACTTTTGTTAAGTTTCATTTTCGGAATCACTTTTCCAGAATCTAGAAATTCTTTAGTACTCATAGAGGTCTTGTGAATTATCCTGTTTAACCTTGTTTAACATAACCTTCCAAAAAACATCCTATGGAAATTTTTAAAAGGTTACAATTCACACCCCAACTTGTAAATGAGAATCTCATTCTTATTTCGATCCTATGTTTGGTATTATAGAGTATATCATACTAAATCACATACCATCCTAACATGACCTCTTTGTTTAATTCATGTGATGGATAAAGTATATACTTCCTCAGTAGGGGTACATAGAACAAATCATTAACTTGATCGAGATTTAGTGGAAGCAAAAATTTATATGAACCCTTCCCAATAGGATCAATAATTTTAAAAGGGAAATATAAATAGGGATTATGTTTCCCTTATTTTCAATTCCAATCTCCCAATTCTAGGTAGATATTCATAGGAATACCATGTAAAAAATTCAATGTCTAGATCTTTCCGATGATTGTTGGTACAATATTTTATTGAATCTGATCTACTCTTATGTATTGTTGAATGGATCTTAGATTTCTTTCATTTCCCCAACTAGATCTGGTCTCAATAGATTTATTTCTCTATCTTCATTCCATCTTGATGAATATATGAACTTCTTACCATAGAGGTCTTCATAGGGATCTATCTAAATGATGGAGTTAATTATATTATTATAATAAAATTCCTCCAAAAGAATTTGTTGATCCCAAACACCTTTTAAATACATATAGAAGGATCTCATCATTTATTCTAGAGTTTCAATTGTTCTCTCATGTTGAAATTTTTTCTGAGGATGATAAGCATTACTGATATGTAACAATTTATCTAGAGAATACTAAAGAAATATCTAAAGTGTTGAGGTAAAACATGGATCCCCATCAGCTATAATTGATAGTGGCACACCATGCAATCGTACCACATATTTAATTTATAACTGAGTAAGTTGATCAAGATATAAACCATATCAAATGGATGTAAAATGTCATGAATTCAAGAGGTGATCAACTAATAACCAAATTTAATTATTCCATTTAGAAGTTTTTGGGTTTCCAATGGAAAAAATAGATGGTGTTGTTTTCCTATTTCCTCTCTGGTATGGGAAATGGTTATAAAATCCGATTAGAATTTTTTCTCTAATTCTTACCTTGTTGAAAAACCAATCACTAAGATACAAACATTGGAATATCTCACTTCATTCTATCCCATGGAAACAATTCATTAAAATCTCTATACATATTCATACATTCAGGACGGATAGTGAATGAAGAACTATGAGCTTCATCCATCAGATCCTTCATCAAATCTAGTATAAAAGTAGAACATACATGGTTCTTGAAACTTATTTTTTCATCACAATCATGGTTGAACTCAAGAACATTTCTCCCCAGATTTTGTAGCTCTAAACATTTCTTGAACACCTCTGTAATATTAACATGGATAGATGGTTGAACACTCTTTTGAGAAAGAGAGTATTTCTCCCCTTACTTCATGATTTCAGGATCAATCTATTTAATTTTCATAAACATTGTTTCCTTTTTCATCCTCATAAAAGATAAGTTACCATGATCCTTTCGACTCATAGCATCTTACACCTTGTTCTCTTTACTAGGGATATAATGTATTGTGTATTCATAACAATTAATAAGTTCCAACCATCTTCTTTGGAGAGTGTTAAATTATAATTAGGGAAAATATAACGTAACTTTTTATGATTAGTGTATATGTCTTACTTTTTTCCATAGAAATAATTATATCATATCACTAACGAAATAAATAACCACATATAACTAAAAATCATGAGTTGGGTAATTTTTTTCATCGTACATTAATTTTCATGAGGGATAAGAAATAACCATATCATTCTATATGAGGACGAATCCATATCCCTTAATTGATGAATCACTATAGATGAAAATACCTTTTCCACAGTAGGGTAGTGTAAGAATAAATTCACTATCTATCATACTCTTCAATTATATAAAAAATTCCTCACATTTATCATTCTAAAGAAACTTGGCTCCCTTCTAAGTTGACTTGTGGAGTGTATTCGATAGTAATAAAAAATTATCTAGAGAGCATAGATAATATCCATCCAAACCGCAAAATATACAAATCATATCTATAGTGTTTGTCTTCGGATAATGTTCAATAAATTCTATATTTTACGGGTCTACTAATAAACCCTCACATGAGATTATATGATCCAATAATAAATATTTCCAAACCCAAAATTGTCACATGGTATATTTTTTATAAATCGTATCATTCAGTAGGGTATTCATTATTTTTAAGAAAAGATCTTCAATATCTTCATTTTTATTTGAATATAAAAGAATATCATCTATAAGGATTTCCCGAAACCACTCCAGGTAATATATAAATAATATATTCATTAAATCCATGAAGATAACATGGGTATTAGTAATACCTAATTAAATAACTATAAATTCATAGTGTCCATACTATATATGAAATAATATATTGGTTATATCAACATTATTGATCATCAATTAATGATATCCAAAACAAAGATAAATCAAGAAAAAGAAATGAGATAAGCTCATTTAACCACAAAATTCATCAATACAGGGCAGAGGAAAATTTTTCTTGATAGAGATATTGTAATTTTCTTGATAATAAATGAAGAGTTTCATTGATACATCATTATTCTTTAAATATTAACAAATTAACCCTAATGTGAAACTATTTTCTGAATGAATCCCTTGTCAAGACACCCCTAGAGTAGTTTCTTCAATTCATACTACTAAATTTGGGACATTCTATATGGAATATTGGAAATAGGTATAGTACCAGGTTTGAGTTCTATTAAAAACTCAAATTTAAGGTTAAGTGAAAGTCTATGAAACTCTTATAGAATTACATCCACAAACTCCCACACAATTGTAATATCTTTTAAGTTGAGTTTCTCCCCATCCATTTGAAAAAAAACCTCTTTTTAATGGGAATAATGAACCATATGATGGATGTAATTTCTATAGGAGTTAATTTTTGTTATCATATTGATAGGAAATAATAGTTTGGTTTATAATATCAAATGTAACATCACTTCCTTAGAAACTTATACGGGATTTATGTAATGAAATACAACTTATCCACCAAATAACATCAAATTCAACTAGAGTAATAACGATAAGATTATAAAAACAAATTCTCACAAACATCAACCAGAGAAGAATCATACACATTGGATGTGATCATCATACCATTAGAGGTTTTTAATGACTAATCAACATATAATTTTTAATTTTTCACAGTAATACCCATAGAAATGTATTTATATATGAAAGAGTGGGTATATATGGAATCAAATAAGACAATACTCGTACTAGAGTGGATGTTAAGTATACATTTTACCATGTTGTTGTCATACCCATCATTAGAAATAGTGATCACATTATCTTTTCCTTTATCTCTAGTCTTAAGTGGTTTTTGATGTTGTTATAATCAGTAACCTTTTCATTTAGATATTTTTTATTTAAATGACTATACTCTTTTCATTTAAAACACTAGAGTGTGGGTGGTGAATTCTATGGATATTTCAATTTATTTTTATCATTAGCTAACTTCTTCCCATCACTTCACTATTCGTCCACCCAATGACCTTCTTTTCCACACTTGAAACTTTTTCCAGTTACCTTAAAACAATTTTCCCCATGTTTCCTTCACACTACAAGTATAAATGAAAGATCATATTTGTCTCTCTAAGGTATTAATATTTAATTTGAATTAAATTTATATTCTATTATCAAAACCATGTTATTTATCAGTATTTCTAATATCCATCTCCAACATATGAGAAAATTAAAAAATATCTTCAAAAATATTGAAGTCCATTATATTAGCACCATAAAATGATTAAGTTTAAAGACACTGAAGAATAAATCGATCTTTCTTTAAGGTTTTTCGATAATACTGGAATATTACCTCTAATGCCTTGTGAAATTTTCCTCATAGGTTCCAAAAGATTCATGATCCTTATATTTTATCTGAAGTTATTTGTTATATATTTTGTTATGATGAATATGATGAAATTAATTCCTGAGAAATAATCTATTAATGTCCATCCACTCCATGGAGTTAATTTAATAATGTTCAGTTGAGTTCTTCATTAGATTCCACCAATAATTTTCTACTCTTTACAAATCATAAATAACTAGAAAATCTTTCTCATGTTTTGAACACTGAAGAATAGAAAATATATTTTCAATGGTACTAATCCATTGCTAAGTGAAAATTGGATTAGTGTACCCACTAAAATAAGGTGAACATTGAATAAATAAGGATTTGAAATTACATTATTCCATCGTTTTCTCATTATGAAGCTTATCATGATTCGTTTCTTGATAAAGTTGTGTGATTATAATAACAATATTTTTTATTCCACATCGGATAACATTCAATTTCAAATGAGGGAAATCATTTCATTTTCCACTTCATTTAGAATTAACACGATTCCGTTGGGTTCTAAAAATTAACTAAATCCAAAAATCATAGTGTGTCAGAAACAAAAATAAGAGGGAAAACTAAAAAAATTATTTATAGGATGATTAAATCATGATCGTGGCACCTTATTCTATGACACATTAGGTTTAACAAAATTAATTCATGATCATTAAAAAAACATAATGATTTCATCCTATAATCAAACTTATCCCTAGAGTTTTTACTAATGATTTCCCATCCTAGTTTCCAAAGGTTAATAAAACCTTTATCTTAGACCAACAACAGTGACCCATATATTTAATACATATATAATACATCTTAGTAGATAAATATTAATTACATAAAATAACGATCAATGAAAGATTCATGTAGGTATGGTTCCATTCAAACTTTTTAACATAAAAAACTAGTTTATAAAATATCAATATTGTTGTACAATTATTTTTTGATAATTAGAACCATTTTTAGACATATAATACTTAATGGATTTCATCATAACATGTGGAAATTGAATATATGAAAGGTTGATTTCAGATTCTTTGTAAGGGAAAATGAGGATGAAATGAATAATCAAATAAGTATAACCTGATAATAAGGGAATAAAAACCTGATATTAATATTTTCAAAACAAAAACTACATATATAATATCACAAAATTATGAAATTACATAAATATTAAAATTTCTTAAGTCATGAAACATAATAGAATCAAGAAACATGAACCTTGTAAGATTAACATGGGTAGAAGAAATTGATTTTTGGAATACACATGAGAATAAAAAACAATTTACTTAGTATTCAAGGATCATTAGAAAGGATATCATCATGGAATAGTTTTACACCGCAAACTATCTTAGTAGTCAAAGTTCACTCCTAATAATATCATAGAAGTCATTATTCCTTACTGAATTTGGTTCAATCCCCATTCCAATCTTATTTATCTCATGAGATATCAATATTAACCATTTGAATTGGAGGGATATATATTTCCCTCCCATTAAATAATAAAACTGTTACATATGCATGGTATAAGATCATAAAAAATTCATCAAATCCTAACCATTGAAAAGAAAAGGGTCTCATAAAAAATTCATCATAGCACAACCCATGTAAAAGAAATCAGATTCATAATCATTTCATAATTTAATCATAAACATAAATGATACAGAGGAAAATAAATATGATATACTTGGATAATATCTCTAGTAAAGCTTATGTAACATCAAAATATGTAATTGTTGATGGAAAATGTTTTTTAAAAATCACTTGTAATAATTTTTGTTAAAAATATCGTTTCGATTATAAAATCGCTTTCTTTTAAAAATACGTACAATTATAATGGAAAAATTTTTCTTTAAAAAAATCTATGGAAAATTGTAAATTAATATTCACATAAAAAATTAGTTATGGAAGTGGAAAAATGGAATTATGGTATAAATTTAAAAAATCACTCCTTATATATTTTTGTTGGAAATGTCTAAAAGCACCACACCTGGAAAATGATAAAAATATTCTTTGAAATTTCTTTGTGAAATGTCAAACAAGGTTTAAAAAGAACATAGAAAATAATAGAATAAGTGTGAAACCCATATTTAAATCATTTTTAGAAAACATGAATATGTAAGAAAAATTTTTCCTAGTGGGAAAATAAACATAAAAAATCAGAAATATTGATGAAATTATGAAATAAAACACTTACCATAAGTTCACCTAACAAAGAAAACTCTCTAAAATCATTTATAATAAAATTATTTTTTTATAATAATATACCACATACTTTTTCATACTTATAATATCATATATTAGCCACTTATATCATTTTCACACCCCAATGTATCATTAATTCTTTATTAAAAGTTTTATTTCTAGGTACTAATAGTTTCATTTATCGTGAGTATATCTGTTTGGTAGTTCTGGTCATTGAACATTTATCTTGGTTAAATATTATCTATTATAGTTATCATGACAAAAATATAATATATATTCATTATATACATACTAATATTCATCCATATAATTTTGAGATAGATACATGAATTACAATGTTCATGGAGATGGTAGGTCATATGTAAGCATAAACATAGATGTCATTTTTCAACGGATCAAATGAAAGATGGTTAATATTAATTATAATTTATATGGAAATTTTAAGTTCATATATATTATACATATAAATAAAATTATCCCTTATTACTATCCACATAAAGTATAAATGAAAAAAATGAATCACATCACTTTATGGAGGAGGTAATTTTCAATACACACCAACGCTGTTATCGTTTCCCGTAGGATTGGATGGTATGTCGTTAGATGTGATACTATAATTCAAGAAGTATAATTATGTCCTAAATATAATATATTTAAATTAAACACATTATAATACACATACAAAAAATATTTTTATTAAAAATTAATTGTATCTCTATGTTGAGACGGTCAAATATAGAGTTTTTTGTGCATTCTAAAATAATTTTTTAAATGTATGAAAGTTTTAATTTGAATTGGAAAGTTAATAGGGGTGATTATACCTTTATAATTTATTGAAAGGTATCAGACCACCACCACTTCCCAGGATCAATGACATGGAAATGTCTAGTGGCGGATGACCGCCTTTTTCTTAGGAAAGTGAGAGGCAGTGGGGATATTCCGACTTTCGCCAAATGTAAAGGTTAATGGATCCCCCTGCCACTTTTCCTTTGAGTATTTATAAAAGGTAATGATCATATCCTCCTCACATATAATTTACCTCATCTCTCCACATTCTAGACCTTCTCTCTCTAAAATAATCCTTCTTTATGTGCAGTGGTTTCAGTGTCCTAAAAGAATCCCTATTTTTTGTAAAGCATCATTTAGAGGTATTTTTTATTATTTAATAAAAAAATTTATTTATTTCATTGAATTATTTTAGTTCATTAAAAATATGTTATTTATTAAGTATTTCAGTTAGTTATATATAGTTTAGAAATAATAGTTATTACTAGTAATGATTAAGTATCAATTAACTAATTAATAACATAGGATTAAAGAATGATTATATATAATATTATCTAACAATAATTAACTAATTAATATCATATGATTAAATAAATATTAATTCACAATTAATTAAAGATTATGTAATGTTTAAATAATTATTGCATAATGTTTAAATAATTATTTATTAATGATTAACCAGTGATTAAGTATTAATTAAATTTTGATTAAATTATGATTAAGCAATGATAAAAGATTGAATAAGGAATGAATAAAGTGGTAATGATTTAAGTAAAGAATAACAGTGATTAAATAATGATTAAATAATGATTAAATATTTATTAACTAATTATTAAAGGGATTATTAAAGAATTATTTAAGAATTATTAACTAATGATTAACTAATGGTTAAGCAATGGTGAACTAATGAATGAATATTGATTATGTAATGATTAAGTATTGATTCAATAATGATTAAGGAATGACTAAATAGTGATTAAATAATGATAAAATAATGATTATGAAATGAATAGAGAATCATTTACTAATGATTAACCAATGATTAATTAATGATTAATGAATAAATAAGGGATGATTAAAGAATGATTAAGGGATGACTAATAAATGATTAAAGAATGATTAAGTAATTATTAAGGAATGATTAAATAATGATTAAATAATGTTTAACTAATTATTAACCAATTATTAACTAATGGTTATTTAGTGATTAACTGATGATTAACTAATGGTTAAGCAATAAAAAACTAATGATTAAATAATTCTTAACAAATGATTAAATAATGATTAAATAATAATTATATAATGATTAATAAATGATTAACCAATGATTATCTTTGGATTGACATGGAATAAATATAGGATGAAAGATGAAAATATGGATTCAAAAAGGGTTAAATACACATATGATTTGTTATTCCTGTGATTTAGAAGATTCATCCCTTATTGCACACGTATTTTTTTAATGTTGATGAATATTTTTTAGATTATTAACATTATTTTTATAAATCATTTGACCTATATTTAGTAAAGTTAAAAATTTTAATACAAAATATTAGTGTCATCTCTTAGGATATAATAAAACATTCTAAAAATTTGGTTTTATAAATATTATGTGGTTATAGAAGAAATAAAATCTATTTATGGATACTACAAGTGAATGTGGATCTAGAATAGAAGTACAAAGGAGTAACGAATCTAACAAGGTGTGTTGGGCCTGACTTGGCATAACCCGATACATGGAAAGTAGAATTTCTACACACCTGGTTTGACACTATTGGGGGATACACTTTAGATGATTTATATTTTTAAATATACTACTGAACTATCTTTATTAAGATTAAAAATTTTACTATAAAACATTAGTATCACATTTTTGGATATAAGAATATGCTTTTAAAATTTTAGTACTATAAATATTATATGATCAACCTTCATTGTCAATAGTATTCGGAGAATGTTTTGGAAACTGAGGTAAAAAAGAAGATAAAACACTTAATCAGTTTATTTATCAATGAAAAAATGAATGTTATGATCATATAAAGTGAAATGGGAAAGAAAAAACAAATTAAATAACACCTGAATGATTTAAAAAATATAAGAAAGATTGTGAAATTTTTCCAGAGAATAGATTTTGGATGAGATGAGTGTGGATTCATAAGTGAAGTAAAATCTAGGTTATTTTCAAGTGGTAGTTTAATAACATATTCTAAGGAGATGTACATAAATTTTTAATTTTTAAAATCTTTTTTCCTTATAATAACATCTAATATAACATCTAAGATATATTATTATATGTATTAAAGATTATGAAAATTCAAAATTTATATACATCTCTTTGGAAGATGTTATTAAGATACCAATTGAAAATAAGCCATATTTTTCTTCACTTCCGATGTTAGGCTCCTCTCATCCAAACTCCGTTCTTTTGAAAAATTAAAAAGTGTTTATTATATATTATAAATAATTCATGTTTAATTTAATGTGTTTGTACTTTTCTATTTCACTTTATATGATCACAATTATCATTTTATCATTGATAAATAAACTGATTTGGTGTTTCCTCTTCTTTTTACCATAGTTTACAAAATATTATGTGACTTATTTTCTAATTAACATTTATATAATGAAATATTTGTATCATTTTTAGGATACTAAAATATTTTCTAAAATTTCAGTATCATAATGATTATATGGTCAAACCTCATTGTTAATATTATTTGAACTATCAGAATCTTGATCAAAATAAATTTTTAATGTAGAGAGTCATGTTTTCCTATCTATACTGCTTTTGAGAGGCTATTCAAACCAAGAAAGGAACTTCTTATAGCACACAACCAGCATCAAAGGTTAGGACACTTGATTGTGTGACTCTAAGTACACAAGGGAAAGTATCTTATACATTGTTTTCTGATGAGGAGTGGGTATAAGTAATAAATTCATTTTCCTAGTTTTCATATGGTTCCATGATGTATTTATATTTGAGGTTTATACTGTACAACTACAACATTAAATTGTACAAAGTCATAGAATTATGAGAGTAGATGAAGAATGTATACCCCAAGAATATGAGGCTCCACCCTATGATAAAAGAGAGGAAAAGATAGATGATATCACAGATATTCATGAAAATCCAACTTCCAATGAGGATTTTGTTAATGATGGAATAGACAGAGACAATAGTACCAATAATGAGGTAAGACACATGTTGGTGAGGAAATTTCTTGAAATGCAATTGTTATACAACATCCTTGACTGATAATAAATCATCCACCACTCTTTTCATCTTGTTTGGAAGAAATTTTACATTTTCATGAAATTGATTGCAATTTTCTCACACCTTCAACTAAGTTTACTAGAGTTTTAGTGAATAGGTTTAGTGAGCTGGTAGAATGATTATATATTAGAAGGGATTGATTATGTAAATATGCATTGAGAAATATGATAAAAATATTTCATATAGAGAGACACTATAGAAATTTAGTTCATGGATCATTCAATAAAAAATACATCATATTGTGAGAAAAGTATGGGGATGATTGTACATTTCACTTGAGGGAGATTCTAGTCATTTCGTTTTGAGTTTGGTGAATTCTAAAGATTAAGATGGCTCATACTTATGATCATACAAACCTGACACAATATCATACATCATTGGATACTGATTCTGATTCATCTATTTTCATTGAGATGATTATGACCTTCAAATATATTCCAATAGCCCTTGTGAAAGAGAGGACACGACAAACCTTCATTTATAATATTTCCAATAATAAGGCATGGATTGTGAAACTGAAGGCAATTGTGAAGGTCTATGGTGATTGGGATGAATCATATCGAGTTTTTCCACAATTGATAGCCGTACTAAGACAGAAAGACCATGTTTTCTTCCATATTCATATAAACAAACTTTTGTAATAGGATATCTGACTCTATCCATCTCTTGTTCAATTCCATCGGTTGTTCTGGGAGTTCCTCCTTTGTATTTCCACATTTTTTTTCATTAAATAGTTCATATAGATTGATGAAACATTTCTATATGGAAAATATCAGGGAGTATTGTTGATTACGGCATCCCAAGATTGAAACGGTTCACCTCTTCTACTGGATGTCTTCATTATGGAGAAGGAAAATGATGAATCATGGTGTTGGTTTTTGGCATATATCAGTAACCATTTCACCTGTATTTAGGGAGTATGTTTGATATCTAATCACAATCAGGAATTCAATGATGTAATCAATTCCAACCCCGATACATGGAGACCCAAAAATTCACATCATCAATTTTGTATCAAACACATTACTAGTAATGGATAACAAATATTCCATAAAAAACCTATGATGAAGGAAATCATGAGTGTTCATATGAAATGTCTTTGTTTTTTCACTATTTATATGTTGGGCTAAAATCAATATATAAATATTATGGTCACTTGTATTTATCATATGATCTGGATCAACAGACATTTGAAGAATGTTTCAAAAAAATCTACAATTCTAATTAAGAAGTTTATGATTATACGATGCAGATTCAAAAAGAAAAATGGATATTTGAAAATGAAGAGGGGAAGAGGTTCCAACACATGACCATAAATATTATGGAGTGAATAAATGGTGTATTCAAGGGGATTCTAATGTTACCTATAATTTCCTTAGTTTAAGAGACATGTTATCATTATGTAAAGTACTTTGATGACAGAAAAAACTATCCTTAGATGAGATTAAGTAGGGGATAAGGCATGGAAGGAAGTTTCAATGAGATATTGAAAAGAACATTGAAGAAGATTTTATTTACTTAGGGTACATTTTCTACATAGAATAATCCCAATTTTATGTTCAAGAGAGTATGAACCCCATCACAAGTTACAGTAGTAAAAAAGTTAGTATTACTCGAAGTGAGGAAATGGTAATGTGGAAATGTCTAGGAATTACAGTTTCCATGCACACACTCCGTTGAAACATATTCCTCTATAAACATATCATGGTAAGCATATGTTGATCCAGTTTACCAGCTGCACAATATTTCTAACTATTATATTGCATTATAGATGACTACTAAAGGGTTTCAATTTTTCCAATGCTGGAAGACTAGTTGATATTGATAGCTAACATCAAAAGGTTGTGCAAATGAGGGATACCAATGTCTGATAGGATGAAGAATTATATGGATGTCTAGAAGGATGTAGAATGAGATGGATTATCCTCAAGAATAAGGGAAACATTTGAGATGTATATAGGACATCAGTAAGGTCATAACTAGAAATGATGACCTAACATTACTAGATTGAGTTTACACTCTCATCCACAATGATTAATTATCTCCAATGTGATCTTCTCATATTGTTAATTATATGGTGTTAATATAAAATCATTCATTTAGTAGAATTTTATTTCATTTCTGAATAGTTTTACTAGAAAATAATAATAATAATTTCATATTCACATTAAAATAAATATAATAATTTTATGTGAGGTGACATGAAAGTAAAATCAATCTATCTAGGGCTAAACAATAAAGAAAGCATGTGGTTAAATGCTAAGGAAACATGGCATCCGTGAAACATCATACATAAATTTCAAAGAAAACCATTTTATAATAAAATTTTAGACGAAAACGAGAAATATTATATAAATATAAATATATAAAACCATTCTTACAAAATACCCTTTCCTAGGTAAAAATATATCTCAAAAAAATTTAGAAATATGCGTTACGAAACCTGAATACATGCCCATTCCTTTCGGTAAATAACATTTCATAAAACAATTTGAATAAACATGTTAGGTATTACATTTTTTTCGGTCATGACACTCTATTAAACATAATTTTATATTTATATTTTATACTGAAGACTTATTTCAATTTTTTATATAGAGGTAGGACAATATACTAATCCCTGAGTAGGCTATGTATGTTTCCTACATCGTGATAGAGGGTCATCTAGTTTGACAGATCAAGGTGTGTCGAGCACACCATCATCGTCACATACTGACTCTAGCCACCATTATACCATTCCTCCGTCATGTTGTCTTCTATGAAATTACAATATCCAATTTCACATTCAATGACCATCACCTTCTTACTACCCTCCTAGAGAGGTGGATACTAGAGACACACACATTCCTCCTATCTGATAGAGAGATGACCATCAACATCAAGGATGTGGCAGTCCTACTTGGTCTTCTTATATAGGGGGAAGAAGTTATTGGAAACACCCATGAATTCTAGCTCGAGCATGTAAAAATATTTCTATAAATAAATTTTTTTATCGATGATTCTGCTACTGATGGAGGGTCGATATTTATTGGATGGCTTCAGATACACTTTTCACATTTACCGGATCACACTAATGATTAGAATGTCATGTTTCCTGCCTATTCCTTTATAATATAGATCATTGGATGACCAATATTCACTTACCACTCAGGTAATCATGTACACATTTTGTATCTGGGGCTACCAGAATACTTTTATTATGTCGAGACATACAAATAGAGATATGTGTTCTTGGCTTACACTTAGAGATCATTATGAACGACATGATTCTATGATTTTTTAGATCTCAGGGGATGCATAATCCTTATTTAGATATGGTAATGGGAGCACATCCCCTCCCTCTAACATGAAATTACTAGTTAGATACTACATATAATGGTGCTGAATGATGCTCAGTGTGTACGCTGGTATGATCACTCATCTTTATTGAATTATGATCCTTGAAGGATTTATTTAATTTAATTTCATATTATTTATTAATTTAAATGTTATATTTTACCGGTGGAGTTAGGAACATAGCTTTTTTATTGTTTTGACACACCATTTTGATGAATATTGTCTCATGTTGGATATTTTACTACCTTATGATGTAAGTATATTAAATTATCATTGAATAACAAATTTTATAATATCATCATTTTTTGTTTTTAGTAAGGAAATATTTTGAAAAATCTAAAATGGCATTTCAAATTTCAGGGATACCATACATGGATTTATTGGATGAGTTGCCTACACACTACACTTCTATACATCATGATGTTATGGCTATAACGCCCCTCATTCACTTTTTTTTATTTTTTAGTGGCACTGATTTGATTGATTCATGTGCTAGTTTGGTTGTGTTCACCACATACCATTATCGATGAGGTGGTTACATGAGCTTCATGGATTGGTGATGATGGGTAGGAATGTCGTCAAATGGCACTGACAATATTCCCAATATCCCAACCCTTACAGTTGAAGATCAATTCATCATATCCAAGGTGTACCTATGATTCGACTCCATATATCACAACAAGTCGATTACGAGGCATGGTACAGGCTATAGTCTATATTGTATCTTACTTGAAATGAAATATGGATTTAGGATATGGTAATTCAATGAATTAATATTTGTTTTTTAGTTCACTTTCTAATTCATTTCAAATCTCATTACAATATACTCTAGGAAATCAAGTTATCCATATAATTGATCCAGAGAAGGAGGAGGTTTCTAGCATGGTAGTGATCTATGCTACATCACTGGTGATGCTGTCAACTTGTCATGTGGTTCATGACATCATCTTAGATTGTCCACCCTATGGATATGAGGTTTCTTCCTAGGGAGTGGAGGTTCCTACTCATGAACCTCCTCGAGTAGCTTCTAATGTGGAGGAGCCTTGATGATGATGGCTTAGACTATGTCGTTCTACAAGTGAGGCCTAACATATTCCACAATCAAAGGCTGACCATCAAGAAGTATAGCCTCAACTAAATGGGGATGTGAATCTGGCATCATGGGTTTCATTTGTCTTGGATGGATATCCACAGTTTTCTGTAGGTGTTGATTATCCGATATTTTATTTGGGGTCATTTCCCTTGTGTCCAGCTTTCATTCCAAATCCTTCATAGCATGTATGGTTTTCCCCTATGATGTCGTAGGGTCCTTTTATACCCTAGTGTGAGATGGATTAGGTGTGAAAGATATCATCTCGTGGACACCACCACCCATTCAGACATAGACAGAGTATGTAATAGTCTGGGATCCAGTGCCCGAGGATCAACCCTCTCCAGGTCATCATATTCTACCCCAGTACGAAGCTCAATGATATCAATATGGGCATCCCATTTTTAGACCACCATATTGGATGGAACCTCACCATATACATTGATATTACTCATTCATGTATCTGTTTTTTTATTAAAATGAATAAATTCATATTAATATGAACCATTTTTATATGCTTACCAACTATTTCAATTTTCATTTATATTTAACTCATAGTTTATATTTTATATGATTCCAAAAGAGACTACCTGAAACATAAGAAAACATATTAAATTTCTCCAAGGAAACATTAAAATTATATAAAATATAAACTATAAAAACAATATAAATAAAATTAAAAAAAGATCCTATGAATCTACTTTTTTTTTGAAAATAACAAATAAGTTCATAAATATAACAAATAATTGAAAATGAAAGGAATGTAAAAAAAATAATTTAAATACAACTATAATGGTTTAAAACAAAAATATATTGTGCTAAAAAAATTAATTTTCAATAAAACTTTTTTGAAGTGGGAACATTTGAAATTCAATGTAACCAAAGATATTAAACTCTGCTAAAATTAATAATTTCTACTCAAGATCCACCTTTTAATAGTATATTATAATTTTATAGAAAATACTGACTTACAAAATACAAAAATTATGTAATATAACCTAATAATAGTCATGGATAGAATAAAAAAGAGGTCTATCTAAGAGCACTTCTAGTTCTATTGAAATGGCGGATATAGAGAAAATCCACTGTTTATAGGTCCATAATTCAAGTCGTGCATTGCTTTATTATGAGTTTTTTTAAACAAATGAATTGAATGATTAAAATAAAATAGTGTACTAAGTATATAACAAATATATATATAATGTATACATTTATAATGTGTATATTTATAATGAATTATAATATTTTATTTTTACGATATTGAAAAAAATTAATATTTAACTAAACAAAATAAAGGAAAAAATCATTGTATAATGATTTCTAAAAAGATACAAAAGAAACAAAATGATTAAATTAGTTTTATAAGAATGTAATGATACACGTGGGAAGATACTTGAAAATGAACAAAATTGGAAATAAAAATATCATAAATGTAATAATTAAAATATTATTTACCTGTCAAAAAAACATATTACTTAAGAATATAAAATTTTCACTTTAAAATATTAATGACATAATTATAAGAAAGATAAAACAAACATAGTATTTATGTATATATATATATATATAATATTATACAAACCAATATATTTATAAATATAAAGACAAATATAAACTATTTTTTGTTGAAAGGCAGAATGGATACTACTGCCTTTCGCTTTACCCAAAGGCGGTAGGGGCCCTGCTTCATTTTAGATAATGTTTTCAAAAACAATTACTTATGAAAATTTATTTTAATCTTTCAAAAAATGAATTAATATTTCAAATATGTATGTACACATGAGAGATAATTTCAATTATTTTTTAATGGGAAAGATGGTCCATAATGGTGTTTTCATAATAATAATAACCTTCATGCATTTTTAGTACACTTAATTTTTTATTTTTTTATAAACACCATATATTTATAAGAGGTTAGTAAGAGTAGAAAAGAAAGTGATCCATTTGTTTGATTACCATTTCATTGAAATGAATCATTTAAATCAACATCTAAAGGGATATTGGTGTGGTCTCCTAGGTAGCCCAAAAACCTCTATAATGCGTCTAGGGGAGATAATTAGAGAAATTGTAAAGGTTTGGTTGGTATATATGGCTAAAATTAGTGTAATAAAGCGAGAGAGGAAGTTCCCTTTTATAATTGAGGTGAGGGGAACTCTTTTAATTTCTCCAAAATATTAAATTATAATATATTAATTTTCAATACATATGCCACAAAATGGCCATGAATTTAAAGATAAGGTAATACAGTTCTGTAATCCCACCAAAAAAAATAATTTATACAAGTTTTGGTAAAATTTTAATCCTTCAAATTTTGATTAACCGTTAGTTGACCAATTTTAAATTTAACTAAGGTCACAACTTTTTCAATATTAAAATTTTTGTAATATTTTACATATATGGAAAAATTGGTCAATTTATGAAATTTTAGACCATATAATAACCACCTTGTCTTATCTAAATATTTTTATGTTTTTTAAATAATTTAATAAAAATATTATTTTGAGAAAATATCATTATTGTAAATTAGGAAACAATTCATTTATTCTAAATTTAAATAAATCAAGGAAAATATGAAATTAGAATATAAGTATTTAAAATATCCCAAATATGTCATATTGATCTATAAAATTCATGTTCACATTAAATCATTCAAATAAAAACTTATTTAAACTTTTCAAAATTATTTATTATATTTTTTCATTAAATTAAGAAGAAACGCATAAGGGGTTGCATAAGAAATTAAGGTCATTATATAATTACTAAAAAAAATTAAATAATTAAAATAACTCTATTAAACTTAAAATAAATATACATATATATTCATTCAACACAAACTTCATTCCCTATGTGGACACATATTACATATTAAAAACAAAGAGAGTGACATTTTGAAACTTCCTTTGATTTAAATAATATATAAATCATTTTCAAGAAAAAGTGCCGATTAAACTAAATAATTTTGAACCTAAGGTGATAAGGGTAAAATTAAATTCATCCAATAAAAAATAATATGAATAATTAGGGCCTTATCACTGGTTATAATTATAGATTAACCATATTTACCCTTTTCTGAGCTGATAAATTTTACTATAGTTACTAAAAATATTAACTAAAAAGGAATTATTTACAAAATTTAATACAAATTTTTATAGATATGTAATTATTTTTATCTTTTTAAATACCTATGAATGATCGAAATTTATTTTAAATAATTTGTTCAAATAGAGAAAAAAACTATTTTAAAAAAACATTATTAGGCTGGAAATTGGATTTATTATAATCCAATACCTGAAAAAATATTTTTGAATTATTGAAATTTTTATTATATTAAATATTAAATAAAATTATTTAAAATAATTACCCAATTATTAATTTAATTTATTAACATAAAATAAATTTCATGCATAATTTATTAAGAAAAAACATCACTTTAATTTTCAAATATTTTTTTGTTTTTAATTATAATAATTTGATAAAGATTTATTTAATATTGTAAATGTGTTGAAAATATATATATTTTTATTTTTTATTAATATTCATATTTTATAATCCTATGGATAGGATATAATAGACACAAAATATTTTAATAGTGTTATGACGTTCATATAAACTCGTTGTTGCTTGTAACACAAGCTATAAAAGGAATCAAATTATTCAAAGAAAAATATTTCATAAAAATTTCTGAGTGTTACATGGAATTTATTATATAAATATCATTATGTTTTATGATGACCTTGGTTAGCCTAGTAATGGTGAATCTTAGTAGAACATTATGATATTGATCACATGTGGTTCATAGTATAAGAGGTTTTGAGCATGGTTCTACCTCCTCATTAGTTTCTAGGATGGGAATCCATTTATTTCTGTATGGGTGTGTATTTATTTTACCTTTATACTATAGATATAATTATTTTTTTACTCTAGTTGTTCATTGGGTTTTTTTTACATCTATATTTTTTCCTCTTTGGTTAGTATAGTTATTTTTATCCTATATGGTTACGATATACTTCGAGGTTTGTGTATATACAGGTTCATTTGAGAAAGTTATACATTTGTGATATATGGAGACTCATCGCTTTTTATAGGCCCCAAACCTATTAGAGGTAAGATTGGTGTCTCACAATAATCTTTCTACTAGTCTGGGTGGGGCCCCTATTGGTCGTGTTATGACAGAGGGGTCATAAAGTAGGTTTTTTGTAGGGATGGTGTTTGGAGTCAAATGTGTTGTGAAGATTGGATTGGAAACTAAATAAACTAATGTTGAGGAGTCTCAATTTTAGATTTCAGGATAGACAACGTAGTGATGGTGTGGAAGATGATATGTTCGTACACTAGGGATCTGATAATCTACTTAATGACTCAGTATCTCAATACACCACTTACAGGGAAACCAATGATACATTCATCATATAGGATTGAGTCTTTACTTGCATTCCCTTCTTTAGTTTTCTCCATATATTTGATCATCTAAACATTATACATATTAAAAACTTTTAATATTACTATATAATGAATGACCTATGGGATTTCTAGATAGGGTCACGATGAAGTATGATTGAGTGATGCAACATTTAGTATAGGGGCCTGTTCACATGGTGTTCTATATAAGAAAAAAAAGTAGTTCTTAAACCTATTTAGTGATACATGTATCCACCTCCATCAGTATAAGATAATGTTTTTCTTTATATCAAGTACCATATTATCATAGTGATATAGAATGATGATTTACATTGTCTATGTGCATTGTATGAGTTTCAGTGGTAGAGATTTCTTAGGATTCAAGGTGATTCAGAACCTTATGTAGCAGTGGACAGGGTGGTGTCTGTAGTCTGGGTATTTCAACTAATTTGGATGTTGGTAGATTAGATAGTTAAACCTATTATGAGTCTTATTCCCAGAGTAACCAGATTATTCAGGGGTGTTGTTACCAAACACATGATTATGTGGAAATTTCATGGTTAGAGATTCAGAAATTATTCCATAATGATTATTATCCATCAACCTTGATCTTTGTGTGAATTTAAAAGCTTCTAGAATTACATAAAGGTGATATTATTGATATATAGTTTTAATTGAGGTTTAATTATTTTTATATGTTAATCTATAGATATGGTATGAGATAAATACTTATAGACATGAATTTTTGATCTGGGTATCCGAAGGGGCAACAAGCTAACGTGGCCTCCATATTCATTAACACTTTTTTCGGGGTGTTAGATCCATCATTCGTGATAGATAGATTCCTAAAAAAGGATCATAATTCTGTTGGAGTTGATATAATACATCATGGTGTAGATTCATTTTCTATAGTTGACATGCATCAGTCTTTTGGTTCTTGGGGTAGGAGGTCTTGACACAGGTGTGATCATTCTTGGAGATTGACATCTCTTAGATATTATCAAGGATCTAGTCATCTTAATGATGAGATATGTTATTATTTTTACGAAAGAGGTCAAATGGATCATGATTTCCCAACCCTAAATTATTTAGTGGATGGAAAATATTTATAAGGACATACTTGAAAGAGGTTACATCATGATTTGGGATCTCCCATGGGTGGTGAGGAAAAAACCTTGTGAGGTGGTTCTAATTTAGGGGTTGAAAGATCCCCAAGAGGAGTTGTAGGAAGAGGATAACTCTATAAACTACTACCACCATCACCCTTGGTTGTATATTCTAGGCTTAGAGTTATAACGGATGAGGGTGTGTTCATATTAAATAAATAGGGGGACATGATCAGGATACTCAAGAGATGATTTGAGGTACGATCTCTATATTATATACCCTAGTGGTTATACTTTTAGGAAAATAAATATATTATTATTTCATTTCCTTATCCTCTATTCATGATCTTGAGGTTTATATAGAGACTTAATCTTATCATTTGTGGATGTATATTACAATGGAAATAGATTCCCTTATATTTTCACATTATCATAGAGTGTGATCTAATGCTCGATGGAGATATATTCACATTGAACCCCATGGTAGTTAGGATGAATTAATAAGACACCATTCTACGTATGGACATAATATTCTTGGTACATATGAAAATATACTATCACGATAGGAGTGTTATGTTCCTATAAGAGGTTGAAACTATATACACTTTAAATGGTGAGAAGAACCTAATAGATGAATTATTTGGGCTCGTGAGTGGGATGTTGTCTCTCATCTCCCATAAAATGGAATGTTTGGCCCTTGGTACAAAGATCCATTCAAAAACCTAGATTCCAGTGGTAGTGGAGGAATACATGTATGTATTCCTTAAAGATTTTTTGGGATTAACACTACATTGAAGAATTTAATTATTTTATTGATATGCACCCCAAGATTATTCTAATATATTCTATGAAATATTAGATGACCCCTACTGAGCTCTGGGACATAAGGGGGTAGATAAATGTTTTTTTAGATAAGTGATTCATTAGACCCTATGTGTCCCCCCAATATCTCTAGTGTTGTTCACTAATATTGTGGATGGGTGATTGAGGATATGAATTGATTATAATTTACTAAATAAATAGATTATTAACAAAAAGTACCTATTTTTTAGGATTTATGTCCTCTTCGACCAACTGAAGATCATGAGATGGTTTCGAAAGATTGAACATAGGTTTGAATACCATCGGTTGTGGGTTCATAGGGAAGACATTTTGATTTCACTATAAGAATTCTAGTTCATTTATGATTACATTTAGTGTGAAAATTTATCTTAATGTTTTCATAGGACTCTGGAATTATATCTTTCAATCATTCTTGGATTGGGTTATTGATTTATATATCCATTGAATTCTCATTTTCCTATGATTGAGGAGGAGTAAAAAGTGAATTTGATGATGAAATTGAAATTATTAAAGGATAATTGTTTATATAATAAGATATAAAAGTGTTAGTTATGGATTAGAGAGCTTCAACTTAAAGCAAGTATCATCTCATAATATGGTTTGGATGTGTTACAAACCATGATAGAGGTGGTGCTAGATTGGAACCCACAAAAGTGCATATTAGAGGTATAGAGTTTTATTTTTTTGGATGGGTACTATTAGAGGTTTGGGAAATTTTTTTAGGATTTTTTACACTTTGAATTCCTTGAATGGAAAAGGGAATATCTTCCCTTAGATTGAGTTGTGTTAGAATTATTTCATATAGTGGAGGTCAAGGGTGAACATCACTCCTATTTTGAGACTTCTAGAGGTAGGTGTTCTGTATGTGGTGTTATAATATTCCTCTAGAGTTGGGATTAGGTTCTTTATGATGTAGAGGCATTGGATGGAATTATGATTGGTCTAAAAAATTGATATAATTTATGCTTCAGGAATGGGAAGCATGTAGTGTATTCCCTTAGTATAAAATCTCATTAGCACTTACTGAAGGAGGCTTTAGAGTAGTTAGACTCACTCCAGAAAACCCTAATGAAGGATAAAGGGATAATGTATATATTGTTGATGGTAGTTCCTCCACCACATCTCAATCATCTGAGAGAGGTTTAATTGGGATACATTGATTGTGAAGTTATCTGTGACTAGATACCATTGAAAGATGCATTATTGGAATTTTTTAATGGTGGATAACAGGTCATAATTTTCTAAGTATAGATGATGATTCCTATCACATTTCATAAATATGTTCCAAGAGGGTTCCATCCTCCACAATAGTGGTATTTATTATAGTGAAAAAGAAATACCAAGAAATTAAAGGAATGTTTTGGTGGGATTATATGAGATGATGTTTTTTTCGAGTTTTATTTTCAATGCATCACCTATTAACTGGTGAAGGTAGTGCATCTAGTTTAACAAGGTTTAACTGAACCTATTTGAGGGAAACTAAAACACCTTAAGAGGAAAGGGGTGAATCAAGGTGTCATATTTTTCTTCAAAAGTGATGGAACTTATTCCCATGTAGGAAGTAACATATTAAACCTATCTAATGATAAAGTGCAGTAATTAAAACATCCACATTAAGATGTACAACACAAGAATTTTCTTGTTTCACCATTAAGGGATAGTCCATGTTGAATACACTAATAGTGTATCCGTCATACCTAAATCCACTAATCTACACTAATTTCGGAAAAAAGAAGTGTACATATAATCACTATATTCTAGGAACACTGAATTTACAAGATTTTAAAGATAACATCTTACTTCCCTAAAAACACTTCTTTAGGCTTCCCCTATATCACTACCTTGGGGGAAGTCCTAATTAGTTTATCAAAATTATGGTCACATCTATAGATTGGAATTAAAACCTTTATACCTAAATAGAATGAGACTCTACATTCACTGTATACCTATGTTAATGCACTTTAAAATCACTTTTCAATTAAACCTAATGTTCAAAACTTCTATTCATGGAGATCCTTCACGAAGATCAAAACCTTCGTCAAGCTAACCGTATTAATGGACTAAATTTCCTTAGTGAAGCGCACTGAGTCATCATTAAATACCCAATAATCATGAATAACCCATTACATAGAATCATTAACATCACGCAATAAATAAATAGTCTTTTCTTGATGCTCAAGATCTCAAAGTATGTTATATTTTCGAAGCTCCCTACATTTATTAAATCAGAGAAATTATTGATTTTATCTGATTAATTTCATGTGAAATTATGTGGGGGAAGCCTCATATATATATTCCCAACCCTTTGCGAAATTACCATGCCTTAAGATCATTATTTATCAATTAAAAACATATGAATGAATCTACAATGATATTTTTCATAGTCGTAGAGATAACTAGAAACTCATCACACATTCACAATGCTCCACTTCTCTTAGACATAAAGAACACTATAAAATAATTATTCACTTCAGAATCTCCATACCTTTGTGAAACCTAGTCATCAAGAAACCAATTACATTAGAATATTTATAAAGAGTTCATTCCAGAAAAAAACTTTCACAATGGTAACCTCTTCCTCCATATTTTGAGTCAATTTTTTCTGAAACACTAGGAAATGATTACACCTTAAATACTGTGGTTGTTTTGTACTGTATGACCACTTTCATTGAAAAATCCTTGATCAAAATAGTGTTGATTGACCACAAACACAATGCAAACTCCATTTCAAGAAAGGAATAGCCTTGGTTCCAACACTCTGGAGATGCTTGAGTGAAAGTTAGATGAAATTTAGATAGATTTTATGATGGTAATTCTATAACACCCTGATATTTTATGAATTATTTATTTTTTCAAAGAAGTTTAATTTATTTTATAGCTTGTGTTACATTCCACAATGTGTTTTAAGGAACCACTTTATACTATTAATATTATTATATAAACAGGATCATTATAACATAGTTGTTAAATTTTTCAGTACTATTAGGAATATTTTTTTTTAAAAAATAATTATAAATTTTTAGATAAAAAAAATTTATTTATAAATTAGTGTTACTTATTAATAAAGTCTGTGTGCTTTGAAAATATTTTTTTCTCAAAAACAGTTTTTATTAGTTTTTGTGATCTAATAATATAATTAATTTTTGACCCTTTTAGAAAATTTATCTGAAAAACTAACATATTTTTTTCAATCAAAATGTTAAAATAATTATAGGGTTAAATTTTTATAACTTTTAGAAAGAATTTATTTTTAAGTGAATTGTAAAAATACTGATTTATATTAAAAAAATCTTTTTGATTTAAGGAATTTCCAATGTTAAATTTTTATATAAAATGTTTTAAAAGTATAATTAATTTAATTATGTTTTTATTAAAAAAAAATTTGTCATCTGAGTAAAATTCATGTTGATGAATTGTATTAAATCATTCTATACTAATGCAACCTTTCTCTTTGAAAAACTACCTTTTTTCCACATCTGTAGGTTTAATTTAAAATTAAAATTGCCCACTTATGTGAATGGACTATTGTTAAATGGATTAAATATTTGTAGTAATAATTATTAATATTATATAATTTGGTCAACATAATTTTTTTTCAAAATGTATACTAAAAATAATAAAAATTAATTACCATATTTAATGTTAAAACGCATTTAGCATGGGGGGGTAAACTAAACATATAAGGGGTAAAATGACATAAAATCATTGAAAATACAATTTTATAGGAATATTTATACCTTATATGATATATGGTTTGAAAATGATCCATTTTTGAATCCATGTGGCATGATTAAAATATGTGTTCACATTTTTCTTTTCAAAAATTCCAAATGTATCCTCTCCCCTACTTATAAAAGGGAACCACCACTCTTCTCCTATTAAAAATTCAAAAACCCTTTTATTTATCCATGAACTACCGAAATAGATTCATTAATTATGTACCCATATCCTAGAGTCCTTATTTCGATAGGAAACCATTAATAAGGTGTTTTTCCAACATAAGAAGGTTGTCTAAAGATGATGTATTATTCTTAATCGAGCATTTTTATTTTATTTATTCTTCCATATCCTTAAAATATTATTCAAATACATAGATAAAAAACCTATGTATATAAAATATAATGATATTTTCTTATATCAGTGTAATAACCTACAGGTATCACCTCTTCTAACAAATGGGAAACAAAAACATTGATTCTGTGTACGGCGGACTACTGCCTTACGAATTGGTGTAATTTTTTTTCCATTACCATCTCTCACAGTTAGATGTAGTGATGAATTTAACATATGTAAATAATATTGAGGGTAAAATTCCATGATTTTAGGATTTTTCCATTGTAAATTTAACATCATTTATAACATATGTTGCTAACAACACCGAGTTTAAAACCGTGATATACTATAATTATTAACAGGATTGTTGGAATAGTAATGTAGCCATTAGGAATAATATTATATCAATTAGAATAATAAATTCACCTATGAATGTATTAATAAAAATTTTGATCCTCATAAATGTAAATATGATATATTAATGTCATGGAATAAGTAGTTAAATTTTAAAAAATGATAAGTTATGTATTGGTATTTTTGTAAAACATAAATTTTTATTTACAATTTTATAATTAATATAATGGTTTAAAAAAAATTATTTTCATAAAATATATTCATAAATTTATATCTTTATTAATTATAATTATAGATAATTTTATGAGACCATAATTAATTTTTCAAAGTGCTGTAAAATCAGTTATAATATCAAAAATGGTATTTTTTGAATAAATGGTGATTTTAATTAGAAATTAAATTTCTCATATTTAGAATATTATTATCATAAAATGGATTCCATTTTATAAATATACATTTTCATAAAAGTTTTGGGTGATGTTTTGGGGATTTTATAAAATAATTGGATATTCAGTGAATATTGAAGGATAATAATTTAAGATATTCCTCATTTTAAGGAAAATACCTAAATTTTTGAGTCATGGATGATTTAAGCACTCACTAGTTTGATATAAAATGAACCAGTTACTGTACTAAGTCACAATAATCAACACTACTGATGGTATTGATGGAAAATAACAAATAAATGAATATAATAATAATAAATCATGTGTCTCCTCCACTATAAATACCACGCCTCATCACCCCTTCTCCTCACACCTTATAGACTTAAATATTTTCAAAATAATATTCTATTCCATTTTGAAGCCTCTTATCCTTGTCCTATGAAAACAAGTTGTACCATAAGACCAAAGCTATGTGTCTTAAGAAGGTTCCCAAGCAGACGATATCCAAGAGGTAAAATCATCCTTCTCTCTCTTTTAATTTATGTTCTTTTCTTATCCTCTAATCACCTTCCTTATCCAATGTGGGACGATATCTACAATATCATATATATAATTTAATTTTTTGTTCTATTATAATATCCATAATCAAATATCATCTCTTCTACTTTTATTCTTAACCATTAAAACATCATCCTTGATGTATCGATTCACAACCGTGGTAGAAGATGAGTTTTCATTTACCATCACTACCATCAAGACATCTCATAAAGCCCTTATTATTGTTAAATAATATTTTAATATATGTATTATAAGTCATATCATGTTCTGGAAAAAATATATAAATATAATATTAAATATAAGACTCCAGATCATGATGGTCATTAAAACCACCAAAATAAATAGAGACATTTTCATCAATATTTTATCTAATGAATCATACTCATACCATATAATCAAATGATATATGATATCATTTAAACATATATAATATTATTAATACTAAATAATCTCACTTATGTAGAAGTTATTTTCATTTTACATGGACTACCATATTTGTACTCAGGGGAAATAACCATAAAACCATGCAACAAACTTTTCCAAAACAATAAAATTTAACATTATAACTCATATAAATATCCATGAATTTAATTTATTAAATTATAGAAAATAAAATATTAGTTTAATAGATTCTTAATTAAATAATTCATTATTATAATTTGATTATATGGGACATTAACTAAAAGTACCAAACTCATTTAGACATAAGGAAATAGTCTCTTATATAACTTTTACTTATGTGAGATATATTCTTTATTCAATCATTATTTATTATGTGTGGTGTAAATAATTCCCTTTAATATATAATATCATTAATAACTTTATATCTATATAATATAATGTTTCATTTGAGGAACAATAAATTTATTGGGAATTTGATTAAACTGATTGAAATGTGGTAAGGGAATTCTTAACTCAATTTCCATTCACTGGGTTAAACATATACTCCATTCATAATGTCATGCAATGATATTTATGAAAATAATTTTTATTGTTTTATTTTTTATTTCAACTTTCTTTGGATCAAAATCTGATACACATAATCAATTCATTTGGTTAATTCTCACACTTCCTTTTTAAATAGACTTTTAAATGTTTATTTTTATAAATTTAAATGGAATGGGGTTTTAAACTTATACGTAATGACCTAAGTTTTCCTCGACCATGATTCCGAGATTTATTGAGGAATAATCTCAATTTTTACAACGTTATTTTCAATTGTTTTTATAATTACATAGATTTTTTAATAAATTATTTTAATTTAAAGGTGGTATTTCTCTTAAGAATTTTTCATTCATTTTATAAGGGTATTTTTATCTATTTCAACATACATTGTTGGATGTTTTTAAAAATTGTGGTTGATCTCTTATGATGACATACAAAATATTTTATTTATTTATTTTATGATTATTTGGACTCTATATTTTCTAATTTGATACCATTCATCATATTATATGATTTTGTTTTTAATTATGTTTATCTTTTGGGGAATGTTATTATCATTTTGTATGATAGTTTCAATATTATTGTATATGTTGACAATATTTCACACATTTCATATGGGGAATGCATTATACATTTTCTGTTTTGGGTGTGGACCGCTATAGTCCCCCAATTCATCGGTAGGTCACATGAGACAAACTAGTTTGGTTATTGTATGATTTCATACCAAATTATATATGGTGTCTTGTGAAATGCCTTGATGGTATGTTCCTTACATACCACATTATACATTCCATCATTATGAGATTAGTTATTTATAATTCATGTGACTATTCGAATTGTAGAATATCCACGTTTAAGTTTCATTATCAAGTGATTATTTATTTGGAATTATTTGATCAGATTTCATTCCTTCCATATTATAATCATGATTATGTTTAAATGGAATGAATTTTTAGTTACATCCCTTTCATTATTTTTTATGTTCATTTAGAATAGATTATTTTTTTTCATACCCTTGATTAGAATATAATCTCACCCCTTTTATGTTTTATTTTTCCCCAAGATGCCAATATGTATATTATGATTGACATGCATGGATAATCTAGGAGAATAAGGGTGTTTCAAATGGAGTTATTATGCTGTATTTCATTTCAATTTATAGTACAATACTCATTTCAATATTTAGTTTTCTGAAAATAATAAAATATTTAGTAATTTGAGATGTGATCGCTTATAATTTTTTCCAATTTAATAAAGTAACCACCAAATATGGGATACTGAAGATGGGGTCTTTACAATTTTTATCATAGAAATTTTAGTAGAAACTTTGTAAATTATACTTAGAAAAACATATATTTGGTAAATATAACCCTATAACTAAATTTTAGAATCTTCCCATGGTAACCAAACTTATGATTTTGAGATTGGTGATCCATAACTGTTTAAGTATTTTAAAATTTCATAAACTAATATACTACATGCCATTGTTTAGAAATTACAACTGGTGAAAGGAATAAAAACCATATAAACACATGTATTCCATTTAGGGGTTTTCCTATTCAAGATAATGTTGTTGGAGATAGAGCTGTAATTAGTTAATAAAAACATATATATATACAGAGACAGATGACTTAGTTCATGATTAACAACCTTACTTTTATGGAGAATCATAATCCACAATGTGGTGTAAAAATTACAGAACTCTTCATAGATCAAAAACTAGCTTCATTCAATGGGACTAAAAACCTATTTGAAGCAAAGAAATGGATAAGTTGGTTAGAGAATATATTTATTTCTTTGAGAAGTATTTAAATGGAGATAGTTATTATGGCAGTTTATTATCTCTCTAATGATGTGGATCAATGTTGGTCATTAACTCAAAACACAAAGGAGGAAGAAGAAACTAAAAATATGGAGTCAAACGAATTTCAAGAAATTTTCTGGAAAAAATATTTTCCTCATGAACAATGAGTGGATATGGAGATAGAATTCGTTAGTCTAGAATAGAAAGTGGATGAAAACATTGATAATTATATAGACAACATTACAATGTTAGCATGGCATGCCATAGACTATATACATAATCCAAAGTGAATGACTGGCCATTTATTTGATGGCCTTGATATAATTATATGATGTGAACTATTCACCCAAACATTCTCATCATATGAGGATGTAGTTTCACGTGCCATATAGATGGAGAAATAATATTTCATGACTTATAAATTTTAAGGGAATCAAGAAAAGAGGATATATTCTAAGTCCTTTGGAAAAAAATAAGGAAAAAGGGAATAAGGGAAGAATAGAATATCCAACGTGGAAAGAAACATCATGAAAAATTCCTATTGGGCAAGGGAGTTTGTTACTAGTGTGGAGAAAAAGACCACCAGGCCTGTGATTACTTGAGAAAGAAAGAATTTGACAATTTACAGTGCTTCATTAGTAAGCCGATGAGAAACTATACAAATGATTTTCCTAGACATCAAGGAAACCTTCCCTAGAAAAGGTCAGGTGAACAAGGCCAGGAATATCCTATCAAAACTACTAGGTTAAAGTATCTAATGATGCGGTGATCGGTACTTTAATAATATACTCAAATTTAGATACATATTTATTTGATTATGGTTCATCGAATTGTTTTATATATTACCAATTTATATAAAAATTAGATATTTACAATTCACCTTAAAAAGAGAGTTTTTAGAAAAAAAAACTTAGTAGAAACATTATTTCAACAAAAGATATGACAAGAAGTTCCTATTATAACACACAAACATGATCCAATTATAGATTTTATTATCGAAACTATGGTTTATTTTTATATAATCCTTGGTATGGGATAACTGTCAAAATATAATTAAAAAAATAAGGCAAAGAGAATGAAATTTTGATTCGTGGTGAAGATATGGAATTTATTATCTTTAGGGGGAAGACTTCATCCTACGAGCATAACTATATCCACTTCTAGTATCTCATCTGAATGAGACTATTGAATGTACATGGTGGAGTTAATATAGTTGAAGAAATAACTACCATAATTTAGTTTTAATGGATTTATACACCATAATGTTTCAGCATGGGGAAATCCTATTATTTTCATTAAGAATAAAGGTGGATCTATGAGGCTATTCATTGAATATAGGGAGATAAATTCTGTTATGATAAAGAAAAATTATCATCTACCTCTATTTTATTAATTATTTAACCAAACCCATAGAGTAAAATATTTTAAAAAAAATTATCTTAATTTTGGATATCATCAATTCACATTAAAGAAGGTTGATATTCCAATGCCAATGTATCCATCAAGGTACCTAATTTACGAGTTCATAGTAAATTCATTAATAATGAATAATAAATAATCTATTTTTATAGATATAATGAATAATGTATTCAAGTAATATCATGATAATTTTATTATTGTATTTATCGATGATATATTGGTGTACTCAAAAATCAATGAGGACAATCAAAACCACTTGCAGATTGTTTTGGAGAATATTATAAGGAAAGTGTGATATGGTAATTTTATAAAGTGTTAATTATTTCTTCAAAAAAAAATTTCTTGGAAATAATTTCACTATATGTGTAATCTCAGTTGATCTTATGAAGACAAATGTATTCCTAGAATGGATTATGCCAATGTAAATAATTGAGGTGGATTGTTTCATTAGTTTCACAAGTTACTATCATTGTTTTTTTTCAAAAAACAAATCATGGCATCTAACATGTTAACCAAGATTACTCAGAAAGAGGATATGTTTATTTGGAAAAAGGAAAGTGAATAATTATTTATAGAACTGAAGAGGATATTAGTTAATTATCTAATCTTTAATCTACCACCAGGATAGAGTGGATTTATGATTTATAGTGATTCATCGATTAAAGGACTTGGAGGTGTCCTTATGTAGAATGATAGATTTATTATCTAAGAATAAAGGCAATTAAAAACTCACGAATATAACTATCCAAATCATGATCTTGTGTTAGCAGTTGTAATATATTCTATGAAGATATAATGACACTATATCTACGATAATAGATGTGAGATATATACGTATCACAAGAGTTGGAAATATATTTTCTCATAGAAATAAGTCAAATGAGTAAAAGTAAATGAATCTAGCTACTCAAGGATTATGATTGTTTAATGCACAACAACCATTGGTAGTAAAATAAGGTTGTATGAGCATTGATCAAGAAGGATCATGGAGTTTTTAACAAAATGCTGATTTGTAGGGTTCTTGTGCACATGGATCTAGTATAAATTTATATAATAATTCTCAAGGAAGGTGAAACATCCTTAAATTTTCAAATGGTTTCTAACCCATAATTATTGGAAAAGATAAAAATTCCTCAGTATGATGATGAGAGTTTTAAAAAAAATTAATGTTAGGAATTGTGGGAAATTGGTAAAAATTGAATATGAAGATGATATTTTAATTTTTGGAGGAGGATTTTTGTTCCCTCTATACTCAAGATAATAAAGTAATTATTGGATCATTCTCAGATTTATAATTTTTATATAAAACCCAGTAGCACTATGATGTATATATATATTTGATGGAACATTTTTTGTGGGATGATATGAATCGAGAAATTACTAATTATATATCAAGATGTTTAGTTTTTCAAGAGGTTAAATATGATGAATAAAATCCTAGAGGATTCATACAATATATAACTATTACTACAGGTAAATGGGATGGAATTACTATGGATTTTGTCACTGGAATACCTAATACTCCATGAAATAATGATGAAATATGGTTAATTGAGGATTTACTTACCAAATATGCCAATTTGGTTGATATAAGGGAGTATTTTCTATTGGACCACTGTAAACAACTCTTTATAAATTATGTTGTAAGACTTCAGGGTACATCTCTATTGATTGTTTCTAATCAAGATTCCCATTTTACATCATACTTTTGTAAGAGTATTTAGAAGGTTTTGGATACTAAGATTCATTTGAGAACTACTTATCACCATCAAACTGATGGGAAGTAAGAAAGGATGATCCAAACATTAGAATACTTGTTTAGGTGTTTCTCACATTAATTTCATGGTATATTGGATTAATATTTAACATTGGTAGAATTTTACTATAATAATAGATTCAATTCAATGATTCAAATAGAATTTTATGAAGCCTTATATCATAATATATGTCATACAACAACTTGTTTGGATAAATTTGATGAAGGAAAGCTTGTAGGCCCAAAATTTTTATAGGAAACAAAAAAGGGTAAATACTATGAAAACCCACATTAAAGAAACTCAAAGTAGAAAAAACAGATATGTTGATTACCAGAGCAATGATTTGAAGTATCAAGTGAGAGGTCAAATTTTTTTAAAGTTATCTCTGAGGAAGTTTCATATAAGATTTGGAAAGAAAGGTAAATTTAGCCCTAGATACTTTGTCTCTTTTGAAATTATATAGAGAATTGGAGTTTTGGTTTATCTTTTGTAAATTCCACATAGAATTTCTAAACTACACGATGAGTTCCACATCATTTTGTTAAGGAAGTACATTGAAAAGGCAAGGCTTGTTCTCACTTTTGAAGAAATATAATTTGAACCTGATTTATCTTACTGTGAAGTAATTATCAAGACTATGGACACTAGAGAATAGGTGTAACACCCCAAGCTTCCACGGTATGCTTCTCTTTGAAAAATACAGTAGTGTGTGTTCTATGCAACTTTGAGTTCTAACACACACCAAAACCAATCAAACTAGCAATTATGAATAGTAATACCAACTTTTTGAGATTTTATAAATTTTATCTTTCAAAATGGACTTCATTTTTGGATTTGTAATATCGAAATTATCTTAGGGTGAATTTTTTGTATTTTTCTGAAAACATTCTATTTTTGATGGATAGTGAAAAAACACTGAGTTATAGTTTAAAACCGAATTTTTATTTAAATAATTATGTATTTTATTTAAATTTAATTAAGGTCAAAATAGATACACAATACCTATATAAGTTCAATGTAATTCTTTGGAGTTAGTTTAAAATAATTTTAGATATATAAAAATTTTATTGAACTTTTCACCGTCTTTTACCCACCTCCTAGGAGAATTTGGAAATTCACATAAAACATAATCTTACCACTTCTATGAGTGGAATTTTGAAAATCTGAGAAACACAGTTAATATCAACGAGTAAAATGTGTTTCAATAAGATTAAAATAATTTTTGGTGAATTGTAACTTTTTACTTTTATTTACCACGGTTAAAAATAAATAGGGTAATTACGGGTAAAAATGATATTAATATTATCCTAACACATGTCCTAATTCTATTGGGAAAGTGTATCTCGACCGAAAAAAACCTTAGGAATAAAATATTATCATTTAGGTCCACTTGGATTAGATTAGTACATTTATTATTATTTAATTCAAAGAAGAGTTAAAATAATTAAAATCAATGCTTAATAACTAATTTTTTTATTATAGGGTTATACATCAGATAATTTGATTATAAATATTCATTATGAAGATAAAAATATTTTCAACATAATTGTATTTTATTTAAAATTTTTAGACATTAAATAATTTAATTTATTTATGACACAATTGTGATGCAGTAATTACCTAATTAATGAATTATAAAAATAATTGATATTATAAATATAAAAAGAAATGTTATTTGAAACGTTTTATGAATTACACTAAATTTTTAGGTTAATATGACATATTTTGATTGGTTATAAAAGTTTTTTTCGAAGTAATAATTCTGTTATGAAATTATCAAAAACAAATTATCCAATAGTGTCAAAATTGACATAAAAGAGTTTTTAAAAACAAATATTATATTATTAATTGATATTCTATTCTTAAAAATCTATGGTTCTTCCAAAGGACTTATATAATGATATGTGTATCATTAATGGACCACTTGGTGGGTCACTTAGAGATATATAGTAAGTATATTAACTATATAATATAAAAATACAAAGAGAGATGGTAAATGTCAAACTATTTAACTAAGAGTTAAATATAAATGATAAGGTTAATATATTGACCCAAACCTATCTAAAATATATTGGATGAAAGTATTTAGACCCATCGACACCTTAAACATTATATAACCCACTTTTAAGCTATTATAAACCAAATATGAACTTATTATAAAATAATATTTCTAGCTTTTCTATTGGTTCCCCTCACCCCTCTTATAAAAGGGTACTCCCCCTTCTCTCTAATTCACCCCTTCAAAGCCTTTTGGATCAGCCAACCCCTACACAAATATTCTATCAAATATCCACACTTGATCCTAGAGGCCTTAGTTTGTTCAGAAATCTAACATGTGGATCCCTTTTGATCAAATCAAAAGGAAGAACCCGAAGAAGATGTAATGATTTCACCACCATATTTCAAGTTCCTTTCTTATTCAACTTCATTGTTATTTGTTATTTCCATTATAAAATAAAAACCCAGTGTCTTCTATATACTGTGATGTTATTATAAATATGGTAAAATGGTATTCAGTATTTTATCCATCCTTAGAATGACATGTCACCATACATGCGTACATACGGCTTACCGTCTCCACATCGTGGTGTAATTGTTATTCAATACATTATTATTCGAATGGGTATAATAATGATGTGTAATTCATGTAAATAATAAATATAACATGATAATGATTCTGTATATATGATATACCATCCAATTATATTTTATTTTAATATCAAAATAATGATATTGTTGCACGTGTGTACGTACAGACTACCGTCTCCACAAACGCGATGAGATTCGTTCCCCATCGTATCCATTAAAGTCTAATTCTCATTTGATGATTAAAAATAATTTTTAAGGACTTGATATAATTATGGATATTAATAAGATACATCCCATCCATAAAAAATATGACTCATATAACAGAGAATATAAAAGAAAACGAGTAAGTTAACACCCAAAACAATGATAATACAAAAATATTATTAACAATGAAATGTTAAAAGATCATATATGATATCATATTTATGTATATGATTATTTAATAATTTAATAACAACTATTTTCACCATTATACAGGAGGTTAAACTACCCTCAACCAAGGAAAAGTACATGGTAAGGGTTTATTTCACAATATCTTCATTATCCGAGGTTGTTTTTACATAATTATCAACGGGGACTTTTTATCATTAACATCCATGTTTCTTAAAAATTTATTTCAAATCATTCTTACTATTTTATAGACTATGGGTTAAAGCCATTTATATCCATGTTGAATTTTTATAAGATGTTTATAAAGGAATCTTTCCATCGTTTTCCAAACAAGGTCCGTTTAAACCTTTTCGGAAGAATTAAGGTAAGAGTGTCTTCTTTAACTTATACTGTGGGAACAACTATTTTCCATCACTATAAAATTATCAAAGCTTCCCTTACAAGATTATAAAAATATTTTCAAAGAATTTATTTTTATTTTTATGTGACTTTTAAATGATTTAAAAAAATAGATATTTCTCTCTAATTGTTTTGATTTCATCTATCTCAACATCGTTTGATGGATTTTAAGATTATTTGAAATTGATTTATTATGATACAAAACTTCCTGATTGTATTGAAGGTTTTATGATATGTTTGACTGTGGATGTGTTGTTTTTATACCATTCATGGTTTATGGAGAAATTTTTGACATTTTGTATGCCAGTTTTATTATTAATGTTTATGTTATGTTCAAACCTGTTCATATGAGGAATGAATTGGAATTAATAAGAGATGGGTGGAGCCCTCTATATCTCCTAGATGCATCGGTAGGTCACAAGAGGAAAACTAGTGTCTTGGAAGAAGGCCTTGACAAAATCTTATTTGTAGTTCTGGTATAAGGACTTGACTATGTGGTTATAATAGTATGACATTATGAATTCCATCATTATTAAAGTAGTTATTGATATTTCATGTGATTATTTGACTAGTAGAATATCCATGTGAATAAGTAAATGGAATTATTTAATTATATTTATTCCATATTATGATGAAGTTCAATTTTAAAAGGCTTTTGTTTTAGTTATACATTGCCTTAAATGTTTATGCTTATTTATGAAAGTTTATCCGATATTGTTATCCTTACTGGGCATCTGAGCTCACCCCTTTCTATGTTTTATTTTTCCCAGGATGTGAAGATTTATTTTTTGAATGACCAGCAGGGATAGTATGAGGGGATATGAGTGTGGACAATGGAGACTATGTTGTTGTAGTTTTCATTTTATGATGTAATGTAAACTTTATGAATGTATCTAGTGAATCCAAGGCTACTAAACTAATCATTCTGTCGAGACTTGATCTTTTGTGATCATGAAACTGTTGTGTAATAATTCACTGACTCTTGGTAACTGGGGTTGGGGAATTACAGTTGGAATCATATGAAGTTTAGTACAATCCATCAAAACTAGATTTAGATAAAATCTGATTAGAGCACATAGACCTAAGATGGAATTTGAGGATTAGTATAGAAGAACATCCTAGAATTTTGGTATTGTAGAGATTTTGTGAGTTTTCCGAGAAATACATCCCTCTCTGGATACAAGGATGTATAGGTGGATCTGGAACACATATACCTAGGGGTAAAACACGAAAACACCGCTTTGAGCTAGACTCGAACGGGAACTGGTGCACGACAACAGGACTTTCTGCACTCCTGGTTACGACACTCCCGGGGGATATGCTTAGGATAATTTTCATTTTCTTTACAAACCATTATGAAGGGTTTATGAGTGTATACTTCCACAAAGAAAACATTTTTTTATTATTATGGATTATATCTATAAAATATATCAATTTATGTTAATTTTTTACATTTTAGGATTTATGTATTGCGATTCATAAACTAATCTCGTGTATGCCATTGTTTAGAAATGACGCCTAGTGGAAGAAATGGAAACCGTATCAATGTATGCACTCCATGGAGGGATTTCCCTCCTACTCAAGATAATTATAATGGATCTAGTGATGCAACTGGTGCTGATCAGCTAATCACCATACTAGGAAAACTCACTCAGGTTATGAATAATAACCTTACCCGTATGGATCACCCTGATCTGCAGCCTGGAGGATCAATGTCTGATCCATTCATGAGGAAACAACCACAAACATTCAATGGGAGTACAAATCTGCTAGTATTTGTGAAATGGAAATATTTCTTAGTGAAAATATTCCATGCCTTGGGGAGTAGTGAAAGGGAAAAAGTTATCATGGTAGTTTACCGCCTCACTAGAGATGCTGATCAATGGTGGTCATTGATTCAAAACACAAAGGAAGATGATGAAGTATCAAATATGGAATGGTGGGAGTTCAAAGAGATTTTCTTAGGAAAATACATTCCTCGTGACCATCGAGCAAATATGTAAAGGCAATTTCTGAGTATGAGACAAAAGGAGTATGAGAATGTCCCAAGTATGAGGCTAACTTTACTAGGTTATCAAGGTATGCTGGATTTTTATATACGTAACCCAAGAAGTATGATTGATATTTAATTTAATGGATTAAAATAATTTATTCATTGAGGATTAGTGTCACGATTCTTCTCGTCGTACGAAGATATTGTCTCATGGGTTATCATGACAGAAAAAGAATTCTCTAAGTCTTATGACTTTAAAGAAAAGAAAGAGAAGAAGAGATATGCTGATCACTCTAGAAATGGAAATAAAGGGAAGAAGGAAAAATTTGGTTATCCATCCTGCAGTAAATGTGGGAAGAAACAACCCGATACTTGCTAGAAAGGAATGGGAGTCTGTTACAAGTGTGGTGAAAAAGGCCACTAAGCTCGTGATTACAAGGGGAAGAAAGAAGCTACCAATGTTCAATGCTAAAACTGTAGGGGAATGGGACATTATGAAAATGAATGTCCTAAGCATCTGGGGTACTTACCTCAAAAAAGGCCAAGGGATCAAGGCCAAGCATATGCTATCACTACTGCTGAGGTAGAAGCTCCGAAAGATGTGGTGGCAGGTAATTTAATGGTTTCCTCAAGTTTAGAAAATGCATTATTTGATCCTAGATCATCGCATTGTATCATATCTTCCCAGTTTTCTAAGAAAATTAGATATTTCCAATTTGATTTAACAAGGGAGTTTTCAGTTAAAAATCTTAAGGGAAGTATCATTGCTACAAAGTTTTGTTGATCTGTTCCCATTAGGGCAAACAAATGTTCTTTATCTGTTGATCTCATCGTCAGACCTATGATTGAGTTTGATATAATCATCCGTATGGATTGGCCTTCGGACCATGATGTTGAGATTTATTGTAAGAATAAGGAGGTTACAATTTTTGATGATGATGATAAGGAACACCTTATCTTTAGATCAGAATCTTCACCACCTGATTCTTATTTATATCCATCCCCAATAACTCAACTAAATTAAATTATTAGGGAGGAAGAGAATGAAAAAAATGTGGGTGAGGAAAATAATGTTCCAATAGAGGATGTACCTATTGTGAGAGAATATGTTGATGTGTTTCCATAATATTTACCTGGTCATCCTCTAGAATGAGAATTTGAGTTTTCCATTGATTTAATTCCTGGTTCAAGGCCCATATCAAAGACCCCTTATAGAATGGACACTATGGAATTAGTTGAAATAAAGAAAAAAACTTGAGGAATTGAGTAATAAGGGATTTATTCACCCTAGTGTTTCTCTATGGGGAGGCCTTGACCTTTTTGTTTAGAAGAAAGATAGATCCATGAGGTTATGTATCGACTACATGGAAATCAATGCTATAACAATAAATAACAAGTATCCCCTACCTCACATTGATTATTTATTTGACCAAATGCATGGAGCTCAAAAATTTTAAAAGATTGACCTTCGATCTGGATACCATCAGTTATTTGTGAAGAAGGAAGACATTCCGAAGACATCATTTCAAACCAGGTACATGCATTATGAGATTACAGTAATACCTCTTCGGTTGAATAATGCACCCTCTATTTTCATGGATCTAATGAACAGAGTTTTCAAGGAATATCTCAATGATTTTGTAGTGGTATTTATTGATGATAAATTGGTATATTCCAAAATCTAATAAGACCATGGAAATCACTTGTGCATTATCCTGAAGACTCTTAGAAGACATGAATTATATGGGATGTTTAGTGAGTGTGAATTCTGGATTCAGAAGATCTCTTTTCTTGGTTATATTGTCTCTAAGGATGGAATCTCTGTTGATCCTTCTAAGACCAAGGCAATCCAAGAATGGCCATCCCCGACGAGTATAACTGATGTACGCAGTTTTATTGGTTTAACATGTTATTATCGAAGTTTTGTCCATAATTTTTCCCGATTGGCTAACCCATTAATGAAACTCACATGTAAAGGGGTAAATTTTATTTTTACAAAATAGTGTGAATAATTTTTTGAAGAACTGAAGAGAATATTAGTCAATGCCCCTATATTGAATCTACCATCGGGGAATGATGGGTTCGTTTTTTATAGTGATGCACCGAATAAAGGACTTGGTTGTGTCCTTATGCAGCATGATAGGGTTATTGCATATGCATCACGACGGATAAAATTTCATGAGAAAAACTATCCTACTCATGATCTTGAGTTAGTAGCTGTAATCTATGCATTGATGATTTGGAGACACTATCTCTATGGTGAAAAATGTGAGATTTATACTGATCACAAGAGTTTGAAGTATATTTTCTCACAGAAAGAACTCAACATGAGGCAAAGGAGATGACATGAACTACTCAAGGATTATGATTTAATGATACACTTCCACCCGAGGAAGGAAAATAAGGTGGAAAATACTTTGAGTAGAAAAGATCATGGAGTATTGAAAAAGATGAGAGTTGAGAGGGATTATATTTTCATGGATCTAGTAAAGTTGGATATGTGAATAACCATGGAAGGTGAAACATCAATTATTTTTCAAATGGTTTCCAAACCATATTTACTAGAAAGGATAAAGAGTTCTCAGACCGATGATGATGAGTTTCAAAAGAAGATTAAAGCTGTGAATGATGGGATATTGAGTGACTTTGTATATGAAGATAGAATTTTGAAATTTGGAAGGAGACTTTGTCTTCCTGATGTACCTAATCTAAAAAGGGAATTGTGGGACGATGCTCATAGTTCCAATTTCTCTATACACCATAGGATCACCCAAATGTATAGGGATTTGAAGGAACATTTTTGGTGGGACAACATGAAGAAAGAGATTGCTGATTTTGTGTCATGATATACGGTTTTTCAACAAGTGAAATCTAGAAGGAAATAGCCTAGAGAAGTCATGAAACCTCTTCCCATACCTGAGTAGAAATGGGATAATATCACTATGGAATTTGTCATGGGACTACCAAAGACTCCTAGAAGGAACGATGCAATATGGGTCATTGTTGATCGTCTTACCAAGTCAAAACATTTTCTTTCTATAAGCGAAGATTTACCACTTGAACGTCTAGAAAGAATATATATTAATGAAGTTGTGAGACTTAATGGAGTATCTATATCAATTGTTTTTTATCTTGATCCACATTTTACTTCAAGATTCTGGAAAAGTCTTTAGAAATCCCTAGATACTAAACTTCATTTGAGAACTACCTACCACCCCCAAAATGATGGACAATCAGAACAGACTATTCAATCCTTAGAAGAGATGTTGAGATCATGCTCACTTGACTTTCAGGGTATGTGGGATCAATATTTAGCTCTGGTGGAATTTTCCTATAACAATAGCTTTAATTCAAGTATTCAAATGGCACCATATGAAGCGTTATATGGAAAGAGATGTCGCACACCAACCTGTTGGGATGACGTTGGTGAAAGAAAACTCGTACGCCTAGAAATGGTGGAGGAAACGATGGAAAAGGTGAAGGTAATCCAAAACGACATCAAAGAAGCTCAAAGTAGGTAGAAGAGCTATGCTGATAACCGAAGGAAGGATTTGGAATTTTAGGTAGGGGATCATGTTTTATTAATGGTATCTCCATGGAAGGGAGTTATACGTTTCTGTAAGAAGGATAAATTGAGTCCCAGGTAAATAGGACCTTTCGAAATTCTAGAACGAATTGGGGTTGTAGCTTACTGTTTGGAAATGCCGCCAAGTCTTTCAAAAGTTCATGATGTGTTCCACGTATCACTGTTGAGAAAATACATGCCTGACCCAACGCGTGTACTCACTTATGAGGAATTAGAACTGGAACCCAATCTGTCTTATTGTGAAGACCCTATCAGGATTCTTGATACTAGAGAACAAGTGCTGAGAAACTAGATGACTCGTCTGGTAAAAGTTCTATGGAGAAACCATAGGGTGGAAGAGGCAACGTGGGAACCCGAGGAACTTATGATGAAGAACCACCCGAGTCTTTTTATGCAGTAATATTCTAGAAATTTCAAGTTCGAATTTATTTGAAGGATGGGAGAATGTAACACCCCAAGCTTCCACAATACGCTTCTCTTTGAATAATACAGTAGCGTGTGTTGTAAGCTACTTCGAGTTCTAACACACACCGCAACCAATGAAACTAGCCGTTATGAATAGTAATACCCACTTTTTGAAATTATATAAATTTTATCTTTCCAAATGGAATTCATTTTTGGATTCATAATATCAAAATTAGATTAGGGTGAATTTTTTGTATTTTTCGGAAAACATTCAATTTTTGATGAATAGTGCAAAAAAACTGAGTTATAGTTTAAAACTGAATTTTTATTTAAATAATTATTTATTTTATTACAATTTAATTAAGTTAAAAATAGATACATAATACCTATATAAGTTTAATTTAATTAATTGGAGTTAGTTTAGAATAATTTTAGATATATAAAAATTTTATTGAACTTTTCACTCTCTTTTACCCACCTCCTAGGAGAATTTAAAAATTCACATAAATCTTATTTTTACTGCTTCTGTGAGTGAAATTTCAAAAATTGGAGAGACACGATTAATATAAAGGATTAAAATGTGGTTCAATAAGATAATAATAATTTTTTGTGAATAGTAACTTTTTACTTTTATTTACCACGGTTTAAAGTAAATAGGGTATTTAAGGGTAAAAATGATATTAATATTACCATAACACATGTTCTAATTATATTGGAAAAGTGTATCTCGACCAAAAAAACCTTTGGAATAAAATATTATCATTTAGGTCCACTTGGATTAGATTAGGACATTTATTATTATTTAATTCAAAGAAGAGTTGAAAGAGTTAAAATCAATGTTTAATAACTAAATATTTTTTAATATAGGGTTATATATAAGATAAATTAGATTATAATTATTAATTATAAATACAAAAATATTTCCTACATAATGGTATTTTATTTATAATTTTTAAACATTAAATAATTTAATTTATTTATGACACTATGGTGATGCAGTAATTACCAAATTAATGAAATATTAAAATAATTGATATTATAAATATAAAAATAAATGTAATTTGAGGCTTTTTATGAATTAAACAACTTTTCTAGGTTAATATGACATATTATTATTGGTTATATAAATTGTTTTCGAATTAATAATGCTATTATAAAATTTTCAAAAAAAATACCCAATAGTGTCAAAATTGACATTAAAGAGATTTTAAAACAAATATATTATTATTAATTGATATTATATTCTTAAAAATATAATGATCGGACAAAGGACTTATATAATGATAGGTGTATCATTAATGGACCATTTGGGGGTCGCCTGGAGGTATATAACAAGTTTATTAACTATATAATATAAAAATACAAAGAGACATGGTAAATGTCAATCTATTTAACTAAGAGTTAAATAAAATGAAAAGGTTAATATAGTGACCCAGACCTGTCTAAAATCGAATGGTTGAATGTATTTAGACCCATACCCACCTTAACATGTATATAATCCAGTATGGATCCCTTATAAACCGAATATGAATTTATTCTTAAATAATATTTCTAGCTTTTCCAAAGGTGCCCCTCATCCCTCCTATAAAAGGGAACTCCTCCTTCTCTATAATTCAAACATTAAAACCTTTTGGATCGACCAACCCCTGACCAAATATCCTCTAAACATCCTTCTCTTCAACCTAGAGGCCTTATTTTGATTATAAAGCCAACCTAAGGATCCCTTTTGATCAAATCAAAATGTAGAACCCGAAGAAGAGTTAATGTTTTCACCACCCTCTTTCAAGTTCCTTTCTTCTTCATCTTCTGCTTTCATTGTTATTTCCATTATAAAATAATAACTCTAGTATCTTCTATATACTGTGATGTTATTAAAAATATGGTACAACCATATTCAGTATTCTATCCATCCTTTGAATGAAATATCACCATACTTGCATACGTACGACTTATAGTCTCCACGTCGTGGTGCAATTGTTATTGAATACATTATTATTCGGATGGGTATAAAAATGATGTTTAATTAATGTAAATAATAATTATAACATGATAATGATTCTGTATATATGATATAACATACAATTATATATTATTTTAATAGTAAAAGAATGATATTGTCGCTCATGCGTACGCATGGACTACCGTCTCCACGAACGCGATGAGATTCATTCCCCATCATAACCATTCAAGTCTAATTCATATTTGATGATTTAAAACAATGTTTAAGGACTTGATATAATTCTATAAATTAATAAGATACATCCAATCCATAACAAATATGACTCACATAACAAATAATATAAAAGAAAATGAGTAAGTTAACACCCAAAAGGATGATAATACAAAAATATTATTAACAAATCAATATTAAAAGATCTTATATGATATCATATTTATGTATATTATTCTTACATAACTTAATAACAACTATTTCACCATTATACATGAGGTTAAACTACCTTCAACCAAGGAAAAGTACAAGGTAAGGGTTTATTTGACAATCTCTTCATTATCCGAGGTTGTTTATACGTAATTCTCTACTGGGACTTTTTTATCATCCAAATCAATGTTTCTTAAAAATGTATTTCAAATCATTCTTACTATTATATATACTATGGGTTAAATTCATTTATACCCTTTTTGACTTTTTATAATATGTTTATAAAGGAATCTTTCCGTCATTTTCCAAACAAGGTCCTTTTTATCCTTTTCGACATAATTAAGGTAAGAATGTATTTTCTAACTTATACAGCGGGTATAACTATTTTCTACCATTATAAAATTTCTGAAGCTTCCCAAAATAGATTATAATAATATTATTAGAGTAAATTTTTTATTTTTATGTGACTTTTAGATGATTTAAAAAAGATATATTTCACTCAAATAGTTTTGATTTCATATATCTCTACATCCTTTGATGGATTTTAAGCTTATTTGAAATTGATTTATTATGATACAAAACATCCATATTGTATTGAAGGTTTTGTGATATGTTTGACTGTGGATGTGTTATTTTTATACCATTCATGGTTTATGGAGAAAGTATTGACATTTCATATGCTAGTTTTAATACCAATGTTTATGTTATGTTTAAACCTATTCATATGAGGAATGCATTGGACTTAATAAGTGACACTTGGAGCCCACTATAGCTCCTTGATGCATCATTATGTCTCATGAGAAAAACTAGTGTCTTGGCACTAGGCCTTGACAAAATCTTATTTGTATTACTGGCACAAGGCCTTGACTATGTGGTTCTGATAGTCTGGAATTATGCATTCCATCATTATGAAAGTGGTTATTGATATTGCATGTGATTATTAGACTAGTAGAATATCCATGTGAATAATTAAATTTCATTATTTCATTTTATTTCTGCCATATTATGCTGATGTTCAAGTTTAAAAGGATTTTGTTTTAGTAATACATTGCCTTAAATGTTTATGATTATTTATGAAAGTTTCTACTATATTATTATCCTTACTTGGCATCTGAGCTCACCCCTTTCTATGTTTTATTTTTCCCAGTATGTGAAGAAGTATTTTATGAATGACCTGTAGGGATTGTATGAGGGGATATGAGTGTGGACTATGGATACTATGTTGTTGTAGTTTTCATTTTATGATGTAATGTAAAATTTATGAATGTATCTAGTGATTACAAGGTTACTAAACTAATAGGTATTTCGAGAAATGATCTTTTGTGATCATAATAATGTTATGGAATAATGCACCAACTCTGGGTAACTGGGTTCGGGGCATTACAACAGGTTTTAAGAAATCAGATTACTCGATTAGTAAATTTACTTAGAAGAAATCATAAAATTAAAGAGGTGACATAGGAACCAGAGGTAATTATCATGAAGATCTACCAAAATATATTTATGAGGTGGCATTATATAAATTTATTGGATTATATATTTGATAAAGGGTATAATTTAACACTTCACGATTTTATGGTAGGTGTCTTTTAAATTTAACATCTTTGATAACTTATGTTTCAGAATACCCTAAGTTTAAATTTGTGATATACTATAAAATATTAACATGACCGTTGGAATAGTAATGTGACCATTAGGATTTTTAATATGAAAATTAGAATAATGACATAATCTATGAAGTTATAAATAAAATTTCAGTATCTCATAAATGAAAATATGATATATTTATATCATGTATTAAGTATATAAATGTTTTAAAAATGATTAAATAAGTGTTGTTTTTTATGAAATGTAAATATTTATTTACAATTTTATAATTAATATAATGATTTAAATGAAAAATTAATTTTATAAAATATATTCATAAACAAATATATTTTTTAATATAATTATAATATTATTTTATGAATCCACAATTAATTATTTCAAGTGTCGAAAAATCGATCATAATATTAAAAAAATCATTATTTGAATAATTGATGATTTTTATTTGAAATTGTATTTATCATATTTATAAATTTAATTGAATAAAATTTATTCAGCTTTTCAAATCTTCACATAAAAAAATTGTTATGATGAATTTTTGAAATTTTTCTAAAATGGTTGATTTTTTTGTGAATAGTGAAATTTAGTAATTTACAACATTTAACATTTTTAGCCAAATACCTAATTTTTTTAGGAATTAATTATTTAATAAACAATTATTTCAAACAAAAATTCACTAGTTAATATACCTAGTCACAATAAGCTACATTATTTATTATCTTGATCCAAAATATCAAATAAATTAATAAAATAAATAGAAAACACTTCTCTCATCCCCTTTAAGTACAACCTCCCACCAACAATTCTACTAAAACATTATAAGCCTTTAATATTTTCTAAATTATATCCAAATAAACTTCAAAATAATATTCACCATGTCTAAGCACTACTAGTATTACAAAAAAACCAATCTTTGTTTCATAAGGAGGTTTCCATGGAGAAGATATCAAAGAGGTAAAATCATCATTCTTTCACTTTCAATTCATTTTATTTTATTTTTCCCTACTAAACTCCCTTATAAAAGTTTTAATGGTAAATATATTATACTAAATATATGTTAATGTTATTTTTTTGATGTAATATCCATTATCAATTTTATTCCCTCTCATTTTAATAAAATTGGAAACATTGACCATAATGTGTTGATTCACCGCCTTCGTTGGAGATGAGTAATCATTTTCCATTAATGCCTTCAAGTCTAGTCATAAAAAAATTATTATTAAATAAAATTTTAATATAAATATTATAAGATATATCATTTTATGGAACCAATAAATAATAATAATATTAAATAAATGACACAAGTTTGTGATGACAGTAAAAACTGCCAAAATAAATTAAGACATTTCATCTACATTTTATCTAATGAATCATATTCATACCATATAACCAAATCATATATGAGACCATTTAAACTTTATATTTTCATTAATACTACGTTAATAAACTTATATATAATTTATTCACATTTTACAAGAACTCCAATACTTATACTCAATGGAACTAACCCTAAATCCATGAAACAAATGCTATCAGAACGATAAAATAAAACATTATAACTCATCGAAATAATAACAAATGAATGTAATTCATTTATATTAAATAAAATATAAATATAATATGTTCTAAATTATGTAAGTAACCATTATAATTTTATTATTAAGGACATTAAGTACAAGGGAAGAAGGCTTTCATGCATAAGGTAAGGGTTTCTTGTCTCACTTTTACTTCTGTGTGATATATTCTTTATTCAACCCATATTTCTTATTTGTGGTGTACATAATTACCTCCAATATATCATATAATGAATCTAATTATCTTCATGTAATTAAATTTTTTATATTACAATCATTAATTTTATGGGGAATACGATGCGACTAATTACGAAGTGATAAGGGAATTCTTAATCCAATTTACATTCGTTGGGTTAAACATATACTCTATTTATTATGTCACTCTATCATTATCTATGAAATTAATTTTTATTATATTATTATATATTTACACATTTTTTTGTATTAATATCTTATGAACTTAATCTATCCATTTTCTTAGCACTCACACTTTATTTTAAAAATAATCTTTTAAATGTTTCTTTTTCAAAATTTAAAAGGAATGATTTTTTTAAATTTATATGGAATGAGCATATTTTACCAATTTCAGGATGACATAGTGTCTCAAAAAATAATTCCCATGTTTACCAAGATCTTTGTAATGTATATTTGCTCATCCATAATTATGCATTTTATTTTAAAAATGAATTCATTTTAAAATTAATATTTCTCATTGGAAATTTCCAATGACTTTATTAGAGTACTTTCATCAATGTCAACACATTCTATTGGATATTTTGTTGAATTGATTTTGATCACTTATGATACCATCCACAATATTTTATTAATTTCATGATGATTAGTTTGAATTTAGATGTGCTAATTTGATACCATTCCTCAAATTACATGGGATATTTTATGAATATGATTATTTTTTGGGGAAGGTTATTAAACTTTATAATGGTAGTTTCAATATTAGTGAATATGTTTACTAAGTTCACCCATTTCATTTGAGGAATGAATTGGACTTTTAAAATTATGGGCAAGGCCCACTATAGTCCCCTGACACATCGACATGTATCATGAGAAAAACCAGTTTGGGTATTGGCTAATGTTTTATCCGATTATGTATGAAGTCTTAGCTGAAGGGTGGACAATAATATTATGTTGTCCTGTATTATGAATTACCTCATTATGATATTAGTTATTGATAATCCATGGTATTATTCGACAAGTATAATATTCATTGTCAGGTTTTATTCTCATGTGATTATTTATATAAAATTATTTGATTAGATTTTATTCCTTCCATTATATGATTAAGATTATGTTTTAATGGAATGTTATTTTAGTTATTCATCTTTCCATATTGTTTATGTTTATTTATGACGACTTTTACTTTATACTCACCCTTATCAAGCATTTGGTCTCACACATTTCTTATGTATCATTTTTCCCCAGGATGCCAAGTTGTATATTATTATTGACACACATATATAATCTAGGAGAATAGGGTTGTTTTAAGTGGAGTTATTATGTTGTATTTAATTTAACATTGTATTGTAATACATATGTTTGTATCTAGTTTTCCAAAGATACTATAGTATTTAGTCCATTTGGATGGGATAAAATATAATTATTACCAATGTAATAAAGTAACCACAAACTCTGAGATACTGGGGAAGATGTATTTTCTTTAAGGAAATAATTATACTTCTAGAATTATAATATATTATATTTCTTCTTACCTTATAATCCATTGGATAATAATAGCATCACTCATATATTTTTATGGAATACCGTCTCTACGAAGCGATATAATTTATTTTATTTTGAAATGGATTGTAATAAAGATATATTTGATGAATATATATGATCTATATTACATAAAAATTATTATATAATGTTGTTAAATTATTTACTTTTATTTCATTCCATATACTAAGTATATGTATATAGAGTTCATGCATACGTATGGTCGACCATATCCATGAACAATGTAATCCTTTTTTCTATATCAAAATTTAATGGATAACTATAGATATTTATATAATGAATATATGTTATATTTATACAATGATCAAAATTATGATATTATGGAACCATGTTCAAAGTACAATGACCAAAATTACCAAACCAAAACAAATATGAAAAACAAAGCATTTATTACACAAAATAGTGATTTTAATAAAGATCTCTTCATAAACCCATGATAAATAGTAATGAGTAAATAATATATGGTAGGATATATAGGATTATTCTTCTATAATATATTTTTGTTGAACCTGTATTTATTATATAGTATATTTAAATGTATAAAAATAAATTCAAGATATGAGGTAAATTATTTTTGTCTAAAATTGTATTCTTTGAGACATATGTTACGTTACGAACCTATACTATTTTATTAGGTGTCTATAGGGAAAATTTGTAATGTTATATCCTAAATTTATTTATTCTGATGGCATTTAATGGTTCATTTATTGTTATTATTTTATAAGTATTTTAATTCAATAGTTTCAAAAGTGGTAATGGATTTTCATATCGCCGTTATTTTTGTGGGATAATTCCTTATACAAACCTTTTTTCTATTGTGTGGGGTATATAATTCCCATGAATTTATTTAAATATTATTTTTCATGAAATTATGATATATAAATTTACATATATTTTTTAATATAATGGGGCTTATGATTAAAAACACACCAAATTCATAATGGTATTATGTAACAACCTCATTATTTATAGAGGTTGTTTATGATTAAGATAAAATAATGAAATATTATTATATTTGTCTCAATAAACTCATGATGTTTCTTCTACGCAGGTTATTTTTAGAAATTAAATATTATCATTCAATTTCCCTTTCTATATATACTCAAGATATAAAAATAATGTTTTGAACAAAAACTCTCTATTTCTCTATCTTTAATAGAAAATTATTTTTCTTCCATGTCCAGGTTTTCTAAAAATGTTTTAGTGAATGTTTTTAATATTCTACAGTGATTATTTAAAGAAATTTTTACCAATGTGTTACTGTTTAGAAATTGTTTAAAAGGAATCTTCTTATCATTTTTCAAACAGGTCCTTTTGGGATTTTACCAAAAATGTGATAGGAATATTCATTTTAATATATACAACATGAAAAATATTACACATCATCAATACCAAGAATGTATTTAAATATTAACTTACTTTTTTTCAATATTATTTTAAAAATAAAATGTTTTCTTTAATTTTTAGGAGTTTTTTAGATTTCTATGATTTCATTTTAATGTTAAAAGGATATTTTACTCAAGAAACGTTCAAAGTGATCTTTAAAAATAATTTCCAATATAAAATGACATCCTTTGAAGTTAATTAATATTTATTTGGGATAAGATAAACTTATAACATTATTATTCTTTATTTAGATGTTTTATAATTATTAGGACAAGATTATTATGAGAGAAGTTCCTTTTCCATGGGTTATGCTATGATAAAATGAGGAAATGTTTATTGAACCTATTTCTTTTTAATGGGTTATCATATAATTTAATGTTTATAAAACCCATTAATTTCCATAGATTCTGATACAATGGATATTTTATAATCTTATTGAAAAAAATGTATTGATTATATGATGGTTGTGACCTATATCTCCATCTAATTCATTAGTTAAATATTGATATTTCTTGAGATAAACAATAATCGAATCGGGAGTAAACCTATTTAGTAAAGGGGTTTATAAACTTTGATATTAATGGGAGTAAACCATTACTACTATGATGGTTTGGGTAGTGAAACAAATTCAATATGATTGCATTGTGAGTAAACCTTAACTACAAAAATGGTTTTGAGAGTGAACCCGATCCACTATGATAGTCTTGGAAATGAACCCTATATATAAAGGAATGGAAATTATATACTTATTAATATGCCACAATTCCTTATGTTATGAGAATTTTATACTTTTGGGATGTATTTTATTTGATTATTTTTATGATTCATGTCTTATGAACAACTAAAATTTATTCCATAAACTAATTTTATGATAAATGATATTTAGGGTCTGGTTTTTAAATGTTCCTCATGTTCTCATACTCGCATGCTCATTTTATGTTAATATCTCCCTTATTTACCCTTAATGAGAATATGAGCTCACCCTTTATTCTGTTTTATTTCCAAAAGTTATGGACAAAGGTATTATGTAAGATATGTCTAAAAGGCTGGTATTTATCTAAAATTTGTGGGGGATGATGTAGTTCACTTATGAACCAGTAGATTGTGTTACCAGGTTTCCAAAGGCATTAGACCTATATGATTCTGTAATGGATCTTTATGTTATATAATTAATATTCACATATCAAGATGTGATATCTATGTATGAAATGTGTGATTCATTACTGTTGGTATTAGATCAATATTTAGTTATCCTTAGGAAACATGGATGAGAAAACCTTAGTGAAAACCATAAGGATAATTCTAAGTAAATTGAATTACCCTGGAAATTTGTGGTAATGTATAGAGTGAGTGGATTCCATGAAATTATATCCTTTTATATATACTATAAGTAGATGTGTCTATGGAATAGTTATACCTATGTGTAATGACCCCAAAAAGGGAATGTTGCGATTTGAATCGATCGTCACCTGTTAAAGGACAATAGGTCTTACTACACACCTGGTTTGACACTAATATGGGATATGTTTTAGAAACGCACAAACTCTTAGGAGACATTATTAGGGATCTAAATAATGATGATGAATAACCATGGTTAATAATATAGATTCAAATATTGAAAATAATTGTTCACAATTTAAACATTATATGATTGATTTTTCAGGACTAATCAATTTTGTTTAGGATTCTTCATGGTCACACTAACCTTCACAGTTTTATTAATAGATTTAAGATAAAATAATGATTTTTGGGTCGTGATAAGTAAGCTCAATTTTTGAAGAACCCAATTTTATATTGGTTATTTGAATTACTACAAATTAATAAAGGTATTAAGGAATGATCAATCATATTTCTAATGATTAGATGTTGAACTAGCAGGGAAACCCCTAATGGAAAAATGATTTAATATCAAACCCATGATTCATATCCTATTAATGTTTATGGAAATTTTATTCTTCAAAATATCATTATTATATCCCTAAATTAATTTTATGTTATCTTTGGAATGTATTGGATTTATATACATAAATACCACATTAATTTCATAAGAAGGAAAGTCACATTGGATATTAAAAACCAACCTATGATCATATATGAATATTAGGATAAATATGAAATTACAATGTAGATGAAATCCATTTTTTGTGTATTGATTACTATCCAAAGAGTGTATTTATATTATTTGATTTTGGAGAAACTCAACATCAGTTATATAACTTTTGTGTGGGAGTTTTTTTTTGATGTATTTCGGGAAGAGTTACCTTGTCTTATTTTGAATCATGATGTTGATTTCTAAATAGAAATCATTCATTGTGCTATGACTATTTATGAGACTCCATATAGAATGGACCTAATTATGTTAGATGAATTAGAGGAGAAACTCTTAGAGAATCTTCACTAGGGACTAATTTTGACAAGTGTGTCAACTTTGGGTAAACTTATCTTTTTTTAAGATTAATTGATGAGACTTTAAATTGATTATTGAGAACGGAACAAGATCAAAATCAATAACACACATCTTCTGCCCTATATTGATGATTCATTTTACCAACTATTTGGAGTTCACTAATTTCTCAAAATTGAAATTTATTTTGGATATCATCAATTGAGGGTTTAGAAGAAGGATATAACCAATATAGTATTCTATAAATGGTATGGAAAATATGAGTATATAGTGATTAAATTTGGTCTTACTAATCCCCCATCTTTCTTTATGGATTTAATGAATATATTAATTAGATATCACCTCGATAAGTTTATGGTAGTGTCTATAGGTGATATTATTATCTATTAAGAGTGAAAGAAAGAGAATGGATATTACTTGAGAGTTGTGTTGAGGAACTTAAAGAAAGTGAAGCTGTATAAAACATTTTCAATGTGTTAATTTTTTCTATAAAAAGTTTAATTTTGGGTTATATAATCTCAAGTGAGGGTATATCGATGGATCGATCATAGATAAAGGATATTGAATGTTAGACCTTACCAACCATGGTGATTGAATTCTCTAGGTTTTTTGGATTTTAAGGATATTATCAATTCTTTGTAAATTTTTCTCATGGTTTTATAATACATGCACTATATTAACTCAAAAAGGAGAGAAGTTCCATTAGATAGATGAATGTGTGTAAAAATTCTAGAAACTGAAGAGATAATTAGTCAGAGCACCTATTATTACATTACCCTAAATGGATAATGGTTTTTAATCAATATTGATCCATAAAATAAGGGAATTTATTTATTTATTAAGAATAATGCAATATAGAGAGCGTATTCCACATGAAAATTGTAGGTTCATAGGAAAATTTTCCCAACTCATGATTTTGAGTTAGCTGTAGTGATTTTTACATTAAAAATATAGGGGAATTATCTTTTTGGTTAAAAGTTTGACATATATAATGATCCTAAATGATGAATGTATATATTTACTTAGAAAGAGTGGAATATTAACCAAAGTAGGCGATTGGATCTGATTAAATATTATGAATTTTCAATAGATTCCCACTTGAGGAAAGCACACATGGAGTCTGATTCTTGAATTCAAAAGAATCATTATATATTTTACATTTTAGGGATCATAAAATATCCAATATTTATATATTTTCAAAGGACAGATTTTTAAATTTTGAAGGAATGGTGGAAATATTTTCTTTATCAAATAAGTGTTTGACCATCAATACATGAGATGATTACTAAAGAGTGTTTGGAAGATATAGAGTTGCAGAAGATGGTGAAAAATGTTTTTGAGTTCAAAAATTACTATTTTGGAATTATAAGGTTCAATAATAGTGTATCTCTTCCATTCATATCAAATTTTATGGATTTTTTAGATTAATCTCATAGTTCATCATTTTCTATTCATCAAGGAAGTAAAAAAGGAAAATGAATGGAAAGAGTATTCATGGTGGGATAGTATGAAGAGAGATAATCACAAAATATGTATCTTGGTGCTTAGAATTTCATAAAGTTAAGGTTTTGAGACAAAAGTATAAGGGAATTTTATAACCATTACACATACCAAAATGGAAATGGGAATGAATCACCATTTATTTTTTTATCAGAATCCCCAAACCATCTAATGGGAATAATTCAATATGGGTTGTAGTCTCTCACCTAAAAATTCAGCACACATAATTGATAACAAAGAATATTTTTATATATATTATATTTCTAGGATACAAATTAAGGAGGTGGTATGGTTTCATGGAGTTCCACATACTATTATATTGGATCATGATCGTAGGTTTTCCTCGATGTTCAAGAGAATTATTCAACAGGATTTGAATATGGAGTTGAGATTCCACATAGATTATAATCCTTAGATAGATTTTCTTTCCATGAAAAACATTTAAACTCTATATGATATTGTAATATCTTGTTATATGGATTTTAAATGCGGCTGGGGTCAACACCTTCATCATGATGAAGTTTTTATCAATAATAGTTTTCACTCAAGCATTCATATGGCTCCTTTTGAATAACTCTTCTGAACGAAGTGTAGAAATCTGATAATTTGGTATCAAGATGGGGAATGAAATTTATGGGTACAAGATATTTTTAATGAAATGATGGAAATAATTAGATCCATTAAAAAACACATAAGGTTAGTACAAAGTATGTAGAAAAGTAATACCAATAATCATTGATGAAATTTGGCATTCACAATTAGTGAGAAAGTGATTCCCGGAATTTATTTATGGAAGACATTTGTGAGACCTATAACTTCAGAATATATGAGCCCTAGGTATATTGTTCAATTTGATATTATTTATTGAGTAGGAACTATTCCAAATTGCTTGGTTCTTCCACCGAACCACCCTCAAGATCATAATGTGTTCAATGTATATCTCTTGAGGAAGTACATACTTGATAATACAAATTTACTAAAATAAAATTTCATAATGTTTGATCATGATATTTTATTAGAAGAATAAACTATAGAGATTTTGGATCCTAGATTAAATTTTCTATGAAACAAGACCACTCACCTAGTCAAAGTTTTATTATGAAACCACCCATTTAATGATGCTACATGGGAATATAAGGATAAGATGTGTTTGACCTATCTTTGGTTGTTTGTATCTAAGTGATGTGATTTAATTGATAAGATTAATTTTAAGAGGGGTATAATGTAACACACTAATATTTAATGATTGTTTTCAAAAAAATTTAATTCTTTCGATATATTGTGTTTAATGAAACACCATGTTTTAAGGAACCATGAATAATATTAATATTTTTATTTGAACATGGTAATTATAACCTAGACACTAAATTCAGTTGTATTAAATGAAATTAAAAAATTTATAATTGTTCTAGATAAATAAAATATATTTATAAATTTTTAATTAATATTTAGTATTGTCTTTATATGTTTTGAGAACACATTTTTTTCAACTAATTATTTTTATTTCTTTTTTTTTTTGTGAAAAAATAAAAAAAAATTATTTACTGAAAATATAGTAAACATTACATGAAAAATTTACTATTTTTTGGAATAAAATATTAAAATTATATTATGGTGAATTTTTTAGATTTGTTTTTTGAAAAAATAATTCTTCAACGAATAATGAAAAATACATATTGCTATTAAAAAAATGCATTTTTTGATTAAAGAATTTTCAATGTTTCATCTTTTAAAAAAAGTAATTAATGTAATAGGAGTTCAATGGTGATATGATAAAATCATTTTATTTTATTTTAATCAAATTCATATTTACTTTTGATATTAAAATTTTTACACTTAAGAAATATTTCGATTTGGGAAACCTGTTTCCATCATGTCTATAGGTGTAATTTTAAAATAAATTTGGTCATTTATATGAATGAAATTTGGGAAAAAATATTCCATATTAATTATCATAGTAATTAATATTTTAAAAAATTTACAACATAATTCTTGGTTAATACTAATTGTAAAAACTTTAAAAATTAATTATCGTGGTTAAGGTTAAAACCGTTTATCGGGGGTTAAACTAAAAGGATAATGAGTAAAATGAATTTTTTTTTCTAAATCCCATTTAATGGAAATATGTTTAACTTATTTGATATAATATTTGAGAAGGATCAATTTTTGAGCCTTATTTAATGTTTATAATGCAGTTACACCTTTTCTTTTCAAAATTCCATGTTTTTCCTCTCCCCCAAAAATAAACAGAAACCCCTCTACTCTCCTATAAACACTTCAAAAAACCATTGGTTCATCCATAGAATAAAAAAATCATTCCTTAATTATATCCACAAATCCTATATGCCTTGTTTTTATTATTAAACCCTCATAAGAAGGCCTTTAGTGCTAACCTATAGAGGTTGTATGAAAAAGAGGTATCCTTCCTAACTGATTGATTTTATTTTATTTTTTCTTCCTATTACTGGCTTGGAAAAATTGTCATAGTGTCCCATCATTCTACCCGAATCAGTGATCCATGTTCACCCTTTCAAAAGATCATGGATGATATCTAGTGAATGTCCCATATTCCCTTCCATTATGACTACCCAGTTCATCAGATCTAAAAATCCACACAAGTGAAAGACATTCACCTATGACCTGATATCGTAGCGAAGTTCATCCTAAAAATTCCTTTCTGTAGAGTTCTCAACAGTAGATAAAGATAGATTTAAGAACTGTAAGTTGGTGAAATGTCTAGTTTAGCCTATTTATAAAATTACCTTCTATGTCAGGTGAATGAAATCATGAGCGTTCTCAGCCCTCAACATCATTGGATAGAAGTGTCTTAGGAACTTCATTGTGAATTCCACACAAGATAACTAATGTTGGTTTCTAGATTTATCTAGAATTTACCAACAATTATTGGATGATCCATAGATTATGAATGCAAAAAAGAATCACCCTCTTATCAATGGGTGTCTTAGGATGCTTGAAGATCATCTGGACTGACAAAATCCAAAACATAGCTTTCTGGGTTCCTCCAACCCCCACGAATGTTGGTAGTTGATATAGATAAAACTCTCATTTTAGATAAGATATCTAATTCATGATGAAAAATATCCCTTTACATTTATCACATGATCCTTAGGAAACTTCCTCAAAGCTGAAAATCCATCTGATCCTTAAGAGATACACAAAGCTCTAGTTGAGCCATATTAGGGGCATGATAATATCCACTCTCATGAAACTCAATTCAAAGATGATACAAAATTTTCTCTACAAGATAAGAAAAATACTTTGAAAATTGATTATAACAACAAGTTCAACCTCAATAGGCGACAAAAATAGATAACCATTACTCCTAGTCTCTCTAATCATTCCTTATAAGTGTTTTTGCATGACCTAATTTTTTCTTTTCATATATAAGATACAACCGGTATCTCATATCATAGTTAATACAAGAATACATATAGCATTCTATAAAATGTTCCTATCCTAAAAATTAATTGTCATGATATATCCTTATGTACCTATCATGATGCATGAATACTCATATCCCTCTATATCGAGCCGCAAGTAAAAATATCAAGAAACAATAACATTACCCAACATGTAAACCACCCAAGGTAAATTAACATCAACTATAATATGTAAATATGATGAACAACAATCCTATCCCTAGGAACTCATATTTTCCCCCACACATGGGTTAGCTACTCCAATGTCTAAGCTCATTTCCAAGTCTCAAAACCTCATTATACAATTTTTAACTTTACCAAATAGTAAATCAACATAAAAGAAATACATGTACCCTTTGATACCACCCTATAATGTCACCCAATATAGTACCCTCTAACATGGCCTAATCAGGTTGGTTATGGGACCTCAATAGTGTGTCCTCAATTGATAGAGGCTTCCAACTAGTAGTGGGGGGGGGGGGGTATGATAGGTATATTGGAGTGACAATACCCCATGGTTAAAAGTAAAAATACAACAGAAATAAAAAATATAAATAAATATCAGAGTAAAAAAACAACGGAAACAAAACAACATACAACTAATAAGTGAAAGGATGAATCAATAATAAAAATAATAGTGAATCATATAATTAAATTATGAAATTTATCTAATGTAAAACTAAAACAATAACAAATAAAAGAACATGATGAAGAAAATATAATCAAAATTCCCAAATCCCAATACCCATGTTGGTATCATGTCCAAACAAAATTCCATCCAAGAAGAATCAATCAGTTACAAGGCCCCTTACCCTTGTCCAAACCTACATCCATGTAATATGATTAGATATGAGATGGTGGCCTGAATAAGGTGTGATTAAACCTCAGTAGGTTGAAAATATTGTGACTAATGTTTTTGATAGATACGTGCATGTAATGAAGTGAGAAAAAAGTATATTAATTAATCAATAAATATAATACGAAAAAAAACCTACTTGGACACTATTTCAAAATTAATTTGAGCATGTATCTCAACCATTAAATCCATAACCATAAACCAAGGTATAATAAAAATGAATTTGATATTCCCTTTATACAATAATGTCATCCTTAGGAAAAATACCTCTTAATAAAAATTTCAGAATCAACTAGGCTAAGCCCACTATATAAGTATTTCAACATGAACCACTAGGCCATGCCATCTATATAATAATTTTAGCCTCCAAGGAAATACATATATATAATAATCACATTATGAATCAATAGGATAAGACCACTATATGATCAATTCAGTATGTGTCAATAGGACAAGAACACTATATACTAATTTCATACTCCATGAAAATATCTACATATAACCATTTCATCATCATCCCAACTCAAGTCATAATAGTAAGAATATCAAAATATCATATCACAATCCTCAATGGTTATTTTTTAAAATTATCATTTTACATTGAATTATGAACTCATTTATTCATCAGGATTGCATCACACCATTTATTATCCATCAATTTTATTAAATAAGATATTGAATAGGTAAAACTATATAAATAAAATAAAATAAATTACCCTGGAATACTAAACACACTAAAATACATTAGCCAATTCAATATCATTTAAGGATTTTCTCACCCACTGAGTGACCACAAGCCTGGTTTCAACACCATTTAATGCAATCCAAGGATTTTTCAAATCAATGATTTATCATAATTTATCATTGAATACATTAATGCACAAATTATGATATTGAAATTCATAATATTTCTCATACTTAATAATTAAGTAGTCCAGAGCGTTAGGATTTAGACACCTACCTTATACAGTTGACCATGAAAAGCTTCAAACATGAATCTCCGACAAGAATTGAGGAGAGAATGATCACAAGAAGGAACATAGATCATGAAAAAAAGATATAAAAGCCAAAAGAAACCATGGTTAACGTAGTCCACCACCACAACTAAGAACAAGGGAATAGAATGGAAATACAATGAAAAAAAATTCATTGGGGATCTTATGTTTGGTTGGGATTTCCAGAAGGTAAGAAAATGATAAAAAGTTACATTGAAAACTCCATTGGCCAGAGAGGTAGAGGTTTCATAGGAGTAATGTGATAATTAATATGTACGATAGGCATAAAATAACTATATTCAAGAAATACAAGGTTTTTAAATCATTTATGTCTGGTATTTATTAATTAGTGAGATACACCAAAAAATATATCACCTCAGGTTAAAATTTTCCGGATTGAGAATTACATGATGTGAAATAGTTTTGTGATGTATAACCACTTCACATCATGAACCAGTTCATAACGTCTGCCTGAGAACATTTACACATCTAGTAACATGTTAATGGTGTGTAAATTCATTGTAGACAATGCTTAGTATAACTAATGCAAAGGAGCCCAAACCACCACTAAAGCCTTTAAAAATCAATGAAAATCCACATAAGACCATTTAACATATTTATACCTAGACTCTAATATTTTAAAAAATAATACATCAACTAACTATAGATAAATTTACCTAACAAGTCTCTCCATCATCAAATAATAATCAACCACTATGGTTTAAAGAAAAAGAAAACTCAAACAAAAGAGTTTTAATGAAAAAAATCATAGATGGGTGTAAAAGAAAAAGTTGAGATCTTATATTTCCTTTTAATTTTTTTAAATAATATAAAATATAATGTAAAATGGATTTACAAAATAACTTATTTTTAGAAAATAATACTTCATAAAACAATTAATAAAACAAGGATATGGAAGGGAGAGATACTTGATCTAAAATGAAAACAATGTATTAGTATCTCTTAAAAACAACATTATTGATGTTTCATTAATAAATAAGGTATGAAATGGAATTTGGATATATTAAACATATTAATAACTAGTAGAGAATAATGAGATGTGGTTTTTGAAAATTATAGTATCTAATTTTCTCAAATGGAACCTTGAACATAAACAATTTTAAAATAAAGGATATTGTATCATAAAGCCTTTTCAACTTTGGAAACTCCTCAATCATATAACCCATGAATAAATAACATGAAATGGTAAATTAAACATATTTAAAAAATATTTTTATGATATAACATGTAAAAGGGAAGTATATACACCACAAAAATGTATATTGGTACATATCATAAATGTATGTCTCAAGGAAATTGAGTTTGATATGAATAACCCATACCAAGATCATACCATTGAATTTAATAATTAATAAATCAATTGATTATTTATATGGAATGTATATCTAAATAATTTTTTGAAATAAAATACAATATAATCAAAATTTATTACATAAATAATTATATAATATCAAATATGGTGAATAAATAATATAACCCATCGAAAAGAAATTGAGTTATAAAATTATTTACCACTAGATAATTTTCAATTCAAATCCATTTTGTTGAAATTAATCAAATTTTAAATAATAATACAATTATTTAAGATGTATTCATGATAATATATGTAAAAGGGGAAGTATATAAACCACACAATATAAATAAGTGGTGATTATAGACTATTTCACACAACAATAAAATGTGGGACAATAAAAAATCATACCTTGAGTCTAGAAATCCAATGAGTGTTTTTAACTAATATATAATAACATTATATAAAATTTTTGATTTCATAATAATTTTTTTAGGTTTAACAACCTATAATTAAATCATTTATTTTTAATTATGTATTTAAATACCTAAGTAGTCAAGTCTACATCAGGTGTTTTGAGAACATTATTTTCAATATTTCAAAATAAATTCTATGTGTTGAACTTAGTCAAATGGTCCATTATTGTGACATATAAAGAATAATAATAATGAAATATTTATCATATTTTTACCTGAATTAAAATTTTATAACTAATCATTCAATATAGTTATGAAAAATGTACTTCTTTACGATCATCAAGACAGTGTGTCGTACATATGCTCAAGTAACATTTCTATTTTTCAGTGATAATTATATAAATAATGTATGAATTATTTCAACTTCAAAGAATTATTATAGTATAAAAAATACCATATTATTTCATTAAATATACTTATATACTCCATTCTTGTGATGTGATGATTCATAATGAATCAAATTTCTTTATGGAGGTGGTAGTCCACATGTACACGAACGAAATTATCATTTTTTAGTGAAATAAGGAAATGAATTATTTTCATTTTATATTAATAATTATTTCTTGAATATAATAATTATTTCACTTATATCACATATAATCATTAAGTTTATCCTTATTACCATCCATTTAAGCCATTAATTAAAAATTAATGACATCACATCACGTGGCGGTAGTCCGACGTACACATGAGTTACATTATTGTATCCACCAATGAATAGAATGTAAAAAGTATATGTATTATAAAAAATACATAAGTATAAATATGTTACAATTAAAATATATATAATTAAAATCCTTCCTTATAAAAATCTCTATGAAGTGATGATGGAAAATGAATTACATAGGTTCATGAGGGGGGAGTCCGTATTACACAGGAATGATGATTTAATTTCCTATTTGATGGAATAATAGATGAATTTAGGTTATTAAATTAATATAACATAATGAAATATATTTATATTTAATATTCTGGTTTAAATAGATAATAATATCTTAGTAAAATTTTAAGGATATGGATGAAGAAATAAAATAATAATAATTAGTTGAGAATGATATCTCTTATTCAGAAAACCTCCTTAGGTAAGCCACTCCAAATAAAATATGTTTATTACTGAATGAACATTTAAAGAAAAATTGGGAAACTAACTAGTTCTGAATATAGTAGATGTTAAACCTCATAATAAATTTTCAGTGCATTCCTAAATAAATTAATGTAGTTATATTCCTTTACCTTCAATAGACGCCACTCAATGGAGGTGACCTCCATATCCGTGTTTTCCTTGATGAGATCGTCACAGTAAAATGACATCCTTTCCCATGTAATCACATGCTTCTTTGGGATTGTTTTCCCTTCGTTGAAACCACATATCAAATTATTATTTTGATTGTCTATCGAAGTTGATTTTTCTTCATTTAAATGAACGTGCAATGGTTTTTTTAACATTATATGAGCATCCTCCTCAGATACATTGATCAAGAAAGACTCCTCTAGAATTTCTTCAATAGAATACATGAGAATCTTCTAGATTTTGTTTGATTCAACATCATCTTTATTCTTTGGGATGTTTGGAACCACATTCAAACTATCTTGAAGGATTTTTACTTTGATAGAAGCCCTTATAACACGGGGACTAGGCTAGGTTTAGTAGTCATTTTATCGCTGCAACCTCCGACTAAGCTGAATAAACCCATATGAATCAACCAGGGTGTTCATTCCTTTCTTTTAAGAGGACCAAAGGTACTCTTATGAAATTTCTCTATCCTTATATTTTGAGGACCGAGATTCTAAGGTAGACTCATTGACCTCTGATATATCATATAACCTCCCTTTTAAAGGATAGATATTTCCATGTTTCCCCTCATATAGGGATCCATATTCATATAGAGGAGGATAAACTTCACCCAACAACAAAAAATGGTTCTAGGAACCACTGTACCCTCCAATTATACCTGTATTAACATGAGAGGGAGTCATCTTGCCCCTTCCAGGGACCTGTTCTATCCACTATGAGAACTTAACAGAACATGGGATGTTCACTGAACTCATAATATCCCCATGTACTAAAAGAACCTACATCTATGGAGGTCATCTAAGACCACAACATCTACACTTATCTATCACCCGGGATAGGATCTCTTTGGGAGAATTATAAATAGATTTCACCGCTTCGGCATATGTGGGAGGGTTCCTCATTCCCTCCTCCTTCTGGGTGGCTTAAGAAAGTCTCATTTTCCCACTAGCACGATGATCCACTATAGGAGAAATATTAAGAGAGAACTACACTACTTCATACATTTTCCAATCATATCCTAAAAAATGTAATACCTCCCCATAATATAAAAAAAATAAGCCGGAACTTACCAACCTCATGGTTGAGACGCTTGCAAGACGAATAGTAAGGATCCCATGATTCATAGAAAACCTTCTGATACCAGTGCAATTCTCCTTCAACCTTGATGCAGATTACATAAAAATGGTTCATGGATACATCAACTTCAATGAAAATCCTCTGAGAGATAGGATGACACACTATGTGAGTGCAAAGGTCTGAGTAGATGAAATGACGCAACATATTTCTGATCAAGTGATGAACCTCCAGATTTTGAAATGGTAAAGGGAGACCAAGGAGGGAAATCCAAATTTTTGAAATAGGATTGTAGTGCTTAAAATTAAATTCGAAAGTGCATAGAAACAGATAAAATTGAAATTCTGGAATAAAACGTGGAGCATGAGGAAAGGCAGAGATAAGATCTCCCTCATTTTCAAACCGGATCATAAAGTGCCTCGAATAACGAAGCCCTACAATAACTCGATCATGCAGCTTCCAAGAAGAGGATACAAATATTTCAAAGGTGTCTATGGAGGGGAATCACATCCCGAAGAGAGAAACCAAGTATATGTCTAACATTGTTGAAGCACTAGAGAATTCCAAGGAAGAAAGCAGGACCGATGGAACTGCATTTTTGAAAGATTGGACCTTATAAAAAACAACAATTGAAGAAAAGATAGGAAGGGTAGCCAGGTTAGTGAAAGTGGAGAATATGGGAACATGGGTAGATGAAGAGGGTGGGGGAAGATCCTATCCCCTGGGCAGGGAAGGTCCAGGGAGTGTAGGTGATGACATAGTCATAACCTAGGCCATCAACAACAAGAGAGAGCACTGCTCAATGAGAGAAGCTCCTTAGGTACGCCCCAAAATAATTTAGAGGATAGATTTATGATCCAAATAAGGGATGTAAGATTTGGGTAGGTAAGTAAGGAAGTAATTTTGGTAGGGACATGATGATCTAATTTTATTTTATGGTTTGAAGTGTATAAGATAAGAGGTGACCTTTTATAAATAAGGTTAATGGCACACTTGTAATTTTTGAAAATAAAAAAGTGTACTTGAGTTTTTCACATTCCAGAAAGGGGAAAAATGATCTATTATTAATAATTATATATGATAAGGTATAAATAACTCTATAATATTTATTTTAGACATGTTTTGTGGTAATTGTTACCCTTTTCATTTTTTTAACCACCCGATAAACCATTTTTTACCTTAACGGCTACTATTAATTTTTTTTCTATTTTCACTATTGATTATAGTCAATAATTAAGTTGAAATTGTAATATAATATAAATTATGGTTATTAAAATATGTATTTTTTTCCCAAATTCAATTTATATATATGGAAAATTTAATTTAAAACAAAACTTGTAGAAGTAATGAAAGAACATGTTTTCAAGAAGTGTATTTTTCGATAAAAAATGATTTTAATTTTAATCTATGAATAATAATAATTATTACATGATTATAAATTAATATTTATTGATATATAATATATATCATTTATTTAAAAAATTTATACTTAAGAGCTATTTTAAATAACCAAAAAATAGAAACATTATGCACATTAAAATAATTTAAAAAAATATGTTTTGAAAACCAAAAATAAATACTAAATCAAATATAAAGATGATAAAAAAAGTAAATTGATTAATTATAAATAAAGAATAAATATGTTACTTAAAATAATATTTAAGTAATAATGGTACTTTTAAACTACTTAATATATTAATAAAATGACATATTTAAATAAATATATATTTTTTACTATTCACAAAAAAATAAACATTTTCCAAAAAAACCCAAACATTTACCAAAATTAAATTTTGATACGCCTATTTAGAAAATTATTTTCATTTAAAAAAATTTTATTTATAAACGTTCCAAAAATCAATTATACTATTTTTTAATGGAAATAAATAAATTGTTTTTAAAGAAAACATATTTCTGAAGAATAAAAGTACTCTACTAAAAACTAGTTCATTATTTAATCAAAATTTATCAATATTTTATATTTATTAGTATATATATATTTCATAAATTAGTTAACATTATTCATACTCTCCAATTTAATGGCCAGTTTATACCAGTTATATATCTTTCGGGTCATTTAAGATTAGTGTTTCATGTCAAATATGATATTGATCATGGTTTTATTTTCTAAAATATTTGGGTGTTATAGTGGTACAATCATAGATAAATTTATTTTATTATTTTAACATTCATGTATTATAAAATTTTAAGATTAATGCCCTGACTCATGATAATGATCATTGATATGTAGGGTATGGTTTCAAATGTTAATATCATGTTACCATACCCTTATTATCATGTTATGATTATGTGATCATTGATATATCCCTTTTTTACCATTAATGATCATATGATAATACCCTTACAGTTTATGAGTAAAGTTATTAAATATGATACATCTAAGAAGGGTACTGGTTATAATGAACTTATTGAAAGATGATGTTGATCTGTTATGCACTATTTGTTTATTGGTCCAAGTTTCCAAAATTACTAAACCTATTGATTTTGGCATGGATAATTTCATTATTTAATTATTATTCATCTAATAATATGTAATATCTATTTATGGTTACTATGGGTAGTTATTGTTCAACTTGAGAAAAAAACTAGAACTCAATATTTTGAACTCAGGATCCAAAACTACCTTTTGCGAAATCAAATAGAGCTCCAGTGATAGATGATTCAAGAAGAATAATAAAAGGGAAGTAAAAACAACTCTAAGAAGATCGTAAGACCCATTGATTTATGAAGTTAGAGAAAAATCCATATGCCCAAATAGGGGAAATACTATATACTAAAAGTTTGGAGTGGAATTATATGGTATAATCTCAAAGTATGTTACCCTATCTTGAAATGAGATCATAAAAAACACATTGGTACAATAACTCACGTTTCTATAATTTCAACCTATAGAGTAATTCTAATATGTTATAGTAATTAGTTGTTGGAAGTACAAAGATCTATATTAACCCATTTCTTTCACAAGTCACATGATACTATAATACCATGTTCATGTCGATACTACTATAGTTCCCTATTTGGTTAAAATATTGGATTGCTATTAGTTGTCCCAACATCATCCAATGGATCAGACTGCACCATTACAATATTTACCTCCTATATAACAAACTTAAACAAGATAATAAATTATTTTAGAACCTTATTAATAACTATTACCTTTTATAATCTTTAATTATATTAATTTCTTTCACATATACTAGTTAGTTATTATTTATTTTTATTATCAGATGTTAGTTCTTTTGATTATTTCATACAAGTTTTGTAATTGAGATGTTGACCTAGTTCTTCGATAATAAGTTCATCATTACTAGAATAACTATGGTTGTGGAATATTTAATTTCCTATTATTTAATCATTTTCTTTTTAACTTTTATTGAAGTTATGCTTATGGTTTGTGATAATTGAATCCATGATGAACATGATTCATGTAATTTATCAATAACCAAAAGTTTCTTTATAAGGACTATTCAATTCTGGGTCATCTTTATAGAATCATATTCCTGAAATTCATTACTCGTTAATATCATATGTCCCCACTAGTGATGTCTTTATACATGTTCCTTATGAAAATGATGATGTTGGTATAATATAGTTCATATTTTTGGCCGAACCAATCTAAAAAAGAACATGTTATATTAAAGTATGAGTAAGAGTTTAGATTTACATAATAGTTATATAATTTTATCTTAAACATAATGATGTTAATATAATATCATTACAATGGAGAAGGATATTTAGAAAGTTTGTATATAGCATAGTAATTCAAAAATATAGTGAACAACTGAGTACTAATTTTGATGAATTATCTTCTTCATGAGACAAGTTCATTTCGAATAAAATATTTAGGCTTCCTTTTTAAAACAAAAATATACCAAACATCTAATAAGTATTCATTTGAGTAAAATGGGTTGATATTAAAGAAATAAATAAATTAAAATATTGGTTTGGAAGGGGTATCAGAGGGGTCCTTTTATAACTGAGTTTTTAGTGTAATTTCTCCAAATTCCAATTAAATATTATATAAGGTTGTAATTTTTAAGGAGAAGTGGATAAAAAGTTGAAAAATAATAGTCATGGGATATTATTTGGTTGAGAATTACCTCAAATAAAAATTTAGAGATTTGATTTAATTACATTTTTATTCCTTACCACTTATTTTAACCCATTTACATCATTTTACCATTACCGTGATAACTAAATTTTTTCCATGCCAATTTATTTTTATGCCTAAAAATGAAATTAACCTTGTTACATAATCTCAATGTGATGACATAATATTTATATTCTAATTAATATTTTTAAATTGAAAAATATGTGAAAATTATATTTGAAATGAAAATATAATATATATAGAAAAAACTATTTTATATAAAAATAACTTTTTAAACATTCTCCCCTCTTAATACTATTTCATAAAAATGACAAATTAAATGAGTGTTAATTAATTAGTTTATACATAAAAACATTTTATTAGATTAATCCTTTAAAAAATTTCAATTTATGTAATTAAGATAAATATAAAAAAACACTTTAAAAAATAATCTTTAGAAAAATATCCTCTTTTATCATTAAATGATTTTATTCACATCCATTTTTAATTAATTGTTTATAAATCCTTTAGAATATTTTTTTTATTTTATAAATACATAAAATCACTATTTAATAATATTATTAATAATTACTAACACATAAAAATACATTTCTATAGTAAAAAATCCCAATTAAAATTTTCTTATTTTTTCATTATTTAACATGTTTGAATTATATTATTCTCAATTTATTATAAAAATTAAAAAATATTCAATATATCAATTAGAAACCTGCATAACCAATGACCCTCTATCCAATGAGAAAGTTCTTGATAGCCATATTTCCAATGGCCATATGTTCTTCAACATTCTATATAAGGATCATATTTCATTCCTATATATAGCCATAAAAACCTCAAAAAAATTATTCATCCTATTTCTCTCTCTCAAAACATATCTATTATATTTATAATGTACTTTTTAATTTCTATAGTTTTAATTGGGGTTATGATATTCTTATAAATCCAATTGGATTAATATTTTATTTCCATTGTCATTATTGACTTATAAATTAATTCCTCTTATAATTTTCTCGATAATTGTTCATACTGTATTATTATAATTTATTGAAGTTTATCATCAATTGTAATATTTTATCTCAAAAAATCACCATGGTTAATTTTAGTTTTGTGTTTCATGTGAAATTCAGTATTCAATATAATATTAATGTAATGGTAAATTTATACAAAAATCATTGGGTATTACATTTTACCCCTGAAATAAATTTCATCCTCTCAATTTTAATTATATCTCTTTGATGAATATACTTGAGGGTGTTCACAAGATATACTTGCCTCAATATATAATTTCAATTTATATATTAAAATTATTATCATTGATAATAATTGGAAACTCATATTTCTCCTCATAATATGTATATCACTAAAATTGAGGTTCTACTCTATCATTTTAGATAATTAACCTACTTGTTTGGTTATTAAAACTCATATAATGTATGCAATTACGATATAAAGTCCATAGTAATCCTTTCACCAATATATGTATATAGGTTGAATTGGGATATGAAATTGGGTATACATATTCTGACAATTTATGTGGTATATATATAGAGAAAGATATTATCCTTTCCCAATATCACATCGAATTCAACAAAAGGGAGATTAATATTATTTTATGGAAGATCATTCCCATAAAAATAAATATTATTAGTGTTATATAGTTGGGTTTTAATCATCACACAACTAGGATTTTTCACTAATAATTGAATTTAAAATTAATGGGATTGAAATTTTATGAACATTGGAAGGTTTCCATATAATAAAGAGTGTGTAGAACAAGAATTACCAAACAAATATTTAGTTCTTCATTTGACAATGAGTGTATCATACATAACTAAATTTTCACAATGCACTTATGTAGTTGTGATTAAATAATACTTACCTACTTTTCTTGGGTTGGGTGGTTTTTTAAATTTATTATCATCATTAAACCTTTTGGTTGGTGCACTGGTTTTCATTATTCCCAAATTAATTATATTTAAAACATTGAATTTATAGTGTTATATTAGGATGATATTTATTTTCCTCTATCATGTTTACTTTACTGTTCATTTTTTTATATGGAATTTTATTGCTAGATTCCCTCATTAACATCACATAAAAATCATCTCATCCATTTGAGACATTTTCTTAGGTTCATCAACCCACATTTTTAGCACATTTGAAATTAAATATTTTTTATATAAGGTCACTTCCACCCAAACTTCCATGAAATACTATTTTTCTCTTTTTAGTTATTTTAGATATCTACAAGGTTATTGGTTTTAATTATAACCTATGATAGTGTTAGTATTAAGAAATAATAATAAAAATAGGAAATTATATTATAACAAAAATCAATCACAATATGTCCTAAATAATTAAAACTTAATTTCATCCTAGGACATTTTGGGTTTAAAAAAAATTAATTTCGGGTCATCATAGACTATTTTTGGCTCTATTATATAATTATTCACATCCTAAACCCTCAAAATAACTAAACGCCACTCCGATACCGACTAAAGCTGCCCAGAACCATACACCCATGTTCAATCTAATAAAGAAAAAATTTACACACATGTTTTGATACTAAGTGATATTACATAATCATAAAAAATATCTTTTACATAATTTCTAAAATTTGAAAATTTCATCTAAAAATTTCACTCTCAAAACCACATGGTTTACTGCCTTTGAAAATTAGCTTCACATTTTTCTTATTTAACAATATACTCTTAATATTTCTCAAAAATAGTCTTCTAATATGAAAAAAACATACCTTTTTGACACATCACACATAATACACTTCTTCATAACTTAGGTAATGGAAACATAAGAAAGGAGTGACCTGAAATGCTTAATAAGGGTAAAAATAAGAGATAACAATACAAGTTTATAAGTTAAATTAGGATTATCATGTGACTATGATAATATAATCATGGTATATGGTCCTAAAATAAGATAATAAAAACAAATAAAATGTATATCATAAATCATGAGTAATTTAATAAGCATTTATTTGGCATAATATAAGACATTACTAATAGTATTGTTGGAATGTGAGTTAATAATATATGAAATTGGTAGGGGAATCATGAATAATATAATAATATCAAATGCATATGTGCATGGAAAATATTTCATGGTTAAACACCTATAATTTCATCACATAATGGATTAGGATTTTCTCATACCCATAATATAATAGCCTTCAGATAACCACTTGTATACTTTTTCGAGCCTGGTTTAAACACTTATATACCCTTTTGGTATTGGGATTCCCACCTGTGTACCATTTTTAACATGGGACCACAAATTATGTACCCATTTTGGATTGGGATCACCACCGATATACTTATTTGGGCTCAAAAACACCACCCAATTATCCTTTTTTAGATCAGGATATATAATTATTTTTTTATTAGATTAGTGTGTTATATTAGACCCAATCATCATATAATGATAAAAAAACACAAACAAAAACAAAAACATAAATATATATGTATGGGTGTGTTCTAAAGGACATTTAAAACATTAAAAACTATATCATAACATAATTTACCATTGAGAAATAAATTGGATTCGTGAATATTTTAAGAAATCTTGATAATAAGATACCCATATAGAGGAGGTGGATGGAGAAAGGACCAATTAGTGCCGATGGGATCATTGGGAGGGAGAAAGGGTGAATTAGTGATATTAACATTTAATGTTTTCTTATTTAAGAAACATTATTCACCTCTTGTTAGTGAGAATTGACTCTACTAGAAAAAAACAAGAACACCCACAAGAACACAATTATTTACAATTTTAATTACTTAATAAGTGTAACTGGAATTTTTCATGTGTTAAAAATAATCTAATACCAAAAAACTACTATAATAGAAATGATTTTTTTGGATTACATATTGTAGGGAGTATCCATCTCTTGAATAACACTATAGTTCTATTATAGTAATTTTTCTCCTCACACATATAATATTATATAATAATATTTTATAACAATAATATGAATCTTCCCCAATAGGTTTCATTACATTGTCACTGTGTTGCTTAAAAATTATTCAAACTTTACCTCCTACAAGTTATTCTTAATCATATTTATATTCTTATACAAGAATGATCATGAACATTTTTATAGACATATCTAGCCGAACCAATTCACATGATACATTTTCCATAAAATAATAGTCCATTCATTAAATTTGATCCTATCACTCTACCTGAGGCCCTATTTTTTCAATAACAATTAATATTCTCACAATACTATATCTATTATCCCACACACAGTGTCTTATTCATAAAATTCTTTTGATTCCAAAAAAATCGCAATCCTCTTTCTCGTACCACATATTATAATTCTACTACATCTGATGCTTTAATAATTGGAATGAACCAAAATTATTCAACAAAACACATGGAAAAAACAACATATCTTATCATACCTTCTCTTCCATTATATAAGAATTTATTCAAAGAAAACATAGAGAGTAAAATCAACTTCATAAACAAATCACCGACTCAATATTTAAATACACCTCTAAAAACTCAATGTTTGATCTCCTTTAATCTTCCTAGAAGAATGGAATCATTAAAACATTGTAGGAATATTTACTTAATAATAGATTTCAACGAACTCTTCAATTATCTAGAAATATCAACGAGTATCACAACATACCCTCACGATTATTGGATTTTTAAACATCTAGCTTTATATCATCAAATTTAATGGATTTACAAAAACATTATAGTAACTCAAAAAACATTATCTAGTTAATAAATATAAATATCTTTATGACCAGTAACCCCATAAGGTTATTTTTTGTTCCTTATAGCCTTCTTTCATACTGCTATTTTTTTTATTTTTAGAACACTTACAGGTTTATTATTCTTTCTGCACTTTGAGTTCCTATAATAAAAGGATTTTCTCAGAAGAATTGGTTTATTCCTATACATACTCTTCTTCTGGTGTAATATATATATAGAAACTCTATCTTATATGTTTATTTTTTACACCACTAACCATTTCCCTAACTTATAAAAATCTATGAAAATCATTCCACAAACTTCCATTCATCCTGATAGTCCAAAAACAACTTCTCTATTTTATTATATTGAGTTTTTTATCAGATGAGAATCCTAAACCTTTATAATATTGGTTTATAAAACACTATTTTATGGACTTATAATGATCATTTGGTAGACTTAAAACCCCTCTTCATCAAATATAAATTTATCAGTAGTTTTTATAAATCTATTTCCATTGGTATTACAAACATTATTCCTTCGAAAAACTAAAGCAAAAAAAATATCTTTTTATAAACATGACGTTTAGAACTTTTGAAGGTAAATTTTTTTCCAATTTGACGTTACTAAACAAATTTGTTCGATAGAACAATAAGGAATCTAAACGTTCACATTAGTCTAATGTCCTCATTAGTTAAGACTCAATTTTACGGACTTAATACATTCACCTTATACATATCTATCTAAAAAATTATATTAAAAAACACTATAAATATGACACAAACATTTTCATGTGATTTATATATAATGATAAGAGATAATAATTAATAAATCCTTCATTCTACATAATAATTTTCTCTTAATATAACAATAACTCAAAACCACTTGGTTTTAATAATCACCCCCATTTTATTTTGTTTTCAACCAAGGAAAATAAATCCATAAAACATTCAAAATTAGAAAATTGCATACTATCCAGAAATTCCAACCTAGATCAGTGTACTAGGTGTAAGAAAAAAGGATTATTGGATAAAAATATCATGTTTTCCATAGAGTAGAAGTTAAAAAATTGTTTTTAACTTATTCCATTATAACATATTCACAATAAAAACCTATAAGTAACAGTTATTTCATCCACTTCCAAAAACAATTAAATCTATTCACAAATGATTAAATCAAAACATATCCCTTTTAAACCCCCAAAATATATGATCTTCTATGAAATGGAAATCACATTCCAATAGATTGATTAATATTACATATTTTTTACCCCTTTGAAAACATATAGAAAGATACATTAAGGGAGAGGGGATAGAATTAATGTAACATATCCATGAAGAGGGTGAGGTTTTACTCCCATGATCTATATCAACTTATGAAATGTTTCCTTTTTAATGGATTAGTAAATATATCAATAACATTATCTATTACATGAGAAAATTCCTGATTTAGTTCATTTCCTTCCATACCATATTTGGTGAAGTGAAACTTAATATCAATTTTATTTTATAGAAATGTTTGAATTGGATTATTTGTGATATTTATAGAACTTTTTTACCATAACCAGTGAAGGGTAAAGTTCAAATCAAACTAAAAATCTTCCAACCATGTTTTTATCCATATCAACTGGGATACAACTTGAGTGGAAGCTACAAACTCATCTTCTATAGTAACAAGATTCACTAAAATTTATTTATTTGTATGCCAACTAATACATATTTCTCTTAAGAAGAATTATATACGATATGTGAATCATATACCATCAAAAAAACCAAACGAATCATCATCTGTGTAATAAAGTAGATTAATCTTTCAGGTTCTATAATATGTTTGCTAAAATAAAATATTCCTTTTATATATCTAATAATTTTTTATCAATAAAATTATTTTATTGATTAGAAATTTGTTATGTAAAAAATAGTGAAAATATATTCAAAATATAGTCTTTAATCTCTAAGATATAACAAGATTCATATAATGTTTTAATACTCTTTATGGTCAACATAATTTTCTTGCACATCTTTTTGTAAATTTTTCCCATTGAAATGGATGTGGATAACGATTTTAATATTACATTAGAAATTTATATATAATATACATATCATAATTCTCTTTAGGAAGGAAAATTTACCCTTTTATGAGATTTTTGTAAGATTGGGAAGTATTTCATTTATCTTAGCATAAAAATTTCAAATAACATCTTCATTTCCCCAGTACGATTTTATACATGTCTTAATTATTCCATATGAATATAATATCATCAAAATAAAAAATTATAATGAGTGAAATCTCTTTATTGTATTTTATATAGAGGTTACTATGAACAATTCCTTTCCTAAAATTAGACTTATTCAAGTAAGTATCCATTTTAGAATACAAAGTTCATAGACATTCAATAGGGCATACAAATCATTCTTCAAACTACACACATAGATTTATTTTTTCCAAAAATGAAGCCACATAGTTTCTAAAAATAACATTTCTTATCCAAATCTCTATTTAAAAAATACAACTTGACATATATTTGGAATATATTATGTATTTATTGAGTAGTAATAATATTAAAAATCACTATGGTTTACTATCATTATATAGGAGAAAATGTATCTATAAAATGAATTCCTTCACCTTCAGAGAAGCCTCAATAAGAAAATCGTCCTTTTTTTCTTATTACCCCAAATTTATAATTAATGTTCTTTTATAAAACACATATTGTTTTAATAACATTATTATTTTATGGTTTGGGTATAAGATATAATGTCTCATACTTATCAATCTCATTTAGTTGATCATTTATGGTATTAAAGTTATCTCAATGATTCAAATCTTCTTTAACATAACTTGGCTCAACCTTTGAATATAAATAGGTATATCTAAATTTCATCGATGTTATTATTTTTCGAACATGTTTCCCTTAATATCAAATTATGTTTTAGAATTTCACTAGCTTTCTCAGCCTTGGATGAGAATAATCTACTTGTTTCTCTTCATATGAAATGGAAAAAATGCATATCTCCATTTTATGTAGTTTTATATAATCACTTATGTCTGAATATTTCTTATGATGTTTAACAATAAAAACACCATCCTTACTATATCATATATATATATAAAATTGTGAAACCTTTTTATAAGTTTGTTTAAAATATTTTACAACAACATAGTCAAAAATATTTAATATTTATTAATTATAACACATGTATCTTATAAAACTATCTATATATACATGAAATATACCCTAAACATGTCTTTGATAAAACATCCCAATATTTTAACCATTGAATTTGATAATATAGGGACAACATTTTATAAAATCCCTACCCAGATACCACTAAATGGTGCCCCAAAGCCGGTTTGTCACATAGACTCAAGCATGCCTCCCTGAATGCTAGAGTCTACCGACTATTAGCAAGAGCGTATGATGTGTCTGTGGAGAGACTATTATCTTATTCCATAGTGTATGATATCAGTAATAATAATATCAAGTGAGTATCATAATAATATTAATAACTTTTAGAAAATAAAAATCCAAGATAAGAATATATAAACAACACCAAAATTAATCTCAAATAAAAAATTATGTGTCATGTCATGTATCTAGAAGGATGAAAAAATAGGTATAAAAGAATCTAATATAATACATGAATCAAAAGTAAAAAAAGGAAAAAATAACTATCTCGTGACAGCATCACAACCAATGTTTGGTTCTGTGCTCCTATTCTCTAAAGAAATGAATAGTCATGTATCATACAATAGGCACTTTCTACGATCCCTACATGCATCCATGATGTCTATCCTGGTATACAACAACGACCTGGACAATATGTGTGATAAAAATATTAATTCCACCATTAATGGTGTCTATAAAAAGTCTAGTGTTTTTATAACAGGGTAATGAAGTGTGACGTACATATAACATGTATAAAAATAGTAAAAAGGAAATTGATGAAGAAAATTGATTACCATAAGAGACATTGTCTTGCCTATTAAACATTTAACTTCCCACACAAGGGTCAATGGAAAACAAGCCACCGAAATCATGGGATAACATTAAATCACAAATAAATTAATCCATAATGTTCGCTTCATATAATCCGAAATATATTACATTCACCATGACCACACTGTATAATCTAATGTATATCCATCACCTTGGACACACCATATAATAAATGTCCATAATAATGGCCTCATCGTGAAATCAAAATATTTAGACTCGGAATGGTTGGATTCAATTTATATAAGGCCAATATATCCTGCCAAGTCCCACAAGAATCCTGATGGAAACTCAGTAATGAATTAGTTTGAGTACAAGGGGAATGTCAATAGTCATTTTACAATGTGTGTTCAAGCTATCAAGATCCCAGGGGTAGTGAGGCCCTTGGAATCCTATAGAATCTAGTTCCAAGGAGTAAATTAGTTCAAAACATCCACTACCATGATCAAGACTCATGGAGTATAAATTTATATGATGTATTATTGAATCAGGATCCAAGGTATACCAACCAAGGCATACACTACCATAATAAATTCATCATCTCATTCATTCATCATTCATATTATTTACATTTCATGAGTTCATCCAACTTATTTCCAAAATTTCCATTAAAACAATTCAATATTTTAAAATCATGTAATCACATTGAAAATTAGGCATAACCACCTCTTAATCACTTTAATTAAATTACATTTAATTTAATTTATAATGGCTCCCTCTAATAAGGTGATCACCCACACACATAGTGGGGTGGTATAAAGCCAGATAGATACAAAGGAACACCCTTTGGGAGGCTTGGGTTGGGGATAAAAACCTCCAAAAACCTCAATAGTACTATTGGGTAACCGAAATAGGTTACAATTCATTTAATTATGGGATTCAATTCATTTTAAGGGAAATATAGAAATGTTCAGTGTGTGGAACAACCATAACTAGGAATATAAAACACCAAACATTCAGGGAAAGATATATACCACATACTAAAGGTCCTTGGTAGAACCCTCATCTAGTATCGATATATGATTCGGATTAAATTGAGATAAAAATTAAAAACAAACAAATAAATTGGAAATAGGGCATATTATCTTGTATATAAATAAATTTGTCGATACCAAGACAAATGATGAAAAACAAAAAATGATCAAATAACAAACCAATACAGATCTAAAGAGAAAAATGGTGATTGAATATGATTATGGATAAATTATTTGGAGAAAAGACTTGATTTGGCTTCAAAAGGGAGCTCCAAAATGTGAGATGCTATCCAATAGTGGAAAAGAGAAAAGAATTTTATAATAAAAGATATTTACATCCATTTTAGTCATTTTACCCAAAACACTGGGTCTCATGGTTGACGAAAATGTGTTCCAAATGTGCACCCTTCACTGTTTCAAGGGGTACCGAGCATGGTTTATGAACATGTTTTACTAAATAGTGTAAAAACCATGTATTTGGTCTCAATTAAAATTCAATAGTTCTTCTCATGGGCAAGTAGACATTGTTGCACAGTATCCCCAAACTGCGTGGCCTCCTACTACCCTCCATCCATCCCCACACTATTACTTCTAACCATATGGATTGGGTTACATGGTTTCTTTTAACCATGAGGCCCATCTATTTTTCTCAACAATCTAGGATCCAGGCTCTAAACAAGACTCATACTCCCTTGAAAATCCTAGGATCTCAAAATTCACAAACATTAGGTTAGAACCAAGGATTGGAACCTAAAAATGATCTTTAAGTCATAATAAAACCCAAGATCTTACAAAATTCCCCCTTAAAGGAATTTATCCCCAAATTACCATTCAAAGGGTAGAAAATAATCACTTGAGTATAACTCCATCCACCAAGCATGTAAATCTACCTCTCACTTCCAAGTCTCGTCTAATAAATGGCCATGCTTCTATAACACCCATACCAGAGGAACATACCACCATAGAAGAACCGTCATGTTCCAATCAACTAAATGAGTATGATTATCCTCAAAGGAAACATCTACCATAAAATCCACATCATCTAATCGTAGTGTGTGAGATAGATTTCAATGATAACAGTGCTGCTGAGATACATGGAAGACATTGTGCATAGATCAATACCTATGAGGTAACTACATCCAATAGGCTACCAACTAAAATATCTCTAGAATCTCATACATACTGACATGTCAGATTGAATGCTTACCTAGTCTTCTAATCTGTTTGTGTACCACCTTTAGTGAAATACATAAAAATATCTGATCCTCAACGTCGAACTCTATAGGCCATTGATGATTATTGATATAAGATTTATGTAAAGGTCGTGTAGTGTCCATCCACTTTTTGATCAATTGGTCATATTGCGAAGTCTGTGGCACAAGACACATATCAATAAATGTGGCCTCACATACCTCTAACCAACACATGGGTGATCAAAATGGACTACCACAAAAATCTTAATATGGTGGAATTTGTATAGTCTCTTGATATCTTTTGTTGTAGGTGATCTCAACTAGGGGTATACACCTCTCCCAAGAGACCCCAAAATATAAGACACATACAGTCAATATGTATTCAAGAACCCGAATCATACACTCTAACTGGACATCAGTTCTTGGGTTGTGTGTCATTCTTAGAAGCACCCGTGTACCCAAATCCCTCTCCAAAATCTCCCGGAATTGAGATGTAAATTGGGAATCCCTATATGATATAATGGTATGATGAACTTCTTAATGTTTCACTATCTCAATATATATATTCTCCCCTGCTCATATACTATTATGGTGTCCCTAATTGGTAGGAAATGAGAAACCTTTATAAACTTGCCCTCAAAACCCATAAAAAATCACTACCTCGAGGAGACCTCAATAACCCAGTCACGAAATCCATTACAAAATCATCACATTTTCATTCAAAAAATAGGAAACTACAATAAAATTTTAAATTTTTTGTTAATGTTCTACCTTCACTTAATGATAGGTGGAACACTTGGTGATAAAACCATCTACCTCACATTTCATCTTTGACCACCAATTCTGGAGATGAAAGTCTTAGTCCATCTTTGTAACACCCAGAGATTTTATGATAAATATTCTTTTTAATTTATTTGATGTCATGTGTTTTATTCTACACCTTGATTATCTTGTTCTATATGCAACACTGTATTAACTTGCAGTATACGCAACACAATTCTTGGATCATGTTATACACAATTTCATGTTCATTTGATAGAAGTTATTCTATGAAACATTGAGTGTATATATATATATATTCAATTTATAAATGAAATATGGTTGGATTTTATTATACACAACAACAAAGGAGTCTATCACTACACGCAACCCTGACTAGGCTTTCATTATACACAATCGTGACCTTCCTTGATAGCGTGTGTTGTACGCAATACCAGGTTTCACTAAACAATGATATATGGTTATAATATTATCACGAACTAGCCGTTATGAATATTATTAACCACATTTTGAATTTTATAACATTATTATTCATCTTATAAATTTTCTAAAACATTTTATGTGATCAAAATAATTTTTTCATGTAAAATAAGTATTTTTCAAAAAAATGCAGTCTTGAGGCCTTTTGATGGCGCACGAACTTTAAATCTATTTTTTTACATGTTTATAAGTTCAAATTTTCAAAATAAAATTATTCTTTGGAATAAGGATATAAAATTTTACCTTGGATAAAATTTTCATATTATTCTGATAACTTTCATTTTTTAATGAATATTAAAAACACGATATATTTTAATTAAAAATAACTTTTTTATCGTAATAATTTATGTGGTTAAATTATAATATTAAATGATTTTAATGTTTAAATAGAATATATTTTTACCATTTAATATAAATTATTTCATTAGCCTTGATTTTACATTGAATTCGTAGGTTAAATAAATTAAATCTTTTGCAATGTTTTAAACAAAACCCCGTTTTCTTTTGAAAACGGGATAAATTTTAATTTAATATCTGCATCTTTTGTGTATTGAATTTGGAAAAAATGGATTCCATATTTGGAATCAGTGGGTCCAAATTATGTTAATAAGCTACTTTTTATTTTTGGGCATTATGAATAGTAACTACGGTAAATTTCATTTACCATAGTTAAAGCTAAATCAGGTAATTAAGGGTAAATATAAGATTATAAAATTAACCTAACACCTGCCAAAATCCTATTGGATGACTAAAAGTCAACCCATATCACCTAAGGTTCTGATCAGAATCATTTAATAAACTTTTTTCCATGAAAACAATTTAATTTTTATTAAAACCAATGAAAGTGACAACATGTCACTTTCTTAAATCTTATAAGTATAATAATTTTAATTTAGTGATACACTTAATGAAACTTTGAAAATTAATAGTCTCCAGAAATATAATAAAATTATCCACATCATATGAATTAATTTAGAATTTTTAGGGATTAGATAATTATTATTAAAGGTGACATAATAGGGATGTTGGAATTATTTTATTGAGAGAAATATCAATTAAATGGTTTTAAAAATATTAAAATAAATATTATATTAACTATTTAATGTGATCCACTAATTTTTTTAGATAAATATGACATGTTATGAATCTATTAAATCTTTTAGTTCGAACATATATTCTGTATATTGTTTATTTAAATTCAAATAAATGAATAGTGTCAAAATTGACACTATTGTTATTTTATAAAAATAACATATTATAAAATTGTTTAAAAATCACAAAAATATTTAAAAATTATAAATTTAAATTTATATGTTCTAAAATGTCATAAAGTTTCAAATTATGGAAAATTCACAACACATATGTAATTATTTATAGTAATTTAAAATTTATAATATTATTACCACAAATAAAATTAAATTGATAAATAAGGATAAATCAAGTTGATAAGGATTAAAATAGATTCCTAACATGACTAAATTTTATTTTTTGATGATATTAAAACCCTATCTCATCTAATATTAGGATATGAGTCATTTTGGAAGTTTTTATGTGAGGTTGGGATTTAATATAAACAAATATTTCTTATATTTACAAAGGTGCCCCTCTCCTCCCTTATAAAAGGGCATCTCCTCCCTCCCTTCCTCTGACCAATTTGAGCCTTCAAGCTCGGCCAACCCCTGCCCATTTCACTTCTCCACTTCCGTAGAAACATCCTAGAGGTCCTAGTCTTCTTCAAAAATCAATTTTAGTACACTAAAAGGAGGCCTCAAAGAGGAACTTAAAAAAAGAGGAGGTTAGGATACATACGAAGCATATCAGACATAAGGTAAGGGATAATTATTCCAATCTCATTCTTATCCGAGATTGTTTATTTGTAAGTATTTACTGGGGTTATGATTTTTATCCATGTCCATATGTTATCAAAATGTTTTCATAAAATGTTTACTTTTCATCCATGTATGTTTAATGCCATTTTTACCCTTTTATACTTTTACCACATCGTATGGAAGGATTATTTCTTTTGTTTATCATACAAGGTACTTTTTGACTTTTCTGACAAAAGTACTAGAATTTTTTTTTTAACTTATACGGCACGAACGGATTTTTATGGTTTTACAAAGCCTTATTTTTATGAAGCTTCCTCCAAAATATTTCTTGGCTATTTTAAACAAAATATTTTTCTTTTAAAATTTCATGAAGATTTGTGAAAAGAAATTGATTTTGAAGAAGAAAGGATATTTTCCCAATGAATTAATTTCAAGTGTTTTATCAAAACCATTTTCCATCTAAGAAGACATTATTTCATATGTCTATGTTTCAAGTATAATGTCTCTATGATTTATATGGTTTCACTTTTTTTATGATCAAATGATATCCATTTGTTTTATATGGATTATGTTATGATGGAATGATGTTTATGAAACCCATTTTATTTGTTGGGTTATGATGAATGATGTATGATTGTTTTGTGGAAAAAGTAAGAATGATTTCATTATGAGATGGGTGAGACCTAAATCTCCCTCCAATTAATTGGGTAAAGATTTATATCTCATGAGATATACATGGCTGGAATGGTATGTTAATCCGGTTCAGTATTACAGGACTGAAATGAGGAGTGAAATCGATTCAGAAAGGGACTTTGTCTACTAAGATGGTCTTGGCAGCAATGCCTTGGCTACTATGGAAATCATGACATGTGCTGAATGGTTACCACAATTACATGTTTTACTCCCATGCTATTTTATCATGCTTAATGTTTCTTTAGGATATATTGCTTATGTACTTTCATGATTTATGTCTGTGCTCAAGATTTTGATGTTTAAATTTTAGGTTCGTGTTTTTGCTTCCAAATGTTTATGGATTGTTTTATATTATCTATGTTTTCCCTTACTGAGCATTTGAGCTCACCCTTTTATGTTTTATTTTCCTCAGGAAATAATGAAAGGTTTTAGGTAAGGAAACAAAAAGGGGAAGATCGTTATGGGAGTTGTTGAAGATATTTCAATAGGATTAGATGTTTATATTCCGAGTTTCCAAAGACACTAAACTATTACGATCCTTGTGTGTCTATTTTTTTATGTATTAATTATTCCGCAAAAGTAATGTAATGTCCATGTACATCATGCTTTGGGTCTATACAGTTGGTATCAGAGGAAAGGTTTAGTCAACCTTTGTAATCTAGGATGCGAAAATATTAGTGAGATCCCTAGAGATATTTCTAAGGTATGTCTATCGATGTCCCTATGGAAAATTATACGTATAGGATATAGTCCTAGAACTACGGTAACGATCTTAGAATTTGACCTAAGTTGATAGATATTGAGGGTAATCCCCCTTATGTTGTTTTCCTAGCATGATTTTTTCCTCTCACACTATTCTATTTGGGTTTTAGACGATGGCTGGAACTCGAAGGAACCGTGCTGATCAATGTAATGGACGATGCAATGATTGTCCTCCTGAACAAACCAACGTTATGGGAGATGGAGTGAAAAATCTTATTTCTATACTTACACAAGCTATGAATCATTCTGGACTTCAAAATGAGAAGAGGAGGGAACAATATTCTATTGAGTCCTTCATGAGGCAACACCCACCTTCTTTCAATGGGTCTTCTGATCCACTTGTTGCTAAAAAATGGATCAGTACCTTTGAAAAGATATTTTCCATAATTCACTGTTCGGAACATGATAAAGTAATTATAGCTATTTACCGTTTAGAAGGTGAAGAAGACCAGTGGTGGACTCTAATTAAGAATAAAAGGCCCCGAGATGAAATTGAGTCCCTGGAATGGGACGAGTTCAATAACTTATTTTTCAATAAGTACTTCCCTCATATTATTCTAACAAAGATGGAGAAGGAGTTTCTTGAGCTTCAGCAGAAGGATGATGAATCTGTTGGAATATACGAAGCGAATTTTACAAGACTTGCAAGGTATTCATCTGGCATTATCATCCAACCTGAAAGTAATGTTGATCGATTTTTCAGTGGCTTAAAACCATGTCTTCGAAAGGCATTATCTATAAGAGACTTCAGTAGCTATGATTAAATTGTGCGTTGTTCTATCAAGGTAGAACTGGAAGATGGTGTAACATATCTATCTCATGGTTTTGAAGAGAAACAAAAGATGGAGTTCATGGAGAAATCTCAGAACAATGGGGAAAAGAAGATGAATGTTTCTTTATGCTCAAAGTGTGGGAAGAAGCATGGTGGAGATTTCCTAAAAGGTACTAGAAAATGTTTTAAGTGTGGAAAAGAAGGTAATCGAGCAGTTGATTGTCAAAGTAATGGGAAAATTGTTGCTAATGATGTGAATATAGAAAAGACTATAGATAACTCTCCACCAACACTTCAATGCTTCAAGTGCAAGGAAATGGGGCATTATTCTAATAAATGCCCTAATCCACGGGTTAATGATGATAAACGTGAGAAACCTCTTAAAGCAAAGGATAAAGGGAAGTATCATACGATCACTATTTGTGATGTTGAGTTTGAAAATGATGTTGTGTAATGATTATGTGTTTATGTGATGTGATTTCAAAATAGTATCATTGAATCTCATTTATGGTATTGTAGAATTTTGGAATATCTATGTATTCGTTTTCAATTATTATATGGTACTGGTAACCATGTAAAAGTGATTGAAATATTTTTGGAATGTAGATGAAATGCGCATATAGATGGGATAAGGAGAAAATAATATGATAGTAATCATGATCTCATGACTAAAATAAGTACAAAGTGATATCATGGTTTGAGTATATAGAAATTTTGGGATTTTGGTATGTGGAAAGAGTTAACTTTTGACAGGATTCATGTTTTCATTAAGTTTCAATAGGTATTCATTCTTCCAGAAAATACATGATTAAGGTATTAACATTTTTGTAATTTAACCAACAAGATATATATTATGATATATGGGGGATAAATGATGTAATTCACCTGATTGTTATATGACATTTCAAGTAATCATTTTCTTTATACTATGAGCTTGGACTGAAGTATTTTAGATAAGCCTAAAGATTGGAATAGATTATGTTGGACATAAGTTAGTATTGTTTAAGGATATAACTTTTTTTGATATTATTGATGAGATGTTATAGTAATGTAGTTTTAGAAAAAGGACAACCTGCAGAACGAGCGACAACCCATTGCGTCGGACAAGGCTGTGGGAATCGAACCCACAACCAAAGTGTGTCTGGCATTTATCGCCTACCACTGGCCTACATGAAGTCCTTGGTTAGTAGAAACTAGTTTAATTTTATTAAGTGGTATGATATATGAAGTATAAGTTCATTTTTGGAATCGTATACGATTAAACTCACCATAGATGGACTTATGTATATTTGATAACTTTTGCTATCCTTTTGTTTGAAATAGATGGAATGACCGATTATTCTATCACATGACCTGTTAACACTTCACGAATAACAAATTCAACTTCATTACCTTAATAGATTAAGTGGAAATTGTTCAAGGCACGAACAACGGTGAGATTGAACCAAAATAAAGTAAGTATTTCTTTTGATTCGAAAATTCTTCAACATTAGGGAAATGATCATGAAAGACAAAAATTTTGTCATAGTGCCCTTATATCCATTGAATCAAATTTTTCCTTAGATCATCACAAATCTATGGATTTGTGATTGATGGATTTTCCATAGCAATGTTCTCTACAACTCTCCATCAGAACATGATGGTTAGATTTCTCTTCCATATCCATATTTTCACCTATGTGGAAACCCAGTGATTAGTTTATTTCAGTAACTATTACATTTCATACTTTAGTTTTTATAGATTGGTTTTGGTATTCCTTTTTACGTTGTGGGTTTCTATTAAAGAAAATTTCGAGTAGTAAGTCATTTATAACCCCGACGAATTTCGAGGGAGAAATTCATTTTAAGGGGGGTAAAATGTAACACCCCGATATTTTATGATAAGTATTATTTTTAATTTAATTGATTTCATGTGTTTTATGCTACACCATGAATATATTTTGCTATATGCAACACTGTATTAGCTTTCAGTATACGCAACACAATTCTTGGATCATGTTACACACAATTTCCAGTTAATTTGATAAAAGTTATTCTATGCAACATTGAGTGTATATATATATATATATATATTCAATTTATAAATGAAATATGGTTGTATTTTGTAATACGCAACAACAAAGGAGTATTGCACTACACGCAACCCTTACTTGGCTTTCATTACACGCAATCACGACCCTCCTCGATAGCGTGTGTTGTACACAATATCAGGTTTCACTAAACAACGATATATTGTTATAATATTTTCACGAACTAGTCTTTATGAATAGTATTAACCACATTTTTAATTTTATAACATTATTCTTCATCTTATAAATTTTCTAAAACATTTTATGTGAACAAAATAATTTTTTCGGGTAAAATAAGTATTTTAAAAAAAATGCAGTTTTGCCGCCTTTCGATGGTGCACCCACTTAAAATCTAGTTTTTGACATGTTTATAAGTTCAATTTTTCAAAATAAAACTATTCTTTGGAATAAGGATATCAAATTTTACATTGGATAAAATTTTCATATTATTCTGATAACTTCGATATTTTAATGAATAGTAAAAACCTGCTATATTTTAATTAAAAACAACTTTTTTCATTTTAATAATTTATGTGGTTAAATTATAATACTAAATGGGTTTAAAGTAAAAATATAATATATTTTTACTATTTAATATAATTTATGTCATTATCCTTGATTTTACATTGAATTCGTAGGTTAAATAAATTCAATCTTTTGCAATGTTTTAAACAAAAACCCCTTCTCTTTCGACAACGGGATTAATTTTAATTTATTTTCTGCAACTTTTCTGTATTGAATTTGGAATAAATGGATTCCATATTTGGAATCAGTGGGCCCAAATTATGTTAATTAGCTAATTTTTATTTTTGGGTTTTATGAATAGTAACTACGGTAAATTTTATTTACCTTAGTTAAAGGTAAATCGGGTAATTAATAGTAAATATAAGATTATAAAATTAACCTAACACCTGCCAAAATCCTATTGGATGACTAAAAGTCGACCCATATCATCTAAGAGTTGGATTAGATTCATTTAATGGACTTTTTTCCATGAAAATAATTTAATTATTATTAAAACCAAAGAAAGTGACAACATGTCACTTTATTAAATCTTATAAGTATAATAATTTTAATTTAGTGATAAACATAATGGAACTTTGAACATGAATAGTCTACAGAAAGATAATAAAATTATCTACATCATATGAATTAATTTATAATTTTTAGGGATTAAATAGTTATCATTAAAGATGACATAATAGTGATGTTGAAATTATTTTATTAAGAGAAATATCAAATAAATGGTTTTAAAAATATTAAAATAAATGTTATATGTACTATTTAATGTGATCCACTAATTTTTTTTAGAAAAATATGACATTTTATGAATCTATTAAATATTTTAGTTCGAACATATCTTCTGTATATTGTTTATTTAAATTCAAATAAATGAATAGTGTCAAAATTTACACTATTGTTATTTTATAAAAATAAGATATTATAAAATTGTTTAAAAATCACAAAAATATTTAAAAATTATGAATTTAAATTTATATAGTCGCCAATGTCATCATTTTTCAAATTTTGGAAACTTCACAACACATATGTAATTATTTATAATAATTTAAAATTTATAATATTATTACCACAAATAAACTTAAATTGATAAATAAGGATAAATAAAGTTGATAATGTTTAAAATAGATTCCTAACATGTCTAAATTTTATTGGTTGATGATATTACAACCCTATATCATCTAATATTTGGATATGAGTCATTTTGGATGTTTTTAAGTGGGTTTGGGATTTAATATAAACTAATATTTATTATATTTCCAAAGGTTCCCCTGTCCTCCCTTATAAAAGGGCATCTCCTTCCTTCCTTCATCACACCAATTTGAGCCTTCAAGCTCAGCCAACCCCTACCCATTTCACTTCTCCACTTCCCTAGAAACATCCTAGAGGTCCTGGCCTTCTTCAAAGATCAATTTTAGTACCCCAAAAGGAGGTCTCAAAGAGGCTCTTAAAAAAAGAGGAGGTTCAGATACGTACGAAGCATATCCGACATAAGGTAAGGGATAATTATTCCAATCTCATTCTTATCCGAGATTGTTTATTTGTAAGTATTTACTAGGGTTATGATTATTATCCATGTCCATATCATCTCAAAATGTTTTCATAAAATTTTTACTTTTCTTCCATGTATGTTTAAAGTCATTTTTACCCTTTTATACTTTTACCACATCGTATGGAAAGATTCTTTATTTTGTTACCATACGAGGTACTTTCTGACTTTTCTGACAAAAGTACGAGAAAAATATTTTTTTATCTTATACGGCATGAACAAATTTTTATGGTTTTATAAAAGCTTATTTTCATGAATCTTCTTCCAAAAGATTTCATGACTATTTTAAACAAAATATTTTTTTAAAAAAATTTCATGACGTTTTTTGAAAAGAAATTGATTTTGTAGAAGAAATGATATTTTCCTCAAGAATTCATTTCAAGTGTTTTATCAAAACCATTTTCCATCTAAGATGAAATTATTTCATATGTGTATGTTTCAAGAATAATGTATCTATGATTTATATGGTTTCACTTTTTTTATGATCTAATGATATACATTTGTTTTATATGGATTATGTTATGATGGAATGATATTTATGAAACCCATTTTATTTGTTGGGTTATGATGAATGATGTATGATTGTTTTCTGGCACAAGTAAGAATGATTTCATTATGAGATGGGTGGGACCTATATCTCCCTCTAATTCATTGGGTAATGATTTATATCTCATGAGATAGACATGTCTAGAATGGAATGTTAATCCGGTTTAGTGTTATAAGACTGAAACGAGGAGTGAACTCGATTCAGAAAGAGACTTTTTCCACTAAGATGGTCTTGGAATAAATACCTTGGCTACTATGGAAATCATGACATGTGAGGAATGGTTGACACAATTACATGTTTTACTCCCATGCTATTTTATCATTCTTAATGTTTCTTTATGATATATTCCTTACGTACTTCCATGATTTATGTCTTTGCCCAATATTTTGATGTTTAAATTTCATGTTCGTGTTTTTGCTTTCAAATGTTTATGGATTGTTTTATGTTATCAATGTTTTCCCTTACTGAGCATTTCAGCTCACCCTTTTTATGTTTTATTTTCCCCAGGAAATTATGAATGGTTTTAGGTAAGGAAACAAAAAGGAGAAGATCGTTATGTGAGTTGTTGAAGATATTTCAACATGATTAGAAGTTTATATTCTGAGTTTCCAAAGACACTAAACTATTACAATCCTTTTGTGTCTGTTTTTTTATGTATTAAGTATTCCGCAAAAGTAATGTAATGACCATATACGTCATGATTTGGGTCTCTACAATCTTAGTAACGCTGGGATGTAATGTCCAATATGAGATAAGAAACTCTCACATTATTTACTCTCATATGTCTTTAAGAACCCATACACGACTATGTATACATAGAATTTCATCCTCACCCACAGTCCAAATATGAGGTGGGTCCTCATCTACCACACTCTCCTGTAGGATTAGGCCCTCAACCTCATAAATCTATCACATCCTCACTCTATACAAAAGAGTATATCTTGTAGATAAATGTGAAATAATTGTATTACCATAACAATCATCAACCTCTAAGATCATCTATGATAGAAAGGCTATAAGATTCTACTCACTACTAGCCTACTAAAATACCTCTGTTTGAGTCCTCACACATAGTTTATTAACAAATTCAATTCCTTTTATAGGCATATAGGCAAGATTGAAGTTAAAATACTGTAGGTATTAAACCCACCTTTTTTACCGTAGATTTATATCTGGTTGTGTAAATATATACTTGAGGATTTTATGGTATGTGTAAACCACAAAACCCTCTTATAGTAAATAATTCCATCAATAGCACAAAGCATGTAAAACAACGACTAAATTGAGATCATGCGTTGAGTTATTCCCCTTATGTGGCCTCAAATGATAAGACCCATACATCATGAATCAATTATGCATCAGAAATACTTGTATCCGGATACCAGATTCATAAAAATACATAGTATAGCTTGTACCCTGCTCTTTAAAAATCAAGATCGACACTGAAGTTAGTATACCCTTCATCTCTTGATAGGTTTTCACATAGGTATTTTTCTAAATAAACATCAAAAACTTCTTATAATGTTTTTAAGAGGTGATAATATACATTATAAGTCATAAATGAAACTCTTATAATATCTATCCAGCCATAAGAAACTTCATATATTAATGATATTTTTGGAATTCTCTTAGAAAACTACACCTCTCAACTTATTTTGGTCAACTAATACTCTTTTCTCTGATACAATGTGACCTAACAAGTAAATATTATTCATGAAAAAATGTTACATTGGGATTTTAGAATATAAATTATTTTCTCTCAGTATATACAAAAATTATATCAATATTTTTTCCATGATCATGTTGATTTTTATAATACAATAAGATACCATACATGAATATAAACATAGTAGAATCTAGATAATGATGGAAAACTCAGTTCATTAGTGCCATAAAAAATGTTGGTGCATTTGTAAGATTGAATGACATAACCACATACTCATACAAACCACACCTACTACCAAAATATATATGAGGTCTACCTGTACGCCAAACATGTACCTAGTGATATCACAAAATCATGTAAATTTTCTAGAAAACCGTGGCTTCTTGGAGCCAATACAAAAGTTAATCAATCCACAAAAAGAGATACTAGTTTATAAACATCAAATTGTTAAATTTCCAATAATTCACCCATATCATGAGGGTACTATCTTTAATTTTCTAAAAAAGTACCGATGAGTCCCATACAGATGTACTTCGTCAAATAATCCTTTTTATAAATAAGTTATCGTGCTTCCTCTTGAGGTCTTGAATCTTAGTAGTATCCATCCTCTAATGAGGAACTGATAATACTATATCTCTTAATGATGGATAACTCCACTTATCACTTAGGTTGTTAGCCAGAAAATTAAATTGGGACAATGTCCCTAAAATGACCATCCACTGAAGGGAAATATACATTATGTGATCCATGATAATCAAGATATAAACTAGCTATCTGGGATATCATCCCACCCAGACCATGATGTCATGGTCTATCTCAGCTCACTTTGAAATCCCATTAAACATTTTCAATGAAAAATACACCCTATAGTGATGTCAAGGTCACCATACAATGATAGAATTCAACATAAAATTAATAAGAAACTATCTATTACAGCTAGATTATGACTTCAAATCATGTCATCTCGATCAAGATAAAATTCCCTAAAATGTCACACCCACTAATATCAGGGGAAATTACCTCCACTATCATAAACCCTTTTTTCCTAATCCCTAAACGCGTATCCAATGTCATAATGCCATCAGAAAACTAAACAATAATCTCAATAATCTCCACAATAGGTAATGATATTAAACTATGAAAAACACGTATATCATAAAAGAATGATAATATCATAGAGGATTCTAAGATAATACATCTAATCATAAATGGATGGATTATATTCTCCTTAGGTGTAGGATATATAAAATATACCTATCCCGAATAATATCCCTGTGAAACAACCTCACTACCCAGAGTAGGCCTGCTTTGATATCTAAGTACAACTAGTGCCTAGATGACCTAGAAATGACCACCACCTTTTCCTAAATAACTGGTACAACTTCATATCCTAGCCTAACATGTAGATGTGAAACTTGTTTCTAAACATGGAGACAGAGATGACACCCTCAAACTAACTACCAGAAGGAGGGTCTTGCAAAAACGTTTTATATAGCCCATCCTACAACATGATCAACACTAAAACGAGTCTTTATCACACTGATTCATTATATTTACTTATATTATACATGGATTATAAAAAATTGATCTTCCATCACTAACACCTTACCTTATACTCCCCTAAAAAGAAGCCTCAAAATGGTTCTTCCAACCAGAAGTCACTAAACCAATAGGTTGAGAGGCCAAATTTACCTGCTACGCACCCTTAACTACCCTCAAGATATACTCAGTAATAAGTGATTTATTCACTATTTTTGTAATAGTATTCAACCTGAACATATATAACTCTGATAAAATAGTATTCCTAAGACATTACATGGATAATCCCTCCCTCAATGACCCATCTATAAGATATATTGGTGAAAAATGTGAAATCTCTTTAAAGATTTCCAAATATTCCATAATTGTCATCACACCATGGTCTAGATGCATAAAATCACTAGAATTTTAATTTTTCATGGTCTTAGAAAAAGTTAATCATAAAATTTGGATTGAAATACCTTACAGACCATATCTTATATTGTATAATCCTAGTTCAAAAGATACCACCAGTGCTTACATGAACCTTGAAGAATATCTGTCATAAGATTCACTCTAATAGCAGGAGGAGTTTCTAAATGGTCAAAAATTGAAAAATTACTCTATAGACATAGCTCAATAGTCTTTGGACCACCATCCACCTAAAAAATGGGATGATTATGATTCTAGAACCCATATGTCATCTCTTATATAGATAATGTAGGTTACGGGGCTGCCTGAATGATATTTATAAACCATAAGAAAAGCTCCTAAAACTAGGCATACACACACACATAGAGTATAACTTTTTGTGTTGCCAATAGAACTACATGAGGAACTATGGTAATCACATGGTACACCAAATACATAACATGATCATCACAACTCTCATGGTCTGTGACTATAGATCTTTATAGTGAAATGTATCTAAAATTTCTAATATACACCTCCAAAAAGATCGATAATAGGAGGATCACGGTTTAACATGTAGGATAGTTCAAAACCTTCCTATATGAAATGAATTCCTTACTACCTTATCATAAATCCAATGATGAGTAAAAAGAAATAGTCAACAAAAAACTAGGGTCACTACCTACTAAATACTCAAAAGTTGGTTCTAGGTTAAGTTATATGTTTCACCATTCCAAATTTCATTTAATTTTACATTTATTCACAAATCTCATTAAATGGTTGAACCAAATGGGTTACCACTTTAGATCTATAAGTTCCCATACACCTCATGAACCATTGTTTGGAATCCAATTCATCCAAACCAAAACATTTTCTTTTCCATGAGAGTAATGGTGCATGAATCAATGTTCCATAGTTACCATATTAGGATGTTTATTGTAGACTAAGAAGGGAAAAACTTTTATGTTGTTGAAGACACTCTATGTCCTTACCATGTTTTTAAATTTCCTGCACAAATTGTTAATCATATCAGATATCTAGAACATAAGTCATACACAATCAAGTCATGAAGTCTAAGAATGGACCCTATATGTAATTTCATGGTGCATGACATGTGAATTATAACTTGTGTCTAAACCAGTGCATGAGATTCATACATTCATCTCATCGAGAAATAGTAAAAAAAATCCTCTATCACAATAATAATAAAATCCCAATTTAAGTGCATCACCAAAAAAGGGAATCAAATAAATAATAATAGAAAAAGCATAGATAAAAATAATTTTCATTCAAGGAAATTTAGATTTTTTATTATTATTGGTTAGCTAATCCAAATAAAAAAACATAAAAAAATCCCAATTCCTTCCCAAAATCATATCTATTACCTCAAAATTTAAATCTAGAAAATAATAATGCTCTAATATCACTTTATAACATCCCGAACTGGATTGCAGGAAACCATTCCAAGAATCAGTGCGTCACATGGCCTTAAGCATGATTTCTTGAATTCCAAAGGATAACGAAAGACAGTGAGGGCCTTAGATGTTTTCACAGGGAGACTATTCCCTCATGTTATAGTTTAGAACAATGGTAATAATCATATCAATCAATTAGCAGAAGACTTTAAATAACTAACAAAATATAATCATCTAAGATAAGAATATATAAACAATTTCCAATATAATCTAATATACAAAATTATGTGTCATGTCTTGTATCTACAATGTTAGAAAATATCTATTCAATCAGCCAATACAATACATGAATCAAAAGTAAATAAAAAACGAAAAATAATGATCTCTAGATAGCATCATGAGTGATTCTTGGTACGATGCTCCCCTACTCTAACTAAATTAATAGTCAAGAATCATTCAACATGGGTTTTCCCTGATCCCTACCTACAACCATAAGTCTGTCCGGGTTCCCAACAATAGCCTTAATGGGGTGAGAGATAACCCTCAGATGGCCACGACCAATAATGTATATAATAGGTCTAGTCTAAGTATAATAAGATAAAGTAGTGTGCAGTACATATAATTGGTATAATAGTATAAAAATGAAATGAACAAGGTAATGTGATAAATATAAGTGATAATGTTCATCCTGTTAAACAACCATGTTCCCACCCAAGGGTCAAATATAAAAAAGACACCAAAATAATAGGTATACTTTTGAGAAAAAATAATCCAATCCAAAATGGCCATGTCATGTAATCCAAACTCTATAACATTAACCATGGAAAACAGTATAATCCAGTGTATAACCTTCAGTACAACCACAATGTATAATCAAAGTCATCCAAAATTTCTTCACTGTGTAATCAAATGTGGCTAACCATCATGGTCCAGATCTAATGTATAAAAGGCCAATGAATCAATGTCGAGTCCAAGGAGAACCTCGATGGAAACTTAGTAATGGCTTGGTCGAACTCCAAGGAGCATATAAATAAACCATTTCCAACTCAAGTCAATGAATGTTGGATCTAAGTAGTAATAAGGTCATTGGAATCCTACAGAATAAGGATCCAAGGAGTAAACAGGTCCAACACATCCACTACCATGATCAAGACCCATGGAGTCGAAATTTCCATGACATCCTATAGAATAATTATCAAAGGTTTATCAAACATGGAATCCACTACCACAATGAATTCATCATGTCAATCATATATCAATCATTCAATTTACATTTCATTAGTTCATCCAACTCATTTCCACAATTTCCAGTTAACTAATTGAATCATTTAACATCATGTAATCACATGGAAAATGAGGCATCACTATATCCTAATCATCATAGTTATATTTTGTTAAATTAAAATTATAATAGCTACCTCTAACAAGAAGAAAACATAAACACCCATCATGGGTGTATAATAAAGGTAGATACAAAGGAATACCGTATGGGTGACGTAGGTTGGGGTAGATTACTCCAGCAAACTCAAAGGTACTAGTGGGAATCCAAAATAGTTTTAAATTAATATAATCAAAGAATTAAATTAATTTTAGGCGAAAATTGGGAAAGTAGGATATGAAGTAAAACTAAAACTAGGAATATAAAACAATTCACCTTGAGGTAAAGGTATAGAACACCTACTATAGGTCTGCAATAGAGCACTTGTCCAGTATCTATCATTGAATTGGTCTAGATTGAAAGAAAGAAACATTACGAATGAAGAACATGGAAATAGTGAATATTATCATTCACCTAAATAACTCTTTAGAAACAAAGAAAAATAAATTACAATACAATATGATCTAAGAACATACCATCAAAAATACAATGATCCAAAATGTTCTTTATTCTGAGTTCGAACAATCAATCAATAGAAAGGTCTAGATTAGGATTCAAAAGGGAGCTCCGAAATGTGAATACATTTCCAATTGATGAAAGTAAAAAATTAATTACTTGATATAATATATTTCAATGGATTTATGGGTCTTTTAAAAAAAAATATGGGTCTCACATTCTTGCCTCAAAGTTGGCCAAATCGTGGTCCAATCATTCTCAATTTACTTTTTTCTATGAGACCATGCATGGTTTATGGACATAGTTTTAATAAGAATTCAACAATAGAATGTTTAGGATCTATTAAATGTATATATTTCTTTTCATTGGAATGAGGATCTAGATTCCTCATTTCCCAAAATCATATAGCCACATGTTTCTCTCGGTTCAGCATTGCAGGTTTGCTACTAAACAAGCGGATTGGGTCGCACAATTTCTCCAAACCACGCACCCCAACTGTTTGTCTCTAAAACTAGGATATGGGCTCTAAAAAAGCCCCTAAAACCCCCAAAACTCCCCTGATCAAAAAATTTACTCACATTATCTCATAACAAAAGAGTTCAACTGAAAATATAAATATCTATACTTCATAGGAAAACCTGGGATCTTACACAAGAACCCTTATGTATTCCAAACTAGGTTTATCTTTATAGTACATCTTATAAGGTGTTATATAAGAGTTTATATAACATAAATAATGGTTCTTATTATGAATTTTTTCATTAATTTCTTATCTCCAAATGAAAAATTAATTATCATGTTCAATAGGAATAGTTTGATTTATCATAACCAAAATTCAATTCCTTCATTCAGTAACACCATTATGATGTGGTGTATATGGTGCACTATGCTCTGGATGGATTTTATGATTTTAAAGATAATATTTGAATATCCCATTAGTGTATTCACCAAAATTATCATTTCAAATCATATTCAAAAAATATATGCATTCTACATCAGGACTGCTCTTAAAAATTTTAAACTTTTGGACGACATAGGATTTATATTTCAAAAAATAAATAACTCTTACATGATTTAAATAAAAAATAAAGGAAATGAAGTACTTATCTCTATTTTTTTTATTAATTTAGTATAGGCATATACAACTCTAAATGGATGAAATATAAGGGGAAATTTGAATGTATCTGTACATTGTTATATGTAGAGTTTTTAATTTTTGATTTCAAACATATCAAACAGCAACAATAACTTCTTCTCATCATACGAAGATAATCACGAATAATTTATATCTTTTTCATATTTCTTATAACATTCTAGAAAATATTTCCATGTCTCTTATTTTATAACATATTTTCATCCATTTTGCTCAAATAGTATAATCCCTAGGCATTTCTAACATGAAACAAGATTCCCTTTATTCATTATCATATTTTTACAACTTTCCCATCATTAAGAGTTTTGATAATATAATAATATATTTTTAAAACAAAATTTTTACCTTCATCATAAAGATGTAAAACACTAAATTGGATGTGTTTTAGTCTATCAATAAAAAAATTTCTTATGGATTTATCGTTTTGTTTTCAAATGATAGTAGATCCAACACCATAAATTATATTTCCTACAAAGTACTAGTAGTAACCATAGAAATAATTCTTTTATATATAACATGTATACTGGTTTGAACTTTGAATCTATTTTTAGTTCTCTTTCTTATAATCATATTTCATTATAATATATTTATTCTTAGCCTTCAAAAAATATTTAGTTGTGTTTTTCCCCAAACCTTGATTTCTTAGTAATTTTAATATTTTCGAATTCCTAGATTTGGATACATACATGGTCTTATTAGATTTATTATTATTATTAAAATATTAAATCTTGTTAATGACCACCTAGGATTATTGTTCCTGATCCTTAAAAGTTCAAATTTCATTGAACATTCACCATCTTCTATAATGATGTTTTTGATGGTTGGAATTCCTTGCTCAGAATTAAAATATTTCTACTGAACAATTTCATGTTATTTCTCCTTCAACATGATCATTTCTTCAATATTATAGTTGATTTTTTTATTTATCAGGACACTTATTCATTTCATTGATCAATTTTGACAACATTGATTTTCATTAAAGATAAAATTCCTTTTTTCTTACTGAAAAATATTGTCTCTTAATCTTATTTTTTCTGTTTTCAATTTTAACAATTATTGAAAGATATTATCTCAATTTTATTTTAATCATAGATTTAAAATTATTTTCATCATACTACCCCTAATACTCCACCTATTTAGGGCTATTATTTTCATCACTAGTAATGTTGTCACCATTTAATTTTTTAATAAGTTACATAAAAGTAGTATCAGCACTAGAGTTTTCTTCTTCCACTTCACTATCATCATTATCCAAACATTTAAAGATAATGTTTCTCATTTTATATTTTGAGAAATTTTTATCCTTTTATTTTTTAAAGGGAATTTATTTGACAACATTTGTGGTTAAATATTATCTGAATTTATATTTTCTTTATCACTATCATCATTATCATTATTTCTGGGGAAACATTAAACAATGTTTCCAATTTCTATGAAAAAAATCACTTCAGTTGTATCTTTACTTTATACATATGTGTTCCCAATATTTCATTTCTAGAAATTAAATTCAGGAATACATAATATTTCTTTTACTTACATCATATTCAGTGTTAGAGTCATAACTGTGTTATTACTTGTGTAGTTTCATAGGCTTTATTTTGTTTGTAGGTTTTCAAATGATTTTATAATTAACATTTTATTTTTTCTTGAAAATTTTCACTATTATCATTACATATGGATGAGGAGAGAGTGTTGATCATCTGATGAGAGAGTTTAAATATCGCTATCTTCTAATGATGATACTTTGGATTCTAATATTTCATGATAAATTATTTGAATCTCTTAAAAATAGTTTAATTTGTTAATTTTTCACTAAAACAGCTTATGTAGCTTATAATGTCATTGAAATTTATAAATAAGTTACAAATAAATTAATTTCCTCTCATTTTTATATTTACATTCTTACATCTCACAATCTATATCATAGCTTACTTCACATGGATATTTCCTTCAATGGTATTATTCAACCTGTCCCAAATTTATTTAATAGTTCTAATTCCATTAAACCTCAAAAATTCACTTATATATATGAAGAAAAGTATATAGTTTTTTGACCGACCACAATTCTCAAGATTCCTCTTATATATTATTGTTAAGGGAACTCCCTCATAAGGATGAGGGAAACCATCTTTAGTAGTTTTAATAACTTCGTAGCTAATAAATAATAGATAGGGTAACATTCCCTTCTTATAGATATAATAGTTATTTCCTTTGAATAAATGAATCCAATTATTTTTAATAGATCTATGAATATCCATGGAAGCTTTTTTACCTTCAAAATTTATCAAATATTTAATGAAGGACTATTGATCTTAAAACACATGAATGTTAAAATTATGGATGGTGTGATCATTGTGAGGGGGAGGGGGTGAATCAGTGATATTATATTTTTCTATTTTTTACTTAAGAATGAACCTTCACCTATGATTTGTGAGAATAAAATAAACAAGGAAACAAAAAATAAGCACACCGATATAAATAGAGGTATTTATAAGGTTTAATAATCAATATGAGTAGTTTTTACATGGAATTATTTGGAAATAATAGAATACCAAAAAATCACTATAAAAAAATAATTTTATGGTTTAAAACTAGTAGAGAATATCTATCACTTTTACAATATAATAGTCTAATGATAATGTTTGTTATCATTATAGAGATAATGTGATATAAAAATATTTTTTAACAATAGTAAGAGCCTTGAAGTTTAAGATTTAATATGTTGTCACTATTCTAATTAATATTTCTTTCAATTTTCCTTCTTTAAACGTAATCTTCTCCATCTTCCCCTTAATGGACAACAACAAGTAAGAACTTATTAAAAACATATTAATTGAAACCTATCCATCATGTGCCTTCTCCATATAGTAGTAGTCTATCCATTACACCAATCCCACCATTCTATTGAATTTTATAGAGACCCATACTTTTAATTCACAGATATTACATCCTAATAGATGAATATTCAATATATTTTTTCAAATACACACATGAGGTCCATAGAGGTTTAGTGTATTTATAGAAAAGATACATAATATTATTATTTAATAAAAGATCTTTAATATCCCTTGCACAATTATCTTCCCATAATTTACTATTCTTATACATATTCTATATAAAATCACTCTTCATAACCCAGGGAAAAGAAAACATTTGAAAGGGTGAGCTCATATGCTTAGTAATAGTAAAAAAGGGAGATGTAAATGATAAAATAAGAATAATGTTAGTATAAGGGTATACTAACTAGTTATTAACATTATAAAACTATACCTTTCATATCATAGATCATAATATTGAGTCATGTCATAAATCATGGTAGTTTATAAGTCATGAATCTTAAAGGAACCAATGATCAAAACCCATGAGAGAATAATATTTCAATAAAAAATATGTTTTTAATCCTAAGTCAAGGTTCATGTTCATGACAAACATAGTGGACCTACTCCCTTATTGAACTCAGTTCAATCCCTAGTCTAGTCCTTATTATATTCTGAGATATCCATCTTTACCTAATGAATTGTAGAGATAAATAAGTCTAGTCGCACCCATAAAATAATTAAAATCATACATATGAGTCACAAAAGATCATAAAACACTCATCATAGAAAAACCTATGTAAAATAAATGAGTTTCTTTAAGGCTTCAATATATATTAATTAACCTATAGGAAAGAAATTTGATTTATAGAATTATCCTTAAATGTACATCATCATAATCCATCAAAATAATGAAGTTGGATGGTACCATTGGATCATACCACCCTATTAAAGTGTAATTAATATCAAATGGTGATATCATAGATGAAAATGACTTTAATAGATTGCTGGAAAATTTCCGGGGGAAAATACACTTTTCCATTCTGAAATCATTTATTTAAAATATTAAAATTTATTAAATATTAATGAAAATAAAATAATTTTAAAATAACATTAGAAACATAAACAATAATCCTCAAATCATTGACCAGTCATTACAATGGAAAATTCCATCCACTCCATGCATGGTTAAATTAGTATTCCTTTCTCATTTTTGGTAAATATTCAAAGTATCTCATTCATAAAATGAAAAGAAGATTAAATTTAACCCATTTAAAAAAAATTGAAAAAATTAGTACAAATGATTTTAAATAATCATGGGAATATATTAAAAATATTCTTTAAATAAATTTTAAGAAACAGTAATTTAGAAGTAAAAGGATTCTAGACCAAATTAGAAATAACATCTATTTTTTCTTAAAAACATACAATCAATAATTTTAATTATAAAATATATTTTAATGATAATATTACATGAAAGATAAATGAATAAACATATTATTAGATAATTAATGATATTATTATGAGTGAGACCAAGAAATTTCATCATCAGAGACTAAACCATATACAATTCCAGTAAAAAATGAGATTGTAACATAAAACCCTTACATCAAGCATAAATTTATTATAAAGCACTCTGAGATCATATAAAATGAATATAAATTTAGTATTAATACATAAAAAATTCACTTAAATACTTATTATATTATATATAACCCACTTAGAAAATTTTAACACCAATTTATTAATAATTCCTTATTAAAACAGTCGTTTCTGGGTGTTAACACTTTCATTTTTCTTGAGAATTTCTTTTCGGTAGTTTTGGACCCTGTAAATTGATCATGGATAGAAAATCTCTAGAATTTTAATTATTTTATTAATATAATATATATTAATTATATATATTTATCCATAAAAGGTATTTATCAAAAAAAGAATTACAATGTTCATATAGAGGACAAGTTGCACGTACGAATGAACACCATTTTCATCCATCAAGGGATAAAACAGAAGAATTGTAAATAATATTAAAAATTTAAAATAAACATTATTATACCATATATATAATATATATTAATTAATTTTATATCTATTACCATTCTTGTAAATTAGAAATTAAAAATGATTCACATCGCTCTGTGGAGGTGGTAGTCTACATGTATGCACGAGAAACGTTATTGTTTTCCAAAAGATGGGAAAGAAAGAAGGAATATATGATATTATATTTAAATATAAGTAATTATATAATAATTATAATATATAGACATTAAAACAATGATATTAACAATCCATGATGGAAGGTGATGTAAAATGAATTGTATCGCTGCGTGGTGGTGGTAGCCCACATGTACGCATGGGCGACACATTCACTTCCTGTTTTATTGAATAGTGGGTAAATAATGAATGTTACAAAATAATAATAAAATTTAATTATATATAGGATAGTTAATTTATTATTTTATGATGAATAAAATAAATTTAGATAAGGTTTATGAAATAAATTAAAAGAGGTCAGGTAGGATGATCACCTCTCCTTTGGTTAGTCTCCACTTTATAATTTCTTAACCACTCTTGGATTTTTATTTTATGAATAAAATCACATATAATTAATAGATATGGAAATTTATAATATAATTTTGTAAATTTTGGTTAATCCATATGGCTCAAGTGGAATAAATAAGGGAATGGTGGGGTATCCTTTTATAACAGCGGTATAGGAGTCACTATGAATTTCTTATATGATTAAAATATAATAAATTAATAGTCAATAAAAATGATAAAAAATTTATAGATAATTTAATTTGGTATTGTATTTGTTCTAATTATGTCTATAAAATAATATCAAGACATGTTTAATCAGAAAAATACCCTTTTATCAAGGTTTAATACTATAGTAATCCCTTTTAATCCTTAACCACGATGACAAATTGTTACTATTGATACAATTTGATAAGAAAAAATGAAAGTGGAATCATTAAAAAATTTAAATTACGATTATAAATATGGAATATATTTAATACAAATCAATTAATAAAATTGGTAGCATTTAATTTAAAATTAAACCGAAAACACGATGAGAAAAAACTTTATAAAATAAATATTTTTCTAAGTATAAAACATTGTTATACCAAAATACAATATAAAATTATTTGAAATGATATTAAATGGATTATTAGTAATTTAAAATTAAAATATTTTACTTTAAAATAATTTTAATACAAAACAAATCATTGTAAATTCTTAAAGGAGAAGAGCATTTTCAATAAATATTAGTATTTTCACTATTAATCGATAAAGCAATGTTGTTAGAAAATTATCAAAAATTTACTCTATGATAATTTATACCTGATTATTTAAAAAATAAAGGTCATTTTATTAGGTTATTTTTTTAAAAAACATTATGAAATTAATTATATTATTTTATACCTAAAACAATAAAAACAAGTTTTGAGGGAAAATATATTTTTGAAGCATATAATAACTTTACGAAAAAATGTGTACCGATTTATAAATATAATTAATTTATCTACTACATTTATAAATATTTTTTTAAATATTTTTATTAAAATTGATACCACCAATTTAATGGCTGGTTTATAATGGTATACTATTTTATGGTTCATTTAGATTCAGAGTCGTGTGTATTGCAAGAAATCAAATAAATTAGATCCATTTAAAAAAGAACATATCATTAAATCTCAGGGTGTTAAATTATTCCCCAATTAAAACTATTTCTACCCTTAAAATCCCATCATAATAATAATGATAAATGAGGATATAATGTTTCATCACATCCTCAGGTTCCTATGCAGCTTCTTCAAATTTTTGATTCCTCTAAACAACTTAAATCTTGTTAGTAACCTTTTTATATAACAATTTTTACCTATTATATGATATTTATTATATTTTTTTCATTGGAGAGATTATTCTATAGCCGTAAAACCTCTATGTTCTGAAAATGGGAAGGATTAGGTATATAATTCATTTGGAGAGATACACAAAACACATCATGTACTTAAGAGAGGTTCGATTGAAGGTCCATGAACTAATTTACCATACATACTTAATCAATAATTTCAAAGGGAACAATATATATATGGATGAAATTTACCTTACTATGAAACATACTAACCTTCTTCCATAATAAATTTATAAGAATACATTTTCACAAACTTCAAATTCCATATTTCATTGATGATTATCATCATAACCTTTTTTTATTTTGACCTGCCCAGATGTGAGGCTTATTGAATATAAAATTATCCACAATTTCCTCATCTGAATTATATCCCAATATATTTATTTATCTAAATTAATCCCATAATAATTTATTTTTACCCTTATTTCTATAGAATAATTCATTGGGATCCATTTGAATACATGAATGAAATCAATTATTGGAGGAAACTACAATTTGAGGATGGTGTTGATACCAAACGACCTTGAAATCTAGAGAACAATATATGGACATATGCACTATGATTTTATGGGTTATATCATACTATCCATAGAATTTTGGATGATAATTAGTTCTAAAATATAACTCGGAATATAGATCTTGTTGAAGACTTTTCCTGAACATCAATGCAAAACTCAGATCCCGATCAGATACAATAAAATGTAGTACTCCATTAAAACTTACCAATTACATAATATAAATTATTTCATGATGATAAATTGTGATATAATATATTAAATAAATAATGTGTCATTATTTAATAAGGATATTGACTATATTCCAAATAAATGTATGGACTTTAGACATTTTAGGGAGTCTGAAAACAAAAATCATGGTGATGTTTTTCCATTTCCATTTTGGTGTGGGTAATGGTTCCAGCATCACTTTATTCTTTTTTCTCACTACGTTTAATTTATAAAAAACTAATCATAATGATACATAATATGCAATATATATCTTTTTTTACCTCCAAAATTTCTCTTTTAATTATCAATATTGATTCATACTTTTAGGATGAATAGTATAATGATAAACTCTGAGATTTATCCCACATGTCCTTCATTGAATATGGTATGTTCAAAAAAAAAATTATTCATAAACCATACCATTCCATAAGAATAAAAAAATATTCTATATTTTTTAATAATCATCATATATATGCCTCCATGTTCCATTTAACTCAGAGAATCAACCACCATTTTCACTTTCCTTAGGGGGGTAATGTATTGGGTAGTCATAATTTTTAATCAACTCCAACCATCTTTTCTAGGGTATATTCATCAATTTATGAGTGAATATATTCTTCAAACTTTTTTATTAGTATATGTATCACAAATTTTTACATATTGATAATTTCGACATATAATTAATAAAAAATACCAAAAATAACTCCAAAAAATGATTTACGTAATTTTAATAATGAATATTTAGCTTCCATGAGGCATAATGTATGACCATTTAATTCTACATAAGTATTCTTCCCAATCCCAAATCTAATGAATCACTATCGATCCAAAACACTTCCCCACTACTGATTACTGTAATAATATGTTCCATAATTAACCTACTCTTCAGTTCTACAATATTTTACTCAAATTAAACTGTCCATAGGAACATAACTGTAGAGACCCGAAGATTGATGTACATGGTCATTACATTACATTTGCGGAATACTTAGCACATAACAAAAACACACACACAAGGATCGTAATAGTTTAGTGTCTTTGGAAACTCGGAATATAATCCTCTAATCCTGGTGAAAGATCTTCAACATCTCCCATAAAGATATTCTTTTTTATTATACCTAAAACCTTTCCTTATATCCTGGGGGAAACAAAACATGAAAGGGTGAGCTCAAATGATCAGTAAGGGTAAACAAAAGAAATATCAATCACATCATATACATAAGCACATAACTTTTGGAAATCTTAACCTGTAAAAGAGATCATAATTTCATAACATGGGATAAATCATGGAAGTGAAACGTAATCACAATAATCATAACTTAAAACATGAAACTTTGTGTCATACACACATAATCATAGAGAATCATTTCTTGTTAGTCAAGACTCATTTCCAAGACTATCTTAGTGGACAAAGTCCCTTTCTGAACCGAGTCACCCTCATTTCAGTCCTGTTTCACTGAACCGGTATAACCTACCATTCCATCCATGTCTATCTCATGAGATATAAAATCTTTACCCAATGAATTGGAGGGAGATATAGGTCCCACCCATATCATAATGATACCATTCTTATGTGTGCCACAAAATCTTAAAACATACATCATTGAATAACCCACGTAATAAAAATGGTAATCTTAAACATCGTGACATCATAAAACAATTCATATAAGATAAAGGAATTCATAAAAATCTTTCCATCACAACATAATCAAATCAATGTAATAATAGGGATAAAAACATAACCCTTTATTATCTTAGATGGAAAATAATTTTGATAAAACACTTGAACTTTATTCTTGAGGAAAATATCCTTTCTACTTCAAAAACACTTTTCCTTTATTAACATGTCATAAAATTTTAAACTAAAATAAGTTGATTAAAAATAAACATGAAAAATTTAAAAGGAATCTTCTTGGAAATAATGTTTTAAAAATCCATTCATGCCGTATAAGTTAAAAAAACATTCTTCGTACTTTTGTCGGAAAAGTCAAAAAGTACCTCGTATGAAAAACGACAAAAGATTCCTTTCACATCTTTTACTATAAACTCACCAAAGGGTAAAAATGGATTTAAACATTTTTAGGTGAATAGAAATAATATTACATATTGAGGAAACATGGATGTGGATGATAAAATACACCCCAGTAAATACTAAAGTATAAACAATCTCGGATAAAAATGAGATTGTGATATTTTACCTTACCTTAGGTCCGATTTTCTTCGTAAGTGTCCGAACCTCCTGTATAATGATTTAAATAATGTCATTGACTTATTACAGAATCATATTCATTGTTATTATATCATATATGGTTCACTTATGACTTTATATTACCCGTTCTTTTGTAAATTCATGTTAAAGTAGCGTTTTGGGTAAAATCGTCTCAATTGTTGTTCGTGTTTTAACTTTTAAGTATTCATATGATTACTTAGATCATTATTACTTAATTATAGAATATGAAACATGATTTATATATAATATATATTCAGAATATATACATATATATAATGGATCGATAAATGGAAAGAAATACACCGTTCATGGAGACGGTAGGCCGTACGTACGCATGAACGCTGTTTTCGTTTCCTTATTGAATTGAGTTGAATTAAGTAGATGAAATAAATATATATACACATAAATCCAGTAGCTTTAAAATGTCATATATTTCATTATTATTTCTTATATATACTTTATAATCATTCTTAAATGGTTAACATGGAGAATGAATCTCATCGTGTCGTGGAGACGGTAGTCCGTACGTACGCACGAGCGATGATATCATTTCAATAATTATTGAATTGAATTGGAGTGGATGATAAAATATATCAGAATCATTATGATGTTATAATAACTATTTATAGTTATTCTTTACACCATAATACCTATCCATGTAAGGTGTTGGTGGAAAAATAGATTACACCACGGCGTGGAGACGGTATTCCGTATGTACGCACGCGCGGTGATTTCGTTTTCCGTAGGATGGATGGATGGTGAATTAAGATTGTTTCATACTTATAATAACATATCATTATATGAGTGATACTGATGTTATTACTTCATAATGAAACAACCTAAGAAGAATAAGTGGAAGAAGAAATAAAGGTGAAAGAATCGGTAACGGAAATTACCTCTTCTTTGAAGCGCCTTTTTGAGACCTCCTCTTAGGGCACTAAAATTGGACTTTGAGGTAGACCAGAACCTCTAGGATGTTTCTAGGGAATTGAAGAAGATAATTTGGTAGGGGTTGTCCGAGCTTGAAGGCTCAAAGTTGTGTGAGGAAGAGAGGGAGGAGGTTCCCTTTTATAAGGGAGGAGAGGGGCACCTTTGGAATTCTAAAAAATAATAATTTATAATAAATCTAAACCCACTTAAAAACCTCCAAAAATGACTCATATTAGAATATTAGATGATATAGGGTTGTAATATCATCAAAAAATCAAATTTAGACATGTTTGGATCTTATTTTAAACCTTAACATTTTGATTTATCCTTATTTAATCTATTTAAGTTTATTTGTGGTAATAAAATATTAAATTTTAAATTATAACAAATAATTACTTATTTGTTGTGAATTTTCCATAATTGTTTACTTTATAACATTATAGTCCATATAAATTTAAATTTATAATTTTTAAATATTTTTGTTATTTTTAATCAATTTTATAATATGTTATTTTTATAAAATAATAATAGTGTCAATTTTGACACTATTCATTTATTTGAATTTAAATAAAAAATATACAGAATATATGTTCAAAATAAAAGATTTAATATATTAATGAAAGGGCATATGTATCTATAAAATTAGTGGATCACATTAAATAGTTCATATAATATTTATTTTATTATTTTTAAAACCATTTATTTGGTTTATCTCTTAATAAATTAATTACTACATCATTATTGTATAATTATTTAATATACTTATTTGTTGCATAAAAATTTAAAATAAAATACTATGATGAAGATAAATATATTAGATTTCACAATAATACTTTTACTCGAATTTATCATCTTAAAATCACAATATTTAAATTGTAATATTTATTAAATTATGAAGGTGACAACTCTGGCATCATTTAAAATAAAATAATATAAGTGTCATAATTGCTTGTATAAGACTCCAAATGGTCAAATATTCGACCATTGGATGATTATAGTTTCCATTTACATGAAAAATAAGTTTTGGTCAGGGTTTTGTGCCTTTCATGGTCACTATTAGTTTAATAAAAACTATATTCTTGATTTTTCACTAGATAAATAATTTCTGCATCACTATTGTGTCACAATTAATGATAACTATTTAATCCCAAAAAATTCTAAATAAATTATCATGATGTAGATAATTTTGTTAGATTTCTGGATACTATTCATGTTCTATGTTTTATGATGTTTATCACTAAGTTAAAATTATTATACTTATAAGATTTAAGAAAGTGACATGTTGTCACTTTCTTTGGTTTTAATAATAATTAAATTATTTTCATGGTCAAAAGTCCATAAAATGAATCTAATCCGACCCTTAGTTGATATGGGTTTACTTTTAGCCATCATATATAATTTTGTCATGTGTTAGGGTAATTTTATTATATTATATTTACCCTTAATTACCCGATTTACCTTTAACTATGGTAAATAAAATTTACCGTAGTTACTATTCATAATTTCCAAAAATAAAAAGTATCCTATTAACATAATTTGGACCCTCTGATTCCATATATGGAATCCATTTTTTAAAATTCAATACACAGAAGTTTCATAAATTAAATTAAAATTAATCCCGTTGTCGAATAAAGACGGGGTTTTGTTTAAAACATTACAAAAGATTGAATTGATTTAACCTACGAATTCAAGGTAAAATCAATGATAATGACATAAATTATATTAAATGGTAAAAATATATTCTATTTATACTTTAAAACCATTAAATATTATAATTTAACCACATAAGATATTATGATGAAAAAACTTGTTTTTAATTTAAATATAGCGTGTTTTTACTATTCATTAAAATATGAAAGTTATCGGAAAAATATCAAAACATTATCTAATGTCAATTTTTACATCCTTATTCAAAAGAAGAATTTTATTTTGTCAAATTGAACATATAAACATGTCAAAAACTAGATTTAAAGTGGGTGCGCCATCAAAAGGCGGCAAAACTGCATTTTTTAAAAAATACTTATTTTAACCGAAAAATTTATTTTGTTCTTATACCATGTTCTAGAAAATGTGTAAGATGAATAATAAAGTTATAAAATTCAAAATTTAGTTAATACTATTCATAACGGCTAGTTCATGACAATATTATAATAATATATCATTGTTAATTAAAACCCGGTATTGCGTACAACACACACTATCGAGGAAGGTCGTGATTGCGTGTAATGCAAGCCAAGTCAGGGTTGCGTGTTGTGAAAGAATCATTTGTTGTTTCGTATAACAGAATCCAACCATATTTAATTTATTCATTTAATATATATATATATATACTCAATGTTGCGTAGAATAACTATTATCAAAATTGTGTGTAACACGGTCCAAGAATAGTGTTGCGTATACTGCAAGCTAATACGGTGTTGCGTATAGCGCAAGGTAATGTTGGTGTATAATACAACACAAGATATTAATGAAAATAATATTTTTCATAAAATCTCGGGGTGTTACATTCTACCCCCCTTAAAATTAATTTCTCCCTCGAAATTCGTCGGTGTTATAAATGGTTTACTATTTGAAAGTTTCTTTGATAGAAACCCACATCGTAAAAAGGAATACCAAAACTTATCTTTAAAAACTAAAGTATAAAACGTAATGGTTACCCAAGTTAACTAATCACTGGGTATCCACATAGGAGAACATAGGTGAAAATATGGACATGGAAGAGAAATCTAACCATCATGTTCTGATGGAGAGTGGTAGAGGACATGGCTATGAAAAAGCCAATAATCACAGATCCATAAATTTGTGACGATCTAAGGTACCATCTGATTAATCAGATATAAGAGCACTAGGACAACATTTTTGGTTTTCAAGATCGTTTCCCTAAATTTGAAGAATTTGAATTAGAATAAATACTTACGTTATTTTGGTATATTCTCACTTTTGTTCATGCCTTGAACAATTTCCACTCCATCTCTTAAATAAATGAAGTTGAATTTGTCATTCGTGATGTGTTAGCAGATCATGTGATAGAATGATGGGTCATTCCATCTGTCTCAAACAAAAGGTTAGAATAGTTATCAAAAAATACATAAGTCCATCTATAGTGAGATTAATCATATATGGTTCCTAAAATGGACTTATACTTCATATATCACACTGCGTAATATAATAAAACTAGTTTCTACTGAATAGGGACTTCCTGTAGGCCAGTGGTAGGCGATAAAGGCCAGTCGCACTTCGGTTGTGGGTTCGATTCCTACGACCTTGTCTGACGCGATGGGCTGTCGCCCGTCCTGCAAGTTTTCTTTTTTTCTAAAACTATATTACTATAACATCCCATCAATAATATCAAAAAAAACATCTATCCTTAAACAATACTAACTTATGTCCAACATAATCCATTCTAGTCTTTAGGCTTATCTATAATACTGCAGTCCACTCTCATAATATAGTGAAAACAATTACCAGAGATTTAATACCATCGTAGATCCCCATATATCATAAGATATGTCTTTTTGGTCACATTCCAAACATTCAAAGGCCTTAATCATGTATTCTCTTGAATACCCATTGAAACTTAGTGAAAACATGAATGCAGTTAAAAGTTAACTCTTTCCACATACCAAAATCCAAAAATTCTATATACTCAAACCATGATATAACCTTCTCCTTATATCATTCATGAGCTCATGAATACTATCAAACATTTAATTTTCTCCTTATCCCTTCATTATGCGCATATCATCTATATTCCAAAAATATCTGAATAACCTTTTATGGATACTGGTAACATTAATCATACACTTTCAAAACTCAAGGAAAGACAACAGTGTAAAAATCCATAGATGTCTCTTTATTCCATAGTATCATGAGATTACTTATACAACATTACGCATGATAAACATGTAATCATTTCACTACATTCTTAAACCATTGACCGAGCATCAACAATTCTTTCATCTCACATATCATTTGTAGTCTCTTCATCATCATCCACATAAATACTACCCATATGACCATACTGATTCTCTTCATGAGACTTTCCCTTAGGGCATTGGTTTGCATAATGCCCGTACATTCCACATTTAAAACATTTAACCATTGCTGATGTCGTAGCAATACCATTATCCTCATCCCTGGTGTTAACTGAACCTTTTCCTTTGCACTTACTGGCTTTGTGTCCTTCTTTTCCACACCCAAAGCATCTTCTAGTTCTTTTGAAACATTCTCCTTGATGCCTCTTCCCACATGATTTACATAGGGGAAATTGAACTTTCTATCCTCTATGATCATCCTGAAACTCCATCTTTCTCTTATTAGCCGAGTCAAGAAACTTACCAAATTTTACTTTATTGATCATATTATGAGATTGCTGATTCGGCATAATAATGATGTTTGGACTTCCAAATCCCATTTCATTTGGTTTCTCATCATTCCATTGTCCATCATATCCTCCATTATCGTGAATCATCTTGTTTCCAGCCATTTTCTAAAACCCAAAAAGAATAGTGTGAGAGGCTAAAGTCATGCTAGGGAAAACAACATAATAAAGGGGGAGTACCCTCAATATCTAACATCTTAGGTTAAATTCTAAGATCGTTAGCGCAATTCTAGGACTATAACCTATACGTATACTTAACCTTATAGACATCCCTAGACATACCTTAGAAATATCTCTAGGGATCTCACTAAAGTTCTCGCAGCCTAGTTTCCAAAGGTTGAGTAAACCTTTTCTCTGATACCAACTGTAGAGACCCGAAGCTTGATGTACATGGTCATTACATTACATTTTTGGAATACTTAGCACATAACAAAAACACACACACAAGGATCGTAATAGTTTAGTGTCTTTGGAAACTCGGAATATAATCCTCTAATCCTGGTGAAATATCTTCAACATCTCCCATAAAGATCATCCTTTTTATTATACCAAAAACCTTTCCTTATATCCTGGGGAAAAGAAAACATGAAAGGGTGAGCTCAAATGCACATTAATGGTAAACAAAAGAAATATCAATCACATCATATACATAAGCACATAACTTTTGGAAATCTTAACCTGTAAAAGATATCATAATTTCATAAAATGGGATAAATCATGGCAGTGAAACGTAATCACAATAATCATAACTTAAAACATGAAACTTTGTGGCATACACACATAATCATAGAAAATCATTTCTTGTTAGTCAAGACTCATTTCCAAGACTATCTTAGTGGACAAAGTCCCTTTCTGAACCGAGTCACCCTCGTTTCAGTCCTGTTTCACTGAACCGGTATAACCTAGCATTCCATCCATGTCTATCTCATGAGATATAAAATATTTACCCAATGCATTGGAGGGAGATATAGGTCCCACCCATCTCATAATGATACCATTCTTATGTGTGCCACAAAATCTTAAAACATACATCATTGAATAACCCATGTAATAAAAATGGGAATCTTAAACATTGTGACATCATAAAACAATTCATATAAGATAAAGGAATTAATAAAAATATTTCCATCACAACATAATCAAATCAAAGTAATAATAGGGATAAAAACAGAACCCTTTATTATCTTAGATGGAAAATAATTTTGATAAAACACTTGAATTTTATTCTTGAGGAAAATATCCTTTCTACTTCAAAAACACTTTTCCTTTCTTAACATGTCATAAAATTTTAATCTAAAAGAATTTGATTAAAAATAAACTTGAAAACTTTAAAAGGAAGCTTCTTGGAAATAATGTTTTAAAAATCCATTCATGCCGTATAAGTTAAAAAAAAATTCTTCGTACTTTTGTCGGAAAAGTCAAAAAGTACCTCGTACGAAAAACGACAAAAGATTCCTTTCATATCTTTTACTATAAACTCACCAAAGGGTAAAAATGGATTTAAAAAATTGTAGGTGAATAGAAATAATATTACACATTTAGGAAACATGGATGTGGATGATAAAATACACCCCAGTAAATACTAATGTATAAACAATCTCAGATAAAAATGAGATTGTTATATTTTCCCTTACCTTAGGTCCGATTTGCTTCGTAAGTGTCCGAACCTCCTGTATAATGATTTAAATAATTTCATTGACTTATTAAAGAATCATATTCATTGTTATTATATCATATATGGTTCACTTATGACTTTACATTACCCATTCTTTTGTAAATTAATGTTAAAGTAGCGTTTTGGGTAAAATCATCTCATTTGTCGTTCGTGTTTTAACTTGTAATTATTCTTATGATTACTTAGATCATTATTAATTAATTATAGAATATAAAACATGATTTATATATAATATATATTCAGAATATACATATATATAATGGATCGATAAATGGAATGAAATACACCGTTCATGGAGATGGTAGGCCGTACGTACGCATGAACGCTGTTTTCGTTACCTTATTGAATTGAGTGGAATTAAGTAGATGAAATAAATATATATACACATAAATCCAGTAGCTTTATAATGTCATATATTTCATTATTATTTCTTATATATACTTTATAATCATTCTTAAATGGTTAACATGGAGAATGAATCTCATCGCGTCGTGGAGACGGTAGTCCGTACGTACGCACGAGGGATGATATCATTTCCATAATTATTGAATTGAATTAGAGTGGATGATAAAATATATCAGAATCATATGATGTTATAATAACTATTTATAATTATTCTTTACACCATAATACCCATCCATGTAATGTGTTGGTGGAAAAACAGATTACACCACGGCGTGGAGACGGTATTCCGTACGTACGCACGCGCGGTGATTTAGTTTTCCATAGGATGGATAGATGGTGAATTAGGATTGTTTCATACTTATAATAACATATCAGTATACGAGTGATACTGATTTTATTACTTCATAATGAAACAACCTAATAAGAAGAAGTGGAAGAAGAAATAAAGGTGAAAGAATTGGTAACAGAAATTACCTCTTCATTGAAGCGCCTTTTTGAGACCTCCTCTTAGGGAACTAAAATTGGTCTTTGAGGAAGAAAAGAACCTCTAGGATGTTTCTAGGGAAGTGGAGAAGGGAATTTGGAAGGGGCTGGACGAGCATGAAGGCTCAACGTTGTGTGAGGAAGAGAGCGAGGAGGTTCCCTTTTATAAGGGAGGAGTGGGGCACATTTGGAATTCTTAAAAATAATAATTTATAATAAATCTAAAACCACTTAAAAACCTCCAAAAATGACTCATATTCTAATATTAGATGATATAGGGTTGTAATCCCATCAACCAACAAAATTTTGACATGTTTGGATCTTATTGTAAACCTTATAATTTTGATTTATCCTTATTTAATCTATTTATGTTTATTTGTGGTAATAAAATTATAAATTTTAAATTATAACAAATAATTACTTATTTGTTGTGCATTTTCCATAATTGTTTACTTTATAACATTATAGTCCATATAAATTTAAATTTATAATTTTTAAATATTTTTGTGATTTTTAAACAATTTTATAATATGTTATTTTTATAAAATAATAATAGTGTCAATTTTGATACTATTCATTTATTTGAATTTAAATAAAATATATACAGAAGATATGTTCAAAATAAAATCTTTAATATATTAATTAAAGGTCATATGTATCTAGAAAATTATTTTATCACATTAAATAGTTCATATAATATTTATTTTATTATTTTTAAAACCATTTATTTGGTTTATCTCTTAATAAAATAATTACTACATCATTTTTGTATAATTATTTAATATACTTATTTGTTGCATAAAAATTTAAAATAAAATCCTATGATGAAGATAAATATATTACCTTTCACAATAATACTTTTAATCGAATTTATCATCTTAAAATAACAATATTTAAATTTTTATATTTATTAAATTATGAAGGTGACAACTTTGGCATCATTTAAAATAATATAATATAAGTGTCATAATTTCTTTTATAAGACTCCATATGGTAAAATATTAGACCATTGGATGATTATAGTTTCAATTGACATGACCAATAAGTTTTGTTCAGGGTTTTGTGCCTTTTATGGTCACTATTAGTTTAATAAAAACTATATTCTTGATTTTTCACTAGATAAATAATTTCTGCATCACTATTGTGTCACAATTAATGATAACTATTTAATCCCAAAAAATTCTAAATAAATTATCATGATGTATATAAGTTTGTTAGATTTCTGGATACTATTCATGTTCGAAGTTTTATGATGTTTATCACTAAGTTAAAATTATTATACTTATAAGATTTAAGAAAGTGACATGTTGTCACTTTCTTTGGTTTTAATAATAATTAAATTATTTTCATGGTCAAAAGTCCATAAAATGAATCTAATACGACCCTTAGTTGATATGGGTTTACTTTTAGCCATCAAATAGAATTTTGGCATGTGTTATAGTAATTTTATAATATTATATTTACCCTTAATTACCCGATTTACCTTTAACTATGGTAAATAAAATTTACCGTAGTTAATATTCATAATTCCCAAAAATAAAAAGTTTCCTATTAACATAATTTGGACCCACTGATTCCAAATATGGAATCCATTTTTTAAAATTCAATACACAGAAGTTGCAGAAATTAAATTAAAATTAATCCCGTTGTCGAATAAAGACGGGTTTTTGTTTAAAACATTGCAAAAGATTGAATTGATTTAACCTACGAATTCAAGGTAAAATAAATGCTAATGACATAAATTATATTAAATGGTAAAAATATATTTATATTTATACTTTAAAACCATTCAATATTATAATTTAACCACATAAGATATTATGATGAAAAATGTTGTTTTTAATTAAAATATATCGTGTTTTTACTATTCATTAAAATATGAAATTTATTGGAAAAATATCAAAACTTTATCTAATATAAATTTTTACATCCTGATTCAAAAGAAGAATTTTATTTTGTCAAATTGAACATATAAACATGTCAAAAACTAGATTTAATGTGGGTGCGTCATCAAAAGGTGGCAAAACTGCATTTTTTTTAAAATACTTATTTTACCCGAAAAATTTATTTTGTTCTTATACCATGTTCTAGAAAATGTGTAAGATGAATAATAATGTTATAAAATTCAAAATTTAGTTAATACTATTCATAACGGCTAGTTCATGAAAATATTATAATAATATATTATTGTTTATTAAAACCCGGTATTGCGTACAACACACGCTATCGAGGAAGGTCACGATTGCGTGTAATGCAAGACAAGTCAAGGTTGCGTGTTGTGAAAGAATCCTTCATTGTTTCGTATAACATAATCCAACCATATTTCATTTATACATTTAATATATATATATATATATACTCAATGTTGTGTAGAATAACTATTATCAAAATTGTGTGTAACACGATCCAAGAATAGTGTTGCATATACTGTAAGCTAATACGGTGTTGCGTATAGCGCAAGGTAATGTTGGTGTAGAATACAACACAAGACATTAATGAAAATAAAATTTTTCATAAAATCTCAGGGTGTTACAATGACTCCCTTCCGAGTTAACTTGGTGAGTGGATTAGATAACTATGAGAAATTATCCATAAAGAATCGATAATATCTAGATAAACTAGAAAGATATATATCTCAGTCTCAGTGGTTGGACTTGGAAATTTTTTAATAACTTATTTCCTTGATGGATCCACCAGGATACCCTCACATGAGATTCTATGACCAAAAATGAATCTTTCTATAGTAAAAATTCACACTTGTTGATTTTTTAATACATCTTCTTCATTTATAGGCTCTTCAGTATAATACTAAAGTGATATTCATGCTCTTTATTACTCTTTTAATTCATAATATTTTCATATATAATGAAATAAATAAAAAGATCAAGGAATTCCCTAAATACCCCATTCATCAAATCCATAAAGATAGTGGAGAATTAGTAAAACCAAACGGAATCACTATAAATTTATAGTTTCCATACATCATGTGAAAGGGTTTCTTGGCTATATATTAAATTTTGAATGTTAATAAATAGTATACAAATAAAATATTAATCATGGAAAAAAATTGATATCCACCAAATTGATTAAAAAAACCATCATTATTAGGTAGAGGATACTTATTATTTATTATGATCATTTTTAGTTCCTGATAATCAATGTAGAGTCTCATTGATATATATTTATTATTAAAAAAATAATAGTCTCTATACATGGTGATGCACTTGGATGAATTAATTAGTTATAAATATTCTCTAACATTTTCTTCTTTAAATTATACAACTCAATAGGTCCCATTATATTTGGAGTATTTTAAATAGTAGTATCATTATGTATGAGTTTTTTTAATTCAACTTCCTGATTTAGGGGAGGACAGGTAAGTATTCCAAAATAAATTAACAAATTTCCATATAATAAGAATATATTCGATGTCTAGTTTCTCCCTAGACATCTAAGATAAACGAGCCTATTGAAAATTAATTAAGACTCATAAAATGTATATAATTTCCATTTGTAAGTTCATATTTATCATCAAACTGATATAAAATCATAGTTTGGTTTGGAATGTAAAATTAAAGGTCACTACCTAAATAACTCAAATGATAATTATATAAATAATTCTAATCCATACCCAAGATAACTTTAAATTTTACTAGTGGGAGAATAATGAGATTAACTAGAAGCACATTCCCACAAACTTGAATTAGAGAAGAATTATAGACTTGAAATACGAACCTTACACAATTAAGGTTTTTCAATTTTATTTCAAAATATAATTATTGGATATATGAATGAATATTCTTAGAGAATTTTACTTATATAATAGAATTAATTTAACTAATCTCAATTTGGGAACATCAATATTGGGCACACCAATTTCCATCTCAGCTTCATAAATCTCTCCTTAATGTGATACTAACAAAAATGGTTATCATGACCATCTATCATCATTAATTAAAGTGATTAAAAATGAAAAATTCTTCAAAGGATGTCTTAATCATGACAAATTATTTTATATATATGACAACTTAATTTTTAACTAGGTTATCCATGATAAGAAACTATTCAAATCCTTCATAATGGTTTATAAAGAAATTAAAAATTAACCCAAGTATATCCCAAAGGACTGTCAAAATAAGTGTGTAGTAAGGGAACCCTCAATATGAAATTTAATAATGGCCAATATAAAAGAAAAAAACTCATTTTGGGGTTATTGACCCTCGATTAATCTACACTAAAACCACATCCACTTATAATATCATGTTTTATATTTATTTATAATAAAAATATATATAATTTTATTTAACAAAACATTAGTATGTTATCATATACTTATACTTATCCCAAGGGTTTTTGATAAAGTTTTATAATCCTAATAAAAAAATATTGAAAAAAACCTATCATCTAATAGAAAATATATTGATCGATACATTCCATATATATATATATATATATATTATATCTTAATTTATGAATATGTAATATATTATAAAATTACATGCTCGAGTACCATAAAAAAAATTTATTTGTAAGTTAGATACACTATATTGTTATTTCATGAATAATTTTCAAAATCCCTAACAAATATATTCCCACATTGGAATATTCATAGAAATTCCCTAAATTAAACCTTTCATCATAACCTGGGGAATTTAAATGTAAGAAAAGATGAGATTAGATTCTTATTAAAGGTTAACAAGGGATATATCAATGACCATTTTTTCATAACATGGGAATAAGTGTATGAGAACATGATATTATCTTTTTAAAACTATATCAAGAATATCATAGATCATAATATTGATTCTATGAATAAATCATGGTAATTTATAAGGTTTGAATCATAAATTAATCAAAGAATATGTTCCACGATAGAATAACATTTCCATAACACAAAACATTGTTTCATACACATAAGAATAGAAAATAATTTAATAAGTCAAGTCTATAATTCAATACTATCATAGTGAATTGGGTTCACTCCATTATCTATCATATCTATAGGTAAGGTTCACTCCAAATACTATCATAGTATATAAAATCCCTTACAAAACATGGTACACTCCCCATTCTTGTACTTATTATCTCATGAGATACCAAAAATTTCAAAATGAATTAGAAGGATATATAATTTAAGACCCACCAATAAAATAATGAATTCAATATATATGAGTTCCACAAGATCATAAAACATTCATTATAGCATAACCTTAAAATTATATATGTAATTCACAAAGGTTTCATCATAAATGAATTAACCCTGTGAAATAAATTAGTTTTATAGAATCATCATCATCATCATCATTATAATCAATAAAAATAATTAAAGTGGACTGTATAATTACATCAATTCCTTGATAATGTATAAGTAATATCAAATAATTTTTTCTTATATTAAAATGCATTAAAAAGAACACTGGAATATTTATTGAGAAAAATACTTATTTTCACATTGAAATCATTTATTTAAAATCTCGAAATTTCCAAAATATTATGTAAAATTTTTAGTTTGAAAATAAAATTTGCAACATTTAATCGAATATTAAAATCATTGAGTGGTCACGATGGTAGGAAATTCCATTCATGTACTGTACAATAAAATAAATATTCCATTCACATTTTTGATAAAATATAAAAAGTACATCATTAAGAAATCAACAAACAGTTTTATTTTAATCCATTTTTTATTAAATTAAATCATGGATAAAAATTACTTTAAACAATAATAAGATAATATTAAAATGATTAATTAAATTATTTTTAGAAAACATGGATATGGAAGAAAAATGATTCCTTATCAAAGTAGAAATAAATATATTTTTCTAAAAAATATCAAAAAAATTTAGTACAAAAGAGAGGTAAATGGTAATATTACATTAATATTCCACCAATAAATAGAGTATAATAAATTTACAGAGATTCATGAGGTTTATATAATGAAATTACATCATTTTAAAATTAATCATATGCAATCCTTACAAACTATGACATTTTAACATAAAAACGTTACATTTTTTTATAATTACTTTGAAAGCACTATAAAATATTATATAATAAATTTAAAGTTGTTATAATTATCTAAAATAGTCATAAAGATACTTTAAATATCATATACAATAATCTTATAAAAAATTTAAACCCATTTATTAATAAATTTTTATGAAAATCCTCTTTTCCAAGTGTTAACTATTTGGTTTTTCATGAATATTTTGACTTGGCAGTGCCATTAATTGTAAATTGGACATGGTTATATCATCACCAAAATTTTAATTAAGATATAAATATAACATATATATTATATATATATATATTCACCCATAAAATTTATAGGTAGAAAATTTAATTACAGAATTCACGGAGATGGTAACCCATATGTATGCACAAAAAACATTATCATTTTATAATGGATGATAAGTTAAAAAGAATAATATGTTATTATATTTAAATAATAAAAATTATACAATAGATATCATATATAAACATTAAACCCATCATAAGAAAAATCTATGAAATATGACGATTGAAAATGAACTTTATCGCTACGTGGAGGCGGTAGTCTATATGTACGCACGACCGATACATTCACCTCCCATTTGATGGAAAAGATGGTAAATAATGGTGGTTGTATAATAATAATAATAAAATTTAATTTTTTAGGCACTGAAGCTACAATTATATAATTAATTAAACAAATTTAGTGGAGGTAAAAGGAGAAAGAAATTTGAAGAGGTCAGGTAGGATGATTACCCCACCTTTGATTTTCCTCCTTTAGACCATTTATTAAGGAACTTTGGAATAGTATTTTAAGAATAAAAACAACTATAATTATTTTACTGTAATGTTTATGATAAATTTTTTTGATTTTTTTATCTAGATGAATCAAAATGGTGTAAAGAAGAGAAAGGTGAGATGTCCATTTTTAAGTGGGGGAGATGATTCACATGGAATTTATTAAAATGTTCAAAGATAATAATGTGATACTCAAGGAAAGTTATTCCAAATGGATAGATGTTAAATGATAATATAGAATCTGGTCAAAGTATCGAAATGAAATAGTATTTAGACATTTTTAATTGTAGAACCCCCATATCTATTCCTTTAAACTTCTGTAAACCCATTTTAACGTTAACTATGGTGTCAAATTTTCAATTTTTTTACAATTAATTTTGAACCAAAATGAAATTGGAATCATTAATGTTTTTAGAAATTATCAAAATAGGTAATCTATTTTATTAAATTCAATTAAATTATTGGGTTAAATTTAATTTGAAATTAATCCTTCAAAATGTGATGTATAGGAGTGTTCCAAAGAAATGTTTTCTGAAGTATTAAAATTGTATTATAAAAAATCCTACATAGAATTAATTAAAATGGGCTTAGTTGAATTTTCAATAATAAAAATTAACTCATTATACATTTAATAAAATTTTAAACCAAATAGATCTTTGTAAATGATTTAAATGAAAACACTATTTTCAATAAAAATTAGTATTTTTCATTATTCATTAAAAAATAAATATTTTCAAAAAATTATAAAAAATTCTATGTAGGATAATTTGGACATGTCGATTGAAAAAATGAAGTTAGTTTTTTTAAATAAATTTTATAAAATTTTGAAAATTAAATATGTTATTTTCTCACAAAAAAACAGAAACCATTTTTGAAGGAAAAATGTATTTTTCATGAATATAATGACTTTACTAAAAATTGATTTATTTTTTGTCAATATATTTAATTTATATTAAATAAATAAATATATATATATTAAAATTATATATATATATTAAAATTATATAAATATATATATATTAAAAGTTGTGTGTTTCTATTCATAATTCCAATTTAACTGGTATGTTTTAACGATATAATTTTTTACAGAACATTTAGACAGATGGTTGCATGTATCACAAGATATCGAAGAAATTATACATAGTTAAAAAGAAATATATCAAGAATATAAGGGTTTTATGGTATGAAGAGACATTAAAACGAATTTATCATTTTAAGTTCCATCACTATGATACAAAAAACGAGCATATCTTTGTTTCATCACATCCTTGGGTTCTTATGAAGCTTCTTCAATTTTTGGATTTATATAGAGAGATTTAACTTGATAATTATTCTTATTTTGTACCACTTACTATATATGATCCAAGTTTTATATTGGATTTTATTCACAAAAAATATCATGATATAATGGTAAAACATATGAGTTTAGTAAATGATATGGACCAGGTATGTATATCCTCTAGATAGATACATGGAACACATCGTGAACTTGAGAGTTGTTTGGTGGAATCTCTAAGCGATAAGCTACCAACCCTAATCTATAATGATTCTAGAAGGGACCAATATACCTAGGTCTCAAAATCCTGTACTTTTTAAATATTATAAGCTTCTTAAATGGTAAAATTAAAAATAATACCTTCTCATCAACTTCAAAATAAAAATTTCACCAATTTTTTTCACCACAAATTTTGTAGACACTCTAATCTGGTAACATTATGAGAATTTTTTTGAGTAAAAGTATTTTTCAACTTTCCCATCAATCATTTATTTTGCAAATCACAAATTAAACAATCATAAAAAAATTATTAACCTTGTATGTTGTTTTAACAATCATAACCACTCACTTTATTTTTCATGTTTGATGTATCCTTATCATAGTTGTGTTTATAAATTCATTTAATTTTTTAACATGCTATTTCAATCGTAACCAGATGAGGTGTTGAATTGAAAGAAAAAATCGTAACAAGGTTATCTATTACATTTTAAGTAGAAATTGTAACTAGATTATATACTATATTCTATTCACATGCTTCGTAATATCTTGATTCATAACCAGGTCATGAATTGTAACCATATTTTTCATAACCATGTGCATCGTAATGGAGATAAGTACTACATCATAATCATGTATCGTAATCATGATAAGTATAGTATCGTAACCGCATCATACTCATAAATTGTAACAAGGATATGCAATGAATCGTATTTATATCATAACCAAGTTATGTACTTCATCCTAATCATGTATCATAATCAAGATATGTATAGTATCGTAACCACATCATACTCATACTTTGTAACCAGGTTAAGTATCACCTCGTATTTATATCATAACCTGGATAGATTCTGAATTATAATCATGAATTGTAACCATACTAAGAACTGTATTGTAAACATACATCGTAACAAGGTTATGTATCATACTCTTATTATGATTTTAATCCAAGGATCGTAAATATATTAAATATCGCGCAATGTAACCATATTATGAATCATAACTTGATTATAATTTGTAATCACGATATGCATTGTTATCATGTTAAGCCTAGAAAACAAGTTATGTTTTTCACTTATGTAATCCATTACACTCTTATCATAACTTTAATACTGATTTAATGCATCTCAAAATAATTATTTCATACTTACTAATTTATAAATAAAATTATGTTGTCGAGTTGGTTATTTAAAAATTAAAACAATGTCGTGTATTCTATTTTTTTTGACCATTATAATGCCCGGTGTCCAAGTACCTCTGAGTTTTTCATGGAAACATAACCACTGGAGAAAATATGACCATTGGAACCTGAAATATATAAATAAGAGTTCATTCAAATCAGAATACACAAATTTTTCTTCTATCATGTTCTAGAGAGAGATGTTTTTACTTCTCTCTTTCTTTGTGCAAATGCCTTGAAGATACAAGAAGTGAATACTTGTTTTGTGTTCTGGTATTCCTATAAGTTCTTTGTTCCTGCTTTGTGTGATCGATAATTATGGTAATGGTAGAGGGCTTCTGGGGATATGAAGACATGCAACCAATCATCGAATCGAGGGACTTCAATTGCTTTAAAGACAAAGGATTTGATTAACTTCTTAATCGAGGTCTTCTGGGGAAAAGAAGACAACTGTATCGATCTTTGTATCGAGGGCTCTCCAAGGTGGTGGTATGAGAGACCCTCTATCCTAGGTGAAAGGATACCCTTCTCTTTGGGATAAAAATAATTATAATACTTTTACATTACTTTAGTTATTTGTATTAGAAATAGAATTGTATTGTTTCTCCTTTCTTTTCATATTCAATTCAATTGTAATTGTTTCAATTATGATTCATATTTTATTGAGAGATTCTATATTCTATATGGTAGAGGCATTAACATTTGTTTTACTCTAATCATTGTATTCAATTCAAATAAAATAGTTTTATAATATTAATAGTATTACATCTTAGTATTTCAATCATATCGAAGACCTTTATGGTTTATTGTTTTGATTGTGAATTGTATTAGTTTAAGACCTCTCAAACTAAGTTATTTATTACGTGTTTATATACAATGTTTGAAACATAACTCCATCCCTCTTGTAATTTTTCATCTAATATACATATACATCTATATTTTGATTCAAATATTTTATTAGATATTTTTTCAAATAAATTTATGTTCTTCGATATCATGATTTACATGGAAGATTATGTTTTATCAAAGAATGAGATACTATTAATATTTTTATTTAAACATGAACATTATAACATATTCGTTCAACATGACAGTATGAATAGGAATAAAATCATATTGAAAATTAAATATAATGGTTTTAGATAACAAAATGGATAAATTCTAAACTTTTATAATACAAGGTTTGACAATTATACATTTTATCATGATGGAATGTGTAAAACATGGGTGTAACATTTTATTTTAAAAACCTTCCAAGTGTGTCCTCTCCCCTCTTATAAAAGGGAACACACTATCCTCCCCTAATAGAACATAAAAACATTATTTTATCATATAAGAATTGAAAAATACATAACTCAATTATCTAACAACTTATTAAAGGAAATTACTTTTTGTAAATCCCTCCTAATAATTATTTTGATGAAAACCAAATGAGATTGTCTAAAGAAGATGTATCATTCTCACCTGAGTGTTTTGTTTTATTTATTATTATAATTCTACAGAATATTCCTCATATTTAATAATATAATTAAATAATTTTTTTAAATATAATTATATTTTATTATGTTAATTGAATAAAATATATCCATATCCTTCTCCATCAATTGGGATATGAAACCATCAATGTTGCATCGGATAGACTATCGTATCGCAAAAAAAAGTAATTCCTTTTCCATCAACACCAATAAAGAATAGATAAAATGATGAATTTATTTTTTATATATTATATTTATGAAATATTTTTTCTCCTTTAATTATAATATCACATCTATTTTCTTACCTTCTAATCCTTTGGAAAATTATAATGCCTCTCATGTGTATATGTGGACTATTGTCTCCACTAAACGACGTGATTCATTTTTCATTTTATTTTGAAAGGGATGGTAATAGGGGAATAATTATTGAATATATATGATATATATAGAATAAATATGATTCAAGGAATGTGATATATTATTTAAAATTCTTTCGTTTCATGTTTTATGAAAATTAAAACAACATTCATCCTTACGTATGACCCACCATTTCCATGAACAGTGTAATTCATTTTTTATCTATAAATTTTAATGATTATATTAAAAGAATGTAAAATTAATATATATGTTATTTATATCATGTTTAAAATTATTTAAATTTTTAATCCATTATATAATTAATAAGACCAAAACTAAAAAACCACACCGTTCTTAAAAATGATTTAGTTTTACCTTAAAGGTGAATTTAATTAGGAATTGTTAATAAAATATCCTAATTAAATAATTTATGGTATGATATTTATTATAATGGGTTTTTTAAATATATAATAATCATATATCTATTATAAATGTGGTTTATATATGTAAAAGTAATGATGAGACTTGAAGTAAGTGTTTTCCGTCTTAAATTTTCTTCTTTGGGACACTTGTTATGTTATGAACATATCTTATTTGATGATGTGTATAATTTGACCAATTTAATTTTTATAGTAAAAATTTATTTATTACAATGATATTTAAATTTTTAATTAATTTAATTTCTTCATGGGGCCCACTATTCAAATGTTACCAATGTGATAAGTTTTTTATGTTATAATCTCATTATTTGGTTGGATTGTTTATGAACTTATTTGTGAGGATGAAATATTATATCCCATATTTTAATAAACTCAAGAATTTTTATATCCTATGGATATTTTTTATAATATTTTTTTTCATATAATTTTTCTCTACAAATTTACTGAAGACATCAAAATAATGTTTTTAAGAAAAGTTGACTTTATTTCACTATTTGGTCAAAAAAACATTTCTTCCATGTACATGTTTTATAAAAACCTATTAAATAATGTTAATACTATTATCCAATTATTTTTTAAATAAATTATTTCCCATGTTTTAATTTTTTTTAAAATTTTATTAAATGGATCTTCTTTTAATTTTCCAAATAGTTTTCTTTTTTACTTAGTCTAAAAATTTCAAAGGAATCATAGTTTTAACATGAATGACATGAATGGTATTTTCCACTATCCATAATATTCAAGGGTCTAAAGATTAATTTAGTTGTCTCCATGTATATTTTTAAATATAAACTTTTCATTAATATTTGTAGTTTTTTTTATATTTTAAATATGTGTTTTGGAAGTGGAAATGATATTTTTCATTAATAAATGTTCAAATTTTTATTTTGAAACCATTTTCCATATAATACTACATATTTTTATTTTCATTAACACTTACTAAGGATATGATAATGTGATAAAATTTATATCCTTTATCTTTTTGGTTTATTTTTATGATGATATGATATTTATAGAACCCATTTCATTTATATAGGTTTTTTTTATGGAACCCGTTTCTTTTCCACGGGTCAGACTATAATGAATTGTTTATGAAACATGATTACTTCTATGATTATAATATGATTAAATGTTTAGGAGAATATTTTAGTTTTCACAATTTATGTAAAGATGAATGTTTTATGATTTTGTGAAACACATATGTATGGATTATTTGATGGGTGGGACCTATTTCTCTCTCCAATGAATTGGGTAATGATTAATGTTATATGAGCTCAAAGGGTACATAAGAGGTCATAACATGCCGAAAATTGGGAACATAAAAGGTTATCCAAAACCTAAAAGAGAGTACACTGGATGTTATCTTGATCCCAAAAGAGGTTACATGTGACATTATTTGAATCCAAAAGTAGGTACATGGGTAGTTATCCCAATACCAACATAATATGAATGTATTTTTGGCTATACATGACATAGTAATTCCTAAAATTATTTGTATGCAATAGATCTATGTTATATTCCATTGTTATGTACTCATGGATTATGTTTTTTGATTACATTATGATTCATGTCTTATCAAATTCCATGATTTATTCTATGAATCATGTTTATGATCTATGATTTTCATGGTGTGGTTATAAAATGATATTTTCTTGTTATCACATAATTATGATCAAATTATATTGTTATATACCTTCTTTACACTTACAAAAGATCTTACCTCACCCTTTGTTATACTTACATTCCTCATATTATGATGAAAGTAATTATTCATGATATGTCTAAGAGGGTATATAGTTATGCTAGATGAAGTTTCTAACCTGCAAACCCATTTTCCATGAATCCATGTTTTCAAAGTTATTAGACCTAAATGATTTTAGAAATGTTAATTGTGTTATGTAATGAATATCAATCTATTATGATGTAATTTTTATGTACATGCATAGAGGAGGATGTCAGAAACCTATATTTGGATTGCCCCTATGTTAAGAAATTGTGGGATTATGTTGGGACTCTGTTCGGGATGAAACTACACAAAAATATGCTCCTAGATCTGCTATCAGGGTTGTTCGAAGCATGCTGTAGCGAAAAAGTGCACAATTTCTTCACTATGTCTACTACAGTAGTGATTGCAGCCATATGGGATACTGGAAATGTTACAGTCTTTGACAACAGGAAGGTGCACATTCAGTCTAGAATGATGGAGATTCATCAGGAGGTTTATGCTACCTCAAATGTTCAATTAGGTGTGATTTACATCAATGTCTCAGACTTGCAGATTATGCAGCTACATGGTGTTTCTGGGTAGTCGCGGAAGCTGAAGATGCTCAAGTACATTCGCTGGAAATCCCTAATCAGTCCATGGCTCAAAGTCAATGTGAATGGAGCTTCTTATGGTGTACCATGCCCTTCAGGGTGTGGTGGTGTTTTCCGCACGTTTCGTGGTTTTGTGAAAGGATATTTTTATCAGTTCACTGGCATTGGCGTTGATTTCGAAGCTAAGTAATGAGAGATTGTTCATGAAGTCTGGTGTGCTCTCTATTATAATTGGAATGTGATATAGATTGAATCAGACTCTCAACTTGTGGTCTAATATTTTAAAATTATAACGCGGAATGTGCCTTGGAAGGTACTCTCAAAATGGGTTGAATGTTTCAATCAGGTAAAACATCTAAATTTGATTATCTCGCATGCCTATAGGGAGTCCAATAAGGTGGTAGATGCTTTGTCCAAGTAATAAATCCGAGCGATGTATATGACATGGTCATTTACGGATCCTGAGTATTGCTCTTCAATGGGGGAGGCGAATATGTGTGGTTTTATGTACCCTCATTTCTGTAATTATCCCTTTGTTGTCTAATTCTCTTTTCTTCTTCTTAATAAATTTTTCATGGGACCAGTTTTGACCGGTTCCTAGAATTTCTCGGCTATAGGAAAATGTACTATAATTTTGGTTAATTATAGAGTGAGGGGATTATAAGAAATTACAATCCTATTAATATACTATATGTGGATATGTATCTAGTATAGTTTTAACTAGGGGTAATCATTAAGAAAAAGGGAATTTGGATTTGACATGATTATCACCTGGTTCATGAAAATAGTCCTTGTTGTACACCCAGTTTGACAGTCCCATGAGATATGTTTTGGAAATTCAAAATATCTTTAAAAACCATTTTGAAGGATTTGAATAATGAATATGAATAACCTAGGATAATCCTATGGTATCATAGAATTAAATGAATTATTCTTGATTTAGACACACAATAAGTGTTTTTTCATGAATATATAGTCTTCCACTATAATTATTGTTTATTAGAATATGTTTTTTGGTTTTAGATAATGGATAAAACATGAAATAATCTTGTTAAGGATGAATGTGATATAAAAATCAATGATTTTTTTTATATTCAAAAAAATTATGAGAACATGAATGAAAAATATAATTTCCATGATCACAAAACATTCTCATGCTCTAAATTAGGCTAGACATCTAAACGATCAATAGAGGGAACAAATTGTGTTGAGTCTTTGATTATGAAATTTCCACCTTCATTTAGTGGTTATTCTAATCAACTATTCTCTATGAAATGGGGCAGTTCCATTGAAAAAAATATTTTCTATCATTTAGTTTTTTTAGTATGAGAAATTAATTTTTGAATTCTATAATTTGGATGGAGATGTGTATCAATAATGGTCACTTATCAATAATATGAGGAAATATGTTGAAATTGACTCTATGGAATGGGATGAGTTTATGAGATTATTTTTCTATAAGTACTTTTCTATTATTATTTATATAAAAATTGAGATGGAATTACATGAGCTAAAACAAAATGATCGTAAATCAGTTGGTACCTATGAGACAAATTTTACAAAACATAAGATATATGCTTATGGTATTATCATCCAAAATAAAATTATTATTTATTGAATCTTCAATAGATTAAAACCAAGTATCCAAAGGGATTTATCCATAAGGTACTTCAGTATCTATGATAAAATCATTCATTATTCTATAAATGAAGAAATGGGGATTGGATTCACCCATTAATAACAGGGGTTTTTTGAGAAAAGAATGATTGAATTAACATGAATCTTTAAAAAATGTAGATAAAAAAATATAAGAATTCTGTTATGCTTTATGTATGGGAGATAAATTTGGGGAAATAATCTTAATGGGATTAATAAACGTTTTATGTGTGGAAAGGAAGGTCATTAAGTCGATGAATGATGATGTAAGGGGAAGCATTTAGCTAATGATGTGAATATAGAGAAAGATCCATATAATGATCGTCCCACACTCCAGGGTTTCAAATGATAATAGTATGGCCATTATACTAACTAGTGCTCAAATATGAAGGTTAATTGAGATAATAAACATTACAAATATCCTATTTTGAGAGGAAAAGAGAAATATAATGTGATTACTATTTTAGATGAGGGATAAAATTACAATTTGGTGAAAGGTACAGTGACGGTCCACTCTAAAAATAATAATGTCTTATTTGATTCTGGATCTACCCACTCATTAATATATGAATTATATTCTATGGGTATAAAATTACCCCCAAAATTATTGGATGTTGAATTAGTATTTCAAACCCTTAGTGGTATGATGATTTCATATCATGTCTATGACTCCTATCTAGTTGATTTTTGTGGGAATGTGATTCCTATAAATCATGTTATTTTCCATATAGTTGAATTTTATTTTATCTTAGGAAATGAATGACTTTATCTATATAAATCCCACATCAATTTAATATTAACATATGTTTTGTTCAATATTTCAAACAAACCTATGATCTTATAATAGTTTGATGATAAATTTAAACTTATGATGAAAATTACATCCATTGTATGGGTCATGATTCCAATTTAAAAGTGGGGTTTATCTTAGATGGTTAGACAGAAACTCAAAATTGATGATATTCCTATTGTGTGGGAGTTTGAGGATTTATTTTCAGAAGATATTCTTATTCATCCACCAAATTGTGAAGTTGAGTTTTGAATAGAACTCATACATAGACATATGCCAATTTTAAAGACTCCCTATTAATATATTTTGAATCTATTTGGCTGTAATAATTCCCCTACTATCTTTTATGATTTAATGAATATAATCTTTAGAGATTACCTTGATTATTTTTGTTATAATATTTATTGATGTCATTATTATATATTAAAAGAGAAATCCAGATCATGAAGATCCCTTAAGAAATGTTCTGAATTCCATAAAAAAAGAAAATAAATCTTAAAATTTAAAAATTTTGAATTTTGATTTAAAAAATCTCATTTTTTTTCATATAATCTCATGTGAAGGTATATTGGTGGATCTATTGAAGTTTAATGCTTCTAAGTAATATCCTAAACATACCACTATGATAATCATAGGATGTTTTCTTTGTTTCATTGAATATTATTAATGGTTTTTTTGATAATTTATCACAACTATCTAATCCATTTACTAAGTCCCCCATAATGGAGTCAGGTTCCTTTTGAAAAATGAATGTGAAGAAAATTTCAAGGAACTAAATAGAAGGTTATTCAATAAAAATGTTCTTAAACTACCATGTAGTGGATAATTGTTTTAAATATATAATGATGCATTTAATATGGGGATATGATGAATTCTCAGGAATAATGATATGTTGATATCTTATGCCTCATGAAAATTGATGGTTCATGAGTAAAATTACCGAAATTATGTTTTGGAGTTATATGTGTTATGTTTTCCATTAAACATATGAATACATTATCTTTATATAGAAAGGTGTAAAATATCTATTTATTATAAAAGTTTAATGTATATATTAACATATATATTTTTTACCATGTAACAGAGAATATGGTTGAAGATCATAAAAGATTAGGACTTCTCAATACATTACCATACTGGGAAAGTGAAAAATGTGGCCAATGATTTTATTTGAAATATCGTGTTAGCTTATATAGAATGAGGATCAAATAAGATCCAATATTTATGTACTATGAAATTATAGATCTAGAAATCATGAATAAATAGGGAAAATATTAACTTTCCCTAACAAGTGTTCAACCATCTATCCAAGTGAAGATTAAAGAGGCGTAGAAGGAAGACATATAGCTGTAGAAGGAGATCTCAAATGTTACTGAGTATAACCTTGATTATGATGGAATGATATGGATCCATAACCATATATGATTTTCTTCCATAAAAAACATGAAAATTAATTTTTTAGAAGGAGTTTATAGTTATTCAATCACTATTAATACGATAAGTTCATATATGTATAGAGACGTTAAATAGTATTTATAATGGAATGGAATGAATAGAGATATTTTAGGGTTTGTATTTCTGTTCTTCTTATGTCAAAAATTTTAGGATTAGATAAAAAAGTATGAGGGTATGTTAGAAACATTACACATAACTAAATGGAAATAGAATAACATCACCATGTATTTTTCTCTTAGACTCCCCAAAAGAGTCTAAAGGTAATAATGATATATTGGTTGTATTCAATCTATATAAAACTTCATCACAATTAATTTCCATTAGAGAAAAATTATTTATATATTACCTTTCTAGAACATACATTAAATAAGTGGTAATGTTTCATGGAGTTCTTTATTCCATTATATCTGATCGAGTTTTGAGGTTTAAATCAAAGTTATAAATACTTATTTAGAATGATCTTATTACAGAATTGAGTTCCAGCACTACATATTATCCTTAGAATGATGTACAGTCATAGTGGAAAAAAACCTCAATGATATTATGTGATATTGTTATATTTATTTCAAAGGTTGTTGGGATCAATAACTTTATCTAGTCAAGTTTCCATATAACAATAGATTTTAATCCAGCATTCAGAAGGATCATTATGAAGATCTATATGGAACTAATGGTAAAAATAAAACATTCTAGAATAATTTTTTTGAAATAATGTAATTGGGTCCTTAGATATATTATGAAATATTATTTAATTTTCTTTTTCATTTAACAATACAAAAAGCCACCTCATATTCATCAGAAATGTTATGATGATAATCATCAGCATGATCTAGAGTTTGAAGTTATCCAGAAGGTCTTCTAATGAATTTATCCATGGAATAAGTTTGTGATGTTTATAATGAATAGAAATATATTTTGTATGTATATTTGACATTCCAATATTCTTGATCAAGTAACGATGGTTGCTTATCATTTAGTGCTTTCTCCAAACCTTTTGTCAAGTCCTTGATAAGTTCAATATATGTATCCTAATGAAGTACATACATAATCCTTCACATATAATGGACTTAGGAATCATTCTATTGGATCATGAAATTTCATATGGGGGGACACCACTGGAGATTATATATTGTAGTTACAATGCTCTATGAAATAAGTCCCTTCACATAGTTAGAGTTTTATAGTAAGACTAAAAACTTGAGGAAGCTGCATGGGAATCTGAGGATATGATGAGGTATAAGTATCCTAAGTTGTTTATAATAGAGGGATATAATATCAACTGTAAAATTAATTTTAGGGGTTGTAAAATGTAACATGTGGATATTTAATAGAATATATTTTTTGAAATAAATTTAATTTCTTCAATAACTTGTGTTTTACACAACGCCATATTTTAACAAACCATGAGATACCATTACTGTTATAATATAAACATGACCTTTATAATCAATACATTAAAACATGATAGTAGGAATAATAAAAATCAAATTTTTATAATCAACTATAATGGTTTTAGATAAGGAAAATAATTTTGACAAAAATTACCTAATTTCCAATAAAATATTGACATTCTTCGAAAATACATTTTTCTCCAAAAATGATTATTACTGATTTTTGGGAGGGAATAATAAAATTAATTTTTGACACATTTAGAAAAATTATTTGAAAAAACTAACTTCTTTTTTATAATCAAAAGTTCAAAATCCACTTAAGGTTAATTTTTTTGTTTTTTGTTAAAGTTTAAATTTTTAATCAATAATGAAAAATACAAATTTTATTGAAAACTACATTTTAATTTAAATAATTTAAAAAGTTATATTTTGTTTTAAACTAGTTCAAATATAAAATTAGTTCAATTATTATATTATTAATAAAATATAGGTCATTGAAATCAATTTTATGTCAATTTTGTATTAAAAATCATTTTATACTCATCGAGAATTTTTCTTTGGAAAATAGTTTTCTCATCAAGCCCATGGATTTAATGTTAAATTAAATTACTCTAATTCAGGTAATTGAATTTTGAAAAATTTATTCCATGTTTTATATTAGTATAATTAATATTTCATAATAAGTTCAACTTAATTTTTTTTCATAAATAACAGTAAAAATAATGAAAATTAATTACCACAGTTATGGTTATAACAGTTTTACCATAGATTAAACTAAAAATATAATTATTAAAATGACATAATAACTTGTAAAAAATATATTTTATGGATATATTTATTTCTTATCTCATCATTGGTTTAATAATGGTCCATTTTTATCCTTTGGTAATGTGTCAAATGTGGGTATAACGTTTATTTTCAAAAATTCCTTGTTTGTCCTCTCCCCCACTTATAAAAGGGATCTCCCTCTCCTATCCTATTGACACATATAGAGAATTTTGGTAAACAAAATCCTACTTATATCACTTCCTTAAATATCTATCCATTCTATATACTTATTTGTTTTATTAGTAAGCCTATCTATGAAGGATTATGGTTTATACCTAAGGAGGTCGTTCAAAGAAGATATATTGTTTTTTACAATGTATTTTTGTTTTATTTCTCATTACACCTACTTAAATTATTATTAAACTATGTTGATATAATAACATCAGTATATTCCATATACTGATATGTTAATATTTAAATGACATAAACAATATCCATGTCCTCGTCTATAAAATTGGAAATGAAAGCGTCGTTCAAGTATATAGAGGACAATCGCCTCACGAACCGATATGATTCATTTTCCATCACTATCTCCCAAATATAGAGATAATGAATGTTTTATTATTATTTTTGGAATATTTATACCCATTTTACTATAATACCACATCTAACTTCTTTTTATCCAATCAATTGTAAAATGATAACATCACTCATGTGTACGCATGGACTACTACCTATATGAAGTGAGGTGATTCATTTTTAATTTTATTTTGACATGGATGGAAATAAGGAAATATTTAATGAATATATATATATATATATATATATATGTCATATAAATAGAATAATTGTTTTTACTTAATTGGCGATATATTATATTCATTTATTTTGGTTCATCAATCAATAAAATGGAAACAACATTCCTGTATACGTATGGGTTAATATGATCATAAACTACATAATTCCTTTTCTATATATAACTATTATGGATCAATCTAAATACTTGTGTAATATATATATAATCTATTGATATTATGGTTAAAATTTCAGATGTGATTTAACCATGATCAAAGTAATGTTATTTAAACTACCAAAACTAAATATACATAAAAATGAAGAAGATATTACCCAAAATGTTATTCTAATAATGAATTATTAATGAATTCGTAATAAAAGTTTATAAGTAAATAATTTATGGCTCTATATTAATGAATATAGTTTTTAATATATTTATTATAAAACAATATTCATTATAAAGTATTTTTAAACATGTATGAAGAAATTCAAAACAAGATGTAAGTGATTTCTATCTCAAATTGTTTTTTTGGTAAATATGTTTGATTATGAAACTATATTCTTTTATGTGGTATATATAAAAACACATTGAAATTTTATTCATGAATTTTGTTTTCATGAAATTTAAATTTTTTTTATTATATTTACTTCATTGGGATCATGATTCAAAATTTATCAAAATTGTAAATTCTTTAGGTTACAATCTTATAGTTTATCATGATTATTTGTGATTAAGTTTATAATGATGAAATTTTATGACCCATATCTCTTAATGAATTTTAATATCCTCTTATTATATCAATAAAATAAATATTTTCAAATCATTTTCTTCTCTTTATGTACTCCATACATCAATAAATGTTTTTGAAGTAAAACTAGATTTATTTATCTATTTGGTCAAAAATCAATTTCCTTAAATGTATTTGTTTTCTAAAAATGTGTTAAATAATGTTTTTATTATTATTAAATTATCTTTTAATGAAATTTTTCTCATATTTTAAATTTTTATATAATTTTGTCAAATGAATATTCTTTTCATTTTTAGAATGTGTCCGTTTTTCCTTTTTTTCGAAAATTGTGATGGGAATCTTACTTTTAATATGTACAACCTGAAATTTATTTTCTACTATCATGACACCAAGTTTCCAATGTTATTTTAAAAGAAACATTTTTATTTAATATTTTATTGTTTTCCTTATTTTAAATACGTTATTAGAAATTATAAAAGATACATTCAAAAAATCTTCCAAGTGATCTTTTCAAATAATTTTTCATCTAAGATGTCATCCTTGGATGTTACCAAAGATTTAGTGGGGATATGACCAAATGATTTTCTCCTTATCCATTCTATAGGTGGTTTATGATTATGATAAATAAATTTTTTTAATCCATTTATCTTCAATGGGTTCTGTTTATGAAACTTGTTTATTTTCTATGGTTTATTTTATGATGAAATGATGAAATGATTATGAAATACATTTCTTTTCATGGGTTATGATAGGATGAAATGTTTTAAAAACCCATTTCCTTTTCATGGTTTATGATATGATTAATGTTTTTTTTCATTTCCAATAAAAAATTATGGATTATGTTATTGGTGGGACCTATATATCAAAATAATGAAATATTTAATGAATAATGTTCTATGAGCTAAAAGTGTATACATGAGGTTATTGAAATCCCAAAATAGATTAAATATGAGGTTATATGAAGCCTGAAATATGGAATACAAGTGGTTATCCCAAGAATTAAAAATGTTACTTGGGAGTTTATCCGAATCCCAAAGTTGGTACATGAGTGATTATCCAAATCCTAATATGTTATGAATGTATTGATGTTTAGCCTTGAAAGAATATTTCCTATTATTATTTATGTGTCACAAATCTATGTAGTATGAAAATAAAATGTTTTCATGTCTCATGTTCTTTGATTCCATTAGGATTAATGTATTTTGGAATTCCATAATTTATGACATGGCTCATGTTTATGATCCATGATAGTCATAGTATGTTATCAAAATGTTATTCTCTTATTATAATACAATTTTGATCACATTTTGCTGATATATCTATAGTTTATCATTACTCAACATGTTAGATCTCCTATTATTAGTTTTACTTTCCCTAGGTTATAAATACATTTATTACATTTAATATATCTAAGAAGGGTTTTAGTTTTGGTAGATGATGTCATGTTTCCATGTTTCCAAAGGCACTAGACCAAAACAATTCTGGCATTGATTATTATGTTATGTAATGAATATTCATATATTAAGATGTAATATTTATATATGAAAAGTGTGGGCCATTTTAGAGTTTCTGTAATGTTATACTGAATTTATATTAAATTATCTACAATTTCTTCATCTAGCTCAGGTCCCAATAGAAATATTTCTACTTTTTAATCCTAGATTGTTCGAGTTATACAATTCGTTCCGTAGAGGGATTCATAAGGATCCAATTAAATGTTTGATTGAAAGTTTTTATTGTATGAAAAATAATCTAGAGGAAGTTATTAATCTGAACTATATTTTAAATGTATAGAATTAGGTATCCACATATCTTTTAGGGATTTAATGGATCTCCCATACTTGACATATATCTGAGTATGAAAAGTAGTACTAAATCACAACTACGAATCCAAATATTACTAAATAACTCTCCTTAACTTCATGGTAAACTTATAATATTGTTCAGATATAATAGAACATGGTACTCCCTGAAACCTTACAAATTAATTATGTTATATTCTATAAATATGATAAAAAATAAATCTTATCTAGTAGAATTAAAGTGTTATGATTTCATATAGGGATTGAATACAACCCAAATATAATTTTGGACTTAAGATATTTTGTGATGTTTGATGATAAAATTCATGGTGATGTTTTCATATTTTTATTTTGGTATGAGTAATGGTTGTATCTTCCCTTTAACATTATATATCTCAACCTTAATTTTCTAACATACCAATCACCATGTTGCATACTCTAAAACATCTCTCTTGATGTGTTCCCACTAAAAATAATATTTACGATACCTATACATATTTATACTTCTAGGATGAATAGAGACTGGTAGAAATATGAGATTCACCAATAGATCCTTTTTAAAATATTACATGGCTGAAAAATATTCTTGATTATTAAACCTTATCATTACGTAACAATCAAGGATAAACTCAAGAATTTTTCTTTCTTTATTTTTCACCTCCACATCCTGCTTTAGTGCCACTTTAATCTTTATATGGATATATGGTCAAACACTCATATTATTAATATAATATTACTCTATATACATCAATATTTCTAGATCTATTTATTATAAATCCAAAATTATGTGATCATTTGTGATCCTTTCCATAGAAAAGCTTTCATCATCCTTTAAAATCAGGCCATTTTCAACCTTTGATTCTTTCCATGGGTGGTAATTTATTGGGCAATAATAATAATTAATCAAATCCAACTATATTCTATGGTTTATATTCATCTCTTTGTTTATGATTATATACATAAACCTTTATGATCAATATATATCACACCTTTATATATAAAGATAATTTATCAATATCTTTATTTAAAATTTACCACATTTAAATCCAAAAAATAAGGCAAGTAATTTTTCTCACGAACCTTCAGTTGTTATGAGGTATAAACTAAAATTATATTATTCTACATGAGAATATATCTTATTACCTTATTTGATAAATCAATATAAATAAAAAATCATTCTCTAATATAGGGTAGTGTAATCATTGGTGAATTAAGTAACTTTTTCATCAATTACACAAATTTTTATTCCCATTCATCTATCCAAAGGAACTTCAATCCCCTCCATGTTAACATGGTGAGTGGATTAGATAACCATGATAAATCATAAATAAAGAATCAATTATATATAAAAAATAACAAAACTATAGATTTCATCCACAGTGGTTGGTCTATGAAAATGTTAAATAACTATTTACTTTTATGGATCCACTAGAATACTCCCACTTGAAATTATATAACTTAAAAATGATACTTTTGGTAGGCAAAATTCACACATAGTGAAATTGAAATACATATTATCCTTAATTAGGGTCTTTAGTATAGCAATCAAGTTACCTTAATGATCTTCCTTATTGTTGGAATATATAATAATGTCTTTTATAAATTCTACCAAAAAATTATCAAGGTAATCACTAAATACTATATTCATTAAATTCATGAAGATAGAGGGGTCCTTAGTAAGGACAAATGGAATATCTATAAATTTATAGTGTATATTCCTTGTTTGAAATGTTTTATTTGTTTTGTATTTGCTTTTGACTTTTAACTAATAGTATCCAAATCAAATATCAATATTTTTGAAATATTGAGATCCTCATAGTTGATTGAAAAAATCATTCATACATGGATGATGATGTTTATTCTTGATTGTGATGTTGTTTAGTTACCAATAATCAATATAGATATTCATTGATCTGTATTTCATCTTCAAAAAAGTTTTTTTACCTCATAATGATGAAATTGGCCTAATGAATGTCTTATTAAGATTATCCAAGAGTTTATTCATGAAATCATGACACTTAATATGGGACATTCTATATAGAGTCTTTGAAATAGGTGTAGCACTAGGTATGATATCTATCAAAAACTCAAAGTCATTATTTAGGGGAAGACTGAGACACTATTCTTTAAAAACATAAAAAACTCTTGTATAATAGGAATATAATCAATGTTGAGTTTCTACTCTATTAGAGATAAACACCCATGTTGAATAGTAAATAAGACCCATTCAATTGTGCAATTTCTATTGTAATTCCATATTTATCATTACACCAATAGTCGATCATAGGTTGGTTAATCATATCAAATTTAAATACTATTCCTCATTAATTGATGTAGGATTTATATAAATAAATCCAATACGTTCACAAGATAACATCATATTCTAGTAAAGTGGTAATAACAAGATTTTTAGGAAATATATTTCCACAAAATTGAATCATTCCTGAATCACAGACTTGAGATGTGATCATTGTAGCACTTGGTAATATCACATCAAATTTTACAACAAATACTTGAGGATATGAGTGAATATACCTTGATAAATTTCACAATATACATGAATTCATATTACTATGTTCAAATAAGGAACTTCAATATTTAAAAATACCTATTACCACTTGAACTTCATTATTCTATCATCAATTCCATACTAAAAAAATTGTTAGAATAACCATAATTAATTGTTAATTAGTGTTATTAATCATGAAAAATCATTCATGGGATGTCAAAATCCCGACACCTTATTTATAACCTAGGTAATCCATGATAATAATCTATTCAAATCCCTTATATTTGTTCATAAAAAATTCGAATTAAAACAATAATATACCCTAGAAGTGTAAAACTAAGTGTGAAATAAGGGAAGTATCAATGGGCATTATACTTGTGGCTGGGATATAATTCACTGACTATTAATTAGGTTATTACACCTAGATTCATCTATTCCAAAACCAAATATAATTTTAGTATTCAGAAAAAGATGTTTTTTAGGAAATCCATATAATCTATTTCATACCAACTCTTTAGGATGTTATATTATACTTATACAAATCCTTATGGTTTTAGAAAATGTTATTTAATTTTAATCTCCAAATATTGACTTAAACCATCCTATTAAATGAAATATAGGGAACCATAAATTTCATACACATATAACACATCATAATAGATTAATATTCAATATATTTTAAAAAAAACATGATTTTAGATTATAAAGGTTTAGTTTATTTGGATATTAGATACAAAATATTCTTATTTTAAAAAATATCTTTAATTTATACTACAAAATTACTCCCATATATTAATCTTCTTACACATACCCTACATGAAACCATTCTTCACAACATGGGGAAAAGAAAAATAATAAAGATCAAGCTCATAATCTTAGTAAGGGTAAACACATTAGATGTAGAAATTGAATAATGTATAACATGAGAATAAAAGTATGAGAACATTAAAATGAAATTTTAAAACCATACTGAAAGTATCATATATAATAATCTTGAGTTACAACCCAAACATTGATAGTTTATAATAAATGAATCATAATGTAATCAAAGAAAGCGTGCCCCGAAAGAATAAAATTTAAATAAGACATTAGTTTTTGGAAAAAAAAGAATATAAAATAATTTAATATGTTAAGTATCACATAAAATAATATCATTATGTATTGGGTTCACCTTCCATTCCATTATATCCATATTCATGGTTCACTCCCAAGACTACCATAGTATATAAAATCACTTACTTAACTTGGTTCACTCCCCATTCTAGTCTTTATTATCTTAGGAGACAAACATATTTAAACAATGAAATAGAGGGTGATATACTTTTGGTACCACCCTTCACATAATTAAAATCACACATATGTGTGCTACGATATCAAAAAACATTCCTCATAGAATAACACTAGTAAAAGAAAAAGGTTTTATAATGGTTTCATCACAACTTTATTAACCACATAAATGAAATGGGTTTCATAGAATCATAATAAAATGTTAATCATCATAAGAGATAAAAAAATTAAATTTGATAGTATCATTTGATCATAACCCTAGTAAATCATAAGTTACCTCAAAGGATGTTATCACAGATTAAAATTCTTTTAAAAGATCATGGGAACATGTTTTTGAAGAAAATTTCCTTTTTCACATTTTAATCACTTATTCAAAATATATATTTTTCCCAAATATTAGGTAAAATATTTTCTTCAAAATTTACCCAGGATAATTGTAAAGGAAGCTTCAAATTATTGAGTGGTAATGATGGAATGAAATTATGTTCATTCAGTGTACATTAAAACAGATATTCCTTTTAAAACCTCATTACAATGACAAAATCGCCTTATTTAAAAAGATAAATTATGATTTCATTTAAAACATTTTTTAAAAAGTTAATCATGTGAAAAAATGTCGTTGAAAAAGAATAGAATAATATTAAATATATTCTTAATATAATTTTTAGAATACCAAAATATGGATGAAAAATGATGCCTAACTCAAGTGTAAATAAAGTATATTTTTATTCAAAACATTTTATCAATAATTTTGAGTAGAAATGGGAAAAATTTAACTGTTACTAGATAATTCCATAAATTATCAAATTATAAGAGAATTCATTGTATTATTTATTGTTATATCATTAAGTTCCATCATTTAATAATTATTTATAAATAACCCCTATAAAGAATGATATTGTAATATAAAACACTTACATCAAGTTTGAAATGCTTCAAAAGCACGCTAACCTCATGTGTAATAAATTTATTTTTTTTCAACAAGTTATTAATTTATGTACTTATAATATCACATATTATCTACTTATAAAGTTTTAAGACCAATTTATAGGAAATTATTTAACAAAATCATCATTTATGGGTGTTAGTAGTTTTATTTTTCATGAGAATTGTTTTTCGGTAGTTTTGGACTTAGATATTGATCATGGTTAAATCATCTATATAATTTCATATCATGATAAAAATTATATATATAAATTATATATATATTTAACATCATCCATGTATGAAATATTTATAAAAATGAGTTACACCGTTCATGGAGATGGGAGGCAGTACCTAAGAAAGAATGATGTTTTCATTTTTCAAAAGAAGCAACAAAATATTGGTAAATAATAATTAAACTTAAAGAATTATTATTATATAATATACATAATATATATCTTATATATCATATATAATCATTAAATATATTTTTATTACCATACAAGTAAATTAAAAATGAAAAATTAATCACATTTATTCATGGAGGTGGTATTCCACACACACAAACAAGAAACATTATCATTTTATAGAGGATGATAAGGTCAGAAGGAAGATATGATATTATAATTCTTGAGGAATAATTATATAATAAATATCATATATTAATATTAAAAGAAACATAATAACAATCCTTAAAATTATTTTATGGAAAATTAACTGTATCACTATGAGGAGGCGGTTTTTCACACGTGTGAAAAAACAATACTTTCACATGCCATCTTATGAAAAAATTTGTGAATAATGTTGGTGATATTATATTAGTAACATTTAATTATATCTATTATAGTTATGATATAATGTTATGAATAATAACCCAAATTTATAGGTGTTATAAGAAGAAATAAATTTAAAATATCAGTTAGGATGATTACCTCTCTTTGGATGGACTCTATTATATGCTCTATTAAAGACATTTTTATTTTTATTTTAAGAATAAAAGTATATTAAATTTATGTTTAGTTAATTTTAGAGGATAATTTTTTAGGTTTTGGCCAATATATGTGGCCTATGGTGGGGAATATAAGATAAAGGAATAGAGTCCTTTTATAAGTACGGGATATGACACCCATGGATTTTTTAAAAGATTAAAATATAATATTGTAATAATTAAGTAAAATTATTATAAATTGATAGCTATGTGAATGTGGGAAATGATTAGCTAAAATATTGTCCAGGAATTAGTATTTAGAAAGTTTTAATTGAAAAAAACACTTAACTCTTGGTTTAACCCTTAGTAAACTCATTTTTACATTAACCTTAATGATAAAATTTTATAATTCATTGAGACCCAATGTTAATGTGGAATAATTATGAAAATATGAAATCTATGATTCAAAATATGGAATCCAATTTTATCAAATTAAACTCATATAATTATGAAATTTTAATATAATATTAAACCTGTAGAACCCATGTTAAAGTAGTTTTCTAGAAAAAAGGTTTTCATAGGTATAAAAAATTTTATACCAAAATAAGACCTAAAAATATTGATATTTAACATAATTATATTTTTTATAATATAAATTAAATAATTTTACCTTTAATGTTTTTTTAAAAAAAAATTGTAAATTTTTAAATACTTTAAATGATAATAAATTTTACACTAAAAATTAGTTTATTACTATTCATTGAAAAATAAATCTTTTAAGAAAATTATCCAAAATTCAATATAAGATAATTTTGACTTTTTATTTTCAAAAAATAAAGTTTATTTTATCATATAAATTTTCTAAAAGTGGTATATTTTAATTATATTATGTTTTCATAGAAATAAATATCAACCACTTTAGGTGAAAAATATATTTTTAAGCATATAATGTAACATCCTTTGATAGTTTTTAGGTATTCCTAAAACCCCATTTTAATAATTATTTGGTTGGGTTTTGTCTTGGATTTATTTAGGATAAAATATTTGAAATATGAAAATTTTTTGGGCTACGCACAATTAGCACACGGTTTTACAAAACCATGTGTCCTCAAAGAAGATACCGTGCAAACCCAGATAGTGTGGTTTTTTAAGTCTTGCACATGGTTTGAAAAACAATATTTCCACTTATTAGAAACCATGAAACTCATTAAAATGGGTTTATGTTTATAGTGCAAAGTATATTTATACCATGCAACTCTTCTCATCTAACAGTGTGTACATGATATTTAATCTGAAAATTAATATTTAAAATACACCAAACCCTTTTTTCAGGCCCTAGATTGACCTGTACAACTCTAAATTGATTTCTCATTCCCTAGGAGATACCAATATATTTTCCCCTACAAACCCTTTCAAAAGGAAATCAATGCTAGGTGAATGACATTCGATCTTCTCTCGGTTAGTTCCCCCTCTCCATTCTCATTATCCCATTCTATCTCTTTTCCATATTAGGTATTTTTGATCACCATATTTTTGGAAGATATAATAAACCATGTTTTGGATATGGAACATATGATTAATTTCAGGTTTCAGTTTTCATCCTTCTTCCTTGGAAAATCCTAACTAGGGTTTGGCATATTTTAGATCCATTGTTATCGAGGTAGGTGGTTCCACCATGATACATAATTTTTAGTAACTATAAATTTATTTATTTAAATTAAATTTTTTGATTTAAATTAAATAGTGTGAAATTTATTTCAATATATTTATTAATAACCCAATTTAATTTAATTTAGGTATCTAAACTATGAAATTTTATTTTGGTATAAGATTCAATTGAATTTAGGGATCTAAACTATGAAATTGTATTTTGGTATAAAATTGGGAAGAACCCCCCCCCCCAATTTCATGGAATTTGGGTGATTTGTTAAATTGTTTAAAATTAGTGAAATTAAAATTGTGAAATTTTTTTCATGTAATATTTGACAAATATAAATTGATAAATTTAAAATTATTAAATTTAATTGATGGAATTGATCTAAATGTTTTAATTTTTGAAAATGGTTTAAATTGGTTCTGATAAAAATATTTGGTTTTTTCTTTAAAAAATTAATGTTTTGATTAAAAAATGGTTTTGGGTTTTAAATGGGGAAATGGAATATTTGGATTATGGAATTCAATAAATTATATTTTAACGAGTCGTAAAGAAAATTTACCATTTTTTTTTATTAGAGCACATGCAAGCCTTATTTAGTTAGTTTTTTATTTAGATATCACTCTTTTGTTTACAAAATTCTAAAACAAAAATTCATCTTGTCACATCCCTGATGGAATGGTGATAAATTCACCTTTGGTCATACTAAAGGTACATGTTTATAAAAATATTTCTATGTCACATTGAGCTTGCAGACTCCCTTATTATCAAACTATCATACCATTAGATTTATTACCATATTTCTCTCTTATTTGTATTTAGAAAGAATATATTCCATTCTTTTAAACAATTTTAAATTCCTTCTAAATTTATATAAAAATTTTAATATACGAAATGTTTATTTAATCCATTTGTTTAACCTATTTTCTTCACTCAAAATGTAAAGTATGAATTTTTTAAATATTCTTTTGAAATTCCTATCCTATTTATTTTAAATTAAAATCTCTTAGTTTAGATAATTAAATGTTGGAATATTATTATGTAATCCTTGGTGATACTATACTGGTTTTTTAGCTAAAAACTTACTTATGCCTTCGGGTGTCCATAGATTATCTCCTTCGATATTCGATTTGGGTAAAGAACTACTTAGAAGTGGTTCTAGCTGTTGATCCATGGACTTGGTGGGTATCATCCATTGGTACATGGGAAGTTTTTTCCATTTCTAGTACTTTTTTGTTGTACTTTGGGTTTCTTTACCTATTGGACTTCTTGTACAATTCTCCCTATAGAGTTATTCTTGAATGCATACTAATTTGTTTATCTTTACTTATATAATGTAAAATTGTTCCCAATTTCACTTTGTATGCATCCAAGTGATAGTATTCAACCTGTGGGGATCGGGAAGGCTGTTCAGGATATGACATGGCCATCTCAGTTATTTTGTTACTAGGGTACCCCAAATGGTTAATGGAAAATTGGTATCAAAGATCTAGTTTTAGCTTTTTTCATGTAGTCAGTATTCATTGTGAAATATTTTCAGAAATTAAAAGGTAGTAGAGATTGAGTTCCTAGAGAGGTCTTACCACAATAGAACCTTAAGTCACTAGGGGTGGTTTGGGAAAGACTTAATGATGATTAGTTCTATTCTATTCCCTACTTTGGATTGAATATATATAAAAAATATTTTTTTTGTATTTATTGGTATTAATTTCTCTTGTTTATCTATTTAGGTGTTAATATTATGTATTTTTTTATTAAATGTTTTGTATAATATTTCCTCCAATAATATGTGTGAATTTGATACAAGAGTAATCTCTTGTAGATCCACATTGAGAAAAAACTTTTGTTGACCTAAATTTTGTTGAGGTAATAGAGCGTACTATCCACAATTTGGGACATGCTCAACCAATAGCCCATGTTCAAGATCCACCTATGGATCCTCAAATGGATGGTATCCATAATTTTTCTTAAGAGTTCCTTCATCAGAATCCTTTAGTGTTCAAAGGATCTAATAATCCTCAATATTTTGAGGAATGGTTGAGAAATATTGAGTGTTTATTGATTTCATAGAGACACCTGAAGAAATTAAGGTAAAGTATGACACCATCTTTATGGAGGGGTCGAGTAGGAGATGGAGAGACCATATGGTGATGAAGAATAATCATATTGGATTAGAGTCAAAGGAATCCAATTTCCTTTGCACCAACTAGTTATATCCAGAGCCGATGTTATTGGAAATGATGACATATTTTTTAAACCTTGAGAATTGATTAAAGGACTACGATAGAGTATGTAAACCATTTGGCTGAGCTATTGAAGTTTTCACATAAGATAGTATCAAATGAAAATATGAAGACCCGAAGGTTCTTATTGAGCCTACAATCTGATAATCATTCTCGAGATTCCCTGTTGAAACTTCATTCTAATAATGATGTGTTGGAAGAGTGATGATAATCTAAATGGACCTGATTGGCATGTCTGGGATTTTGGGAGTTTCTTTCTCTCCAAGTGGCGGTGCATGTTCCTTCAATGGAATGGGGAAGTGTGATTATTATCAAGGTGGGGCATGAATATTTTGTTTTTCTAAATCTCCAAAATTTCCCAGAAGACTGCCTTTTATTTTTTACCAGTGTGGAAAATAGAGTCATTTAATGATTGTTTTAACTGAGGTAACCAAGATATGTTGTTCCTATGGATCATTGGTTCAATTTTAGAAGTTATTTTATATTTATTCCACTCTAAATAGTGGAACAAGATCATTAAAACTATGTAAAAATTCATGGAAATTAGATGTTGAATGAGCAATGGGGTTCCATCCACAAACATCTGAAATAAAGTTTCTTCACATAGTGGAAGAGTCTCCAGAAGAAGTATACATGGGTCAGGAAACTGTGAGAGGTACCATAATCCTAGGTTTATCATTAGTTACATATTTATTTTATTTTGGTTCATCTCATTCAATTTTTCAAACAATGTTTTTAGTCATCTAAATCTTTTTACATAGCTCTTATCTTATGTGATGTATATTATTATAAACCTTGGAAAGAAGAGGGAGAAGGATCTCTATAGTACCCCTTGGGTTTTCTCTCTATAATATGTTGAGTTTTCTTTGAGTTTTCTTGTCCCCAATATTTAATGGATTGACATAATTTTAGGGTTGGATTGGATCATTTCCAATAAATCCCAAATTGGTTTTTTTATTCGATGGGTCTCCTTCACAACACCCGATGGCGTGTTTCTTTTCTTCCAAGGAGAATGAGACTCAAGATCGGGTAGAGACGAACCATATTATCATGAGTTGGGGAAAGTGATATATGTGTTTTATTTTTATCTGGAGTGGTAATATATGAGGAATAATCACCCTCCATTTGTCATCGATTTTCCTGTTGTGTTTCTTTTTGACGTCTTTGTTTTATCTTCGATAAGTGAGGTAGATTTTCTATTGATTTAGTTCATGGTACTCAACTAGTTTTTTAGTCCCTCTTAATGAAGTACAATAGATAAAATGAATGATATGATTAATTGGTTGGATGATCTTCTTGAGAAAGGATTTAGACACATGAGTGTGTCACCTTGGGTGGCACCTCTTCTATTTTTTGTGAATGATTATGGTTCACCCTACCTTGTTTTGTTTACTAAAAACTCAGAAGAATAATGGTAATGAAAAAATATTCATTTCTACATATTGTTGATCTGTTTTATCAGTTAAAAGGGGAAAAGTAATCCTTTATGAATGATCTTTGTTCTAGATAATATTTTTTGAGAAAAAAAGAATTTAACAATTATAAAAATCATGTTCGGAGATATTATGACCATTATAAGTACCCTATTATTCTATGTCATCAAGACAATTCTCTTTAAGTATTTATAGACTTAATGAACATGCTATTTCATGAGTATCTTGATTATTTTTGGATAATCTTTCTTGATGAAATCCTAGTTTAATCTATGTTTGAGGAGTTTAATATGAATAATCTGATATAAGTTATAGAATTATTGAGAAATCACTGACTTTATTCTAGGATTTTGAAATTCCATTTATAGATTTAAGAAGTGAGGTTCTTAAATAACATGTTGAAAGAACATGGTATTTTATTTTCCCATAAAAAGTTGAAGGATGTTATAAAACGAGAAAAATCATGAAATGTTTTCGAGATTCAGAGCTTCTTGGGTCTAGCAGGGGATTATCGATTGTTCATTAATGACATATCACAGTTTCCTTCTCCAATGAATACATTATCTTTGAAAAGAATAAAATTTTATTAGGATGAGAATGTTCATATTTTTTTTCCTCAAATAACTTTTCATCACTACATTGGTATTGACTCTTCCATAGGTCGGGTAGGGAAACATGGTCTTCTATAATGCCTCAAATTCAGTTTTGTGTTGTGTTCTTATTCCAATTGATCCTGTCGTTGCTTATAGATCTAGTGTGCTTAGACCACATGAGAATAATTATCTGAACCCTAACCTTGAAATCATAGTTGTGATGCACATGCTTAAGATTTGGTGGTATTACCTTTATGGAGAAAAGTTTACCATGTTTTTTGATGATAAGAACTTGAGTTATATATTCTCCCAAAAATATTTGAATCTTATCCAGGTTAATTAGCCTGAATACCAATAGTCTATTGAATTTTACATCACCTATAACTTAGGTAAAGGGAATTTCATCATAGATTCTTTGAGCAGGAAACTTCCGACTCAATCTGTGAAATAATCTTCAAAATAGTGGAACTTGATGGCCCGTTTTTCATAGTTTCATATCAGAGTCCAGGAATTAGGGTTTGAGGTTTCTTTCGATTTTGTTAAGTTTTCCACCAATCATCTCAAGATGACTCTTCAGGACACCAATTTGATTATTATTTTTATAACACTAGAGATTCTCTTGATGGTGGGGAGATAATTTCTGAGTGGTCGACCTCCAAAGACAACATTCTAGGCTCTCATTATTTATTTTTTGTGATGTTAGTGGTAAGTAAAGATGTGATGGGATTTTCAATAAATCTTATTAGGCAGTGCACCCAATAAAATAAAATATGTTCTATGAAAGGGAGTGAAAATTCCTATCACTAACTATGAGATAGGGATTTTATGAATTTTTTTTCTCATTGTTATATGTGCCTACTGGTCAAAGACATACACTAGAAATCTTCTAGGTTTCTTTAGCCACTTCTAGGGATGACTTGGAAGTGGGATGATATCTCAATGGAATTTGTTGTTGGGTTTTTGTATACCTAGAGAAATAAGAATGTGATATGGGATGTGATTGATAGGATATCTAAATCACATACTATAAATCCATTAGTGAATTTTTTTTGAGGAGTTAAGAAATCTATGTCTGAATGAAAATTTTTATTTTCATGGAGAATTGTCTGCAATAGTCTTTAATAGGGATCCTTGGTTCAGTTCTCAATTTTTGAGATCCCCTCAAGGGAACTAGGATCTCTGGTCCATTTGAGAAAAATATACCATCCGTAGTCATATTTCCAAATAGAATGATCTATATATATTCTTGAGGATATACTCTATTCTTTTGTTATCAACTTTTGTGGGGATTGAGATGATCATTTGGGGCGGGTTGAGTTTTCATATAACAATAGTTACCAGTCCGTGATCGCAATGACTTGTTTTGAGGTCTTGTATGTCTGACCTTGCATATCTCTATTGTGTTATTCATAGATAGGGGATAGTTCCACGGTTGGGCAATGTTTGGTTCAAGAGACAACTAAAAAGATTCCTCTAATTCATTAAAGAATATTGATGAAAAAAATGATATATGTCATACGTTGATCGTCATCACAGACAATTGGTATTATAATATGGTGACATAATATTCTTGAATATCTCATACTATTTGGGTCACTAACGACTTGGTAGGAAAGGGAAACTTGCTCCTCATTTTATGGGACCTTGTTTCGATTGTTGAGATGGTGGGGAATGTTTCTTAAAGTTTATCACAACAGCCATATATAACATCGATACATAATATTCTCCACATATCTCATCTCCAAAAGTATCTATCTAATCCATCTCATGTTTTGAGATGGAGTGATCTTGAGGATGAACCTTTTTTATCAACGATTGAACAACTATTCAACATAGTTGATTCTGAAACCAAGGTACTTCATGAGAGGTTGATACCTTTGGTACAAGTGTTATAAAGAATGGTTCTGATTCTCATGAAACATGGAAGTGGGAGGCATTACTGAGAGAATAGTGGGCTCATAGTTTTTGAATGAGAGCTTCTCAGTAGGCTCTCTGGGATAGATTGCGTCTATATTGGGGAGCTTGTAACAAACTGTTACTATTTTTCAGGTATTCCTAAACCCGTATTTTAATCAATCATTTTCTAGGATTTATTTGGGGTTGTTTTGGGTGAAAATTTTAATAATCATTAAATTTTATGGTCTTTTCACAATTGGTGCATAGTTTTCCCAAATCGTATGGCCTCTCTTAGGAAACCATGAAATCCCATATAGTGGGGGTTTTGATGGCTTGCATACGGGTTGAAAAAACATGTACCCAAATAGGAGAAACCATGAAACCCATTAAAAGCGTTCACATCTAGGACACATGGTTTGTCTAAACCATGCGAATCAACCTAGATAACCATGTGTACAATATTTTTAATCTGAAAATTATTTTTTAAAATAAATAAAACCAAATTTTTATTTCCCCGACAGATTTGTATGAAAAAAAAATATTTATCCTTCTCTAGGAGCTTCTGAGAGCATTTTTGGGTCCCTTAGAACCATCCCATTTTCAAATCGAAACTGGTAGAATGTCATTCAATATTCAATTGGTGAGTTTTCTCTTCTTGTTCTCATTCTCCCACTCTCTCCCTTTTCCTACCTAGGATTTTTAGATGTAAATTTTGTGGGTATATCTAAAAACATTGTTTGGGATACAGAATTTAGTTTTTATTTTTGGTTCTCATTGTTATCATTATTCCTTAGCAAATCCTGGCTAGGGTTGGGAATTTTTAGATATAGTGATCCCAAGGTCGGCAATTCTATCATGATCCTTAATTTTTGTTACCCCAAAATTTCATTATTTAAATTTAGTTATTTTAAATTTATTTCAATTGATTTATTAAAATAAAATCCCATTTAATTATTGTATTGATACTATGAAATTTTAATTTGGCATTAAATTTGGATAAATACCCAATTTCATTGAATTGGGGTGATTTGTGAAATTGTTGTAAATTAGTGAAATTTAAATTATTTAATTTAAATTGTGAAATTGGGATGTTGCAAAATTGTGGAATTTAAGTTGTTGAATTTAAATTTATTAAATTTATTTTATGGAATTAATTTAAAAGTTCTATTTGATGAAAATGGATTGAAATAGTTTTGAGAAAATCCTTTGGGTTTTATCTTAGAAAATGAAATGTTTTCCTTCCAAACCATGTTTAGTTTTTAAATAGAAAATTTAAATAATTGAAATAAATAATGGGAGGAAATGTATTTTCAGTAATCATAAAGTAAATTTATCATCACTGATTTTTTATTAGAAAACATCCAAGACTTATGAAGTTAGTGATTTATTTATACAACACTCAATGATTTACAACATTATAAAAAATAAATGCAGCACGTCACATCCCTAACAGGATGGTGATATAGTCTCATTTTTCCATACCAAAGGCATGTGTGTATACATATTTTTATGTCACATTGAGTGTGTGGAGTCCCTTATCATGGAACTACATTAAAATTATGAATATGACCTTGTTTTTGGCATGCTTGTATTTGAAAATATAATTTTTCATTATTGAAAACTGTTTTACATGCCTTCTAAATTTACATAAATTAGTTTGTTAATAAACTCTTTGTTTAATAAATTTGTTTAAAATATTTCCAGAACATGAAATATAAAGAATGAACTATTTAAAATTATTTTTAAATGCCAATGGTTTTTATTTAAAATTGAAATATATTAATTTGTATAATTAAATGTTTTTATATAGTTGTAGAATCCTTGGTGATACCCAATTGGGATTTTATCTCAAACCATACATATTCCTTCAGGTTATTATGTATTATATAATTCCATCTTTGAGAAGGTTTAAAGCACCACATGGAGGTAGATGTAGTTGTTAATCCATGGACTTGGTGAGTTGCTTCCACTATGAATTTAGTAGTTTTTCTTATTTTTAGTACTTTGTTTTAGTACTTTGGGTTTGTTTACCTTTTTATCTTCTCTTAAAAATATACTTGTGTAGTTTTCATGGATGCATACTATTTTTTATCTTTAATTCAACATTTTTTTTGTGGAGAAAATTTTCCAACTTTTATTTTGTATGATTCTTGGTTCTAGTCACCAACCCTTGGGGATCTGTAAAATCCTTTGGGATATGTCCAGACTGGATCGGTAATTGGGTTACAACGGTACTTGGGATGGTTCGTGACATATAATTACTTTACTAAACATTGAGTACTTATTTTTTAAAATATTTTACTTATCTAATAACATTATAATTACTTTTTAAAAATATTTTTATTCCTATTCAAACCGTCAATTTAATGATTAGGTTATAATGGTATATTATTTTATGGTTAATTTAGTCTCATGGTTGCGTGTATCACAAGATATTGAAGAAATTAAATTTAATTGAATATAAATATATCATAAAATATTATTGTATTATAGATTCCATGTTAATATGATACCAACTGATAGTATAATACAACTATGTCTATTATTCATCATATGGTAGCTTCTTTCCCATATTCTCATTATGACAATAACATGTTATCTTTTATCCTGTATCACTTAATATAGTGCTTTTTTTATACTATTAAACTTGGTTAAAACTTCCATTATTTAGAAAAAATTAATGACAGAAAACATATTTAGTGCACATACACCCCATTTATATAGGAATTGATTATATGAAAACCTAGATAGTAGAAAAAATTCAGAATTACAATTTCCCACTAAAAATTTGAATATACCAATAAAAATTTTAAAGGTTTGACCACCATCAAACATACTAAAACATAGGAGTCACGAAATTTCATAGGAATCATTCATTAAAACTCAACTTCAATGAACTCTTCAAACATCTATAAATATCATCATATATCATGATAGAAGCTTCGTTATTACTGAGTTGTTGAACGTCCATCAAAACATCATCACATTAAATAAAGTTTTAAAAACTACATATAGACTTATGAAAGATCATTAGATTCTTCTCTATTATAAATTATATTTCCAGTAACCTTGTATGGTTCTTATTTTTCTAGTCACCCTCTGTCCATTACAATTGATATTTTCCAATTCAGAAACACTTATATGATTGTCATCCTTTGTTCACTTGAAGTTATTTTGATGAAATGCTCTACTCAAAATATTTTTTATTTATGCCTACGCACACTCATCATACAATGTTCTATACCCATATTCACTCTGTTTGAGGAATTTATTTGGAAACCTCTCTAATTTCCTTCACTTGGAAACCTCTATCTAAAGTATTATTTAAACTTCCTTTTATCCAGAGAATCCACAAAAACATATCTATCCAATGAACTTTATTTTCTCTATTTGATGGACTTCATAAAAATTTTTCTAATTAAATTTTTAAACCATTATTAGAAATATTTCTTAAACATGTATTTGATATACTTTCAATTATTATTCAATTAACATTATATTTTTCTTCATCTAATTTATTTTCATTAGTAGTTTCCAAAAATATTCTTTCCATTTTTTAAAAAATATTATACCATAAAACTACCCAATATAAAATCATGAGTGTATTTTTATAAACATTAATTGTTTAACCTTTGAATCTAAATAAAGAATAACCTAATTTTAATTTACCAAAAATATAATTTTTATATAATAATAAATGATATGTTCATTCACATTATTCTAATCACCTTATTCCATTGGATTCAATCTAGTGGACTTTATTCATTCATCTAGTACATATCTCTCTAGATAATTACATTTATAAACTTATAAGGATAAAAATAAAAATATCAAGTGATTTATCTGTGACAAAAAAAGATAATACATAACCAATCCTTAATTCTATACAACCAACTTATTTTTTATAAAAAAAGACCATAGAGCCTCTTAGTCTAAAGAGATGGAATAATTAGATAAAATACTCTATGAATAAATGGATATATTAATGGTTTTTTGCATATATGAAAAAAAATAATAGGTTCATTAATAAAATTTCTTTACTAAATGGAAGATTTATACATTACTTTTTGATAAAATTTATGAATAATTGAATTTTTTATTAAACATGGAAAATACGCATTAATTTTATAAAATAATGAAAATATAGATAAGAAAATACTTTAAGAAATGTTGATATAATAATGGAAAAATATATTCTATTAGAAATATTTAAAAAGGATTCTTTTGAAACTTTTATAAAGAAAGTCAATGTCATTAGAAAATTGATCAGAAAAAAACAATAAAGTATATTCCATTCAAAATTTTGTTTAAAAATTAGTTGAAAATATAAAAATTCATTACAAAAACATATAAGTTGGTATATGGAGATACATAAAAGAAAATAAATAATATTTAAATGGAGGTTAAAAATTTATAATAAAAATAAGAGAAGAGGTTTACTCTAATTACAAACATCCATTCAGTCAAATTGTGAACCATATGGAGATGTTATTATAAAAATATATTTAATAACTAAAAATAACTATAGGGGAAAGAATATTTGTGTTTTAAGATATAAATCAATTTATTTTCACTAAACTAGGATTTTATACTTACAAATTTTTTATTAGAATGTGTGTTTAGAAAATAAATACATATAACTTTGATAACATTTGAATCCAAATACCCTGAAAGTGAAAAACTGAGATGGAATTTTAAATCCATTTAATTTCTTATAAATTTATTATGAAACACATCCATGGTTATTATATACACCAAAAAAATAATATAGGTGGTGAATATGAAATTTATTTCAGCGAAATGAAAATTTAGAGGATAAATCCCTCCTTTTAGTTATGATTTCCACAAAAGTGATTTTACCCCATGTATAATAAGAATATTAATCATAATATTTTTTTAGAGACCTATTAAATATATTAAATATTATAATCTTATATTATAATTATTAATTACACATATATCACTTAGTTATTTTATATTTTCATTATCGTATGTTATTGATTTTTATTATTTTTACATGTTTGATAATACTGATGCTAACCTCCACTATTTGATTCCATGTTTATCATTACATGATTTTCAAGTTAGTGTAACAATTTGTTTCTAATTATTTATTCATTACTATTTTTTTTTATTGGAGTTAGGATTATGGTTCATAATAATGGAATCTATGACCAAAATATTTGTGTTAATTTATCCATAACGAGAAGTTACTTTACAATAACTACTTATTTCTATTTCATCATTAAAGAATGATATTCCTAAAATAAAATTATCCTTAATATAATCTATAATAGTATTTATGTCTTGATAATTTTTTATATTTAAAATAAATATTTTTGTGTAACATGATTCAAGTAGGCAGTTGAACCAACCCAAACTAGAACATGTTATGCTAATGAATGAGGAATAATTTAGAGTTATATAATTGTAATATATTTTTTTATAAGAATAATTATTGTAATTTAATATCATTAAATTTGATAATACGATTTTTAAATAGTGGATACAAAAATATAATTTATTAATACGTTGAAGATATATGTACTTACTTCGATGAATTGTCTCCATCACAGAATAAGATTCTCTAGAATGATAGATTTTAGACTCCATGATTTATATTCAAGAAATTATGTCTATAATAAGGCTTATATAGAGGGTAAATGGGTAGATATTAAAGATAAAACCATTTGAAAATAGTGGTTCATAAGGGCATGGAGGGGTCCTTTTATAGGTGTGTTTTTGGTGGCATTTCCCCATATTATCATTCTCTATTTCATAATGTCAAATTTTTAAAAGGATATAGGGTAAAAAATAAAAATATAATAGAGGTGGGACATGGGTTGGTCAATAAATACTTCTTCTACACATTTAATGATATATTTTTGTTATATTTTATGTCTTTTCCATTTAGTTTGACAATTTTTACCACATTTTACCATTATCATAGCAATTTAATTTTTTTAGTAATTTATTTTGATGGAAAAAATTAATGTTTTGTATCTAAACATAATTTTAATATGTTTTTATAGTTCGAATATATAAAAAAGTTAATATATTTATACACAAAGAACACTTAAATAAAAAACAAGTGATACATTCTATTAAGGTAATATCAGAAGTATTAAATGATACTGTTATAATGTATTCATAAAATTAGTTGGTAGAAATAGAAGTATCCATTTTTATAAAACAATTTTAAAAAAATATAAAATCCTTTTTAATATCTATGAATTTAAAAAATTCAATTAATGCACAAAAATAACTAAAAATATCATATTATGCTAAAAATACATTTTTGAAAAAAATTTATTTAAATTGTTATGATTTTTTATTTTATTAAAATTAATATATTATGGTTCAATTATAACATGATATATTATTTATATGAATAATATATTAAAAGTAATTTAAAAAGGTAATTGGTAGGAAGTATGAACAAAAATGATTAATTTTACTATAAAATAACTTTTCAATATATTTTATATTTCCATTTAATATTTAAATTCATAATAGTTAGAATTAAAATCTTATAAATTAGACTTCATTTTTGGATGCAGAATATAAATATTATTTAACTATTATGTTGTGGGATTTTTCTAAATTTTTTAATTTTAAGTGAATATTACAAAATTTCATTTTTTTAAGATAATGTGACTTTTATGACCTCATTTGGATATATGAATAACATAAAATATAATTAAAACATTCTTCTTAACTAAATATTCATCATACAAGTAATGTTATTAGAAAAAATATTATGAATAATCTACAAACTGATATTTTATAGTTTATAACTGAAGTTATATTTTTTCATTTTAAATTATTTAAGGCCTTGTACATTAATTATTTCAGAATTAATTTTCATAAATATTATAAATTGAATCAGAAAAAATTATTCCATAATTTTAATAACAGTTTTCATATTATTCAAAAAGTTCCATTATATCTTTATGAATAATAATAAATTTGTTAAAAATTAGTTACTATGGTAAAAGTCGAAAGGGAGAATGGTTTAAAAAGGGTAAAATACTTAAATCATGTTAAAAACATCCCTCTAGAAGAGTTATTGATGACATGATTTGACCATTATCTTCTATATCCATTATTATCCACTTTTGTAGCCACTATACTTTTAAAGTTAAATGAAATTAACATAATGTTTTGATTATTTACAAAAGTGGCACACCACTCAATTATATAATTAACCTTTTACCACTCAACATTCCTAACACCTTAATCCACTTGGTTTAAAAAAATATTCCAAAATTACTTGAAATTACACCTATGAAGTTTCTATTAGTTTTTATCTCATCAAAACATCCCCCTCAATGGATTAAGATAATTTGGAAATGATTTACTCCAAGGAGAAAGGTAAACATTCTCTAAATCAATCATTTTTTCATTTCCATTTTATTCAGTCTTATTCTTCTAACATAAATGTATATTATACCATCATAAAATAATATCATAGGTATCATTAGTTTAATTATGTGTCATTATAAAAATGGTAAAATAATTATATAATTTCTTCCCTTCCTCTTACGAAAATGAAAATTCCATTCATGTTTCATAGAGACTACAACTTCCAGGAATAAAGTACTTAATTTTTCAGAAAAAATATTATTTTTGGAGAATTTAATTAATTATTAAGTAACATATTTATAACATTATTATTATTATTATTAGATTAATCATTTTCTAACTTCTTTATGTTATATGTAAAATGAAAACATCGCCCGTTTATTTGTGCAGACTACTACCTCTATGGATGAAATATTCCATTTTCATCATTTTCTTACATAAAAAAATATTTTATGGATTCATATGATATTATTATTTAAAATATTTCTTTAATTTGATTTGGTAATTATTCAAAACATTAAGGATAATTATAAAGTAATATATTAATATCAGTAAATTACTAGAAACAAACTTGTCACTGATTTCATATTACAGAATCGTGAATGAAATTTTCAAATAATGGAATTAATAAATTATGAATCATTTTAAATATTCTATTATATTTACATAAATAATATTTTAATGATTAAATTTTCTTCAATTAATTAGGTACAACCCCAATATTTCAAAACATGTGTGGAACAATCAAAATTATTGACATTGGAAGATGAAAATAAAAATAACTAGATGAAGAATTAATAATAAATTATTATAGTGTTATATTATATAAGGTATTATATAATAATTTTATTATAAAATAATCTCTTAATATGGTTATTTTTTTTATACATGAGTTTAACGTGCTATCATGAATATCTAGAGTAAATGTTAAGGGTTTTGTGTAATGTTTCCTTCTTTGAGACATGTTTTATTTTATGAAACTATTTGTATTTTAAGAGTGTATATTATATCTATTTGAAATATTATATAAAAATTCTATTTTTATTGTTCATATTTAATGATTTGTTTTAATTATTCTATTTCAAAGAGGGTTTGGGTCAAATGTTATTAAAGTTGTAAGGGGAATCTCATTCAAATTTATACCATTGATATACATTATATATTCAAAACATTAGGTCATTTTATGGTGTATATAACAGATCATGATTTAATTATACCACATTTTACTTTTAAATTATGGTGTTTAAAAATCTAATTCATGATCATTCTTTTCGTTTTCTTTGGTTCGAATTTTATCAAAACTATAAAGGTTTCTCTTATTACTTTTATTTCATTTAGACATACACCAGATTCACTACTTCTTTTACTTTTTGTGGTGTATATACTGACCTGTGGATGTTTTTATCATTCTTCTGTGATATTTGAGGGATTTAAAATCCATTAAAATTTTATTTTTCTAGGTGTTTCAAAAAAAATTATTACTAATGCATTAAGTGTTTCACTAATTTTTTTTTGTTCACTTAGTTATGATCATTATTATAAAAATTATAACTTATAATATGGGTAAATTATTCCTTATGATTAAATTACACAATAATTCAACCGTATGTTCCTTGTATATACATTTATTTATAATTAAATCCATTTTTGATTTATGGGTACATAAATTATTCCCTTTGATGAATTTATTTCTTCATTAACATATTACATTGTTGAGGATAATAACTATTCACTTTAATGGATTTTTTTCTCTATATATATTATTTATTTCAAAAAATTACAACATTAGTATTTTTTCACAAAAATATTCATTATTACATTTTATTTCATTATTTATCACTACCCTTTTTCAGAATAATGGTTACCTTTTTTTATGATGAAGGTTTCAATAATGGTATTTTAAAAACATTGTAAAAGATTTTCCCTTTCACAATTATATATATTATATTCTATTCCAAATTTACTCTAAAAAAATATTTATTTTTGAAGGATCCATTATTGTTGAGGTTTATAAAGGTATAATTATTCAAAATAATCCACCATAATGTTTTGATAAATGTCTTTGGGATTTGACATGTAACATTATTTTTTGTGACTAATTTTGTTTTCTTCTAAAAAATCTTTTAAGATTAATTTATATGTTATAATAATTATTCTATATGATGAATTATTTTAATTTTTTTTCTAATTAGTTTTACTTATAATTATTTGGAAAATAAAATAAAATATAGTTATATTTTTCAAAAGTAGATGATTGATTTTAAAAAGAAATTGTCTAGTTTTTAAGGGATTTTAAGGGCTTGTGTTTTTAAGAAATAATAATTTGTCATTTTTATGTCATCTAATTTTTAAAAAAAAGTATCTCTCTTTTAGAATATTTTTTTGAAACCCATTTTTGGTTTTAAAGTGTGAATCTTAAAATGTTATATGCAGATCAATGTATTTCATTTTAAAGTATACATTTTAAGGAGTTCTCAAGAAATTAGAAAAGGGATATTCTTTCCAAATTGATTTATCCAATTATTTTTAGGGTAATATTTTATATTTTCAATATCATTTCATATTACTTATGTTTCAATTGAGACATGTTCTTATGAAACCATCCATATTCTTTCTCTAGATGGATTTTAATGATGTTTTTTAAGTAAGTTTTCATGAAAACCATATTTTCAATATGAGGTATTTGATTTAATCGTACCATCCACCTTCTTTATATGAATGGTTTATGGTAATGTTTATAGACATAGAAAATTATTGTCATGCCATATGTTTTTATTCCAGTATGGATGTTTATGGATGTCTAAGTATTGTTTATTATGAAATGAATTGTTAAACATATCTTTAATATGGTAAATTCCTTAGTCATAATTAAGTGATGGGAAGGGTCCAACATTATATAACCCCTTGATGCATAAATTTATCTCATAATTCAAAAGGCTTTGGTATTTGATATATTTCTTCCAAATTAATTAATCATCAATTAGTTTTATCAATGTTCTAAGGAATGAGATATTAGCTACAAACTTCATGTAAGGATATACATCTTGGTTTTGTCTGTGGTAGAAATTATTATATATAAGTACATGATTTTGATGGTAAGATCGTGATTTCCATAATTATACATTCCATCACCATGAATTAAATTATTTTTATCCATGTGTTTATTTACATTCCCATATATTCAATGGATTTTTTTATATGGAATTTTTATTTTTTACTCACTCTACCAAAATGTGTATTCCATTTGTATCCATGATAAATTATTCTTTATGATTTCTCTTACTTAGCATCTGAGATCACCCACTTATTTTGTTCCTTTCCACTAGGTACCTAGAAGGGATATTCTAATGAATTAAAATATATAAAAGAAGTAATAAATTTTTAAGATGTTTATTATGATATTTTAAAAATTTTAGATGTAATATGGATAATATGTATGTTTTTTATCTCATAATAATGTTTAACTGTGTGATGATTTATCATATGATTCATTTTATCCTTTAAAAATTTAATAACGTAACCACCTACGATAGGTTATTGGAGATATGGACATTATAATTGAACTCATTATATATTTCCAATGTGACGATTACACATTTGGACTTCATTTAATCTAAATAAATTTCTAAATATGGGAAATTTTTCTTTTAAATGAAGACTTAAAATATAAGGAAATATATGTTTATATAAAAATAAATTTTTAAAGATTATTTGTTATTAATCCCATTTCATACAAATTACTAACTAAATGTGTGGTCATATAAATTAAAATAATTTATTTAAATAATACAATAAATACAATAAATATAGATTATTATCATGAAAAGAAATAATAATTTTAATAAAATAATCCCTTAAAAACAACCTCTTTTATCACTAATAAATTTAAATATTTTATCTTTAAAATATAATTAATTAACATATAACCATAAAATTTTATCAAAACCTTATAATATTTCTTTTAATTTATAAATAAATTAAATAATTCTTTAAAAATAATAATCATAATATATTACACATCAAAATAAATTTTTATAATAAAATAATGTAATTAAAATTTATCCTTTTGTTTCATTATTTATTATTTTTAAATTTTTTATAAAAAATTACACATATTCATTATACCTATTTGATAATGGTATATGCAACAACCAAATATTTATTGATCATATTTCCAGAAAAAATTTTCCTTCTTCCATATTTCAAATGAACAAATATATAACAACCATATTTCATTCCAATATATATCTTTGAAAAAATGACTTTAATCATTCATCTAATTTTATACTATGTTGAAATGAATATTATATTTCCATTTTTTTCCTTCTTTCAATACTTGAAATAAATATTATTATCGTGATGGAAAACCATGCAGATAAAGATTTCATATTTTGGGTTTTTTTATATACTTAAGGGTTTATTATTCATATATTTTTCTTAATAACATCTCATATTACATTATAATAATTAATAAATATTTATATTTAACTATAATATATTGTCTCAAAAAAATTTTACATAGCTTATTTTAGTATTACATTTAATTTGAAACAAACTATTCAATGTAGTATTTATTTAAAAGAAAATTCATACTAGAATATCAATTTGATAAAATATTCTATTTTGAGGAATATAAAAAACTTCAAAATTTTACTAATTCATATAAATTAATTTAAAAAATAATTAGAAAACATAGATCGAGTCATAGGAAACCTGGATTATATTTGATACCAAATAATGTTTCTAGGGATTGTATAGCCCCATTGATGGGGAGGGGGAGTGAATAAGTTTTCAATGTTTTACCAATTTTTTGAACATAATCATTTTTCCCTTTACTAGTATTCAAACCTCTATCTGAGTAAATATGTAAGGTTATTTTTATTCATTTCCTACACACATCAACACATGAAATTTAGTATATAAAAAAGAGGGAACAACATAAACCTATTTTTATAAGGGTTGACACTAATGTAAAAATTTAATATTTTTATGTTTGATTCATGTTCAATATGCCATTTTTTCACTATTATAGAAATTTGATTATAATGGGCGAGTATGTATCATCCTTAACTACACCCCTACACAGTTTAATTTTAATTCATAGGAAACCATAGGGTAGTATTGAAATCAACATCCCTTAAAAAATTAAACATATCCCAATGTATTAATTATTAAAACCCCGAATCTTATATATTAGATTCGATTTTTACTATATTACATAGGGATATGATATAATAGATCCCATACCATATTATTTAATAGTTTAGTAGTCTGGAGAAACTAGATATATACAAGATTAATACTTTATATTCATAAATTGTATATACAACATAAAAGTATTGTGATAAATTTATTATTTCTTCTACTGTATCCCTGAAATCATTCAATGTTTATGTCTAGGCACTGTAGGAACAAGAAACCAAGTAAAAGGGTGAGCTAAGATTCTGAATAAGGGAAACTAAACAATAGAATATTTCATAGAATAACCATAAAATAAATAAAATGATAAAGAAATATAACAATCAAATATTCCATATAATTAATATCATGAATGTGGAATATATCCATCGATGAAGTAACAACATAAATAATCAAATGAATATAAATATATGATTTAATAGATACAAAATTCATTATTTATAACATCATAATCTTCTCATCAAGGCCCCATTTAAGACATCTATGATTATTAGGTGAGGAATATACTATGTACCTAATCTAGTTTGACTCATGAGTCCTACCAATGCATCAATGGGATAACAATTATTAGGACTCACCAATAACATACTATTTCAAATATATTCATTAAATAGAGAAAATGAGTATTGATACAACTCATACTATACATATATATATATCATAGTAATCAATTAACAACTGTATTGGAAAAATATCATACATTATTTCAATATTTTACCTAGTCAATAAATGGAATAATATGGTTATAATCCATATATATATATAATATGGATGGTATCATTGAAGCATAATAGACTTTAAATTACATTTACATTGAATAAAAAACCTTTATAAATACATTAGGAAGTTTCATTGAAAATAAGAAGAGATATCTTTTTCATTGGGAAACTTTGAAAAACTAAAAAATAATTGAGAAATATGAATTTAAATCTTTTTAAAACATTGAAACTTATAAAATGTAATTTATAAAGAATAATTATTGTGGTGGTGGGAAATTTAATTCATGCGGTAAATATTAAAAAACAATTTTTTTCTCACATTTAAAAAACAATAAAAAATTACTTGTATTGAAAAAATTAAAAACAAACCCCCCTTAAAAATTTAAATCTAAAACTAAATATAACTAAACTTTATATTAAAAAATTATATATTTTCATAAATAAATATACATGAAAAAAAAGAATATTTATATTGATAAAAAATATTCATGACAAGAAAAGAGACATAAGGTTGGTTTTTCATAAAAACATTTCGTCAATAGATTTTAGTACCAAAGAGCAGAAAAATGATAAAAACACTTAAAAATATAAATAACCAGATTAACCTAAAATAAATGGGTTTCATGATATAAGGAATATAAAATTTCCTCAATAGAAATTTAAATAGAAATATCCCTCATAAAATGTGATATTGGATCAAAAAACCATACATCGGTCTTTCACTTAGTTGACATCATACATACTAAAATATAATTAATTTTAACTTATTATACATTAATATTAGAACCATATTTATATTTTTATTACTATATACTAAACAATAATAATTTTTTATTACGTTTTTGTTAATAATTCACTATTAAAATTAGTATTCATGTGTTAACTTTTCAATTTTCCACACATATTTCAGTTCACTAGTTTTGTTCCTTATTCCCAGTTCAGGGTTCCAAAATATTAATCATTGCATAAATTTTATATTTATATTTTATGTATCCCATTATAAACATATATGTAAGGTTGTGATGAAAAATTAATTACATTTGATAACCTTTCCATACACATGAGTGATGGCTTCATTTTTCAATAGAAGTAATGAAAAGAAGGTAAACAATAATTTATATTTAAAAAGTACAAATTTTGTTATAAATATAATATATATTTATTGAATTATTATTTTTAAACATTCTAATGATGTGGTGAATAAATATGAAATATTTCTCTTCATTAATGCTATAGTCTTCACATATGCATAAGCGACACTTTCATTTTCCATAGGATGGAGGGGAAGTAGATAATGGTTATTCTATAAACCTAATAAAATTTCGATATATTATTATAATTATGTCATAATATTAGGACTGATATAATATATTTTTAGTAGGCTGAATAAGAGATAAAAATGAATGATCTCGATTAAGACAATTATCTCATCTTTATGAATGCCCCTTTATCTTACACATAAAGACTTAATTTGTTGTTCTTTTGAGGAGACAAAAACCTCGAGGATATAAAAAGTATATTTGGTATGTTATTTGGGTAAATATTAGTTGATATAAGTTTCTTAAAGTGTGTGAATAAGTATGGATATGATCTTCCCTTTTATAAGTGAGGGGTGGGGGACTTTTGTAAATACTCTAAAAATTAAAATAATATGAATTTATATTCATGGTAAAGTAACAAAAATTAAAAAATATCATAAATATGATAAGGTAATGTATAAAACCACTCCAATAAAATTTTGACATTTTTAGTTATATTTAAACCCTTATATATTAGACTAACCCCTTGTTAACCCTTTTAACCCTTACTATAATGACAAATTTTTTCCATGGAAATTATTTATTATTACAAAAAATGAAATCAGAATTATTATGTAATTAAAATATCATGATTATAAAAATGGAATCAACATTATATGATTCAACATATTGAGGTTGTAAAAATTAGTATTAATAAAATCAATAAAAATGAAATGAAAATAATTAATTTTGAAAATATTATTTTTTTGTGTAAAAATAATTTAAAAAAATTATGTATATAATTTATTCTGATGAAATTTATTAGTTTATGAATTAATAAAGAATATTTAAGAGACTTTAAAAAAAATTCAAAACATAATTTAACCTTGTAATTACTTAATTAATGAAAAGATAAAAAATAGTTATTTTATTGGAATAGAATATTACATCAGTGGTCCATTTGAATTCCTTAACATGAAAAGGAAATACATTCTCTTAGACTAAGAAGATTCATAAATTATTCATGGAGTGGATGTATAGGTTGAATAATTCTCTTCTTTCTAGACATCCAGAGGAAGGTGTTGAGTATATGGTGTACTACAATGAATCTAGAGTTGGGATCAAGTGTGAATTGATGCAGAAGGAGATGTTGATTTATTATAAGTCTAGGTGATTGATACCCCACTGCGAGAACGACAATAAATAACATTTTTAATTAACATTAGTTGCTTTAGCCTTCATGATGTGTAGGAATTATCTTCTTGAAAATAATTTCATTGTATATTTGGGCCACCAAGCCTTATCTGCATTTTTACCCAGATAGACCTCTATCTGAGAATGAAGTGCTAGATGTAATTCTTATAGGATTACAACATATATATTTTTTATATACCAGGAAAGGGAAACATGGTAGCATATCCCCTTAGTAAGAAATATCATTCCTTCTTGGTGGAGGAGCAATCGAAGTGGTCAGACTCACTATAAATGACCCTGAAAAAAAATATGGATAATATATCTGTAGTTGGTGGTAATTAATATACTACTTCATTAGTGTGTGAGAGAGGATCTGTTGGGAGACATTGATTGTGAAGTTTTGCGTGACCAAATTACATCAAGAGATGAACAATATAAATTTTCTAAAGGAGGAGATAAATTTATCATTTTAGAAGGATTGACAATACCTATCTTGATGTTTCAAAAATAGTTACTAATATAGTTCCATACATACCCCTTGGTGGTATATCATAGAGTGTAAAAGATGTACCAAGAACATTAGGGACATTTTTTGGGTGGATATGAGGAGGATTATTGTCATGTTTGCTTCTATATATATCACCCATCAACATGTGAAGTTAGATAATCTGGTTACATCAACTTTAATTCAACCTATTGAGATCATATAATTTCGGTGATATGGAATATGAATAGATCTATTATCGGTATTCCACAAAAAATGAGAGTCTATTACACTATTTGAGTTAATATGGATCAATTAACCTATTTGGATCACTTTTTTTCTATCCAGGAGAATAGTACAGTTGAGATGTTTTAATGATTTTATATATGAATGATTATATAGATTCATGACATTTCCTCTATGACTTCTTTTTACCATGATTATAGTTTTTCATCATAGTTTCAAAGAGGATTATAGGAGGCCTTCGAGACATAGTTAAACATCAACATGATATTCCACCCCATAAAAATATCCACATAGAATTGACCATTCCAGTTTTAGAGGATATGACGGGAGCCTATATTTTAGAATTTCATCAGAGATACAAGGATCACTTACCATTAGTGGAGCTCTCTTACAAAAAAAACTTCCACACCACTATTGGTATAGTACTTTTTTAGGCTCTGTATAGGAGACCATGTTGGCCACTCTTGTACTAAATAGAAATGGGAAATTCATCACTTATGGGAATGTAGTTAGTATATGTGACAAAATAGAAATTTATAGAGATCTATGATTGAGTGAATACTACTTATATTCATGAAAAATCTTATAGGAACCGGTATCATAGGACCTTGACATTCAAACAATGAATTCATCTATCATCAGGTGTCTATCTATGATGGGGTTTTTAAGGGTTGGTCATGGTAGAACCCTATCCACGAGGTACATTAAACTATTCTAGATTCTAAGTAGGGTTGGATATGTTTCTTACTATTTGGCCTTATCCATACAGTTGGACCGATTATATGATATTTTCTACATTTCATTTCCAAGGAGATACATAAACAATCCACTAATTTTTATTTAAGGGGTCAATCTGGACATTGAAGATCAGTAAACCTTTTTCAGAGTACTTGATAGAGATATAGGAATGATATTAGAGGATATTTTGTGTTCAATTAATTCCATTGGTATGAGTTATTTGGTAGTATGGGAACCTCCAGTAGAGTTTGTGGGAGTGTGAGAGCTTGATCTAGGCACAATACCCTCACCTTTTGGAGTAGGTTTTTATTTTCTATGAAAAACTTCATTAAGGTAGGAAGAATGTAATGACTCTGTTTTTTGTGTTTAGATACTTTATATATTTCAATAAATTATTATTTTTTTAATTAAGTCTTTGTGGTTATACTATTTGTGAGATAACATTAGAATTTATGTATGAAAAATATTAAATAAATTCAACAATAAACATATAAATTTTTATTAATAATAGTTTTCCTCCTGAATAGAGTCATGGGTAAGGAAATAAATAATTCCATTGAGTATAGAATGTTGAATTTACACTAGGTTAAATATAATGTCTACTTGAATCAAACTTTTGGAAGATGTATAATCATGGGTGGATGTTAGATTAATTAAATTAAATAATTAATTTATAAATATATATAGATATTATGGCCTAGAAATAACCTGTTTAATCCTATCAATAGAAATTCTATAGGGTTAGACACATCACATTAGAAATTAAAAGATCCACCATGGTGAGAGACTTCATCAGATAAATATGAAAATTAATAGATCGATGATTATATACAATAGAAATCATCATCAAGATTTATATGAATCCTTTACTCTTGAATGATTGATCTAATGATGATTTATATATTTTCATTTTATGGTATTATTTCCCTGTTATTTTGATTTTATTCCTAGATTAATTATCTCTTCTTTATTTCAGTTTATTTAACATTTTTGTAATGGTCCTATTGATTTATTATTATCCTTTGGACCTGGAAAAATTCATTTGTGATAACATTTTTCATATTATTTTGGTTTCCATATTCTTGATAAGAGTCTACATTCTCAATGACCATTTATTATTCTGATTTGTTAATTATGGATTTATAATCTCTTTCTTCCAATGTTCATTATTGGAATGTGGTGGAATTATGATTAGAATACTGATCTGGTTTGAGATATGATAAAAAATAATATTTTTGTTGGGTTTTGTGATCAATGATGAGAGATCTTATTTTTGGAAGCAATGGAGAATGTTGAATGATTTTGAATTACAAATAAAGGATTTAACCCTCAAATGATGACAAAAGGAATAATGGGATTCATGTGGGTTAGTAAGACTATTTATTTACCTCTATAAAATTTCAGATTTTGATGAATGGAGGAGTTTACATCTATATCAAGTCCTTTGACAAAGATTCATATGCGATTGAAGATTGAATTAATTAAATAATTAAGATCTGTGGAAATGGACAGTATGGTTCAAGATTCTTGAATACATGCCTCGTACTCTAAAGGAACATGTCTCATGTTGGGATCTTTTTTTAGAGGATAGGATTTCTTTCTGTGTTATATATAACATATTCATTTTGTATGAGAAAAATTCCCTAAAAATCGAATTGAGAGGTTGAGAAATGTGTATGGAGTACACATCTGGGACACCAAGTGGTACCACACATCATGTCCCTTAGACCAGACACAATTTACATGGTCTTTTACATTCAGTGTTGATCATTAAGATTTTTATAGGGTTTATCTAGGGATTAAAACCCCTGTAACCTAAGGGTTACAATATGTCCTTCTCATTGAAGGATCCACCTCTAACATTCTTCGAGACAGAAAACTGGACCCATTAGTAGTCCTCCCTAAGCAAAATTCCATATAATACTCCTTGGTGGATATTGTTTTGATATCTAAATATGGTTCAAGGTAGAATAAATTGTTCACTTATTCCAACATTGGTTTTGGAGATCGTGACTCTAGTGTGATATTTAGAGAAATATATGGGTAGGTACCCTCCAAAGGCTCATAGGTGGAAGAATGTAGTTTCCCCACTTCCTTGGTATAGATACAGATGACACCCCTCGCACCCACTCAAGGTATGTGTTTTCTATCTATTTATCCAATACCTACTCTTAAATAAGTTTATATTAAATGTGTTCCCAACATATGTGACCGTTACCCCCTAAAATGCGTCATTCCATCAGCGAGGCTTGGGTCCCCCGTAGTATATCTGGCAAGCATACATTGGGCTATTTGCATCCAGAAAATAGTGAATCTTGGAGCTATAGACAACCTCATTATTCTTAACTAGTTATAAATATTGAGAGATACATCTCTTTATTCAATTAAGTTTATTTTATGAGTGTATATATTTGTTTTGTTTCTTCTCCCCTCATTGTCTCATTGGTTGAGATGAAGACTTTTTTCTTCTTCATCCATTTCATTTTCCGGGCTCCCAACCTGGTATTTATATACTCACCCATGCATGGGATTTTCCCAAAAATGTCATGTCTTATATAGATAAAATATAGTTAAATGGAAACCATATTAGGTCTACTATAAGTGAATCTTAGTAATACTCAGTGATGGTGATCACGATAGGTGGGTAGTATCTGAGTTCAGGAGTAGGGTTTTACCTCCTCATTAGTTTTTTTGGTCACGAATTCCTTTATTTCTGGTTAGGAATACATGTTTCCACTTCAAAATAATACTATATTTTTAAAAATGAAATCTAGTTTATCATAGAGGTTATTACATTATTTTTCTCTCTTATATCAGTACATCTATTTTTATTCTACATGGATGTGATATAATTGGAGGTGCGAATGTGTATAGGTTCATTCCGCAAAGGAATCTCATTTGTGTGATATTTTTACTAAGAATGGATCTCCAACCCTTGGCCTATTCATGAGGATATTTTTGTGTTGCATTTGTCTTATTACTAGTATAGGTGGTTCCATTGTGGGTTTTGTCATTATAAATTATGTTGTAGGTTTATTAAAATTCATTAAAATAAAGATTAGGGTTTATATTGATACACAAAGGGGTGTTATAGCCTATGGATATAGAAATTTATATCCTCATGTATGAAAATATGTAATATATGATCTTTATTTTTTAACTGTGGGGTTTTTTAATTTTATAAAGTCATTATCAACTTGGGTGTGCACTCTGGAATTCACTGACAATAGAAAATTATTATATATAAATTATCAATGTGGGATCTAAACATTTTTTTAATGGAGATAGATAATGTTAATTCAGTTATGTGATTTATAAATATAATATAAATATGAAAAAAACTATTGAGGGTGATTTAATGAGAGTGACTATTTTTGGAAATGTTGTTCTATAAGAAACTAATTACTGGAAGATGATGAAATATGAGAATGCCCATATTTTATATCCATTAATTATTTATTATGTTTATACATTTTTATGTGTTATAGAATAAAAGGGGAAAATAATTTGAGTTTCATTTATATTTTAATCTGACAAACAAATCATGACATTATTGGTTCTATTAAACAATGATTTATTTCATATTGATATATTTTTTTTAAGTGTTATAGTTGGAGACAAGGTGTTAAATTTTCCCATTTCAACCTTGTGTTTTGATTGTAGTTTATATTTTTATGGTTTTATGAGTTCTATTATGTTGTAATTTATTATGGGGGTTAAAATTAGTGTCATAGATGGTCGTTATAGGTTAGTGGTTTTTACATATGATTATTCTATTATTCTCCTTATAATTATTGTATATTTTGATTTTTCAAATATGTTATTGGTGTAACTAAAGGAAATAAAGACCTATGTTATGAAAATCATAGTCCTCATTCATTAGAGTGTGACAATGTATATTATGTTGTAATTATCATTAATATTATCATACTTGATTGGTTAGTGACTGTGATATTTTCTAAGAGATAAAAAATATTTTACCACAATTTTTATTGGTCTAGATGAATAACCAACATTAGGGAATATTAAATTTCATTATTCCGTAATTTTTAATGATGTCTTTTTTAAAACATAAATCAAGTTGTTTTTTTATTCTAATCAGCTCGTCCTTTCTACAGTTGACTACTATAAACCCTATTAGTTTTTTGGATTCCCTATAATGATAATTAATATATCCTTGATTATTTTCCTTCCAAGAGACCAAGTCTATGTATTGTAAAGTAATTTATTCTCAAATTTTATTCTTTTTTCTTTTATTATATTACTTCTTGAGTTTATATTAATGTTATGTGTTTATTAATGATGTAAAGTTGTTGAACTATTAGATTTCAAGGGAATACTTATGGGTCAAATAATTTGAACATTGTCCTCAGTGATATGATTATTGAAGGATAAATTAATGAAGGGGATTAAAGATTCTATCACTTCGATGTGTCATGTGAAATTTCACAACATTATCGTTTTGGTGGTAGGTAATTTACATGATTCACTTTTTAATTAAATGATAAATAAAATAAATCAACAGGATGTGTGTATAAGTGAGGATTTTATTTTATTTGAAAATTGAATTAATGGATTGTAGGTTATAATAGAGGATAAATGGATGAAAAATAATGTCATTGAATGTTTTAAAAAAGGAAGATAAGGATGAGGAATAAGTTAAATTGATAATTGATATGGAATCCTTAGAAAGACATGAAATTTGATTTTGTTTTGGATTTAATTCTGATGTGAATCCAATAATTTTTTTTCATTCAAAACATATAATAATGAGGGGATAATTTAGATTCAAGGTAGTTCTAGTACTTTTGGATTATTTTAATTTTATAGTCATTAATTGAGACGGTTTTATAAAGGACATGTAAATGTAAGATAATAGTTTTGGGGCGCAGTTAAAGGCTAGATGAGGTAGTAATTGTTTATTTTTGGTGATTAATTTTGTTATATTATTTTATTTATGTATTTTTTTATTATAGATATTCAATTTAATTTATTACATATGAAGATAATTACACACTACATGATTGTGCAATCTATTCTTAGAAGGCATGTGATGTTATGATTATGGTGTGATGTGGTATTTCCTAAGGATGAGGTGATATGAGTTTTTTAATTCTCACTATGGTTATAATTATTATTTTGGTAAAGGTATATTTATATCATAAATTTTTTTTAGTGTTATGATTATTACAAAAGAAGAATGTAGTTATTTGTGTTGGTGCTACTATCATTAAAGGTGTTAATAACATTATGTAGGGATTACATTGATGTAGTGTAGCTGATATAAGACCTATGATAGATGTTCCCTGTGATATTATACTTTTTTTGAAAACATAATTAATTATTATACATGTATTCCACGAAGTAATCACTATACCTTTTCACATGACATAGGAGTGGTTAGAGATAGATCCTATTGATTATACTCATTTATTCACACTATTATTCTATTTTGTTTTTATATTTAAAATATTTTATAGAGGGTGGTTTCATAAAACATGAGATCTATAGAAAATTTATTTATGATGGATTAAGAGTAGTATCGCTTTGGTTCCATTCATTGCAGATGATAGAGAAAATTTTGGTTTGGTCTTTTTGATGAATTTCTCATGAATATGTCCACTTATTTATATGGGAATTGATTGTTTTACTTGTAGTTAGGATCATAATTTTAGTTAATTGTGGATTTTTAAAATGATAGTTCCACACATAATTTTTGTTTTATACCCCCGTTGTTAGTCACCACATAATGGCCTATTGAATATAGGATTAAAAGGCTACCATCGATCTCATTTTTAACTATCATGGAGTCCTGGAGGTGTTGATTCTAGGATTAAAAACTTACATCATTGAATTTTTATATGGAAGGGTGTTAATGGTTTTATGTATTATATAATCCTACATTCTCTATTTTTCGTAGGTAGAGGTGTCTCAACTTGAATAAATGTATGTGGAGGTATATAAAGGTCCGATTGTTAATAGAGACAAACAAGAATGTTTGGAATATGATAAAAAATACCAGCTGTCACCTCATGTAAATATTAATGTTCCTTAAAGTATATATGGTGTTGTTTTACATATGTTTTTGGACTCAAATTTAAAAATATATATGTGTTTTAGAAATATGAGTCATGATTTTTTAAATTAGTTCATATGGTGATATTACTCAGGATTCAACTGATGAGTGGGAAATGATGGAATAGTTTACTACCATGAATTTGGATTTGGATGAGGTTTTTGGTGGTTTTACATATCAAATAATAGCGAATACTCTACTGTTTTAGTATAAAGAGAAGACTCCAATAAGAGACTTTGAGGTAGAAGTGTGTAGTTACTAGATGGTTATTGAAAATAATCTTTATGGTTATTTCAATGAGAACATCAGGTCATATTTTGTGAGAAATTTATTTTTCCTTAGAATTTGTGGGTATTCTTTTATATTAGTTTCAGAATTCACATATAGAAATACATCTAAGTTTTAAACATATGTAACATTATTTAAGGAAATATTCTTACTGACTTTAACAAAACAAATTGGTGGAAGGTTTTGTATCCATATGTATAACGTTTTAGTAAGTAAAGGTAGGTCATTGAGTTATGAATGGGTTTTCTTAGCCTCTATATGATCTTTAGTGTACGTATTTACATGTTTCCATATATTTTGAAACTAGAAAAAAAATTACATGAAATTGGATGATACTCATTGGGTATTTGTTGATATATTAATGAAACCAACACATTTATTACGGACTAAGGAATTTATCTTGGAGGATGTTTTAGTGAGGATTTATGTGGAGTTAGTGGAGAGAATTCATGGATTCATGAGATTAATTATCTCATACATTGATCCTTAAGTTTATATCATATATGTTCAGGTGATTGGAACTAAACTTTGGTACAAAGTAATTATATAGTGTTGTATTACATCCACAAATAGCTAACCAAACTAGTATGATGACCCAAATATTATAAGATAATTTTCTACAAATTATAATGAAAAAAGAAAATATTAATCCATAAGTGTTCTCATATAACACTCCCTCCATTAACGAAAAAAAGTAACAAACACAACATTAAATATTTTACCTTTCTTTGAAATCACATATTTCAAATCAACCTTTAAATGTTTTTTGAAAAAAAGACCTTGAAAAACACTTTTAAAGCTATTTATATTAAATATGAGAGAGATGAACATGAATAATAAAATGAAGATATTGAAAGTTACAATAATTATATAAAATAAAAAAACCCCACAACCAAAGAAAATAAAAGTTATAATAATGTTTAATTGAACTAAGAGATTAAAGGGAGTTATTCCACTATCTAATGACAACTAGTATAATATGTAACACAATAGGATCTAAAATTAATGATACTGTACTTGGAATCCCTAGAAACACTCTTTAGAATCCACAATTTGGAAACTAGAACAATCACTATGAGGAACCCCATTGAGGGTTACCGAGAATAGCATATGCCCCTAGGTAGGCACAACTCTAAAGGGAACTATACATAGAGTGCACCTTAGGAGAGAGTAACATTATCCTAGAACTTCTACGTATAGAACTAGGTCTCTTGATAAAATTCAATTGAGGTTAGAAACTAAAAATAAAAAAACATCAAATAAAATAAATAAACCGAAAGCAAAATATCATCTGACATACTATACCCTTTCAACACAAATCCCCATTTTAATATCAATAAAATAAAAATAAATATGAATCATTCCCCTAATTTTATAATCCATATTTTACATACATATGAAATATATAAAGGATTATAATATGTAATCTCTCTCTCTCCATGAAATGTTAAATAAATGTTCAAAATGTTCCTTATCAAAACCCAATTTGGTATGCCAGACCATTTTACCAGCTTTAAATTCATTTAAAAACATCTTTTACACCAAATAATTTAAAAACAATATTCATATTAATTTAATTCACATTCCACATAAAACACACACTTCAACCAATTTTGGAATCAAATGGGGTAAAACAAATTTCTTAAAGAAACCTTCCATTTAAAAAACATGCCAATAATATATTTTAAGTAAGTTTGAATCTAATAGAACTTTCAAATTCAAAAAAAAAACCCATGAAATTCACATTAAATGAATTTATATGAAGTGAACACCCAATTTAAGACACTTTTTAAACCAAAAATATATAGTACACATGTATATAATTTGATAAAAAATTATAAATTTCCATGAAAATAATGTTATGGGATATAAAGAGAGAATAATAAAATAATTCCCACAAGATTGGTGGAATCAATAGGTGAAAAGATGGAACATATTTCTTTAGATGGGTAATCCTCAAAGAAATAATTTATGGCACTCCAAAAGTCGCAAAAACAAAAATATACATGATTCGACAACCATGAACCCCAAACCCTAGCATATAATCCAATAAGGTTCATTGGAAGGTAGGTAGCCAAGGTTAATAGGAAGAGGGAGAGATAAGAGATGTAAAATATATTGAAGGATGGTATTACCTTTGGAAAACACATTATACATATGATAAAGGATCCGAAATTTGATATAGAATGACGTAAGGAACCTCATGTCCTTCAAAAAGGCTAGGTTAAAACAAATAAAGAATACAGATGAAAAATCATGTTAAAGATATAGGGTAAAAAAATATCTTTTTTTATTCTAGGATATGAAAACGGTTTTCCCATAAGATTTTATAAAATGTTCTGCAACCATGTAGAAAAAAATGTCACTTTATAGAATTCTTCACATTCTTTTCACATGGTTTACCAAACCATGTACAAGAAATGCTCTTTGAAACTCCCATGTAGTGACAGCTCACATGATTTCTTCCAGTCTTTCCTGAGTTACCCCAAAACCATGTGCTACACATTTATTCTAACCATTCAAACTCAATATTAAATAGATAAACAAATCAGATATGGTTAACCATAGGGTTTTCACTAAAACATGATCATTAACTATGTACTGAAGAAAATACCTGTGTAAATGTGAGATACATGCTGTATATGTATCAACCAAAATGTTACAATTCACCATTCATATACCTTGTGTAGATAACGAAATAGAAAAGATATATTAAAATATATAAACCCCAAAACTTCTAAAATTTAATATTACTCAATATAATATAGAAACAATTGTACACTAACATGATAAGTGTTACATTACATGTTTCACTTATCAATAGATGGGACAAAATATCAAATCCTCCTTCATCTCCTTAATTTGATATTTTTTGAGTAAGAGAAAGTCACACTCATCTAGTCCTCCCAAAATTAAATTAAATTTCATATCTTCCCATTAATGAACCTTTTTATTGATCGTAAGACCAAATTAAATGTAGATAAGGATAAAATAACTTTTAGTAAATGAAATGATACGTAAATTAATCCTCTACAAGTCCATATGAGAAATTATTTTTGTAGAAAAAATTCTGAATAAGATCTATCAAAGTGTTCCATAAAATATACAATCTGTGATACCATCTCCGAAATTATATTCAAGGTGTTGTTAAAAATATTTTATACACTTCTATTATATAAAAGAAAAAAAGATTTAAAAATTAAATCAAGAGAAGATTTATCCCCTTTAAAATTAATTTCTGATTCCGATCAAATAATAAACCTCTCCCCTTTAGTTTTATAGTTTATTATTAAATTTATGATATGAGGATATAACACACATACCACGTTAATGAAAATATTCAAATTGTAGAGTCTCAACATCAAGAATATAATCATTATATGGAACATTTATGTCTAGAATCTCAACATCTGAAATGATAATTTATGGGATATTCAACCTTATTGGTTATCTATAATTTCATCCTTTTTACCTCAATTTAATAAATTTACACAATCACCAATTTCATCACTTTCCACAAATTTAGATTTTCATTTTATGTAGATATCCAAACCCTTTTTAATCTCAACCCCATCAAGGGATAAACACCATCCAACTTATTCATCATAGATGGAACCAATTGGAAATTTTTATTGATAATAATTGAAGTATGGTACTCAATAGTGGATATCACATCATTCTGTGAAATCTTTATATATTTTCAGTTCACTTTAAGTAATACAATTTAATTTAATCCCAAAAATTTCCTTTATAATATATATGGGAATAATGTGGGTATAATATTCATATTAGATATAGAATGAATATTAAGGGATATTTATCATCCTAGAAAATCCATTATTTTTATATATAGTTTTATAAGAACTAATCCTACTTAATTATATTTTTATTTTCCAAACATGAATGTCTATGGGTAATATGGACTTTTTATTATCTCTACCTATCACCTTGTGTGGAACATTTTTTCAAAATCATCTTGCAATGAACATGAGTTATTCTGTGTATCCTAATATTCAATTATACTTAAAAATGATATGTATCGTAAATCATTAATAATTTAGGTTTATTATCAACTTTATACATGTGTAGAAATATCCTTTACACAACAATCATTATAGTACATGAATCTTGTGTTTCTTTCATCCTTTTATTCACCATATCATCTTACCTAGATAGGATTATCAGGTAATTTTCTAGTGTGTGATAATATTAAAACCTAGGTAATGATATAATAAATCATTTTAATACTTATTAATATTAATTATATTTTTATATTCATCATAAAAATATTAAGTAATTTTTAAATCAAAAATGAAATAGTTTTAATTAAGCTATATAATGTTAATTTTTTATTTAATAAGTTAACTTCAAATTTATTGAATTTTAATTTGATAAAAAAATGAACATAATTTTTTAAATTTGTATATCAAAATTAACTTAGGGTGAAATTTGGGGGTTTTTATAAAATATTCATTTTTCAGAGAATATGGGAAAATGTTGATTTTTATAAAAATGTATTTTCTATTCAATAAATTAAGTAATTTGAAATTCCCAATAAATATGGAATATGATTTAAAGAAAAACAAATTTTATTTATTTATATTGTATCTACTTAATTATTTTACAAAAAAATATATATTGGATTTTATTGTGAGTTGGGTTTGGGGTTTATAAATGGGTGTTTTATGAAAACAGTTTTAATGTGCATGTTGTTTCTCTAATTTAATTAATTAAAAACCCTATATAATGAATAATTTAAATTAAATTTATAGACTATATATATAAATAAATATTAATTTAATTTCATAAAGGGAATATTATTTTTCATATTGTTAATATAAAATCAAATATTTCTTGATAAATAAATTTCTTGAAAACCTTCTTTTCCATCACGTCAACGATTTATTTAAACATAAAATTTCCACTTATGAATATTGAATTTGATAAAATGTATTAAATATTTTTATTTATAGAAATATTTATTCTATAATAAGAAGACTTTAATTTTTTACCATATTTAGTAGTGAAAAGTAAAAATTAATTACAATGGTTGAGGTAAAAATAGATTTATTGGGGGTACAACTAACAATATAAGGGTAAAATTACCTCAAAACTTGTAAAAATATATATTTTATGAACCTATTAAGATATTATCATATCTACGGATTGATAATGGTCTATTTGGGATCCATTTTTCATGGGATAAACATTGGTAAAATATTTTTTTAAAAAAATACATGTTTTCCACTCACATCACTTATAGAAGCTCACATAATCTTGTCTCTTATTCACACCTTTAAATCCATTTGTTTCACAAAATACCTAAAAAAATATATTCCGTAACAACATCCCCATGGCATAGATCTATTATATTGATAAAAAATCCATCCAAATGAGGATTTTGGTGGTCACATATAGTGGTTTTATAAAGACGAGTCATCATGATTTACTGAGCGTCTTTATATAATTTCTTCTTCCACCATCATAAAATATCATTCAATTATTATTATATTATAAATAAATTATATCAAATATTATCAAATATTATTTTTTTTATGAATAACCTAAATACATCTCTTATTCCATCAAATTTGATAAAAATCATTATTAGTGTGTACGACGGAAAACCACCTCCAGAACCGATATAATTCATTTCACATCATTTCCTATAATGGATTGTTTTAATGATATATTTAAATTATATATATATATATACATACATATATATGATATTTTTAATATATTTATAATTTTTTATTCATTATATCATGGGTCCATTTTACTTTCAATTCTATGGGGAAATGGATAACATCACTCTTGTGGACGACAGACTACCACCATATGAAGTGATGCAATTCGTTTTTCACTAAATCATTATATGGATGGAAATCAGGATAAATTTAATGAATATATTATATATAAATTAAATAATAATGATATTAATATTATATTTATGATTCTGAAAATATTATATTTTATTTTATTTCGTACATTGAGAAATGATAATGTTACTCTTGCATGTGTTGAAAACCATTTCAAGTCATGTTCTGGTTGGTGTTAAGGGATGTTCAGTTCTCACATTTCCTAGAAGTGTTTGGAAATAAAAATTTATTTTCAGTCTATCATGTGTTGAAAACTGCCTCCACAAAGTGATGTGAATCTCTTTTTTCATCACCATATATCTATAATCATATATATATATATAAGTATATTAAAATTAATAATATGATATATATATATATATATATAATATGGTCATTTTAATGTTAAAATATTACTTACCTTCTTTCCATAATGGTTGTTGAAAAATGAAAATGCTACTCATACGTACGTACGACCTATCATTTCCATGATTGGAATGTAATACATTTTTGATAAAAATAATTCATGATTGGATTTAAAAGTATAATTGATATATAAATATGATAAATATTTCCTAATTATAATAATTTATATGCTGAAATAATGACCTCTTATACAAATATTAATCCTACATAATTCATTTATATAAATGATCAAAATATCATTGAAACTTTCATACTAAAATTAATTGATTATGTATTTGAATATGAAATGTAAATAAGTGCAATGAAAGGAATAATAAACATGATATGAGTTTTTTTGAAATGAAATCATTAATTTATACATTTTATTTCAAAATGTAAAGCATGAAAATGATGAATCAAACTCAAGGTAAGGGACATCGACTTAATTTCTTTTCATTGAGGAATATTTTGATGTTTTGCACCTATATTCTGTTTTAATTTGTATATGTAGACCATTTGAAATTTATTATCATTAATATCCGAATTTCAATTTTATTTAATGTTTATTTAATTTTATTATTTCTTTTGGATTATGATTCAAATATTTCCAAAGTGACATCATATTTTTTGTAAAAAAAAATCTTTTGATGTTTTAATTCTAACTCTCATTTTCTTACATGTCTATGTTTTTAAAATTATATTTATGGACATGGGATTTTTGTACTCTAATTTTTTAATATAATTTTATTGATAAAAATTAATCTTTTTATGAAATTTTTGGCTTTATAAAAAACAGTAAAAGTAATTCTCTTTTTAACATATATGACGACAAGGACTTTTCCCACCACCATAACAATTATTTATTTCTTGGATTCCCATAAATTCATTCATGTTTCATTCTATATAAAACCCAAATTCTATTTTTGTAGGTATTTTAGTATTGAAATTGTTTTTTTAAAATAAATGGGCATTATTTTAATGAAAATATGTTTTAAAAATAAAATGGTATTTCAATATCAAAAGTCATTTTTCATAGGGGCTGAAAAATTATTTTTAAAGGGTTTTAAGATAAAAAATGAAATCATAAAATGTTTTCTTCATGATTTTGAACATTAGAAATATATTAACAACATGTGATCATGATGAGGTTTGTATTATGGGTTAATAACCATTATAGATCATGGGTGAGCCCGAAATAGCTTATAATAAAGGATGATCCCAATTATTGATTACAAAAACTGTGGGAGACTGATATAGCATATACAAAGTGTGATCCCCATTATAGCTCTTTAATGCATTTTGTAATGATTATATTTTAACACTACTATATATTTATTCCATATAAATGGTTTTTGAAGGGTTTTATGAATATTATTATCTATGATTATTAAAATTGTTTTTATTCACTTGATATGGGTATTAAAGGTTTTATTTGAAAAAAATTTATGTGTTCTTCAAATGTAAAAATTTTTCACTACATATACTCCATGAGCTATGTATATAAAGGTAAAAATTACAAGTTTTTTAATACTTTCACCAGACTAATATTTTTTTTAATTTTCATGTCCATACATGGTTTATTTTCTGAGACAACATTTTTAAATTGTTTTTAATAGGGTTTAAGGGTAATTAAGGGAATAGAAGAAGTCAATATGAACACAATGATGATTTTCCATAAAAATAAATCATATTTTATTTTAAATGTTTTCTAATATTGGAAAAATGGATACCAATCAGAAGTTTCCACTTTGTAATATATGGTTTCTATGTATGATTTGAGTCCTTATTTTATAAAAATCTAAACCTAAAAAAATCATCAAAGTGAAATAAAGTGAATTATTTGATAAAAAGAAAGACTATAAAATGTTTAAGTCCAAATAATTATAGTTGGTATAAATGGTGTGTTTAGAAAAAAATTAGATTTTAAGAAATGATAATAGCATGACCTAAAAATATTTTTTCCTTATGGTTATATTGAAATGATATAGAATTTTAATAGTTCCATATTTATTTATCAGAACTTTTTCTATTCATGATGGTTTTATACAGAGGAAATAGGGGATCTATAGTGGGATGGCACCGAAAAGAAAATTTCCTAACAAATTATCATCTCTAGAAGGTTGGACTTGGATTAAAATAGTTTGTTGAAGTTATGTATTAGTATACATAAGATATAAATGGAAGTGGTATCTATGATAGAGATGATATCAATCTACCATGAAGGAACATGTAGATAGCTTATATTTTCATGAGATAAAATCTCCCATAATCTAGTAGATCATTGGAATATGTGGTAGCCAATGGATGGATCAATTCTATAGAGAAGAAATTTGAATTCAAGGAATGTATAAAATATTAAAGGAAACCCATTCCATATATAATTTTAAAGGTGAAGTTGGTCTATGGATGAATTTTTTTAAGAATATTAGAGAGAAAGATAATATTGATTCTATAAAATGGAAAACTTCTAAGGATATTATCCTCGGGAAAAATTACCCTATGTTTGTATGACCCTTAATGAAAAAAATTCCAAAAATTGAGGCCAAAAGAAGAAGATTATGTAGATATATATGAATAAAACATCAACGAATTGTCCATGTATGTATCATATTTTATTTAGGACAATTATTGTAAAATTAATAGATTTTACTTAGGGTTCAAACCATGTTTATAGATAAATTTTTACATAAAAGAAATTTAAATTTTATGAGAATGTTTTTCATTTTCATGAGAAATTTGAGATGGATTTTGCAGACACATATACACTTCAAGATGAAAAAAATTAATAAATGGTCAAGGTGGAATCAAGAAGAGAAGTAATAAACTAACCATTGTAGAGGTAAGCCTAAAACATGATCCCATTGTGGAAAAAAACATTTTGAAGAATATTTTTTATTATTTTTAATGTGGTACTAGTGTTGTATGTTCATCCATATGGATCATAACTATAAATAAAAGAGTACACAATATTTAAACAATGAGATACAAGTTATCAAATCAATGGTGAGTTGTTTTAGCTACAATTATTTAGGGAATTATAGTAACATTTATTTGAAACTACTTAATCAGTGTTAAATTTTCTGAATCTAGGATAGAAAGTTGTGGGAATATCATTTCTAACTATAATGATTGATGTTATCCCATCCAGTTAAGTGGTGATAGGTATGTTACTAGTTCATTCAAATTATTCAAATACATTTTTGTCTCTGTATATTCAACTTCAATACATAATGAGAAATTTTAAATAATACTAGTAATATCACATCATGAATTTACGATAGATATATTGGGGAAAGAATCATTTAGAGATATTAAAAAAATCAATGTTTATTGGAACCATCTTATTACTGTTAGTGGGATAGTATTTCATGAAAACTGTGATGAAATCTCCATAGTAGAGTTCGATATAATTATTCTTATGTATTAGGGTTTATTTTTTCATGTAAATATATATGTGAAATCCAATAAAGTTATGTTCAATTATTTCATTCCTCTGATAACATTCCAATAATATCTGAAATTCATTAAATTTTTGAGTGAATGTTATCTGGATCATATTGTTGAAAAGAAAAAAACATCCCAATTTAGTGATAAAATGACCCAATAATAATATTTTCCACATCTTGACATCTTATTTACTATACTTTGCATACAGATTCATCTTTCGAAAATTCCTTAGTATAGTATTCAATGGCTCCTCAGGCTCTTCTGTGATTTTGGAGTATATCAAAATATCAATAATAAACAATGATAACAATTTTTTGAGGTAATATCTAAGGAACCTATTCATTGATTCCATAAAAATTTTCAGAGGATTTATAAGTCTTATGATTATCACTATGTACTCATAGAGGCCATAACTTGTACAAATGGACATTTTCTAAATATCTACCTTTAATATTAATCTTTAATATCCCTACTGATGGTCCATCTTAGAGAAATAATGTATCCACATAGTTAAAAAGAAAATATATCTATTTTTGGTAGGGGATACGTTTTATCTATTTTTATTTTTTTAAGATCATGATTATAAATGAAAAGTAAAATTGAACCATCCTTTGGGTTGATAAAGAGGATCGGAACTTCCCAAAGTGAAGCACTGAAACATATAAAACAATTATCCATATTCAACTGCTTATTATGTTTCTATAGATGAATTGTGTCCATTATATTATGATTTAATGATATAGGTAGATATACAGGAAAATTTTCAATTGATAACTCAATATCTCATTCAGGAGAAAGAATATACAACAATTTAGGGAATACATCAGTACAATCTATCTTAATGGGCATGTCATTCAGCATGAGTTTCTATTTTGTATAACTAATTTTGGATAGATATGATTGATAATATTGAAATAATATCAAAACATGGGAAGAATATTAAAAAGGGGATTCATCCTTGACCTTACACTTATTCAGAATCGAAGGATGACTTAGGATGTGAAGAGTGATCTCCCTATCCCAATAGTTGATGTTGGATTTATATGAGGAAATCCTATATTAGACCAATATAAAATAAAAATCCACTAAAAGAAGTGGGATAATTATTTTTCCTAAGTCTAAGTACAAATAAATTGACTAAGTATGATTTATATACTTGGGAAACAATAAATTTTCCATTTTCTGTTCACATTAATATCTCAACCCAATGTTTTGAGCTGGTGTTTGTAATGTTTTTCTAAAATTTCATGATATGAAAGATGACATAGAATGAGAATTAAAAGTATAATAAATATTATAGAATTAATAAAAAAGTGTACCTATCAGAAAATCATTTTGATGAACAACCTCATCATTGATTATATCAAAATCCTTTCTTTTCTATTTAAGCCATTAAGGTTGATTTAATTGATTGTATCTGAAAACCCTTTGACAAGGGAATTGTCTTTCTTAATTTTGATGTTCCATGAAATTCACACATTGTACCACAAGAATATTGGTAATGTGAACCTTATTTATTCTTCTACATTTTTTTTTCTTCATTTACCTTCAAAAATGATTAGCATGATACCCCTTTATTCCACATATGAAATATCATAGAGTTCTCTTTGGGCAGTTTTCGAGATGTTGCTTCCCACAATTTTGAAAATTGGGATGTTGGGTTTTATTTTTTATATGGGACTTATATATTGATTTTCCTAAATTAAAATATATATTCCTTATCCTATATTTAGTCCCATGGGACAATTTATGGATCCAAATATCTATATCAACCTTTTGGGAACAACACATAATATATTTATAGCTGTTAAATTCAAAAATCTCCAAGGATTTTTTAGAATAAACATTAATCCACTAAAGAAGAAATCCACATTTCATTAAATTTTTATGGAGAATATTGAGTTGTATCATTCAATACATGTGAATATTTCCTCATAAGACCTGATAAAATTGGCTTACCTTTTCATATGCTTAAGGAACTCCATTTCTATGTTATGATTGAGGGTTTGGGGAAAATATTTATTGAAAAATATTTTCTTGAATTTTTCATATTATATGAAATAAATGTCTTATTTGGACTTCACATTCATAATAAATGTCCACTATTGTATGAATTCCACTTCAAGGTGATATAAAACCATCCTAAAATACCCTTTTTATGATCGTTTGAGGATATAAAATATATTTTCAAAGGAATTAATCCATTTTTACATGAAGATGGGATCAGAAGATCCACTAAATGTATGAGGATATTGTAACATAATGAAATCAATTTAAGCATACTCTTCTTAGGATAATGATGGTGTTCAACCTGATTCAAGTTATTTTTCATAACATGATTCTTTTGAGCTAATAAATCTATGAAGTTCCCAACTTATGCACACATAATGTTACACATATCATTACGACAATCATAAAATTTTATATCAAATTTTTTATTGAAACATTTCCTCATATTTCCCTCCATTAACTAGAAAAAAGGAAAAATGGGATGAAAATACTATAGATAATGAACATATAAATAAAAAACAAAAAACATAGTAGAAATAAAATATAAAGGAAATGTATATCCAGACATATGAGTCTTTAGGATTTAATATAATTTATCAATTGTAATTTCCTTATTAATTTTTCTAACATAAAAATTTGATCAAATTATTCATAATGGTTCATAATGTGTTTTTAAATTTCCAAACCATATCCCCTGAGAGTGTAAAAATTTGTATGTTATAAGGCCTCTTTATAGGGTGTCGGGTGATGATCGATTGAAATCACTATGCACCCTTTTCAGGGTTCTTACCCCTAAATAAAACTATTCCAAAGATACATCCACATGTAGTTTCTTGACAGGGTTGTAATTACCTGAAAACCAATCAATTTAATCTTCAACACAATAAAGGATATTCTCTTATACATAGAGACATCTCGAGGGTTCTCACTAAATTATTCTAGTCCAGATCCAAAAAATATGTAGAAAGTTATTTAATACCAAATATAGAGTCCCAAACCTTTGATAAATGTTATTACAAACTTTTTAGAAGAAATATCCAATAAATAAAACACACGATCATTGGGACTAGTTCTTTTAGAATACCAAGTATATAATGCATAAAACTGAATCAAAAATAAATCATCTTTATTTTATTATCCACAATGAGTGCTTATATCACAATGAGCTCCTAAAATATCATAGGATAACCTGAGGAAATACATAAACAAAGTGGTAACATAAAAATACCATTGAGGAAATAAACTATTTATAAAGTATAAAATGTCATTCAAATAGAATAACATGATATCATAAAAGAAAATGCTCATGAATAATCACATAGGAGAATAAAATAAAAGATATGGTATAATAATATCATGGAAACATGTATAAGGGTAAAAATAATGACCATGGTTTAAGAATTAGTCAAGGTTAACCATTAAGACACCATCACATGGTGGAAATATTCAAATCATGGATTTAGTTTACTCCATAATCACATACATGACTTCTGATTAGAACAAACATTACCCAATGAATTGAAATGAAATATGTGCACACCAATCCTAACTCATGCATATATATGGTACCACAGCTAAGGAATCATTCTTAAGGTTTAATCATAATACATAACAATAAGGTGTTTCATAAATAGAATTAAGACAAGTATTTCCCCATTAATGTAATGGATAATAAAATATCTATTTTTTAAGAGACATATATAAATAAATTATAATAATATCATAACATCAAGGAGAGATAGAAAATCATTTAGAGTGAGAATTTTCATAACCCAAAGAAAAAGGGTAGTTTAGAGAGATCCCTTACCACATGTTTGGATCTATTCTAGACTTGAAATTTACATCCTTGATAATCAAATTAGATTAATGAGTTACTGAATTAAGAACATTTTCCATCCATATTTAACATATTATAATTTTATTATGTTCATTAATAATTATTTCAAGGATTTATATTGTTTTGTAGTTGGGGTGGTGCCTGAGTGGTAAACCTTGTAATCCTGCATAAAAAATCAGGGTTTAAATTCTAGAATTCCCCTTGGGGGATTTACCATGTAGGCCCGGATAATGGTACTCACATTGGGGTGGTGACGCAGGCATGCTGCGGGCATGCAGTGACATAGGCATTATGCATTCAACTTTTTCTTGGGCCTATGGGCTATTTCATGAATCTCCCTTTATCCAGATAAAAAAGTATTTTTTCATAAAAAAAATTGGCTTTGGTGCCCGCTTTTTTTTTAAAAATATTTTTAAAATTTTATTTTGTTGTTCTAGGAGCATTCATTTTATGGATCCCTAGTTGGATCATTTATGGATAATTAATTATTTTGTTGAAAATGGGACTAAAAGAAATTAATTAAAATGCAATGGTATTTATATACAGATAAAAAATCCTAATTTTCAAAAATAATCATACATGTTCGGACAAAGGTAGAATTCACATAGTGAAAATGTTATCATTAAGTTGTTAGTTCATTTAGGTAGTTTTATTGACCATCACATACTAGTTTCATTTTATTTAATGTTACACATAAATATTTATTAAGAAACATTAAATAATATATAATATACTTCTTATCATATAATTTATCCATAAAAGAATTTAATTATTAGCCTTGATGGTGGTAATTCAAAACAAAAACTCATCATTAATGGAGGCAGTGGTCCAACATTTTATGAAAAATAGTTTAGATTTTACAATCCAAGGTAAATAGAAGAGGATGGATGATTCATATTCCATTAGTACTATAACATAATATTACATATATGATTGTAGAGTTATTATTCCATATTTAATAGAATTTATTTTATAGGATGACTAGGATGAAAAATTATGATTCTGTTGAGGGAATTATCTTATCGTTTAGATTTATTTTCTTGAGAATCCACTTAAGGTACCATGAATTGGCTTTTATATGAGACCGATAACACTAAGACATTGGGGATAGTTTTTGGAATATATTTGGAAATAAATATATAATTAGTCAAAACATATAGTGTGTGATTATAAGGGGTAGTGAGGGGTTGTATTTATAAGGGGATGAGAGGGGTATTTTTGAATATTATAATAATTTTATTATTATTTTAGATAATGACTATTAACAGTTTTGATTCAAGTGAAAATATATAGTAAATGGTTCACGTGATTTAAAACTAATGGGTTATTCTATCTTTAATGAATCAAAAGTTCATGTATTTAGATTATATTTATAAATAAAGTATTTTATTAAATGTAAACATGAAAAAAATTCAACATTTTTTTTAAAAAAAACTAAAAAATCCCAGTTACCATTTTGTGAACTATAGAATCATAAAATGAAATCCATTTTTTGAAAATTATTTTATAAATATGATAAAATTATTTTTTTACGAAAATCCACAATTATTTAAAAAATAAAAAGATTAATATTATGATCATTTTTTAACCCATTGAAAAATTACATAAGGTATGATAAAATAATCTTATACTTATAATTGAAATTTATATTAATTTTTAAATCAATTTCATTGAGACAAAATATATTTTAATTATTTAATTTTTTTATGAAAAAGTAATCAAATCGTATACGTTTTACAAAAATACAGACACTTTTTTATTGTTTTTAAATAATTAATTTACTTTTATCATGATATAAATATGAAATATTTTTATTTTCTAAGATATATAAATCTTATTTTTATTGGTAATATGGGTTCCCTAATTTTTATAAATACCTCCCATTTCATTCATTAATTATTCACATAAACATTCTCCCAGGGTTATAAATATTTTCATTAAAAATTAATATTGAATTAATAATATCATAATTTATATCTGAACTATTGTTATTAAGTGTGGTAATTCTGGCTGATCGAGAAGATCCAAATTTTTATATACTCTTTATCATATTATAATTTTTTTCATCTTATAATATTTTCATTTATTATGGATATTTTTATTATCCAATTTAATTTTTGAATTAATAATTAAATGTAGTTGGTTCTATAATGTGTTGTGTGTGAATTATATAATATTATATTATATAATGTGACACAACCCTATAATCCAATTGGAAAATATATTGAAGAAATTATGGGTTAGTAAACATTTGGTGTTGGGAAGATATTACACTGTATGTATTTTTACTGATGTATGTATGGTTTTTAATATTTTTTTATTTTAGTAATAATTTTTACTTGTGGTATAATTCTATAAGATTGGAAAAAGATTACCTAAATGAAAGAGTAATTAAAAAATTTCCAAATTTAAGGCTACTGATTTTATTTTAGTGGGGTTATATTTAAAAAAGTGTTTCCTAATAATTTTATAGATTTTTGCGTCTCATTTATAATTTGATGTGATTCACGAATTCTAGATATTATTGTTTCAGATCATGAGTAAAAAAAACTGAATTATTCTATTTTTTATTCAAATTATATCATATTTACTAAAAGCGTATATATTTTTGTTTTAAATATCACATTTAAATGGTTTTTTATAAAATTTATGGTTTTATTTAGGTTTATTTATATGCACAAATGGTTACAAAACATATTTTCAGTGATTAAAGCTTAATTGTAGTCTTCTATTTATACATCTTGGTGTGTTAAATGAATTGATTTTGTGAATTATCTTATATATTGGTTTTTTAATTTAAATGTGAACTATACATAAGTGATTATTTTCCATTACAAAAAGAATTTGGGATGGGTTAATATAATTTAGAGTAATATATGATTTCATCAAACATTAATGTCCACTTTTTTCCAATTTAAAAGTATATTTCAAGATGATTTTTATAAGAAATGTTTTTAACTAGAAATAGTTTATTGCATTCAAAAACCACCAGAACAAAAAACATTGGGTCATTGTAATTTTTTTATTCCTTATCAAATTTTAAATTTGGTTTGATAAGTGGCGTTTTATAGGTTTTATATACCACATAAATTTTATGTTTTCATGTAGTGAATTTTTGAAAACGGTTATATATTAGTGTAAAATACTTATAAAATTATTTAAAGAGATGACTCTAAATATTTTTTTTAATGTTTTTAAAGAATTTGTTAAATATTATTGTTGTTTGACATATATTATAATGGTATTTATAAAAGTGTTTTAATATAGTTTTTTGATAAATAATACACCATTTTGATCTGTGTAAATTAATTCGATATAGTTACATGTTTTTTTATAGATTTTAAATATTATGATATCTAAATAATTTGTTGGATGTTTATAAATATATCTTATGGTTGATTTTTCGGTCAGTGTTTTTTGGTTTTTCATTAGCATAAAAAGGTTTACTTAGTTTTTCAAAAACTGGAATTTTATTATTTCATTACTAATTATTTAAAATAATTTTTTTAGTTCAAACAATCAAAATTATTGTTTTTTGTTTTTTGAATGTTATCATAATGGATATTTGAACAGTCTTGACCAACCTAAGATATAAGGCCTTATTGGGTGAATTAATATTTATAGAAACTATTATTATATTTTATGTATTTAAAAATCAATTTATCTAGAGTAATAACAGTATGATTTAATGGTTTTATTTTATGAAACTGGTTTTGGGAAATGATATCATTCAATATTTTGAAGGTGTTTGGATTTTGATATTGAATCAATTGTTTATGAAAAATCATTGAGCTTTAGTTGTGTTTGAATTGATTATGTGTACTAAAAATTTCATATTTTTTGGTTGGTTTCAGGATATTCTAAGGTTATATATTTGGTTGAGGTTTATAAGGATTCAAGACTTATATTTCAAATTTGTATTAATTTTAATATTCATAAATATGAATGTTTTTTATGATTTTTGTAGATATTTCTAGTATGTTTTCTATTTTTCATATTCACTTATTGTATGTACAATAATTTATGATATTTTCTAAAATGAATTATTAAATGAGGATAACTCATTAATAATTGATTCTAGAAAAGAAAAAACTATATCTAAGATGGTTTTTTACTATTATAAGTGTCTTGAGAATGTTTATGGATGAAATTCGGAATAATTGGAATTAACTAGCCATTTAAAATAGATGATTAATTTTATGGGTAAAAATTCATAGTCTTTGTATGGACCTCTAGCTCATGAAATTGAAAAAATTTCATTTCATTAGGAGACACATGATCTTGTGTACAACTATTCATAGGGACTGTTCATGACCAACCTTTTTCTAGAAATTATTTCATTGTTGAATAATTTTCATGGGGATTGTGAAAAATGAATATTATTTAGAAATATTATTTTTAATCTATCTTTTTCCTTATAAAATCATCTATAATTTTATTGTGGTTCTTATACATGTTTCATGTCTAATGAAAAATTGAAAATAATAATTATATTTCAAATGGCCATAAAAATTGAATTTGTTTACCTTTTAGATTCAAATATATCTAAAATAAATGTTTACAAAGAAATTGATGAAATTGTAATGGCCCGGACCCCCTTGGCCATTACTTGGCCAAAATACAGCTCTACCAGAACAGTGGCACCGGTCACGGTGCAACCATGATGGTGACACCGTGAAGGTTGCACCGTAAGGGTGACACCGTGACGGTGGCACCGTGAGGGTGACACCATGACTATGGCACCATGTCCTCACCTAGCCCTCTATTTTCTTTATTCAGTCCCACTCCCGCAACGTAAATTGTTGAAATAAATTAATTTTAATACCTTTTTTAAGGCCATTTAAAGCCCATAATTAATTCCTAAAAATCCCGAGAAACATCCCTGATGTGGGGGGCTATTAAATAACACCGTAATATCATCGTGTGAAACTGCACACCCACATAGGAAACCACGATCCGACTTTCCAAGCGTTCAAAATTCCATATCTCGTAACAGTAGGATCTCCTATTTATATCTTCTGCTAGAGTTTCTTTTTTTTCTTCTCAGATGAATTTCATTCTTCTTCCTGGGGTGCCTGGAGTCCCTCTCTTCCGGTGGCTTGTGGCGCGCCTCTTCTAGAGCTTTGTACACCTCTTGGAGTCCACAGAATTACTCCCCTGAAAGTCATGCATCCCCTATTCTTGGTGTATGGAGAAGAACATTGATATTTGATAATCCAAGTAGGGTTTCTACTTATTCTCTATTTACTGTGTATCATGAGGGGTGGGTATGATTTTTATTCTGTGGGGAATGGGTGAAACCAAACCATAATGAAGATAACAGATGGACTTTTAAAGAATGAAGGGGAGGGGTGTGATGGATGTTCTACTGTTCTATTTTTCCCTCTTCCTTGATTATTATTTTGTGAATTGTGTGGGTTTATGTCTACTGAAAATCATGGTCATTGGTGGTTTTTCCTTGAGCACTAATGAACCCTTACCTTCTATGATGATTAAATGACTGTAACATGGAAATTGTTTAATCACGTAATCTCGGTTGATTAAATGGATTCCCAGTAAACAAAAAGCATTTTGTGGTCACCCCAGCTAACCAAAAGAAAGAAGAAAATAATTAATGATGTGCTTGAACCTAGATGTTTTCCCCTATGTTTTGGTAGTAGGTGTGTTGTTCTATTTGATTGCCTATGGGGTGATGCGGGTGAGGATGAGATCCTCTTGGTTGTGAGTTTTAAACTGTGTGTTTGTTCTGCTTGTGATAAAAATTGTGGTGGAATCCTCTGCTATTGGCATATCGTTGGTTCATTGATTTGGGGATGTGGGTCTATATCTTGAAGCCTAGTTTGGTTCCAGTACTTTTAGGGATCTCACTAATCCCTTTGTTGTTGTGACTTTACAAGAGAACCAGGTGTGAATGCTTAAATTATTGTTTGACTATTTCACTTTTTTTGGTTTGTGGTTATGCCTGTTAGTTGCCCAGCAGTGCAGAATTTACTTAAATGGGATCACATGAACATGATGGTAAGAATGGGTTAAATGAGGAATTGGTTTTGGGAATGAGTTGTGACTTGGTCGTGAGTGTTGTGGCTTCTTTTATGAATAAATAGTAACAAGGGTTTTTGTTCTTAGGTTATAGAACCCTAGGTTGGGATGAGTGCTTATTACCTATACATATGTTTGTAGTATTTAATTTTCTTATTTGTGCCTGAACCAAGTTGATCACTCAGTACCGAACACCCCTATTCCATGGGGGAGGGTGTTTTTCCCAACACTCTTCTGAGTGGATGGTTATTAGCTCCTTTTATGCTCCCTTTACCAAATAGCCCAAGACTCTTCAGGCAGGCTGTGATATCCTGAGGTCCATTATAGCCCATGATTCTTTGGGCAGGGTAGTTGTGGTGGTTGGCCTAGCTGTGTGAGGGCAGGTTGTTCCCAAGAGTCTTCGGAATGAGGCCCATGTGTCTTCGGGTTTGGCAGTAGTAGTTATGGACCAGGTGTGTGGGTGTGGTTACACGTGGTGGTTGTGGCATAGGGGTTTGCGGGCGAGAAGTGGTTATGGACCAGGTGTTTGTGGGAGGGATGTCTGTTTATGGCCCAGGTGTGTGCGGGTGGGTGTAGAAGTGGGACTGCGTTGAGAATGGCAGGATTGGTTCGATGCATAGGATGTCTTCAATAATCAGTGGGAAAGTGGCGCAGGGTACCCAAACATCGATGTTCTATTACCATACCTTACTTGATTTGCAGGATTTGGGGAGTGTACCTTGGTGAGGCTCAGGTGGATAGTTTACCCTGATAGATGTTTTGGATATCTCATTTTCTCATAGGGCATTATAATTTCTCTCCACTTGTTCATTAATGTCTTTTGTTTTCCCTACCGAGTATACTTGTATGCTCATCCTACATATATAAACTGCTTTCAGGTTTCCAGGAGGATTTCAGGGATCGTGCAGGGCCATACTAGTTTGGGCATTGGGAGATTGTAGTTTCTATTTTTTTTATTTTCATTTCTTTTGGGTACTTTACCTTTTTAGTTTCCTTGTATCTTTTTGGATTTTATTTTGGTAACATACATTTGGGAATGGTTTACTTTGGGATTTACCTTTACCTTCAACTTTTGGTGTTGTTTGGGATTTACTATCTTATCTCCCGATCTTATTAAAATAAAAAGGGTAATTCCTTCCACCTTGTGTGTGATTCTATACCCTTGGTGCTGGTTGCCACTCTGGGACCTATTGAGGGCGGGTCTCAGGGGTTATTATCTCTCCTTCGACATAAAGAAGGAAATGTCTAGAAATCTGATGTCCCTTCCTTCTTTTTGGTGAAGGCAGGTCATTACAGAATGGTATCAAAGATGGTTGAGAGATAGGAAGAAGTCTAGAGTTAGGAATAGTGATGATTGCATGGAATGGTAGGGCAACATTGTAGGGTGATATTGGTGTGTGAAATAGGTCAGGGAAGACTGGCTAGGACACATGATTTTAGGGCCCCCCATGATCTGATGCAAGGACTGTGGGCCTATGGAACGACCAAGTGAGGCTACACGACTTACTGGGTAGAGACCCTAGGGAAGGTACATGCATCATAATGACTTATGTTGTTATGTTTCATGGGTATTTTGGGATTTTAAAATGAACAAAAATCCTAAGAAAACTTTACTCTTTTACACTACTCGGTCTTAGACATTCCTTGGTTACCTTCCAACTATGGAACCTGGGATACGACCATGAGTGGTGCGGATGATCGAGGCCCTGAAGGTTGTTTTGGCTGATCTACATAGGGCTGAACGAGAGGAGGAGGACGATCAGTGGAAGAGGATGCTTCTTGCCATTCAGCGGAAGACCCTTGGAAAGTACGATGGTAGCATCTCACATATATAGACAAAGAGCTGGCTCGAGGAGCTAGTGATAGCTTTCAGCTTGATTTGGGCTCCGACAGAGTACTGAGTTTCTCTGGCTTTCATCCAGATGTGGGGAGAAACACGTTAGTGGTGGATTCATTATCTCAGGGAAAAGAAGGAGGCTGAGCTTGTGTGGGCTGACTTCGAGAAGGAGTTCCCTGCAGAATTCCTCTCTTCCACGATGAAGGCTGAAAGGAGGAAAGAGCTGCTCTCCATCCAACAGGGGAGCATGTCAATAAGAGAGTAGGGGATCAAGTTAAAGGATCTTCTCCGCTTTTCTCTAGACCTTTTTCCAAATGAGGAGACCTGGGCGAGGTGTTTGGAGGAGGCACTTTGACCTTCTCTTTAGTATGTTGTTTCTCCCTTCAACTTACTGAAATACATAGAAGTCCAGAAGAAATATGAAGTGGTGGAGAGGATGCACACACTGGGAGGTGTGTCACGAGAGGGGCTCCAGTTGGGCTCGTCAAAGGGGAAGGCCGTCAGCAGTAGGCCTCCAGCATCCGGACCCTCTAGGTTTTGACAACAGGAAGCATGACTCAGCAGTTCCAGTTCTGATCCCCCAGTCCTCTCCCTTTCCTTTTGGGCCAAGGACTGAGGTGCTTCTTCTGTGGGAGCCATGGGCACCTTTGGAATCAGTGTCCGGACAGAGTGCAGTACAGTGGGGGTGAGCCAGTTCAGCACCCTCCCCAGCCACAAAAGTTTCCAGCTAAGCCTATTTAGCAGCAATAGGGACAGGGAGCTCCCGCTCCTCCAAGGGCGGACGTTGCAAGTGGAGGCTGACCTCAGGGTGCTCCTCAGGGACCTCGTTTGGGGCATGGTCTGGGAAGGGGCCGACAACCGAGAGGCAGAGGAGGTGGGCGTGGGCAGTTGCACACCACAGAGGCAGCAGTTCCAGTAGGGCCAGAAGTCGTTCGAGGTACGATCAGCTTGTTTAGTACCCTTTCCTATTCCTTGTTCAATACAGGGGATTCACAATCCATTGTTACACCCAGTATGGCCCGTGCCTTGAGTTTAGATGCTGAGAGACTTTCAACTCCCCTAGTGCTGAGCACGCTAGTTAGAGGTCAGGCCGACTTGTCTTATGTTTTCTGAGGGTGTAGAGTAATGATAGGGCCACATCAGTCTATCAGGGATCTTCTACTATTGTAGATACATCCATACAATGTCATCCTAGGAATTGACAGGTTGTTCTCTGTATGTGCCATCATTGACTGCTTCCGAGGAAGGGTCATGTTTTTATACATAGGCGGCTGACATGTAACTTTCATCGGTGAGTGGGGTTGCCAGAAAATCAATAGGTGAGAGGAGCCCCTCCATTCCCTGTTGTCTGAACAATCAGTAGAGTCAGTGGATACAAATATGGTGGAAATCCCTGGGATCGTTAGTGAGTTTATGGATGTTTTCCCTGAAGAGGTGGAAACTCTACCCCCTCAACGTGAGGTTGAGTTTGGATAAACTTTCTTCCTGGCGCCCATCTGATTTCGATGGCCCCCTATCGGATGGAACCTTCTGAGTTATGGGAGTTGCGAATTTAGATTGATGATCTGATGAAGAAGGGTTTTGTTCGACCATGTGCATCACCATGGGGTGCTCCAGTCTTGTTCTCAAAGAAGGCGGAAGGTTTCTTAGGTTTTGCGTAGAATACATGAGATTGAATCAGTTAATGGTCAAGAATCGCTACCCTTTTCCAAGGATAGATGATCTCTTTGACCAATTGAAGGGGGAATGATGGTTCTCCAAGAAAGACCTACGGTCAGGATATCACCAGTTGATGGTTAACAAGAGCGGCATCTCTAAGACTGCCTTCAGGTGCAGATATGGGCATATGGAGTTTGTAGTCATGCCGTTCAGCATTACGAAAGCTCCAGCTATGTTCATGGGACTCATGAACTCCATCTTCAGGGAATACCAGGATCGGTTCATAGTTGTGTTCATTGACGACATCCTGATATACAGAATATCATAGGAGGATCACCCAGAGCACCTGATAACGGTTTTAGAGTTCCTTGGACGACATCAGCTCTATGGGAAATTTTCCATGTGCAAGTTCTAGATGTGAGAGGTGCACTTCCTTGGGTACGTGGTTTCCAAGAAGGGGATAGCAGTGAACCCATAGAATATCGAGGCAGTCGTTTCTTGGGTAGCACCAAAGAGAGCGGCAGAGGTTCGTAGTTTCCTCAAGATGGCAGGTTACTACCAGAGGATCGTACCCAAAATCTCTTGAGTTTCCGCACCTTTGACGGCTCTGACCAAGAAGGAAAAGGATTTTGTGTGGACTGGGCAGTGTGAAGAAGCCTTCAGCTATCTAAAGGAGAAGTTGGTTAGTGCCCTAGTGCTGAGATTTCCAGAAGAAGGGGCGGCGTATGAGGTGTTATGTGATTCTTCAGGACAAGGCCTTGGGTGTGTACTAATGCAACGACAAGGGGTGATCTCTTATGGGTATAGGTAGTTATGTCCTCATGAATTTAATTATGATACCCACGACCTGGATCTTGCAACAGTCATTTTTCACTAAAGTTGTGGTGGCATTACCTCATCTGGGAGCACTTTGTGGTCTTCACGTATCACAAAATCTTGAAGTATATCTTCTCCCAGCATGACATGAACTTACAACAATGAAGGTGGATGGAGATATTTCAGGACTACGACATTGAAATTTCATACACCTTAGGAAAAGGTATTTTGGTGGCCGATACCTTGAGATGGAATTCACAGAAGGATGTGGTTTGAAAGTCGGTAGATGCTTCGAAGGATATGGAGGAGTTGGCGCCCCTGCACCTGGGTGCGGGGATGGATTGTGGTAGAGGTTTCCTGTATCAGATGAAAATGCAATCCTCTCTTCTGAGGCCGGTGTAGGAGTCCCAGTGGGGATATTCATAAAGTGAAGTGATGCGTGACCGGGTTTCCTAAGGCGATGCCCCAAAAGGGTGGAGGAAGGATGGTCAGAATCAGATTCTTTTCCGAGGAACGTTTTTTGTCCTAGAGGTGGTGTGTAGAAGGGTTCTTGGTGAGTTCTAGAAAACTCCCCTAGCAGTGCACCCAGGAGTTTCCAAGATGTAACAGGGTTTGAAGGGTCAGTTTTGGTGGCCCGGGGTAAAGAGGGTGGTGGAAGAGTTCGTGGCCAGGTGCCTAGTGTATCAGTTGGTGAAGGCTGAACACCGTGTTCCAGGTGGATTTTTGCAGCCTTTGGATGTACCTGAGTGGACGTGGGATGAAATATCAATGAATTTCATCACAGGGCTACCCAAGGTTAAAGGAGGCTGCGACTCTACCTTAGTAGTGGTGGACCAGTTGACGAAATCGGCTTACGTTCTAGCGATCAAGGAGTCGAGTGTAGTGGATGCCTAGCATAGAGGTACGTAGATGAGGTGGTGAGATTTCATGGAGCTCTGAGGTCCATAGTCTCAGATAGGGATGCACAGCTTACCTCACGAGTATGGAGGGGATTGTAGCATGCTTTTGGCACCAAAATAGGTCTTAGCGCTACATTCCATCCCCAGACAGGTGGACAGACAGAGCGCACCATTCAGATATTAGAGGATATTCTACGATCATGTATTATTGATTTTGGAGGATCGTGGGTGAGACACTTGCCTATGGTAGAGTTTTCCTACAATAATAGCTATCACTCTACCATTGGCGTGGCTCCATTCGAAGCCTTGTACAGAAGGCCATGTCGTTCACCCGTGTTCTGGACTGAGGTTGGGGAAACAGGTTTTTTTGGCCTGGAAGTGGTACAGAGCACGACAGAGAATGTTCAGCTTATAAGGGAGAAGATGAAGGCGGTTCAAGACCGGAAGAATTTATATGATGATAATAGGAGAAGACCCTTGGAGTTTGAGTTCAGGGAACACATATTCTAGATGGACTCCCTTCGGTGTGGACAACATAGGTTCAGCAGGTGGAGTAAGCATTCTCCATGGTTCATCAGACCCATCGAAGAGTTGCAGTGGTTTGGAGAACTGTCTTATCAGCTAGCATTACCACCGCCGCTACTTAGGATACATGGCGTCTTCCATGTGTCCCAACTCCGAAGGTATCTACATGATGTTTCACACATCCTTGACTGAGGAGAGATAGATATTAGAGACGATGAATATTCGAGGAGCGACCAGTAGTGATCAAAGGTCGTGAAGAGAAGGTGCTTTGTGGGTGAACCATTCCTTTGGTTCGTGTGTTGTGGAGACACAGAGGGCTTGAGGAGCGTACCTGGGAAAGGGAAGCGCAAATGTGCGCCTGGTACCCCAAGTTGTTTTATGTTTTGTTCTTTTATGTTTATACTTGGTTGATGGAACACTTCTACCTTGTTTACTATGGAATGTCCAGTTTGCCTTTTCTGTGGATGTGTGTGAAGTGTCCTGAAATGTGGAGGGGGCAGGACCTAATCCCTAGTTAAGACGCATTAGAGTGGATGCTTCTAAACCCATGCGGGTGAGTCAGTGCTGCCCAAAGTGGATAATATCTTAACATGGGGGAAGGAAAACCCCTCTCCACATGACCGGACAGTTTAATATTTTGTTTTGAGTGGTTTCATGGTGGAGAGGAGCGGTATGATTGTGATTGTTCATGAGACAGATGAGGGAGGGGGTGTTCTTTGGTAACAAGGAGGTCCACTCCCGAGAGGTATCTTTTGAGGTGGTTGTTCGAACCCCTATACTTTCTTTAGGCCTGGTTTTAATTCTCGAGGGCGAGAATAGTTTGAGATGTATCTGATTTAATGGCCCAGACCCCCCTAACCATTAGTTTTCCAAAATACGGCTCCACTAGAATAGTTGCACTGACCATGGTGGCACCGTGACGATGGAAATATAAGGGTAACACCGTGACGGTGGCACCGTGTCCTCACCTAGACCTCCGTTTTCTTTTTCCAATCCTTCTCCCGCAACATAATTTTTTGACGTAAATTAATTTTAATACCCTTTTTAAATCCATTTAAATCCCATAATTAATTACTAAAAATCCTGAGAAACCTCCCTGATGGGGATTATTAAATAACACCTTAATATCATCTTATGTAACTGCCCACCCATGTAGAAAACCTCAATCTGACATTCCAGGTGTTCAAATTTCTATATCCCATAACAGTAGGATCTCTTCTTTATATCTCCCACTAGATTTTATTTTTTTCTTCTCGGCTGTATTTTTTTCTTCTTCCTGGTGCACCTGGAGTCCGTCTCTTCCCGTTGCTTGTGGTGAGCCTCTGTTGGAGCTTTCTGCACCTCTTGGAGTCCACGAAATTCCTCCCCTGCAAGTCGCGCATCCCATGTTCTTGGCACGTAGAGAAGAACTTCGATCTTTGATCATCCAAGTAGGGTTTCTCCTTCGTCTCTATTTACTTTGTATCATGTGGGGTGATTATTCTTTTGATTTTGTGGGGAATGGGTGAAACCAAACCATAATGAATATAACAAACAGAATTTTAAAGAATGAAGCAGAGGGGTTTGATCGATGTTTTGCTGTTTTGTTTTTCCCTCTTCCTTGATTATTATTTTGTGAATTGTGCGGGTTTATGCCTAATTAAAATCAGGGTTGTTGGTGGCCTGTCCTTGCACACTAATGAACCCTTACCTTCTGTCATTATTAAATTACTTTAACTAGGAAATTGGTTAATCATGTAATATAGGTGGATTAAATGGATACCCAATAAACATAAATCCATGTGTGGTCACCCCGGCTAACCAATAGAAAGATAAAAATAATGAATGATGTGATTGAACCAGGAATTTTTCCACTCTATTTTGGAAGTAGGTGTTTTGTTCTGTTTGATTGCCTATGGGGTGATGCAGGTGAGGATAGGATCCTCTTGGTTGTGAGTTTGAAACTTTGTGGTTTCTCGGCTTGTGATATGAATTGAGGTGTAATCCTATACTATTGGAATATCGTTAGTTCATTGTTTTGGGGATGTGGGGTTGTATCATGAAGCCTTCTTTGGTTCCAGTACATTGAGGGATCTCACTTATCCCTTTATTGTTGTGACTTCACAAGATAAGCAGGTGTGAATGCTTAAATTGTTGTTTGACTGTTTCTCATTTCTTGGTGTATGGTTATGCCTGTTAGTTGCCCAGTAGTGCAGAATTTACTTAAAAGGGAACACTTTAACATGAATCTAAAAATGGGTTAAATGGGGAATTGGTTTTGGGAATGAGTTGTGACTTGGCCGTGAGTGTTGTGGATTCTTTTGGGAATGAATAGTAACAAGGGTGTTTGTGCTTAGGTTTTGGAACGCTAGGATGAGATGAGTGCTTGTTACCTATACATATATCTTTAGTTTTTATGTTTCTTATTTGTGCCCCACCCATGTTGAGAACTTAGTGGCGAACACCCTCATTCCATGGGGTGGGTGTTTTTTCCAACACTTCTCTGAGTGGATAGTTATTAGATACTTTTATGCTTCCTTTCCCGAATAGACCAAGACTCTTCAGGCAGTCTATGACGGCCTGAGGTCCAGTATAGCACAAGATGCTTCGGGCAGGGTAGTTGTGGTGGTTGGCCCAGGTGTGTGCGGACAGGTTTTTCCAAACAATCATTGGGATGGGGCCCAGGTGTCTTAGGGTGTGGGAGCAGTTGTTCAAGCCTAGGTGTTTTCAGGTGTGGTTACACATGGTTGTTGTGGCCCAGGTGTTTGCAGGAGAGATGTGGTTGTGGCCCAGATGTTTGCAGGTGGGATGTGTGGTTGTGGACCAGGTGTGTGCGGGTGAGTGTGGAAGTGGGACTGCGATGAGAATGGTGGGATTGGTTCGAAGCATAGGGTGTCTTCAATAACCAGTGGGAAAGTGGCGCGGGGTACCCAAACATCAATGTGATATTACTATAACTTACTTGATTTGCATTATTTCGGGAGTGTACCTTGGTGAGGATTGGGTGGATAGTTTACCTTGCTAGATGTTTTGGTTATCTCCTTTTCTCTTAGGGAATTAGAATGTATCTCCACTTGTGCATAAGAGTCTTTGTTTTTACCTACTGAGTATACTTTTTTTTCTCACCCTACGTTTATAAACTACTTTCAGGTTTCCAGAAGGATTTCAGGGATCATGAAGGGCCATACTAGCTTGGGCATTGGGACATTTCAGTTTCTATTTTCTTTTCTTTTCATTTATTTTGGGTACTTTACCATTGTAGTTTCCATGTACCTTTCTGGCTTTTACTTTTGTAACATGAATTTGGGAAAGATTTACTTTAGGCTTTACCTTTACCTTCAACTTTTGGAGTTTTTTGGGATTTACTTTCTTATCTTCCTATCTTTTTAATATAAAAATGGTAATACCTTCCATCTAGTGTGTGATTATATACCCTTGGTACTGGTCACCACTCCGAGACCTATTGAGGGCGGGTCTTGGGGGGTCATTATCTCTCCTTCAACTTAAAGAAGGAAGGGTCTGATAATCTGTTGTCCCTTCCCTCCTTTTGGTGAAGGCGGGTCCTGACATAAATTTACAACTTTTGGGTCCATTTAGACGAAATTATCTTAGTAAAAAAGGTTTTTAAAGGAATCTAAAAATTATTTTGAATTTGGGATATCTAGAATTCCATGTTCAATTGAAATTTTGAAGGATTAAAATGGGACCATTAGTTTTGGTATAGTTATTTTTTATTCATAATTATGTTTTAATATCCTTATTTTATAAATAAATAGAATTTTTTGAATGATTTTATTTATGAAAAAAATTATTTTATCAATGTGAATATATTAAATTGAGGAAAAGGAGTTTCAATTATTATAATTTAGTTAATATTTAAAGGAATGTTAATTACATGGTGAATAAATGGGATTAAAATAATGAGTTATATGGTAATATATTATGGTGGGGAGATCTTAGATGATAATGAAAGAATAAAGGTCATATTTTGAATTGGAATGTATTTTATAAAATAAACTAATTTATTATGTTTAAATTTTTTATAATTAATTCTTCTTTATTTATTTAAATTGAGTTTTGATTTCAGATAATAATACTTAAATGGGATTTTTGAGGGTTGAAATAAATATGGTGGGGATAATTTTAACCCCACAACTTTTCAATTTTGGATATATATTATTATTATTATATTTTGAGATAAAAATAGACGGGTTTTTTTTTTATGATTTTGAAAACAATCTAGTGATGGAATATGTGTGAACTATCACCAGGTCCATGCATAGTGAATATGTGGTGTCATATTTTGGAGGTTGTGTATGTTTCATGTTATTGTGAAGGGTCACAATTACTTTACATGGAAACTATGAATTCTTTAAACATTAAACGGAAACTAGGTGTTTTTCATGTCCCAACATCTTGTACCTCTCTATAATTAATTTTTGGATTTACATAGTGATTATATTAATTATTTATTATATAAAATATTTTCATTTTGATTTGAATATTTTATTTTATTATTTTTAAAAATATATGTGCAAGTGATGTATATATTATTTTTAATGATTGATTTTTATCTATAATTATTATAAAGTATTTAATATAGATGTGAAGTGGGAAACTAATATTGATATGAGAGATTTGATTTTGGGGAGTTTTATTGTTATATAATTCTAATAGATTGTTGGTTCATTATTAAATATTAAGCTAATTATTATTATTATTATATTACTATAATATATTAAAATGGGTATGACCTCTTCTACCCCCTATTTTATATGATGTGTACAAATCTAAGGGGAAAGGGTGTCTTCTTATGTTATCCTCTTTAAACTCTAATGGATATCTTACATATAAGGTCATATATATTGTTTTATCCCTCTTTATTCTTCCTATCCACTTCCTTCACATATTATTTTCTCTAAGCATGTTTCTTACCTTGGGTTTAATAAGGTTTGGGTTTTTAAATATTAATGATGAAACCTTGAAATACTTGGGGATCTAAATGTTATAGGGAAGAAAACTCATTTTGTAGCCCCAATATCTACTTGTTTGTTGAATGATTCATGGTTTCATCCACTTTTTATATTTTTATCTATCTCTAGATAATTCTATTAAAAATCTATATCTTCTATGGAATTTCAGATTAATTTAATCGTTATAAAATGTATCAATGAAACACCTATTATGATTTTCTAAAACATTTCATTAATTTACTCTCTAATAATTTGTTATGTTAAAAATATTTTCAAATAATATTTTTATATAATTATGTTATCATGTTTTAATGTAATATATGTGTTCTATTAAGTTATGAATATGTTTTTGTTATGAAGCAAATAAATTTTATGTTATACAATGTTTAATTCTAAATTATAAAAGGGGAATATCGTGATTTAGTAAATTAAATCAACGAGAAATTTTGAAAACCCAGGTAATGATAGAAGATATAATTTTTATATTTATTAATATTCATTAATTAGATATTTTTATTCAATATGATAATATTATGTAAATATTTTAAATAATAATGTAATAGTTTTATTAAACTCTTATTTTATAAGGTTTCATTTAAAAATATAATTTTCAATTTATATAATTTTTATTTATTAAAATAAAATTCATTTTTGAAATAATCATTTCCAAATTTTATGAGGTTGAATTTTTGATAATTTTTTAAAACAATTTATTTTTAATTAATAGTGAAAATACTTATTTTTATTGAATTTTTTTTTATTTTACATTTTTCAAAAATAAAAATCTATTTTGGATTAGTTTTGAATTTTCATAGTTTATTTTGATTTAAAATATTCCCATCATAGTTTTTAAATGTAATTTATACTTGAATTTTGTATAAAACATTTTATTCTTAAAATAGGCACTTCTACGAAAAATTGTTTTCATCATGTTTTTTAAGTTTCATTTTAAATTAAAAATTTCCACCAACATTATATTGATTTTAACCATTAGATTCCATATTTGGAATCATTGGGTCTAATTGTTTTTAATTTTTTTCATTTTTTGTTCAACTTGAATAGTAACATTTGTTATTTTGTTACCACAATAAAAGGAAAATGAGTTAATTAAGGTTAAAAATAATATAATAAAGCCTAAAGAATGACCCTAACACTTTATTAAATTTTATTTTATAATTATATATCATCCATAATCTTATAAAAGTTAAATATATTCCATTTTTTCTATTTGATCATGATTTTTACCTTTATAATATTTAAGGGAGTATAAGGCCAAAAAATGATACAGTAGTTATTTTAAAAACAATAATATTTTTAATATAGGGATTTAAAAATGATATGTTCAGTTATTAATAGTATTTATTAAATAAAATATTATTTCTTATTATTTTGATTTATTTTTAATTTTTAGTGATGAAATAATTACCTTAAAACATACACAATACTGATGTAGTAATTATTCAATTGAAATTAAAATAAAATAAATGATTTTGAAAATATTAAAATTAATATAATTTGAATTAATTTTTTTCAACAACATTTTTAATTCCAAAATAACATTATATATATGTTCTTAAGAATTATATTAGATTTCCATTGTTGTGTTATTTTTTAAAAATTCAAAATAAATAAATAGATCCAAAATTGACATTGATTCTATTTTAGAATATATAATATTTTATTAATGATTTAAAATTCCTAAAAATATTTTTTTAATAGAATTTATTTATATATGATTTTACATATCAACCATGATTTATTTATTTATTGTTTTTTATTTTATAGAAACTATATTTACCCCTTAAGTGTAAAAATTTTTTATATCACTGTAATTTTCAATTGAGTCAATTAAGATTTTAAAAAAGAATTTTAATGTAAAAATGTGATCTATCATTGTAAAAATATTATTTTATGATATTTTTTAGACACATAATCATTTTATTTTTCAATGTCATCTATTTTGATCCTTTTTGATATCAACAATAATTTATAAAAATTCAATATTTTAAGAAATTCAAGGAGCCCCTACACTCTCTAATAAAAGGGAACCTGTTCTTCTTATTTATTAGTTCTAGAATAACATTTTATTTATCCAATAAATAAAAAAATACCTTACCTAATTACCATTACATATCATTGATTCATTATTTAAAATGTAATACCAACCATTGAGTTTTTCATGTAAAAATTAAAAATATGTTTTATGAAGAAACCATATAGTTCTAATCAAAGTGTTTTAATTTATATAGTATTATAAAAAAATAAAATATTATTCACCCATAATTAAATATTAAAAAAATAATCTTACATATATTTAGGTGTTGTTATTTTAATTTTACAACATATAACCATATATTATTCTCTGAAACAAAAAAGGAATTCATCCTTCTTGTGTACGGTGATGTACCACCTTGTGAAGCGATGTCATTTATTTTCTATAAACACATATAATATCTAGTTATAATTATAGAATTAATATTTAAATGTGTTATTAATGAAATATTTATCATTCATAAAAATACTATATCTTCTAATTTTTGACCCTTTGATTCACTGGAAAATGAAAATGTAATTCATGTGCACGTGTGGACTACCACCATAATGAAGCAATGTGATTCATTTTTCATCACCAAATCACATGTAAGATACATATATGTATATTAAAAAAACTAATATTGTATTTATTATATAAATGTCATTCTATAAATATATAATAATACTTACATTCTTTCAATAATGATAGTCAAATAATGTAATTGTTACTCATGCGTACATAAGAGCTGTTGTCTCTAGATTTTTAACACATTTAATTTTTCTAAAAAATATTTCATGAGTTGTTTTCAAAATATAATTTCTTTTTAAATAATATAATCATGTAAAAATTATTATTTATGATTTTATAGAATAATAACCTCTTAGACCATAGTTATCATACCAAATTCATATTGGATATACAAGATGAATATCATGAAATAATCTAACATAAAATTAATTGATTTGGTAATTTTATATAACATGTTATTTAATAATATATAAAGAATAAATAAATTCATTTTTTATAATGTAAATAAATAACATTAATTTTTTATTCTAGAGGATAAATAACATATGTGACAAGTCAGGCTCCAGGGAAGGGACATTCTGTTAAAAATTATATCTTAATGTTTCCATTAAACTATTTTTATTCCATGTACAGATTCTAAAAATAATATTATAGTTGTATTTTTATATACATAAAAGAATTATAAAGTAAATATTATATCCCTTTTGACATTATTTATTAGGTTTTTAAAAGTAATCATTATGTTTAATGTTTGGAATTTCATTATTAAATGATAAAAAAATTGTTCTATTTTAACATATATAAGGACAATGAATTTTCCCTCCACTATAACTATTATTTTATTTTTGGATTCCATTATAACATTTAAATTTTTATTCAAAGAAAATAATCTTTAAGATTTTTCTCAATATTTTCGTACTGAAAAGGGGTTTGAAAAGAAAAAGGGTATTTTTATATTTGAAAGGGTTTTGTATACGAGTTTAAAGGTGTTTTTTCAATGTTCTCATGATGAAAAGGGGAAACCATAATTTGTTTATTCATTATTTGGTACATTAGAATTATATATGGGAAATGGGTGACCCCAATATAACTTATACAATGGATTTATCTGGATTATAGATCATAAAAAATAGTGGATCTGTATATATCTTATACGATGGGCGCACATAGATATCACTCTAATTAATTAGGTAATGTTATTTACATTTAATGAGGGAGTTAACAAAGGGTTTCCCCTATATATTTAACTTGGATCCAATTTTTTTAACTGTTTTTACGAATATGATATACTATGTGGCCTAAATGGTGAATTAATTTTTTTCTATGGGTTTTAAAGGATTTATTTGAGAAAACTGTGTGTGTTATTATCATGTGAAAATGATTTATTTCATTCACACAAAGAATATTGAGAAAAAGGTAAACATTTCATGCGTAATTATTTTTTTCACTAAAGAAATTTATTTCATTATTTTGTCTCCATTATATATATTTTTATGCTCCTCACAAGTTTTTAAAATGACATTCACAGGGTTATAGAGATAAAAAAATAAAGAAGTCAAGTTGAAGGTCATAAAAAATTTTCCTGAAAAGAAAACATGTTTCATTTAAAAAATATTATATTATGGGAAAATGTTCACTAATTAAAAGTCCCCACATATTAATATATTGAATTTTAATTTAATATTTATGACATAATTTTCTAAATCTAGAAACATAAAAGATCATTGGAGATGTAACAAAGTAAATTATATTCTAAATACATTAGATTATGGGATGTTTATGGTTGGGTCCTTATAGTTTCTTACTGATTAGAAGTGTCCACTTTGTATTATATGTCATTGTTATGTAATATTTATAACATAATTATCTAAAAATGTAATCCTAAAATATCATTGGGGATGAAAGAAAGTGAACTGTAGTCTAAGGACAGTAGGTTCTGTGATATTTTTGGTTGGGTCCTTATAGTTTGTATCATAGTGGGGTTTAGATATTTTCTGAGGCTATGTTAATGAAAGTAGATACCGTTAAGTGATTTTTAATTTATGGTTGTAATATAACTTAATTATTACTATGTTTTTCATATAAAATATGATTTTTATAGAATGGTTTTCTATATAGGAAATAAGGAATCTATTGTATGCAGGAATCAATAGGGGAATATTCATCTCTATTATTAACCCAGAACTGTTAGAATTAGAACTGAGAAGTTTTTTGTTGTGATGTATTAGTTCATATAGGCTATAAATAGTGGTGGAATCTATACTAAATAGTAACTAGATCTACTAAAGAGAAACATGAAATTTCTGGGACATTTAATGAGGCAATATCCCCTAGATTTTAGTGCTTCTTCTAAACCAATGGTATCTGAGGGATGGATTAATCCATTGGAATGATATTTGAAGTCATGGGATGTTAAAAATGTAAAAGGGTAAATATTTTACTCCATCGTTCTAAAGGTGATTCTAATTTATGGTTTTATTTGGTTAATAATACCAAAGAATGAGATAAAATTTATTCCTATCAATGGTACACATTTATTAATATTTCCATGTGAAATATTTCCCTAAGGTTGTTCGACTCATGATGGAGAATCAATTCTTGGAATTATGGAAAAATATAATGATTCTATGGAAACATATGAATAATATTTTACAATATTATACAAGTATATATCATATTTTATTCAGGATATTGATAGAAAAATTAGTAAATTTTACTCTAGAGTCGAATTAATTTCTCTACTATATTTGGTCATAAAATAATTTACAAACTATGACAAGCTTGTTTTTAGTTCTAAAAAGTTATAGTGGAGTTTTCTAATGCTAATATTTCTCGAGATTATAATAGTAATAGATTGGAAATCAGGAAGGAAACGGAGAATCATATAACTAATAATTCCAGAGGAAATCCACAAAATTTTGTATGTATAGTAAATAAAATTTAAATTAATGTTTGATAAGATCTAGAATATGTTACTAGTGTAGAAATATTGGTCACAATTTTTTTACAATAGATAAATGATTCACGAACTATCAAAGAATATGGTAATAGGTATCCGTCCAATAAGGAGATGTTTTAGTTGCAATGAGTTGGGATATTTCATTATCATGTGTCTAATGTTTTTAAAATTGGAAATAAATCATGATGATAGAAAACAGAAAGGTATAGAAAAATAATTTTCTAATACTATAGCTATTGTTGGAAAATAATTTGAAGTGGTGATAGATGCAATTCAAGATTATTTGAATTATTCCAATACCCTATTTGACTCTGTATCTTCACATTCCTTCATTTCAGAGAAATTTTCATGTGAAATGGAAATATCACCACATGAATGTAATAGTCTAGTTTTGGTAAAAAAATTCAGGTTCAAATATTAAAGAATACAAGATTTATAGGAATCATACAATTCTTAAAAGTGGGTTGATATTTCTTGAAAATCATGTTAAACATCCCAAGGTAGTGTTTTTATTTTTTTTGCGAGTGGACTAAATTTTAGTTTATCATTCTTAGATATATTTTAGTGCCTTGAAATTTTTTTTTCAATGATTTTATATCATTTATAACCTAACAATATTTTATGAATTTGATTATTTATGGATGTGAAAGTAACATTTATCATGATAGTGATAAAAAAAGAAATAATCCAAATTAGTTATGTCCAGATAGTACAAGAATATATGCATTCTTTTCTGATGATTTTCCTAGTTTTATTCTTAATCTAGTGGTTGTGTTTATTATTGACTTAGATCCATCAGCTAAAATAATTTCAAAAATACCTTATCAAAAGGATGAAGTCTAATTTATTCAATTTATAAATTAATTATTCTATTTTATAGATAAATACTTCATTTATCCAAGCAATTCACCTTCAGAGCTCTAGTTTTTTTAAAATAAATAATGTTGTACAAGACCTTTTATTGATTATACATACTTGAATAAAATCATGATTTAGAAAAATTATCATTTACCTCATATTTTTTTATCAGATCTAAAGAACATAAAATTTGTTAATGTTTGATATGAGTATTGAGTTCCATTTACTGAAGGATAAGGAGGATGACATTATAAAGATAGTATTTCAAACTATATATGGGAATTTTGAGTTTATTGTTATAACCTTTGGGTTTTCCAATACACCTGTTTTATTTATGGATCTAATTAATAGAGGATTCCATTAGTTTTTAGATAGGTTGGTGGTTGTTTTTACTGTTGAAATTTTGGTATATAATAAAATTCAAGATGAATATGGAAGATGACTATATATTATTTCCCAAAGCATAAAAGAAAATCAATTATATGGGATATTTTGTAAGTGTGAATTTTGGTTGGATAAAATTTATTTCTTTTGAATCATTATTTATAAATATTCAATAAATATTGACCCTGCTAAAACAAAAGTTTTTAATAAATGGAAGAGACCCACAAAGATCAGAAATATTTTTTTCTTGGATTAACGGGTTACTACTTATATTTTGTTGATAACTTTTCTTATTTGACTAGACCATTGAATAAGTTAACATGAAAAGGACTTAAATTCATTAGGGTAAAATAATTTTTGTAATAATTGTTTCCCTTCAGGTTTGTTACTTTTCCATTTTTTGTATTTGGAGGTGTTCAGAGGAGGCTCAAAGATGTTCGGTTTCAAAAATTTGGAAGAAGGGGGATTACATGTCAGGTAATTGTATTAAACAATTTCATGTTTTGTTTTAATTATTATATATGCTATCTCATAGCATTAAATTTTTTGTTGTCTGAAAAATTTAATAAATCCAAAGGTGGTAGGGTTTTCAGCAAAAGTGGACCTTGGGGAATTACACGATGTTCAAGGGTATTACACATCATGTAATACCCCAATTCTATAACATTTATTTTTTTTAAACCTCTTGGATTTCCAAAAAATATAACTATAGTGACCCTTACTTAAATCTTGGTGACATAGAGATCCGTCTTTAAATTTTGGGGATTCTAACATCATGGATTTATTCTTAGATAACCTCTATCAATCCATAGTGATCCATATTCGATCTAACGTTCATTCTTCCTTCTTTCTTGTGGTTTTTTCTAGTTTAGTCTCTTTACCATCTTGTTTATTTTATTCATGAAATGGATGATGGTCTCTTATGTTTCTAAATGGGATTCTCTTTGGATGTTTTCGGAGTGGTGGTACTGCAGAATCCTTGAAGGGATGCAGATCTTATGGGATATGCTATCAAAGATCCATTGCGTGGCCCAATCCCATGCAAGGGTTTTCTAAACCTTTTCGATGTAGAATTTACATTTTTTGCTTCATTTGTGCATCATGTGAGAGGAATATAATTTTTTACCTATGGATTATAGTTGTTCTTGAATACTCAAAGAACACAATCAGTTAATGAAAATTGAAAGCGGTAGGGGGATTCGATTTTCAAACATTTTTAGTTTTGGAATTTTGATTGTGATATTGGGAATTATACAGGATTGATTCCATAAAGCAAATCATGGCTGCTAGGGGTCCTTATTTTCTAACTAAATTTCTTCCAAGTTGTTTGGTTCATATTGAACATTTAAATATTGAAATTGGTTAATTAGATAAATATGTCTAATGAATAGATGCCCCATGATTAGGTTTGTATGATAATGACCCTAAATAATGAACACGAATTGGATAAGTGTCCCCTTTTATAGATTTGAAAATATGTTATGTCATGGTCTCTTGGGTTCTGTGTAGAATGGTTTTGGTTTTGTTAATTTGAATGATTTAATGAGAAGTGGATATTTTGTGATGTGTGGGTTTTCTGTGGTTTTTGATGTAGTATGTCTGTGAGAAATATTTAGTGTTGTGGGTTGGACGGGGTGGTGTTATGGATGAACTTGTAGACAATATATCAATATGGATATATAATGGAACCACATGTTAAGATATTGATTATGGTATTTATGTGAAGTTTTGTGCGGTGGGTTTGTGACATTGGTTGTGTGGTAATGTGTTATCAGTTGTGGTTATGAGTTGGGGGTTGGTCCTATTAGTATCTGGGCTGAAAAAGATGAGTTTAAAGGAGGCAAATAGTGATTGATATGGGTAATTCGCTCAGATTTTCTCTATGTGTAACATGAAGAATGATTTACCCAGTATCAAAGAGATCAATATATGATATATAATGGATGGTTATTTAACATGGGGAACATGGAACAATGTGTCTTTAATGTGGAGCCACCTTAATTTATCAGGCTCTTTGCTTTTTAAATGACTTTTTCTATTTTTCATGTGGTGTGTTGTGGTTAGTGGTTTCCAGTGTAAGGATATAATAAATAAATAATTCATTAATAAAGCTTATAATGGATGGTTTTGGTTTTTCTATTAAGATGAAAATGGTTAACTAATTTGGTTGGGTATTTGAATAGGGTTTCATGGAATATTATGTTGTATTGTGCATTTAGAGTTAGCCGCAAAGATGGAAGTGTTGTGAGTTGGTGGTTTGTTTGAGAACCCATAGGTTGGGATAGAGTGTTTGGTATCATATATGTATATTCATGTATTTTCCTTGTGATTTATATATGCCCCCAACCCTTGTTGAGCACTATGTGCTGATCACCCCCATCTTTATGGGGGAGTGTGTCTTTCCCAAACATCTCGGTGGGAAGATGGAGGGCTGGACACCTATTATTCATTAATCCCTCTTCAAGGTGGTGATATCCTAAGATTATTTGTGTAGGTTTTTTTTTGAGATCCCCACATATGTGCGGGAGTGTTTTGAATTCCTATGGGTCCTCGGGATTAGTTTTTTGGGTTTTAGCCCATGTGTCCATGGGTTTGATGTGATGTGGTTTGGGTGCTGGGTGTTTGCAGGAGGGATACTATGTGGTTTGTGTCCAAAGTGTCTTCATGTGGGATGTGTGGTGGTTTTTTATCCCAAGGTTTGTGTGGGTGGGTTCTGACATGGTAGTTTTAGAAGATGTGGGAGCGCAACGACATTTTTTATTAGGCATGAGTGGCTAATTAGGGGAATAGTGGTCTGGGGTACCCAATCATCAATGTGAATTATATTACATTACATGACTTGATTTATTTGTTATCATTCCTTGGTGAAGTTGGTATGGTTAGTATACATGTTAGGTTATTTTGGTTCTTCTGTTTTCTCATAGGGCAATTAGTATGCTTCTATCAAATATGCATGATAGAGTTTGTTTTTCCTACAAAGTATACATTTATTCTCACACTACATATAATTTTTTTTTCATGTTTCTAAGAATATTATGCTTAATGAGATTGGTATTACTATCTTAGGATTGGGGAAGCTCCTGAGTCAGTACTTTTTCTTTATTTTCGATACCTTACATTAGTGTATTGTTGTATTTGTTCTACTTCTGTTTTTATGCAAGCATGTTGGATGTTTTTTTGGAATTCTTATATATATGTCTTGGCATTTTTTGTGGAAGATCCATTATATATCATGATATTTTTTAAGAAAAAGGGTTATGCCCCCCATATTGGGATATCTTTATTCCTTTGGTTCTATGTACCAACTCAAGGACAACTAGAGGTGGGGCCTAGGGGGTCATTATCTCGTTTTCTTCATTTCCAGCCATGTAGGGGAATCTTTTGAGAGAGGGGTTATGAAATAATAGTATCAAATATATTGTTCAGGGATAGGAAGGAGTTTGGAGTTAGATACAATGATAATTTCATGTGTTGGTAGGGAAATAGTGTCAGGTGATACTAGTGTGTGACATAGGATAGGGAATACTGGAAAGGACATGGGATTTTAGCCCCCATATGTGATGGAAGGTATCTGAGCTTACCAAACGACTAACTGGGGATACACAGTTTGTATGTATGATACCCTAGGAAAGGTACATGCATCATACAGACTTGTTTTTTGGTTTTAATTAGGTTGTTTTGGGAAGATTAAAATGAATACAAATATTATTTAAATGAGTAAAAATAAATCTGAAATAAAATTTCCATACAACTCGGGCTTAGGAAGACTTTTATTACTTTTGAGCCATGGATTATGGTCATCTTTAATGTGTGGCTCAAGAATTTGAGGCTCTACAAGATGATCTAGTTGATTGATGGAGGGTTGATCTAGCTAAGGAGGATGAAAAGTGGCAGAGGACATTGCATACCTTTTAGCAGAAGGCTTTGGGAAATAATGAGGGTAGTGTTTCAGACACTGAGACAAAAATCTAGATTAAGGGTCTTGATATCACATTCAATTTGATATGGTCCATGACATTGTACTGGGTTCCTTTTGAAGTTATTCAGACGTGAGGAGTTTAATGTTAGTGGTGGACTCTTTATCTAGGGAAGAGGAAAGAAGAAGACATTTTGTGGGTCTACTATGAGAATGAATTCTAAGAATAGTTCCTTTCATCTACAATGAAGGCTCTGAAGAGGTAGGATAAAATCTCCCTACTGCAAGGGAGTATGTGAGTGCTAGATTTGGGGATCAATTTCAAGGATCTTCTTCATTTTTTCCCAGATCATTTTCTGTATGATGAGTCTCATGTGAGATGTCCTTAGGATGCACTTCATCCTTTTATCTAGTACACGATTACTCCCTTTATGTTCCCAACACTCATATACTATCAAAAGAAGGAAGAGGGGATGTAAAGGATGCATTCGTGAAAGGGTTTACCATGAGAGGGGATTCATAAGGGTTATCCACAGTAGGTATCAAATGCGAGGACCTTAGAGGTTTCAATTGGAAGGGATTTGACCTCAGTAGTTTCTTTTCTAGCCTTCTGGTGCTAGTGGTTCCCATGATTTTCCTATGGGATTGGTGATGAGGTGTTTCTTATGTGGAGTTATTGTCTATCTTTAGAAACAGTTTCCTAAACTGTTCAAGAACATTATGATGGAGGTGGACAAGTTCAGTGACAGCGTCAGTATTTCTTTCTAGTCTGGTCATATCAGTAGTAGGGAAACAAGATTTTTCTCCACCATGGGGAGATAAAGTAGGTAAAGGCTGACTATAGGATGTTCCAATTGTCCAGGGGATTCAACCCATGCATGGTCATGGAGGTAGTTATTAACGGAGAGGTAGAGGTGCTGGGCATGGTCAGTTTCACTCAGTGGAGGCGGCAGTTCTAGCAGGGCCATATATCATCAGAGGTATGGAAATTTTGTTAAGTAAACTTTTCTATACATCATTTCATTCAATTCCTTCATAATCCTTTATTTCACCTGCTTAATCCCATGTACTGGGACTGGATGTATAGAGGCTTCCCATTCCCCTAGTGATGAGTATACAAGTCGTAGGCCATACCATCATGTTTGATGTGTGCTGATGATGTATAATGATGATGGGGACACATCATTCTCTTCGATTGATTATATTCCATGAATACTGTCAACAACTATCTTTTGAGGAGAGTTTTATTTTCATATGTGGATGGCCATCTTGTGGTTATTTTCAGTTAGCAGGGTTTCCAGGTTAGAATTTGGTTTATAGACCTGCTTATTTTCTTTTTGGATGAGTTTTCAGTGGAATTAGCAAACATTTATAAGGTGTAGGTTCCAAGAGTTTTTGGGGAGTTCCTAGATGTTTCCCCTATGAGGTTGTGATGTTACCCCCTCGATGTGATGTTGAGTTTGAGGATAGAATTACAACCCGATGATTCTTCGATTTTTATTTCACATTATCGGATGGAACCTTCTATGTTGTAAGAGTTTAGGATCCAAAAAGATGGTCTGATGGAGAAGGGTTTTATTTGGACCAGTGTGTCACTAGGGGCAGATCCAATGTTGTTCACTAAGAAATCATATGGTGTTCTGAGGTTTTATATAGACTATCGAAGGTTGAATCAGGTAATTCTCAAGAAAAATTACCCTCTTCTAAGGATATATGTTCTTTTGATTAAACTGAGAGGGTAAATTTGGTTTATTATGATTGATTTTCAGTTTGGACATCACCCGTTAAGGGTGAAGGGGTTGATATCCCTAATACTAATATCTGATGAAGGTATTGCCACTTAAATTTTTTACTCATTCCATTTGGAGTTATGAATACACCAGATATGTTCATGGGGATTATTAACTATATATTCCATTAGTTCTTGGAATAGTTCATCATAATTTCTATTGAAAAAATCTTGATGTACTCAAAGTCAAAGGAAGAGCAGGCTGAGTATCTCAAAACTGTGTTACATGTTCATCGACACCACCATATTTATGGGGAGTTGTCCAAGTCTATTTTCTGGACATGAGAGGTAATTTTCCTTGGTAATTCTGTTTCTTAGTATTGTATAGATGTAGGTCTATCAATGATTTAAACAATTTTTTCTTGGGATGTATCTAAGAATGTGGCATAAGTTAACATTTTTCCTGATATATCATGATATTATCAGAGTTTTTCACCTGATTTATCTCATGATGCATCATCATTGATTAATTTGACCCGGAAGGACCAATATTTTGTGTGGATTGAGGAGTTTCAGATAGATTTTGGTTATCTGAATGGTAAGTAAGATAGTGATCCAATTTCTTTAGGAAGGGGTGATGTTTGAGGTGTTCTATGATGCTTCCCATCTGGGCTTGTGATGCATCATGATGCATCAGTGAGAATTGATCTCTTATGGATCCAAGCAGTTACATACCTGTGAGCATAACTATTCCACCTACATTCTAGTGATATAAATGGTCGTATTCGCACTGAAAATATGGTAGAATTACATTATTTGGGAACACTTTTGGTCTTAACTGGTCATAAATGTTCGTGGTATATATTTTCCCAGTGAGATCTGAACTTGTGATAGTAGTGTTGGATGGTGTATCTTCAACACAATGATTTTGAAAGCTCATACACTTCACGAAATGTGATTTTCATGGATGATGTCTTAAGCTGGAATGCATAGTAGGTGGTTGTTCTATAATATACAGATGATTGAAGAGAGATATATGAGATTTCACTTTTCACATGGATATAAGAGTCGATGGAGGAAGAGGTTTATTATTTAAGATGATAGTGAAGTCTTCTCTAATACCTTAGGTGGAAGAGTTTCATTGGGGAGACTCAGAGGTAGAGGTGTTGTGTGAATGTGTTGTCTATAGTTATGCTTTAAAGGGATGGTCAGAGGATGGTTGGAACCAGATGATGATTTTCAAGATGATTTTTACTCTAGTGGAAATTCATGAGGTTGAACATCGTGAGTTTCATGGATCACCTTTAATAGTACACCCAAGAGTTTCTATGATTTGATGTGGCTTGAAGATCTAGTTTTGGTGGCCTATGAAAAAGATGGATGTAGCGGAGATTGTGGAAAGATGCTTGGTCTACCAGTAGGTAAAGGTCAAGAACCATGTTCTTAGTGGTTTCTTGGATCCCTTGGATGTTCCCGAGTGGATGTGGGATGTCATATCGATGGATTTCATCACATGGTTACCTAGAGCTCAGGGAGGCAATGCATGTAGTTGGTTAGTATTGGATCGCCTGATGAAATCCACTCACTTCGTAGCAATCAAGGAGTCGGGGGAATTGGATACCTTGTAAAAAAGGTATGTGGATGAGGTGGTGTGTCTATATGGAGTTTCAAGATCCATTACCTTATATTGGGACACTCGTTTTACCTCGTGAGTCTAGAAGGTATTGTGAAATGATTTTGGCATCTAGTTTCACCTCATCCCTACTTTCCACCATTAGAAATATGTGTAGAAAGAACATACTATCTAGATGTTATAGGACAAGTTGCAAGAAAGTGTCTTGAACTTTGGAAGATAATGGGTCTGACACCTTCCATTGGTAGAGTTTTCAAATAATAATATCTATCACTCCTCCATTAGCATGGCTCTATTTGATGATTTTTATGGATGACCATTTCGTTATCTCTTTTGTGAGATTGAGGTTGGGTAGAAAGGTTTTCTTCATCTTGAGGTACTGATGACCATGAATGTGAAGGTTCAACTTGTTCATGAGAAATTGAAAGTAGTCCAGGATCAGTAGAAGTCTAATGCGGATCACAGGGGGAGGCCCTTGGGGTTTGATGTAGGAGACCATGTGATCCTGAAGGTCTCCTTTCGACATGGGCATAAAAGGTTTGTAATAGGGAGTAAGATTTCTCCTTGTATTGTTAGATCCTTTAAGGTGTTGGGGTGAGCTAGTGAAGTGGCATTCTAGTTGGCGTTGCCACCGTATTTGGGGAAAATCCATGATGTCATCCACATCTCTCAACTTCATCGGTATGTTCATGATGAATATCCTATCATTGAATGGGGAGTGATGGATATCCAGGACAATGCAACATTCACGGAGTATCCATTAGAGATCCACAACCATAAACAGAATTCATTGTGTGGATGGACCATTCCATTTTTTCATGTGTGGTGGAGGCATGGTATCTAGGAGGCGAGTACTTGGGAGCGATAAATACTGATATGTTCCCAGTACCAAGAGTTGTTTTGGGATTAGAATTGTTATATATATTTTTGAAATGTGATGTTTGAACCTTATTTTATGGAAAGAGATATTTTTTCTTTCATTTGAGATGTGTCTGGTATGGTATGTGGAAAATTCCAAACATACAAATAAGGGAGGACTAAATTCCCAATTCATATGAATCAACTGTAAAGTGATTAAACCCATGGGGGTGAGTTACTGTTGCCCAGAGTGGATATTATCTTGACATGGAAAATATAAATCTCAAATTCTTTTGTTTGGGACAATGTTTTTCTTTTACTGTACCGGTTTTTGGTTTGGGTCATGTAGAGGGGTGATGCTTTCATGGGGGATATGTACAATGTGTTTGTGGTTGTTTGGTGTGGCGTTATTGGCTCGTAGTGATGCTTGAGATATCATGAGATCCTTGAGAGGAATCTCATGGGTTGTTGTTCAAACCCCCTTTTCTTCATGGTTTGATTTTGGATTATCGAGGATGAATTTTTTTAAAGGTATCAAATTCAACGGTCAATGCCCTCCTAGTCTATTACTTTTCTAGTTTTGGTTGTTTGAGGACTTCATAGGAGGCTTAGAGGAGTTTGGAGAAGTTTGTTTTAAAAAATCTGGATGATAGGGGATTACAAATTGTGTAACTTTATTACATGATGTATGGTTTGGTTTAAATGATTCTCTAGGCTGGTTCATGGAGTGAAATGTTTCGGGTTCTAAAAAATAAAATAAATTAAATGGTGATGGTTTTTTCCACGGTATTCGACTGCGGGGAATTACATGAAGTGAAAGAGTATTACATGTCATGTAATACCCCATTGCTATAACTTTTATGTGTTTTTATATCCACTCTAGTTGTCAAACACTATAGATGTAGTAACCCTTCATCCGTGCCAGGTGACCCCTATTTAGTGTTTTAATGGTTTCTTTGTCAAGGATTCATTCCTAGCTTCCCTCCTTCGATCTGTAGTGGTCCATCTTTGATATAATGCGTGTTATTCCTCAATTCTTGCAGTTTCTTCTAGATTGGAATCTTTCCCATCCCATTCCTTCATTCCTTGTGATGGTAGATGATCTATCATGGTTCTAAATGGGATTATATTCATTTATTTTTATTGTGGGGGTGTAGCAACATCCTCATATGGATGCAGATCTGACAGGAGAGTTTATCAGAGATACATTGTGTGGATCGTTCTTGTGTGAGGGTCATAGAAACACTTTTATGGGAGGATTTACTTTGTTTATATTCATTCATTCATCATGTGAGGGGCATGTAATTATTTTCACCAATGGTTCATGGTTCTTCTGGGCTAATCCAATATAATAATTGGTTAAATGAAATTGAATGGATATGGGGATTTGATATGTATGCCTTTTCAATTTTGATATTATGATTGTGATATTGTGAATTATATAGTGTTGATGCCCCACTAAAAATAATGTGTGTTTTGGGAACCATGATTGTGTACTAAATGGAGTTCATGTTGTTTGGTACCTATTGAATACTTTCATATGATAGTCAGTTAATCGGGTAAATTCGGCTAATGAATATATGCCCTATGATTTGGTTTGTGTGATAACACCCATAAATAATGAAGTGGAATTGGATAAGTGTACCATTTTATAAATCTAAAAATGTGTTGAGTCATGGTTTGTGGTGTGATTTGGGGAATGGATTTGGATGTGTGCATGGGACTGATGTAATGTTATGTGGCTATGTTGTGATGTGTGGGTTATCTCTGGTTTGTGTTGTGGTCTGTCTGTGAGTATGATTGTGTGTTGTTGGTTAGCCTAGTTGGTGTTATTGATGAACTTGATGAGGATACATCAACCTGGATATAAAATGAAACCTCAGTTTGTGATATTTATTATGGAATGGATGATATCGGTTGTGATTTGGAGATAATAGACTACTTGAGCGGTAACATGTTATCGGTTGAGGTTGGGAGTGGGGGGTTGGTTCTATAGGTACATATCCTATGTGGGATGAGTTTGAAGGAGGATAGTAGTAACTGGTATGGGTAATTCATTAAGAGTTTCTATACAAGTAATATGAATTAATATTCACCATATATATAGGATATCAATATATTATATACCATTAAGAGGTATTAAACATGGAGAATGTGTAATGATGTGTCATTAATGTGGAGCCACCTTAATTTACTAGGCTCTTTACCATATCAAATGATAGTTTTTGTGTTGCATATGGTTTTTTATCGTTAACGGTTGCTCGTGTAGTGGTAGAATAAATAAATAATTGATTAATAACACTTATAATAGATTGGAGTTTTTTATTTAATAAGATAAAAATGGTTAATTAAATTGGTTTTTAATTTGAATAAGGTTTCATGGGTTTTTGTGTGGTATTGTGAATTTATAGGTAGTAGTAATGTTGGAATTGTTGTGAGTTGGTGATTTTTCTAGGAACCCTTAGGTTTTTAATGAGTGTTTGGTATCATATATGTATTCACCTATATTTTCCATGTGATTTCTATACACCCTAGTTGAGCACAACCTGCTGAACAACCCCATCATTATGGGAGATAGTGTATTTCCCAAAAATATCATCGGGATGATGGATGGATGGACAAAAACCCTTTTATAATCCCTTTCTCAAGAGGTGATATCCAATTATTCCTTGGGAATGTAGTTGTTTTTGAGTCCCAGGTGTGTGTACATGAGTTGTTCTTTCCTAGGTTTCTTCTGGATGAGGTTGTTGTTTCTGGCCCAGGTGTCTGCCAGGGGGGGCAAAAAGTGGTTTCTGGCCGAGTTATCTGTGGGTGGGAAGTGATTTGGTTTGTGGATTAGGTTTCTATAGGAATTATGTGGTATGGTTTGAGAGGCCTAGGTGTGTGTGGGTGGGTTGTGATGTGGTACTTTCAGAAGAGGTGGGTGTGTGAGGGTGTCTTCCATTAGGAAAGAGCAGCTAATCTGAGGGAATGTTTTATTGGGTGCCCTATCATCGATGTGAATTATATTACATTACATGACTAGCGCTATTTGGTGAGTGTGACTTGGTGAGGTTGGTATGGTTATTATACCTATTATGTGTTATTTTTTGTTTTATTTTCTCATCGGTGAATTTGTATTCTTCTTTCACATGTTCATGACAGACAATGGTTTTCCTACAGAGTATACCTATATGCTCACCCTATATATATAAATCAATTTTTAGGCTTCTAGGAGGATTACATGGGCCTTGTTGTGAATTACTATCTTGGGCATGGGATATTTGCTGAGTCACTTCATTATCTTTCTTTTAGGTCCTTTCTTTGGAGTTTTTTTTGTATTTGAACTAGTTCTATTTTCATGCGTTCATATAGGATTGTTTTTTTGATTTCTTTTATATTTTTCATGGAGTTTTTTTTGTGGATGATCCATCATATATGTTTATATTTTTTCAAAAAAAATATTAATTTCCCCCATAGAGTGATATTTTTATACCATTGATGCCAGTTGCCAACCAGGGGCCTATAGGAGGTGAGACTCAAGGGTCATTATATTCATTTATTTATTTCTAACCAAGGAGGGGCATATTTTGAGGGAGGGTTGGGATAATTTTATAGTTTATAGGAACTAAAAATAATATTATTTAATGATCCAATTTTGGACCCTCCTTCTCAAAATATTCAATTAATCATATACAATGATTCTTCAATAAAAGGAATTAGTTGCTTCATAATGATAGACAATTAGGTAATTTCTTATTCTTCATATTAGTTGAAACCCCATGAGTTATATTACACTACACATGATTTAGAATTATCTGTTATGGGTTTTATTTAAATATTTTCAGGAATCAATTGTACATAGTAAAGTGTGGAATATATTCTAAATATTAATGTTTTAAGTATATAATACCTCATAACTGATTGGAAATGCCACATAGAATATGGATTCTATAGAAAATTTATTATGATTTCATGATTCATTACCATACTTGAAAATAAAATAATGTATCTAAATATTTGAGATGAAAAAATAATTATACATTAGCAATGTTATTTTTAATATAGGATGATTTGGTTAATGATTTGAGAAATATTGTCCTATAATTTTTTGATTTCAGGGAATCCTCTATTTTGTTTATGGTTTTAGTGCAATCATATTTTTTAAAAAGAATTTAGCATGCTCAGATGAAGGATAATGAATTGAAGAAAAATGGGATATTATATAACAAAGGTAAGATTCCGTTTTTAAATATTGATGAATAAGGTGTTTAGGATTTGGAAAAATGATTTTATATTCCTTGTTTTTCCCAGTTTAATAAGGATTTATGGTGTGAAGCTCATAGTTATATATTTTTCATTAACTTGGGTTTCACTAAGATGTATAGAGACCTTCAGTAGTATTACCAGTGGGATGGAATGAAATGAGATATTGATGACCTTACCATGATTTTTTTACTTGTAAATATGTTAAAGAATAATGATAATTATCGAAGGTCATGCTTCAACCTTTTCAAATTATAGGGTCAAAATGTAAAAATATATTAATTGATTTCATGGTCGGATTATGGAAGTCTTCCTATGGTAACAATGTGATTGCATTTATTGTTAACAGATAAACTAAATCATTACATTTCATTGTCATTAATATTTTATGTCTTTTGATCGGATTTTTAAATTGTATCTAAAGGAGACATTTAGGATACATGGAGTTTCTATATTTATTGTATTTGACCGAGATCCCAGTTTCATTTCTTATTAATGGAAAGGAATTCAGATATATTTGGGTACTCAATTAAATTTCTATAGTAGACCAGAATAGTAAATGGTTAAATGAATAACTGATATGAATCATGTCAACAACGTGAAAGTTTCTTTTCAAATGCCTTCCTGATTGGTGATATGACCCATTCAGGCACATGGGTTGGCCCCAATGATTGGACCATATGTCTGCAGGGAAACTGGTGGTACTTGATGGGTCAAAACCCAAAAACCATCATAATGAGGGGTGTCTATGTTTTTTATAGTTCTCAGTTGTTTCTTTGGTATCAAAGGAAGAACCCAAAATTAAGTGAGGTGGCACTATCTCAGTTGAGTTTTAGGGTCCATAATGACAACATTGTGATATAAAGGGAGGTGGGGGTGAATTACCCCCCATAATGATAATGGTTTTAATGAATAAATGATATGAATCATGTCAACAAGGTTAAAATTTAATTTTGGGTGCCTTCATGATTAGAAATCAACAGTTAATCATGGATGGATTGGAATAGTGATCACGATTGGTGTTCTCTTAGGAAATCTCCATATATGTGTGTGAGTGAGGAAAAAGAACACTTTAAAGAACATTTGTTGGCATAAGGAATAATTCATTAGATATATTACCCGTTCGGGCTTGTGGGTGGACCAATAGAGGGGACAACATGTCTGTGCCAAATCTGGCGGTATGTGGTGGGCAATGAACCAACGACCATGTTAATGAGGTGTGTCAATTCTTTCTATAAGGCCCAATTATTAGAATTTTAGAACAATATTTCATCCTAAAATTGATGGTCATACTGAGTTTACAGTTTAGACCACAGAATATATGATTAATTCTTGTTTAAAAGATTAAAACGGTTCTTGGTATCAATATCTTCCTTTGGTTGAGTTTTCTTATAAAACTAGTTTTTATTCCATTGTACTGATGACACGTTGAGTTATTATATAGAAATAGGTGTGAGAAACCATATTTTTAGTATGAAATATGATATTAGAATTTAATGGGACTAGAGTTAGTATAGGAAAGGTCTAAAAAGATATATTTGATTCAAAAACATATGAGGATGACTCCTAGTAGAAAGAAATGTTTTATAAATAACCGGATGAAATATATTTCTTTTGAGGAATGTGACATTTATTTATCTAAGTATCTCCATGGAAAGGTGTAATGTGTTTTGATAAAAAGGGAAATATAAGCTTTTGGTTTTTTGGAGCTTAGTAAATGTTGGTGATATTTGGATCAGTTTCCATCCACGTGGCTTGGCCTCTGAGTTTATCCTAGGTACACAACATTTTTCATTTCTCCATGTTAATAAATTATTTTCCAAATTCATCTCAAGTTTCAGGACTAGAAATAGTTCAATTACAAGGGAATTTTTATTTTTAGGAATAAGATCTACAAATTATTTTTCTATAGATAGAAACTATTGTCAAATATGGGGATTCACTAATTTTCGGTTTTATTTAAAAATTGTATGGTATAAAATGCAACATGGGAATATGAAAATCCAATATGGGAAAGATATCCCAACTTGATTATATGTGAAAAAATTAGGAGGACACAATTTTAAAATGGTGGGAGAATGTAATAACCCATTTAATGATCAAATAAATCATTTCGTATTTATTATGAATAATTTTATATTTACATTCATCGTTAAAATATTATGTAATTTTTTTCAATAAAAAGGGAAATAGTTTTAAATAAAATAAATTATCATATATTTTTAGTTAAAAAATTAATTTATAAATTATTGACATTGAATTTGAAACAAAATTATTTTATTTTTTAAATCATAACATCAGAAATAACATTGGGTGAAATTTAGTGATTTTTCAAGAAATATTGATTTTTTAATGAACTAAGAAAAATACCAATATTTATAAACATTTATATTATTTTAAAAAGTATAGTAATTTAAAAATATCATTATGTTTTGAATAATATTTAAATTAAAATAAGTATTATTAACTTATATTTATTCTACTTAATTACTTTTGAAACAACCTTATATTGGATTTTAATATGTGTTTGTTTTTGGTTTTACAAATGTTATTTTTCATAAAATTGTTTTAAAGGGCATAATGTTTCCCCTTTTCAATTATATAAAAAACCCCAATGTGGAATGATTTAAATGAAATTTATAGTTTTTAAATCAATTAATATTATATTTACAAAGAATATTACTACCATTATTCATATAGTTGATATAAAATCATCTTTTTCTCATATCATACACTTATTGAAAACCCACATTTTTGTCATGTCTGTCGGTTTTGTTTAAAATCACAATTTTATAGTTATGTGAATTGAATTTGATAATTATGATTCCAAATTTTGAATCAAAATAACATATATTATTTAATAATTCTAACTTTAAATTTTACCATAATGAATTTTAGAAAAAAAGTAAATGTTTTGGTCATGGTTAAGGTAGCGATGGATTTATCAGGGGTTAAACTAAATATTAAATGGTTAAAATGAAACAAAAACTAGTATAAAATATATTGGATTAAAATATTTCAACATTTTAATTTAATTGTCTCAATAATTTTCTATTCTATATCCTTTTCTAATGTGGAAAATGGAGTTACAAGTTTTTATTTTCAAAAAGTATAATTGTGATACTCACCTCACTTATAAAAGACCACCCCTCCCCTCTCCACTTGACACCATCAAAGAAATGTTTATTTTACCATAAATAAAACAATATCATCCTTAGTTACTGCACCATGTCATATATCCCTTATATTTAACATAAATCCACCATAAGAAGGATTTTGGTACTTACCTTAGGAGGTTGTGTGAAGAAGAGGGATTGTGATTTACTGAGCATCCTTTTTTATTTCATCTTACAACTCCAAATATTCATAAATTATGATTATATTATAAAAAAAGTGTATATCTTATAGATATTTAATTATTATTATTTTGGATAGGTTTAAATAATTATCTCTTGGATCAATAGTCAACCTACAAAATTTATTTTGACACATATGTCAAATATCATCGAAACGTCCGACATAAACTTAATTGTTTAAGTAATAGTATATGACATGGTAATAAGTGAAATAAACTGAATAATAAAATTGAAAAGGTTATAAGAAAATTGAATAATTATCTTTCGTTTATTATTTAGGAAGATAATGGACGAACATGAGAAATCAAACTCTAGTTAAGGGATTTCATCTCAATTTTCATTCGTTGAGGAATATTTTGATGTTGTGCACCTATATGTTTTTTAAGAGGTGTATATATAATACCATTGAAATTTTATATGATTAATTTATCTATTATAATATTATTTAATGATTTTTTATTTTATTCTTTTATTAAGGGTATTATAAAAATACTTCTAAAGTTATAAGGGGTATTTATTTAGAAAAATTCAATTTCAATGTTTTCTATCTATATGTTTTTCCATGTACATGTTTCTAAAATGATTTTTACAAACATGAGAGTTTTTAAATGAATTTATTTCTTTATATCAATGTTTTTTTAAATGAATCTTTGTATATAATTTTTTATGTTTTTACAAATGATAAAAGGAATGTCCTTTTTAATGTATACGATGATAAATATGTTCCCTACCTTCGTAACCATTATTTGAAGATTTGATTTAATTACAAGATTTTAGTTTTCCTTAAAAGAAATACCAAAAATTCATATTTATAAATATTTTGGTATCACAAATGGTTTTACAAAAGAATTTTTTATTATTTAAAATTGGTTTTTACAAGAAATTTATTTTTCGGTATCTGAAAGTGATTTCCAAATGTGCTAAAAAGTGTCTTTCAATGGATTTATGATTAAAATGTGAAATAATAAAATATATTACAAATTATATAGTACATGTGAATTATATGAACAATTTTCAAGCTTGATATAGCTTATAAGATGTGTTGATCCTCATTATGGATCACAAGTGAGACTGATATAGCATATATGAAGAGTTGAGCCCCATTATAGATCATGAAAGATGAGTGAGCCTGATATAGATTATACAACAGGTGGGCCTCATTATATCTATATAATTAACTGGTTTTTGATTATATTGGATTTAAACAATATAGTTATTCTAAATAAAATAATATTGAAAGGGTTTTATAAATATGATTATCTAAGTTGCCTAAAATGGTTTTTATTTTCTTGCTATGAGGTTTAAAGGTTTTATTTGAGAAAAATGTGAGTATGTTTTCATATGAATTTTTTTTATTTCATAAGATCATTTTACTTTGAAAATAAAGGTAAATATTAGATGTGATTTTATGTTTTTCAATGGACTAATGATTTTCTACTTTTCATGCCTCTTTTTGACATTTTTGTGCTTATCCTGCATTTTAATTTTTTTTCACAGGTATTAAGGTTGTCTAAAGAAAAAAATGAATTAAAGTTGAATGTCGAAAAGATTTTACTTGAAAATAAATAATTATTTATTTTAATAGTTTTATATTATGTTAAAATGGGTAATAATATGAAGTATACACTTTCTAATATATGGTTATTTTATGTATGCATTACAACATAATTCTTTAAATCTCTAAACCTGATAAGATCCTCAAAGTGAAAGATTGTGATTTTTTTACTAAAAATTAGGATTATGAAATGGTTAAAGCTTGGTAATTATAGACATTACTATTTTCTTGATTGATAAAAAATTATCATTTTTATTGTGAAAACACTTTTAAAGAAAAGTGAGAATCCAAAAAGGATCAATCAGTTAAATGAGAATAAAAATATTTCAAAAAAATAATTATTAAAGAGCTGGAGCCTATTGTAGGTTTCCTAGAAAAATAGATTCAATGAGAGAGTTCATACCTATGTTTTTGTATCATCCTTTATAAGTTCTTCAAATTGATCAACTATCTTCCCCTATATTTGAATGTACTGCTCTCTATTTATCTTCCCTTCTTTGAATCACTATAGTAGTATAAGGACTTTCTTATTAGTCCATGAAAAATGATAATGATTAGTGTCCATAATATGCCCTATTTCCACCATCCTATCAACTTACTCTATTGTATCATTGATAAAGCGGGCCTCCTCCACCATTTCTACTTTTGAATGTACAAGCAGCATCAATACATTCCAATTAGAGACCTCATTTTCCCTTGTCTTCTCTTACTGATAAACTTTGGTACCCTCAACCTTATCCTCAAAAATATCAGGATCTTATGCTTCAGTGTTTAACTACATATGATCAATAACTATTGGAACATGATACATCTCATATGGTTTGATTTTTTTTAATCGACCTAGTCTCCATTGGTTCTTGAATATATTCTTAGTCCTTGCATCATTTAATTTTCATTCTTTTGGAAAAATTGATACTCCAAAATAAAAACTTGTCTTCTTCACATTATTCATTATTAAGTTATAGAAGAATTTGATGAGTCTTCTACCTGTAGTGTCCTGGGAGAAATAACAAGAACATTCCTCATTAGACTCTTCCCCATCTAAAATTTTCACCTCAATTTAATTATCTTCTAGTTGGGCCCCTCCCTGGTCCTAATTCAACCCACAAATATCCAAACAATCAAACCAGTTTCTAATTTTGATGTTTCCCTAGTCCTGCATTTTTCTTGACCTGGTGGCTTTGTTCCATCATCCCAGATCAACTAGAGTACCCTTCTACAAACAGTCCGGAGTATCAGAACTTTTTCCCCATTTGTCCCCGTAATCACAACCTCATTTTCCTTTTACTTTCTCTATTGTAGTTCCTATTGATTAGGTGAATTATCCCAAATGAATGGGGCCCCTACATCATGAAACCCCTTAGTCCTTCTTATATCAAATGAGACCTAATGAATCAATGTGTTCTTCTATAAGTCACATTTAAAGTGAGACAAAATGACTATAAATTTCAGATTGTTTGATGATCTTGTATTTTTAAAATGAAATTATCAATATCTAAACCATTAAACTCCACCTAGAAACATGGTTCAAATTTACTAGGTATTAGTTCAATCCCCCCATTCCTATCTCCCCAAGGGAAACAAGAGGATATGTGTGAAAGATTCCTACACAATGCGTAATCAGAAAACAAGGATTTGAAGATCACAACTTGTTTGCAAATAAATTCTTCCCCAACCACTATCAAAAACCACTCCACTAGTGGCCTTAAAACATATTCATGGATTAATTTGTGACTAAAAAATATCACACTATTATCGTATCACAAAAACCATCCTACCAGATTTTATAGCATCTATAAAATTGAAGCTGTTTGAAATGGAAATGGTTGTTTAGAAAAACATACACAAGTCACAATGAAAGGAGAGTCCCATTGCATATAAAAAACATATAACCATAAAAAGATATGTAAGTGGCATCCATTGAATTTATGGGGGTCCCTAAACTACACATTAATAAAATATTCCTTTGAGGAAAAAAAACCATCAAATAATGATTGTCTAGGAGGCCAACAATGGCGTGTTCTTGAAACCCCCCAAGTACCAAAAAATGAACATGTCAAAGTTGTCCACGGAAGGTCTATGAATCCTAAAACAAGATACCAGGGTAAGATCCAAGATACATGATGCTTATATGAACTCTTGTGTCGATAAATTAATATAAGGCACAAATCCAAACAAATCAGAAACATTTAGGATTAATGATATATCTATAAACTTGGTGAGAAAATCAGGGTTTGAGAAGGGGAGAAAGGAGTGATGCCTCAGAGTCGTAGAGGGTGGGGTCAGATCATCCTCCCCCTTTCCACTAGTGGGAGGGGGAGGGGTAGAAGCCATTTCCTTTTTCCTTATGGAATCAAAGATGAGATAGTAGAGCAGTCTGTAGAAAAGTCTCTTTGAATATTATATAGTTCCTAAATGACCCTTATATTTCCACTTATCAGTAACTTCTTATGAATTCCAACTTTCTCTACATTGATTTCTTCCACAAAAACAGAACATTTATTCTTTTTTTGATAGATTCACATTTTCATTCTATATTTTTTTTATTAACATTAGTTTTCATAGATTTCATTCAACTACCCATGATATAGTCATTTTCTTCAATAGTATAATATCTTATTTTTTGGATTTTCATCTAACTTTATGTACATATTTGGGGTTTTTTGTTTAGCATCATCCTTTTACATACACCATAAGGTTGAATCAATATCATTATTTTTAATTTTTATTAATATTTTTTGGATTTATTCCCAAAGAAGGAAATGAATCAGGATATTTAGGTGTAAAACAGTCATCTTCACTATATCCGCTGTTATTAAAACGTCCATAGAAGTTATAAATATATTTAAAACTATTATAAGTTGATATATTATACATCTTCAGTGTAAAGTGATTTTAATTTTTTATATTTATCTTGAAATTATATTTTTAACCCTTCATGTTTTCCTTTTATGTTTTTAAATAATTGAAATTCTGTAAGAATAGTTAATGGCATTATGTTTGAAATTTTCACTAAACCAACACTAAAAAAAATATTCATTTTTTCTTTTGTGAAACATCCTGGAAAATATAACATAATGTATAATTTTTTTATAAACACAACTTCCTTTGGTCCTCTTATTGAGGAACTAAATTTTACACTCTTGATTACATACAAATTTGTTAAATTTATAGGTCTCTCATTAATTCAATCAACCCGAATACAAATAGAATTTAATTCACAACCTCCAAATATCATGGAAGAACTATTAGTGAAAAAAAATTCATATAGATTTGGGATTAACCTTTTTGTGATGTTTTATTGGATTTAAAATTTGATAATTTCAATATATTATTTCCCTTGGAATGATTATTTTTAGAAATTAAACATTTTTTTGAAACGTTCCTGGTAGAATTTGTTCTTTTTACTTCATGTTAATATTCAAATTGATTATCTTCTTTCTTTATAAATGTTAGTTTGAGTTAAGACAGTTTATATATTTATTATTTTCCAAATATTCTAGACATTTTACTCAATATTTTCATTCTATTATTATATTGTCAACTTTATCTTCATGTATCGTACTCTTCTCATGTAACTATTGAACAAGATCTTTTATTATTTTTTATATTTTTTCTCTAATTTAGTATCCTTGAAGTCAAGGATAGTTTATTAAGATTCTCATGGATTAAGAATATTCTCCTAAAATTCCATGTTAATCTCAAATTTCTCAAAACAATCTATTCAAATTATTTATTTTACAAGGAAAAATATTAATTGACAATTAAAATATATTATTCCTTAGGTTCAATTTGTTTAGGTAGATTTTTAAATTTGTTCTCATTTTTATACAAATAATACCCCTTATCATTTTTTTGTATTTCTATGTCAGTTTTCACATCATGAAGTAACTTGATAAATGAAAATATATAAGTAACAATATTAATATGAATTTTATTCAAATGCTAATTTTATTGAAAGTAAATATATTCAACTTATTAAATTTATTTAAACTGATTAAAAATGAACAAGATCATTCTAGAGGACCATTCTCAATAAAGCTATTTGAAAATTTACTAATTTTATTAGACTATATAACAGTGTATCATCCATATTAAATATTTAAAATTAAACCACCACAACATCATAGAATATCTTTTCATCATTCCTTTTTATAATTTTGGTCAAAAATCATTGTTGGTATTAATTGAAATAGTATCCATATTTTAATCCCATAGGAACACACTATAGGAACTGATGCTAGGAAACAAAATACACATATGATTTGATACCAAGTAAGATAACTTGGGCATAACAGACATATATTTTACATAATTTCCATAATTAATACATTTTGTCATAAAATACCATGTGATCAAAATATGTAAAGATTTAGTCTCATTGAAGATAAATCTCATGATATTCTTATTTTATAATAAATATTCATCATTTCACAAATATAGTGTTCTCATGTGATATCATTTTACACATAATCCATAATTCCCTTTTTCAAAACCTTGGGAATAGAAGCTTTAGAAAGGGATGAACTCAAATTTTTAGTAAGGGTATATATGAGATATAATCATAAGAGATCATTATTTTTAATAACATGAGAATTTTTTTATGAGAAATTAATCATGGTACATGGTCAAAACATAAAATAATCATACCCTGTAAATCGGATATCATAAATCAAGACACATGGTTTTTGGTTTTTTATCATAATAACTTACATGAGTAATATGAATATGGAAGAAAAAGTAAGTAACACATGAGGATTACATAAACGTTATATATAATATAATAATAAAAATCAATATAATAATTTATCATGAATCAAGGCTAAAAAAATGAGTGAGTCAAATAATGGGCTAGGCTAACCACCTGTGTACCAAAATTAGGCTTGGGTTAACCATCCGTATACAATTTTGGTCTTTTTATCACCACTAATAGACCATTTGGGATTGATATAACCCCTTGTTTACCATTTTGGGATTGGGATCACCACCCATGTAACCATTTTTGTTTTAATAACCCAAACTATACCGTTTAAGCTTCACATGACCACTAATGTACCTTGTTATGATTGATCTAACCACAAGTGTACCTTTTTAAGCCGCGACGCACTAATTAAGTATCCTTTTAAGATCATAAGAAAGAAAACATTTCACAATATATTGTAAGGATATATAGGAACCACCAACAATATAATGATAAATATACATATGTGTTCCATTAATAGTTGGAAACTATCAAATTTTCATCATTGTTTAATAAACTCATGATAATGAAAAGAGATTCCATAAGATTCAAAACAAAAATGATCATAAGACATGTAGAGAGAAAGGAGTTGGATGATATCATTTGATAATATTCATGATGAATAATAATTAATTTTAAAGGATTATAAAAAAATATGAAAACCTTTTTTAAGAGTCATTGGTAAACTTATTTAGAAACATATACAGAATATCCTTATATTTTAATAACATTTAATTAAAAGGAAATGATTCTTAAAATTGGGAATAATAATAATTACATTTCAAAAAATAGTAATATAAGGAAATTAGTATTCATTAATAATGAAAAATATAATCGGGGTATAATTTATTCATATATAAAAATTAAGATAAATATTCTTTGCACGCAATTGCAAAGAGAGTTAAAGTCATTAGAAAATGAATCATAAAAAAAACGTTAAAAGGGATCCTTTAAATAATTTATATATAAATTGAATTCAATTAGAAATATATGATATTAAGTACAATAAGTATATATAAGTACAAATATAAAAAATAAATAAATATGGATATGGTGGAGAATGGTTCCTGACTAAAAAGAAGAAATAAGTACGGCTCCACTTACAAACATCATTTGTGTTAAATTGTGAACTATAATGATTTAAAATGGTAAAAATACTTGTAAAACTAGAAATTAATCAATTAAGAGTAAAATATATAGTGTTTAATATATAAATAATAAAAAATTTCCCCAAATAAGATTTTAGATATACAAAATCTTGATTTCAAAATGAGAATAGAAAAAAAACCTTATGGATTTGATAACTTTTTGGATCAAAATACCTTGAAAGAGAAATCATGAGATATAATTTCAAATTACTATAATTGAATTAAAATTACGATTATATAGATCCATGTGATGTTTATACCCCACTAAAAATAATAAATTTATTGGATATGGAACATATCCAAATGAAAGGATAATTGAGATGAGAAACCCTTACCTTTACTCCAGACTCCCATGAAAGCACTTTAACCACCTATATAATAAACATAACCACTCTGATAAATTATTTTATAAAATTATTCATAACTAATTTCTTTTTAATCTTCAATTATACTCATTTATTAAAAACCTATTATTTTCTTATTGGTTATTTCCATCATCAAATGTTAGTGATTTTGATTATTTCATCCATGGTTGTTAATAGCAATTTTTATCCCTTCAAATTGATATCATGTTCATAATTCCAAATATTTACAAGGTAGTGTAATTTTTTGTATATAATTATATATTTTTAGCCATTTTAATTTTATCAAATATATTAGTATTGTTTGTGACAATGATATCCACAACGATTATGTTTTGGGGAATTTATTACTAAGAATAAGTTACATTATAATGAAATGTTATTTTTTTACACTTATATAATTATAATTATGATATAAATTAATCTCAAATATCATATATCAACATTATTTATTTGTTATTTTTATTAATTATGAAAATGATTATGTTTATATTGCATCATTCATGCAGGTGATCGAAAGAACCAGAAGAAGAACATGTTCTACAAATAAATGAATAAGAGTTTAGAGTACTATAATAGTAATATAAATTTTTTTATTAAGAATAATTATATTGATATAATATAATTACAATGTATACTGATACTAATAGTGAGTGGATATGTGAGTTTAATTGAAAAAATTTATTATAACTATGTACTTTGATGAATCTTCTATTTCTCAAAATAGGATACATTGGAATGAAAGATTTATGATTCTCTATTAAAACCATAAGAAAAAATATAATTAAGAAGAAATTAAGAGTGAAAACTTCATGATATTCAAAAAACTATAAAATTAAATGATTTTTTATGGTGGGGTATAGGATGGTTCCTTAAAGAAGTGAGTTTTAAGTGTCATTTAAAAACAATCTCATTCCACAAGTTATAAGGATTTCATTTTAAATGGAATGCTTATTAAATGTGAACATACAATAGATGGGGGAAACGTTTTGGTTGATAAATAACTCATTCAAAAATTTATAATTATTTTTTAATGATATTTTATGTCTTTATGACTTAGTAAACCCTTCTACCATATTTTACCATTACCTTTACAACTCAATTTTAATTTAGATAACCTAATTTTAATACTACAAATGAAATTGAACTCCATTCATAATTTCATTTTACTAAATAAAAATATGAAATAAATGTTTTTTATTATATTTTTTAAATTTTGGATGTTTATATTTTAAATAAAAATATAAAATATTTAGAATACCCATTTATATTGAATAATTAATTTTAATTGTTTATTTATTCTTAATGCCAGTTCATAACAATTACTGATTAAATGAGTGTGATGTTTTTATTATAAAATGAAAATTTTATTACAATAATCCTTTAAATGTGATAATATAATGATCCAACCAACCTCGGGCCATTAACATAGTTACATGGCCCCATGGGTCACCTATAATACCTTTGTTTTCTTTCCCACCACACCACATGATATTACCAAATGGGGCACTTATATAAATATTGACTATCCCCATAGGATAAAACATGAAGTTTAAATGTGATTTTATCTCACTCACACAAACCCTAAGACACATTCTAGGTGGTTACCTTTCCTGACCACTACTATAAGTCGAGAATTCATAACTTTGGAGTTTTAATTATGTAGGTTCTAAAAAATAAAGGTGAACCTTGTTGACATGGCTAGTAGTATTTTTTTCATTTTATGTCTCACTTTTTCCAAGTTTGTTACACTCTTCATCGATTGAAAGAAAAAATCCATCATTGTGGACCCCAAACATCAATTCCAAGAAGGGATTTAAGAACATTAGGATAGGTATTGGCTATGCTACCATTTATTACAACCAGAAATACCTCAGGCCATGAACATTGTTATATGGCCCCACCGATCACATATAATAACTTGGTAGAAGATATTCCCCATTAATGCCACTTATCTGACTACTGACCATCCCCAATGGCCAAAACATTTACTTTTAGTGTGATTTTTTCTCACTTAGACACACCCTACGAAACGTCCAAGGAGGTTGCCCTTCTTGACAACTACTCGATGCCAAAAATGATTAAAAATGGAATTATAATTAGTTTAGATCTTGAAAAGATAGTTGTACCATGACATATCAGTTAAACATTTTATGTCCCACTTTTTTGAGTTTGTTACACTCTACACCACATTAAATAACTACACCCTCATTGTGGACCCAAAACATATTACCTAGGAAGGACCTAGGAACTTCATTCTAGGTATTATCTCTGATAATATTTGTCATGAATTTATATACCATAGGCCATGAACCAGGTTATCCAACCCTAGGGTTCTATTATAATTCATATGTTTCCTTCCCTACACACCACCTGCTATTACATAATAGGGATACTTATCTGACTAATGACTATCCTAATAGTCCAACACACATTATTTTAGTGTTATTTTTATCACTCATACACAACCTGGGAAGGTTCACCTTATTAATATAATTAGTATCATTTTGTATTTTTTTAAATCTCACTTTTTTCAGGGGTGTTATATATAAATATAATATATTATGATAAACAAAAAAATATTAAAAAAATCATTTGAAAATTATCCTCTTCATCTTTAAATGATTTTAATCAAATCCATTTAAAATTAATTATTAATCTTGTAATTATTCTGTTTTACCAAAAAATTTGAATATTTCATTTAATTTTATAAAATTATCAAATTTGTTTTTAGTAATAATATTAAATATAATTTTAGAAAGAAACATATTTTTATAAAAAAAATATTCTAGAAAAAAATTTCATTGCAGTTTAATTATTTATCATTTTTAAATTAAATTATTTTAAATTTTCTGCTAAAGATATTACATATTCAATATACATATTGGATATATACATAACAAATGACCCTATATCTAATGAATATATTTATAATGACCATATTTCAAAAAAATTATTATTTCATTCATATATATAGCCTTATAAGCCTTATTAAAACAATTAATCCCATTTATTTCTCTCTCAATATGTATCTTATATTTTTAATATTGTTCATTATTTTGATACATGGAATCAAAGTTGTGATATTTATATAAAACATGAGGATTTTTATTTTATGTTTAGATTATTTCTCAATTAATATTGGATTTATTAATCCTATACTTTCTTAATGATGTTTTTAATGACCATGACCCAAGTATCCTAAAGATGAGGCTTTACTTAATTTAATTGGAATAGATACAAGAGTTGAATCCCAGAGGACCGATTAGTTTATGAATTTTGGAAACTGTATAACATACATGAAACATATTTCACATTAGAAAAATAAAATAATACACAATAAATAAAAAAATATAACAAAAATCATCCAAGAAAAATCATTCAAATACCTCTTTTTTCTACCCTAGGGAAATGAAAAATATAATGGTGATATCAGATGCTCAGTAAGGGTCATGTACAACAGAATCAATCACAAATAAATAAGAATAACCAAAATGGAAAGGTAAACAATTGAAACAAATTTCATATAATCAACAAAATTAGCATAAAACTTACCATTAATATTATAACTAATCGTATAATCACATGGAATATAAATAAACGAATTAATAATGATGAAATTCATAATGATGTATACGTAAAACATACTATCGAGGATTCATGACAAAAATCTATTACAGTTAAGGATTTAGACCAATAATCTTACTCGATGAAGGCATCATGCTAATAATCTAATAAATGGGTAAGGCCTCCGCTAAAACCATATTTTTTGCCTCTTAAAACCTACCAATGTATCAATGGGCCATAGTGGGCCCTTCCCTTCACGTATTAAATACAATGCATTCTTCGTATATCAAATTGATAGATTTAATCCATGAATCAATATGACTTTACAAAAAATATCCATATTGTGTAAAAGATATGGATTTAACATTAATTCCCTAGATATTTAAATAACATTAAATTTTAACAACATGTGTAAAAACGGTATAGTTTAGGAAATAATCAAATGAAATAGAGGTTTAACCTAATTAATTAAAACTATGTTAATAAATACCTTACCACTCATAATCATTTGATTCATATTCCATATAAAAGTAATAATTATCAAATGAAATGATGAATACCATGAATATAATGAGATTAATTATATGATATATCAATGTTTATTATATGCACCAAACAATAGAGAAAAGTGCTAAATAAGGCATATATCTCATAGAAGTAAAAGTGAGATGAGAAATCTTTACCTTACTCTTTCCATTAGTTGAATACAAATTATCCTCTAGTATAATTGGTAATGTAACATCATTGGTTAATACCATAATCGTATTAATATTTATTATATCACTTATGATTCTCTTATATCATTTTATCCAAAATAGATTCTTCATTTTTATATTCATGTTTTTTTAATGTAAGTCTTAGATCTTGTTCATAAGATATGGTTCCTTCATATATATAATGATATTATATTAATAGATATCATATTTATTCATTATATAAATTTCTGGAACTATTATTTAATGGTGAACATGGAAAACTAATCGCATTGAGTTGTGGAAATAATAGGTTGTACATACCAAAAAGCTATAATATCAATCACTTAATGGTGAAAGGGTAAGAGAGAGGAATGTATATTAATTTTTCTAGAATAATTATCATGTCATAATTATTATATATATATTTCATATCCATCATTATATGTTCCATGAAATGTGGGGATGAAAAAAATTACACCATGACGCGGAGATGGTAAGCTATACATACACACGTGTGGTTCTTTCATTTTTTCTTGGATGAATAAAAGGTAGAATATGGTTTCCCCATAATCATAATAAAATGTTCGTATATAGATGATAATGTAGTTATTACATTTTCATGGAAACAACTCATGAAGAGTAAGTGGAAGAATAATTGTTTTTGAATAGTTGATATGTACAATTACCATCTTCTTCGGTGTAATTAATTTAATATCTTTAAAATGGATCTAGGTTTACTTTTTTGGAAGGACCAGAACCATAGGAACATAACTAATGATGTTGAGGAGATAAATGGATAGAGTTTTGACATGTTATATATAAAAATATGTTGAAATGAAATGAAGGAACAAGTTCCCTTTTATAATTGAGGAATGGGAAACCCTTGGATATCCTCAAAATATGAAATTATAATAAACTAATTTTGTATTCAAATACAAAAAAATGGATATGGATTCAAATATAATGTGACAGAAGGTTTTAAACTCATCATAAAATAATTTTTTTACTTTTTTTGGTTTTGTTTAAAATATTATCATCTTGATTGACCTTATTTAATCTATTTTAATTTTAATTATGATAACAATTTATTTAATATTGAAAATTTTTAATTATTACTTATAAAATGTTAGATGGAATATAAACGAAAAATTAATGAAATTTATGAACAAATAATAATAAATTTTTTTAATTTTTTTTGATTTTTAAATAATTTATTAAAATATTATTTTTATAAAATACCATTTGATTAATTTTAGCATTATTAATTTCTTTCGACGTAAAAAAACAAACAAACAAGAAAACGTAGAAAAAAATTAATACACTCTTATTATTTAATAATAATCCATAATATTGATGGATTTCCATACTTAATTAGAATTATCTTTATTTAATATTATTAATATCATATATTTGATTGTTTCATTAATAAAATAATTATTGCATCATAATTGTATAATTATATAAGGTAAATATATCCTCACTAAAAATCAAAAATAAAATCAAATTATTTAGATAAATATTTTAAATTTCAAAATAATATCTATAGTAGAATATATATTTTTAATTACACCATATTAAAAATAATATAGTTATTAGAAATATTAATGTGATATCTTTGTGATTTCTTTAAATAAAATATTATAAATATTACAACCTTATCCCATTGGTCAAAAAATTAATATATAAATTTAAATGAAGAAACTAATTTTATTATGTTTATAATGGATAATTAGATTCATTCATAACTATCCTTTTCCCACATGGTCATATATAAAATATTTTTACACAATGAAAATGAATTTTTTTTAACTTTCTTTGATTTTAATAATATTGAAGTCATTTTCTGAGAAACGTGTCCATTAAATAACTCAAATTTGAACTTTAGGTGTTAAGGGTCGAATATAAATCATATAATAAAATTTATAAAAGGTTTAGGGTAATGTTTGAATCCTTATCTTATTATTTTCAACCTAAATTACCCTATTTACCCTTAATCGTGGTAATAATATTTTCTTACCATAGTAACTGTAGATATTGGAAAAAATATAAGGATCATGTTTAATAAATTTGGAAAATAGGATCCAAAATATGGAATTTATTTTTTAAAACTCAAAATAAATAATTTTCATATGTTAATATATATTTAAACGTGAAAAACACAACAAAAAATAGTTTTCTTGAAAATGAATATTTTATGCCTAGAAAATTACTTATACCAAAATAATATATAATGATGATTAAAATGAAATAAATTATATTATTTATATCCAAATAGTATTTATGTTAAATTTAGATAAAAATCATATCATAAATTGACATTATATTTGACAACATTGGTAGTTTAATAAATTCGGTATTTTTCACTATTCACTGTGAAGTAAATATTTCAAGAAAAATACCAAAAAAATAATCATAACAGAATTTTCATATTAAAATTTTAAAATTGAAAATTATTTTTTAAAATAGAAATTATAAATTTTTCAAAATTTATTTTTAATATAGGTGCATTTTTAAATGGTTATAAAGCTACCTTTAGAAACATATAACATTTATATTCATAAAATTGGATTTATTCTTATCTTATACCTATAAAATATTTCGGACAAATATAAAACTATTTAAATTTTATAATGTGATTAATACTATTTATTCTATTCAATGTAAAGGTTACATTGTAATAATAATAATATTTTACTCTTCCTTTATATTGGGTATTACATGTAATGTAATATATCAAAGATATTGAATTTAGAAAGAGTAGTAATATAAAATCACAGGGTTCTATATTCTCCAATACATCAATAAATTGAGTCCTATCAATTTTTAATTAAAATTAAAAAAATAAAATGTTGATACAAGAAAATCCATTTTTCAACAACCAATATCGTAAAGAGAGTTAATAAAACATCCTATTAATAAGAGGGAAAAAAGTACAAAGGTTACTAAAAAATATGCTTTTGAATAGAATAACATTAGCAGAAAGTGAAAATAAGGACATAGAAGTAAAATATAACTATCAAGTTCCAATGGAGGTTGATAGAGAACATGGTCATTTAAAATTTAACCATAACAATACACTAAATATGTGATCAGTTAAAAGAAAATTGATTTCTCATAAATTAAAGAAAATGGAGAACATTTTAGTTACAAAATAAGTTATCTTGAGTTCATGGATTCTTTCTCTCTATACTAATATAATGAAATATACATACATGATTTACTTAATTTTCATAAGTTTAATATTATTCTTTGGTTTTTCCATCAACTATTTCAACTTTATCTCTTAGTGTTGGTTACATCATATTGTGATGAAATAAAATAATCTCTAAAACATTATATAATGTTCAACATAAACTATTTCATAAATTTTGATCCATATAAACCTTACAAATATTATGATCCAAAACGTTATAATCAGTTCCAAGCTAATTACTAGTATCCAAATATTTTATCCATATTAATCATCTCTTTATACAAATATCATTTCATATAATTTAGAAACAAATTAAGGGTTATCATAACATAAACCATGTGTTTTAAAAAAATAACTTTTCACTGAATAATGTTTCTTATTCATCAGTACCATTCAACACACACTTTTAAACCTTTAATGAAAAAGTACTGCAATACACTCCTTTAATATTTCAAAAATCTAACAACCTGAACATAATTGATGAATATACAAGTTTAATATAATTCTTTAATCCTAATCAAATAACATTAATAATTACACTTCATCAGTAGTAATAACATAATCATAACTTTTACCGTCAGCTTATTTTGGGGAATATTCCCTTGGCGCTTGTGTAATTCCTTTTTAATGTTCCCCATATCCTTACATATGAAGCATAAAAAATTTTAAAATTATTTCATTCTCTATATATCTTGATCATTCTCTCCTTTTTATCAACACATAAAGAAATATTCTTTTAATTTTAAGCATATACTGAGGTTCTTCCTTCCATAAGTATCAGATGTTGGAAAATCCATCATTCCCTTCTTCCCTTTATATATGATATGGTCTTCCTCGCTCTTCTTCTCATATGTCACATTGAATCCATAATACGTGATGAATTGTTTCTCTATCTTGAAAGCGCATAACAATTTTTCATCAAAAGAAGAATATGTTTTATAAAGTGGTTCCATTTAGAGACTCATCTTAATCCCTTCCAATAAATTTGTTAACATTTTATTCCATGTTGTTTATGTAATTCATATTATAACTCTATAACTATGTAAATGTAGGTTCATTCTACTTGAAACATTTATCCACTATTTTCTTTAATTAATGTAAATTTATATTCATCTCATTTTGTTACTCTCAAGTGAATTATTTATTGAAGAATGTTTCTGTAAAAGGTTTCTATTCAATGATTTTGATTTCATCTTCCTCTATAGTATTCTGAATCAATGAACACCATTGATCAGAATCTCCATTATGACAATAAAATAAAAGGGAATATGTTTCCTTTTAACCACATCCATTTTCCTTAAATATATTCTCTAGTGGTTTGATACATAACTCATCTTCCATTAGATCGGTATTCCCAATAAATGAAGGGGTTTTATACTACGTAAAGAATTCCAATATAGGATAGCCACTCTATGGAATAAGTAGATATATCCAGACAAGATAACTTTCCATAACCTGATTAAGATTCCCTAAAATAGTTATTACTTTATTAGTTCCAATACTAGCTAAATTATCTTCCTTAGTAGGGAAATATCAACATTGGGAATAATTATTGTTAACCATCTTCCTTCCACATGACATTTCTAAAAAATGGTATATTCTATATTAAATCATAATATTATAAACATTGAATATTTCTAAAAATGGTATAACAGTTAATATAAACTGAAGAATTTACACATAGCTAATTTTATAATCATAAACATGGGTTCTTTGGATTTTTCTTCTATAAAAATCGTCAAATTATATCATATGGTTATGTTCTATAATATATGCTTTCCTAAATCTAGTTTCCATGCTTAATACTAAATTTATCTAATACAAATTGTAAATACCTCAACCCCAGTGGCATATATTTGATTCTTTACTACATTACATTGGAATATATATAGGATTCTAATCCTAAAGGACATTTCAGTTTAGCTGTTTTGGAAACATGATTTTATACATAAAGCCCATTTTACATTGGAAAAAGTAATTAAAACCTAATAACTGGTTTTTTTAATAAACATCATCCTTGAAAACTCATTCAATGGTCTTTTATTTATAACATGGTAAATGTAACAAAACTATGTATGACCTCAGTTTCTCAGTAAGGGTCATGTACAATAGAACCTATAATGAATAAATAAGAATAATCAATATGGAAATGTAAATAATTGAAACATATGACATCGAATTAATAACATGAGAATGAAACTTAACAATATATATTCTAACTAATATAATAATCACATGGAAAATAAATAACTGAATTCATAATGATATATTTCTTAAAAATGTATATATAAAACATACAATCGAGGCTTCATGCTAAGAATCTATTATTGTCAAGGATTCATGCTATGAATCTAACATCGTTAAGGATTCATACCTAGAATGAAGAAAATCTGTACGGCTTATCCTAAACCGAATCTAGTTTATCTCATGAAACATACCAATGCATCGAGGGGATATAACAAATCCCTTTCATCATATAATAAATCTAATGCATTCCTCATATGTTGAAATGATTGATTTAATCCATTAATCTATATGCCTTATAAAAAATATCTATATTGAGTAAAAGATAAGGATTTGATATTAATTCCCTATTTATTTATTAACTTTAAATGTATATACCACATGTAAACATGGTACATGGTTTAGGAAAAAATCAATAGAAATAGAAGTTTAACACAACGAATGAAAATTGGGTTAAGAAATCCCTTACCACTCACAATCAATCGAATATTATAACCACTAAAGGAAAAAACTATCAAATGAAACATTGAATACCATTTATATAATGAGATTTGTGATGTGATATATCAAAGGTCATTATATACACCACACATAAGAGATAATCAATTAATAAGCAATGTATCCAATAAAAGTAAAAGTGAGACAGGAAAACCTTAACTTGGGATTTTGTTTAGTAGAACATGATTCAAACTATTGTATAATAGATAAAAGAGTGTTGTTATTTTATAATAGAGCCATATTCATATTTATGAAGACATCTACAATTTAATTATGTCATTTTAGAACTTGTTGTCAGTTATATTTTGTTGTAACCATTGGTTTGGGTGTTAACTGCTTCATTTTCTTATCCATGTTTTGTCTTATATGTCTGGGTTATTATGCATAGGATATTTTCTCATGACCTATAAATTTATATTAAGTTAATTGATATCATATTTATTCATTATATAAATTTATAAAACCATTCATCAATAGTTGACATGGAAAATGAATCACATCATGTCATGGACACGTGGGATTGTACTCACGCACAAGCAATATTATCATTCCCTTAATGGTGAATGTGTTTTTGAGTGGATGGTATGTTAATTTTTAAAGAATAAAATTCATGTATTATGTATCATATATATATATATATATCCATAATTATATTCATCCATGTAAATTGCTGATGAAACACATATTATACAATGGCTTGGAGATGGTAAGTTGTACGTACTCACGTGTGGTGCTTTCATTTTTCAAAGGGTGTAAACAAGGTGGAATATGGTTATACCATAATCATAACAAAATATTTGTTTTTATTTTATACTTTAGTTATTACTTTATCATGGAAAACACCCATGAATAGTACATGGAACAAGAAATAATCTTAAAAGGGTCGAGAATGATGATTAAATTATTTTTTGGTAGACTTCCTTTAATCTCTTTTTATGTGATATAGAGTTGATCTTTTGGAAGGAACAAATCCAAATGAACATAAAGGATGGTTTTAAGAAGATAAATAGATAAATTTGAGTTGTTCTATAAGGATTAAGATGGTGAAATTAAATTATGGAATGAGTTCCCTTTTATAATTGATGAGAGCAGCACGCTTGGTAATGCTCAAAATATTAAATTATAATAAATTAATTTTATATATAAATACCACAAAATGGACATTGATTCTATTATAAGATGATATAATCTATAAATACCATCAAAAAATAAAATTTTTAAGCTTTTCAGTTTTCTTTTCAACATTATCATTTTGACTGAACATAGCTAACATATTTTAATTTTAATTATGGTAAAAATTATTTAATATTAAAATGTGGTTAACTTATTTTATTGTAAAATTTCAGTTTCTCCATAAATGAATACTTCATGAAATTTTAGTAAAAATAATAATAAATTTTTTATTTTAAATATTTTATATGATTTTAAAATAATTTAATGAAATTTTATTTTTATAAAATATCATTAGTGTAAATTTTGACACTATTCATTACATTTTTCCATGATAAAAAAAATAAGTGAAAATTGAAACTTTTTAACACACTCTTAATATGTTATAATATTCCAGATAACTTTTGGATTACCTCAATTAATTAAAATTATATTTATTGTAATATTCATAATATCATTTATTATAATGTTTATTTAATAAAATAATTATTACATAATCACTGTATAATTATTTAAGATAATTATTTCTATAATAAAATTTTAAAATAAAATACCATAATATAGATAACATTTTTTGATTTAAAAATAATTTCTATACTATAATATATCTAAAAAATCACACCATATTTATAATAATATAGTTATTAAAAATATGAATGTCATAACTTTGTATTTCTATTAAATTAAATATTATAAATATCACAACCTCATCCAAATGGTAAAAAAAAGTCCTATATAAATTTATATCATTAAAATAAGTATATTAAAATTAAAATGGACACCTATATTCATTAATAACCTTCCTTTGTCCAAATGTGAATACATGAGAGATATTCAAGACAAATATAGTGACATTTTGTGACTTTCATTGGTTTAAATAGTATAAAAATTATTTTCATGAACATATTTCCATTATATAACTCTAATTATTTTCATATGTATTAGGGGTCGAATATAAATCTTTCTATAAATTTTTCGACGATTTTAGGTTAATTTTAAAATCTGTAACCTATTATTGTTTCCTTTAAATTACCCTATTTACCCTTTTTCTTGTCAATAATAATTTTTTTACCAATGTTCCTATTCATATTGACCTAAAATAAATATGATCCTATTTAATAAAGTTTGAACTTATGATTCCAAATATGGAATCCATTTTTAAAAATTTTAAACACAAAATTTTCATAATATAATTTAATATTAAACTGGAAAAATAAAAATAAATAGTCTTCTAGAAAATATATTTTTAAGAAAAAAAATTTATTTATAACAAAATAAGATATAGTGATGATTGAAATGAACTAAATTATATTGTTTATAACTAAATATTATTTATATTACATTATGATCAAATTCATATCTTAAATAGTCCTTTTATATTATGAAATTGGTAGTTTTATAAAAATCCATAATATCACTATTCAATAGAAAGAAAATATTTTCAAGAAAATACAAAAAATAACACCATAAGATAATTTTGACATTATTATTTAAAAAATTAATTTTATGTTGTTCAATATATATTATAAAAGTTTTGAAATTTAGTTTTAAAATAAGTGTGCAATTAAATGGCAGTAAAACTTCATTTAGAAAAAAATATCCTTTTATACATAAAATTGCAATAATTCTAATATTATTCCTTTAAAATATTTTGGTTAAGCATAAAAATATATAAATTTCATAATGTGGTTAATAACATTAATTTTTTCTAATTTTATGGCTTGGTTTAAATAATAATAAAATTTCTTTGTTCATTTCAGCTGTGTATTGCGTATAACATAAGCTATCAAAGATATTTAATATAAAAAGAGGAAGCCAAAATAAATATTAGGGTGTTACATTCTCTCCTATATCAATAAATTATGTCCTCATAATTTAAAATTTCACTTTGTATATTAATGAATGATACAAGAAAATTCATTGTGGGAAACCCTCATTATAAATAGCATTAATAAACCTTCTTCTTAATAAGTGGAATGGGAAATAAAATGGTCAGCACTAAATTAGGATTGTGAATAAGATAACATTTGAGGAAAATGAAAATTTGTACCTGGATGAGAAATCATGTTAGTTAGGAAAATAATAATATACACAAGAGGGGCATGAATTGATTCTTTTGAAATTATTTTACAATTCTGCCTCTTGATGTATACAAAATATTATACAGGTTAGAAATGTTTATATTATGTATGAAATTATGAGTTGTAGATAAAAGTTAAAATATAAAACATGACTATTTAGACAGTTTCTAGTTATAAATACCCCTTAGTACACTCCATCGATTACTCTCTCTGTGTGTTTTCTAAATTTCACATGTTTGGACTTCATATCATAAGACCAATCCATAACCGAGTGTAGATAGTTGACACCATTACAAATAAGACAAAAAATATAGGGTTATGACTCTACAACAAGGAACTGATAAACCACATCTAAGAATGAGAAGATGAAACTCCACCACAACTGAGAACCAGAAGTTGAAACTCCCAATAAAAAGATATTGATTAGAAATGGATCTTGTTGAACTTTGTAAATGAAGAGCAACTGACGGTAGATGGAACTTCTTCATCAGAAAATATTTTCTTCATGAAAAATAATTTCTAAAGAGATCCAATTTGTATTGATATTTTAATTAAAAATATCAATGAACATCAGCATCATCCTTATAGAAAATACTAAATTTGAATACGTATATCTCCAATGTTTCCTTTTCTATAGAAAAACAGAGTTTGATCGATTTTTGCAGAAGATCTGAATAATATAGTCACAAGAATGTAGTTTCGATCGTTAATATATTTTGAAATATATATATTAATATATATCTCAATATATATATATATATTCTTCTTTGAATAACACACACACATATAGAAAAAATACGCCGATAGACTAAATAAAACAGAGCCCAACATTTCATTAAAAATCCAAGAAAATAACCTTATTAAGCAGAATAATTCAAATTCCTGAGATAGCCTAGAGTAGTAGTAACATCCCTTACAAATATGAGTTAATTTCTCCACATATTACTATTAATTGAACTAATCATAACGATCTATGATTGTTTAAAACCCAGCTTTAAATAGGCCTGATATTCCATAAAGACTGTTTCACAGAACTCTGATAAAAATATAAATTCAAATCTCTGGTGATGAAAGTTAAAATTCAAGGATCCTTCATAAAACAAAAAATTACCAAATGTAAGGTTATACTATTTAGAATTTATTCTCATAATGTATGGATGGAAACATAAGTTTGATCACAAAAGTATGGTTGATGATCCATACATTTTCTTCCCAAACATAAGGTACCATATGTAGGGTCCTTTAACAATATTTCGTCCATTTGTCAAATGTATGGTTTCATCCAAGAATAAGATTCTTAATCTCTATTTTTCGTTCAATGTAGGTCTGACCAACTATACACACTGATATTTCATTATAAGTTATAATAAAAACATATGGTTTTTTATTTATGTTGTATTCTTCAACGTAAGGTATGAAAAGTGTTTTTAGAATATGATTGTGAGCATTCTGAACACTTTGAAAACTATTCCATGTGAATAATAAGAATGAATATAATTCCAAAATAATTAATATATATAATATTAATTTCTAAATATACACTTAAATTAATATCATTTGTAAAAAAACAAGGGTATCTGTGAGAAACAAAATCAATAATATTTATAGAGTATTGTTGATACAATACATTCTAAATAATCCACCCTTTATTATGATCAGAAAACCCATAAAATTAATAATAGATTTTAAAATTTTTCAAAAAATTAAAAAGAAAATAATTATAAATTTGATTTTACAAAATTATTTCGATAAACATAATAGAAAATAAATGTTTGGTTTATGCAAATTTCTCCCCCTTTTGTGAAATAAAAAAGAAAGTGCAGAAAATGCATGAAGTTATTTTTAAATATTCAAGATCTATATTTGAATTTAATAATAATCTTTTTAAGTAAATAATACTGGATTTTAGGCTTCTTGACATAAACATAAAATAATATGAAATAATGTACACAAAAAAATAAGTAGAATTTTTTGATCAAAAATTATTTAAATACAATATTCAGTTTGATAGGGAAACAATTATAGTCATCTGAAATGGTTTAGGTGAAAAATATTGAGTTTGAGTTAGTAGGGATAAGGTTCTAGGAATTTTGACCATCTTCAAACATATCTTTCAAATCATCCATCTATAACCACAACTTCTTCATTAGACTATCCCCCAATTCCATAATCAGAACTCTAGAATCATAACTAATATGTAAATTCTCAATGAGATTGACGTTCAAAAATTCATGTAAACTCTCCCATTTCTACATAAACTGGTCCATATTTTTTGTGATTTTTTTCAGCAGAAATCAGATACCTGGTTTATTATATGTCAGTTAGTCAAAAAGAAATTTATGATTGTCCAACATCACTAATAGAGGGGTACTATTTCACTATATATTTTGAATATGATCATTCATATCTACCATGATTGAGGAGATTTCCTGAAATCTTCAAATCAGATCTAGACTAGTAGTAGGAGAAGGGATAGATGTATTGGTCTGACCAACAATAATCTTGATTGATTCAATCTTAATCCCCAAATACAAATTTAGATCAGCAATTATTAAACTCAAAAAACTTTAGATTTTATCTTTCGAACCTCATTTAGAATATATATCTTAAAAGCTTCAAATTCCTTCTTGGAAAAATAATTTCCATTAATATTTTGTAACCTTTTATTTTCAACTTACATCTATTTTTGAAGATTGATATTTTCATCCTATGAATTATTAAAATTCATTACAATATCCTCAACAAGATTTGACTTGGAATTAGATGTAACTTTATCTAGATGTTGTGACTAACCAACTGCAACAATTTTAGTGGGTTTGAAGGAGGATTTTACATATACTTCTCCAATAGTTTTTCAACAAAAGTTTCACTTTAATAATAAAAAAATCAAAAAATTATATCTTTTTCTTCAATTTTATTTTATGTTCTCCTATCTATATGATCAAAAGTAGAGAAAAGTAAATTATCAACAATTTCTGTAGCCACATTTTTAGATTTCATCAACCATTGATCTTCCTTAACAACTGGTTTTCCTTTTAAACAACTGGTAAATCAATAGTATACAGATCTCTTAACTAAATTTCAACCTATTGATCTTCCTCATGAAATTCCTCTTCTAAATGTACCAACCCGGTAGGCTCAAGTGAACCCAAAACTAATTCTATAGTAGGTGGATATACTTTTTTCTGTGGTCCTACAACCAATTATTCTTGCACAACCACTTATTTCTCTTCTTCATATTATTTAAAAAGTACTAATTTTCTATGGGTTGGTTTGGATAGTCCATCAAAATGGGTTTTACCAATTTCTTCTTTCCCAATTTCACTTTGTTCCCCCTGAGCAAAAGATCATAATCTTTATTGGTCATCTACACCAACTGGAAAGAGTTTTCCTTTGATTGTAATCCAGTAAAATCCTATTTTATCAATGTTCCTCCATTGATAATGTTGTTGTGATAACATTTAATTCGAGAATCTATTAATGAAATCATACCTTTCTTAACAAAAAATCAATAGATTATCCTTCTGTTAGGGAAAAAAAGTCATCATAGAATCTGGTTGACAACATGAATTTAAATATCTGAACATATGCCTTGGAAAATTAATCTTTATTTCAATTATAAACAAAAACATGATATACATGTCTGGATATAGAATCTTATCCATCTCATCCATTCTAGGTGAAATTCTTGTTTGAATAAACGTAACTAAGATTTTATGTTCTACCTCGAGATCCTTGAAAAAAAATTAAATGATAGTTTAGAAAAATAGAAAATAAATTATGTCTTCATATTTATAGTCTTAATATCCGATTGACCAAATATTAAAATGAAATGCACCCTCATGAGGATAGTTGAAGATTTGAGAAATCAAAGTCAAAGAAACTAAAAATTCATTATATTATAATCCTGAAAAAACTCTATCTTCAGAATCACATAAACTAAAATGAACACTATTATAGAAATATTTTAGTTCTACCACATAATGTAATTCTATGTTAGCCTCATTTAACATAGATTCCAATTCTTGAGAAGTTATCTCTTTCTTCAGGAGTAGATTTTTCTTATATATCCATTCAAAATGAGCTACTTTACCCTGCATAATATTTCTTCTAGAAACATTATAACACTTTGGGTCATTGGATTCACTTTAATTGATTCTCTTTGTTTTTGTTATTATGGAGAAAAAAATATCACATGTATTTTGGTATTTAGAGTTTTTAAGGAAAACAGAGGTACACGAAGGTAGATGTGGGTAAACGAGGGTTTTAGTATTTAAAAATGGTTTGAATGTCGAAATGGTTTGGTATTCAAAACATTTCTGACATTCCCTTGTTTCTCATGTCATTACATAAGATAATAATTAATATATTTGAAAGTATACAATTCATATAAATTTAATATTAAAATAAATTATCTAAAATTTACAATGACAAAAAATATTAAAACAAATCATATTTAAAATAATTACTAAATAATCATAACATAAATAAACATAAATAAATAAATAAATAAAATAAAATAAATATTTAAAATTAAAATTAATAACATTTTAAAAATTAAATAAATCTAACTCACCCATAATAAAATCAAGACTTATAGTTAGAAGTGGTTTTGTAAAAATATCATCTAGTTGATATTCGGTATTTACGAATTCTAAATATATGTCCTTTTTAAGAACATGATATCTTCAAAAATAATTCCTAATATCAATATGATTTGTTCTTGAATAAATTATTGGATTTTTTGAAATATTTATAGAACTATTATTATCACATAAAATAGGTGTTTTATTAAAATTTAATCCAAATTTTATTAGTGTGTTATTCATTCACAATACTTGTTCACAACAACTGACTGCAGATACATATTCTACATCGGTTGTTGATAGGGAAACTGAGTGTTGTTTCTTACTTGACCATGATTCTAAATATTTTCTTAGAAAGTGATAGGTTCATGAGTTATTTTTCTATCTAATCTATTGCCTCCAAAATACATATATGAGTTTGATATTAAATTAAAATTAGATGTTTTTGGATAAAGAAGAGATTGAAAAATAGTTCCCACTAAATATCTAAAAATCCTTTTGATAGCAGTAAGATGATATTATTTAGGATTTGTTAGAAATATAGCACATAAACATATTTATTACATAATATCATGTCTGTTAGTAGTGAGATATAATAATCAACCCATCATACCTCTATATAACTTTTTTTCCATTGGTTTTCCAACATCATCCAAATTAAGTATTATATTAGTACACATGGGATTTGTATATGTGTTGTTGTTATCAAGACCAAACGTTTTTCAAGAAATAAGTATTATATTTACTTTTTTCAATACATTTCCATAATTTTTTTGATAAATTTTAATTCCTAAAAATAAGTTCAATTCTCCCATCATACTCATTTCAAATTCTTTTTGCATATGTTCTGAAAAATCAATAAAATATTTTTTTATTGGTGGAACAAAATATAACATCATTAAAATAGATTTGAAAAAATTATATATTAGAACAAATGGTTTTCTTAAAAATAGTTGGATCTTCCATTCCAATAGTAAATCAATTTTCAAAAGAAAAGAACTTAATCATTCATACCAAGCTCTAGGTGCTTGTTTTAGGCCATAGAGATATTTAGTATGTTTAAAAAGGGAATTTGGTTTTTGAGAGTTTTCCAAACTAGGAGGTTGTTCAATATATAATTCTTCCAATAAATAGAAATTTAAATAATGTAGATTTTTCATCCATCTAATATAATTTAATGTTTATATGAGATTTATAATCTAAAAGAATTCAAATTTCTTCTAATCTATCTACAAGAGAAAATGATTCATCCTAATATATAGCTTCTTCCTAATTATATCCTATACCTACAAAACTATCATTGTTTCTAGTTATAATCCCTGGTTTATCTTGTTTATTTCTAATCACCCATTTAGTTCCTATAACTATATAATTTTATGGTCTTTAAACTAATTCCAAAACATAATTACATTTGAATTTTTTAACTCTTCTTCCATTGATAACAACCAACCATCATCTTCTAAGGCTTATTAAAAAGATTTCGGTTCTAGTTGAGATTTAATGGAGGATAATTTAACTAGATTTATTCTATTTCTTCTAGTACTTATTCCTATATCTAGGTATTCCATTACAATTCTAAATGATGATTATTTTGGGTTCTCGACATTCTATGTAAAAAACGTTTAGATTCATCAGTATCATGTCCTTTTGAACTGGAGTAAATTTTATTTTTGTTATTTTAAAAATCATTTTTCCTTTTCTCAAGTATCATGTTGTTAGAAGAGTCAACAATTTCATCAGTTTTATCTTTATCTTTAATAAAAGGGGATGTTTCATCCAACTTCACATAAACTAATTCTTAAACAATCCTTATTTTCTTTAGTAAACACTCTATAGGCTTTAAAGGTAGAAGAATATCCTAAAAATATTACGTCATTAGCCTTTGAATCGAACTTACCAATATTATCTTTGGAGTTCCAAATAAACACCTTACATCCAAAAACATATAATTACTATACCTTATATTTTAGTTATTCCAAATTTTGTTAGGAGAATTTTTAAAAATAGGCTGATTTAAAACTCGATTCATGATATAGTAGGCAGTTCTTATAACTTATTCTCATAAGAAAGTAGGTAGACTGTATTCATTCAACATATTAATATCCATTTTTGAATACTTTTGTTTCTTCTTTAAACAATTCCATTTCGTTGCGGTGTTCTTGGTGAAGAAAATGTGTGTTTAATGCCCAGATTTTAACAAAAGGAATTGAATTCCTAATTCTCAAATTCTCCATCCAGATCAGTTCTAAATGAAATTTTCTTAAAACATTTTTCTTTTCGAATAAATATTTAGAATCATTCCAAAATAGTAAGAGATTCACTTTTGTGTTTTTGAAAATCTATCCAAGTAAATATAGAGTAATCAGCAACTAAAACATATATATATATATATATATTTCCATCCAAACTTGATATTATTGATGGTGTTAATAGACACATGTGGATAATATCTAGAGGTTTTGATTTAGAAATTTTGTTAATGGATTTTAAGGATGATTTTTGTTGCTTGACAATTTGTCATGCATTATAAAATCTGTATCTATAAAAACATAACACTAGGTAGATCAAAACTTGATAGTTTCATAGATAATTTATGTAAATAAAAAATATTACAAAAACCAATCCTCCTATGTTATATCCTAGACTCATTTATCATAGAAGTAAAACAATCCACTTTCTATTTACATAAAGAATTTAAATATGAATTATAAACATTATCTGTTTTAGGCGTTCTAAACTTAAGAAGCTTGTCTTTAAATGCAGAGAAAGAGTTGTTAGAAAATTTCACATAATATCCATCATCACAGAGTTGAGAGATACTTATCAGATTATGATTAGGCCCTTCTATATATAGTACTTTGTTAATTGAGACTGTTTTTGGATCTCAAATAGTTCCAAGTCCAATTATTATTCCTTTGGAATTATCACCAAAAGATACTTTAATTCCATATATTTGAGTCAGTGTGTTGAATTTTGATGAGTTTACACATATATTCCTGGAGAAACCACTATCTATATACCATATATCATTTATTTTTTAATGAAATATTCCCTTCAAATGTAATTTAAACAAGAGTTTTTTTGGTAGCAGTATTCTATTGGTCTAGTAGTGTTAGCTAACAAAGATCTGGGAATCCAAATCTACATTGTTTTTCCATTACTCATATTTACATTATATAAGATATTTTAAATAAAATCCTTTTCAATTCCACTTATTTGAGTATTTCATAAATAAAAATTTATTTTTATATGTCCTTATATTCCACAAAAATGATAAGTAACAATTTTTTGAGTTCGAAAATAATAATAATTCTTATATAGTTTAGATCCTTCACCTTCATTTACTATAAAAAATATTCTCTTTCTAATGAATATTTTACCAAGAATGTCATTTAGAATATTTTCACTATTTTTAAATAAGAGAAAAACACATTTATTTGTTTCTACATCATTTTGTAAATCATTAATCTTATTTTTATGATCCACAGAGTTTGTTGTAGATGAGTTAAAATTTTCAATTAGATCTTGATGTTGTTTAAGTAAGAAATATCTTTATCCAAAAAATTACATTGAGAATATTTTTTTAATGATTTATATTTCTTTAATAAGGAGTCATATTTACCTTCAATAATTTTTTAGTAGGTAGTCAATTTTTTTATTTGAATTATTTGAATCAAAATCATAATTATATGAATGATAGGTATCTACCATATCATTTTATTCCATAAAGCACATATTTGTTTTTGATGTGATTCTTCCTTTTCAGAATCAAATTTTTATGAGCTACTTATGACTTCATAAACACTCCAAGTAACCTTAATTGTACTTTTTCCATTATGTTCAAAATAGGTATTTTTCTGATATATCATTTCTATCATTCTATTTTCACCTTTTAGCTGGGGACAATCCTCTCTAATATGACCCAATTTCTTGCATTCATATCATCAGAAGTCCCATGTGTCTTTCCTATCACATTGAAGGGATTTTGGAATCTTCTTTTTTTATTATGAAACATGCTAAACTTTTTTGATAAATGAATAAATTTCATTTCAAAATTAGATGTATCTGATTTCTTTTCTTCTCTGAATTCTTGTTTTATTCTTTTCCTTTTCCTCTAAGATGATACCTTTAGATCAGTATTATCCTATTTCTATAAGACTTTATAATATTAAACTCCATCTTTCATTTAATCCTCAAATGTCATCATGGTCCCAATTAGTTCTACTATTTTCTATTTTGGACTGGTTATAATTGTTGAATGGCATCTGATATACCATTCCATTTAGTAGGCAATTATCTTAGTACTTTTTAGGCTTTATCTTCTTGTTTGATATAATCTCCTAAGGATGTAATATTATTTATAATCTCTATAAGACTTCCATTCATTTGAGTGATACATTCTCTTTCATGCATTCCGAATATATCAAATTTGAGTTTTGTTGTTACATACCTCATTTTTCTTACAATGTGTATTCCTTCATAAGAAACTGTAATTATTTTCAACATTTCATAAGAAGTTGTACATTGTGAGACATGGTAGAATTCGTCTAGTCCCATACCATAGATAATACCATTCATAGCTTTAGAATTCATGTCATAGTCAGTATCTGTAGTAGCAATCCATATTGTAGGATTTTTAGGAATAATGATCTTAGAGTTGACATTGAATCCCATATTTTTAAAATACAAAATCATATGTGATTTCCTGTATCCATATTTTTCACCATTAATATAATAAGCATGAACCATTGACATTCCTTCCCTATGATCAGTCATTTCCATCTTTTTACAGACCTTATACTTTTATCTTATTATAGACTTTTCTAAATTCTCTTATTAGATGCCAATTTATTGGTAGAAATATAAAAATAAATACAAGAGGGGTGAATTTAGACTTTTAAAATTATTTTACAATTTGGCCTCTTGATATCGACTGATGATTATACAGGTAAGCAGTTTTTATCTTCGATATGAAATTATGTGCAGTAGATAAAAACAGAAATATAAAACCCGCTTGTTTATAGTAGTTCAGGTCATACAAATCCCCAAGTTCACTCCACCAATTACTCTCTCTGTTAGTTTTATGAATTTTACCAGTTAGGTCCTCATATCCTAATACAAATGCACAATTGAGCGAAGGAATTTGACACCATTAAAAATAATACTAAAATAGGAGCCTTCCTATTCTAAGAGATAACTGATAAATCATATCACAGGTAGAGAATGTGGCACTCCACCATAATTTAGAATGAGCTATTGAAACTCTTAATAAAAATATTTTGATTAAAAAGGGCTATAGTTTAACTTTAAAAGTTGAACAATAACTGAATGTAGATGAATCTTCTTCTTCAGAAAATATTTTCTTCAGGAAAGATCAATTTCAAAGAGATCTGGTTGCAATATATCTTTGAAATTAAAAACAAAAATAATAGTAGTAGAATAATTACAACATATACTAAAATTTGAATACGTATATATCCACTGTAGCTTTTTCTATATAAAAACTAAATCTTATCTATTGTTGCTGTAGATCTAAAAATGATATTCACAAGAATGAAGTTTTAATAATAAATACATGTCGAAATATATAGTTAAATATATTTCTCAATATATATATCCTTCTCTGAATGACATTCTCATATATAGAACAAATACACTCATAGAATATATAAAATAGAGAGCCTGTATTTTAATTCCATATCCATGAAAATCACCTGATTACTCATAAGAATTCAAATATCTTATACATCTCATAGTAGTCGTAACTTCCATTAAAAATAGGAGAGAATTTCCCCACTATTATTATTCTTTTAATTAATCATAATGATCTTTGGGTCATTTTAAACCAAGATTTAAATCATCTTAATATTCTATAAAGATAGTTGCACAAAACTCTGATAAAAATTTAATTTCCAATATCTGGTGATGAAAAGTCAAACGTAAGGTTACTTAATGAAATGAAAAAATAAAAAACATAGGGTTAAACTACATAGCATTAATTCTTTTAACCCAAGGTTAGAAATATAATTTTTATCACAATATTAATGTTTACGATCCATACATTTTCTTCTCAAATGTAAGGTTCCGTACATAAATATGGTTATTTTACCATACTCTTTCTCTTTGTTAAACTTATGGATTCATCTAAGAGTAAGGTTCTTTATCCATACACTTCTATCAATGTAGGGTTGATTAACCATATGGTTTGATAATTTATCATTAGGTATAAAAAAATTTATGTGTGTTCATGATGTTACGTTCTTCAATGTACGATATGAATTTTTTTCTAGAATACGATTAGGAGAATTCTGAACACTTTTATGAATATTCCATGTAAATAATAAGATTGAATATAATTCCAAAATATGGAATATAAATAATATTAATTTTCTATAAGGTAATATCATTAGTAAAATAAACAAGGGTATTTTTGTGCATCAAAATAAATAATATTTCTAGAGTATTGTTTAGACAATACATTCCAAACAATATAACTAGTAGGTTTTGATGGAGATTGATAGAGAATGTGGTAATTAGAACATTAACTATTACAAAACCATAAATTTATGATCAGTTAAAAAACTATTAATTTATTAGAAATGGAAAAAAATTTATATGATTTTTCTTCTAAAATACTTTTCATAGAGTTTATGAATTATTTCACAATCAAATAATATAATTAAATATACTTAATTTATAATTTTTTTATAATCATAATCTTATCCTTTGGTTCTTTAATGATCTATTTCTGCTTCACCTCATATCCTAGTTGCCACATATTGTGACGTAATAATATAATCTCTAAAGCCTCATCCAATATTCAACTTGAACCATTTTATTAATGATGAACCTTATGAACCTTAAAAATATTTTGATCCAAAACATTAGAATTAATTACATGGAATATAGTAGTATCCAATTTACTTTATCAATATTAATTATCTCTTTATCCAAAAAACAATATCTCAATATTAGGAACAAATTAATGGTTATTTTTTCTTAAATCATGTGTTTTCAAAAAAGTTTAACATTCCACTGAATCATTTTTCTTATTTATATGTACCATTCAACACATGATTTCAAATCATTAAAGAAAAATAATTGCATTACACTCCTTATATATTTCATAATTCTTACAACTATAATATTATTTATTATTATAATCTTATAACATAATTCTTGAATCCTACCACAAGAACATTAATCATTCCACTTCATCAATAGTAATAACATAATCTTGAATTCGATGCCTTAGTTTCTTCTAGGTTATATTCCTTTGGTTCTTATGAAATTCATTTTCATAGGGCCTCATATTCTTACAGTTGTAGTGTAGAATAGTAGAATATTATTTCTATCCCTTGCAATCCTGATCATTGCATACATTTTATCCACACTTGAAGAAAAATCCATTTCCATTTAATGATGTTCCAAGGTGTTTTCTTACACTAGTATCACGTATATGAAAATATATTTTTCACTTCTTCTCTTTACCCATGATTTACTCTACCACCATCTCCTTCTCTTACTTCCCCTTGAAGACATAAGACATGTAAAAATGTTTTTGTATCTTCATATCACATAAAATTATTTCATTGTACAATGAAAATTTTTGAGACAGTAGTTCCCTTCAGAGACTCTGCTTAATCCCTTCAGTGAAATGGTCAATCCTGCATTCCATATTGCGTATGAAATCCATTGCATACCTTTTCAACTTTTTAAAGGAATATTCATACTCAATGAATCATTAATCCTTCTTTTACATTGATATAATTAAAATTCACTTCATCCCAATTTTTTGCTCCCGAGGGAAGTATATATTGATTAATGTATCCTTAAATTCTTTATATTCAATGATTTCTATTTCTTCTTCTACCATTGTATTCTGGATCAATGACCACAACTGATCAATATCTCCATTGAAAAAATGTACTACATGTGTAACCTTATACTTTTTACCACATCCCAATGCCATAAATATCTTCTCCAAATATTTTATATGTTACTCATCTACCATTCGATCAGTAGTCGGACTAAATGATGGGGGATTCAATTTTATAAGGTGATCCATCATAGGGGTGTCTCTCTATGGAATATGTTTCTGTACTTGAGAAAGTTTACATATTATAACATGATTATGATTCCATAATATATCCATAACTTTCTCAATTCCAATACCATATTTATTGGCATTCATAGTGGGGAAATATATACATTTTTCATGAGTATTGATATCATTATTCCTTACATATTCCATTTCAAAACATTTCAATATACTTGATTAGATTATTAAATTATAAACATTTAATAATTCTAAATATATCATAAGATAAAACATAAATTGAATAATTTACACATTTACAATTTCATAATAATAAACATGGTTTCTTTGGGATGTTCTTATAAATATATCCTCAAAGTAAATCACAGAGTTATGTTAAATTATATATATTTTCCTAAATATAATTTCCAAGGATTATAAAAAAATTTATCGGATACCTAATATAAAAACCTCAAACCAAGTTGACTGGAGATAGTTCCATACTTTATTACATTAGCGTATATACAATATTTTAATTCTAAATTACTGATCAGTTTAGACGTTTTAGTAATCAGATTATATAGAAGAAAAAAATTATACATTGAAAAAATAAAATAAATCATAATAAATAAGAAAATATAATTTGATAAATCTTTCAAATAAATCTTCTTCATGAAATAGGGAAAGTAAACAAAATAATGGTTATATTATATTCTTTGTAAGGGTCTTGTACTGTGAAATATTTCAAGAAGTAAAATGAATAATAACTATGGAAAGTTAAATAGCTAAAATACATTCCATATAATTAAGAAATTGAACATGAAATTTAACCGTGGATATTATAACTAATAAATTACTCAAATATAATATCAATAATTAAATTCATAATGATACAATTAATAACGTTGGACATCTAAAACATACCATCAAGGTTTCATTCCAAGAAAAATTACTCTCAAGGATTAATGCCACTAATATCACATCATCAATTCATCATTATATAAATTTAATAAAATGGTAATCCCTTGACCAAAGACAGATCAAGTTTGTCTCATGAAACCTACTAATGCATCGAGGGTCTATAGAGGGCCCCACCCGTCACATATGGTCTATAATTCATTACTTATATATTGAAATGATCTATCTAATTCATGAATCATTATTCCTTATCAATCAATATCCATATTGATTTAAAGATAAAGATTTAACATTAATTATACAGTTATTTAGATAAATTTCAATGTAAACACCAAATGTAATAATGGTATATAATTTAGTATATAATCAAATAAAATAGAATATTAACCCAATGAATAAAAATTGAGTTAAGAAATCCCCGACCACTCACGATCAGTCGAATAATATACCACGTAAAATTAATAATTATCAAAGGAAACATTAATTACAATGAATATAATAATATTCATTATATGATATATCAATGTGTAGAATATACACCACACATAAGAGATGAATTTTTAATAAGGCTTATATCTCAAAGATGTAAAAGTGAGATGAGAAATACATACCATTCAATTTCCTTTAGTTGAGTGTGATTTATCCTCCTATATAATTGTTAAAATAGTGTTTTTAATTTATAATATAACTATATTCATATTTATGATATCATATATGGTTCACATATATAATTTTATCACTCTTTTTTCAAAAAAATTGTTATTACCCATATTACGGGTGTTAAATACATTTTTCTATGCATGTTTTGTTATGTAATTCTCGGTTTGGGTGCTTAGGATACTACTAAATCATATCAAGAATGATATTAAGGTAATGGATATCATATTAACACATTATAAACATTTTATAACCATTTTTAATGGTGAACATGGAAAATGAATAGTATTGTGTCATGGAGATGTTAGGCCGTATATACACATGAGAAATGATAAATTCCCCTAATGGTGAAAGGGTAAGGGAGTGGATAATATATTAATTTTCTAAGAATCAATATAACATAATTATTATGATATATTTCTATTATATCTATCATTATATTCATACATGTAATGTGTTGATGAACAAAAAATTACACCACATCGTGGAGATGGTAAGATGTACGTATGCATACACGGTGCTTTAGTTTTTCATCGGATAGATGAAAGGTGTATGTTAGGTCCAAAAGGGACCTAGATACCTTGAGGGGGGGGGGGGTGAATCAAGGTATGAAAATTCTTGTCAACTTTTTTTATCCCCATCGGATCTTTACCTCTTTATTGCAAGGGTCACTTGTTGTTATATCTAATGTTAACATCCTTTCCAATTTTATCTGATGATGATGCACTGAAAGTAAATCAGTAATTCATGAACAATGAAATAGTGATTTTTTACAAGGTTCACTCCCACTGGGATACATCCAAGGAGTATACAAAAATGATGTGATGATGTACCAAATTCATTAATGCTCACTTCCAATAATGAGTAAAATGTACGGGCTAGATCTTCTATTCCTAAGATCACTGCCTTTACAAGGATTAGGGTCTACTCCCTGGATTCCCAAGGGTTACTCCCAATGCCTCTTTCTATAGATCACAACCAGTGGAAAAGGTCCCCATATTCCTCTTCCTTCTCTCACTACTCTTGGAATGGAATCCACTCACATTTTATCAAATTGTAGGTCAAACATAGTATATGGACATGTAAGTCCCTTCATTTGCAAGAATTCCTGCATCCTCAACTATAGGTAGATGCACTATTGAAGATGTTCTTTTTACCCTGAGATGAATTCCACCATCCCAAGTACTGTTAGGCACCAGAAAATAATTTCAGAAACTGAATTGAAGCTTTCAAAAGATTCCTGTGCAAATCAAGTACCACATTGTCTCTCCAGCATACTAATACTTCTTCTATGAACCTCCTCTGTCCACATACTACCTCTTCTGCGGACTGCCTCCAACATCACTATCACGTACAACTACCACGTACCAACTTCATGAAACTCCTCTATGAAGCCCATCTTTTCAATGAACTATTCTTTGTTTGCGGACTACCTTTGCTATCGCGTACTATAGTCCCCCCTCCACGTACTACTCGTGGAATTCTCCCTGTCACGTACTAGAGATTCCTCCTGTAAAAACTGAGAAATCTCCTTCCACCTACTGGACATCCTCTTCCACGTACCATACTTCCTTTTCATGTTATGTAACTCTGCAAACAACATTGGTGGAATTCTTTCTGCATGTTCCGCTTCATCCCTCACAATCCTCAATTCATGAACTACCTTCAGTCCTCATAGAATTCCTGAAGAAAAATATTCATTATAATGACGACACATCTCCATAGTAATCGATAGGATTATCATTTCTTATATAGGAAAAAATAGAGGCTTAATCCACTAAATCAAGATTTACCAAATCTTGATTCGATAGAGCCTCTACTGCTTACTGATTCATCAGCCACAACAAACCGCAAGACATCTGTGACCATTTTTATATGCACTTCGTGTACCACCTTTTCTCCTATGTGCTCGACCTCCTCCATAGATGCCAAAACATCCGCGTACCACATCACCTTCCACTACGAACCATGTTCGGTTATGTGAACTGCACCTGTGTACCATTCCCAATACCTAGCTCACAGGCGCGTACCCTACCCAGACATAGTATGTGATCCATGTCCTGAGATCCTCATTGCTCTTCCTTTTCTGATTTTTTCACCATTATTCACACAAATTCACAATATTGAGGCCCCAAAATTTGGAAAACACTAGAAAACTAAACCACCTTAAAATGTTTCTCCCAAAAACACAAACCATTCTCATTTATAGTCATCTGGAATTGTCAACAAGCAAAACCACACCAATAACATAACTAGAAGATGCATTGAGGGAATTTTTTCCAACAATATATCCCTTTTGGTTTGTTTAAAATTATTTTTAAAAAAATTCTTGGCATTTTCAAATCTCGTTGAAGATCCTTCATACATCAACCACCATTTTCCTCACTCGATAATGATCGTGAACAAGGATTTACACAAGACATACTCTAAGGTCACATGAGAAATGGTTGGTTTGAGATATAAGAGTAAATGAGAAGTTCATCAAATAATCATTTCATTTCTATCACCAATTATTGATAACAAACAGATAACAACTGCTTAAACAGATACCAATTGTTGATCACTGGAAACCTTCTCACACCATTCCAACATCACTATTCTACATTTATCAAGATCATCAACTATCTTGATATCTACTCTTTGACCGATCACTTCTAGCATTGTCAGATTTAATTATCCCCCTATGTTATAGCTATTCCAAATAGCATCAGCTCAGCGTCAACTCCCACTGTTTCGCTGCTTCACTTAACATCTTCTCCCTAGGTCTTTTCTTCCCCCAAAAATAGTCACACTTTCTCCACCTCTGTAAAAGAACCCGATGGGAAAATCAATGTTGTCTAAAACATGGTAGAAAACACATATCAACACATTATGGAAAGACACAACATAGCTTTGGTAGATGGGGGACCTACATCCACACTTTTTTCAAGTGTGAGAAGTCAATTAGACTCCAAGAGCCAGTTGATGCCTTTCAAATGCTTCTATGGGTAATATCTTTGTCAGAATGTCTGCAACCTGTTGTTTTGTAGGAACATACTCCAACTTCACAATCACTTACTCCACCTTCTCTTGATAAAATTATATTTGATATCAATGTGATTTTTCATTGAGTGAAGGAATATATTTTTTCTCATATTTGTAACACATTAACAATCACAATGAATTCTGATCGAAGATTTCACTTCAATTCCAATATCTTCAAGTTGCTTCTTCATCCATAATATCTGCATGCATGCTTGAGTAGCTGTAATGTAATCGGATTCTGTAATGCTTAATGAAATGCAGTCATGTTTTTTTCTTAACCATGAAATAAAAAACCCTCCAAGATAAAATTCACCTCCTAATGTTGATTTCCTATCATCTGATGAACCAACCTAATCCGCATCTGTATATTCCAATTACTCTGGCTTAGATTTTTTATTATACATTATGCCAAAATACACTATTCCATTGATATACCGCAGAATTATTTTTACTATAATGATGTGGCTCTCATTGGGATTACAGTGATACCTCACTACATGTAATGAGGAAAATTAAATTTCAGGCCATTTCATTGTCAACTACAATAGACTTCCAATGAATTTCATGTATTCTATGATTATAACTTTCTTGCCTTTATAATCTCAAGGCAATTTCAACTGGATAGCAACCAGAGTCTCCATCTCTTTATAATTATCCATTCCCAACATTCTAAAAACCTTCTTGGAATATTTATATTCAGAAATAAAATTACCATTCCTTTCTTGAGTCACCTGTAATCCAAGGAAAAATTTCATCTCTCCAATCATCTACATTTCGAACTCACTTTTCATGAATTTAGAAAATTTTATGCATTGTGCTTCAGCTGATCCACCAAAGATTATGTCATCGACCTAAACAAGCACCATCATCCTTGGAATATTTTCATTTTTGAAATTCAAATTGTAATCAAATCCAGAACGTTGAAAGCTGATATTCATTAGAAACTATTCAAACCGTGAATACCATGCTCTAGGTGCTTTCTTCAAACCATATAAAGACTTCTTTTGTCGTTAAAACTCTGTTATCATCTTCATGAGGGAGAAAACTATCTAGTTTCTAAATGTAGGATTCTTCTTCCATAACTCCATTCAGAAATTCATACTTGAAATCCATATGGATATCTTTAAACTTTCGTTGCACGGATATAGACAAGAATAATCTAATTGTCTCCATACTTGCAACATGTGTGAGTTTTTATCAAAATATATACCCTCTATATGGGAGTGCCCTTTTCACACTATTTGTGCTTTGTTTTGAATGAAAACACAATTTTCATTCATTTTGTTCTGGAAGACCCATTTTCCCTGATAAAATTCTTGTCTTCTGGTCTGGAAACAATTTCCCATGTTTTATTCTTCTCAATTTGGTCAATATCTTTATTTATTGCCTGTCAATTTCATCTCTTCTTGCTGGTCTCTAGGAAGACACTGATTTGTTCTCATCATCCGAGTCTTCATTTGAATCAACATTTTGGTCACATGTGACTACATGTTTGAGAAACATCTCCAACATGATTATATCAATGAGATCATTATTAATTAAACTCACCACATAGTAACGATCCATCAACAAAACCTCTAAGCCTACTAAGACAAACATGAAGTAGAAAACAAGATATAATATTATTAAAAAAATTTCTATATATTGAAATCAATTAGTTCCACATGTCTCATGCATCCATATAAAATTAACTCCTTCAATTGAATTCTTCCAAATACCTTATTCAGTTATGGTAAATGATTTTAAACAGTTGACATTATGGATCACATCACATCACATCACTACTTTCCATCTTTTGATGCCTCTTCCCCATGGATCATCTCTCCCTTTCATCATGAAATCTATTAACATCATTTGATAGAATATATATACATAGGGAGAGGGGTACTTGTGGAATTCTCAATGTTAGTATTGTGGTTTGTCCTGATGGTTCAACCCTTTTATTCTTTCTTGAAGAGAATCACCCTCCTTCCTTGCTTCTTCTAGCTGCCTAACCAACTTCAACTGCATTTTCCATATGAATGGGAATCCATTACCCACAAGATTAGTCTTTTCTGATATGTAGATTCTAACCTCTTGGACATTCTTATAGTTTTGGGGTTAATCCAACTATTATATATTTCCTTCTTTGATGTTCCACCAATCTGCCACTTCCCTTTATTCCTTATCTGAGTAGGAATCTCAATGCTTGTCATCTTCCCTTGATCCTTCCTCTAATGTAGGGATCTTCCCCTTTCCTCTTATTCTCGCCCTAAGGAAAAAAATAATATTTTTTCAATTAATTATTTTTCCATTTTTCTTTGATCATATATCTGATTCACCACAATATTTTGTATAAGTGGTGGGTCCTCCACTGATCATAGGTTCTTCTTCCTCGATATTTTTCTGTCTTATTTCTAATAGAGTTTGGGTGAGTGTAATAGAGGAGGTAATTGATACACCTTTCCTTCACCTCCTTGTGATTCCCCAATATCCATAAGTATATTCTTCATCTTAACACTTTGTATTCGAGTTAGGAGTTTTCATTATTCATCACTGGACTCAAGAATCTCCTTCTGGGTTCCCCTTCCTTTCTCGCTTTCTTCTTTCTCTTTTCATCTTTTCTCTATTTAGATATTGATGCAACTTGAGTTCATATTTTGAAAATGATCTCTTGAGCTCCTTGACACATACTCATATTGTGTCCCATTCTTCTAAAATAATATCATTTTATGAATGCTTTCTTCTAAGAGGCTCTTCTTTATTATTTCTCATGACACTTTTTTGTGTTATCATATTTAGAAAGAAATTTATCTTCACAGCCATAAATGTATTCCAATGCCTAAAAGAAAAATCTCAAAGTATGACCATGAATTATACAGAAATATAAAATACAGTCACTAATTCCTGTAAAATCCTTTTTAGGTCTACCTCTCGAATCTACTTGATTTTTCTTATCTCTGTAAGTTTTCATAGATTTCTTCCTCTCATCCATGGAATGGGATTTTTCAAATCTGATGCATATTTTTTCCAAATTTTATGGCCTTTGAGAATAAAATATATGTTCTTTTTTCACTTTAGAAATAAAAAATTTTCTTTTCTTGTCATCATCACCTGCTAAAGGATAATCAAATAGTATGTGCAAGGAAACCTTCATTTTAGGATTTCCTTTGACATTGGATATCTCCAATTATTTCTTCACTAATTCTAACAATTCTTCCAATTTTTGAATCTTCATATCCCTTGATTCAACATGAGAGTTGGGTTCTCTCTTTGGATTAATTCCTCTACTCATCTCATCTTTCAATTAACGTGTGATCATATACATCATGTCACTTTCCTCCTTTGCTTTCAAATTTTCTTGAGTAACAGAATCAGAAAAGCATGCATTCTCCTGTTGTAGCCTTTTTTCCCTCAACCAGTTCTGATAGCTATGTTTCATGATCATTATTTCTAACTTTCATATTCATAAGTTCTTCTGAGTTTGTATTCATTCCCTTTTCATCATCATTGAGTTTTTCTATCATGGATGAAACCCTTCGCAACTCTTAACCTTGAGAATCACTGTTCTCCCTGAGTCAGTAGCCACATCAATAAGACTTGTATTTAATCCTCTTAGATTATTTATCATAATATTTAGTGCTCAGACTTGGATATAAATAGATTTAATTTCTTCCCCAAATTTTGGATCCAATTCCTTTGTTTAATGGAGAGCCTCTTATTCTTTCCTTCTTGGAGTTTCTTCATCATCTGTCTTTTCATCATCACTTGAAATGTCAGTTTCTTTACAAACTCATGTAACATCATTGAGTGAGTCTTTATTTTCTATGTATGATTTATTCAAATAATTTTTCAGTAAATTGTTGGAATATATAAAATGCTATCACACTTTCTTGGTAGACACTTCCACACTGAGGAATATCACATGACTTATACTTCTTCTTTTCGATTCTTCTATATTCCATGACACACCAATATAAAATCAGACTGAATCTTTATCTTCAGAAATTGACTAACCCAATTTGTTGCACACAAATCCTGATAAATAAAACCTTCCCTAGGATACCAATATTTTGGTCAAAAAGTGGTCTATATACCCTTTGAGGGGGGTGAATCAGGGTATGGATATTATTTTCAAAATTATTATTTCCAAATGGGTTCTTGACCTCATTATTAAAAGGGTCATGTACTATGATATCTAATGTAAATGTTCTTTCCAATTTTATCTGATGATGTTGCACTAAAAGTAATGTAGTAATGCATGAAAAAGGACACAAATATTTTTACTTGGTTCACTGTCACGAGCTAGGCCGGGTCGCCATCCGACCCGGCGCCCGACCCGGTCTGTGGCAAGGCCCGAAGGGCGTTCCCGATCCCCACGGGCCGGAACAAGTGCCCGGGTACCAAACATTACATGGGAACAATTTACCCGAAATAAAAGATAGAAAAATAACTAACCAGATAAATAAACTGAAACTCAAAATAGGCAACCAAACACGCCTTTTAAATGTGAACATGTTTAAGGTCTACAACTTGAATCATGAAATAAAAAGAAAAGATGACAGAGGAAACTAAAACTATTACTAACAACACCCAATAAAAGAGAGGCCACAATGACACCACTCCACATGAAAGGACCCACTCACAACCCGAACCACCATCACTGAGCACGAAGTCACAACCTGGAATGCAAAAGAAACATAATCAACAAACACCCAAGGGTGTATGTAGGGTGTGAGCTAAAATACCAGTAGGATTCCACCGAGAAAAGGTTCCACACATAATTATTAAAAGACAAATACATTTTCGATTTAACAGAATAATAATAAATAAGTGTTTAAATAATTTTAATGGAAACGATTTTTAAGGGGAAACTTCTCTAAAAGGAAAACACCTTAAATTAACTTACACACACGTACGCACGCCCACACACACACGCATAGACACAGAAGCACACACACACAGAGACACACGCACACACGTACACATGCACACACACTTTTCGTGGTAACCCCAAAGTCACACTGTGTGCCGATGGTGAGAAGAAAGTAGAGGAAGAGCACAATACATGGGAGACCCTAAAGATACTAGCGAGAAGTGGGACCCTAGAACCTCACGTCTCGGTGAACATATCACACATTCCCATGCACGAGCCACTGGTAGGGAAACAACTCCTACCATAGTGGTCTACAATCATCATCCAATGTTTAGTTAGTGTTGTAAGCATCAATCCCGCTAAGTGAAACTGGGCCGAGGCCACTCCCGTATCACTAGCACGCTAGTCTAGTCTGCCCACCTAGTACCCAAGCTCCCCGTTTGTGCTCAAGTAATTCAAAGTTCATGCCACATGTCATAATTGCACACTCGAACCAAGCAAGACATCACACACACCAAAAACCACCATTCGCACACACAGAAGACATTTGAAATAATACGCACACTAAAATGTTCCAAAACTCAATCTGCAATTCTTACACGACCAATTAAAATAACTGCACAGTCAAAGAAAAAACTTTAATTATCAAACACACCACTAACAAAATTTATTAAACAAACTCTGCACATGTCGCATGACTTTAAGCACCAAAATATTTAGACAATTTAATCAAAAACAATTCTTCACCCTTAATCCTAATTTCATAAAACAACCAAATTTCATTCATAAATAAATGTTTGAGAGAAAAAGAATGCTTACACACTAGACCGAACTGAACCCACCCTTACATGACCACACACACACACAAACACCTCGGGAACACAATCTGCATCATGCACGCAATTAAAGAAAACACACACACAGTTTAGAATACCATTTCTACAATTAAACGAACTTCTAGAAAAAAAAGGTTCCAAACAATTTCAATATATGTCACATGACACTAAATTCCAAAAACTCTTTCAAATGTCATTTCTGACCAAACGAAGATAGACACAAAAATAAAACGACAATTGTACCCTTTTTCACACCCTAAAAAATTAACTACACAACATAGGGGGAAAAAAACTAATATCCAGTTGAACATTGGTTTCACAACAACATACTTATTTTATGTTCACAGTACTAAACACATCAAAACACACTAAACCTCATGAAAACTAAAATTCGCATCAAACTAAATGATTAATAAAAACGCTAATTTAATTAAATCAACAAATGAATTCATCAATTAATATTCATGTGCGAAACCACCTACCTCTGTGTCGAAGACCCGAACACTTGGTGCGAAACTTCAATCGCTTGTCGTTCGCACCACAAAGAACCTAATGCGAACCCACAACATGAATTCAAACTGAAAAAAATTCAAGATAAAACCCCAAAATCATGTCGTATACCCTCTGAAAAAAAACCAAACGCAAAGGATAATAAAAATAATAAGGGGAGGAAGACATAACTCGGGGGGTTTTTGCACCAGCCAAAGAAGGGGAAGGTCATCCCGGGTTGCCGAAAAAGGGAGACAAGGCAGCAGTTCGGGCTGACGAAAAGAGGAGGCCAGCTGGTTCGGTGCATCGCTTCGCCAGGGGCTCAGCTGAACAGGTGTGGTGGTTCATGGGGGCAGCGGCAGACGACGAGAGAAAAGGGAGGGAGGCGCATGTCAGAGGGATGGTGCGGGGTGCGGCGCATCCGGGAAGCATCAAGGGGGCATGAAGGAGGAGGGAGCTTGGCGAGGGAGGAGGAGTGAAGGATGAAGAGGGAGAAGGGGGTTTGGCGCAAAACGTGATGCCAGAGGTGTCCTGCAAGGTGGGGGCGGTGCAGGAAAAACCCTAAGAGGGGGGGGGACTTCGATGGAGGGAATAAAAGAAACGGGGTTTGGGGGGATATGTCCCAACGCAGAAAAGAAGAAATAAATAAACATATAAATAAAGAAAAGATAAATAAATAAATAAAAAGAAAACCAAAATAGATGGTAATAATAATAATAATAATAATTGTAATAAACATAACATGATATAAATAAACATAATAAGCTTAACAAAATTTAATAAAATGAAAGTCAATCAAATTAACTTAATAATAATATACCTCATATTAATAAACACAGTGAACATATTAATGATAATAATAATAATAATTACTATTTACATTATCATTAAAATAATGATTTAAACTTCATTTTATTATCTTTTTTTTAAAGAGTCGGGAAACTATGCGGTTTCTACGCACGACCCATAATTTTTTTTTACAGAAAGACGATAATAATAGTAATAAACATAAAAAAATTATCAAATTTAACACCTTTTAATTTAAATCTTTTTTTAAACAATTAACTTAATTAATTTGATAATTAATTAATTAAATGTGCACCGAGCAGGAAGTGCGGTTACTCAGGCGAGGTCATGCGGCGACCGGAGTGAGGTCGCACGACTTAGAACGCGATGCGCTGGACGCACTCAAGACCATTACAAGAGTTTTTAAATTAAAACCTCAAATTTTAAGTCGGGCATAACACCGCACTACCCGACATAGAGAAAATTAAAGAAAAATTTATTTAAATATGGCGGGTGTGACAATTATCCCCACCATAAAGCTATCCATCACCAGAAATCCACAACTAAGGCTGAACCCCCCAAAAAAATAGACTGTTACCCCACTAAGGTTCAAAGAGGATCCCCACAAACAACAAGCGAGATGAGGCAACTGCATCATGCTCAAAGAATGTGACTCAAACGAAAACCTCAAGAAACCCGTTAAAGGACTTTCTGAAATGCGTCTCCCACCCCAAAGATCTAGAACGCCTCCAGTTGATTGATCAAGGAAAACGACTCTCACACCCGCGGAAATCAACCTCACCAGAAGAAACAAATCAAACCTTATTAAACGAAAACAACATCATTTGGTTTGAAGGTCTAACCACGTCCAAGAAACACTCTTTTCACTTATCACCACACCATATTTATAAACAGAATCAAATGATCAACATGGGGAGGCCCGAGGGGCTCCCCACCATTAGGAAGTCACTGACGCTCGAAACGAGGCTGGAAAACCGACACGGAGAAGTTCGAGCGGACTCCCCGCCATTAAAGAAAATTCCATCACTGATTCATTCTAGAGACATTTGTGTGAGACCCAATGTGGGTCTCCCCACCATTAAGAACCTTCCAACGCCCATGGAGAGAGTAGAAAACCAACATGGGGAGGTCCGGCCGGACTTCCCACCATTAAGGAAAGTCCAACACCGATATATTCCATAGACCTTTGTGTGAGACTCATCGTGGGTCTCGCCGTCATTAGAACTAACAAAGGATACAGAACTTTAGAAATTTTCTTATGGGGACCAAGAACCCCACCACCAGGGGCGGGGAGGGTCGGTCCTAACTACTGGGCGTCAAAACCACGGCCGGAGATAGACCAACATCCCCAAATCACATGATGATTATCTTTCAAAATTTAGAATTATTTAGCCAAGAGACTCCCATAAGGACCACTAAAGTGATTTCATCCAGTGGGACACAACCCCAAAGACTTTAATACATCGAGGCAGACATGCCTCTGCATAGGCATTGAAACCTTATGCAACCAGAAGGTTCGTTTGAAATAGAACCACCATAAAAAACAATTTAAGATGCTTTTAATTTTAACACCGATGATAGAAATAAGGTTGGGGTCCCATACACTCCCGGGGTTCCTGACCACGTTCCAGCTTCACTCCGAGGCCTATGGCTGGAGCCCTAATGTTTGAAGAATCTTCTTCCTCGCAGTCAGGTATTGAGGACTCCCGAGTGGAGCTTCTCCTTTTGGTGTCACACACAATCATACTGCACCTGAGACAACACCAATAGACACAACACACCATGACATCTAATTACTATCACACTGAAAATTCACCAGAATGAGAGCTTAGATGGTACACGTGCATTACCCATTGTTACACTGAATGAGAACATGACACCACAAATCCTCACCAAGCACGATCATTATTGTCGAGAAAAACATTGCGCTGAGAAAGACATTAAACCGCGTCTTGAACAACACGTGATTCCTGCAAATGACCATAGTAGCCTCATACGACTGGGTGTGCCAAACTAGTAGCCTAACACAACCCTTTTCTTAAATGAAACCATCGAAGGACCAAAGGCCATTTAAAACAATAGCCCGCACCGACAACCCCAGGTTGCTCCCACCTTTGCACTTTAAAAATAACTCACACTGCATGTGGTCACCAAACATGACCATTGTAGCCGATGAAAACACTACAACCCATTCAAGACATCGGTAAGCACTGATAACCTTGAATCTCATTCACCATTCCCTGCTATAATTTCTTTCACCGCTTACAGGGGATCCTTTAGACACAATGATGTTAAACTTCATACCTGAAAACTAAGATAAAACAAAGAGACCAAAGTCCCCTTCAACTCCTCTCGTGTCTGCCCTTCCGCTGCGAGAGGATCCGCTTAACTGGAAAGGACAACAGACAACATATTATTATCGCTCAAAAGGGATATTACTTATTTTAATCAACTAGAGGGTCGGCCAATGGTGAACTGCCTATGGACGCACTTCAATTACATGTTATTGCTTTATGGGGGCGTGAACCTGCCAAGAAAGGAAACCACTGACCCAATCATACTAGTCCAATGACCAATAAATATCACAAGCGAATGTTAAACGTGCAGGGGAAACCACTTCAAGGGATTCCTGCAACACTTTTCAAAAAATACCATTAACCACATGCTTGATTACCAAACTAAAAATAAGAATTCAAACATGGAAAACAAATCAATCAGAAAGGATCCTTGGCTCAAAATGCCTCACATCCGACATTTCCAAAACAACAGGACACACCACACAAACACCGTTCACTAAAACACCAAATTTTCATTTAACAAAACATTTTGAAGATAAGAAAAGCTTGTGGGTTCACAAACACCAGTGGTGTCCCATGGGCCTCGCACATGCATGTTCCCGTGCCATGCCGACACCCACCTCATGTCCATCCAGGCAATCATCCACTTGTGCCATTAACCATTTCTTTTTCCCATATACACTCATGCGTGTGGTTTCCCACGAGAACACGAAGGATCAAAATCAAACCATTCCATTTTTCAGAACCAAAACATCCAACCCACACTTTTCAAACCTCACAGGCCATTTCATTTTTAAATTGCGTCACTTGAGAAAATTTTCCAAGACCAACATATTTCTACTTAAAAACCAAATATCCATGAATCCAAAACAAAGAAATGTTAAACGGCGCAAGAGAAAACTTGTGTTAGCGGGTGGCTGGAACATATGGTTGGCGGCCATACGCCAGTCACGCCACCACCACAGAGGGTATTTTAGGAAAACGTCCCTGGCTCCACATGGATTTCTAGACCCTACAAGCTCACTGGGACCACTGACCTTACCCCTTTTTCATTTCCCTTAGACAAGATTTTCCGCAAGGACCAAAAACTCAGATAAACCTCAACATACTTTCGTAACTCAAGTCCCACCATGAGGTGTGCTAGCCAGGCACCTTACTCGTAGCCAGGACGTCGAGTCCTGACAACATCAACTCAAGTCTACCATGACTCTATCCCAAAAGAAAATGAACCAACAAAGAAAACCTTTGCGCTCTGATACCATTTTGTCATGAACCAGGACGGGTCGCCAACCGACCCGGTGCCCGACCCGGTCTGTGGCAAGGCCCGAAGGGTGTTCCCAATCCCCACGGGCTGGCACAAGTGCCCGAGTATCAAACATTACATGGGAATGATTTACCCGAAATAAAAGACAGAAAAACAACTAACAAGATAAATAAACTGAAACTAAAAATAGGCAACCAAACACGACTTTTAACTATGAACATGTTTAATGTCTACAACTCGAATCATGAACATAAAAGAAAAGAAGACAGCATAAACTAAAACTCTTACTCAAACCACCCGGAAAAAGAGAGGCCACAACGACACCACTCCGCATGAAAGGACCAACTGCAACACAAACCACCATCACTGAGCACGAAGTCACAACCTGGAATGAAAAAGAAACCTAATCTATATACAACCAGGGGTGTATGTAGGGTGTGACCTAAAACCCCAGTAGGATTCCACCGAGAAAAGGTTCCACAGATAATTATTAAAAGACAAATAAATTTGTGATTTAACAGAATAAAAATAAAATTAGTATTTAATGAATTTTAATAAAAATGATTTTTAAGGGGAAACTTCTGAAAACAGAAAACAACTTAAATTAACTTACACACACGTACGCACGCCCACACAAACACGCACACACACACAGACGAACACACACACAAAGACGCATGCACACACGTACCAATGCACACACACTTTTCTTGGTAACCCCAAAGTCAGACCGTGTGCCGACGGTGAGAAGAAAGCAAAGGAAGAGAACAATACATGGGAGACCCTAAAGATAATAGCGGGAAGTGGGACCCTAGAAGATCACGTCTCGGTGAACCATATCACACATTCCCATGCACGAGACACTGGTATGGAAACACCTCTTACCATAGTGGTCTACAGTCATCATTCAATGTTTAGTTAGTGTTGTAACCGTCAAACCCGCTAAGTGAAACTGGGCCGAGGCCACTCCCGTATCACTAGCACGCTAGTCTAGTCTGCCCACCTAGTACCCAGGCTCCCCATTTTTTCTCAAGTAATTCAAAGTTCATGCAACATGTCATAATTGTACACTTGAACCAATAAAGACATCGCACACACCAAAAGCCACCATTCGCACACACAGAATCCATTTGAAATAATACGCAGACTAAAATGTTCCAAAACTCAGTCTGAATTTCTTACAAGACCAATTAATACAACTACACAGTCAATGAAAACACATTAATTATCAAACACACCACTAAAAAAATTATTAAACAAACTCTACACGTGTCGCATGACTTTAAGCACCAAAATATTAAGACAATTTAATCAAAAAAAATTCTTCACCCTTAACACTCATTTAATAAAATAACCCAATTTCTTTCATAAATAAATTTTTGAGAGAAAAACAATGCTTACACAATATACCGAACCGAACCTGCCCTTACATGACCACACACACACAACAACAACTCGGGAACACAATCTGCATCACGCAGGAAATTAAAGAAAACACACACACAGTTTAAAATGCCATTTCTATAATTAAATGAACTTCTAAAAAAGGTGCCAAACAATTTCAATATATGTCACACGACACTAAATGCCAAAAAAATCTTTCAAATGTCATTTCTGACCAAACGCAGATAGACGAAATGAAAATTGCACCCTTTTCACACCCTAACAAATTAACTACACAACATAAGGAAAAAAAACTAATAACCAGTTCAACAATGGTTTCCCAACAACATACTTATTTTATGCACACACTACTAAACACATCAAAGCACACTGAACCTCATGAAAAATAAAATTCGCATCAAACTAAATGATTAATAAAAATGCTAATTTAATTAAATAAACGAATGAATTCATTAATTAATATTCATGTGAGGAACCACCTACCTCGGTGTCGAAGCCCCAAACACTCGGCGCGAAACATCAATTGCTTGTCGTTCGCACCCCAAAGAACCTAATGCGAACCCAAAACATGAATTCAAACTGAATAGAATTCATGTTAAAACCCCAAATGCATATCGTATACCCGCTGAAAAAAACAACCAAACGCAAAGGAAAATAAAAATAATAAGGAGAGGAAGACATAACCCGAGGGTTTTTGCGCTGGCCAAAGAAGGGGAAGGTCGTGCCGGGTCGCCGAAAAAAGGGAGACAAGGCAGAAGTCGGGGCTGCCGTAAAGAGGAGGCCAGCTGGTTCGGTGCATTGCTTCGCCAGGGGCTCGGCTGAACAGGCGTGAGGGTTCGTGGGGGCAGCGGCGGACGTCGCGAGAAGAGGGAGGGAGGCACGGGTCGGAGGGATGGTGCAGGGTGGGGTGCATCCGGGCAGCCGGAAGGGGGGGCACAAAGGAGGAGGGTGCTCGGCGAGGGAGGCAGAGTGCGGGCTGTAGAGGGAGCAAGGGGTTTGGCTCAAAACGTGGCGTCGGAGGTGTACTCCAAGGAGGGGGCGGCGTGGAAAAAACCCTAGAAGGTGGGGGGGGACTTCGACGGAGAGAAAAAAAAGAAACAGGGTATGGGGGGCTATGTCCCAACGCAGCAAAGAAGAAATAAAAAACATATAAATAAAAAAAAGAAAAATAAATAAATAAAAAAGAAAAACAAAATAGATGGTAATAATAATAATAATAAGAATTGGAATAAACTTAACAAGATATAAATAAACATAATAATCTTAACAAAATTTAACAAAATGAAATTCAATCAAATTATCTTAATAATAATATACCTCATATTAATAAACATAGTGAACATATTAATGATAATAATAACAATAATTACTATTTCTATTATCATTAAAATAATTATTTAAACTTTGTTTGATTATCTTTATTTATAAAGAGTAAGGAAACTACGCGGTTACTCCGTGTGGTCCATAAATTTTTTTTACAGATAGATGATGATAATAGTAATAAACAATATAAAATTATCATATTTAACACCTTTTAATTTAAATCTTTTTTTAACCAATTAACATAATTAATTTGATAATTAATTAATTAACTGTGCACCGAGCAGGCAGTGCAGTTACTCGGGCGAGGTCGTGCGGCGACCGGAGTGAGGTCGCACGGCTTCGAACGTGATGCGCTGGACGCACTCAAGACCACTACAAGCATTTTAAATTTAAAACCTCATATTTTAAGTCAGGCTTAACCTCGCACTACCCGACGTAGAGAAAATTAAAGAAAAATTTATTTAAAGATGGTGGGTGTGACATTCACCCTCAATCGGCTATATCCAAGGACTATACAATATCAATTTTCTGATGTACCAAATTCACTATAGATCACTACCAATAATGAGTAAAATGTTCAGGCTAGATCTTCTATGCCCAGGATCACTACCTTTACAAGGTTTAGAGTCTGATCACTGCATTCCCAAGGGTCACTCATTTTGAAACTTTCTCTGGCTCACTGGATATGGAAAGGGACAACGTATTCCTCTTCCTTCACTTACATCTCTTGTAACAAAATACACTCATAGTTTATCGACATGTTGGTCAAAAAAAATTTATGGACATGTTGTTCCCTTAAGTTGGATGAATTCGTGGATCCTCAACTATAGGTAGATGCTCTGTTGAAGTTCCTTTTACCCTCACATATGAATTCCTCCTTCCTGAGTACTGTTAGGTACTAGAAAAAACTTTTGAAAACTGAGTTGAAGAAGTCACATGCCTCTTGTAAAAATAACGAACCACATTGCCACTCCCACATACTGAGTGTCGCGTTGGGTACACGAACCTCCTTCTCCTTATTCTACTTCCACTTCTGTGAACTTCCTCTATCCGTAGACTTCCTCTTTCGTGAACCTCCTGTGTCTGCAGACTAACTCCACCATCCCTATCACGTACAAGAACTAGATACCGACTTCGTGAACCTCTTATGAGAAACCCATGTTGACCGCAAACTCTTCTTTGTTCGTATACTGCCTTCTCTTCCACATACTGGAGTCCCCCCTCTGCGTACAACATGCGGAACTCTCCCTCTCGCATAATGGAGATTCCTCCTCCTCATACTGACACAACTCCTTCCACATACCAGAATTCCTTCTCCATGTACTGCACTTCCTTTTCAGTTTAAGAAACCCCATAAACACCTTCAGTAGAAATCTTTACGCGTGAACCACTTAAGCATTCACAATCCTCCCTTCACGAACTACCTTCGGTCTTCACCGAATTCCCGGAGAAAAATTTTCTTTCAAATGATGTTCAATATACATAGTAATCTATAGGATTAGAGTTTCTTATATAGGAAAAGATACCAGAATAATCCACTAAATCAAGATTTACCATATCTTGATTCGATACAGCCAGCACCGCTTACCGATTCATTACCCACTATGAGCCACAACCCATCTGAAAACCATTTTCCTATGGACTCTGCGTACTTCCATTACTCCAATGCGGTAAACCTCCTTCGCTGACACCAAACCATCTGCATACCGCATCACCTTCCACCGCGAACAATGTTTTTTTATGTGAACCACACGCGCATACCGTTCCAACTTCCTAGTTCACAGCCACATACCCATTCAAGGCATGGTATGCGATCCATGTCTTGGGCTCCTCTTTCCTCTTACTTTTCCAATTTCATTCTCCATTATTCACACAAAATATTGATATTGAGGACCCAAATTTGGGCAAACACTGGGAAACTATTACACCTTAAAAATATGTCTCCGGTAAACACAATCCATTCTCATTTGCGGTCATCTGGCTTGGTCAACAAACACAACCACACCCAAAATGTACCTAGAGGATGTGTTGAGGGATTTTTTCCCAACAGTGTAATATGGTTGTACCAGAATAATAATAACATCAAAATATATATGGAAATATATTTAGTAATTTATCAAGGAAAACTCTTGAAGACTAAGTGATAGGAAAAATAATCTTGAAAGGGTCGATAAAGATGATTACCTTCTTCTTTGGAGGACTTCCCCTAATCTCTAATTAAGGGATATAGGTTTGTCCATTTGGATGGAACAAAACCTCATGAAAATAACTAAGGATGTTTATGAGAGAAACAGAAAGAGTTTAGTGTAGATAAGAGGCACTAGGTGGTGAAATGAAATGAGTGAGGGAGTGCCCGTTCATAATTGAGATGAGGGGAACCCTTGGAGAAAATCAAAATATTAAATTATAATAAATTTATTTTCTAAAAAAATTCCACCAAATGGAAATGTATTATAATATAATATGTGATATGGTTTAATCTCATAATCTATTAAAATTTTGAAATTTTTTGGTTTTATTTTAAACCATGACATTTTTATTGACCTTAGTTAACCGATTTTATTTTTAATTATGGTAACAATTTATTTAATATTAAATGATGGAAATTTTTACTTATAATATTTAAATTGGACCATAAATGTATAATTTATTAAATTTTAAATGGAATAAAAATCAATTTTTATTTATAATAATAATTATTATATTATTTTTAAATAATTTAGTAAAATATTATTTTGATAACATTTCATTTTCGTCAATTTGGACACCATTCAGTACTTTGGCCTTAAGAAAAAAAAGATCATATCCAAAATAAAATTCTATAAACTCCTAATATGAAATAATCATCTTGAAAATTTATGGAAATGCTTAATTTATTCAAACAATATTTATTTTAATATTTTTAATATCATTTATTTGATTGTTTCCTTAATAAAAAAATTAATTCATCATGATCATATAATTATTCATGGTAAATAATTCTTCACTATAATTTTAAAATAAAATTACATTATATAGATAAATATTTTATATTTAACAATAATATATACATTATAATATATATTCTTAATAATAATATTTTAAAAATATATATATTTATTAAAATATGAATGTGATATCTTCGTCTTTTCTTTAAATAAAAAATTATAAATATCATAACCTCTTCCCAATAGTCCCAAAAGTAATAAATAAATTTATATAATGATAAAAAGTTTTTTAAGATCAAAATGGATACATATATTATTTCATTACCGTCCTTTGGACCCATGTGGACGCATAAGAGATATTTAAGACAATGAAAATGACATTTTGGGACTTTTTTGGTTTTAATAATATAAAATTCATTTTAATTTAAATGGGTCCATTGTATAACTGAAATTAAAATTTCAGGTGTTAAGGGAAAAATATAAAACATAAAAATAAATTTGATAATTTTTTAGGGTAATTTTATAACCCTTATTATATTATTTTTACCCTAAATTACCTTATTTTCCCTTAACCATGGTAATAACAATTGTTTTACTAAAGTTACTACTCATATTGAAAATATAAAATACGAATATTTAATAAATGGTTTCCTTATTTTTAATATAATGGAATCCATTTTTAATAATTTTATACATAGAAGTGGCATAATTTAATTTAAAATTAAACATGAAAAAATGCAATAAACCAAAACTGTTTTCTTTAAAATGCAATTTAATGTCCAAAAATTTACTTATACAAAAATAAGGTATAATGATGACTAAAATAAAATAAATTTTATTATTTATAACTTAAGATTATTTTATATTTTACTAATATAAAATTAATTTCATAAATATACCTTTAATATAATGAAATTGGATGTTTTATAAAAATCAGTATTTTTCAGTACTCACATAAATGCATACATTTTTAAAAAAATACAAAAAATGAAGCATAGGAAAAATTTTAAATTAATATTTAAAAAATGAGGTTTTTATTCTTTAATATTAATTATAAATGTGTAAAAAATATTTTTAATACCTTTTCACCTATAAAGGCAGTTAAACTACCTTTAAAAAATAGAATTTTTATTCGTAAAATTCGATTAATTCTAATATTATGCATATAAATTTTTAAAATGAATTTAAAAATATATAAATTTGATAAAGTGTTTAATATAAATACTTTCTTATATTTTAACTAGTATGTAATAAAAATAGTAAAATTTCAATTTTCATTTAAGTTGGGCATTATATGTGGTGTCAACTAATAAAGATATTGAATTTAAAAAGAGGCATACCGTAAAACCTCAGAGTGTTACATGTTTCATATTATATTATAATAATATATTTTTTTATTTAATATTTTAATATTTTATCTCAACAAAATTTATCACCGATACTTTTATTTTAGGTTTGTCTATGAAACATGATATTCGACATAATATTAATTTAAAGGGAAATTCATAGAAAAATCTATTGTGTGTAACGTTATACACCAATAAATAAATTATATCCTATAAATTTTAGTTATCCCTCAATTATGTAAATAGTTTCATGTATCCTCAAAAAATATTTTTCTCAAGATATAATTTCTAATGAGATATAAAAAATACCATCGTAGTTAAAACTAAATAACTCATCTTTCCCCTCATTGAGAAATATCTATAAAAAATTGAGTTTCTCTCCAATAATTTGAGATAAATACCCTTCATGATTGAGTATTGAAACCCATATGGATTGTACTATTAGATTTATACTGATGGATAATTATAGATTGATTTGGTATGAGAAAGGTGATTTTTAAAAAAAAATTGATATGGGCTCTATAAAGAGACAGAAAAACCTTTCCTAAAATAACAGAAAATTCCACTAGTGGAAGAGTAATAAGTTTTTCAAGAAGAAAATTCCTACAAACATAAAAAAAGAAATATTTTAGAATTTATTTGAAATAATCACACCACTTGGAGTTTGAAAATACAATTCAATTCCCATTCATCATAATATAAATTCGATGTTATTAGAAAAGTTTACCGATACGGAGTTGGTATTATGAAAATAGAAAAATAAATTTTTAGTTCTAGAGTGGATGATGGGGGTACCTCACAATATTTTTTTATAACACACATCATTAGTTTTTATTTCATAATCATTTTCCTTTTATCATTGGGTTAGGAGTTTGGTGATGTTGATTGTCATAATTAATTCTTGTATTGGTATACTTATTTACATTGTTTTTAGATTCCTCAAATTTAAAATATATAATTTTTAGTGGTTTGTTATGAATAACATAATTTTAATATATTATATTAAATTAAAACTTTATTTTTTAACTTTCTAGTTTTTAACATGATTCCCTCCCTTACAAAACATAAAATATCTTCTGGTTTCTTTATGACATTCCCAAGGGCCCATCATCCTGCATTTTTAACACATAGGAAGATGAATATTCATTCTTGCATGATCTCTTTCACATGAATTTTTTTTACATTATGTGTTTTATATATCTAGAAGATTAATTTTTTTATCATCACATGATATAGTTGTACAATAATAACTACATGATTTCTAAATCTATCTCCCATATAATTTTGTTTCTCCCTAATAAAATTATTGTGTTATCCATTACACATATTATGAACTCAATTATTTATGGTTTATTCCATTAAATAAAACAAAAATTTTAATATGAGTACGAATAAATAATAATTACAGTATGAAATTTTATAACAAATAAAATAAATCCGAATTTGTCTTATATTACATCAAAATTATTAAAACTATGATATTTTAGGTTCACACTACATAACATATGGTTTATCATTGGTTGTTTTGGGTTATATCCTCTTATTATTAATATCATAATCCCTAAAAAATTATTAAACTATAGTATGAAACCAACTAATTTTCTCAAGACCTATACACATTCATCTAGTTCTATAAATAAAAACTCTAAATATATAATTTTATATGATTCTTGATGACCCGAGCATAAAAAAACATATTTTATATAATTCCTATAATTCATACATATCATCTCACAAATTAACAAAATCCTAAAAACCCAAGGTTGTAGTTTCTTTTGAGATTACATCAGGATCATATTATTTTTAAACAATAATTCAAAATTTTAGTGAAATATTCTTCTCATATGATTCCCTTTTCGACCCATCATATATAGTACTCTTCTTTAGTTAGGGAATTCATACATAATAAAGGTATGATATCTGATTCTTAATAAGGGTAAACATGGTAGATAATAATAATAGATAATATGTGAGCATAATATGATCATGTGGGTATGAGAACATAATAATGTTACAAAGTTATAATGTAAGTTAATCATACACCATAAAAATTATATAATAAATCCTGAGTCATTGAATAAGGTTTTTTATAACATATAACACCTAATTATTAGGGGTTTTGAAATGTGAATAAATTATATATGATCACAACATAATCATGATTTATAATATAACGATATGACATGAATATTAGTATTGAACATGAGTCAAGATTAACCATTAATAATTTCATCGTAAAATAAATTATTCTAACAGCATTACCCTAATAGGATAATGTTTAAATTACCACTAATGTACCTTTTTGGGATAGGGATGACCACCAGTATACCCTTTTTGGATTTCTATCACTACCCATATAACCTATTTGGCATTGGATCACCACCTATATACCAATTTTGGCTTGATCTGACCAAATGTGTACACTTTTATTCTTGGACACACCTCTCATGTACACTTTTTTAGATCATGAAATATACAACTATACATGAAATATTAAATTGATATATCATAACCATCCATAGAATAATTATAACCACATATATGTTCCATAATAACTTTAAAGCATTCTTAATTTCAACATATAATAATTAACCCATGTGAAAGCAATGAGTTTTAAGAACATTTCCACAAAACATGATCATATGACATCCAGAGAGAGGAGGTATGTTTTATAATTAAAGAATATCTCTTGTGAACAATAATATATTTTAAAGGATATTTACATATATTAATTATAATAAGAGTATTAGTAAAATAAAATATAATATATGAAGAAATATCCATTGCTTTTTGAAATCACTTATTAAAAAAAGGAATTTTTTTTAAAAAAAGTATAAAAATTAATAAAAGAGAAAATTTAGGAAAACTTATAAATGAATACTAATTAATAAAAGTATATATAACATTGTAAAATGTGTTGATGGAGAAATAATTTAAAACATATATTCTTTCCATATTTTCATATAGAGAGTCAATGTTATTTTAAAATGACTTGTGTAGATAACATTTAGAATACTCATTTCATAAAAAATTATATAAATTCATGGAAAATATAAAAGAAAATTAATAAAAAAATATATTTGTATAAAATTAAACCCATAAAAAATAATATAGATATGGTGGAGAAATATTATTTACCTCTAAGAGGATATGAAGATAGTTCCACATATAGAAAAATTTTCTGTTGAATTGTAAGATAAATGGAGATAAAATGTTAATAATAAATTAAAACCTAAGATATAAAATAGTAGAAGATAATAAGTTTTTTAAGTGATAAATAAAACATATTTGTTCAGGAAAATAATATTATAATAATATAATATCAATTTAAGAGTGATATTGGAAAGAAAACACTTACAACATCAGAAAAACATTAATTAAAAAGACCATAAAATAGAGATGAATATACTTCTAAGAGAGTTGAATTGAGATTAAAAACCATTAACAATACTCCAAAATCCGATGAAATAGATTTGACCTCCTATATAATAAATATAATAATATAAATAAATTATATATTAATTTTAATCATATTTATTACCTTTTATATTGTAAATTTAAAAATAATTATAAATTTACCAGTTATTGGTTATTTTCATCATCAGATGTTAGTGATTTTGATTATTTCATACAAGTTTTACAATGGTGATGTTAATACCCATTATTTTTTAATATGATCAACATTACAAGATTATTCATGGTAGTGGAATAATTTTTTTAATGATTTATTTAGTCCCATGTTTATTTTATAGATAGTATGACCCTGTTTCATGAATATGATACCCATGATGAGCATGATTCAGGTAATTTACCAACAACAACGAGATATATTATAATGAGAATTTATTATTTTATCATGATTAAATAATAATATGAATGAAATTAACATCTACTTAATATCATATATCACTATTGTTGATGTTTTTATACTTTTTCATGATGAAAATAATGATGTTCATATAGCATCATTCGGGTATGTGGTTGAAATGACGAAAAAACATCATTCCATTCTAATGAATGAGTTAGTGCTTAGAGTTATATAATTATAATATAATGTTATTATAATATTATTGATTTTAATATATTATATTTATTGTGGATAATGATATTTATAAATATTTTAGACGATATGGTAATTTAAAAATATGGATTAGAACTTTGTATATACATTGATGAATTCTATCCTCGAAACTGGTTCTTTAGGAATGGTGTTTTTTAGGATTTCTTATTGGGACCATAATTTACAAAAAATAAATGAGGAATTTTAGAGGTAAAATTGGTTGTATTCAAGATATATTTTAAGGAAAATTGTTATTTGAGAGGGTAAATTAGGGGTCCTTTTATATGTGTGTTTTGAGTGGAATTTCCATTAATTCAAATTCTATAATGTAAAAGGTTTTAAAATTAAATTTAAAGTGGATGAAAAGTGTAAAAATAATAGACACAAGATACGTTTTTATTTAGAAATACCTCATCCAATATATATATATATGGTTTTATGATATTTTAAGTCATTAAAACTTAATTTAACCATTTTTATCTCATTTTACATTTATCATTGTAACACAATTTTTACCTTGTAATATTATTTTGATAACAAAAAATGAAATTAAAATCCTTATTTAATTTTAAAATTTCTATTAAAATTTTGGAATTCATTAAACATAATTCTATTTATACATATTAGAAATGTAGTTTTAAAATGATAATATAAAATATATATAAAATACCATTTTTATGGAAGAAAAATCTTTTAAATATTTTTTTTTTCATAATTCAATTTCATATTAATTAATAAATCAATTAATTTTAATTTATTTTTTATACATTGAAATATTTTATTAGAATAATCCTCTAAAAGTAATCAATGTAATGGATTAAAATAAAAATAACCATACATTCAATAAGAATAATCATTTGAGAAATATCACCTTTTCTCATTAAATTATTTTAATCACTTCCCATTAAAACTAAATACATATATTTTAACCATTAAATTTCATAAATCCACAAAAATAATTCATTTAATTTTATAAATACATGAAGAATTTTTTTACTATTTATTATTTAAGGAATCAGGGTTAAAGGTAATAAAAATAATCCCAAACATAAAGTCACACATTGATGGAAATCAAGACTCAAATATCATTACGCTTAGGATATGACCAAAACCAAGAAATCACATCAGTATTTTTGGACCAAAGGCCCAACGAGCGTGAAATTTTATTAAATAAACCGATCGTCCAATTTATATCCCAATGTCCCTATGTTGTATTAGCATGAAACTAGGTATGCACACAAAAAACCCTCTATTTTACAACTATATTCCCAAAAACCATATTTTAAAGGACCATATACATACCAATCACATTTAATTCATATATATGGCCTTGATAATATCACAATAATTATTCATCCTATTTTCTTCTCTCTCAAAATTTCAATTTCATATTTTATTTGTTTCCATAATTCAAAATTAGAAATTGTTGTTTTGATTTTCATAAATAATTACAAGAATAAAGATTTTATATTTGTGGTATTTTAAAATACTTGTTGACATCCCCAATTTTCATTTATTAATTATGTTTATTAATTAACTCTCATAATTCACTAATATTTATTTTCTTTGTAATGTTTTATATCAAAAAAAATTATCATATTTTTTAGTTTAGTGTTATATATGAAAAAATATATTCAATAATATGTTTAATTAAATTATTATTATTACTAAAATATCTGGGTTTTATATTCTTTCCAACTAATTAAATTTAATCCTCACAATTTTAATTACTCAATGATGAAGATACTTGTAGGTATCCAAAACAAAGATAAAACTCAATATATAATATATATTTGGATATAAACATTACTATTTTATATAGTTCTAGAAAAATAATATTTTTTATAGTATGATTATCCACATAATTGAGAATATATCAAATCATATGAGCTAAATAAAATTCATGATTGGGTATTAAAAACCATATAATGGAAGTCATTCCAACAAATACTTCATTATAAACTGTGAATCAATAGATGATTGTATATTTTTTGGGGATATGAAATATGATTTCTTTATTCCTAAAATGATATCAGATCAATGTAGAGCGGTATTACTTTCCCAAAATCACATAAAATTCAAGGAAAGGGGAAGTGATTATATTTACATTAATCACAATCCCACAAACACCAATTATAGAAGTTTCATAGACATGGGATGCAATCACTAAAAAATTAATATTTTTCGTTGATAATTAAATATCCATCTGTTGGGATTTTATTTTTATGATCTTATAAAATTTTCAAGATTAGGAGTGGGTAAAATGACAATAGAATATGGTATATGTAATTCATTAGTAGATTATGTGTATATTCGAACCACTTTATTTTCATTACAAGCATTAATAGTTCTAATTTCATAAGCCTTCAATTTTATCCTTCCATTAGGAGTTCTTTACTGTCAATTATTATCATTAACTTTACTACTGGTACACTGGTTTTCATAGTTCCACAATTCCTTACATTGAAAATGTTGAATTGTTATTACAACCTTTTTAGGAGAATTATTTTCCACTATCATGTTTACTAAAATCATTCCTTTTCCCATTACAAGTTTATTTCCTGATGACCTCATTTACCACAAATAAAAAATCTTCCACTTCATTTTAGACATTAACGTGGGTGATTTTACCATATTTATTATAGATAATAAGTTGAATCCACATTCCTCCAATGTCTCTTTTTGCTAGGCATCCATAAAACACCCATTTTCTAATTTTTATTGCGTTTCAGGGATATAAAATGCAAAGTTTGTTAATAATAACTGGAGATATTTGGGTTAACATAACTATATATTTTCAACACAAGACCCCATATCATTTTTTTAGTCACTAGGAAAATAATTTCATTTTCCATTGTACTCATTATTTACTTGATTCCTCATTGTTCTAAAAATTGACTAAAAATGGTTTTTAAGAGTATAAATAACAAATAATCAGATTAATAAATAATATGGAATTTAAATTCCATCCAATTATTTACTAAATTATTACACCTATATTTGAACCTATGTCATTTCAGGTTCATACTACATCACATTTGGTTAATCAAAGGTCATTCTAGGTTCTACCCTCATATTCTTTATATATAAATCCACATAATAAATATACCTTTCTCTAATACAAACTAATTAACCTTAGGCCCACATTCCCATAATCAGTTCTTGAAATTAAAAAGTAATAGATAAATCTAGCTACTGTGTGAGATAACCTAAGCATAATACAAAAATATTTTCTAACATTTTCATAATTTAATCATTTTCTCTCAAATATTCACAAAATCTTAGAAAACAAAGGACTATTGTATTCGGTTATCATCCTCGTCATCCTCTTATTTTAATAAATTCTTAAATATTTTCCATAAATTTTATTTTCTTGTGATATCATTTTATACACATCATATATAATACTCTTCTTCATAACATAGATAATCGAATATTTTGAACGGGCTATACTCAAATGCCCAGTAAGGTTAACAATAATAGATAACATTCAAATATCATAAGTCATCATAAAATGAGCATGTGGGTAAGAGAATTTACTCAGGGTAAATGGTTATAACCTAATATAATCATTCCCAATAAAACATAAATGATTACCAAGAAAAAATTGGTGGTGAATATGGAATATATCTCAATGAAGGAAAACCATTACAACTCTGGTAACTTTTGAATCAAAATATTTTGAAATAGGAAACCTGATATGTAATTTAATATCTCATTAATTAAATGAATATTATCATAATACACATATATGGGTAGTATATACACAATGAAATATAAGATATTTGGTGAATATGAGACATATCTCATTGAAAGAAAAATATAGTTGAGAAACCATAATATTTACTCTCAAATTCCCCGAAAGAAACATAGATATTGTGAAAAAATAAAAGATCTAATGATATTTGATTCTAGAAAAATATTTAAAGGGATAAAAAATAAAAAAAATAATATCACATGGAATATATATTTACATGATTCATAAGTAATCCCTATGTATACGTAGAGGAAGATCACTTCACTAAAATTTTACAGTGGAATTACCCTATAAAATATTTGTGTATGAATCCCCAGATCTAAATAAGATAATGCAAAATTGTGGTTTTATTGTAACAAACATGTATATAGAGCTATTACACATATTAATTTCAATGTTCTATAATAAATGGTTGTTGGAAGTTTGTTGTTTAATAGTGACCTATCAGTTACTCCATTCACATGCCTCTGTAGTATGATATTTAATTCCATGCTGCTATAGTGACCAATCAATTTCACTAGTAATCTATGATATAGTATGGAACAGTATAAGTTATCAAAATTCATCCAATGTATTATGATCCAATATTCCAACATCTCCTCCATGTATTTAGATTCAGAGAAATGACATACATCCATGATACCAAGTTAGAAAACGTACTTTTTCATAACTTCTCTTTTGTAATAACTAATGGGAACATTCAATCAGAGAAGTAAATTCGAGCTAAATATTTATCAAATAAAAGAAACTTTCCATTCAATTCTCACATAATGTTTTCTCATATTATATATCTCATCCTCCATTCATCAATGAATACTAATAGAGGCACAACAGTGGCTTAAATTCTATATCACCATTGGATTGATCAACATGTCTACCAAATGTTTTGTTGCTTGAATATTTTGGAATATCAATATCCCACACCTAATAAGACAACAATAAAACAATAATATAACTAAATTTATTTTTTTTGGAAATGAAACACATGGTTAATCATAACATATTTAACACAATGAGATTCATGGTGAAATACATTTTCCACATGTAATCTGTACAATGCCTCTAAGAAGTTCATCTTCCAAACTATCTCCTTGTTGGAATATGTTACAAGAATTTAATCTACCTCTATAGTAAATAGCACTACTATCTTCTATAATTAATATATCCAACTCATTGTAGTTCCTACATATGTAAATATTTAACTTATGGTACTCCTCTAGTTTTCCAAATCAACCTCATGGTTTTATTCTATATAATAAATTAATATAATTTTTCAATCAGAAAAATTCTTGTAGTAGATGCATTAATCCATTCCAAATATTCTATGTTAAAATTTCTCATGAAATAATCAATGTTTTCATTCCACTACCTAGGTTAGTGTTTTAACCCATATAATATCTTTTAGATTTTTCACATGAGATCTTTCATTTCTTGACTCAGTATATCCCTCTCACTACTATATATAAATATCAAACCATATATCTCTATGGTGTAGAGTAATATTTTCATCAAGATAGTAAATATGTAAATTCATTGATGAAATAATACTGAGAACTATCTAAATAGTGGTAATAATAACTATAGTTTAGAAAATTTCAGTAAAGTATATGCCTCCCTTATTTTGAAATAATTTCACAAAAAACATTTTATTGTACTTACTCTTACCATCATATTCTTCAATGAATCAATAAAACCCATTTGTTCTAAAAAATATTCTTTCCCTGTTGAAAAGGTGTCAACACCTGAGTATTTTTATCTTGAAATATATATTTCCTACTTCATATCCAAGTACCACTTTCATGATTCCCATAAATATATTTCCTCTTCAAAGAATTCTACCTCAGTACCTTCATTTAATAAAAATTTGTGTAACGATGATGAATAAATCTGGACATTCTTTCTCACCCTTGTTGATCTTTTAAACTCCACTTGATGTGTACACTCCATTGGTTGTAGTCTCATGTGCTTTGGTAAACATTCATGCTCCACTTTCTCTTAGTATTTTCATTCATTATTCTTACAATCTATGTTAACAACATGATTATTCTTATATATTAAATATTACATTATAGCTTCTAATATTCAACTTGTTCTTATCATAAAAGAACTAATAAATAAACACCTCCACACCATAGAAAAAAAATCATGGTTTGGATATAGAAACAATATTTTCCCTCGCATAAACATATATATGTAAATAACCCAAACAACCAAAGAACAATATATAATAGATTACTACCTACTTTATTGACTATATCCCCTCCATTAGACATTCCCCATTTCATTTAGATGGTCTCCTATCGATGAGATATGCTTCCGTATTCACCACATTTAATAAGAATGTATTGGGTAAACCTAAGTGTATCCATATACTCAAGACACATTTATTTAGTGGCATATTCTTCATTCTTACCACACTATTCTATTGTACTATTCTTGGAAGAGTGTTCACCCACAAAATTTTATTATTAGAATAAAATTCCTCTAACTTGTAACTATCATACTCACCTCTATAGTCATATCTCAAGAATTTATTTTTCGATCCTGACTCAATTTTACTTTATACATCCACTTCTTAAACATGGTAAATATGTCAAATTATCTTTTTATAGAGTATACAGATATCTTACTTGTTGATACATAATTTTTTTTAAATAATGTAGATACTCTCCAAAAGAATATTCTAGTGAAGGCACCCAAGAATCAGTGTTCTCTTGGGCTAGTTTCCCTACCTTCAATTATCTATCTATTTATACAAGTGAGGCCTTATCTAACTATCGAAAAGAAAAATATTAACAGAATCTAGCATCTGCTAACATTATATTTAGTTGAATTCAATTATTTTAAGAACATTTATATCCTTCTCACTCATTTTTATTATCCTATAGTACTATTATTTTGATTCCTTAATAGAACTTATTATTTCATGAATGTACATACATGTTTCTTACATAATGTACATGATTCCTTTGTTCGCTCCATGAGTTATTACATTAGATTCCTTGGTAATTATCTATGAACCGCTAATGAATATTGTTCTAAATATTTCATCATCATGCTACCGGATAAAAATAAGATTAACTTGAATTCAATGAATATACATCACATTCTCTAGAATAAACAATATCTCATTATTGTTCTTGATTCATCGATCACCCCTTCTATTAATTTTTAATATTTAATCATCGATATTATGAACCTTTACAAAATTCCCTGAAACATAATTATTTAAGAATATATTCTATGAAAATGAATTGAAGGATTCATATGATTATAACATCCATACTCCGTAGAAGAAAATCATTTGTTCCTTTAGAAGCTATTCTTAATAGATTAGTTTCAGTGCCTTCCATTTTTCGCTACACTCCATAATGTGTCCTTTATTCTTGTAATTCTTTCATATAAGACCTGGTCACTTTTACTTTTTATGAATCTTTCATCTTGAATTTGATCATTCTTTTTGATTATATAACTGTGTCTATTAACCTATAACATTCAAGTGTAGAGAAGAACCATAAAATTTCTCCAACTCCCTCATTTTAATATCTTCACCGAGGATAATGCCTCTCACATTATTTATATTCATCTTTGTATTCTCCAAATAACTACTCACACTATTACAGTATATTTCGAATTGGCTAACATTCAAGACAGTAAAACCGGATCACTGGTATTGTCATGTAGTGTAATTATCATTGAAGAAATCCAAAGTGTGATGGTATTTAATTCCCTTAAATGATAGGTAAAAAACATATCTTCAATCATAATTATATTTAATAATCATTTCATTAGGTATACATTTTATAAAAAATTGTATTCATCTCTATATTCATTATATATTCCATCAACCTGGTCATCATGTTTTCTTTATTGATTTTTAACATCGCATTTTTGACCAATTTGTTTTGAAGAAATCCCATAACATGCCAATCTAGTAACTAAAAAAGATCTTTTGTATTTCCATTGATTTTTGACCAAGATGTTCTAAATGAATCTTCTTCTGTTAAAGATGGTGTTCTATCTTCATCCTCAAATAAATAATATCAATTCTATTAAAAAAAATTATCATTACCTTGAAATATTTCATATTAATCATATAATTTTGAAAAATAATTTGAAATCTATCTTTAAAAAATGGAAACAAATACTGTTTGTTTAAAACAATTAAGGTGCTTCAATGATAGTAGATTCAAGAAGAATATTAAATTACAGAAAAAACAACTCATATAATATAAAAAGAAATATATATTTATGTAGTTCATGAATAATCCATATATCTATGGAGAGGATGAATGATTCATTGAAATTATGTAGCAGAATTAGAAGGTACAATCTCAGAGTATGAAACCATTTCTTTAAATGAGATCATAAAAAAACACGATGATATAGTAACCCATGCTGTTACTATTTCAATCTATACAGTAATTCTAATTTTCTATAGTAACTGACTTTTAGATGTCCATAAAGTTATAGTAACTGATGGTTAGATGTCCATAAAGCTATAGAAACCTATTTGTGACACTATTCACATGATACTATAGTACCATGTAGAGGTCCAAACTACTACAATTCCATGTTTGGTGAAAATTATAGGCCACTGGTAGTTGACCTAGCTCAATCTATAGGATTTTTCCGCACCATTCCAACATTAATCTCCTGTATAATAAACATAAAAATTATAATCACCTTTTTAGATCCTTACTCATAAAAATAACCTTTTATAATTTTCAATTATAATAATTTATGACACATATACTAGATAGTTATGTTTATTTTCATCATTGGGTGTTTTAAATTTTTTTTATTTTGTACAAGTTTTGTAATGGAGATGTTTATCCCTATTATTCGACACCAACTTCATCATTCCTAGATTACTGAAGATATTGGAATTACTATGATCCAATTCATTAATAATTCAGGTGTTCATTTTTATCCAAGGTATAATTATGGTTTCTTAGAATGAATTCATGATGAGCATGTGTCATGTAATTTACCATAAATTTATTTATAACGACCATTCAATTTTAGGATATCCTTACACAATCATATTCATTAAAAAAATTAAACATTAATATCATATATATCCATTATTTATTTATTTATACTTATTCAAGATTAAAATTACGATTTTGGTATAATATTGATCATATTAGTGGTTAAACCAATCCAAACTAGAACAAGTTATATTAATGAATGTGTAAGAATTTAGATTTATATAATAGTAAAATAATTTTCATAGAATCATATAGATTTTAATATAATATAAATACCATGGATAAGGATATTTATATATATTTTATATGAGAAGGTAATTGAAAATGATAGTGAATAATTATGTACTTATTTTGATGAATTTTATTCATCATGAAATGTGTTCCTTTGGAATTAAGGAATTAAGCATCAATATTGGAACCAAAATAATCCAAACGTCTAATAATTATTAATTAATGTGAAAATGGGTGATTAATCAAGGTATAATCAAATGAAATAGTTATTTGGTAGGATTATAAGAGGATTTATTATATAAATGAGTTTTATATGGAATTTACACAAATTATGATTCCATATTGTTTAAGGTTATAATTCGAATGCAAAGTGGATATAAAATAGAAATATAATAGATATAGGAAAATATTAGTTTTAGAAATACCTTATTTCAAAATTTATATATTGGGTTTAATGATATTTTAAGTATTTACCAGTTAGTTTATACAGTGTTATAACATTTTACCTTTATTGTGGTAACTAATTTTTTCCTTGGTAATTTATTTTTTTCCTAAAATTGAAATTTACCACCATAAATAATTTAGATATGACTATTAAAGTTATTTTTTCTACCTAACTTATTTAAATTTATAAAAATTATAAAATTTTCTTTTAAATGATAACATAAATTATTTTAAAAAAGGTGTTTTATATACAAATATCTTTAGAAACATTATTTTTTTCAATAATATTTCATATAAATTATTAATTAATTAATATTTAATTCATTTGTTTATACAATGAATCATCTTGAAAGAAAAATTATTTAAAATTTAAAATTTTAATTAATTAATATGAAAATAAAAAACACATTAAGAAACAAGTTCCTCTAAAAAATATCCGATTTATCATTTAATTATTTTAATCACATAAACACAAAAATTAGTATTTACCTTACAAACAATTAATTTTATCAATCCATTATAATATTTATTTATATTTTATTAATATTTAAAATAATTGTTAAATTAATATTATAATAATAAGTAATGCATAACAGTATATTTTAATTGAAAAATGTTCAAATAAAATGTTATCCTTTTGTTTCATCATCTAACATTTATGAATTATACTATTAAAATTTTGTTACAAAAAATTAAACTTATTCAATATACCTATTGGATGCATGTACGCCCAAGGACCCTATATCCAATGACAATATTTTAAAAAATCATACTTCCAATGGACATATATACAATTACCATGTATATATTGGTCATATTTTTTTTATATCTTGCCATGGAAATATAAATAAAATTATTTAACTTGTTTAATTTTCCCTAAACATTTGTATTATATTTCTATTTATCTTACTTATTTATATAGTTGTAATTAGGGTTATGATATTGTTATAAATCCATGTATATAATGATTTTATTTTCATGGAATTTTTATTTACTTGTGTATTTATTTCTCTTATACTTTTCATATTGATGTTTTGTATTATATTCATATAATGTATTAATGTTTATATTCAACTAAAATATTTTAACTCAGAAATTCTATAGTGTTAAGTTTTTTTGTGTTGTATGTGAAATATTCTATTTAGAATAATATTTATTTAATTGTAAATTCATACTAAAATATTAGGGTATTGAATTATATCCCTTAAAAATATTTATCCACTCAATTTTATCCCTTTTGATGAAAATAGTTAAGGGTTTCCACAAGATAGACTAGTCTCAAGATATAATTTATATAGAGATATTAACATTAATTCGCATATAATATTAGAAAACTAATCTTTTCCATCATATATAGTATATACCTAAAATTGAGATTCTCCCAAATAATTTGACCTCATTACCCCCCAAGTTTAGATATTAAAGCCCAAAAATAGAAGTAATTATCATAAGAAGTTCAAAATCATCCTCACACTAGTAGATGACCATAGACTCATTTTGGATATGGAATGTGATTTCATTATTCCCGTTATTGATTTGGGATCTATTTAGAGATCTAATGCTTTCCTAAAATCACATGAAATTCAGTAAATGGGAGTGAGGTATGATTTTATGGAAGCAAATTCCCATAAATATAATTCAGATAATATTTGTAGTCTTAAGATGTAATCAGCACACAACTAAATTTTTTACTTGTCACGATCCGACCCTACCCGAACTCGAGCCGCAAATACGCCAAGCCCACCTCCATAGTCCAGGGGCTGGAGACCAGCGATGAAGGCATAACAAATCGGGGAGGCCTTTTCCTGAGTACCTATACACACACACGCATCCCACTCAATGCAGAAGTGAAGAGTAAAAAAGTAAAGTAAACTACCACTGCTATATATATATATATAAACCACAAATGTGCAGCGACCTCTAACAGTACAAAGAAAGTGGGAAATTAACGAAAAGGGGAAAACATGCGCCCATCCCGAAAAGTTCCAAAACCCGCCAAAAGGTAAACAAAAGTAAATAGTCGGAAGGGTCCCCCACCTGGAACCCGACTCCGACCACCGCACGCGGTCCAAGCTCCTGAGCTCCTAAGCTCTACTAAAGTCACGCTGCACCGGTCAGTCGTCTGCAAGGGCACACCAAGTGCGGGCAAAGCCCAAGCAGGGGTGAGTATAAAAATACTCAGTAGGACACCCCAAAGGCTCATGGGAGAAACAAAGGAAGTACTAAAGGTTGAGCAGTAGATCGAATAAGAAAAAGTAAGGAGTACAACCGAGAGTGCAGTAAAGAGTAACAGTAGAGAGTCCAGTTCAACCCAACAAGAGAAAAGAGATAGACTCATCCAGACACAAGGAGCTGGAAACAGTGAGAAGATGAACTTATCATCGAGTCATAGCTACCTATAGCAGGAGCATAGACTCATCCAACCACGAGAAGTTAGACACAGAAAGCACGTGGAATACCCCGCGTGTATTCGCCTCTCCAGGAAGGTGAGTAGCCAAAGCCCAAGGAATGGGTAATGGAACAAGGTATATACATATTCATATGCTCAAAAAATAATCCCAAACAATATCGTAAGGGGATCCCCATCCCGTAGCTCAGCCCAAGAAAGTGATTCGCCAACAGTCCCAGAAGTAAGCACCATCGATGCCCAGAATCCTACACGTCTACCCTGAACTGCAAGTCAAGGCGATAAAATCACAGCACATTGATACTATCCACTTTGGGTGGCACTGACTCGCCCTCACGGTTTTTGGTCACGTTGCAAGGACGCATCTCAGTGGTGGAAAGTACCCCACATACTTGAGAGTTACATGTGATGTCAAACCACACCTCGTCACTCTCACACAGTCAGGAGGTCTGCTCAAAGTCAAAGTTGTCACATCATTGACCCGTAAAAACAGGGGTCCTGCTCCGGTATTCATGGAGTAAAGCCATATACTAGCCTAGTATAAAGGACTGAGTGTGAAATGCCAATAGGTGACCCACTGCCCAGCCCTGCTGGAGGGTAATTCATAATAAGATATCAGGTGACCCACTGCCCAGCCCTGGTGGAGGGTAAACGCTAATACATCATCAGACGACCCACTGCCCAGCCTTGCTGTAGGGTAATCCCTAATACATCATCAGGAAACCCACTGTCCAGCCCGGTTGGAGGGTAGTCCTAGAACAAGTCATCAAGCGACCCATTGCCCAACCTTGATGGATGGTAGACCTGGAACTAAACGACGGGTGACCCACTACCTAGCCCTGCTGGAGGGTAGACAGTTGGAGGTCGTCGGGTGAACCACTGTCCTGTCTCTGCTAGAGGTTAGACCCTAAGAGTATCTGTTGACCCACTTCCCAGTATCGGAAGGAGGGTAAACACTAGAAGTTAGTGAGCAACCCACTTCCCAGTCTCTACTAGAGGGTAAACCCGAAGAAGTCGATGAGCAACCAACTGCCCAGTCTCTGCTGGAGGGTAAACCTAGAAATTCTCTGGCCATCCCTACTGGTTGGTACAACACTGGCCAACAGAACCCGGAGTGTGTATCGTGCAACCACCCAACTCGAGAACAAAACCAGAGGAAACCACTCAACCCTACTGATCTATACAATCGTCAACAGGAGGACCCTCTATGTCGCGAGAGGTCAAAGGTACGCAAAGAAAAACCTGACATGCACATGGGGCCCACACGACGTGTGGCCCCAAGACAACTCCATCGAAGCGCACAAACATTCTCAGGTACCAACATCCACATGTACCTCCCAGCGTTCCTGTATACTCCTTGAGTATACCACATCTCTAGCCCAAAGGCTAACGTGGACACGACAGCCAACATCAACGTGAAGGCGTAACATAACAACTCCAAATTTCCACCTCAACGGATGAGGCAAGACCAACCACATCTCTTCAAGCATTTACATCACTCACACGGGAGTGCCTGCGATCACACACCAAGGGTCCTCTACAAACACGGTAGAAGAATAGCCACAAGGGCACCTTCAGATTTCCACATTTAATAAGATCACGTAAGAGGCTCCGCTCTCATGAACATATTACACCATTGTAATCTTGATGGGAAAACATGGGAGATAGACTACTTACTAACCTGAAATGGTCAACCAGTGAAAAATGTATTATTCACCGTAGCCACCCCATGTGGGGCCCACCCCAAGATCCCAAAACTCAACAAACAGAGCACACTACTGTAATCCCGTCAGAAAAACACATGGGATTGACTACCCAATACCCCAAAATGGACCCCCAGTGAAAAAGGTACTATTCACCATAGCTAGGTCGGGTGGGACCCACACCACGTTCTTGAAAAAGTTCGGGCGAATCGCGCCATCACAATTCTCTCAGAAAAACACGCCAACATGACTGCTTACTTGTGTGGAACAGATTTCCAGAAAAAAAAAGATGCATTCCGGCGTACCACACACGAGTAGTGCTACGTGGGACCCGCATCCCGGTCCCAAAGCACAACGAACGGATCGAACTGCTGTGATCCTCTCGAAAAAGTACATAAGATGGACTATTCACTTGTCCAAAACAGACACCCAATGATAAAGCTGGAAATCACCTCCAACTCCTAAAACGGCCCTCGTGGGGCCCGCACCATCGTGCGTAATTAAAGCGGGCAGATTGCGTCATTTCAATGGCCTTGGAAAAACACCCAAAAAAGACTGCTCGCATGCCCTGAACGGACGTCCGATGAAAAAGTTATGAAGCACTGTGTACAACCTGAAAGACGACCCGTGGGGCCAACAACTCAACTCCGAATTATGTTTCCAATATTTGACTCAAAAAGACCGTCTCATTGTCGGGACTACGCTGCCACAGACGACGTGTCAAACAGAAACTGTATGAATAAATTATGACAAAATTAAGGTTATGACACCCAAAATAATTAATGATAATATTTTATAATATTATTTGATTTATTTATTTATTTTACATTCCACACAACATCCCATGTGCCTCCCCCGGGTCTCCCATGCATCTCCTCAGGTCTCCCATGCGTTTTCTTCAACTTTTGTTATATTCAATTAATATCTATTAATCTAATTAATTAAAAGCGATTGGGAAAATTGAGACATCCTCATCCCCTTACACGTCGTGCCTCTTTGAACGGATGCTACACCCCCTTACACGCATGCCTCACTGGACTGCAGGTGCGCGAGCTACATGGAGCCACTCCGGACCACCGTGAAGCGCTTACTCACACCGCCGCGGACCACCCGCACTACCTACTTGCACCGCTGTGGACCGCCTGCCGTTGGATCCTATCCCGGTCAACCTGCACGAACCGACTCCACCTTCCGTTCGCCATTGCACCACCGATTCAACTCGAAAGAAAGAGACAATCACAGATCTATAACCCTTGGGCCCCAATCTACATAGATCCATTCCCCCGCTCGAAGATCTGTTTTCATTTCAACATGTCAGAAATTAAACGATGAATAAAGCCTAAAGACCAGATAAATTTGGAGAAACAAATGGAATCTAGGAATAGATCGATGGTCGTGTTATGTTGGCCATAGACGCAGATGTTCAATAATGAAGCAATCGAAAACGAACACCAATTTATAATTCAATAATTTGAAGACGGTGATGTGGAACTCAAAGTAAATGAAATCCTAGTTGCAGGGGCGTAGACCGTAGCTTCACAACACGTTTATCCTTATCATCGCCATAACTACTCGTCACCGCCATGATCGGAGGAGGGAGGTGGAGGAGGATGAGAGGAGAAGGAGAGGTTGAGGGTGAGGTTCTACCAGGGGGATCCAGAGGGGATGGGGGAGATGAGGGGTGTTTAAATAAAATAAAAACCCTTAAAAAAAACAGAAAAACATAACTCAAAATTAAACCCGCATCTAAAACACCCGACGTAGTCGAACTTAGGCCACACCTAGGGTAACCACCACCTCCCGACACAATGGTGGTCTCAAAATTTTAATCCAAGGCTCCGTTCGAAAGTTATTAAACTCAACGCCCGATCCCGCTAAATTACAAAAACGCCACCTGGGCCATTTTTCACAAACGGCCTGTGCCCGCGAAGATTACACCCCTCATAGGGTAAACGACATGCTCTGAAGTCAATGGTTCCCTCAGTTTTCCAATATGAGCCACTGTTTAAGAGATACATGAGTGTAACCATTAATCACATAAATTAATTATTTAATTTATTCGTTTAACGTTCTAGAAGAGAGCGAGGGGTCCAAACGTCCCGCGCCGACATGTTTTATGTCGTTCCTAGAGTAAAAACCCCATTCCGGACCCATCTGTGCACTCAAATCTCTGATCAGAAACTCGAATTAGGATTTATCCCATTTATTTGGCGTTGTCAGTGTGAACACACTGAAAATTTAATTCCGACCACACCGGGGTTCGGAATTGCACGTCGTCTGAAGGAGATGCTCTAGAATATCATTAAGAATATTCCAACATCTTTCGTAGAAAAAAACGGTTTATTACATCATTCCCTCCATCAATATTTTCATCCCGGAAAAGCAAAACTAGGGAACAACTAAGGGTACTAATCCCACACCAGGCTCTCTTGTGCCCAGAAGAACTCTTGCACAGCTATGCGCCACCACACACAGACCGAAGGATTTTATCTGTTCAAGCGAGGTCTTCCCTTGTCGATGACGTGCATAGGAGAACACACCCATCTCCTCAGGTGAGTCACACGGGAGACTTCGTGCACCCAGTTGAGACATTGGGGTTAGGGAAAGGTGGTAGGGATCCTCGCCATCACTTTGCACGGTCTCAAATGGCCCAAAGGATCTCGGGGGTATCTCACCTCCCCGACCGGACCTCTACGTCACATGCCAAGACTGGAATCACCACCCATACATGGAACAAGTCCCAGTGATTCCCTCCTTCAGAATATCTGTACGGTGAAACACACAAGGATATCTGGTCACACAAGTTTTCACAGTCTATGTCTCACAACAAAGACTCTCTTACATGCTCCGAAGCAAAGGAGTCAACACAATCGACTAAAAAAAAGGTCTCACACCTTTTTACCTTACCAACACAGGGTTACACCGACGCCCCACGCCACCATGTTAACAACTCAAACAAGGAGCTGGGAGAAAAATCATTTCACACGCAGTGTCTAACAATTATACTGAAAAATGTAGAAGAGCTGTAGAGCATACCTCTTATCACCTCATGCTCTATAGGATCATAGGCATCCATAGCTCGTGGCTATCCGTGGTCCCAACTGTCAGCTCCCAGAGCCTGACGTGGACCACCTAGTGGTGATAGTAAGACCTCGTAAGGTCATCCTCCACCTATATTTCCTCCCGCTCCTCTTATAGCACCACCTCTCTGGGTACTACTCCAATTATGATGCTACGTCTGTCGTGGTGGTGCACCTACTGCCTGTCTGAAGCTCTCTGCATACCTGGTCGGGCAATCCCGTGCCAGGTGACCTTGCCCATCGCAAGCGTAGAACCAACTCTCTCTGGGATGCACTATTTCCCTTCGGTGCAATAGTGGTGTACGACCACGCCCTTGAGTCTGGTTGTCAGAAAGGCACCTGCGTCGAGGTTTTGCTTAACGACGCATGCTAGCTATTACAGACGTCTCAGCTCCAACATGACTGCTTCCACCACAAACTCTATAACGTGACAGGATGATCTCTATCACCAGCACATACTCTAGCACCCCGACATATGTGTAAATGAACAAGGGTACATTGAAAGCACGAATCTCTCAGCGGAGACCCTGCTCAAACTTCTGCACTAAGATATTTTCGTCATGTACCAAGTCCGGGTAAAAGCGTGCACGGTCTGCGAAACTAGACGCATACTCGGCCACCATCATCCCTCCCTGTTGAAACTGCAGGACCTCCTGAATCCGAATAGAGAACAAGAAGGATGGGAAAAACTCCTCATGGAACAACAAATGAAAGTAGCCCCACGAAAGTGACGAATTGTCCAGAAACTGAGTCACCAGACTCTACCAATGCCAAGTTGCTCTGCGAAAAAGGTTGGCGGCCCAAGCTACCATAAGATTTGCTGGCGTCTGCACAAGCCCGAAAAGGCAAACCACTATCTCAAGCCAGACCACTGCTGCCTGAGGGTCTGGCTCACCACTGAACCTCAGCGGTCTCTACTTCTGAAACTCACGGAGCGCGCTCAACCTGCGCTAAAGCTCAGTCTGATCTGCTGGAGCTGTCAGCTGCTCAACAGGTGGGGGTGCTGCTACTGGCCCACCCGGAGAAAGGGGCTCGCATGATGGGTCATGGACTATGGACCCGTAGCTCACAGGGTCATCGTCAAGAACCAAAGCTGGTATCCTGGATGGCTGTCTTCGCAGAGACATCCTAAATATTATCAAGGAGTTCCACGATCAGATGAGCATATATGTATATAACGACAACACCAACGATGGGGAGCTGACTCAATAAGGACAGTCTAAGACTCAATCCTATGTGATGCACAAACCAATTTTCCCTACAACGAGTGTCTCAGCATGCCGAGTCGACAATCAGGTTATCAGGGTCCCGGTGAATGGATACGTCGGCTGCCGCACCATCACTGGACTACCTGGCCTGAGAGCCGCTCTCGAGACACGTTAACATTGTTTCCCTAAATCCAAACCAATTTTTTTATGGACGTCCGAACAACATCCCAAGGAACGAACCGCCTCTGATACCACTTTTTTATGAACCGAGCCAACCCGGACTCGATCCGCAACTACCCCAAGGCCGCCTACATAGGCTGGGGACTGGGGACCAACGCCGAAGGCATAACAAATCGGGGAGGCCATTGCATGAGTACCTGTACACACATATGCTGCCCACTCAATGCAGAAGTGCAAAGTAAAAAATAAAATAAAAGTACCACTGCTATATATATACAAACCACAAAAGTGCATCGACCTCTAACAGTAGAAAGAAAGTGTTGGAAGTAAAGAAAAAGGGGAAAACATGCGCCCAACCAGAAAAGTGCCACAACCCGGGAAAAGGTAAACAAATGTATATAGCAAGAAGGGTCCCCCACCTGGAACCCGACTCCAACTACCGCACGCGGTCCAAGCTCTTGAGCTCTTAAGCTCCACGGATGTCACGCTTCACCTGTCCATCGTCTTCAAGGGAACACCAAGTGTGGGAAAAGTGAAAGTAGGGGTGAGTATAAAAATACTCAACAGGATACCCCGAAGGCTCGAGGGAGCAACAAAGGAGGTACCGAAGGGTGAGCAGTAGATCGAAGAGGAAAAAGTACAGAGTACAACCTAGAGTGCAGTAAAGAGTAACAGTAGAGAGTCCAGCTCAACCCAACCAGAGAAAGGAGATAGAATCGTCCAGACACAAGGAGATGGAAATGGTGAGAAGATGAAATTCTCGTGGAGTCTTCGCTACCTATAGCAGGAGAGTAGACTCATCCAACCACAAGAAGCTAGACACGTAAAGAACGTGGCATAACCTGCGTGCATTCGACTCTCCTGGAATGAGAGTAGCCAAAACTCATGGAGTGGGTACTGGAACAAGGTATATAAATATTCATATGCTCAAACAAGAAGCCCAAACATGATCGTAAGGGAATCTCTATCATGTAGCTCAGCCCAAGAATGTGAGTTGCCAAAAGTCTCAAAAGTAAGCACCATCGATGCCCAGAATCCAACACATCTACCCTGAACTGCAAGTCAAGGGGCTCAAATCACCGCACCTTGATACTATCCGCTTTGGACGACACTGAATCACCATCATGGTTTTTGGTCGCGTCGCAAGGATGCGTCTAAGTGGGGAATGTGCCCCTCGTACTTGATAGTTCCAGGTGAATTCAAACCACACCTCGTCACTGTCACATAGTCGGGAGGTCTGCTCAATGTCAAAGTTGTAACATCATTGACCCGTAAAAACAAGGTTCCCGCATCGGTAGTCATAGAGTAAAGCCACAGATTAGCCTAGTACAAATGGCTGATTCTAAAATGACAACAGGTGACCCACTGCCCAGCCCTGCTGGAGGGTAAAACCTAATACATCATCAGGCGACCCACTTCCCAGCCCTGCTGGAGGTTAAACCTTAATATATAATCAGGCGACCCACGATCCAGCTCAGCTGGAGAGTAGACCCGGAACAAGTCAACAGGCGACCCACTACCCAACCTTGCTGGAGTGTAGACTTAGAAGTAGACGACGGGCGACCCACTGCCCAGCCCTGCTGGAGTGTAGACCCTTAGAGGTTGTCGGGTGACCCACTGCCGAGTCTCTACTGGGGGTAGACCCTAAGAGTGTTGGGTGACCCACTGCCTAGTCTCGGCTAGAGGGTAAACCCTAGATGTCAGTGAGAAACCCACTGCCTAGTCTCTACTGGAGGGTGAACCTGAAGAAGTCGATGAGAAACCCATTGCCCAGTCTCTGGTGGAGGTAAAACCCAGAACTGCTCTGGCCATCCCTACTGGATGGTACAGCACTGGCCAACAGAAGCCGGATTGGGTATCATGCAACCACCCAACTTCAGAACAACACCTGGGGAAACCACTCAACCCTGCTGATCTAAACCATTGTGATTAGGAGGACCCTCTATGTCACGAGAGGTCAAAGCTACGCAAAGCAGAACCCAACACGCACATGGGGCCCAGACGACGTGTGGCCCCAAGCTAACTCCAACCAAGTGCACAAACGTTCTCAGGTTCCAACATCCACATGTACCTCCCAGTGTTCCCGTATAATCCCAGAGTATACCATGTCTCCATCCCAATGGCTAACGTGCAAACGAAACCCAACATCAATGCGAATGCATAACATAACAACTCCAAATTTCCACCTCAATGGATGAGGCACGACCAACCACATCTCTTCAAGAATTTACATCACTCACACGGTAGTGCACGCGATCACATGCCAAGGGTCCACTCCAAACACGGTAGAAGACACGCCATCAGGGCACCTTCATATTTACACATTTAATACGATCACGTAAGAGGCTCCGCTTACCTGAACAGATTACACCGTTGTAATCCTCATGAAAAAACACGGGAGATAGACTACTTACTCTCCTGAAACATTCAACCAGTGAAAAAGTTACTATTCACTATAACCAACCCATGTGGGGCCCACCCCAAGATCCCGAAACTGAACTAACAGAGCACACCACTGTAATACCCTCAGAAAAGCACACGGGATTGACTACTCAATCGCCCAAAATGGACACCCGGTGACAAATTTATTATTCACCGTCACTTGGTCGGGTGGGACCCACACCGTGTTCCCGAAAAAGGTCCGGAAAACTGCACCATCACAATTCTCTCGAAAAAAAACGTCAAATCGACTGATTATATGCGTGGAACGGATGTCCGGAGAAAAAGATGCATTCCGCCGTACCGCACACGAGCGGTGCTATGTGGGACCCGCATCCCGGTCCCGAAGCACAACGAATGGATCGCACCACTTCGATCCTCTCGAAAAAGTATAAAAGATATACTATTCACTTATCCAAAATAGAAACCCGGTGATAAAGCTGGAAATCACCGCCAACTCCCAAAATGGCCCTCATGGGGCCCGCACCGTCGTGCGGAATTAATGTGGGCAGATTTCACCATTGCGATGCCCTCAGAAAACACCCAAAAACGACTGCTCGCACGCCACGAACGGATGTCCGATGAAAAAGTTATGAAGTGCTGTTTACAACCCTATAGACGGACCGTGGAGCCCACGCCTCAACTCCAAATTAAGTATCCAATATTTGACTCAAAAAGACCGTCTCACTGTCGGGGCTACACAGCCACAAACGACTTGTCAAATAGAAACAGTATGAATAAATTACGACCAATTTACGGTTATGACACGCAAAATAAATAATGATAATATTTTATATTATTATTTGATTTATTTATTTATTTTACATTCCACACAACATCCCATGCACCTCCCCCAGGTCTCCCATGCGTCTCCCCAGGTCTCCCATGCGCTTTCCTCAACTTTTTTTATTCAATTAATATCTGTTAATCTAATTAATTAAAAGCGATTGGGAAAATTGAGACATCCTCAACCCCTTACACACCGCGCCTCCATGAACAGATGTTGCACCCCCTTACACGCGCGCCTCACCGTCCTGTAGGTGCGCCATCCACATAGAGCCACTCCAGACCACCATGAATCACTTTCTTACACTGCCGCAGACCACCCACACTGCCTGCTTGCGCCGCTGTGGACCGACCACCGCTGGATCCCGTCCCGGTCAACCTGCATGGACCGACTCCACCTTCTGTTCGCCGTTGCACCACCGATTCAACTGGAAACCAAGAGACAATCGCAGATCTATAACCCTTGGGCCTCAATCTACATAGATCCACGCCCTTGCTAGAAGATCCATTGTCATTTCAACGTGTCAAAAACTAAACGACGAATAACGCGCGAAGAAAAACTAAAATGGGAGAAACAAATGGAATCTAAGAATAGATCGATGGTCGTGTTAGGTTGGACATTGACGCAAATGTTCAACAATAAAGCAATCAACAACGAACACAAATTTATAATTCAAGAATTTGAAGATGGGGATGCAGAACTCAAAGTAAATGAAATCCTACTTGCAGGGGCATAGACCGTAGCTTCACAACACGTCGATCCTTGTCGTCGTCGCAACTGCTCATCGCCTCCATGATCGGAGGAGGGAGGTGGAGGAGGATGAGAGGAGAGGGAGAGGTTTAGGGTGAGGTTCTGCTAGGGGGATCTAGAGGGGATGGGGGAGATGAGGGGTGTTAAAATAAAACAAAAACCCTTTTAAAAAACATTAAAACTTAACTCCATATTAAACACGCAACTGAAACCCCCAACGTAGTCGAACTTAGGCCACAACTAGGGTAAACACTACCTCCCAAGCACAACGGTTGTCTCAAAATTTTAATCCGAGGCTCCGTTCGAAAGTTATTAAACTCAATGCATGGGGCCGCTAAATTACGAAAACGCCCCCCGGGGCCATTTTTCATAAACGGCCCGCGCGCGCAAAGATTACACCCCTCCTAGGGTAAACGGAACGCTCCGAACTCAATGTTGCACTCAGTTTTCCAATCTGATCCACCGTTTAAGATATAATTGAGTTTAACCATTAAACGCATAAATTAATTATTTAATTTATCCGTTTAACATTCCGGAAGCGAGCGAGGGGTCCAAACGTCCCGCACCGACATGTTTTATGTCGTTCCTAGGGTAAACACCCCATTACAGACCCATAAGTGCACTCAAATATCTGATCTGAACTCCTTTTAGGAGTTATCCCATTTATTTGGCGTTCTCAGCGTGAAGGCACTGAAAATTTAATTTCGGCCACACTAGGGCTCGGAATTGCACGCTGTCTGAAGGTGCTGCTCTAGAATATCATCAAGAATATTCCAAAGACATTCACAGAAAAAACCGTGTTCTTAAATCACTAATAATTATGTATCCATCCATTGGTATAGTAATTTAATGATCATGGGAAATTTTCCAAATTAGATAGAGTTCGTAGAACCAGAATAACATTTGAAATATTTTGTTCTTGATTGGATTATGCATGTACATTAAAAAACTAGATGTTTTCAAATGACTTTTTTATTTTTGATTTAATAAGACAACCATTTTCCCTTGGTTTTTGAGGTCACTAATAATGATTTTAATCATTAACCATTTTAGTTGGTTCCATTATTCTCATAGTTCCAAAATCACTCATATTTAAAACATTGAATAGTTAGTGGTACATTAAGATGAAATTTATTTTTCTCTATCATGTTAACTTGAATATTTATTTTTTATGTTAAAGTTTATTTATAAATTACATTATTTAATACACCTATAGAATCTTCCCATCAATTTTATAAATTTTCATGGGTGATTTAACCAATATTTTTTTATCAAGGATGAATTTCAATATTCTTTCCTCTATGGTCTGTTCAACCTAAAAATACATGATAATAATATTTTCTCTTATTTGTATTTTTGATAGATCTGCAATGTTTATGTTGTTAATTATAACTTGATCATCTTTTGTTACCATATGTAAAGGATTTTTAACAGCATATCCCATATAATTTTGATTATTTTTAGTAAAATAATTCTATTATCTATTACACTAATAGTTAAATTGATTCCTCTATTTTATATCCCTTGAATGAAATGAAATTGGTTAGTGTGAGTATTATGAAACAATAAAAATAGTAAGAAATAATTTGAAAAAGAAAATAAATAATAATATTTCTCAAATTATGAATACTTCAATTAAACCAAGTAAATTTTTGTTTTATTTGAAATCACATTAGGTTCATCATTGACTATTTTAGGTTTTATCATCTTATTATTCATATTATAGTCCACAAGATTAATTAAAATTGTATCTGATACCAACTAAATCTATGTGGACATATTTTCATAGATATAGGTTATGAAAAATAATATTTACACATATTTGTTGATACCAAATGAATTTACATGATCATTGGACACATATATCTTACATCATTTATAGAATTTAAAAAATGTCCTTAAAAATTCACACTCCCAAAACCCAATGTTTTAGTTTCCTTAGTAATTACCATCATGATATTATTATTTTATTATAAGTCATTAATATTTCTAATTAATAATCATCTCACGTGATACAAATCATCCATTTTTATAAATATCCTTGATATTTCACTTCTTCATAACTTGGGGAATAAAAAACGGGTTAATTGAGAAAATTATTAAGGGTAAACATAAGAGAAACAAATATGAGATAATAATTGAAAAAAGGATGATTATGTGGCTAGGGGATCATAATAATGTTACATTTTCATAACATAATATAATCATATATAAAATAAAAATATATCATAAATAATGAGTCATGGAATAAGGTTTTTATTAGCATAACATACGATGTTATTATTAGGTTTGTCGAAACATGACTCAGTAATATGTAAACATGACATAAACATTATGCATAAAATAATAATATGGAATAAATATGAGTATTGAACATGTTTCATGGTTAAAAACCAATAATTTCATTACATATTGTATTAGGATAACCATCAACCCATAATATAATATTATTAGGATGACAACATGATTACTTTTTGGACATGGTTTAAACACCCATGTAGACTTTTAGGATTGGGATCCCCACCTATATCTGCTTTTATACATAGGACCAAAAATTTTGTATCCTTTTTGGTTTGGGATTACCACCAGTGTGCCTATTCGGGTTTGGTCTCACCACCCAGGTATCCTTTTGAGGTCATGATATACAAGTCCTTACCCATTGCGTTGGAGGTTTATATCAAACCAAACCATCATATAATGATAAACATATATAAGTGGTACATATTTTCTAGATGAATTAAAAAATTAAATCATACATTAATTAACCTATGATATGTAAATAGGTTTCATGAATATTTAAACAAAAAATGATCATAATATATCTAGAGAGAGTAGGTGGATGGTGAAAGCACTAATCAGGACCGATGTGATCACTAAGTGGTGGAAGGGGGGAATCCATGATATTTTTTTAATTTTTTTACATAAGAATCAACATTCATATATGGATAGTGATAATAAACTTTTATGGAAATAATAAACAAGAACGGAAATAGGAACATAGTTATTTAAAAAGTTCCCTACTTCAAAATCATTTCTAGTCCATATAATGGGATAGAAATCATCCAAGTCAACACTACCACTCCAAAACAATACTTTTCTTATTTTATATTTATAATTAATATACATCAATTAAAAAACTATACCCTTTTGAAATTTCATGTTCTACTCACATAGATAATATGATATAATAATTTATAGTACTAATAATAAGGACCTTTCCTAATAGGATTTAGTATATTATCACTATGTTGGTAGAACATTATTCACAATTACCTTCTTGTATGTTATTTTTATCTCAAATTTATTTATATTATAATACGGAAAATTTAAATCTTTATAATATTCTCTATCTGAACGTATCCATATGGTGACATCTCAGTCCAATATAAATAAATTTTTTACACTCACCCAGAACTCTCTATTTAATACCATATTTATCCAATACTAATTGATATTTTGACACAAATATATCTTTTATCTGGAATTAGGTAGTTTCATAACACTATTAATTTGATTCCAAAAACTTTCTATCCTCTATCAAGTAAAACTTCATTCAGTTATTATAAATCTATTTCATTGAAATTTGATCTTCACTATAATTTTTCAACAAAATACTTGAAAATAACAAAATATCTCAGCATGCCTTCCCCTGCTTTATATAATAATTGATTATATGAAAACATATGGAGTATCATAAAATTAAAATTCAATGTTCCAACTCAATACATGACTATCCTACAGATGAATTTTATCATTTGATCGACTTTAATCTTCCTAAAATATAGATGTCATTAGACCTTCGTAGGAATATTTCCTTAAAACTGGATTTCAATGAACTCTTCAAACATCACAAAATATCTGTGTGTAACATGATATTCCCATTGTGATTATTGGAGAATTAAGAATCCATCTCGATATCATAAAATTTAATTATTTCTCTAAAACATTGTGAAGAATCAAAAAACTTCATTTGGTATATCTCCATAAAACATATATGTTTGATTTCCTCATAGGGTTATTTTGTTATAGTCACCCTATGTCTTGTAGACCTATGTTTTTTTGTCTAGAAACTATTATTGTTTTATTCTACACTATGAACTTTAATTCCATCTCATCATATTGACTCTATATATAGACACCTTATCCTATGGATTTATTCAGAAACCTCTATCAATTTCCGTTACTTCTACTTCTCTATATAAATCCTTATTGAAAATTCCATTAATCCCTTGATTCCTTAAAAAATTATCTATCTGATGATATTGAGTTTCTCTGTCCAATATACATTATAAAACTCAATATTATGTTATTCATAAACCTCTATCTAATGGAAATTAAAAAACTATTCTGAGACATCATACTCTTCTTCATTCAGTATAACAGTATTAATAGCTTCCACAGATCTTGTGTCTTGGCGTCATAGAAATAATCTTCCTTTCAACAAACCAATCTTAATCCATGAATAAATTTGTATAAACATGATGTTTGAATCTTTTTTAGATGCAAAAATAATCTTTTAATTTTTTATTACCAACCATCTCCAACCAATATAATCACTAGGAATATGTCTATTCACATCACTATGTTCACCACAGTCCATTGGACTCAATCTGAGGGTCTTGGTTTGTTAAACTCTTACAGCTCTATCTAGAACATTATATATAGAAACATTGAAAATTTGAAAAAAAACATTTTCATGTGATTTATATATCAAAAAAGGTAATACTAAAGAAATAATTCATTCTACCCAATGGACTTATTCTTAATATAAAAAAACCTCATAACCACTTGGTGTCAAAAATCTACCACATTTGATTTTATTTTAATCATTTAATATAAATAACTAAAACTTTGAAACTCACAAAATGGATTAATATCCAACATTAAGAAGCGTATGTGATTAAACACAGTGAAGAAAACAAGAATCATTGAGTAACAATACCTTGTTATCCATAAATCAGCTTTTTGGAAACACTTTTTAACTTCATCCATTCCAAAATTTTCATGACAGAAACCTACAAGAAACATTTATTTTATCCACATCAACAACCTATTAAAACTATAAACACATGATACCACACCCCTTTTAATCCTCCCAAAATTTATACACTACTATAAAAGAAAAATACCTTAAAGTGGATATATTCATGTTACATATGTACTACCCATTTGAAAATACTATCCAAAGACAAGATTATATATAGGGGTGTAATTAATGTAACCTATCATTGAATAGGGTGGGGTTTTACTCCCATGATAAATATCATCTTATGAAATATTTCCATTGGAAATGTATTAGTAAATATATTAGAAAATTTATCTATTGGAGGACAAATCTATAGTGTTATTTTCTTTATGTACATATTATCCTTTATTAAATGATATTTATTATCAATTATCTTAGATAATAAATTTTTAGCATTATTTTTTGTGTGATTTACAACACACTTTTTCCATACCCCAAGATAAGGGGAAACATTCATCAACCAACAAAGTATTTCAACTGCGTCTTTGTCCATATGAACTGTATTACAACATTATTGAAAAATAGATAAAAATATTATTCTTATTTAGAGTCATTAAAAAGAATTATTTTTTATTTAATTTAACACATATTTCTCCCAAGAAGAATATGTCACTAGTTTTGGTTCTTCTATCATTGACAAAACCTACCCAAAATGTATTTATGTTCCCAAATAGGTGAATATTTCATGTACTATCATATTTTAACAATAAATAAATTATTACTCTAATTTAACTGAGAAATATTTTTGTATCCACAAAATGAGATTATCTATGTGCAATTTAATATCTATCACAATGAGTAAAAATATATACAAAAAATTGGACATAAAGCTATAAAATATAATATTCTTCCAATCAAGTATCAAAACACTTTAGGATCAACATAATTTTCCTTCCTATATTTTTAAAACATTATTACCACTGATGTGACTATGTAAATAATATTTTAATCATCCATTCCATATTTTTTTATGATTTTTAGCATACTACTCTTGATAAAGTAAATGGAGCCTTCTGTTTTGAAACATTTTTAATCAGTGAAATTATTTCATTTCTCATAGCCATGAAATTTAAAATAATGTCTCCATTTTATTATTAAATTTGAAAATTTCTCTCAATCATTCCCTGTGAATATTATATCATTAATATAAACAAATATAATGAGGGAAACCTCATGATTTTATTTTATATATAGGTTAGTATTGACTTTTCTTTTTCTAAAATCTATTCTAGTCAAGAAATTATCGAGTTTAGAATTCTATGCTCTCATTAATTTCCTCAGCAAATAAAAGTCATTAATAAACTTGAAAAATTATTTCCATTTTTTCAAAACATGATTCCTCATAGTTCATTAGTAAAAAATTCTTTATCTTTCTCTCTATAGGGAAAATATTACTTGAAATCTCTTTTGAATGTCTTATATATTCATTGTGATGTAGTAGCATGGAAAATTATGATTATTTAATGTGTAATTGTTGGATAAATGGTCTCATAAAATTTTATTTCTTTAACTTATGTATAGCCTCAATAAACCAATATAACATTTTTTTCGTATTATATCACCTATTTTATTTAACCGGTTTTGGAAATTCCATTTTCTCTAATAACATTATGACCTTCTGGTTTGGGTAGAGGATCCCATGAATCATTCAAATAAATATTATACAATTATACATGTATATAATCAATTTAATCCTGAAATTTAAAAGTTTATTTAACATATCATTTCTCAATTAGTTAATATAATGTGGTATGTGAAACTATAATAGATGTTATTCTAGTTTTAACATGAATCAATTGATCTATAATGACATTTTTTACTTCACAAACAATCTCAACCATGGAAGAGATGAATGTATTTTTTTCATTTTCATTTGACATAGATGAATCAATATCTTCATTTTCTGTAGTTTCTAATAAAAAATTCAGTTCGAAACATTGTTATGATGTTTGAAAATAACAAATTCATCCTCAAATTCTCTTATATATATAACTAACTCTAAATCATTTCTATAATAATGTTCTATTAATTTAAATTACTTAGAGTCATAAATACTTCTTGTTAAACTATTATATGAAATTTATACCATAACATTAAGTGGATATCAAAAAAATATACCATTAACACCTCTTGAATAGAACAACCCAAAATTTTAACCTTTGACATTGATAAAGCATGGACTACAAAACTCCCTTGCGAATTTTAATATTTGGGTTTTTTTATATTACATCTCATAAAGAGTTATATAAGTTTTTGGTTTATAAATATAATGGCTCTCAACATCAAATTTATCTCTAATAGCTAGTCTCCAAAATAAAAAATAAGTATCATGTTCAAACAGCATAGTTCAATCTATCTAAATCAAACTTCTATTCATTATTTTAAAAATAACATTATGATGTCGTGGGTTTGAAACTCAATGCTCTTAAAAAATTACATTCTTTTAAAGATAATATTTGAACAAAAAATTATCTTGTTCAACATCATTATTATTTCAAATATTGTTCATGAAATATCCACTTTTTTTCCAGACTTCTCTTAAATCTCTTAAATAGTTTTAGAGCCTCCGATTTATGTTTCAATAACATAATAAATGTAATATGATTAAAATAATCAATAAAAAATAAATTACTTTTCTCTATTTATTTATTTATTTCTCATAATATTTCATATTTCATAATGGATGTGCTCTAGGGAATGAGATTAAAATTTATCAACGTTCTTATGTCTGGAGTTTAAAATATTCCCTTCCAAATATATCAAACAACACCAATATATTATTCTCATCAGATAGATAATTTCTCAAATATATTCTATCTTTTTCATATTTCTCAATTATTCTACAAAATATTCCCAAGTCTCTTATTTAATATAGTATATTATCCCATCATGCTAAGATAGTATGATCCCTATGCACCTCTAACTTGGAATAAGTTTCCATTGGTTCATATTCTTCTTATAATAACATTCCCATATTCGTGAATTTTTTATAAATATCATATCTTCTAAAAATAAATTCATTACCTTAATAAAAATCCTTAAAGAAATCAATTGTATGTGTTTCTATTCATAAATAAAAAAAGAACTTCAGGATTTCAATTTTTCTTTTCAAATAATAGAGAATCTAAATAAATTTACTCTATGTAAATTTATATTTCAAAAATTGACAATTTAATATTTGTATTATTTTAATTTTTTCTATATCTTATAATCTCCTTTTATATATTACCAACACCCATTATCCCATATCCATGGTCATTCTCTATTTTCATCTTTGAGAGATGGTTAAAAAAACTAAGGATTTTTACGTACCATTTTTCACATCATATGAGGCATATAGTATTTTTCATACAATATTTTTTCATCTATAACCAAAAAAACTCATAATTTTTTATGATTTATAGGCGCATAAAATCTTTCAAAAAATGATTCTAGATGTTGAAAAATATTTTCAATTTTTTGACTGGTTTTTTTAGGTTTCCTTTATTGAGTATATTTATTACCAATAAATAATTGTCTCAAATACCTCTTGGATTTATTTAATTATTTATTTTTAGAATTGAACATCTTTTTTGTAAGACCAAAGCCTCTATTGTACTAATAGAAACCATAGAAATCATATTTTTGTATATAAACCATAAAAAATTTAAAACTAAGAAACTATATTCTATTACCATTCTTGCCATAATCTTGTTCAATATTAAAATTCTTTTTAACCATAATAAAGTCACTAGTTGTGATATTTTTTCACTTAAAACCTTGATTTATTCAATTTTTTTTAATATTTTTGACTATTATATTTTTTCCTAAATACATGGTATTCGTAAGTCACTTCTTCTAAAAATATTTATCATTTTTATGAACCTTTTATGTTTATCTTTTTGGATGCCTCTAATGTTTATATTTCATTGAACATTAAAAACGTATATAACTATGTTTTGGAGGTCTATTATTCTTTTCTAAAGATTCATAAGTTTTTTTATAGGAGGTCTTTTTATTTCTCCTTCAACATTATCATCTACTTAAAAATTTTATAAATTTTTTTCTTAATAAAGTAATTCCTTCATCTCATTGATCTCTTGTAACAAAATTAATTTTTCTTAATCAGATAATTCTTATTTTTTTGCTAAAAAATATTCTTTCTTCAACTTATTGTTCCCTCTTTCATGTTTAACAGCCATTGAGAGATATTATATAAAATCCATTTTAAGTATAATATCCCGATGAGACTCTTTATCATCCTCCTCTTTTGTTGTTCAAAAGATCTAATTTCATCATTGAAAATGTTCTCATATTTCAATTTTTCAATAAATAACATATTTTATTATCATCACAAGAGTATTTAACTTCCACTTCTCTATCATCATCTTCCCCACATTTGGATAGAATGTTTCTTCTATTATATTTAGATAACTTCTTATCCTTTCCTTTTGAAAAAAATTTTATTTATATATATTTTTATTTAGATATTTTATTGGATTTATATATTCTTTATAAATTTCATCAAATTACAAATTTCTTGGGGAATTTATAGTAAAATTTACAATGGCTCTATAATCTAATCACTTGAATGGTAACATTCCAATATACTTATATGTGAATATTTTTACCTTTATAAAATATGAATCAAATATATAAAAAAAATAACCTTCCTCATATTCAATGATGGTTTCATCACTAACTTATTCCGTGGGAAAGTTGTTAGACTTTATTTTCATTATTATTTTAATGATATTTCCTAGTCATCATTTACTTTTTTATTTAATGTTTTATCTCATATCAATTAATATGTAATGAAGGAACTATGTCGATTATATAGTGAGATATTTTTTTATATATGTATCTATAAATTATTATCCCTTGACATCCAATATATTCAAAAAAATTCAAATAATATAATAAACAATAGTCAAATCTTCTAATTTCACAACAAAACACCTTATGTTTCCTACAATGTAATTGAGCTTTAAAAATTAGTCACGAAAATATTCATAGTTTTATACCTAAAATAATGTTGGTATTGAATTATGTTAGTTTGTGTTCTTGGAATAAACCTTCATTTTAGTCACATATTTCCACATTGTTTTTGGGTTGTTTCCAATTAGTTTTATTTGTGGTGATGGAAACACCCAATGGTTCCCTTAGTCACGATTTTTCACGAAAATGGTTTATAATGGAATGTGGTCACTAGAAAATAGTACCAATGAAGCCTAGGGACTCACATTGGTCAAGAGGTTTGGAGGAAAATATCAACACACTTTTCAATGGGAATTATTTATTACTCCAGGACACTATAATAGTTTTAAGTTATATTCATGAATCCTTTATTAAATCCCTAATGAATCTAACTTATATTAACAATTTCTTATCTATATGTATTGGGTTTAGAATCATCTATATGTATCCATGTTTTTTCATAAATGATGAAGTTATTTTGTATTTTAGGTTCTCCCTTGAGGGTACCCTCTTATATGTATATTACATATTCTTATATAATTAATTATCATGATACTAGTTTTAATCAATATAGTGGGGTGTTTTGGAATTTAACATCAAATAGAAATATGGGAATTATTTTGATGTTGGGGTCATGACCATGAGATAGGATTCCTATGTATTCTTATGAAGAAATCATAACCCATATTGTTTGGTTATACATAATGGGAAACATTATACATTTTATGGTCATGTGATGATGGATGAACCATGTAGTTTAGTGTCATGAGGTAGGGATGTCAAGAGAAGAGGTTCCCATTCAAGGGATGGTATGGGACTTACACTAGAATGTCCTAAGGGACCTATAAAGTATGTGTAATTATAGGTAGGATATGTATCTCCTAGTGATATGGATCAAAGATATTATGGTGAATTTAGGTTAATGCTTTTAATCCTTAGGTAGGATTTATATGTATCCTATTAAGATAGGAATTATATCCTACACTATTCTAAATTTTGGGATTACACCAGTAGTGTAATCCTAGGATATCTTTATTGGGAATTTGGACCTTAAATGGTTTGTATTATTGGTAATATGACCCTTTGAGAGGATGGAAAAATGTTTATGCAGCATACACTGACTTGGAGGTCCTAAGGGTGGGTGGGAGGAAGATTCAAAAAAGTTTTCACCTCCCAAGGTATGTATTTTTTCATTATGAAGTCATGATCATAACTAATATCTAATTACAAAATATTCATTATTAATTTGAGAATGAGGAGTAAGTCTTAGATCAAAAAAATCACACAATCTCCTTCATTCTCTGATGGATGTGCCAGGGGCTATGGAAGAGATGGGGCATATATGATATTATTAACACTCTTGTTTTCAAAACCCGTAAGAAATAGAAGGGGATTATTCTAGGTGTAATTACTTAAGGTACCTGACCTTGATGGTGGACTTTTATGGGGAAGTTTTTTGGGATTACACCTAGGAGGATGCCCATGTTTTTAGAACCATGCATATTTCTTGACTCATTGTGATCTGGAAGGTTTTTTTGGTCTTACACCAAGGAGGATGCCCATATTTATGGAAACATGAAAATATTATAAGTTAATAGAAATTTTGAATGAGAGTTGGGGGTTTAAGTATATAAATTCAAAAACATCCACAACATCGATGGAAACATTCACTGTGAAACTCCTAATTTTTTATGGGAGAAGTTATGGTAGTAGAGGAATCAGGTAAGAGGCCCAAGACTATAGGCTGGAACTAATCATGAGCAGTGTTGTGGTCCCCTTGGTATGGAACAATGAGAATAAAGGGTTTTTAATGTAGAATAAATAAGGTGATGTGTCTCCAAAGTTGGGTGAACTGTTTGAATGGTAACCCGAGTTAGGCTCTCCCAGGTGGGGGCTCACCCAAATAGTTCACCAAAGTTGGGGCTCACCCATGTTTATCATGGTGGCGGTTTAGTAAAGTGGTTCAACCAGGTGGGGGCCTAACCATATGGTTCACCTATGTTGGGGATCACCCATGTGGTTCATATAAGTGGTGGTTCTCTCATTTGGTTTTCCTCGTTGGAGGCTTTCCAATGTGGTTTTCCAACATGGGTACTCACCGAAGTAGTTCATCCATGTGGGGGTTAACCCATGTGGTGGATTGCCCATGTGGGGGCACACCCAGGTGGATACATATGTTAGGGTATCACCCATACAGGGGCTTCCCCAGGTGGGGGCTCACCCATGCGGTTTAACAATCCAGGGGAATCTCCCATCTGGTTTGCCTAGGTGGGGAAACAATGAGGTGGTTCTCTAAGGTGGGTGGTTTCCAATGTTGTTTCCCTAGTTGAACCGATGTGGGGGATTCGTCCATGTAGAAGGATTAACATCAAAGTTATACCAATTAGGGATGGAATACTTTGATGGAAGAACAACATGATCAGAGATCTCACCTTGCCTCATTATCGAGGAGTTCATCGATTGTCTAAAAAAATAAAGGTAGAGGGATCTATTTATTAACCACCAAGAGTAATTGAAAAAAAAATCAATGTATAGGCGCTACATGAGGGATATAGGTGAGGGATCTACATGAATGTATTACCCAGTAAATTAAAATTACATTATATAATTTTTCAGTTTTTTGACTGCCATATCATTTTATTTTATGCCCGTTTTCGCTTATTGAGTTTTCAAATTAAACTTTTGATGTGAAATAAGACCATAAATATTGTGTATACATCCTATCAAGGACCTTTTTTATTCCAATAATTACTTTTAGTAAACTGTAAAAATGATGTTTATGGTAGAAAAACATTTTTATCAGCGATTATAGAAATCCATGTCCTACTCTTTGAGGAGGTTCTCTCCACTAAGTCACCAAATCATGAAGCGCATATGATTAATAAATATACATTATTGTAGAGAAGACATGTGGAAAATTTATATACATCTTCATTTTTATTTTTTCATGGAGAAACATTTCTACTCAATCTCAACATTTGTTTCCTAAGTTAGGATAATATCATCATTCGTGTGGAAAATTGAATGGAATGAACTTTTCTATGCCAAAAAAAACACCCCACATAGAATTGTATTCATTTTGAAAGACCAGAATATGATTATAATGTAAATATAGGGACCTATGATGTACTATAAAATAATTTGGTGGGATTTGGAGCTATCACATCTATGAGAGGATAATATAATTTTTTTCTAGGTATTTGGACCTATAGAGTGTAGTTCTACTATTATTATAATCATTTAATGGATTTAATAAATTTTTGGGTTTTTTAAATCTATAAATAATTATTTACTAATTATGATACAAATAAGTCTTAGTGAGTGATATTTCGATTTTTCAGGATACCCTTTGAATGTTTTCAATATAATAATTTTTATAGCTCTTTCTTTTTTTACATTTCATTCTTCACTTTTTCCTAAATCTTGTGGAGTGCATGTACAGTGTGATGAGGCTTGAATTTTACCCAGGTTTAACTTTCTGTATTTTCAGAATGGGGAGAATTATTTCTATTTACATTTATAGTTTATAGTTTTTCAATTTAGATGAATGGAACATGTTTTTTTGGGTGAAAACATTAAATGTGAGTTATGGGGGTAAAAAAATTGCAGTGCGGTTTACTAGCCTATAATGTTCTAAAATTCATCATGTATGAGAAGTAATATTTTAAGTCATGATATTATGATTTTTAGATATGATGAAATTATGTAGGATAAATACATATGGAAATACTATTGATCATGTTTGAGAAGAGGTTTGCTGCATGATTTCATTAGGGATTATGGAGATAAAAGAGTTTTCTCCCAAGGATGATGGTGCCTATTGTTGATAAGACTTCTGATGAAGGCATATGAAAATCCATACTATGTGGTATAAATGTATAGTAAAGTCAAAGGTTTTCTATGAAATTAAAAATTATATTACTGGTGTCCAGAAAAATCTTATGAGGATCAATATTTCCAAAGGACATGATGAGTGGTTTGTGAAGGGAATGTGTATGATAATGGAAGGAGCTTATGGTTCTTCACTAGCCATAAATTCCGAACCTAACAAAAAAAATTATTTTTCCAATAGTGGTGGAATAATATTTTTATGATTAGATTATAAATGATGGGTCCTAGAAGAAATATTGAACATTCTAAGTAGATTGGGGTTGTGTCCATGAATGGATAAACAAAAACATTCTTGTTTTTGTAGGAGATAGACTTATAATAGAGGATCATGGTGTCACTATGTGTTTCAATGGAATGATCATCATGTCATACTCAATTCTTCATGGTGATTTGTTTGATTACTTACACCATGAAAAAAGGCTACTCCACGCCGAGGGTTGGAGGATCATGCTGTTTAATGTTGAGAAACATGGACAAAGACCATGTTATATAAAATCTTATGTAAATTATTATGTGGGATGAAATTAAAAGTCATTTATATTTGACCAAAATATTAGTGATTTACATTTCACTATGACCTGACCAAGAATGTCTCATCATACTTCATGCAGGAAAAGGGAAGGTTGTAAGCTATAATTTGAGGGCATCATGATCTAAAAAGTGATATGGGACAAGTATGTAAGGATTGACCATGAAATATGTTTGAAATGAGGATTTCGGAATAATTATGTTTGGGATTACAGAGATAGAAAGGGTTTCTCTTAAAGATGGATCTGGTTTTATTTCACATTCCTTTAAAGGGTTCCATATAAAAATCTAGAATAGGGAATTTCAATTCATAGGAAAAACAATGTTTTCCTGTGGAATCAGATGTTATATCACCAATGGTCAATGAAGGATTATGGAGATCAATATTTCCCTAGGCAAAAAATTTTGATTGTGTAAGGATGGTTCTTGAGTATGTAAGTATCATTTAATATCAAATTCACCCAATAATTTGGAGAAATTTATTCTACAAATGTCTGACCCATACATATAGTGGGGTGAAATTTCTTTTATATCTTAATTAAGCCTAAGACACAGGATCTTAGAATCACTCAATGTCTCATCAATGAGATAATTGAGCCACATGTAATTCTTGGATGGAGGGGGGGGGGGGGTAAGAGACTAACATATAGAAAAGTGTTCCTATGGGAAAAGGTCCATTGAAATTTCTAATTATAAGTTATGAAATAGATTTCAACCATTAATGGTAACATCAATTTGTAATGAAATTTGATTTTTCTTTTTAAGGTATTACATCTATGACCATGCTAACACTAATGTGAACTGACACATCTTGTTCATGTGGTGAAGCCCTTACCAAAACTCCCAATCCCATGTGAGCTATACTTAGTGTGAGAAACAAGGATTTTAAAATGTTTCTTATACAAAGACAATTATTTTTAAGGAAATGGTCATCTATATCTTGAGGAGGTTGGAATAGGATCTAAGATCTAGGCATCGCTACGTATCACAAAGGGGTGAGAATAAAGCCATGTGGAGTTATTGGGGTACCATAACATCGAATAAGAGGATAATAATCCATTATGCTTAGCAACATGTTGTATGGATGAATTGTGTCTTGTATTTATAGATCATATAACATGGACCATAAGTAATGAAATAATGGGAAACATATGGAATACCTAGACAAAGATATCCTGAAACAATTCACACATGACGAAGGAAATTACAAATCATGACTTAGGGGGCTCTCATATCAGTAGAATTGATATAGGACAAGTAAAAAATCAGTTACCATTTAACATGGTTGAAAGGAGGCTTGCAACATTATATTTTGTGGGATTATGGTGACAGAAGAGGTTTCTCTTAAAGATGATTATGCATCTGGTTGACAGAACATTCTAGGGTGACTTAAAAAAATCTATACTGGGGAGAATCAATGAATAGTATAACAGGTGACCTCTAGAATCATATATTCTTTTACTAAATAATAATGAAATATTATAAAAATCCATTTTTTAGGTAAATTAGTATCATTTGTGGAATGAGTTTTCTTAAGCATGAATAAAGAATTCGGACCAACATTGGCCATGGATAGTGAAGCTTGCTATATAGATTTTTTATTTATATATAGGTAATGGAATATTTATGGTTCCTTGTTGGGATCATGAATGAGGGAACCCATATTAATATCTCTTATATATATTGGTGTCATATGCATATGAAAGGAACAATTTCTCTTTTTCTATAGTAGTTCAGCCAAGTTTAAGGAACTTAGGAATCACTATGTATCCTGTGTGGGTAGGAATCAAGACACACATAACTCTCAATAATTAAGATGGTACCCAAATGAATGGACCCGTATTAGAGTCTCCGGTATAGATATTTGTTTATATATAGAATAGTGATCATTTTCTATAATTTTTTAAATGGTCATAGAAAATATGGTATGGTATTCATTGCGTATTCAATTAAGTTGAGAATTAATACACATGTTTCTATGGAATGAGTTGTAATATGAAACAAAAACCATGGATTTTGATCCACCCAAGCATTTACCATGGTGTAATGAATTTGTATATTTGGTAATAATGGAATGTGCCATGCAATTTTACATAATATTGAAAGGATGTTATTTTATTGTTTAAAATCTTGTGATTAGGTTGTAAGGATATTTATTTTATATTATTACTACTTTTACTATACAGTCTTTTAGTTTTAGGTCGAATGGTGATGGATATTGGCCATGTCATACATGTTAAATCAAATATTCCTTTCACATTTTAAATAAAATCCAAATAGACATTTTTTAAATAAAATAAAGATTCCTTTAAAACATTTTTTTAATGTAATAATGTGTTCAAATGTAATCAGTAGAAAATTTGGAAAATGTTATTAAAATTTTAATTTTTTTAGAAAATACAGTTTATTAAAAAAACATATTTCTAATTTATGAGAAAAATGAAGTCATTTTTTCTTAAAAAAAATTTCTTGGTTATTTTTAGGTACTAATGAGTGGGAAAGGTTACTATTAATTATATAAGATAATGAATAATTAGATTAGAATAAAATTAAAAGGTTTTATTTGATATTTATTAAATAATTTCATTCAAATTAAATTCAATAATAAATAATAATTATTAGAATGAGATTGTAAAATAAGCTATTAAAACGATAATAAAGTTAAAATGAGAATCATTAAATAAATGGATTTTTTGAATAAGCTTTATATATACATGAAAAAATCTTAATTACAATATATGTGTAATGTCATAGATTTTTCCATGTATTATTTTATATTATATGAGAATTAATTTGAGACCAGGCTCTGAGACGGCGTGCAGTTCTGAGGCCCGGTGAGCCCGGAACAAGTGTTTGAATTTAATTTTATAACTAAATTTCACACGCATGTGGTTTTCCTGAAAAAGTGGAATAACTCCTGAACGGGTGCTCGAATCAGAAATCTAAGGGCACCGTTGCGTTTGGAACAACATTTTTACCTTAGGCGAGGCCTAACTTCGGTCGGCGCAGGTCGGTGGTTAAATTTGGTTTTTGGGAGTAACTGTAATAAAATATTTAATTGAAATATTTTATTTAAATCCTTGTTGGAATGAAATATTTTATTCTTTTAAATAGAGATTTCGTAGGGAGGGTCAGGGTTACAATCCCCCTTACTACGATTTTCTCTAGAGAGCTCTGAAGATGACCTCCCGACGCGGCGACGACGTTCTTGATGATTTTTACCAGCGACAACGACGCGACAACCATATCATTGCCAACAAACGCTGTGGATCTAAGTAGGATGTTTGTATTTTGATTTTCTTTCCCCCGTTCTTGATTCCTACAATGAACTCGGACTAATCTGCGAACTGATTTGCCCGTGGATCGATCGTTTTGCAGGTGGGGTGTGATTTTGGGTTTTATCGGGAAATCCATTACTTGAGGTTTTATAATCTGTTATTTATTGAGATTTCGATCTAACAACGATGAACCCGGATCTTCACAAACAACGATCGAGGTTCATACCTCTTATTTGATTCTTGTTTTTCTCTCTCACGTTCTTCGTTGCGTTCTACACGTTCATGGAGGAAATTGATCGTTGTGCATTCATTTGTTGGCACAACAATCCGATAATGTAGATCCAACCCTAGAGTGATGTCACGGAGGTGCGACGACAGTTTCGGCAGGAGATTCAGAGCGGATCAGGAGATACTAGTTTTCAGGCGTTTTTCTTCAGATGAATCGTTTGAAGTTTATGATTCTATTCAAGAGAGGAAAACACTCGTTACGGTGTTCGTATGATGAAACGAACCAACCCCTAGAGTATCGATACAAACAGACCAGAGAAACGTGATACAGATGATCGGTCGTAGCGTGAGGAAGAAGAAGACGTTTCTGGAAATTTCCCCACTACATGTCGTGTAATATGGGCTACATAGAATGTGTTTGTTGGAAGGATTACATGGAGTGTACTTATGGAGTACACAGACATGGGCAGGGTACACGGAAAAGGACACGTTGTGTATACCCCTCCTCGGCCAGACCCGGCTAGATACATGGGATACCCCGTGTACAGGTACATAGGCAGGCGACACGAACACGGGCAGAGACCGTGTACGGGCACATGGCCAGCGTACATGGAGCGAGCCCCAGGTGCTCAGACACAATGTGTGATTCATCTACACGCCATGTAGTTTCTTTCTATCCGACAAAACAAATGACACATACCGGTTACACGGGCAGTTCCCTGGGTCAAGGAACACGACGTGTACTTCTCTACGCGCTGTGTAGTTTCTTTTTACACGGCCTGAATGAATGACACAGGCCGTTTACATGGGCAGTACCCGGGGTCAAGGTACATGGAATGTAACCATACTACATGCTGTGTAACCTGTCATAAATGGCTTGATCCACTTATCTTCTATGACTTGGACTAGTTTTCGTAGGGTTCTTAACCTTGGTCCTATCCCTGAAGGTTCTGGTATCATTTCCTTTACCCAGGAATATGATCCCTTCAGCAGAACTTCCTGAATAGAGTTATTGGAATCCCCTCTATGAGACTTAGAGGAGCATCCTCTATTCATTCATGGAACCCTAGGTAGAGTTCTTGGTATCGACGTGACCAACATTACCTGGGCGCCGATCCTCTGCTTAGCGGATTAGCTCAGACTGAGTTGTCGGAATCACCCAATGACTTGGATGCGATCCTCAACTGAGCATCATGTTCTCAAAGTACTTTTGAAGTGTGTTCTCCCATAATGAGTACATTGTATCTCTATTTCCTCATACCTAGGAGTGTGTTATCCTTGTTACATGCTTAGTGGAATCTTCGAGCTGGATCCTAGAGGCGGTATCATGATGGTCGTTTGTGTATGAGTATATCTGGATATTCTTGTTATATGTTCTGTAGACATATACTATGTAGAGCTGGATGTATCCTTCCTTTGTGGTATTTCCATTGTTGCATTTCCTTTATGGTTTCGGGGTGTCCTACTAGGTATTGTTATACTCACCCCTGCACGGGCTTTTCCCACACGAGTCATGTCTTGTGCAGACGAGCGAGCCTTTGATAGGATTCTTGGAAGACCAGGACCGGACGATACTCAGTGAGATCAGACGGGCCGAGGTGTGTTCTACGGCTACATATTTCAGTCCCAGTACCTTTCCTTACAGGTTGGACTAAGTTATAGACTTTCTTTTGGTGGTCTTGCACTTCTGGCCCAGGGTTTTACTATCTTGGACTTTACTTTCTAGTCGTACTCTGTGGTTGCGTTTTCGAGTATGCATGCATCGTTACCTTTTAGTATTTTTTACTTTTCATCTTTGTGGGATAGGAGATGTGTGTGCATGTGTACAGGTTTATAGGCAATGCCTCCCATTTTAGTAGCATGCCTACTCGGTGCTAGTCACCAGCCCCTAGCCTATTTGAGGCGGGCTTGGAGAGTTGCGGATCATGCCCCACTGGGATGGGTCTTGATAGAGTAGTATCAAAGGTGGTTGGTTCTACCTTAGGACCGAGAGTCTGTGAGTTGGTTTAGGGCAACAATGTTAAGTGTTTCGAGTTCGGGTTTTAGACAAGGGACCCCAGTGTTGCTGCGGGCGACCGACGTATCCATAAACCATGACTCTGATAACTCGCTTTTCGACTTGTAACATGATAACACTAGTTGCAGGGGAAAAATAATTGTACATGCATCATATAGGAATGAGTTGTGGTTTCCATGTCCTCCTTGAGTCATCTCTCCAGAGATACTCACTGACTGAGATACATTTTGTTTCTTTACATGATGCCTCCGTGACACGCACCCACTAGGATCCAGCAGCTCGATCACGAGAATGACCCCCTCAGTGATGAAGACTCAATACAGGGACCAGATTCCCTAGTTTTACCATCAGGTGGTGTGGCAGTTATCCTACGACCTGTAGAGCAGTGTTTAGTGCCTGCTATACCAGTGGAGGAGGAGCATAGGCTGAGCGCACTCCACGAGTTTCAGAGATAGAGACCCTTCAAGTTTTGAGGCAAGCCTAAACCTCAGGCAGCAGAGGACTCGATTGAGGCAGTGGCCATAGTCTTCCATTTGGTCAGGACACCATCAGACCAGATGGTGATCCTGGCAGCGAGCCTTCTGTAGGGCTTGGTAGGATGATGGTGGAGTTTGGTTATCCAAACCCACGACGAGGTGACACTTGGATGGTTAGAGTTTGAGCGTCCCTTCAGAGATTAATTTTCACCGGTTACCCTGAGAGCAGTACACATAAAGGAGCTTCTTTTGCTCCAGTAGGGAAATATGATGGTGGCTGACTATTTCTCGAGATTTACCAACCTCTCGCGGTACTCAATGGATATGGTCAGAGATCAGTACTTTAGAGCTTGGACTTTTGATTGGGGCTTGCGCAGAGATATATGAGCTATAATAATCCCTATGAGCATCCATAATTATGCTGGGGTGCTCGATCAGGCTTCGTGGTCGAGAGCTTCTTGGAAGAGCAGAGACAACCGGTAGTTGTCAGTAGTGGGCGAGCTGTAGAAGAGACCTCGGCAGCAGGGAGCCGACATCAGGGACACAGGCATGGGAGACGTTTCTAGAGGAGATCCCATGAAAGGGGATCTACCATATAGGGTTCACAGGGGGCATCTAGCCAGCCTCAAGAGAGGAGATTCTACTCATGTGATAGAAGGGGACATCTCGCTCGAGATTGTCCGACCCGCCATACTACTGAAATGGGAGCAGTGGATGGACCACCGAGGTAGAGGCAACATGTGAAGCAGACATATCTGTGGGGTAGGAAACGTGGTTGTGGAGTTGGGAGAGAAGCTGGAGGTGGTCAGTGTTTTGAACTTTTACCATCACCACCCCTAGGAGGTCTACCCCAGGCTCAAGGAGATGGTGGACAGAGGTAGGGACAACTGCAGGCGGCATAGGCTTATGACCCAGGTACATCCGGAATGATTAGAGGTACTATTTGTGTCTTTTTTACTTTGGTTGTAGTAGTGATAGAAACAGGTGCTAGTCATTCCATTCTGGATGCATATCTTGTTTGAGACCATGATATTCCAGTTGATCCATTGACTCAACCCTTACACTTAGAAACACTGACTGGAGAAGATTTAGAGGTCACACACCTTTGTATACAGTGTGACCTGACCCTTGGAGGTGATAGTTTCGGTTGGAACCTCTTGGTGGTAGCGTTGAGGCCTTAAGATGCCATTCGTGGTATGGATTGTCTATCCACATTTCATACCCAGATCGACTGTTTTAGGTGAAGGGTGCGGTGTGTCCATAGTGATGGAACGAGGTTCTCTTTTGTCGCTGAAAGAGAGACCCAGGTAGTGCAAGATAGACTCGTGCATATGTGGGTACAACTGATTTCACATCAGTTGGCTATCCTAGAACATGGCGCAAGAAATGTTACTAGTTTCTATTTTCCATCAGTAGGGGCTGAGTACGAGGACGTCTTTCTGGAGGATGTCCCCGGGCTACCTACCTGTCAAGAGATAGATTTCTACATTGAGTTACAACCCAGGATGACACCGATATCAGCATAAGCATATCGGATGGCCCTTGAAAAGATTCGTGAGCTGAGGGTGCAGCTGGATGACTTGCAGAAGAATGGATTTGTGAGACCCAGCATTTCACCCTGGGCGGCCCCAGTGTTGTTTTCCAAGAAGGTAGACGGGAGCTTGAGGCTATGTGGGGATTACCGGCGCTTGAATCTGGTGACCGTTAAGAACCGGTATCCACTACCAAGGATCGATGACCTCTTCGAACAGTTAAACTATTAATTTGTTTCAAAATTTGAAAACCATATAATTTTTCTAATTTAGTTATTAATTTGAAAACCTAAAATTTAAATAGTTATGTTATAATGGTATATTATATTGCAGTTCATTTAAACATAGGGTTATATGTTTTGAAAGCTATCGAAGAGATTAAATTTAAATAAATATATTTCATTGTTTTTTTAATATCAGTGTTGAATATCACATAATATATTAAATACAATGTTTTTATTTTTTTTATTTATGGTGTTACATTAACCCCACCTAAAATATATTGTTACCCCATAATTTATACTTAATATCAGTAATTGAGGGTTCCATATTTGAATATTTTGTTGTTGAAACCCACATCATTATGAGTATAAACAACATATCCTTTGAATAAAAGAAAAATTGAAGTAAAAAGTCATCTAGAATAATAAAATATATGGGTTTTTATGAAGTAGAACTTTTCGAGAATGTAAGGATATGAACATGGAATAAATTAGTAAATAATTATAAAGATTGATTGAGGTATTTAATTAAAACAAGGTGAATGGTAAAGAAAAAGATAAGGGCCCAAAAACCATAAATATATGGTGATTTAAATACCATTTGATTCATATGATATTAATTTAAACGTAAAATATTTTTTCAATATCCTTTTCATAAATTTCAGGAATAATTTTACGGGTTAAAAATATAAGTAAATATAGTTTCATTATATATAGTTATTTTTTTGGATCAATTTCATCCTTGGGTTATGATTCAAACAATTTTCAATTCATCGATTAATCTTGTAAATGAATATACAAAAAATAAATTTTTATACTTCAATCACTAAAATTTACCATTAACAGATCAGAAGATCCATAAATGGGTGAAAATTATTTCTTTTTTTCTCTATATATTTACTATAAACAATATGGTTATAAAACGTTATCTAATATAATAAATTAATTTATAAACCTCAATAGTATCACACTTAATCATCATTAGTATTTATTTTTCAAATTATTTAATTAAAAAATTGACATATTAACTAGGACATCACATAGGCTAGTTGTAGGCATTAAACCATTATAATCCTTCAGACATGGCTTCAATCATAGTGACCATTCTAGATGCGACAAGTTTTACCCACTAAAAATATTGTCCTTATTCTAAAATATATTAATATAATATCTACAATGTTACCAAAAATATTATGGATATCCTTGAAATAATTTTAATCATTAAATAACCTTTTTAAATAAAATTCAACACAACCATTTTTTCATAAATTGTTATAATCATATTTGAATATTATTAAAATTCTATTAGTAATCAAATCAACCCTAAAGGATATCAATAAAATTAAACATTTTCCAATAAAATGAAAATAAAATATTTTTCAAATAAAACATTCACTAAATCATATAATTTCCAAACATTTATCCAAAAATAACCTTAATCATGGTATGATCCCTTCATATAAAAACTTATTTTAGGTGTTTAATAATTTGAACTTATGATCAAAATTCGTAGATATTTCATAATTATTATCACCAAAATAAAAATCAGTAAATATACGTCTACAATTTTATTCTTGATTCCCAATACATAAATACTTCATCCATTTATTTTCATCATATGTATTTCCTTGTTCTAGGGTATAATAATTAAAAGAGGGAATTGACTCAAATTATTCATTGGCCCTCTACAGTTTTGATAATGATATATAACTTGATCCTTTAGATAAGATGTACTTCATGACATCATTTTCATCATTTTTCATTGAAAATTAATTACATTGTGACTGCATTTTCCACAAAAAAACATTTTACCATTCCTTTGAGACAACTTATTCTAAATCTAAAACACATTAGGTTGAACCATGTTCATTCATTGTCAACATCTATTCAAATACTTCATTATAGTTTTTAAAATTTAAATTATTTTTAGAATATCCCTAGGGAATTTAAAACCACATGCAGAAGAAGTCTTATTTTTTGTATACATGGTGATGATTGGTACAAGCCCATTGAAGCATTTTTCCAATTCATTCACACTAGTTTTATATGTTCCAAAACATAATAAAATTTTATTATCCTGAAAGGTGTGTATTACTAGGAAACCAAACATAATATCTACCATAACAAACCATTAGGTTGTTCTTTCATACTTATCCTCAAACTATATCATAGGTTTATGTTACCCAATCTATGATTTTTTAAATCTTTTACCCATTTTTTCTACTAAATGTCCTCTAATATAAACTATATCAATCTTAACCATAGTATCCCAGAGGTAGTTCTTACGTTATTACATGGGCATACAATACAAGGAATCATATCTCTAAGGACTGAATATTTTACATGTCTTATTAAAATAGATACGTACAAGAGTCATTCATTACATTTTAACATAAAAAATAAAAACACATAATTTTTAGAATATCATTATTCCATATACAATATCATTATAATAAAATCATAGTAAAATACATGGATTCTGTGTAAAATAAAAAATAATGGTGATATCAAATGTTGAGATGGGGTAAGGAAAGTGGAAAAAATCATGAATTTATAAGCATAATCAATATTGAAAGGTATATAAATAAACACACATACCATGTCTTCAATAAACTGTGAAACAAGAGAACCCATATAAAAATTAAATGTTAAAATATCATGGATAATAATCAATATAGAAAGGTAAATAATTGAAAACAGATTCCATTTATTCAATAAAATAACTACTGTAATTAGATAAGGAAAAATCAATATGAAAAGGTAAATAAATTAAAACACATTCTATTTAATCATTAATATATTTTAAAATTCATCTCAAGATAATGTCATTATGAACGTATTATGAATGAAAATTACTGAATTCTGAATGAGGAAAATTTTTAATTATTGGAAGTCATGTCTTAGGCATATGATATACCTATCGTGTAGACCTTTCCGAAATTGTTTTAAAACTACTTGGTAAAAACTCATTTTGTTAAATAACTAATTTAATTCAAGCATTAATAATTTACCTCATAATACTAATGATTAATTGAGTGGATATCTCTAACTAGGCCCCACTCATGTCTTCTTTTCCAAATCCTTCGTCATATATTGAAAAAATTAATTAATTCATGAACAACATGCCTTCCCATAAAATATTCATATTAAGTAAGGAATAATGATTTATCAATATTTCACAAGATAAAAAAATAACATTAAATATATAAAATTTTACATATAAATGATATACTATTTAATAAATAAACATATACCTAATAAATAATATATATTTTTTGGGGAAATTTCATGTCCATTTAAAAGTGAATAATACAAGGGAATGTTTATGACAAAAAACGAAGCAAGGGAGTGAATATTAATACATTAATGGTAAATATGATTATAAATAATCATGAAAAAGAATAATTATCATATTAGTACAACTTATATCCATTGGAGGAATCACAATGAGTTTTTGTTCTTGATGAATAAAAGATACCATAAAAATTTCTTTAAATATATTCACAAGGAAAATATCCTTTTTCTTTTGAAATATTTTTTTTCAAATAAATCTACATAAACATTAAAAAAAATTAATTTGGAAATAACCATTAAAATATATAAATTTCGTTTTTAAATAATTAAGTGTTCCTGAAGGCTAGAAATTCTGTTCATGTCGTACATGTTAAAACAAATATTCCCTTAACTTTTTAATAAAATCCAAATGAGATTTTTTTTTTTGAAAATGTTGGGAAGATTAATTTTGTATATTTTTTTAAAAAATTAAAAATGGATGAAAATGACATTAATAAATCATTTTTAGAATTTTATAATCATTTTTAGATTTTTTAAAGTAATGGTTTTGAAATAAAATTGATTTCTGACCAAAGAGGGAAATGATGTCAGATTTTCTTGAAAACATTTTTTCAATTAGTTTATGTACGAAATAGTTGAAAATTGTAATATCCTCTGAAAAAAATAAATTATAATAAAATTATATGAAAATTAAATATTTTCTCCACAAAATTAAAAAATAATTTCCATAAACTAAAATTCAAGAATAAATACTCTCTATTTGAATGAGATAGTGAAATAAACCCTTCTAATCATCATAACATTTAAGTGAGAATTAATCAAAGAAAAGATTATGTGTATCATCTATAAATCTACATAAAAAATGAAAATTAAATATAAGGTACCATAAAGTCATTAAATACATAATATTATAATATCAAAGACATCAAAGGAGAAATATATCCCAATGAAAAGAAATTGATTTATGGAATTCTTTACAACTTGGTAACTTTTAATTAAATTACACATAGATGAAATAATTCAATGAAAAAATTATGTTATTATAAATAATTAATTATTCATGATATTACTTTTAAATGGGATAATATATACACCAAATCAAATAAATTGGTACATAACTTACAAATGTGCCTCAATAAAAATAAATTGAGACAAAATCTCTTACCTCACGATTCCTTTTCATTGAATAAGATTGAACCTCCAATATTGTGGTTTAAAAAATATCATTATCTTATAAAAACATATTAAAATTTATGGTATCATGTATGATCCTTATATAACATCTTATCACCATTATATTAACCACCATTCATTATTTTTATTATTTTAGATGTTAATTGTCTTGACTTCTCGTGTGTGTTTCATCATGAAAGATCCGGTTTTTTCACATATTATATAGTTCTATCACCTTCATAATAATTTTCATGAAATATATATCATGATTTTACATCAATTATAATTTTAAAACATATTAGTAGATATGTTTTTGAATAATGAAGTATGATACAATCATAGAGATGGTGGGTCTTACACATCCACTAGTAACGTTTTCATTTTCAAATGATCAATATGGAAATTAGGTAAGTAATATTTGATCATTAGATAATGATCATAATATAATATATATAATTTTATTTCATTTAATATAATTATATATATCATCATTTTTTATTGTAATGAATAGAGTGACATTTCATTGTGATTGCAGTAGTCTACATGTACTTGAATGATGTTATTATTCTTCATTGTAAGAAGGACAATCGAATATTATAATTTCATCATGGTAAATATTAAATTAAAAAAATTATTATTTAATTTACATCACATATATTAATTAACAATATACTTATTAACTTCCATGTAAATCATTAGTCAAAAATGAATCACATCACTTCATGCGGTGGTTTTTTTGTACACATGAGTATCGTTATCATATCCCCTACAAAATGGAATGTAAAAAACGTATTTGTGATATAATGACCAAATAAATATAATTATTTTATAAATAACATATATTTTTTTATAGACATTGTATATATCATAATAAACAGCTTTAAAAGGATTTAATGGGGAAATGAATGACATCGGTTCCTAAGGTGGAAGTCCACCGTACACATGAAAGATGATTAATAACTCATGTTATAAGATGTGGGGATGGTTGTAGGAAATTTATATTTTATAAAAACATCCCATTATATAGAATATAATTTTTATATTATATCATAATATTTTTAATATTAATTCAAGGTTTTATATTAATAAATTAAATAAATATGCTTGTTGAATAACATTACCCATTATTAGGGTGTCCTCCATATGTTTACACTAAAAGCATTCCTAGGTTGAATTTTTGACCAAAATAAGGAATATATAATGATTTTTTGGTATTTGTTTAATTTATTTTTTATTGGTTGAACCAAAAGAGATTTAAGGCGTTAAGAATATAGGAGAGTGGGTGGAATTTTATAAGTGACATGACTGACACACTTGATATTTATTGAATAAAAAATGTGTACCCATGATTTTCACATTCCACAAGGATCAAAAATAGAATATTATATATAATTAGGGATTCTATGCTTTAAATATTTCCATAAAATATATTATATATATATTTCTTGGTAATTGTAACCAATATCAATTTATTTTTCCCTAGGTAAACTATTTATATGTTATCTGACTATAAATATTTTTCCCAATTTCAACTATTAATTTTGGTAAAAAAATCAGTCAACCATATTAGATAATATAAATTGTGATTGTAAATATATATATTTATATATATATGGGATTTTTTTCCAAAAATCCATTCTCATAAGTTTAAATTTTTAATTTAAAATAAGTTCTATAGACAAGATGAGAAATTGGTATTTTAAAGAGAAAATGTTCAAATATATACAACAGTTTTATATAAACAAATATATAAAAATGATTAAAATGAACTAAATTAGTTGAATTTATATATAATTGATTTAATTTTACTTTAAAATCGATTCAAAATATAATATAACATTATAAGTAATTTAAAAAATTGTAGTTTTCAATTAATGTTCAGAATTTTTCACTATTCATCAAAAAAGCAAACATTCTTATAAAATCCGAAAAGATCACCATAAGAGAATTATTTTTTATAAATAATTTTTTTATCATATATATTAAAAAATTGGATAAAATTAATTTTATATATGGTTTGAGAAGTGTGTCTAAGAGGTCTTATTGAAAACATCCTGTTTTTTAGAAAATGTTTCTTTTTTATTTCAAATGATTCTTAATTTATTCTTAATAAATAGATAACCAATGAATATTTTTCCATGTGAAAACCATATAATTTTCATTATTCATTTAGTTATATTCAAAAACACCATTTTAACAGCTTTGTTATGATGGTATACTATATTACTATTCATTTAGACTCGGGGTTGCGAGTTTCACAAGCTATTAAATAGATTTAAATTTTATGAAATATATTTCATGGGGTTTTTGTAATTTTTGTTTCATGTAAAATATGATATCCCATAAAATGTATTTATTTTATAATATTTTGGTGTTACATGATACCCTTGGAACTATCTCAACTGGCCAATGTTCAGAAATAATAACAGTTGTCTCAATAATGGGATCTCTATTCCAAACACCTTCATATACTCTATCATCACCTTCAAATCCTTTTCTTTGAATATCCTCTCCCACTATAGGAGACAACTTATAAAATTGAGGTTTTTTATTCTATTCTCATATGTTTCATGAACCTACCATTCTAGAACTATCTCAGCAGGTGATGTATACCTAGGTCACAAGGTTTGGGATGGCTCCGCTTGATCAACGCCGTCCTAACCGAAATGCTTTAAATAATTAGATATTGTGTCTTGGTAATATAGAAAAGTATTGAAAAGACATAGTAGATTAGGTTTTTATCTTGTGGAACATTACTAGATATTCATTATTTATATTAACTTTATCTTTCTTTGAAACATTTGATATCATCTTAGCATGTGGATAGTAATTCATATTACCTTTCCCTTTATAGTAATGAATCATAAAATTCATCATATACCTCTACAGGTTCATATTTAGAATATTAATCAGAATATATTGAAAATAAAACGCCCAAAACATTTGTTCCTCCATCTCTTCTACACTATAGTCTATCCAAGTCTAAAAAAACATTCACAAAACATTACTCACCTAGTAAATATTATATTGGATTTTTCACGAAGTAAGTTCTTCCTAACAAAAATTTAAAAATTAGAGATGGACCTATTGTACTTTTAGAAAACAATGTATAAAAGTTGATGTACTCCCACTCATGTGGGAAATGTGAGAAATTAGGAAAGTAGACCAATGCAACTAGCACAACATTACCATTTAGGAGAGATAATCCATTATTCCTATGAACTAGAACCCAATATTAATCACAAACTCATTTAACTATTCTTAAAATTGGAATATATATTTATTCTCCATAAACACTAAATCCTAACATTAAAAGAGAAAAAACTTATACAATAGCATCTCCACCATCATCATCCATTCTATATAAATGGACATTCTAGAATTAACCCTATGTGTTGAACCCATGACTTTGGATTTTATGGATGAACTAGTGCATCACTAATCACCATGATTTGATTTAACCCAGGTTAATTGGTTGGCTAAAGGTTAAGAGATGACCGAGGGTCTTTGGGGGATAGTTTGGATTATAGAGTAACCTATTATTGTGAAAGGATAATGGGTTTAGTGTCGAATATATATCAGGTTATAGTCCCGAGTCCCAAAATTCTTATGTACCAGTTTTTTTAGGTCCATTCTGACAAATAATATACAAAAAAACTAAAAGAAAAAAACTTTTATATAAAAAAAATTTAAACAGTAAATACAAATATTCTAAATTAATTTACATACTGAATTTATTTAAATGAATTAAATAATAAAGCATAAATAAAAATTCAACAAAAAATATGAATTAAATTCATTTAAATTAAAATAAACAAAAATATCTTTTAAAAAATGAAAAATGATCACATAGACGGGTTTTAGTAAAAATATATGTTAACTAATTTTTATTATAGATAAACTGAAGAGTAATATCATATTTTTGTGTGAGATATCTCAATAAATCATTCCTTAAATCTACATTCATTTGTCTAAATTGATTTATTGGATTATTTGAAATGATGTTAGTAATAGAGTAATCATATTTTATTGAAATAAAATTATAATTGAAACCAAAATCAGTAATGGTGTGTTTTATCCATGGTACTTATGTACAATAACTAATAAAAAATAGTCTTCTTTAGTAGTAGATAGTGAAAAATGTATTTTTACATAATAAACTCGGATACCGTGTACTTAATAAGAAAATAAAAGATTCATGAAGTAATAATGATATCTAATCTACAACCACTAAATATGGAATCTGGATATGATGTTATATTAAAATTATAGGTCTTTGGAAGAAGTAAGGAAATCAATATTTTCCATTTAATTTCCATAAAATTAGTTTGGTATCTTTTAAATGAAATGTCTTAGGATATTAATGGAATATAGAAAAAAGATAAACTTATAACATATTGTATAGTCTATTATATGTATAGTAAACTATAACTAAAATTATTCCACTCTATAACATGTTTTCTAATAGTTTCCATGCTTCATCTAACTCTATTTTTTTATTAGAACTCATATGATTTGTACGTACTTTTCCAATTTCTTATACTATTCATTTAATGTATGTTATGTATGTATTTTATTTTATTTAGAAATTTCCCAAAGTCTTTAAGATAAATATGGAATCCTAGAATGTAATTTAACTCACACATAATATTCATTTAAAATACATTTTCATGAAATTTTATAATTCATTAAATAATATTTTTTTTGTAGAACCAAAAAATCACTTCAATAATATAAATTTGAACTAAAAAAATATATAAAGATAAATTTTATTAAATATATTAATATCTTCCTTTACTAATAAAATCATTTTATATAATAAAAGAACACAAACATTTATTCCATGCTCTGGGTGCATGTTTAAGGACATAAAGATCATTAGTATGCTTAAAAACTAAAGTTAAAAAATTGGAATTTTCCAAACAAGGCAGTTTTCAACACAAAATACATCAATAAAAAGACTATTTAAGAAATAATATTTTACATCCATCAAATATAATTTTAAATTCACATGTTATGCATAGGCTAAGAGAATCTTAATGATTAAAATAAATCTACAAGTATAAACGAATCTTCATAATCTATACCTTCATCTGGGTTGTACACTTTTGAATATAGTCAAGGCTAGTTCTTATAAATAAAAAATGGTCATCTGGTTTCTTCCAAAAAAATATTTTGTTCCCATTATTAGAAAGTTATAGGGACTATTAACTAACCATCATTTACTGTTCCTATCGAACTTTTTTAATTTATTTTTCATAGATAAACCCCTATTCTTATCAAATAATGATTCTTCAATAAACATAGGTTAAATTTGAGTTAAAAAGTTAGAAAATTATATAAAATTACAAACAGTATTTATAATCCTAATAAAATCATCATGAATTAATATATTTGTTTCTTATTGATGGTTCTTAACTGTTCTAGGATTTCTAGACAAAAAAAATTCTAGTTTACTGGTATCCATCATATTAGGATTTGGTTCTGTAAAATATAGTTCAAAATATTATTAATTTTTAATGTCAAAGGGAATTTTATATCTTATAATCTCTAAAGAATCATATAGATTATCATATTGAGTTATTTTTTGATCAAAATAATGACTTTCATAAAACATCCCATGAGTTCATTCTTCTATAATATTTTTAATTTTTTTGAGAACTCTATATTCCCTGGATGTATAATAAAATCCAAGAAATATTCCATCATTGGTATTTGGATAAAATTTTCTAATAGATTCCTTATTGATTAGAATATAGACATTGAATCTAGAAACATTAAATTATCCATAATTTTTCTTTATATTATTCTGTATCTCATTGGTTTTTTAAATAATTGGTCATATTAGATCTATGTTAATGACATGAAATGATGTATTGAAGTATTTAGGCCAAAAACATTGTAGTCTTGTTATATTAACGTAACATAGTTCATGTTGTTTCTTGCAAAGTCCATTTCCTACATTCAATAACACCATTATATTTAGGTTTCTGGGGGACAAAAAAGTATACTTAACCCCGTTTTTTTATAATAGGAATTGAAATCAAGGTTTTTTAATTCTCCTCCACTATAAACTTTTATTGAAATAATTTTTGAATATTTCTAATTTTTAACTAAATTTCATAAACTTACAAAAATATTGCAATATTCCATCATAAAACATAAAAAACCAAATTAAATATAGATAAGTAATCATATAATGCATAAAAAAATTTCCTCTTACACTTGTAGTTATAGATGACCTAAATAAATCCATATGAATTAGTTGTATAGGTATAGAAGTAGAAAACTCATTAATTGGATTAAAATATGACATGTGTTACTTTAACATTTGGCATGCATCACATAAATTCTTTTTATTCTATTTAGGTTGTGGTAAATCATAAAAATAAATTATTTTAATAAATATTTCTTATGGAATAGACATTTAATTGTCCCACTCATCTATTTAAAAACAATTATTCATTTTTTTCAACAATTAAATATTTCAATTTTTTCCTAATCAAAAAATTAATATCAAGAGTACACAAATTATTTTCTCTATGTGCCTTAAATTTAATAATATTATCTTTAAAAATAGGAAATGAATTATTTAAATAATAAATAAAATAACCTTCATCAGAATATTTTGAAATAATAATTAGATTATTCTTCAATCCTTCAATAGAAATAACTTTATTAATGGGGAATGATCTTGGATTACCAACTAATCCAACACCCATAATATTTTATTATCATTTTCACCAAAAGTGAAAAATCCTACATCAATCTATAAAAAGTTCTATAAGTTAGGGAAATATATAATTATATGTCTTGATCATCCACTGTCGGTATACCATTTTCCATTGATGATCTTGGTCCTTTTTCACTACAATGAAAAGTAAAATAATAAAGTGTTTTGAAACCCATATTCTCTTGGTTTTATAAAGTTTATATGCTAAAGACTTGGGATCCTAAATATGTATGTTCTGTATTGAAATTCCGTAATAGAATTTTGAATTTTTTTCAGGAAATCCACATTTAACAAAACTAAAATTTTTCATTTATCAAACAATAGTTATTGGCATTGTTTCCAAACTATACAAAATGAAATCAATTAAATTTTTGAGGATATTGTTTTTATAACTAAGAACAAAATAATTTTTATAAAATATTCTCTTGTCAACTTGGATACCTCTAAAAATGTATATTTATAAGTTTTATTATTCCCAAGTATTTAATTTAAATAATTTTAGACTTTTATGAAAACAATTTCCACATATTTAAAATCATGAATTTATATTCGGATTGTTTTAATATTTTACCATGTTATATTAAATAAAAATGAAAATTTTCAATCATAGTTTTTAGATATAAAATATTGTTATTTATATCCTCGTATTCATTAGAAATAAATAATTAAAATATAGTCTTTTAGATTTTTTAAAAGATTTATATTTATATGTACGCATGGTAAAATATAAATTTAATTATTTACAAGATTAATTATAATTTTTTAATTCAGACTCCCACTTAAACGAATAATTTAAAGGTACCTCTTTTTAGTGTTCCATAAAAGACATTATGGAATTATAGTTGGAATATTCAACTCTTGATTATGAAGATGTAGCTTCACTATAATATTATGAAGCAATCCTTGTGGATTTCGTGGAATTTTTTAATTTCATCTCATACCCATCATTCTTGAAGTACCATTTCCCTATATTTTTATTTCCTTGTAGTTATGGAACATCTGGATTGATGTGTCTAATATTTTAGCATTTATAGATCCTAACATCCTTAGAATTTCCAAAAGACATTTTATACTTGTTTAAGGGTTTCTTAAAAAATCATCATTTGTTACATAATTTTTTTCAACTTTCTAGAAAAGTGGATAAGTTCACTGGATGAAGTATAACTATTTGAATTACCTTCATTAGAAGACATAAAAATTTGAATCTATATGAATTTCATGGAATATTTTCCAGTTGAAACATTTAGACAAGTATTATTCTTCTTAACTAATTGGTTCTCTCCTGATTTATCTTCCATATATTATTAATTCATCATTAGACTTAAAATAAAATCTTTTGTTTTAAAATATTTAGACCTTTTGATTTTGTAATAGTTTCTGAGATTCCACTTTATCATGGTGATATAATTTTGAATATTCCAAAATATTGATCTAGTTCAGTAGTAGGTGATCCTAAAGTAGTAATATTATTTACAACCGTAAAATGTCTTCCATTATGTTTGGGGATGAATTGACATTCCATTATTCTGAAAGTGTCCATATTCATCTTGGATGTGTTATACCCGAGAGCTGTAACATTATTTATATCGTAATATGAAACCAATCTAGAAGTATAAATTTTATAGTCTATCTATCTTTCAGATACTAGATTAAACTTATATGTTCATAGTAATCATATTATTGAATTTATAGATTTTAATTTAAGTCATAATTAGATTTTATGATAGAATCCCTTGTTCTATGTTGTTTCTTTATAATTTTACATGGATTCACAACATTAAGATAACCCTTTTAAAATAATGTTCTTAAGATATAGAATAAATCATGACTTATAGTAACCATAATTTTCACCATTAAAATAGAGATCTCTAACAATTGACAAACCTTATATGTTTTTAGTAATTTCAATCATTTTCTATATTACATTTAAAATTTTTCCTATGATAGCTGAAAACTCAAGAGTCACTTTCTATAAAACCAATTGTTTTTCTGAGATGATTTCTCTGAGACACAAGTTAGGGTGGGGGTTTAATTGAGTTCTTGAAATATTCTTTTCTTCAAAAAACACCATATTTTATAAATGAATAACTTATAATTTTTCTTTAGCACAATAAAAAATGGAAAATATAATAACATATAAATTAAACCTGACAAAACTATTTATAATAGTTCATGGAAGGGAAATACCCTAATCCACTCCACCGACACTCTTCTCTATAAGTTTGGTAATTTTTACTAGACTATTCCAATTTACATGGAATGCCATTCCTTTTTCTAGGGAGTAAACTACTGATTGTAAGAAAATGTTATTTATTTCAAATATAAATAAGTATGAAAACAGGCTTAAAAAGGCTTTAAAAAAACATGACATCAATGTTATTTTACGATGAACCTTTATAAAAAAATATAAAAAAATAGTATTTCAGAATGAACATGCACATGTGAAATAAATCCAAGAAAAATAATTAATCTCTTGTAGTTATGATATTAAAATATAATGGATAGAGGATAGTCTTCAAAAAAACAAATAAGGATGAACAAGATATCACAACTGTAGATCAAGTGTCTTATTCTTATTATTGTGTAAAGTAGAACAATTTTTATGAGATCTGAGGGTGTTTTATTAATTGATATTTTTAGTGATTATTTTATTTTCATATTATTTTATTTTAAAACAATAGATATTTTACAAAATTCCTGAAAAAACATCTTTTCTAATCCCATAACATTGATCCAAAAATCCTAATCTTTTACTTTAAAATTAAAAGGGTTGTTCTTAGAAATAACTCAACATAACTATCTACATTTAAATTATCCTTTTACTGGTTTCCTATCTCAATACTTGTTTTTTATTATAATCATTCTTACTATAAAGAGGTAATATAACATATAAAGATTACACAAAAATATTAAATAAAAAAAAGTACCCAAAAAGTAATAAATAAAAGGATGCCACATGACGTAGCTAATTATTGATCACAATATATCTGAATTCGTTGTATTTGAATTCACATAGCCACAATAATGCACATATTAATTTTTATTATAAACAATTACCTATGTAGCTTAATTTTCAAAGGCATTATTCATGGAGACAATTTTTCTCACAAATCCATTTTATACATCTAACTGAATTGCAATATGTAGAAAAATTCTAATATAGATAAGAGAAATCACATATCTATTTGTAACCCCATAGATAATTACACCATTTATCCAAATCAAATATCCATCTACTTCATATAACTAATTTATATAGCCCATTGATCTACATAGCATATTTCTCATATAGGTGACTTATTAACATTATGGATTTCCTCATATATGTTTATGTGATGTAGATGATTTACACAGGTTAATAATTCATTTAGGTGATTTATGTAGATGAATATTGGGCATATAAAATCCTCTATGTTGAAAAATTATTTATGTGGTCGATTTTTTTTGATATAGGAAAAATTCATGAAAAGTTTCCATAATTACAGAGAAGATCAATTTAATAATATAAATACTTAAAATAACATAAATCATTTTGGGAACACATAAGAAAATAATTATAAATAATATATGAAGGGTATTTTAATCATCAAAACCTAATGTACATGGTTTATGTCGAAAACAAATTAGCAGTCCAACAAGAATTAGCCTTTTAGTGTTCAAACCTCTTCTTGTGTTAAGATGTATGGATATATTTTTTCATATCCAACACACATCAACACATGAAATGAAGTTTGTAAAAAAATGGAAACAATAGTAATGTTTTTTATCACAAAGTTTGACACTAATGTTAGAATCTACTATTTAAATTGTTTAAGTTTAGTTCATAAAAAATTCTCACCACTATAGGAAATTTATTGTAATGTGTTAGAATGTATTATCATTAACCAAACACAAACAATCATTAATTTTACTCTCAAAGAAATTTTAGGGTATTTTTAGTATCAACTTCCTATATAAAATCAACCATATCCTAATAAAATTGTTATAGAAATCTAGAATGTGGTATATTATAGTTGTTTTGCACCATATTACATTAGAATAAGAAATAATGGATCGTGTCCCATAGTATTGAATTTTTTAGTCTTGAGAGACATGATAGAAACATGATTTTCATATTACATGAAAAAATATTAAAAAACATATTCTAGGGATAACATCATTATTCATTTTTGTATATCCCTAAAATCAGTCAATGCTTAATTCAGGGTATCCTAGGTATAGAGAAAAAAATAAAAGGTTGATCTCATATTCTCAATAAGTGAAAGTGTATAAAAACATATCATTGAATAACTAAGGCATGGATAATTTAATAGAGATAAATAATAATAAAATTCTTTATATATTTAATATCATGATAGAGGAACATATCGATAAATTTTATACCAACATAAATATTCACATGGATAGAAATAAATTATTTTCTAGCTAAATAATGCATAATATTGGAAATCATATTCTTTTCATAAAGGTCTCATGATAAGGCATCAAAAATAAAATGTTAAGGCCTACATAAAATACCTTATCTAGTTTGTCTCATGAGAACTACTAAGAAATAAAAGGGATACCTAATATTTTTCTGCAACCATCACATACAACATCAAATGTATTCATCATATCAATAAAATTGATAACAATACAATACATAATAAAACAATTTTAGTAACAAATAAACATCTATATTGGAAAACTACCATAATAATTTTCAATATTATCCCTACTAAATAAATGGAAAACATGATTATAATCAATCCATACAAAGAATCTGGTTTGTATTATATAATAATAATATTAATTAATGGATGTTTACATATATTAAAAGAAAATTTATTAATACATTCTGTAGTTGATTTGAAAATAGGAAGAAATACATTTCCCTATTGGTAACTTGAAAAAAAAATCCTCAAAAATAAGCATGCGATTTTTTTAAAACCATCAATAATAATAATTTAATATTAAAAATAACCAATTTTTATTATGGTGAGAAAATAAATTCATGTGTAAAATATTAAAAAAATATTCTTTTCTCACTATAAAAAAGTAAAAAAATGGCTTGTATCGAAAACATTAAAAAAATCCAATTAAAATTTTAAACAGAAAGTAAAATTTAACTAAAATTTACTTTAAGGAAATATTAGTTTATAAAAAACATACATGGTGAGAAATAAAAATATGGATATGGGGGAAAATTAATCCTAACAAAAAATGATAAATATGTATAGTTATTCATATTAATATTCCTCCAGTCGATTTGAGATCCAAAAAATGAAAAATGGAAATAATGAATATAAAAATATGAAATGACAGAATGAAACTAAAATAAAAGGGTTTTATGGGAGAAATAATATAAAATTCACCCAATGTAAATTGAAATATTAAGAATCCTGATAAAAAGTGAGATTGTATCATGAACTATTATCTCATTATTCTATTTATATGAACAAGATATAACCTCAAATATAATAAATTTATATTTATTATACACTAATATGAGAAATATATTTACATTATTTTACTATATACCATTAAATTTTAATTTATTATCACTAATTTACTAATAATTCTTTATTAATGATGGTATTTGGGTGTTAACTGTTCAACTTTCCATACATGGTTCAATTCACAAATTCTGGTCTGTAATCCATGGTCATGGTTCCAAAATATAAATAATGTAATAAATATAATTTCTATTTAATATATAAACTTTTTTAACTAACCATGTATGGTGGTGATGAAAAATTAAGTACATCAATTCCTGGGGGTGGTAGTCTTCACGTACAGAAGAGTGATGGTTTCATTTTTCAATATGAAGAATGAAAAGAAGATGAATACTGATTTATCATTAAGAAATAATAATTATATTTCAAATTTATATATATTCATTAAAAAAATATTTGTAGCTATCCATATGAGGAAGTGATGAAAAATGAAATATGTCTCTTCCTTTAGGCTGTAGTTTGCGCATACGCATGAGTGACAATTTCATTTTTAATTGGATGGATGGGAAGTAGATAATTGTTATTATGAAAAAAATAAATATATTGATGATGACGATTTTTTATTATTATTATTGATATAATATATTTTTAGGAGGTTAAATATTAAATAAACATTAAAAATAATTAGTTAATACAACTTCTTCTTCTTCTTTAATAATCCTCTTCCGGCATACACATCAAGCCTTCTTAGGGTTTTCTTTTGAAGAGACCAGAACCTCTTGGATGTGAGTAGTTGTTTTTGGAAGTTATTTGGTCATTTTTCTTGAACTATGGTATTATCATTTTTTAAGGATGTGAGGATACGAGCTTCCCTTTTATAATAGAGGGGAGGGGGACATTTTTAAATATCAAAACAATAAAAAATTATAAAGTTATATTCATGGGAAAGTAGAACCAAAAGAACAATTATATAAAATATGTTATTTTATGTTCAAAATTCATTCAAAAAATAAATTTTAGACATTCTTAGTGATAATTAAATCCATATATATTATTTTAACCACCTTAATAACCATTTTAAACACAAAATAATTAAAAATATTTACCTTATTAGCAATTATTTTGAATATAAATGATATTGGTATTATTACATAAAATAAATATTATCATTCCAAATATGGAATCCAGATTGTAATATTAAAAATCTTGAGGTTGTAAAAATAATATTTAATAAAATTTTGTAAAAAATAAATAAAAAATGTTAATTTAGAAAATTTTCCATTTAATTCTAAAAATTAATTTGCAGAAAAATCATGTATTGAAGTGATTCTCATGAAATTAATTTTTATATGAATAAATAAATAAATCCTTCATATTGATATATCGTCATCTTTGAATAATAATATAGGCTTCCCCACATGGGTAAGATCTCACCTTTCTTATAAAAAGGCCATTTATGTAACATTTAAAAAAATCTAACATTGTATGTAACCTACTAATTATTTAATTAATAAAAATCATAAAAATAGTTCTTTTATAAGAATAAAACATTAAAATGGTTTTAAAATTTCAAACATGGATTTTTAAATTCAATATAATTTGTTATGTTCTTTATTTGAGTTCTAAATTTTTTTTTATAAAATGGATTCATAAACATATAATAAATTATTATACAATGATATTTATTAAAATTTATGGTATTTTTAAAAACAATTATTTTCACAATTCACAATAAAAATTATTTACACAATTCATAAAAATTAAATCTAAGACAATTTTGTCCTTCTGAACAAAAAAATGATATCAGTTTTATCAAATTAAAATTACAAAATTTTGAAATTTTTCATTCAAATATCACCATGTATAATTTCTATTATAATGATAAAATAATATGATGTGTATTGGGTAATAGTTTAGGGAAGTACTATTTAAAAATTATTAGATAATCACATTTATTAAATTATCCCCACTAAATAATTTCATCCTAAAAATTTATTTATATATAATCTATTAAAAAATGTGGGTAATCATACCTCATAACCACTTGAGTATCCCATGTTTCCCCCTATAGATTGTTATTTCTCCAAATAACATTAACTATCTATGTTGTATAGTTATTCCCCACTTTCTATATAGTATCAATAATCTAAACAAGATCATCATTTTAAGACAAGTCATATTCCAACTCTACTTTGTCATAGGTGAGTATATGTGCTAAAACCTACATGTATTTCCTCAATAATAATACATGGAAGATGTCATGAACTTTACAGAGGTTGGGTGGCATATAAAATTGTTAAAGATTAAATATAATTATTTCTAAAATTTAAAAAGTTACAATGTACCCACTGATTAAATTTTTATTTTTACAGAATCATATAACTCTCTTCTATAGAGTCACTATTAAGAATACATGATCCCCTAATTGAAATTCATGGTCCTACCCCTATTATCAGCATAAGAAGTGTTTATTATTTCTGGATCTTTGGTATTATTATGAATAATACACCCCCATAATAGTTGTCTCATAAATTTGTTCTGGGAACACTTTCTTTCATTGTCCAACTCCATTCCAACAAGGTATAATAAGACATCTCTTTCCATAAAATGATTCATATATACCCATTTAAATTCTACAATAAAATAGTTCACTATATGAAAATTCCACCAGAGGTATATAATAATCCAACGTTCCTTGAATGTTTAGAATGAAATAACTAAGAATGTATTATAATATCTGAATAGTCCATTCAGTCTTCCCATTAGCTTTATGATGATATGAATATCTCAAATGTATCTCAATATTGAGTGCCTCCTAAAGAATTATCCAAAACCTTCTTGTAAATTGAGGGTCATGATCAATTACAACTATTAAAGGTGTTTTATAAAGTACAAAAAATTATTAATAGATATCCATGTAAGGAATTCAAGTCTTAGATCTTCCCTCACAACTATGAAATTTGTAGAATTGTTAAGATGATCAATAATGACCCATTGAAGATGATTCCCCTAGGAGTCTTCGATGTCTAGTGATAATGTCCTTTATAACACTATAACCCTTCCATATTTCTATAGGAAATGGATTTATGAATCCATTAGGATGTTTGATTCTATCAATTACCTATTAGAACACCAAGAATCAGGATGCATAGTCTATAATTTTAAACTATATACCATCCCACTAGAAATGTTCTCTTAAATACGAATATATATTTATACTATAAGTCTGTTTAGAGATATTTTAGGTATTTTCTTCATCTAGTATCTTCAACATAAACATTGTCTGAATTTCCTTTTTTTCATTTTCCGAATAAACCACTTTATGGGTGAGTGGGAACCTCACAATACAATATTCCAAATTTAAAACACAAAAAGACCAAATTTCAAACATCATAAACACTCTATTTTTATAGATGAAGTAAGATAATTTCCAATTATTCTCACCTTCAATTTTAAATTTCAAATTCTTATCATCCTCCTAGGACTTCTTTATCTTTTCAAATAAAGTTGGTTTTTAAATTTCATGTAAATATTTATTTTCTACTGTATATAAAAATTATCATATCCATCCTTAATGAATCCTTAAATATTGTATCCTTTTTACCCTAATCTTTATCAGAACTCCAGGGTCCCTTATACACAATGTAATAACCACATTGTTTTCCAACCCAGGGTGATAGTGTATCCAGAAATCATAGTACGTTAGTAGTTCCAAAAATCTTCTTTGCCTCATTTTTATCTCTTTATAAGAGAAAACATGCTATTATTTTTTTTGGTGTGTATATAAATCGCATATTTCACTTGAGTTAGTGCCTCTATGTATTCAAATATATGATTATAGCTACCAAATCAAGATCATAAAATGAATAGTTCTATACATGGAACTATAATTTCATTAATGTATAGGAAATAACTATTTCATTTTTTAACAAAAAAATCAAAAACATTCTTCGATGAATCGATATATATCATAAATTCTTTTATTAATAATATTTATGTCTATATGGGATCATTAAACAAAATCCTATTTAGATCATTATAACATTCTTCAAACTCCACTAAACTTGAGTATTAAACTCCATTATTTACAAAATTTGTTGTTGAGTTGGCCAATTATGTTGTTTTTTGAACAAACCATTCATACAACATGATAAAGCAACGAAAATTAATATGTTTCTTATATTTGATGGTGTCAGACATGGTGGTTGTGGACACAAAAGAAGCACCAATTATTCCTATGGATAAAATTTATTTTGATAGATTATATGGATCATTCTAAATTTACATGATGTGAATACCATGACCCATAAAAATATTTTTTAAGAATGTTGAAAATTTATTTTCTTGAATCCAAGAGAGTGAAAATTTTCCTATTAATATATATTTAATTTAAAACACAAAAATAAATATAACATTGGTCTCAAAATATTACTTTTTGATGGGGTTTCCAATTCTAATATGAACGATGTAACATCGTTGTATAGTGAGGACCCAAATCATCTACCATCTAGTAGAGATCCCCATGTTCTTTGTCTATCTTTGAAAAAAACTGATGAAATCCTCAGGGATAGTGTATTTGATTGATTATCTTTCAATATAGTCTTTGATAACTTCATATTCAGTTTTCTTTGATGGAATTTCTATTGTTCTTTTCAGTCATAAGAGTAAGAGAAGAGGAGGTAGATCTTGAGAAGAAATTTTTATATACAATGATTTACATTTCTTTCATTGATATAAAATTATATATATAAATCATAGTTTATGGTTTAATTCTAATTAATTTACCAAATTATCCTAATTATGATTTAATTACCAACAAACCCTATGGTATGTAAATGATAATACTACTTAAATTTTAATTAAGACGTTAAAAAAAACACACAATAAAAAATATTATTTTATAATTTGGTAAATAAATATGTATCATCCTACCTAAAACTCATATTATTTTCCCACCCTGTAATTTATTAAATTATTGAATAAATTTTTAAATAAATATTATACATTCAGTAAATAAAATAAATATTCAATTCATAGTTTTCTAAATAAATATTTATTAAATATTCCCATAATGAAATAAATAAATTATTAATAAATAAATAAATTATTAATTTTCAAATAAAAAGAGATAAATAAATATTATATATCCATGAAATTAAAAAATTACCTCATGAATAAATATTTGATTAATATTTCCAACAGATTAGTAATGCTTTAATACATATTACATTTCAGACAGGGGGAAATAATTATTCAAAATATTAAATAAATAATAGTAAACTAAGATCAAAGGGAAACCCATATGTGTGACCCTCTAGGATTCTAGTATGGACCCTGGACAAAGAAATATAGTGAAGGTGCATAATTTATTAAATTGGAATAAGATACATGTAATTTAATTACAATGGTTCGAATAGTTTATTAGTGTTGGTAAACTAGATACATACTAGAAATTCACATTACAATTGAAAACAAAAAATACACAATATGTTTTCTTTTATAATTTCAAATATATCCTTATCACATCCTGATACAAAAATCCAAAAATACTTCCCAGTATCATTGGGAAACAAATCATAAGAAATGGTTGGGCTTATATGCTAAGTATGGGTAACCATACATCAGAAGCTATCATGATAAAATAAACATAATCACTATGGACAAGTAAATAACAAGAACACATGACATTTTAATAAAAACAAGAAATTAATATAGTAGGAATAATAGATGATAAAATACATCCATACCAATAATCACATGATCTTTCAAATTTAACATGAATATTCTAACTAATCAAATAATCACATGGATAACAATAACTAATCTCATAATGGGGGAATCATATTGTCAGACATCTGATGCATACTGTTAAGACCTTTCATAAGACAGTAAAAAAATATGAGTAAATAACATATAATTTATACAAATGACCTGTATCCTGAGACCTATCAATATATCGAATTGATATCAATAATTGAGAAACATTTTTAGTAACCGAGTCCAATTAATTTGTAACACTCAAAAATTCAAAAATATGAACATCATATTTAATAGTATTTATGGAACGCACTAGGAAGCATAAAAAAGAATATATAATACCAATAATTTATGATATATATACTATTTTATAATGAATAAATACATTACATAGATTTTAATGCACACTGAATTGATATTAGTATGCATCACATTCAACAATGAATTTCTTTGAGGACATGTATTATACGCAAGGATGAGTTTTGATAAATATTTTTAATAGTATTATTTAAAATGAAAATTATCTCTTAAATGTTAAATTGGTGAGTGTATATCTTATTAAGAAAAATATGAAAAAATATGGTTTAAATACTTGGTTACCAATTAATTCTAAATGAAAATAAAAATCAATAGAATATAAAGGAAATGTTTTTACAAAAAACAATTTTAATGTTCCCAAATTAATATTATCCTAAATAATTAAATTAATTATTATTAGTCAATGATTATAATAAAATTAATATATATATGATATATTAAATCAAATTTTATTAAATTTATATAATATATTTTATATACATAAGATAATAAAAAATCTAATTTTACACATAAAAATATGTGTTTTTCTAAGGTATGTTCTGCAGCCTTTTAATGGAACAGTTTTTTTAAAACTAAATTTTGAAAATTTTATAAATATTATTTGAAAATGTAAAACTAATTTTTTAAATATATATTTCAAAATTATATTACAAGGTATTATTTTTATTTTTCTAAGAAGTTTTATTCTTTGATTAATAGTGTGTGATACAAGATTTTAATTGAAAACTCATTTGTCATCTAAATGATTTATAATGGTAGATTATGTTTTGAATTGGTTTTAATGTCACAATAGTTCAATTATAAATATATTAATACAATTTATGTCATTTTAATCATTTTTATATTTAATTTAGATATAAAACATAGTATACTTTTTCATTATTTTTACAGTAAAACCCTGATTTCTCATCCCATCTATAGGATTAATTTTAAATAATTGTTTTCACTTATGTGGATTGAAATTTGAAAAATTTATTATTTATTTTTAATCATCCTAATTTATAATATATATTAATGTGAAATTATTTATTTTCTACTGTGACTAGTGAAACATTTAAAATTAATTATTGTGATTAAGGTAAAATGTTTTTACATAGTCGTTAAAATTGGAATGTATGATATATAAATGATTGAAAACTTTTCAAATACCATTTTTATGAACATATTTATTAATTTGACCTTAAAATGTCAAATATTATGCATTATAAAATCTTTTTAGGTAAAAATGATAGGTCAACTATCTTTCTTTTCAAAATACCAAGTGTGTCCTCTCCCACGCTTATAAAAGGCCACCCCATCTCTACCTCTCTTCAAACCATTGAAACCACTTTTTCCCAGCCAAGTCCTACCCAAATTAATTCTAAACTACACTTACAACACCCTCAGCGATTTATATTTAGTACATGTCCAATTTAGGAAGGTATAATTTATAAATATACATATATGTTTTTATTATAATGTTATTAACTACAAAATCACACACATTCATCAAATGGTTTATAAAATCATCATTCATTTGTATGACGGGCTACCGCCTTATGAACTGATATTGTTCACTTTTACATTAAAAATTATCAAGGATGGGAATAATGATGTCAATAAAATTTATATATTATATTTAAGATATGTATGATGTATTTATTATTCTATAATTGTTATATAAAACATTCAGTCATTCTTTCCATTTGTAGGAATATGATAACGTCAATCGTGTGTACGGCGGACTTCCGCCTCACCAATTGATTTGATTCTATGATTCTTTCCATGAGATATATTTATGCTGATATTGATAAAAATATTATATATATATGAAATAAGGATTATAATTGAATAATAGTATGCAAATATATCATTTCATTCTCATTCTTTTAATATGATTAGAAAACAATAACACCATTCATGGAGTACGTGCAATATTCCACCTCCATCACCGGTGCTTTTCATTTTCTATAACTAAATTTTATAGATTAAAATAAATACATATATACTGAATATATATATATATGATATTTACATCAAGGATTAAATTATCAATATTATTAACAGATGGGTGATAATATGTTATAAAAGGATCATATATGATATTAAAAAGAATAATATATTTATATTTTAAGTTAATAATATGGTTAAAACCATTATACCAGTGTTTAAAGAATGATCATCCAAAAGGATAGGTAATGTAAGGGATTTGATCTCAAATTACATTAAATTGAGAAGTATTTGTTTTTATTAACCAATTAACTTTTATGTGGTGTATATACTTCAAAATTAAAAATTAATATGATGAATAATTACTTCTTCATTGTATTTTAATCTTAAATTGGAATTATTTCTTTCATGGGGATTTGACTTATGGTAATAATTATTGTGTAATATCACTCTCTTTTGTGATTCTTAACATTCTCTTAAAACAATAACTTTAATGTAATCATTTTCATTAGAGATTACAATCTAATAAATTATCCATATTATTTTTTAATGAACATGAATATTTTTTATACTATATAACATTTTTATATATGGTTTTTACTTCGAATTTTATTTTATTAATTGGGAAAAAATTGGTAAATGTGTATCCTTTAATCAATATGGATATGTGATAAGGAACATTGTTTATGAAATAAAGAATTTTTTTGATATATAGAGAATTATTTTAACTGGTAAAAAATGGTTTGGGGACCATTTAATATATTTCCATTGATTCATTGGTAGTCTCATGAGACAATATCAGTTTGAAAACCCCAATATATTTGTAACAAATATATTTTGAACTCACTTGAGGATAGATAATGAAAGAATAGATAGAGTCATCAAAATAGAATTGTTTTTTCCTAGAGTGTTTTAAAATTTATTAAGGATATATAATTTTGTTAAAGGTATCATGTTCCTAAAAAAACATGATGTATAATAATTAATAATTTCCTTCATTTAGATTTATTTATTTCAATCCATGATATTTTCAATTTGACAAAATCTATTAATGAATTTAATACTAGGTATGTTTATTAAATAGAATATGTTTTCAGATATTTACCTTTATATATTATTAATTCATTATATAGTTATTTAAATTTCACGTTTTCTCAGTTATTTACATTGAAATGTTGATTATTCTAAATGATTCATTATTTTTTCTATTTAACATAACCCTTATTAAGAAGTTGAGCACACCTAATTTTGTGTTCTTTCCTTAGGATTACATAAATCATACTATGACTGATATGAAGGATATTTAAGATGGTATAATGTTATTATTTAAATAAATAAAAAATGTATATTTGTATTCATATGTAATGTAATACTAATGTATGTATATGGATTATCAGGATTGCTAAACTATTAGGTCATTCGAGATTGTTTCCTTATATATTATGACAATGTAATGGTGTCTTGAAGAGACTCTGGGATATTGGGTTTGGTGTATCTTAATTTGGTATTATATTATGTTTAGTAGAATCCTTGGAAACAATATTTAGTAAAACAAAGAGTAGGGAACATAAACCTATGATTGAATTTGAAGATAATTATATAAGAACATCTTAATGGTTTGGTAAGGTACATATTATGTGGTTTTTCTCAAAATAAAACCCTATATGGAGACTACAAGTGGATATGGTTATGGTAAAGATGTACCAAGGGGTAAAAATCTGAAAAAGGAATGTTAGGCTTGACTAGACCATAACCTGGTACATGAAAACATGACTTTCCAGACACCTAGTTGGACACTCACGAGGTATATGATTAGGATAATTCACACATGATATAAAAAAAATACTATAGTATTTAAATAGATAATGAAAATGAGTGAAATAGGTAGCAACCTAGACCAAGGAATTACCTATGTTGAAATAAAATAGTTGATGTATTTATTGGGATTCTAGATTTATATTATAGAAGTATTTTTACCAATGTAATTTTGGTTATAAGAATAATAAGACAAATGGGGATTATGTTAAATTCCAGAAACATATATGGGTTTATTAACAGAAGAATTATGGATACCATAATGGGTTATTATTTTAATATTGAAAATAAAATTAAAGACAAGAGCACCTCTTTTTAGGTTTTATGTGGTGTGATTCTACTAATGTTAAATACATTTTGTAGAACTTTTTGGAATTTATATGTTTTAGTGGAATTTTTTTTTATAAATAACGAATTTATCTTGAATATACATAACTATCGAGTTATTGATAAACATAATAGTTAAAATGATCAATAATGACTTTTTATTATAGTTAGAAAATATTATTAGACTTTGTTAAAATAATAATTTGTATTGAAAACCATGGAAAAATGTTTATTTCATGATTAATGTTATGTTAAAAAAATCCATCATATTGTTTTGGGAACATTATAGAAACTATATTAATGTTGGTTATAAAATGGAAAACCGACATGTAGAGTGAAAAATCTTTTCATACAACAATGTCATGGGGCCTGATCCGATGACCAAAGGACAATAAGGGTTTTATGCCAACCACTAACCTTCATGATGTCCTAGGTAATGTGTCATTTCCATTATAAAAACAATGTTAGGAATAAATATCATTTATGAACTAGTCATATTAATTTTTAGGTTTACAGATTAATGTATTATATTTGATATCTTGTGCTAACCATATTGGATTTGAAAAATAGTTCGAGAAAGATGGAAATATTTTTCACTCTTTTATAAATATTACGTTCAATGAAAAGTCAATTTAAAAAATCATTTATAGATATACATTTCTTGTAGTGAGTGATCGAAGAACATACCAAGGATGAAACTATGTTTATAATATATAAATATATCCATTAATTATATTTCCTTACATTATTATATAGAAAAATAATTACCCGACATTAAGGAAATGATCATAAAATAGAAAAGTTATCCTATTATATTTATATCTGATGAATCAAATGGTATTTTAGATGATCGTAAGATTATGGTTTTGTTTCTTGTAAAATTACATTGATCACTCAATTGGTTGTGGTCGAGGACCCCAATCAAATTCTGTAATTATTTATGCTTTCTCTCCAAGTCCATGTCTTTACAATATGCTAATGTTCTTATACATAAAATCCTAGTTATATGATATTCCATATTGCTACTGTATGTGCCTTTCATTATTATTAAGAGGATATTTTGTTAACCATTTTATGATGCAATTTTTTTTCAAAAACATAAATTTCAAAATATCAACCCCTAGATTATGAATATCACATTTAAATTGAGAGGATGAAAATTATTTAATGTGGTGAGAATGTAACAACCCAAAATTATAAAATATAAACATCATATTTAATAGTGTGTTTGACATAAAAAGACATGAATAAAAAGGAATATAACACCCCAAGAATTTATGTTTTATTTACTATTTTAAATAAATTCAATACATTTTATATCATTAAATTCACATAATAATTATTTTATCTTTAATTACATGTAACATTGACTTTCCTAGATGACTTGTATTAAATACATGACCGAGTTATACTGAATACTATTAATATTATTATTTAAAGATATAATTATCTCTTAGAGATTAAACTTGTGATTATGAATATTATTTAATAACTTATAAAAATATATGGTGGAATTCACTGGTTACCAATTTATTGTAAATGAATAAAAAAATAAATAGAATATAAATGAATGTTTTTTTTAAAAAATATTGTTATGCGCCTGAAGGAGTTTTAAACTAATAAATTAAAATAAATACTATTATTGAATGAAAATAATGGAATTTTTATATTATAAAATTAATAAATATATTTTCATTCAACCAATATTTTGGATATGCATAAGACCAGAACATATCTAATTTGATGCAAAATAAAACTGTATTTTTTTAAAGGTAAAATTTCCACCTAATAATGGAGAAATTATTATAAAAATAAATTATGAGACTTTAATAACTAATATTTCAAAACAGAAATTAATTTTTCAAATTGGAATATAAAAATTATCTTCAGGTGATTTTTTGGTTTTTCTGAGAAGTTTGACTTTTCGATAAATATTGAGTAATCCGGAATTTTAATTGAAAACTCAATTTTCAACTAAATAATATGTAATGTTAAATTGAATTTTAAATTTGTTTTAAAGTAAAAATAGTTAAATATTATATATATTAATATAATTTAGGTTGTTATAAACATTATTATGTTGAACATTGATTTAAAAACATAGTAAATATTTGAACATTTTTACTCTAAAACCCCCATTTCTCAGCCCATAAGTGAGATTAATTTTAAATTAATATTTTACACTTTAAATTTAATTTTGAAAAATTATTTCCATATTTTTAATAATCATAATTTATAATGTATAAAAATTTCAACTTATTTTTTTTCCAAAGTTATTAGTGAAATGACCTAAAATTAATAAGAGTGATTATGGAAAAATTGAGTTTAATTAGTGGTTAAACATAGAATATATGTTGTAATAATGCCTAAAAACATTTCCAATTCCCATTGGATAGAAATATTTAGACCCTAAAACTTCATGTATTAAATATGGTACATTATTCAATCATTTAATAGGTAAAGATTTAGGTTCACATAACAATATTTTTAAGGTACCCAGTGTGTCCTCTCCCCCATATATAAAAGGCCCCCTTATCTTTCATTACTAACACCTTTAAATCAAAAATGGTTTTTCCAATACCTGAAAAACAACACTTCTACAATTCCCTCCAAATACCCTAGAATCCATACCTTGGGAATAAATCCATCTTATGAAGGCATTAGTGCAAACCTAAGGAGGATAACAAAAGAAGAGGGAATGTTCCTCTTCAATAGTTTTTATATTATTTTCTTCTATGCCTCCATCAATTATATTTATATAATTATTATATAATAGAACTATTTTATTTCATATAATTATATGTTTTATGTTATGGATATGATGTAAAACTTCAAACAATTCCATCAAATGAGTTATGAAACCATCATTCATGTCCACTGTGGACTACCACCTCATGAACCAATGTCATTCATTTTACATTACCACCTATGAAGGTTGGAAATAATGATGTAAATACTATTTAAATATAATATATAAGATATATAAGATATATTTTTTATTTTTTGATTATTAAATAAAACATACATTCATGATTTCCATTTTTTGGAATATGCTAACATCGCTCGTGTGTATGGAGGACTACCGCCTCCCGAAGAGATGTGATTTGTCTATTCATTAAATGGGATATATTAAGTATGGGTATAGTAAAAATAGGTGATACATATGACATACATATAATAATTTAACGAAAATATAAATATATATCATTTAATTTTCTTTATTTTAATATTAAATGAAAATGGAAACAACATTCATGTGTTTGTACGACCTACAATTGGCATGAATAATGCATTTAATTTCCAATCACCAAATTTTATGGATTACTATAAATAAAAATATAATAAAAATATATGATATCTAAATTATGGAGTACATTATAGATATAATTAAATAATTATCTACATAAGAGAAACAAAAAATAACAATTTAAAACATACTCAAAAAAACAAGGAAATTAACTCTTGAAACAAAAATAAATTAATGAATGATTATTAACAAATGGCTTCTAAGATGTCATAAAAGGATAATATAAGATATTATAAATGTTAAAAAATTTATTTTATAATTTCATATATTATTTAAACCATTTTATTGGAGGTTAAAAAACAATCAACTAAAGGGAATCATACGGTGAGGGATTTTTCCTCAATTTACCTTTTACCTAGACTTATTTTTTATTATGAACAAGTTATCATTTAAGGTGTGTATATAATTCCCCATTAACATGAAATATTATGAATAATACATTCATTATGGTGTTTTAATTTTAAATTATAATTACTTCTTTCAAGTGGATGTGAATTTCAAATTACTAAATGGAATTAATTTTGGTGCAATATCACTTTCTTTTGTGATTACAAACATTATCTTTAAGAAATTGATTTATTGTAATAATATTACACTGTAAAATAATATCCTCTTAAATATAAATAATATTTTTAATGGTTATATCATTTCCTAAACTGTATAGAATTTTTACATGTGTTTTATAGATTTAGTGTTATTTGATTAACTATGGAAATATTGATAAATCTGTATCATTTACGAAATACAGCTATTTGACAAGGAAAATTGTTTATAAATAATATTCATTATTTAATATATAAGTAAATATTTGGACTTGTAAAAATTGGGGTTTTTACCATTTAAATTAATCCCCGTGAAGCATTTCTTGTCTTGTGAGACAAAATCATTTGGAAAAACCCTACACATTTGTAACCAATCTGTTTTAAATTGTCTTGAGGATAAATCTTGACTTTAGAGATTGATTTTTACAAATATAATCAATTTATAACCAATATTTTTTAAAAATTATTGATTATATATCCTTATGATAAAAATATTATATTACTAAGAAACTTTCTCTCTAGTAATTATTAATTTCTTTCATTCAGGATAATTTATTATTATCCATGAGATTTTTAATTTGACAAAATACATAGATGTATTTCATTCTATGTTCATTGGTGAAATAGAATGTGTTTTTAGTTATTTACTTTTTCTTATTTATTATCCCTTATCCATTTATTTAAATTAGATATGTGCTCAGTTATTTACCATGACATATTTATTAGTCTTATTTGTTCATTATTTATTTCATTATACTTAAACCTTATTGAGAAATTGAGTTCACCCTTATTTTTTTTCTTTTCCCCTGGATTTTATGAATTATACCATGACTAATATATTGGATATACTAGATGGAAAAAATATATTCTCCTAATTAAATAAATGAAAATATATTGTACTTTGTGTAATCAAATTTAATGTAACACCCATTTATATATCTGTTTTACCAAGACTACTAAACTATTAAGTCCTTTAAGATTTGTTTCATGGTATCATATTCCAATATAATAGTAGTAAGAACCAGATTAGAGGTACTAGGTCGGGGTTTCTACAACATTCCATATTTTAAAGGAGTGAAACATAATCAACATAATCATTTATATTGAAAAAACATATAAAATGTTATTACTTATCCTAATCAAATAAATATATACATAAACTATATAGAGTAACATGGTTAAAGGAAATAAAAATTTAAATAATTAGTAAAATTGATCATAAAAATCCAAAAAATGAATAAATATGATATGAAAAAAACATATTCCAACTGGATCAAAAGTACAATAAAATTATGATGTTAAAGAGAAATAGAAAAACCATAAAAATGTCATTAACAATATCTTATGGAAAATAACATTTTTTTAAAAATAAATTATTTTCCAAACTAATAATTCAAAAAATATTTCAAAAATAAAATTATATGAAAATAATATTTGATACCTATAAATAAATTTTTAACAAATGGATTGGTTCTGATGGTGTAAAAAATACATTTCGTACATATTAAAACAAATATTTCCTTACCATTATCGATAAATCACTAATGGTTCCTATTTTGAAGATAAAACGAAGATTACATTCAAAAATATTTTTTGAAAATAATTAAATGGGAAAAAATTTATTTAATCAATTATTTTAATAATTTTCAAAACATTTTTGAGTGAATTTTTAGAAAATTAGTATTTTCATTAAAATATATTTACGACCGAAGAGAGAAATAAAGATGGATTGTATTAAAAATAATTTCCCATTCATTTTAAAAACTAAAGTGTGGGAAAATGTTACTATTAATTTAAATGTTATTTAATAACCACAGAATAAAATAATATATTTCCTTCATGATATAAATATAATATAATTCTCTTAAGGGATACATTAACAAAAACAATCTTGCATAATGAATGTATTGTGAAATAAGCCCTTTCCACTTTGGTAACTTTTGAACCATAATCCCCATGATAAAAATAAAATGAAATGAAAAATTAAATAATATTAAGAGAAATATATTAATTACTTTACATATCTAAATTGGAAGTATAAAAAATAAAAAATTTAATAAGTGTTGAATATGGTGTATGTCTCACAGAAGTACAAGTGGGATGAGAAACCCTTTTCTCAGGTTTGAAAAACATCATATTTGACTGATGCTCTTCTATAATAAATATAGGTTTAATATACAACTATTAAAAAACTATAATCAAATCTCTCATACCAAATATTATTTACTTGTAATATTTCATCACCCCTTTATTAACAATTCTTTGTTAAAATCACTCTTTTTGTTGATAATTGCTTCATTTTTATATCTGTTTTAGTACCTTAATATTGGTCCTATTAATTTTAACATGGTTAAATACTCAATAGATTTATAACGATTATGTAAATATAATATGTGTTCATTAAAAATTTATATATTTTAATCTATAAAAACTAGAGATTTAAAATGTATTACACCATTCATAGAGAGTGTAGATCATATATATATATGAATATTGCTTCCATTTTTCTCGACAGATGGAATGATAAAAATAAATATTAATCCCAATTTTACAAATTATTATTATCGTATATAAATAATTTATATTAATAAAATATATTTGTATTACCATCCATCTAAAAAAATTAATACTGTTTCATATCACTACGGGGAGGCTTTATATCCACCATTCATAGATGTTTGTTGAAAACAAATTACATCAATTCGTAATGCGGTAGTCCACCATACACACGATCGATAGTTTGTTTCCCATTTAATATGAGAGTATATAGATATATTTCATACCCTTAACATAATAAAATATAATTATATATGACATAATATTTTTATTATATTATTATATATTTAAATTATATTGAGGAGGTGGATGAATAAATGAAAAAAATACGCATGTTAAGTATTTTACTTGTACTTTATAGATCCACTTTATTTTTATAACTATAGCCTTTATAGATTAGATTTTTGGCCAAAAAAAATTTATCTATGATGTTTCAATAGAAAAAGTAAAAAAAATTTAGGGATTGGCTAAACTATATATTTTTTTAAGATTTAAGTGGATTGGAGAGGGGGTGGAATTTTTTATGTAGGGGGAGGGCACATATTGAATTTTTTTAAAGAAAATGTGGTCCCACATATTTATCATGCCAAAATCATAAAAAAATGTGCTAATAAAATATTATTAGATATAAAATCAATATAGTTTCATAATATATGAGTTGAATAATTGTTATGTCATTTTTAACAATTATCTTCTTAGTTTGACCCCCTTATAAACTTATTTTCCCGTAAATGTGGTAATTAGTATTTTAATATTCTCACTATTCAATATGGTCAAAAACTAAGTTGAAATTATTATTTAATATAAATTATTATGATATTAAATATGGAATTCAATATTTAAAATTCAATTTAATGAAGTGGAATAATTCAATTTAAAATAAAACTAGAAGGTGAATTGAAATAAATGGTTTTTTGAAAACAAAAATCAAAAGATTAAATTGTTTCCATGTTAGAAATAAATGTGAAAATAACTAAAAAAACATAAATTATTTAATATTTAATATAACATAACTAAAATTACTTAGAAGCCAATTTAAAAAAAATTAAATTTTTCAAAAATTTATACAAAAAGATAGTTTTCTAAAAAAAACTGTATTTTTGACTATTTGAAAAAAATATCTTTTTAGAAAATTGTCAAAAAAACCAAAGATAATTTTAAAATTTATATTTTAGAAATTAATATTATTTTTTAAAATAATTTTTCTAAATGTGAAAAATATAATTTCAAATTATTCTTGAAAAGCACGTCTAACCCGCCTTTTTAAAAAATATTGTTTTTTAGAAAACATATCATTTTACTTAAAATGATTATAATTTTATTTATAATAAATATATATGAATTTAATATTCATTATAAATGTGTAAATCATATAATTTACATAATTTTTGTTTTACTATTTATATTTCCAACTAAATAAATCGGTTATAATGGCCTTAAATTAATAATAATATTTTAATAGAGTATCATGTATCAGTCAAACCCCGTATTGCATGCATTTCATGCTTTCAAAGAGATTAAATTTTTTTAAAAATATATATATCATAATAATTCTGTTTATTAAATTCTCTTTAAATATTCCTATTTAATTTCTTATGTGAAATCAAATATAATCTTCCCCTTTTAGATTTTTAGGTTTTACATTCTACCAACCATAAATAAATTGCGTCCTCCTAATTTAATCTTAATATCGATAATCAAGGGATTGAAATTTGAAAATATATTTTTTGGAAATAAAACATCTTCTTGATAAGAGGTAAAGGAAATTATTAAGGTCATCTATAATAATGTATTTCTAGTATTCCTAGTAGAAAGTCATTGGTAGGAAATAATTATATAGAAATTGGAGAATAGTGTAAATAATTATAGGTAGTGATAGTGATGATTTATCATAAGAAGGAGAATGGTATGGAAAACTCAATTACTAGAGAGGAATAAAAATGTGTTGAAGTAAGTTTCTATTTGATTCATAAAAAATTTAGGTACTAGGATAACATTTTTTTATGATCCATTTTCCTATGGTTGAGAAATTTTTTTACAACTTTCTTGGTGAAAATTATAGAATATACATACAGTGTAATAATTTTTTTGTGCGTAAATAAATTCATACTTTATCTCTTAATATAATAAATGAATATCCATTAGTATATTTTTCATGCCTGGAGCACTAAAATGAACATTTAATATATCTCTTGATCAACAAAATAATGTAAATCAATTTTTTTTGTTTCTTGGTTTTTTGAAAAACAAATTCGTTTGCATATGTTATCAAATATAACCTAAAGATCAATTTATTACATTACATATATAATAAACCAAAATACTCATCCACAATATGTTTGACCATATCCAAAGCCTAAAAATTTATAAAGAAGGTTACTAAATTAACATTATATTACCTAGAAAATATAAAGTTTCTCTTAACATATCATTATTAACATGTGAACACCATGATCACCATAAAAACATTAATGAAAACATACATTAAACTAAAAAAATATTATGTTTTAAAATATATTCCATAAATTAAAACATGTAGTGCACTCTAGAAAAATAACATAAACTCTAAAATCACTAACCAATTCTGATTTCACCAATAATATCCCATAAATATCTCATTATCATTAATATCACTACACATATCACATATTAAAGGTTATATTCAATCAATAATGTATTTTCCCTGAATTTCATCTTCCTACTAAATCAATTTTCTTATTAAATAGTAATATTAAACATATACTCTCACATCCTTAAATAAAACTTACAATACTGTAATCCTTATACATTTCATAATTCTTATAATAATAATAATATCATCAATAAAAATAATCCAATAACATAATTCTTGAATCCATAGACTAGAATATTAATCATTAGACTTTGTTTGTAGTGAAAGAATAATATTGTCTTGGATACCTTAGGTTATTCTTAGGTATATCCCCTTGATGTCTTGGGAATTAATTTTCAAAGGTCCCCATATCATTATTATTGAAGCAATGAATATTGGAAACTTTTATTATTCCCATTCAATCATGATCATGTTATCCTTTCTCTCCAAAATTATAGAAAAATCACACTCAATTCAATAATGTACCAGGGTGTTACATTCCAAAATGTTCAAATGTTGAAAAAATATTATTTCCTTTAATCCATTTATTCAGATTTTCCTCTTCTATCCTAATCTTCTATTACTACCTTTAAAATACACATGAATTTTATAATTCCTTCGTTGGCTTGATAGGACATGATATTATATCCTCAAATGATGGGAATGTCTGGGAGACTAATTCACTTTGAAGTATTGTCTTTAACCCATCAAAGATACAATCAAAACGTATCTCTGGATTACATACATAGTTTAATTAATTCATTGATAACCATTTTGTGTTCGCGTCATAGTTAGATATAATTTCATCTTTATTTTATATTAGACTCAGGAGTTGAATCCCTATATGCACTCATTTATAAAGAGGAAAATAATTTTCTATGATTTTTACCTTCAAATCCTTCCATTACATATTATATAATTATTCGTTGTCATTAGTGTATTAAATCAATGAACACCATTGATCATCATTACATGAGAGATGATAAACATCCTTTAATCCCTTCTTTATTTCATTACTTCCTAAATAGAGATTTATCTTCCCCATAGAACTTATCTATTGCTCAGATAAAAATGTATTTTTACTACCATTGAATGAGGGATGTTTTTTATTTATAATTTTCTAAAACATTTTTACACTGCATGGAGGATCAACATGCTTCTATACACAATAATGGTTATTACTCAGCACCATAGTTATATTCCCTAATATGGTTATAATTTCATCTTCCCATACTCCTGATCCTGCTCCAACTTTATTAACTTTCCTAAGATGGAAACTCCTATATATTTTACATGCATTGATACAATTATAATTCATTCAAGTAGGAACCATTTATTACCAATTTAATATACTAAACTAGATCATAAAATTCCAGAATATAATGTATAATCCCAATATTAGTGAAATACATAACATAAATTGAACAATTTAAGAATGTTAACTCTCATAATAATAAACATTATTTTTTAGATGGTTCTTAAATCATAAAATTATTTGAAATCTGTCATAATGGTTAGTGTGTAAAATGTGAATTAACCATAGAATATCCCCTAGAATTATCAAACTAGGTGCCTAAAAAGGACTGTTTTCATATTATAGGTAACACTCAAGTCAAACCCAACAAACCTTTTTTTATATTACCCCATGATACATATATTATAAAACCACACCGAATTATGGTATCCATACATGTATTTGTTTATTGAAAAAACACATAATATCTAAAATACTAAAAATATAGTACGGAATTCTATACTTAGACTTATCATTAATGTAATTATTTAGGTTTTACTACCTAATATATATTCTCCTAAATATAGTTCCCAATGTTTATACTATAATTAATTTGATACCAAGTGTAATGATTATAACCCCCGTAACTCATATCCATTGTCTAATTTATTACAGGGGAATAAGATAGAATGAAAAAAATCTTGAACGACCTAATAGTTTTGTAATCTTGGATAAATAGATTCAAACATGAAATTAAAATTACATTTGAAAACATAAAATACAAAAAAATTTCTATTTGATAATGACACATTTCACATTAGAATATCCATATATATAAATCATAAAACACTTTTAAGAATGATGGAGAAATAAATAATATGAATCGAGTGAGATTATATGCTTGGTAATGGGAATAATACATCAAAAACTGTCATGAATAATTAAGTATATTCATTATTTTAAGGTAAATAACTTATACACATTAAATTTAAAGAATAAATTGAAAATAATATGGATGGAATAAATAATGATTACATAAATACAAATTCAAATTTACATGAGATTTACACTAATCCATGGATATTTTAACTATCGAATAATCACATGTAAATAAACTACTAATCTCATATTGAGGGAATGCATAATTCTAGAAACCAAAAACATATTTTCATGACCTTTTATAAAAATGTTTTAAAGTATAAATAAAAAATCAACTTATTTGTTCAACTAATTATTCTCATCATACATGTCAATGCATCTAGAGGTTATATGTAACAGGGCCCCACCCATCACATATGAAGTCCAATGCATTCCTTAGTTTAAAGGGGTGAACCATTATCAACATAAAAATTTATACTGAAAAAACAATCATATAAAATGTTAGTACTTACCCTAATCAAATAAACATAATCCTAAACCATCTAGAGTAATATAGTCAATGGTAATAAAAATATATGTATTTAGTCTAACATATCATAAACCATCCAACAAATAATGACAATGATATCAATAAAACATATCCCTTGCAAATCATATGTATAATAAATGTATGATATCATTGATAAATTAAAATACAATAAATATTCCACTATAACATTCTAGTGAAAAATAACCCTTTTTAGTTAGAAATTTTTTAAAAAATAAATTTTCAAAACATATTTTCAAAATACTTTTCTATGGAAACAAAATTTGGAAATATTAAATGTAGTTTTAAAATATTGAGTGTCAATGATGGAGAATATTCTCTACTTTATGTAAATGTTATGAAAATATTCCATTCACGTTTTTTATGAATTTAAAATGGACAGTGTTTTGAATGACTTGAAGATTAAATTAAAAAAATTAAAAAATTAAATCATGTTTAAAAATTTCATTAATAAATAATTTTCATAATTCTTTATTCGTTTTTTAAACTCATTTATAAATCATGGATTTTGATGATAATGGTGAAATAAAGTCATATTTTTATAAAAAAAACTTTCTCATACATTTTAGGTCCAAAATAGTGAAAAACAATATTGTCAATTGAAATGATAATTAATGACTAGGGGATAATGAAATATATTCTTTCTATTATAAAAATTAAAAATATTTCCATAATGGGAAACATAAAAAAATAAATTTTGAATAATAGTGACATTGTTAAATAAAACATTACCATATCATAAAAATTTTAATCATAAGTCTCACATAACAATAAATTTAAATAAAAATTTAAAACCCATGAAGATAAATATAATAATGTTATAACCAATCAAAAGTTATAGTATATACACCACAAATAAGGAATAAGTTGTGAATATGGAATATGACTCACAAAATTAAAAGTTCAACGAGAAAACCTTACCTCAAATTGATCTTCCTTCATATATATCTAAACCTCATTTATAACAAATATAGTTTTGTTGTAAAATTATTACAGAACCATAATAATTTATCTAGTAAAATATATTATTTTCTTATAGTATTTTAATACACATTTATTAACAATTCATTTCTAAAATCATTATTTCGAGTGATAATTGTTTAATTTTTCATGTATGTTTTAGTTTAGAAATTTTAGTTCTTTTCATTTTATCAGGTTTAAATCATATATATAATTTTAAACATGTTATTAATATCATTTAAATAAATTATATATTTATTTATATTAATCTATAAAATTTAGATATATAAAATAGAGTACACTATTCATGGATGCGGTATATCGTATGAACACATAAACACTATTTACATTTTCCTTGATGAATGAAAGGAGAGAAAAAAATATTAATTCACCCTTCTAGAATCATTATTATTTAATATATAGATTTTTTATTAAAAAAATTTATTCTTATTACCATATATGTAAAAATATAATGAAAAACATTTAACATCAAGACATCGAGGTGGTAGTCCACATGTATGCACTTGCAACATGATTATTTTCCAATGGATTATAATGTAAGAAGTTTGATGTGATATTATATTTTCAAAAGTATGGTTAGAACATAAATATCAGGTTTGTTCATTAAAATTATACTTACCACCATCAATGTAAATCAAATCCTAAAATGAGTAATATTTCATTATGAGGCAGTAGTCTTCCATACACACGAGTGACATTATTATACCCCTGAGAGAATTAAATTTAAGAATTTATATGCAATATAATATATCCATAATAATTGAAATAGCACAAATAAAATTTAAATATTTAAAATCCATAATTATATCTATATTTTAAATGTGGTGATGGAAATATAATGACCTCAGTTCTGTTGTACACATGATCGATAGTTTCACATCCCATTTTATGGAAGAGGAGACGAATATATTTCATGAAATTAAAATAATATAATCACGTAATATATTTTATACATTTTATCATATTTTAATATATGAATAATATTTTAAATATATAAACTATTAAATAAAACATATACCCATGTTAAGGATTTTACCTCCTCATTGTAGAACCAATTTATATTTATACCTGATGCCTTTCTAAATTTTAATAATGATAAAAAATGGTATCAAGGATTTTTTGAATGTAATATTTAATATATTTGTATAGTTCATAGATTAACCAAATTGTTTTTAATGTGTAAATAGAAGAGTAGAGGGAGTGGCCTTTTAAAAGTGGGGAGAAGACACACATGGTATTTTTGAAAAGAAAAAGTCATAATCATATTTTTAAAAACACAAAACCCTACAAAATTGGACATTAAAGATCCATAGAGATGAAAATTCTAAATATATCCGTAAAATTATTTCTGGACATATTTTTTGTCATTTTAACCCTTATCATCTTAGTTCAACTCCCTTTAAACTCGTTTTTACCATAACCATGATAGTTAATTTTGTACTGTTTTTACTATTCATTATGGACAAAATAAATTTTAACTAGTTAGATAATATAAATTATGATGATTATAAATATTGAATCAATTTTTACAAATTAAATTCACATAATGCGTATAATTCAACTTAAAATTAAGCCCTAAAAAATGTTAAAAATATTGTTTTCCCAAACTAAAACTTTCAAAATTATAAAAAATATTTTTATGTCATAATTCATTATGAAATTGATTATAATGACCTATATTAGTAATATTTTAGTATATTTTTACTAATTTATGTTTAAAAACAGTTTAAAATAGAGTATAACTTTGTTAATAATTTAAATGAAAAGCTAGTTTTCAATAAAAATCAGTATTTTATGCTATTATTCAAAAAACTATTCTTTTAAGAAAATTATTAACAATTCACATATCGGTAATTTTAGAATTTGGATATAGAAAATTTATTTATTTTTTCAAATAAATTTTTTAAAATTGGTAGAAATTTAATTAAATTTATTTTTGAAAAGTTTGACTAAGTAGCCCTTAATAGAAATGGTTGTTACCAAAAAATTTATTTTTCTTTCAAAATATTCTAATTTTATTTATAATAAATAGATATAAATTTATTTTATTTTTTCATGTGTAAATGAGATAATTTTCATAATTTATTTATTAATATTCATAATCACCAACATAACAACCATGTTATAATTATCATGTTTAAATAATACTATTTTAACAAAGATTCATGTTTCATTAAAACATGATTTTGTGTGCATTGAAATATATATAATAGATTGAATTTATTTAAAAATAATTATATCATAATCTCTTTGGGTGTTACATTCCCTTCCAACTTTTTTTTTCAGGTCACATATGTTCTTAAATAAGGTGTTCCTCTTTTAAAATCATCGGGTGTTACATCTCCTCCACCATGGAATTATGGTGGATTTTAAAAAGTATAAGATTACCAAATAATAACATGTTAAGACACCCACCAGGAAATAAGATATGATGTTTTAAAATAAACCACAAATGTACTCTCCCTATAAAATATATTCTCTTTTTCATGATATCTCATCTAGTAGATTGCATACTCGTGTCATTAACCTATATGATTTATATATCTATATTTGAATATCTGAAATGTACTCATCTATACCACATGAATTTGTAATGTAATGTTACGGTTTTATTTCAATCTAAGGGTTGATATATTTACATTAACAAATGTGGATGGGAAAATTCCTTCATCAACTTATTCATTAATAACACATCATTAATGATGAACCCAAGATACCAAACATCACCATGAACACATGTCATCATGGTTTAGAACAACACATATATGTACTTGAGTCATGAGATGTATTAAAAATAATCATAAAGTATAATGATCATTATAAAAGATCACGTACAAGAATATCCAATGAAATACAATCATGTTGAGTGCCTATAGGAGTATCTATTTCCATAATTTTGTATAATTGAGATTACCAACTGTGAAGTTCATGTGATGAAGTCTCATCGGTTTATGAGTACTTGAAACTGATAGTAAATATAATGTTTGTCACATCATGGAATTTTATATAATCATAATACAATATTTAAGAATATATTCATTGTATTTCAATTTTCATACCATAATAGGGAATAATAATAAAAAATTTATTGCGAAATATATTATTGGAAATTATTTCATTAAAGTGACACATAACATTAAATATTATGTAGTAAGATATTTTATTAATATTGTAATCATTGAATATAAATAAAATAATAATTTAATGTAAAAAAGTTAGTTCTAGGACACAAAATCCAATTGATTTAAAATTAGATTACAGACAAATTCCAATGACATTTAGTCTACTAGATATCACAAGATTTTAATGATTCTATTGAGTTGAGGTTTTATTTAAGTGGTCTGTCATGTTTTCATCCATGTAAACTGTTCTTACTACAACATTTACTCATTGAAAAAAATACCTAAATAGGCTATACTTGCAATATATGTGCTTAATCCACTGATGTCACCTTGGCTCATTTAAAAGATCCACCATTGTAGTGTTATCATAATAGGGTGTGAAATGGTGTTTAATTATAGGAACCATGTTAGGATCATGAATGATTTTTAATAACCCAACCACATATTTATCTATATTAGATGTTTTAATGTACTTTAAATCCACTATAGATTCAAATTTCGTGGCTTTCTTTGAGCTATTATATTTCAAAAACCTCCATTTTGAGTGAATATATATCCTAACCATGATTTCATATCATCATGATGTGTTTGTAAATTATCATATTAATATACCATAATGACAAATTCCTCGTATCCTCTATAGACTAGGAATATTACTTACTATTAGTTAAATGGTGAAGGATAGTCTTGACTACTATCCAATGGACTCTATATTATTTAGCTTTAAATCTTTCTACTTCACTTAATATGTAGGTGAAAACTATACTTGAATATAAAATTAAATGCATGACCATCCCAATCACATACATGTATATAATCCTTACCATCGTATGTATTTCATCATGCGTCTGAGGAAACCTTTTCTTTGAAAGATGAATTCCTTGTGATACTAAAAAAATCCCATCTTGGAATAGTATATAATAAATCGCTTCAGTATCTTATCAATGTAAATACTTTGACATTATCCAAGAAACATATTTGTTCTATAAAAATGTTCTATTATACAAAGAATATATGTTGCTTCACCTAAGACCTTCATGGAGAAGCAATTGTTTAACCTGGAAATAATGGACATTTGGATTGGTATTTCATCTTCAAAAATTAGTATGTCATCTACATAAAATATTATGAAAATGATCACCCTCCCAATAACCCTCTTATAGGTATCAGACTCACTTTCATTCTTTATGAAACCCAATTCTCTTATGGGTTCCTCAAATAAAATATTCCAAGAACTTGATTCTTTCATTAATCCATAAATGGATCTCTATAAAGTTCATACTTATTAGTATCATTTCGAACCACAAAACCTATTGGATGTATCATATAGAAATGTTTTTGAAGGTTCCCATTAAGGGAATATATTTTGACACCCATCTTCTAAATATCACAGTCATAGTAATTTTCTATGGAAAGTATAATTTTGATTGATTTTTGAATATAAAATGGGAAATAGGTTTTATATTAGTCAGTTTATCAATTTTTATTAATCCTTTTGTAACCAATCATGTTGTATAGGTATTGGAATTTACATCCAAGTCTATTTTATTCTTGAATACCCTTTTAAAAACAACATGCTTTACATCAAATAAACATTCTACCAAAATCTAAACATAATTTTTATATTCATAATCCATTTTAGAATTCATAGATTCATTATAATTGGAAGATTCTCTTCCATGTACAACTTCACTGTAGGATACAAGATCATTATTATATATTAATAATGAGTTACAGTCTTCAATTAATAGAAAACCATATCTTTTATGTTCTCAATGATCTCTTGTACTCATACATATTACATGTGTATCTAATTTTTCCTCCTCCTTGGGGAATTGTTGAATTTATTCATGTTCCAACTCTTGTGTATCTTATTCCAAATCATCATCTAATATTATATCACTCACACTATCTATTTTATAGATATGACCCATTTAAAATAATATGAGATGTCTATTGACCTGAACTTACTTATTTGTGGGGACATATTGGTAATATCCACTTTTTAACATTGGTAATCATATAAAGATAAAATTAGCACCTCAGGGTGTGATTTTCCCACCAAATAATCATAAAAAGATCTTCCCAGCCTCGTACTCGTATATATGAAAACACATTTTCATTTCTATACAAAAGAACATTTGTAATACCATTTTCCAGTTTAGTTATTACTTAGTTTAAAAATTGGGCCACTTTCTGTAATGCCTATCAGTCCCACTGGAAATCTCACAAGGGTTAATTGAGTTTCTAATATAATTTATATTTTAAATTTTTAAAAAATATATCACCCATTTTTTAAAAAAACACCATATCAACAAGAAGATGAAGAAAAATATAAATTTTTCTTTTGAACAGTTTCTCAAAATATCAATCAAAACTTATTTATAATAATTTGTAAAATAAACTAACAATAAAATTAATTACAAAATTATCAAACACTATATATAAGGAATTATTTTAATTTAACAATCACATTAATGTTTTGTTTAGATTTTTAGAAAACTAAAACTTGTTTGTGTTAAAATTAATTAATGAAAATAGATAAAGAACAACTAAAATTTAAATAATGGGTTCAACAAAAATCTGATAATTAACCCCTTTAACTTGGAAATCACCCACTATCATGTACATTATTATAAAATAAACTCATACTGAACCGAGATCTTGTATTACATTCAACAAAACTCAAAGTTGTCAAGGTACAGAGCCTCTTCCATAGTTATGCATGGGGTAAAACATGTATAAGTCCAACATGATATCTTCCATGGTATCATGTGATAATACATATTAGAATAAATTAAATATAACATCATGCATTTTCCAAGTTAGTGCGTAATACTATTTTTTAAAGATTATAACCCTAGAACAAAAACAAAACTCGAATGAAAAGAATAAATAAAAATACACCTTTCTTAGAGATGATAATATATAGTCATATTAATATGAATAGACTCAATTTTTTAGGATCCAATGAATATAAAGATTAAATGATTTGAAATAAGTTTCATAAAAATTAGAGAAAGATATTGGATTATAGAAGTTTGGAAATTCTTTCATTTTTTATTATATGATTGATTGATGTTCTTATCCATGCATATGAATTCTTTTTTTCATTTTTTATAACATATCAGAGTCTATGATTCTATGTCTATTCATTTTCGACACTCCCATTACACACATGAGGAATATTCGTATGAATTTATAGCTCTTTTGTCTAATTATCCATTACAGGATAATAATAGAATAATCTGGATCATTGTACTAATTATCAAACCCAAAAAGGGTTGAATTTGTTTTCAATGCAGGAATGTAGTAGTTTAATATTAATCATTTTTAAATAAATTTTCTTCTATACATGATTAAATTCATAATCAATCCACCAGAGAATTAATTTAACAATTAATTTTAGAGATCTATGATAGATCTCTGGTGAAAGTTTCACTAACGATATCTCTTCACTGGAAGTATATATTTTAAACAATTTTCCATCTAATAGTAGATATCTATAATGGTAGATCCACATTATGATTGATACTCATGGGGGTATATTCACTTAATGGTAGTGGTAGATTTTCCTTGGTGGTAGCTCTACTAATTCGTAGTTTCATTTTACTAATTGTAGCGCCATTGAACTAACGGTAGGAAAACATTTTGTAGAAGACACTGATGGTAGCTCAATATATATGTGGTAGTATATCCAATCAACATTAGAACAACCCCATGTTTGTAATTCGTTGAAAAATTGTCTAACTTTTGGAATCTTCTTGATATGTTTTTAGATTATATCACTATCATGATACTATTTATGTAAGCTCATTAGAACTAGTAGAAGATGGAAACAAAAGAACAAGACATTACCAATTTCCAAAAAAAATTTAGAAAATATTTACTATAATAAAACAATAAATTCATTTGAAACATAAAAAGATTATTTCTGACCATGTAATTAAGGAGGTGGTTGGACTAACCAACAATATCCACCTTTTGATGATAAAAAATGATGACATTTGTAACCATATATAAAATTTTTACCATTCAATGAATTGATATAATCTACCTAATAGTTAAACGAGGATAAATTTATTCATTCCATACAAGTAATAATGTTAAATTACATTCAATACTCGCCCTATTTGGATTATCAAAATGAAAAGTGAATAAAAAATTAAATGATAGAAAAAAGGAAAATATGGTTTTAGTTATATATATCATTGTAAAAATATTACATCACAATGGATTATAATTCATAGCATAATCCCTCTAAAAATCTGAATCAGAGTCTGATAAGTCATCTATATCCCAACTAGAATCATGATCTACCAAATAATTTCCTTTTCTGAAAATAAGTGGGGAATGTGGAGCTACTAGTGCAGGAGACCAATATAATATACTAGATTTCACATGCATGATATTCTCACAACATAAACAGTAGTAAGTTATAAATTACTACCCATAATAGATTTAGTTTTCAAGGGAATGAATAGTTGTTAAAAAATAGAGGCATCTATTGGGATAATAAAAGGTTAAATGCGAGTTTTAATGGAGGTGTATGAAATGGGTTCCATCAACTCAAAATAATTACTGGTCACTCAACAACCATGATTCAGAGCCTTGAATAAATCAACTATCTCTTCCATTAATACCTTGAGTAGGGAATCCAAGGTCTTCAACAGTGTCACTTTCTACATAAAGGATCTTTTCATAGGAGGAATTCTCAACTTCTTAAAAAATGATATAAAATGAAAATTATGATCGTTCATGGTATAAATCCATATGATATTTAACATAATATCTTTAGTGATAGTATCAATGTCACTGTTGCCTCATTTATACATTATTAATCCAAATTCTAAATGTTATCATGATGGGTTTTAATATGGGGAAATTCATCTAGATGATAAGATGATAGAAAATCAAACACATCATGTCTCTCTACATCAAATATGGATCAGAAAATATGATTATCCACTAAAGTAGTAGAAAAAATAGAAGGAGCTCTGGAATAATAAGATATGGGACTAGAGAATGACTCAAACAACTCCAAATGAGATATCTCCCACCAAGTAAAGTTGGAACTCATTTTTTCCTTACTACTCTAGATGAAATATATTTTCTACACCAACCTCCAGTTTCCATTTATAAATATTCCATAATCATGGGAATTCTAGGTTGGATATAGGGAATTACCAAAATGATTTCCATCTTAGTATCAGCATCTCTGAGATTAGTATCCTATAATACAGAAGATGTAAATATCCAAAATGGTTCTAATTTTTTTTAAAATAATCTATATCATCCTTTTTCCTGTAACTCAAATTAGGAGGAGAATGTGGATGAGGATGAGGGGATTCCTCTCTTGGATTTATATAACAGAATCCTCAGGTTGAGTATCAGCAGTAGGTAACTCAGAAGAAAAAGATATAAATTCTCTTCTACACTAGTCCTCTCTAAAAAGGATCCATAATATTATCTTTTAACAAAAGAAATGGATGGTCCTCCATACTCAAGTTTAATTCTCTGATCGTCATCCTTATCATCATCTGACTCGTAATACTCTAAATTTAGATGAGTATATCCTAATGATTTCCTGACATAAGAAATTTCTCCATTCTATTCACTATCTGAGAAAATGTGTCATACAAATAAATGATAATAAAAATTATGTCTTTAACTAGAGTCTAGGATAGTTTAATCACAAAGAGAGATATCCTACCACTCACCGCTAGATGATCAGAAAGTCTCAATAAAAATATGATAAGGGTGAGACTACTCCTCCTCATTACCTCCATGAGAATCATAATATGAATCATTTAAATTAATAAAAAATCCCCAAGAGTCACCAAAGAACATCTATCAACCTTATCACCATTAGATACTTAATTTTCTAGTGCCTCGTCATCTTCTCTTTGAAAAAATCTATCTAAGGGAAATGGAAGAGGTGGACTGGTAGATCCATAAGATACCATAGGGCACATATCCATATCATGGTTACTTCCTATATCTACTAAACTAACCACTGATTACTCTTCCTTAATGGCAGTTTCTTCTACTATTACTTCAAAATCATCATATAATGAATAAATAGTAACCTAATCTATATCCTATCTAGGGTCACCCTTTTCACTTTGTTTGGTACGATTTTTCACAACATTAAACATTTAAAAGATATTACCATTATCAATTTCCAACTTATTAAACCAACAGTTCTAGTTATCCCCCATCATCTTGAATGTCCCCTAACTCAAGAAAAAAAACCTCCACATTTAGTCACTTTATCTTCTTTTTTCTGTACAAGGCCTCTTACTTCCAACATATTAGATATAATCATAGGTTATTACATGGAGTTCGACCTAGAAGAAGGGTTTATTAACACCATCATATGAAATGTCATATATCTTCATAAATATATATAATCATCACTTTTCATAAGATATAAGAAAAATATATCTTGATACCTCATGATGCTAAAATAGCCCTTCTTTAGACAATGCATTTTTTGTATAAATGTGGAAAATAAATGAAACTCTCTATCAAGCTCTATTATTTTAGTCCTTCAGATTGTATAATTTCCAGCTACCTAAAATATTATATCATAACATACAACAATCTCATTATTTATATGGTGATAAACTTAATAGTCTATGTATACACTACTGTGAGTAACATTAAAGCATCTATCCCACTACTTCAATGAAAATACGTGTTCCTTTCAATCCATTATAGACATAATAACATCAATATTTTCACTAAATGTATACTTTGAAAAACTATTGAGCTCCTAAAACAACCTAGGTTGGAATATTAAATCATTACTAAAGAACCAATCGTATCATCCATGGTCCTATATCACTTTCAATTCAAGTGACTTGATCGAATCCAACCACATACTATATATTTACTTCTTGGTGACAACATCTTGAGGTGTGAGTTGGGGATTTTTTGGTTATTTAATAGGATAAATCAATTTGCCTCTAGCCTTCCCAGTGGTATTAGACTAATTAGGAGACCAACATGGGTGATTTACTCAAACCATTTTAATATTGGTTTGAGGGATATAGGAAGTAAACTGAAGGTCAAGGGTTAATAGGGAAAGAGAATAAATGTTCATAAGAGAAACGTAAGGAAGGGATATTAAATTCTCATTTTATGTAAGGTTTTACCATTTAGAAATTTTGACATTAAAACAAAAAACTAAGTATAAAATGAATAAAAATAAATAAATTTGAATATAATTTTTATGAAAATATTACAGAAACAGTAGCACTAGGAATTGTAGGAAGTGTGGTACAATCTCATAGTATCTTACAATAATATTGTTTTCATAGTTTCATCTGCACGATGGAACATTATGATATGAGGTCAAGGTAGAATGTAATGGTACAATGTCACATAACTGTCTAAATGATAACCTAGAAACTATATTATTCAATGGTAAATCATCATGGTAGCATGACAAACGGTCGATATTATTGATTGGTCAACAATTCAAAACACTAAGGGAATATTTTTCGCAGTAAATACCAATATGAGATCATCCATTGAAGACACTATTATTCTATTTTTTCATTACCTAAACCAAAATAAATCTCAAAAAAAGACTGACCATAACATATGATTCCAATTATATTTTTAATAAAACTCATTCTCTCAAAATTAAAAATATTTGTTATTATATCAATAATATTTTGTTCAGTACCAATGAAATCAAGATTTATATTACCCTTTTGGAAATTATCTCTCAAAATTTGATGTCTTTTGTAAATATTTTTATTCTATAGATATGCACAAAATTATTATAAATGTTTATAACAATCATGTTATAATAATTTTTAGGGACATGTAATAATTGATATATATATATATATAATCAAGTATATATTGTTTGATCAACATAATCTATTCACAAGAAAAATTTTGTAGCAATGTACTCACAAAAATTTATGGATGAACAAAAAAATTATATTTCTTAATACACCATGAAACAAGAGTCTTTCCTTCAAATTGACATTTTCATTTGGTTCTCTTTCTATCTAACAAATAACCACCAAAGTATGCATTTAAATAACCAAATAGATCAAATTATTTTCCTCTAGAATAGAATGATCCTAAATATGATGTTCATTTGAGATATTTGAAAGATATTTTTATAGAAAATAAATGTGACACTTTTGGGTTTTCTTGAAAATGGTCACACATAAACACACTAAACATTATATCATGCCATATAGAAGTTAAGTACAGTAAGCTTCCAATTATTCCTATGTATGTTGTTTGACCAACATGTTTCTTCGTTTTATCAAGACCTAATTTTCAACTAGTACTCATTGGAGTATCACTAATTTAACAACTATCCATACTAGAATTCATTACAATGTATTTAGTGTACATACAATTATTTAAAAATTTTCCAAATTCATTTTGAAAAAAATGCAAAAACATGATAGAATTTATGTTCACTAGTCAAATTCATTTAATATTAAATGTTCCTGATTTTTTAAATTTCAGGACACAAATAATTTATTGATGATACGTAAAATAAAATCAACAACATATATTTGTACAACTAAAAAATTATTTAAATTTATTTTAATATATAAGTTAAGGAAAACTATTAATTTAATAAAACATCTGGAAATCCAACATGGGATGATCCTATCATACCATGTTCTATGAGATTTTTTAAACACATTATTGATATGGTTAATTTAATAACATGATTTTTAAATTGAGGTTTTCAAAATCACAAGGGTTGTTAAAAAAACTGTAACTATATGAAAATTTAATAATGTACTCTTAACATCTATTTAATATAATTTAAAACTCAAATGTACTTTATATATAAGTAATATTATGATGGATTCATGTTTGGATACTAGAGAAAATGTTTACCCTCATTTTATACCTTCTTATTGACTATATATTTGTGGAAGTTTTCTTTAATTTTTTTATAATTCTTATACCTTGGTATTAAACTGTGCTTTTAAAAACCCATTTACTGCAAAGGGTTATGTAGTCCTTGTTTGTTTCTGTTGGTTCCCAGAATATATTTATTTCAATATTATTTTACTCTTCTTGTATATCTGTTCCCCATAATTCATCATTAATTGATTCATTATTGTTTTTAGGTTCAAGGTGTGATAATAAATATTTATGTTCAACCTAGTTTCTAAGAGAATATCTAGTATGAGTTTCATTATCTATGTCACCATAAAAACATATAAGTGGTTATATTTATGATTCATAAGATCTCTAGGAACATAAGTTCCTTACACTTCAATTTTATCTATATATTTTGGTTCACATTGTTCAACAGAATTGGGAGATTTTTTTACTTGAGGTCTAGTATACTTTCCACTTGGTTTTTCATTATTATCCTAATTGGGAAGAAAAACCTCTGAATTTTTAAATTTTTTAAGTTCATGTAGGTATTTCTCATCAAATATGACCTGTACAAATTCATTCTCAATATTAGTCTTTTTATTAAATAGCCTATATGATTTAATTGTTCTATAATATCCATGTAAAAATCACTCATCACTTTTGGATGATTTTTTTTAAATTATCTTTTTGTATTGAGTATAATGATTATACAACAAAAAATTATAACATTATTAACTTTTGTTTTTCTACTACTCCATAATTTAAATGGGGAATTATTTTATAGTGTCATAATTAGAAATATATTAATTAAATTTAAATCAATGTTCATAGATTCTTCTAAAAAATAAATACGTAGATCATACTCACTGATAATTGTCTAAGTGATCTCTTAAAAGGTTATATTTATTCTTTATACTGCACCATTATATATTAAGGTTCTAGGAGAAGAAACAATATCATTATTTCCTTGTTTTGAGAATAATGTTTCAAACACTTGATTTTTAAACTCACATCCAAGATCACATCTTATAGTGTTAATTCCAAGTCTACTAATATTTTATATAGATTTAAAATATTTTGAAAAAAAATAATGTGCTTCAATTTAATGAGAAATATAAAATACCCTTGCATATGATGATTAATAATAATTTATAAATATGGAATAATATTTTCCTTATAAATTAGAGATTATAGATGGTCCAAAAAAATATATGTGAACCAACTCTAATAGTTGATAAGTTGAAAATTATTTTTTTGGAATCAAGGACTGTTTTTACTACATTACCTTCTAATAGATATTACAGAAATTTTGTATTAAGAACTCTATTTTTTGTAGATCCTTTACTAATATACTCATAGTTATCTTTATAACATAGTTTATATAGAAATGTCCTAGTATCCTATTGCATATCTAAAATTCATTGTGAAAGTCACTCAAATAAAAACAATTCTTAGAAAATAAGGATTTCAAATCAATAGAGTACTCATTATCATTACACATAGATGTAAAAACTAAATCATGTTTGGGAAAAAATAATTTTGAATATTTTTTTTCCAATTTTATATAATAAACATTATAAAAACGAGTTGAAATTCTATGAATATTTTATTTTATTCGGTCACCAAATAATACTTTAGAAATTAAAATGCTATTAAAGATACCTATTTGGTAGAGTACTATTGTTTTTTATTTAGCATTATAACTAAAAGGGACATGTCTTACATCCACTTTTATCAATAAAATCCTCTTTCTAGATACATTATGTTTTTTTGGATCTTTTAAAGAAGGATTCATATAAAAGTGATTTAAACCAAAAAACTATTTTGTTCCAATATTCTCTTAGGTTGAGAGAGGTTAGTAATAAATGATTTAAGATTCCATAGTTTTTTTATTTGTTTTCAACAAGTAGTATTAAGAGATTCAGAAAATGAATCCTTTTTAGATCTAGTATAATAAGAAAAATTAGTAATGCTAGATGAACTCTAGATGACAAAAAATATGTTCTTATGTATTTTCCTCTTTACATGTTGGTAATCTATTCCTATAGTGTATTTCGGTTTAGTTTATTTACCAAGAGTATTTGTGGGAGTTTTTATTCCATTTTTAAATCTCTTGACATCATTTTTTAATTTTTAATTTTTAATTTTTTTCTCATTTTCGTTTATGATGTTGATAAATATTATTATTTTATATAGTAAGATTTGTTTTAAAGTTATCAGAAATAGACGGAAACTTCTTTGAACTTTTATGTTTATATTTTAAATAGTTAAATTTAAATTTCAACATGTTTTAGTATTAAAAAATACCACAAGTAGGTATATTTTCTGCATTCTTTTTCATTTTCAGAATTGTTGGAAATGATAGATGAAGATTATGGGAAAACATTCAATACCAAAAATTTGTTTTTCATGGAACACATATTGGATCAATCATTTGTTCTTCAATAATTTAGTTTTATTCACATTGACTATCCTCTATGTCACTCCATGTGGCTTTCATATCCATTCTGTATCTTTTTTATTTGACCTCATATTTTTCGTAAATATGATCTTATAACACAAGGAAATGATGATTCCATTAATTTTTACTCTTGTAGAAGGTTATTTAATTTTTGAAATCATCCTCTACTCCTTTATTCAAAATAAGTTTCAATTATATTTACCTCCATAGTTTTATATCTTGAATAATTATTTTTTCTAACAATGTTTTTTTGAAACGCTTGGCTAGGGGAGATTTTTCTTCATCATGATAATATGTTGATTCATAGTCACATGAGATTTTAAATTTGATATTCTCTTTTAGTTTTGAATCATTGGTCTATATGGATACTGATATCCTTTTTAATTCATAATATTCTTCCTTATTCACTAGTAGTTCCTTTTCATACATCATGTTTTTCCAATGAGTTCATTTTTATAGGTTTGTCTCCATCTATCTATTAAGGTCATTGAATTCTCAACACTTGATCATTTTTTTTCAATTTTATTTCAATTTACATTCAACCTATTAAGTATTTCATTAAACCATAGATACAAGTAAAAAATGTATTCCTTAGGATTTATCATAAAAGTATCAAATATAATAGTATAAGTATTTATGTGAATTTCCTTATCATTTGATGTTCCATCATGAGATATAATAAGAGTATAAAATTTTTCAAAAGTAGTTGAATAATAAGATATTAAATTTAATTAATCCTATCCTAAATCATAACACTAGAATTCATTGAATTTTATTTACAATTGTAGGTAGACTTAGCGGTATCACTCCAATATTCTCTATGTGATTTTGGTATTTTATGTGTATCATCTATAACAGTCCCAATATCAAGCCATCATTCCCTCTTTTTTAATTTTCATTTTAATCATACATTGTGGATTATTAGTTCCATTAATAAATAATACTGATTAGTGGTATTTCCTTCCTGATTTTTACTTTATATATGGATATAAATGTAGATAAAAAATAAATTTTAGATCATTAATTGAAACAAGATCATAGTAATAATAATTTTTAATACCACTATGATACCAAATTTTTTTTTCTAGTGGAAAACTCAAGAGAGGGGTAATTAATTCCCCAATTAAAGTTTAATTTAAAAATAATTTTATAACTTATATCATCTAATTTTAATAAATTCAACTTGTTTAAAATAATAATAAAATAATATAATTTTTATTTTGAAAATATTCTAAAAATAATAAACACGGATCAATTAAAATACCTCTGAATGTACTGTATCATTTTAAACTAACCCACACATTTCAAATACAGTATATAAAACACTAATTTATGTTAATTATTTGAGTAATGTTTTTTAGGTGATTATAAAAAAAAATATTTTGATTTAAATTAATGATAACAAAACATACGAAGCATAAACTAATTTTCCAAAATAATTCAGTATCAACACAATAATTAATTCCATTCACTTGGAAATCACACACTTCCAAGAATTTTAAAATTAATTAAAATTTTCCAAAACCTAGATCTTGTTTTAAAAATATTAAAACACAAGGTTTTGTAGGACATAACCCTCTTATATTTTTTTTATGAGATAAAACATGTATTTTCCATACAAATAATCTTTTATAGTTTTACATCAGAATAAATATGATAATAAACAAGGGAGGTGTCACGAAATGTCCAGTTTAGCATATATTACTTCATTTTACAGATAACCAGAGTAAAAAAAATCATAGATCAAATGTAATGAATAAAAAGAAATATAATGTGTTTATAAATGATAATATTCAGTTCCAATCAAACTGAATATAATTAGTTGTTCATAATAACTTTAATATATATTTGAAATGTGTTTTCACATGATTCGTAGAAATTAATGAAAACTTTAGGATCATAGAAGTCTGAAAAATCATTTTGTTTTATATCTATAATTGTCTAGTGTTCATCCACACACATATGTCAATTTTTTTTCAGTTTATGAGAGTCGATTATTATGTTTCCATGCCTATTCCATACTCCTGTTATGAGCACATGGGATATTATTCTAAATATTTATTTCTCTATGTCCTATTATCCATCACAATATAATAATATAATAATATAAACCCTCATACTAGGAAACAGATCCAAAAAAGTATTTCTTTGTCTTTAAAATAACAGTGGAGTTTTTTATGAATAATCATTCCTAAATCCATGTTTTTATATCCATCATTAATTTCATAAACTATCCTTTGGAGAGATAATATTAAAATTAATTCAAGATAGTTATAACACCTCTCTATATATAGGTTCACTGACGGTAGCTTCACATGTGGTAGCACTTTTCTAGTGGTATATATTTTGAATTCTATCTCATTTGATATTATCTCTTCAAAATGGTATAATAGTGTGATGGTATATACTCCTTGAGATAGAATCATCAAATACTATCTATATATTTTATTAGGTGGTATCTCTAATAAATGGTGGATCTCTTGTACTTGGTGTGGAACCATTGAACTCATGTTAGAATCAATCGATTATAGTAGAAATTTATTGTCACTATACATAGCTTTTACGGTAGCTCCACTCAACTATAGTACAACCTGATAGTATATTCTAGAATTAACATCGTCTAACTAATGTTAGTTATTGATCTGATGATATCTTGGACCAGTATCACTCTATAACTAATGATAGATCTTTATAACTAGAGGTAGATTGTGTCAGTAGATCCATACTTAATCAATTTTCACTATTTTATAAGAAAATGGTTTACTATCATAAAACCTTAAATTTAATAAAAACATAAAAAACGTAATTTATGAGCATTAAAATAAGGGTTTTCTTGGAATAAACCAATAATGTGAATCTGAAAAATCATAATTGATTACTCAAATGACTCTTCATTGATCTCACTATGTCTAACTGGGTGCAGTGCCTCCTTTCAGTTACCCAATTTTATAATGTATAATGAGGAGTGATTTAACAAATAATTAAAAACTCTAAAAAATATTAAATGATTTTTTAATTATGATATTCTCTACCATGATCTTAGAAGATTTTTAAAATCTTCTTTCCAATAAGGTTCTCAACTTTGTTCTTGTATTCTTTGAATATATCAAAATAATTTGACTTATATGTCATTAAAAAAATCAATTTGTACTAAAATCGTCAATAAATGTTATAAAGTATGATTATCTACCCCTTGCATCAACATAAAAACAAACACCTTGGTATAAACCAACTAAATACGTTTTCAGGCACTTTTACCTTTTCCACAAAGTAGGGTTTCAATTATTTTTCATTATAATAACATGTCACATATACCAATTGGTTTTAGTTTAAAAGAATCAAAATATCCACCTAACTGTAATTTGGTCAGTTGATTTTGATTTACTTATCATAACCATTGATTCCATATTTGGGTGTGGTATGGGTCATGTGAACTATTTTTTTTTGTCAAATTCAACTCCTCTGGTCATGTAATTTAACACATAAAGAGAATTAATTAAATAGGAATTACTAAAATATACTCTTTATTTGTAAAAAAATCAAATGTTATCTAAAAAGTTGACAAAAATTCCATGAGTATACATTTTACAAACCTAAATTATGTTTTTTGAGACTAAAGACACATAATAAAATTCATTCAAAACAAATATAATTCCAATAAACAATCTGAAGTGAAAATTTCCAATTTCCACCATGGATATGTTGGCTACTCATAGATCCACCTCAACATAGAATATCATTCAGAATATACTTTTTTATGTATTATAATACGTATGTTATCACTACATACTATATCTAAAACAAAATTTATAGAAATAAATATATTATACTGAATAATGAATACACCATAAGAATCCACTTGCTTCATTCTATAAGTGATGTTTTTCTTTTAGTGTACCTTCCTATAACTTGTGAAATAGAAATATTCTTATAAGATTTCATTCTCATTAATCCTCCTCTTCACGAAATATGTTTCAATGATTCTTTAGGAATATAGTTAGTCTTAGTTATTATTACAAAAACATTCATTTTTTCATTATAAGAATAGAAGGATTTTCAGGCTTCATATCTTTGTCAACATGGAAATATAGTGTGATAAATATGGGATAGACTCTATATGTCTTTAATATTTAAATTTATAATAAAACTAGGGAATATATTTTAGAGAAATAAGTGAATTCAATAAGTGTATATTTATTCAATAATCTTGAACACTAGAATATATAATCGATAAAAATATCCCCTGAGGTTGACTATGTGAGGACAAAATAGAACACATTATTCATGTTTTCTTAGGATTATCTCCTTATAGATCTCAAACCATTATTATCTTAATAGCTTATGACAAATATCATAGAGATTTTGGAGCATGTTATATTCAACCATGTTCTTAAGTGACTTAATGAGATTTCTAGACAAGTATGAAAACATTAAATACTTAAAATCTAGAACATTTCTTATATTTTTCATAGATAATGAACACCCCATCAATGGAATCCTTAGCTAGAATATGAGGAATTTATGATTTTAGCATATAAGACACCTATTAGAGTTAAAAAACAACATGTCCGCATGTGAACCATTTTTTACGTCACTTACAGTTAAGAGATGTTTTCCCCTAGAATGATTGTTTGGAAAATATGATAAATGGATTTATCATAATTTTATAATAATATAAAAATTTATTATTAGTAATTTACATGATTATAAATTATGGGAGGTAATAAAATTAATTTTATTAAGCCTCCAATATTTTTATAAATTCTCAATATCCCTAACCAATGAAAATTAAATTTCCCATCATGAAGAAATTATAGTCGAAAGGATACTTATTTCATTTCGTATAATCTAGATAGAGGCCCTAAAATTAATAAGAAATTATTTATGTAGGATATCATTCCATCTATATACAGAAAGCTTTTTAATATGTTGAAGGGACTCCTCAATCCAGAAATCATTACTTGGACATACTCAACACTTGCATCAAAATTTATATATTATTGTTTAAGGCAATTAAACCACATCAATAATCAATTAAGACAACCCATTATCTTAATTAAGACTTCCAAATAATTTAATAATCCCTTGATAGAGGCCTAATTGGAAATCTAACTACAGGTTGTTGATAATTTAGATTGTATAAGGATTAGTCTTGAAATAATGTATGATTGAGGGATTTTATTTAATTAATCATAAATTTTATTATTTTACCATTTACATGTGTTTTTAATATTAATTTAATTTTAATTAATTGTTAACCATTTACAAATAAACAATTCATGATTATTTATTTTATATAAATTCCCCGATTTCATATTAATCCATTTATATACATGATTATTGTATTACATCCATTAAATACATCATGAATTAGAAAAAAAATTAAAAAAAAGCAAATTTCACATGATAAATTAGATTTAACTAAGATTTTTCATATTGAGAAGAAATTAAAAAAACCATTTTATATAAGGTAAAACTCCATGAGATACTCAGGCTTGAGTTGTAGCATTCCACCACTCTGTTTTGTATCTCATATACTTTGGATTTTACTCAGGTCCATATTTAACCAAATACATGTTCCTGGGAGATCTATTTTTACAATAAAATAAATTCACACACAAATAAAGGTAACTTGGGGGGTTACATAAAAGAAACATTTGGAATGTATTCCCTTACAAAATAAGAGGTGAGGGATAACTCATAGTTTATAAATTTAATTTAATAAAATAATTTCTACAAAAAATTAAATAATTATATTATAACAAACCAAACAAATTCGTAAGTTGGTTTGAGATCATGATCATCCACTTGTAAAATGAGCATGCATTTAAAATCACTAGATATAATTAATTTAGATTCATTAAGTTATTTAGATGAAAATCATCTGAAATAATCAAATTAATAAATTAATTAATCATTCAATTAAATTTACCTTAATCTCTAGATATTCCATCATAAAAATACCCACACGCTTGATTTTAAATAAATTTTAAAAATAAATTTTATTTAAAATATAGTAAAATAAGTACACAAGTTGTACATTAATGCAAATTGATGAGTACCAATTCTAACTATGTAGAATGTGCTGATATCAAATATAGTCTACTCATGAGATATACATTATACTTGTTTTATTATATAATCACATGTCATGTATGAGTTAATAAATTATAGAAGAATCACATGTTAATTAATGTATCATGTAATGCTTTTAATTCACACCTAGTAGTTGAAATATTATGACTATACTTCTTATGTAGTTTATATTATTTATAGAAATTAATTAATAATTTAATATCATATAAAACCCATCATATAATGTTAATAAGTTATGCAGTGTTATTTATTACTGTAACTTCAGTCAATAATTTCCCCTTAAAATTTAGTATAATTGTTACCAATATAATACATTTTAATGGGAAATTATTGATTGGATTTACATGACTAAAAACCCAAGCATCAATTTGGATCCATTGTTGGGGAGGTTTCCTATTTTTTTTTATTTTTTTTACTTTATATGATTTCATCCACTAATTTAGTTTCCTAAAAAAACAAATATTTTCACACTGATTACTTTTATACTTGGAATGATTATAAAAAATATAAAGAGCCTAGTCATGGTCAATTTTTTATGTTTGAACTCCAAAAAAGACTCTTGAAATGAAATAATGATATTTTGTGATTCAGAAAAATTTCATGAATTAAGAAAACAAGTAGATTTTCATTCCAATGAATTAAATTAATTGAAAGAACGGAATGCTCAAAAAGATAGTCAATAATTGGAAAATAGTTTCCCACCAACATTTTATATTAATGATTATTCTTTGTGTGGGATGAAAGATGATTTGAAATATCATTTTTCAAATTTTATGGAGGAAATTATCTCTCATTCACCAACTAATGTGTATTTTCGAAATCAAAACTCAGTGGAAAATAATTAGGATGAATGGGTTGAAAAATGAAATTTCATGTGATATATCTTATTTTGAAATTGAAAATTTAGTACCCTTGTTCAAAATTTTAGCCAAGGTGTATGAAACGGTTGATCCATTATCTTTTTAAGATCATATAGTAGAAATGGTGATGCTTCCTACTTTCAATAGAAATGTTTTGCTCTCCTAGAGAGATCCTGAACCTGAGAATACACCATGAAATGTCTCAAATATTGATCCAATTTTTCATTTTTTTGGTTAATAACTTGTTAAATTATTCTCCTTGTACATATTTAGTTCCTACTATGTAACACCCCAAGCTTCCACGGTATGCTTCTCATTGAATAATACAATAGTTTGTGTTATATTCAACTTCGAGTTCTAACACACCACAACCAATCAAACTAGCCGTTATGAATAATAATGCCCAATTTTTTAAATTTTTTATATTTTATCTTTCAAAATGGACTTCATTTTTGGATTCGTACTATCAAAATTAGCTTAGGATGAATTTTGGTTATTTTTCTATAAACTTTCAATTTTTGATGAATAGTGAAAAACACTACGTTATAGTTTAAAACAAAATTTTTATTTAAATACTTATTTATTTTATTTAAATTTATTTTATGTCAAAATAGATACATAATAACTATATAATTTCAATTTAATTCATTGGAGTCAGTTTATAAAAATTTTAGATGGATAAAAATTTTATTGAACTTTTTACCGTCTTCTACCCACCTCCTCGGAGAATTTGAAAATTTTCAAAAACTTTAATTTGATCGCTTCTATGAGTTGAATTTGAAAAATCTGAGAGACATGGTTCATAAAAGTATGTAAAAATTTGTTAGATAAGATGAAAATAATTTTTGGTAAATAGTAACATTTTACTTTTATTGACCACAATTATAAGTAAATACTGTAATTAAGGGTAAAAATGATATTATTATTACCCTAACACATGTTCTAATTCTATTGGATAAGAATAATTCGACCAGAAAAAACCTTAGGAATATGATATGAACCACTTTGGTCCAATTTGATTAGATTTGGATATTTATTATTATTTTATTCAAAGAAGACTTGAAAGAGATAAAATCAAAGTTTAATAACTAAAACATTTTTAATATAGGGTTACACATAAGATAAATTCAACTATAAATATTCATTATTAAGATAAAACCCATTCCAAGATAATTTTGTTTTATTTATATTTTTTAAACATTAAATATTTTACTTTATTTATGACACAATGATGATGCAGTAATTACATAATTAATGAAATATTAAAATAATTAATATTATAAATATACAAATAACTGTAATTTGTAAATTTTTATGAATTAAAATAATTTTATATTTTAATATGACATATTAGGGTTGGTTATAAGAATCTATATCGAATTAATAATGCTGTTATAAATTTAAAAAAAAATACCAAACAGTGTCAAAATTGACATAAAAGTGTTTTTAAAACAACTATTATATTATTAATTGATATTTTATTCCTAAAAATCTAAGGATTAGTAAAAAGACTTATATATTGATATTTGTATCATTAATGAACCACTTCGGGTTCTCTTGGAATTTTATAATATGTTTATTAACCATATAATATAAAAATACAAAGAAACCTGGTAAATGTCATAATATTTAACTATGAGTTAAATCTAAAAGATAAGGTTAATATAGTGACCCAAACCTGTATAAAACCTATTGGTTGAGTTTTTTTTATCCCATACCCACATTATCCATTAAATAATCCATTTTTGAGCCATTATAAACTGAAAATACTTTTATTATAAAGTAACATTTCTAGCTTTTCCTAACGTGCCCCTCACCCCTCCTATAAAAGGGAACTCACCCTTCTCTCTAATTAACACGTTCAAAGCCATTTTTCTGGGCCAAACCTTAGCCAAATACCCTATAAACATTCCTCCCTTCATCCTAGAGGCCTTAATTTAGTTTTAAATATACACTATGGAGCAGTTTTGATCAAATCAATTTGAAGAACCCGAAGAACAGGTAAACAGATAATCACATCTTTCATGTTCCTTTCCTCTTCCACCTCCTCTTTCATTGTTGTTTCATTATAAAATAATAACTCCAGTATATTCTATATACATTTATTTTATTATAAATATGTTACAACCATATTCATTTTTCTACCCATCCTTCGAATGACATGTCACCATACGTGCGTACGTACGACTTACCATCTCCACATCGTGGTGTAATTGTTATTCAATACATTATTATTTGGATGGGTATAATAATGAGGTTTAATTGATGTAAATAATAAATATAACATGATAATGATTTTTTATAAATGATATTCTATCCAATTATATATTATTTTATTACCAAAAATGATATTGTCGCTCATGCGTACGTACGGATTATCGTCTCCACGAACGCGATGAGATTCATTCCCCATTGTATCCATTCAATAGTAATTTTCATTAGAGGATTAAAAATAATTTTTAAATACATAATATCATTCTAAATATGAATAAGATACATCCTATCCATAAAAAACATTACTTACGTAATAAATCATATAAAGGAAAACGAATCAGTTAACACATGAAATAATGATAATACTAAGATATTATTAACAAAGAAATATAAAAAGATCATATATAATATCATATTAATCTATATGATTATTTTATAATTTTAAAAAAATTATTCCACCATTATACAAGTGATTAACCTACCCTTGACCAAGGAAATGTACAAGGTAAGGGTAAATTCTACAATCTCTTTATTATCCGAGTTTGTTTTTACATAAGTATCTACTCGGACCTCTTTATCATCCACATCCATGTATATGAAAATTTTATTTGAAATAATTTTTTAATAGACAACGGGGTAATGTAATTTATACCCTTATTTAAAATTATATGTTTTGAAAAGAATCTTTCCGACGTTTTCCAAATAATGTACTTTATGACCTTTTCGAAAATATTAAGATAAGAATGTTTTTTTAACTTATACGGCCTATGAAACTATTTTATATCATTATAACATCATCGAATAATCCCTTAAAAACTTATAAGAATATTTTAAAAATAAATTTTTCTTTATAATCATGTGACTCTTAAATTATTTCAAAATATAAAGAGATATTTCTCTAAAAAAGGTTTTCATTTCATCTATGTCAACATCCTTTGTTGGATTTTATGTTTATTTGATGTGGATTTATTATGATGCAAAACATCCATATTGTATTAAAGGTTTTATGATATGTTTGACTGTGGATGTTTATTTTTATACCATTCTTTGTTTATGGTTAAAGTATTGACATTTTGTATGCTAGTTTAAATATGAATGTTTATGTTATATTTCAACCATTTCATATGTGGAATGTATTGGACTTAGTATGTGATGGGTGGAGCACGCTATAGATCCTCAATGAATCGGTAGGTCTCATGAGACAACAAGATGTGGAATTGTCCGAGGACTTTCCCATTTCGATATATTGTTTTGGCCGAGGCCTTAATCATTTTTAGACGTCTTGGTTGAGGCCTTGACAAAATGATTCAGAATGTCTGGCATTATACATTCCTTCTTTATGAAAATAATATTTCTGGTTCATGTGGTCATTTGACTAGTATAATACCCATGATTATGTTTTATTGTGGCATTATTTACACATCTCATATTCCTTCCATAAAAGTATTCATGTTTATTATTGGTAAATGCATGTGGTTTCAATTATTCACCATGCTTAATATTTATGTTATCTTATGCTATATTTCTTACCCTTACTGAGTGTTTGAGCTCACCCCTTTCTTATGTTTCATTTTTCCAGGTTATGAATAAGTTATTTATGAGTTACTTGAAGGCATAATCTTGGAGGCTTGGATGTTTTTAATGGAATAAATTCGTGTTTTACTTCTTTTCAAGTTGTAACTTTGAACTTATGTATGAATGTTGTTTCAAATTATACTAAACTTATCAGTCTTTCGAGACATGTTTTCAAAGTGATCATGCCAATGTTATGTAATAATGAACCGACTCTGGGTAACTAGGGTCGGGGATTTACAGTTGGTATCATAGGAAGTTTAGTAAAAACCTTGGAAACTAGATTTAGAAAAACTCTGATTAGAGAACATTACCTTAAGAAGGACTTTGATTATTAGTATAGAAGAACATCCAAGAATTTTGGTAATGTAGATATTTTGTATTATTCCAAGAAATACATCCCTATCTGGATACGAGCAGGTAGAGGCGGCTCTGGTAGAGATGTACCTAGGGGTAAAACCCAAAAACAACGCTTTGATCTAGACTCAAATGGGAACTGTTGCACGGTAATTGGTCTTGCTACAATTTTGGTTACGACACTCTCGAGGGATATGCTTAAGATAATTCCCATTTTATTTACAAACCATTATGAAGGGATTATGAGTATATACTTCTTCAAAGGATTTTTTTATGATTAGGGATTATATCCATAAATAGTTCAATTTATGTTATGTGTTTTACAAGTTGGGATTTATGTATTGGGATTCATAAACTAATCTAGAGTATGCCATTTTTAGAAATGGAACCAAGTGGAAGGAATGAAAACCATATCAATTCACTCAATCCATGTAGGGATTACCATCATGCTCAAGATAATTATAGTGGATATAGCGATACAACTGGTTCTGATTAGCTTATCACCATACTGGGATAACTCACACTGGTTATGAATAATAAACATACTCGTTTGGAGCACACTGATCCACAGTGTGGAGGATCAATGTTAGGATACTTCTATAGGAAACAAACACAAACATTCAATAGGGGTAAAAATCTATAATTAGTTGAGCAATGGATAAATTCCTTAGATAAAATATTCCATGCCTTGGGGAGAATGAAAAGGGAAACAATTGTCATGGTAGTTTACTGCCTCACTAGAGATGCTGATAAATGGTGTTAATTGATTCAAAAAACAAAGGAAAATGATGAATTATCAAATATATAATAGAGGGAGTTTAAATAAATTTTCTTATAAAAATATTTTCCTCATGACCATCGACCCAATATGGAAAGACAATTTCTGTGTTTGAGGCAAAAGGATGATGAGAATGTCGCAATGTATGAAGCTAACTTTACAAGGTCTGTGAGGCATGATACAGATTATATATGTAACCCAAGAAGTAATATTGACCATTTCTTTTATGGGTTAAAACTATTTCTCAATCGAGCATTAGTATCACAATCCTTGTTATCATACAAAGATATTGTCTCGTGAACTATCATGATAGAAAAGGAATTATCTAAGTCCTATGACTTTAAAGAAAAGCACGATAAGAAGAGATCTGCTGAACATTCTTGGAAAGGAAATAAGGAAACATGGAAGAAGGGATGAATTGAATTTCCACCCTGTGAAAATTGGGGAAGGAAGAACTCCGGTGCCTATCTAAAAGGAAAGAAAGTATGGTACAAATGTGGACAGAAAGGCCATATTTTTTGTGATTTTATGGGAATTCAAGGTGTTACCAATGTTCAATTCTGCAATTTAAAGGAGATTGGACATTTTGAAAATTAATTTTATAAGAGTCAGGGAAAATTACCTCAGAAAAGGACAAGAGATCAAGTCCAAGCTTCTGTGATCACTACTACTAAGGTTGAATCCCTGAAAAACATGGTGGCAAGTAATTTAATGGTATCCTCAAGTTTATCCAATTCTTTATTTGATTATTTATCATCATATTATTTAATATCCTCCCAGTTTTCTAAGAATATTAGATATTTCCAATTTTATTTAATAAGGGAGTTGTCAGTCAAAAATATTAGGGAAGTATCATTCCTACAATGTTTTGTGAATCAGTTCCCATTAGGGCATATAAATGTTCTTTATCTACTTATATCATCATCATACCCAAGATTGAATTTGATATAGTCCTCAGTATTTATTTTCTTTTGGACCATGATGAATTTTTTTTGTAAGAAGAGTGAGGTTACTATTTATTATGACGATGATAAAGTACACCTTACCTTTAGAGAAGAATCGTCACCACCTAATTCTTATCTAGATCCACCCCTAGTATCTCAACTTAATTCAATTATTGGGGAGGAAGAGATTTCAAAAACTATAGGTGAGGAAAATAATTTTCAAATAGATTATGAACCTATTGTGAAAGAGCATGTTGACTTATTTCCAGAGGATTTACCTGGACCTCCTCCAGAATGAGAAATTAATTTTTCCATCGATTTAATTCCTTGTTCAAGGCCCATATTGAATACCCATTACAGAATGGACACTGTAGAATTAGTATAACTAAATAAACAAATAGAGAAATTGTGTAATAAGGGATTTATTATCCCTATTTTTTCTCCATAGGGAGCCTCTGTCCTTTTTTTAAGAATAAAGATGGATATATGAGGTTGTCTATTGACTATAGGGAGATCAATTATATAAAAATAAATAAAAAGTATCCACTACCTCTCATTGATGATTAATTTGACCAACTTCATGGAGCTAAATACGTTTCAATGATTGAACATCGATCAGGATATCATTAGTTGTGTGTGAATAAGGAAGACATTCCGAAAACAACATTTCAAACCAGGAACGGGCATTACATGTTTATAGTAATGCCTTTTGGATTTACTAATACTCCCTCTGTCTTCATGGATATAATGAATAATGTTTTCATGGAATATCTTGATGACTTTTAAGTGGTATTTATTGTTGATATCTTGGTATACTCAATGATCTAAGAAGATCATGAAAATCACTTGTCCATTATCCTAAAGACTGAGAATACATGAATTATTTGGGAAGTTTAGAAAGTGTGAATTCTAGCTTCAGGAGATTTATTTTCTAGGTCATATTGTCTCCAAGGATGGAATCTCTATTGATCCTTCTAAGACCTAGTGAATCTATGAATGGACAACACTGATGAGTATAACTGAGGTTCATTGTTTTATTGGTTTAGCAGGTTATTATTGAAATTTCATCCATATTTTTTCCCAGTTGGCTACCCCGTTAAGAAATCTCACATGAAAAAGGGATAAATTTGTTTGGACAAAAGAGTGTGAATAATATTTTGATGAATTGAATAGAAGATTAGTCAATGCTTCTATCTTGACTCTTCCATCGGGGAATGATGGGTTTGTTATTTATAGCGATGCTTCGAAGAAGGGAATTGGTTGTGTCCTTATGTATAATGATAGAGTTATTGCCTATGCATTACGACAGCTGAAAATTCAAGAGCAAAACTATCCTACTCATGATATTGAGTTAGGAGATATAATATTTACTTTGATTATTTGGAGACACTATCTCTATAGTGAAAAATGTGAGATTTATACTGATCCCAAGAGTTTGAAGTATATTTTCTCATAGAAAGAACTCCACATGAGGAAAAGATGATGTCTTGAACAACTAGAGGATTATGATTTCATGGTACACTACCACCCGTGGAACTAAAATAAGGTGGATGTTTCTTTGAGCGGAAAAGATCATGGAGTTTTGAACAAGATGAGAGTTGAAAGGGATTCTATTTTCATGGATCTATTAATGATGGATATGGGAATAACAATAGAAGGTGGATCATTAATACATTTTCAAATGGTTGACAAACCATATTTATTAGAAAGAATAAAATGTTCTCATGCTGATGATGAGGAGTTTCAAATGAAGATTAATGATATGAATGATGGGAGATTGTATGACTTTGTGTATGAAGATGGAATTTTGAAATTTGGGAGGAGAATTTCTGTTCCCAATATACCTGATCAAAAAAGGGAATTTTTGGATGATGCTCATAGTTCCAATTTCTCTATACAACTGGGTAACACTAAGATGTATAGGGATTTGAAGGAACATTTTTGGTGGGACAACCTAACGAGGGAGATTTCTTATTTTGTGTCAAGATGTATGGGTTTTCAACAAGTGAAAGCTGGAAGGCAACATCCTGGAGGATTTATGCAACCTCATCCCATACCTTAGTGGAAATGGGATAATTTTACAATGGACATTTCCATGGGACTACCCAAGACTACACGAATGAACATTGCAATATGGGTCATTGTTGATCGTCTTACCAAGCCAGAACATTTTCTTGCTATAAGAGAAGATTTACCACTTGAACGTCTAGAAAGACTATATATTAAAGAAGTTTTCAGTCTTCATGGAGAACCCCTATCGATTATTTTTGACCGTGATCCACGTTTTACATCAAGATTCTGGAATAGTCTTCAGAAAGCCCTAGATACTGAACTAAGTTTGAGCACTGCCTACCACCCCCAAACATGAAGGAAACTCAGAACGGACTATTCAAACGTTAGAAGACATGGTGAGATCATGCTCACTTGAATTTCAAAGTATGTGGGATCAATATTTACCTCTGGTATAATTTTTATATAAAACAGCTTCCAATTAGGTATTCAGATGGCACCATATGAAGCGTTATACGAAAAGAGATGTCGCACACCAACCTGTTGGGATGATGTTGGTGAAAGAAAACTCGTAGGACCAGAACTTGTGGAGTAAACGATGGAAAAGGTGAAGGTAATACAAACCCACATCAATGCAGCTCAAAGTAGACATAAGTGATATACCGATAACCGAAGGAAGTATTTAGAATTTCAGGTAGGAGACCATGTATTCTTGATTCTATATCCATGGAATGGTGTTATACGTTTCCGTATGAATTGAAAATTAAGTCTCAGGTACATCAGAACTTTCGAAATTCTAGATCAAATTGGGTCTATAGCTTACTGGTTGGCAATGTCGCCAAGTCTCTCCAATGTTCACAATGTGTTCCACATATCACTATTGACAAAATACATGCTTGACACAACTCATGTACTCACTTATGAAGAATTAGAGCTGGAACCCGATCTGTCCTATTGCAAAGAGCCTACCAAGGTTCTTGAAACTAGTGGACAAGTGATGAGAAACCGGATGACTTGTCCGGTAAAAGTTCTATGGAGAAAACATAACATGGAAGAGGCAACATGGGATCCCAAGGAACATATGATGAAGAACCACCCGATTCTTTTTATTCAGTAATATTCTAGAAATTTCAAGGATTAAATTATGTGAAGGAGGTGAGAATGTAACACCCCAAGCTTCCACGATATGCTTCTCTTTGAATAATACAATAGCATGTGTTGTATGCAATTTCGAGTTCTAACACACCACAACCAATCAAACTAGAATTTATAAATAGTAATGCCCAATTTTTGAAATTTTATAAATTTTATCATTAAAAACAGAATACTTTTTTGAGTTCGGAATATCGAAATTAGCTTAGGGTGAATTTTGGGTATTTTTATGAAAACATTAAATTTTTGATGAATAGTGAAAAACACTTTGTTATAGTTTAAAACTGAATTTTTATTTAAATAATTTTTTATTTTCTTTAAATTTATTTCAGGTCAAAATAGATACGTAATACCTATATAACTTCAATGAAATTAATTGGATTCAGATTATAAAAAATTTAGATATATAAAAATTCCGTTGAACTTTTTACCGTCTTTTACCCACCTCCTAAGAGCATTTAAAAATTTACAAAAAAACTTAATTTTACCACTTCATTTAGTTGAATTTCAAAATTCCGAGAGATATGGTTCATATTTGTAAGTAAAATGTGGTTCAATAAGATGAAAATAATTTTTGTTGAATAATTACGTTTTACTTTTACTTACCGCGGTTAAAAGTAAATAGGGTAATTAAGGGTTAAAATGATATTATTATTACCCTAACACTTGTCCTAATTCAATTGAATAAGTATAATTCGACTAAAAAAACCATAGGAATAAAATATGAACCTCTTTGGTCCACTTGGATTAGATTAGGACATTTATTATTATTTAATTCAAAGAAGAGTTAAAAGTGATAAAATAAAAGTTTAATAACTAAAACATTTTAATATATGGTTACACATAAAGTAAATTTGTCAATAAATATTCATTAGAAAGATAAAAATATTTAATACATATTAGTATTTTATTTATATTTTGAAAATGTTATATAATTTAATTTATTTTTGACACAATGATGATGCATTAATTTCATAATTAATGAAATATTAAAATAATTTATATTATAAATATCCAAATAAATGTAATTTGAGACTTTTTATGAATTAAAATAATTCTATAAGTTAATATGAAATAATAGGGTTGGTTAGAATAATTTTATTAGAAGTAATAATGATGCTATGAATTTAGTAAAAACAAAATACCAAATAATGTCAAAATTGATATAAAAGAGTTTTTAAAACAAATATTATATTATTAATTGATATTCTATTCCTAAAAATCTATGGTTCATCCAAAATACCTATATAATGATAGGTTTATTATTAATGAACAACTTGGGGTTCTCCTTGAAGTATATAACATGTTTATTAACCATATAATATAAAAATACAAAGAAACTTGGTAAATGTCAAACTATTTAACTAAGAGTTAAATCTAATAGATAAGGTTAATATTGTGACCCAAACCTGTCTAAAACCAATTGGTTGAGTGGTTTTAGACCCATACCCTCCTTATCCTTTAAATAATCTATTTTTAATCCATTATAAAACGAAAATAATTTTATTATAAAATAATATTTCTAGCTTTTCCTTAGGTGCACCTCACCCCTCTTATAAAAGGGCACTCCCCCTTCTCTCTAATTAACACCTTCAAAGCAATTTGGCTCAGCCAAACCCTACCCAAATACCCTATAAACTTTACTCATTTAATCCTAGAATCCTTCCTTTCGTTATAAAGTAAACCTAAATAGCCCTTTTGATCAAATCAAAATAAAGAACCCGAAGAAGAGGTAAATATATCATCACCTCTTTCAAGTTCCTTTCTTCTTCCACTTCCTCTTTCATTGTTTTTTACATTATAAAATAATAACTCCAGTATATTCTATATACTATGATTTTTTTATAAATATTTTACAACCATATTCATTATTATATCCTTCCTTTTAATGACATGTCACCATACGTGCGTACGTGCGAGATACTGTCTCCACATCGTGGTGTAATTGTTATTCAATAGATTATTATTTGGATGGGTATAATAATGATGTGTATTGATGTAAATAATAAATATAACATGATAATGATTATATATATATGATATATCATCCCATTATATATTATTTTAATATTAGAAAAATTATATTGTCGCTCGTGCGTACGTACAGATTACCATCTCCACGAATGCAATGAGATTCGTTCCCCATCGTATCCATTCAGGACTAATTTTCATTAGATGATTAAACATAATCTTTATAGACTTAATATCATTCTGAATGTCAATAATACACATCCGTTACATAACATACATTACTTACATAACAAATCATATAAAGTAAAATGAATCATTTAACACCTGAAATGACTATAATACTAAGATATTATTTCAATGAAATATTGAAAGATCATATATAATATCATATTAATGTATATGATTCTTGTATAATTTAATAACAATTATTTCACCATTATATAGTAGTTTATCCTACCCTAGACCAAGGAAAATTACAAGGTAAGGGATATATCTACAATCTCTTTATTATCTGAGGTTGTTTTTACGTAAGTATCTACTTGGACCTCTTTATCATCCACATCCATGTTTCATAAAAATGTATTTCAAAACATTTTTTACTAGACAATGGGGTAATGTAATTTATACTCTTATTTAACCTTATATGTTTTTAAATGACTCTTTCCATCATTTTGCAAACAATTTACTTTATGACCTTGTCGAACAAATTATCATTAGAATGATTTTTTGACTTATACGGTGTGTGCAGCTATTTTCCGCTGTTATAACATCGTTGAAGCTTCCCTTACAAGATTATATGAATATTTTCAAAATAAATGTTTTCTTTATAAATATGTGACTCTTAAATGAGTTCATAATAGAATGATATATTTCTCTAAAAAAGTTTTTGATTTCATCTATGTCAACATCCTTTTATGGATTTTAAGTTTATTTTAAGTTGATTTATTATGATAAAAAAATCCATATTGTATTCATTGTTTGGTGATATGTTTGACTATGGATGTACTGTTTTTATACCATTAATTGTTTATGGTTAATGTATTGACATTTTTTATGCTATTTTTAATACGAATGTTTATGTTATATTGTATCATTTTCATATGAGGACTGTAATGGATTTAGTAAGTGACGGGGGGAGACCAATATAGCTCCTCGATGCATCAGTAGGTATCATAAGACAACTAGACATCGAATTGGCTGAGGAATTTCCCATTTTTCTATATGGTTTTGGCTGAGGCTTTAATCATTCTTAGTTGTATTGGCTGATTCCTTGACAAAAAATTTAATAATGTATTGAATTATACATTCCCTCATTATGAAAATAATGTTGATGGTTCACATGGTCATTCAACTAATAGAATACCAATGATTATGTTTTATTATGGAATTATTTACTCACCTCATATTACTTCCATAAAAGTATTCATGTTTATTATTGGTAAAGGTATGTGGTTTCAATTATCCACCATGCTTAATATTAAAGTTATCTTCCACTGTATTGCTTACCCTTACTGAGCATTTCATCTCACCCCTTTCTTATGTTTCATTTTCCCAGTATATGAAAAATTTTGTTATGCGGGACTTGTAGGCATAATCTAAGAGTCTTGTATGTTTATAATGTAATAAATTCATGTTTTGATTTCATCTATGTTTTTGGGATCCTCTAAAAGATTTTTGATCTGATGAAGATTGGGGAAATTTATTTTTGCGAGTTCTGGAGAAAATATACACCCACCTTTATATAGGGGGTGATCATCTAGAACTACCTGATTTAGAGTAGTGAAATCTTATACCCGATTGAGGGGTCACACCATGTATCATTTCCCTTATATTTGTTTTTATTTTTCATTACTTTCACTCAATAAATTTTGATGTTTTGTTTTTTTTTCATGTCTATTTCCAAGTTGCATTTTTTAGGAGGGTGGATCATGGCATCTAATTCTCAATAAAAACAATATTGTGTCTTTCCCCGAAACATGTTATTTCTATATATTATCTTCATTAAATTAAATTAATAATTTTAAATTATATGGAAAATGAGAACATTGTAAAAAGAAGTGTGCGAGGAAGAACATTATTTTTAGAATTGGATTTTTGTGTTTTATATTGTGATAAAAAAAACTTGTGAGAATAAATTATTGTCATTTTAATTTTTAAAAACCATGTCAATGAATAAATTGATTTATCCCATCAAAACAAACACAAATTAATTCTTAAAATTAATTTCCCTCAAGTTCATGATTTTATTAATTTCATAAAAAAATCCTATTATTTTTGAATCTAATGCCACATCTTACTATCTTTATCTTTGAATTTCCATTTATTTGAGGCATCTGAATTCATCTTTACATTTTCTTCCCATTCACCTAATTTTAAGAGAGTACTCATCCATGCATTATTTAACCAAAACCTGATATAATTTCATCAGAACGTGTGGGTTGGGGGACTAATGATTTAAATGATTGATGAAATTTTTTGGTTTTCAAAATCCACCCCTTTCATGATATTTTTGTTATTCTGTCCTTATATGCACATTTGATCATTGTGATACCTTAGTATCCATGTATAACATGTTAATTTAGCCACACAATAAGAAAATTTTCTCTTTCCAAAATTATCTAGAAGTGAAAATTCATGATCTCATTTAACATGAGTGTGGGGGGAAGATGACTTGTGTTGTTCTAGCTCATTCGATATTACATTAGGTATAAATTGAAATGTTTAAGATATATTTTTTCAAGTAGAAAATATCTTTCTAAAAAATGTTCTTTTCTAGAGCATTCAAGGAAAACGATTTTTTGCTTATCTAGATCTCTTGATTGACAAAAGATGTGCCAATATCAAGCTTTCATGAAAAAAGGGTGACAATAAATTTCAAAATAAGTGATTTCACATGAAATTACATTTTCAAAAAATATATCACAATTATTTCACAATGAGTTGTGATTCCAAAAAGACACATAAGTTGGTGAATTAGTGAAAATTTCCTCAATATGTTTTGAAAAATGAGATTTCAAATAAGCCTTCATCACACCAAAAAAAGGATCTTGAATATCAAATGTTTGTGGGACAATATTTTCTATTAATTGACCGTATTTTGATATTTATGTTGTTTAATTTATTTTAAATAATTAAAAATGATATCCATTTGTATTATTTCTTCTTGAATATTTTTTTAAATTAAAAAATCCCATTGTTTTATTTCATGATTATTTTGATTGGATAGAAATTTAAAAAATTCATCATTACTAGGCTCCTTATAATGTTTATAACCATACCAAGGATAAAAGTTATCAATGTCAATAACTTTTTTTGGTTATTTAAGACTATAAATTAGTGGTTAAAATCCTTATTTAAAAATAAAATAAAAATACTTAAGAACCCTCCCCATAAAAGGATCCAAATATACACTAGGGTTTTCAGTTTTATAACTCCAGTCCATAATTTATCCTTAAAATGCAGTATCGTGGTGACTGTTTGGTTGTCTCATGAGGGGATTTCATGCTATGTTATCAAATGGTAAATTTTTTAATTTGATTTTAGAAAATGATAGAAATAAAAGTGGGGAATAAATTGAGTTAAAAAATTTTAAATTACACAAAATAATATTATGATATAAAATATGTGCTAGATATTATAAATCATATGAAAACTTGATGGAAAATGTTTAGAAGAAAAAGGCCACAAGGGGAAAACCTTGATCCTCAAATAATGGTTTTATCATTGTAAAATTATTTATTCAAGTTAATTATCCAATTTATATATCAAAAGAACAAGGAATACACCTAAATTGACCATAAAACATATCGAGACATAAAATAAGTGTTTTCATCTACTTATGAATGTGATATGATTTCCCAAAGACCTCTGAGAAATCGAATCTAGTTGAACTGGTTGAGCTAAATGGGGATAACATCCCAAATAAGTTAAAAATCATTAAATTCATAAGATAATAGAAAATACAGAACAAAATTGATGAAAATTAAAACAATATAGAAAGATACCACCTTCAATCATGCCAAAAAATTTCATTATAATTTAAAATAGAAATGTTTATAGTTGAAAGCACAATCTCAAAAGGGATGAATCCTCAGAACACATCTTCTCACCACTACATAGATTCTAGACCTTCCTAACATGATCATCATTAATGGAATTACTCTTATTTGGTAGATCTTATCCAGATATCACACTCCTTCCAATCATCCTTTGAAATGATGTTAAGATGAGAATATAAAGAGAATGAGGGCTGTAAATCTTCTATCCATTTTATGAATCCCCAATGTTAGGTTTTTTCTTCCATTTTCCTACATAATATTATCTATATTACATATTTATTGTTTTTCCCGAATTGGAGTCCTAGATGACCTATAATTGTTTAGATATTTTGGGATAGTGGTGGAGAATATATGAATTAATTACCAAATAGAATTTATTCAGTCCGAAGTAACCCTTCATATTCTTCCTATTTGAATAATTCCATGAATTCTAAATGGATTATTTTTCCATTTATATTTATTATTAATGTATCCCTAAGAATCCCCTTTCATGAAAAGGTGGAACAATCTCATTTGTAGTATTTTATCCTACGTTATGTACCTTTGAATTAAGTGGAGAGCATTCCATTTAACATAAAAGTATTCAACAATTAATGATTTATCTCGGCCTCTATAATGCCATATCCATACTTTTCATAGTTTAAAACAATGTATCACATGAACATAGGCATCCTAAAAAATGAATCACTCAATTTAGATCATTATGAAAAAATATACCTGAAATACAATGTGATTGTAAATAGTTATAATTCCAAAATTGTACAATTTTCAATTTCCTCCTCAAAACATCCCTAAAATCAAAAAATAATCCAAGTCAGCTCAAATTGATAAATATTTTGGGTTTAAATGATAGAAATATATATATGAAAAATATTTTAAATATTTGCTCTATAAATGAGTAAATAAATGAAACATGAATCACATAGTTAATTGTTTATTGTTTAATTAATAATTTTACATTTATTCAAAAATAGGTAGGGTACACGATGTTTACATCAAACCAGATGGCTTTTATGTCAATGATCATTTGTTATGGATTCATGTATATGATATATATATGGGTATATCTATTTGTAATTTTATATGTTATATGATTCTAACATCTGGTACATGCTGTGTAATCTACTTGTTAAAAAGTTTTGAGTGCCTATGTCATGTAATAAATTCATTATATAGCTTAGTACCAATTTATCATCCATGAAAACACATAGGCTATATGGTGTTTAAGAGTGTAATAGGGAATGTATTATGGGACGCTCTGTTATGGCATGGTCTAATCAATACATAGTTTGAATTTAATTTATTCTACATTTAATTAATTCAACTTGCTCCAAATTATTTTTGAGAAACATCCAGAATAATTGGACACTGTAACATTGAATGTGCCATCAGGATAAGAGAAGTGTACTCTTATGTTATCCATCCATAATTCCCAAAACATCTAGATTAGTAATTAATTTTTTTCCCATTAATATTTAATTATATAGATATTAAATGAGTGATAAATGAAGGTTAAAAGAATATATCATGGAGATAGAATTATAAGAGTTAAAATAATTAATGTAAAATATCTTCTAAATAAATAAATGATAAAAAAACAAATAAATAATTATAAATTGAACAGGACTAATCTGATACCCCTTGGTAGTTTTAGATGCATGAAAATTACATATTGGGCCTATGTCCAACTCATCTTTTTTCATATTCAGTAGAAACTTTTTAGTGTATAAGAAGTGAATCCCATGATGAATAAATTTTTTACAAATAATATTGAGAAATTATTTTACCATAACCTAGAGAGATGATGTTATCACATCAGTTTATAATTAATTTATAATATAGTAATAAATGTTACATTGGTCATGAAATATTTTTATATTGATGGTTTCTATCTTTCTAAATAAATCAGTGTATTTATACTATGTATCGAGGATCGAAAGTAGATCCCCTACAATAATGATACACATATTCTTATTCTATCTCCAAACAACTCTGATGAAACATTGAGTTCTAACATGGATTATTGATTTTTCAAAAAAATTTCTTTGACCAGTACTTGTTCCTTCAATCTGGAATGAATTTTTGTTACTCTTCTCTTTCTTTATAGGAATATTGGAGGGGGATTATGAGAGGATATTTTTGTGTAAATTTATTAACATTTATCCAATTAATATGACATTTTAAAAATAGACCAATATTTAGTTATTAATACTAATTAATTACCCAAAGGCTCTTAGATATTAATTAATCTCTAATAAACCCCATATGATGCCAATAATGATAATGATAATAATGACAATAATAATAATAATAATTTACATATGATGCATGAAAACCCATGAAATGAAAAATAATATTTTAAAATCTTCTAAATAAATATTTTTCTTTGGACCAAAAAATAATTCTATTCTCACTCCCCATCAAATAATTAATTATCAAATAAATATTTAAACACATATTATTCATTTGATAATTAATATAAATATTTTCATATCATATTGATGAATAAATATTTATTAAATATTCATGTAATTAAATAAATTATTTATTAATGAATAAATAATTATTTATTACCTTAGAAATAGAAATTTATAGTTAACTATTATAACTTTTATAATTAAATAATTACATAATTGATAAATTTTTATTTTTTATTTTCAACTGATTAAATTTTTTTGAATAAATATTACTTCTAATTCAGGAGAATTATATTTATTCATACTCTTAATGAAATAATATTTGGCTAAGATCAAAGTAAATAGATTATGTTTGACTCCTTTCATATCTTCCTCAATGGAATTAGTTGGTTTTTTGTAAATTCCAAGATTATTATATAATAGTGGGTCAACGTACCCATAGAGGAAGAAGATATTATGAAATGATAAAAACCACATTAAAATTATCATTATGTTCTATAATCTATTGGTTTTGATATCTCATCAAGCAGATTTCACTGTCTTGCGAAAAAAATATATGATCGATATGTATTTATTTGAATATCTGAAATGAACTCACCAATACACCATGTCCATATAATAAAATTTAATAGTTTCATTTCAATCAATGTACAAGATATTAACCTCCAAAAATAAGGAACAGGAAATCCTTCCTCAACTTTTTCATTAATATTTTATCATTCATGAAGCACTCAATGTATCAAACATCACTTTATAGATTTTTCGTTAGGGTTTATAGTATTAAATCTAAGTACATGAGTCAAGATATTAATTAATAGTAATATTAAAGTCTAAGGACTATTACACATTCTCAAATAGAATAATATCCAATAAAACAAAATATTGCTGATTTCCTGCTAGAAGGTTTGTTCTCATAATCTCTTATCATAGAGATTAATCAGTATGAATTGTAATGATACCTAGTGGGCTGCTAGGCTAGACCCCTATAATATCCATTAAAAGATTGAAAATAACCCAACAACATTGGTAAAATGGAATGTACTTTCCTAGGAATGTATGTGGTTTTTAATTTGGAAACCCTTATAACTCGATCCCATGACCTCAAACATAATAGCTAACCATGAAGAATTATGAGTACCATTGAGCCACTGGCCTAGTGTTACTCAAAATTCATTGGGGTGACGGATTCAAGTTACATGGGAGGAGAAATTAAACCCCCATTCAGTTCAGGGAAAGTACATGCCACATGTTCATTATTAATAATGATTTTTTTCATTCAAAGCATTGTTTTTCATGAAGTTTGGGCTATAATACCATTAAAGATCATTAAATAAAAATGTGTTGGCTCTTGTAACTATCCATGGTAGGCTATTTTTCCTGAGGTTATGTGATCATTTTTGGGGTGTTGAAATTTAAATACACACACATGATAGGGATAATACCTTCTATATAGATATTATCAACAAGACCATTATTGGTCAAGGTATGGCTGATCTGGAAGTTTGGGATCAGCCTATCAGGGATCATTTTATAAAAAGGAATATTTTTAAATAATTAAAATGGATAGTCCACAAAATTAGATCAAAATACTAGCCACACCTTGATCGATAATTTCCACATGAAAATTGTTGGATTGGCCATTGTAGGTTAAGGAATATCCAATATTTTGGTGTGGCCTCGAACAATTGGGGATCAGTGAATAAAAATGGATTAGTGGTAGTCATAACACTTCCTAGTTGTATGTTATGTTGGGGGTCATTGGATTGAGTTGTGGGGGAGGAGAAATCAAAAAACCCATATAGTTTTGGGACAGTACCGTCCACATAGTTGGTGTTGATTGGGATATTTTTGATCATAGCATGGATGATATTTGGAATTTTTCTCATCCTACCAGGGATAATTATATGAACATCATGAGATAAATTCTCATCCAACTATGAGTACTATCACCAGAAAATCAACGTACCATGTGTCCTGTCATATGATTTTATTCGAGTATAAAAAAATATTGAATAATAGTATCATTTCATTTCGTGGTTCTCACCATAGTGGGGAACGTCTATGAACTTTTCAATGTAGTAGATACTCTATGAAATTATTACATTAATTTTATGTAGAACAGTTAGAAATATGTACTAGGATATTTTATTATAATTAATTTTATCAAATATAAAAGAAATCTCAATTAAAAATATTTTTTTCTAGGACACAAACTACTGTATAAAATTATTTTACTACCCATTTCTTTGAATGAATCACATATATTCTATAAATTAAGACAATATGTATCTGAAAAAAAATTTCCTTGAGAAAAAAATCCACACATACTCAATTTCTCATATAATAAATTACCTATAATGGTCTTAAGAATAGTTTAAAATTATTGTTGTGCTCTAAAAATATTTAAGAGTATATCAAGATATCTTAAATGAATACTACCATGAAGTTATTAATGAATATTTTGAATATTCCATTCATAATATCAATAAAAATAAGAGGTTCACCAATCAATCCAAACATCATTACTGTAAATTCAAAATTAACTTATGTCATATGGCCTGTCATTTATAGTATATCATCTATTTTTACTCTAATATTATGATACCCAGAGTGAAGATAGATCTTTGAAATCTTATTAATCTCATTACAGATTTACAAATAATACATCAATTCATGGAAAAGGGTAAATATTATTTATAATAATGTCATTAATAACTCTGTAATCAATGAACAACCTCAAACACATAACCTCTCTATTCAAAAATATGATAGGGGATCACCCCAGTGAAATGCTTAGGTCTATATGAAGATACCTAAGAAAAAGTTACAAATATATTTTTTAATTTTAAACGGAATCAAAATATATTACACATTAATTCATTCCCAAAACCAAATAACAAATTTTCTCTTTAAATTATAGATACAAAATAAATTTATTTCATTTATGATATAAAATATCTCCAACAAAATTATACTCTCATAAAGCACTTCATATAATTTTTCTACTTAATACCATTCTTTATAACCATTGGAAAAATGGAAACATTTAAAAGGGAGAGTTCAAATGCTCAGTAAGGGTAAACGTGGGACATATAAATTGATTATTCAATACATTAATAGGACAATATTAAAACTATGATATCCATACAATTATATATTAAGATCATACCCTACTGGTTACATATCATAAATCATGAGTAATAGCCCAATAATTTTAAATTTTAAAATACACAAGTCATAATATTGAGGAATCATCACTAACCAAACATGAATAAAAATATCATATCATAAGAATTAAAAATTGTTAACTGAATTTTCACATAATTATAAGCATAAAAATCGTTTCATTATTCAATTTCCTATACTAATACCATCATCACATAGTTGATAAAATCTGATAATGGATTGGGTTCACACCCAAACCACTTTTCATACATGGAATGGGATCAATTCCCATTCTCTTTATATTAGCTCATGATATTACAGTCATTACTAAATTAATTGGAGTGTTGTAATAGTCATACCCATCACATAATGAAAACCATATTTTTATTTTCACCACATATCATAAGTATATTCTTGAAATCATCATAAAATATCTTATAGAAAATAAAAATGTTTCCTAGGGATTTCAATATCACATAATAATTATAAATCTAGAGAAAGAACAAGTTTTATATCATTAGATCATGTCCCTAGTGAATCATTAAAAAACTCAAAGGATACTGACATAGTTGAAAAAGTCTTTAAAAAAATATTCATCCATAAATTCAAAATAATATAAAAAATTTCATTTTATAAATATGTTAATAATGAAACAAAAAATATATTATAAAATTACTTTTTTCAAAATAATCATATAACCATTTAAAATCATATAAGAGTCATGATGGAAGGGAAACTATTTGTGTGGTAAATGTTAAAATATAGTTTTAGTTCACACTTTTTATTAAAATTCCTAAATTACATATTCAGAAAAGAGTTTAAAAATTGAATTTTATTTCATCGAAAATATATTCAAATATGAAGGAAAATTCTTTTAAATAATAATTTTAAATTGTAAAATATAATTATTTAAAACCTCTGAAATAACATCAACATGGACTGAAAATTTCACCAACCAAATTGAGAATAAATACATCTATTCATAAAAATATTCTTCCAATCATTTTAAGTAAAAAAGAGTCGAATAAAATTAAAAAATTAAAAATAACTAAAATCACCAAAGAAGAAGAAAATATATGGTGTTCATGATATAAATAGAATATAACTCCACCATATGATATTCAATCGTAAATATTCTTGTTTAAAATTGAGATTACAACATAAACCCTTACTTTAGTTATTGATGTTCTCCATAAAAATTATTAAGATCCTAAATAATAAATTTAGAATTATTATAAATCTATACCAAAATCATATTCATGCTTATATTAAAATTTAAAGTTACCTTATGATTCCTAATTACCCATTCAATAACAATTTTTTATTTAAATATAAATTTTGGATGTTAACTATTTTGTTTCACATGCATGTTTGAGTTTAATGGTTCTGGTGCATGCACCTTGTTCATGGATTCAACATATTTGGAATATTAATCATGTTATCCATATTATTTTCATTAATTATATAAAATATTATAATAATTCATAAAAGTTTATGATTAAAAAATTATAACATCAAGTTGTTGAGATGGTAGTCTATATGAATGCATGAGTAATGATTTCATTTTACAACAAATGGAAATAAATAAATGTAAATAATAATAAATACTTAAATAATAATAATAATATAATAAATATAATTTTTTTAATTAAATCCATAAATATAAACTACCAATTATATCAGACATGAAAAATGAATCACATCTATTTATGGAGCTAGTAGAACACAAGTCCGCACACAAGACACTATCTTATCCCAAAGGATTGAAGGGAGGTAAAAATTGATAATAAAAATTACATAAAAATATTATAGTATAGTAAATATAGTGATTTAATCATGTTTATATGGTTATAGAATATTTATAAGATTATAGGGAAGAAAGAAACTTGAAATATATAATATAGATAATTACCACGTCTTTGGGAACCTCCTTTAACATACACAATAATATGTAAAAGGTTGGTAGTTTTAAAATAAAAAAGATATAGGACATGGGTAGGGAAGTTACGAATATATTTTGGTAGGTATTTTCAAATAAATATGGATTAGAGTTTTTGAATAAGTGAAGGGATGGGATACCATTTATAGGTGAGGTAGGTGACACTCTAATAAATACTTAAAACAATAAAATACAAAAAGATGCATTCATGTGAAAGTAGACCCAATGAAACACAAATTATATGATAATAAAATGATATTTTTTAATAAATTCAACCAATCAAATTTTTATATGTTTTAGAGATATTTTATTCCTTATTTAAATTTTTAACCCGTCTTAATCCTTTTAATACATTCTTCAGAAACAATGTCTATCCATGCTTACTATTAAAAATGAAACAATATTGAAATTGAACTGTCTAAAATTTTTAGAAAATTTGAATCCAAATATGGATAAAATATTATCAAACTAAATTTCAATAATTTTTAAAAATCAAGTTTAATATAATTATTCCAAATGGAATAAAAAATAGTTTTTAGAAAAATAAATTTTTAAGCATAAGATAGAATTTATTCTCCCTCCATTACTTTAAAAAACAATTTAATTAATTTTAAAACATTTTATTCAATATGTTATACAAAAATTTCATTAACATAATTAATTCATAGTGATAAATTTAATTTATTAATAATAAAATTTACATAAAAAAAGATGTTTTCCATGAAAACAACTCCTTTTCTCTTCAAATAATATTATTGACATTTCTAACCAATTGATATACAGAGGATTCATTTTCTAAATATTTAGAAATCACATTTTCAGGTTATTAGTAGTAAAAATTAATTTTTAAATAAAACATATATAAATAAAATAATTCTCATGAACAAAATATTTCAGAACTATTATCGAGGATCAATGGTATAACCTTAATGAATTAGAAATTACTTTCAACATTTATATTTCAATTATGTACCAAATAGTGTTCTTCATTTTAAAATTGATAGACATTATCCACTTAATTTTAGGTTTTCATGATTCAAAATCGGTAAAAAACATTTTCTTATTAAAGATAAATATATTATAAAATATATTGGTGTAATATTCTACCCCCTCATAAAAATATAAATCTAGAATTTTTTTACTCAGATATAAATAACTATACATCTTCCTAGTAACATCCTTGGGTTCCATTATTGCTTCCCCAAATTTCTACTTCCTATGTAGAATGTTAACCAAGTGAGGAATCTTGTTTCATAGAACATTATGTCCCTCATATATTATTTAAATTGGTTCCTCCTTATAAAAAAATATCATGCCCCCATACTATGACCTCTAATTTTAGCACATGTAATGGCTATAGCATTTAATTCATGAAAATAGATGCATAAAACATCTAATTAAATTGAGAAATCTTTTAGCAAGATTAATGAAATAAGATATCATCATAATGCAATTAATAATATCATTGGGTTATATGTATATAGGTCCTAGTTGTCCCTTATTTCTCAATATCATAATATTCTTCCAAGGAGATATCCATAGGAACAATTTATCACCAACATTGAACTCAAAAAATCATTAATGATTGTTAGAATAACATTTATATTGACACTGATATTCCATGATGTGTTATTGATTGAATCCAACCTTATGTTCCGTTTCATGATCTATTCTAGGTCCTAATGGATTTCATTCTATTTATCCAAATATTTCATAGTCCATAGCTTGTTTCAATAGAGGTATTCTTAAGGCTCCATAAAAATACAAAAGTGAAATCCATTATTGTATAAAAATTTGATCATAAGAATGTGTTGATTCTGACCACATTTGAAATCCACAAAAAAAATTATCATCCTATTCTCTAAGGTTTTTATGGTCCTCTCATAATATATATTATTTGAGGATGCTGTGTAATTATAAATCTCATCCCCATATTCAAATATTAATGAATAAATCTCCATATATTTATGGTAAACCTCTTATCTCGATTAAATTCTATTTAGATAGGAACTTCATGAAACCATACCACATACTAAACATATATCATGGTGATATAATCAAGATCTAAATATTCTTATATAGTAATGAAATGTCTTGATTTAATATGGATATATACAAAAAAGAAAATAAATTATTCACTTTAGATGTCTTAGGGATTCACGTGATTATATATGTGGTGATGATTTCCAATTTACAATTAGGTGTTGGTAATATTTATAAAAACCCCTAAAACAGATTTCCCATAGCATTAACTCGATGACATACGAATCATTGATATATATACTCTATGATGTATATATTTATTTTGTTCTACAATAAATTCTTTATAGGATCTCTATAAACATTCTTATTTTTAGGATAAATAGATAAACATAATTTATAATCCTCATCCTACAAATCCTTATTTCATTCTAGTATTTAAGGGACACATATTTATTTCTAGAACAATATTATTCAATGAAAATAAGGAATAAACTCTGTAACACTATTTCCCTTCTTTTTGATCTCCAAATGTTCCTTAACCTAATTATTCTTAAAATGATTAAATGGTTGAAAATTCATATGATAAATATAGAATCTTTCCCATCCCCGTATGTTTTCAAGTTCTATCCTATTAATTTTATAATTATTTTATCTCTTTCAATCCTCATCATGGATTATATAGAATAATTCTTTTTTACTTCGAGTAGTAACCAACTTATTTGTCTTCCCAGGGTGGTAATTCAATGATCAATCAAAATTTTAAATAAGTTTTAACCAGATTATGTGGTGAATACTAAACTATTTCTATGTGAATATATAATTCAATATTGTATTTTAAATTTATATGTCTCACCTATCTTGAAAAACATAATTCACCAATATCATTAAATTAAAAATAACTAATGCCAATTCCAAACCACATGTTGGTTAATATTTCTTGAGAAACATCAATTGGAAACAGGAATAAGCTACCATCTTGTCATTCAACATGTGAACACATCCCAATCCCTTTTTAAGTAATCAATATAGATCAAAAACTATTCTCCACTATCAGGTAGTGTTTGAATATGTGAAATGACCAACAATATCTTTACTTCTAGGAAATTTTATTCATGTTCATCTATTAAAGGGAAGATAGACCCCTTTTAGTTCACTTTATATAATGGATTTAATTATAATGAAAAATTTCTCCAAAATAATTTGTAATATTCATCCAACTTAGGAAAACTAAATATTTAATTCAACTTGGTTGGTGTGGGAGAATGTTTAATAACTTATATCTTTTAAGGATCCAATATTATCACCAATGTTATGATTACATGACCTAATATAGATACTTTATATATCCAGAAGTAACATTTACTAAATTTGGAATATAATATCTCTTTCTTCATTATCTTCAATAAAATCCTCAAATGATCTTCATCCTCTTCCATTCTCTTAGAATATATAATAATATTATCTTTTAAGAGTACCATAAACAAATCAAGGTAATATTTGAGTACCTTATTCATTATATCCATGATGATAGGATGGTAATTGATAAGTTAAAATGGAATTTTAATACATTAATAATTTCCATACCCCATACAAATGTACAACATGGTTATTTCCTCATTTTTAACCCCCAATTGATGATATCCAAATTAGAGGTATGTCATGGAAATATATTCAAATCCTCACAGTTGGTTAGGAAAATAATCAATATAGGGTTGATGATACATGTTCTTGATAGTGATATTTTTATATTATAAATACTCAATAAAAATTAAATTTAACACATATTTATTCATAAAAAATAATATGTGAACCATATAGTAATAAAAATGAATAAATTAATCCCTTATCAAAATTATATTAGAGCTTCTTCTTAAATTTCCACAAATCAGTCACGGTAATTCTATAATGAGTCTTTGAAATTGTCGTAACATAATGTATGAGTTCTATTGAAAACCTAACATCCCAATTCTGGATATTACTAAGAAACTATTTAGGAAATAAATATCTATATTCCCTCACAATAATCTTATATTAAATGTTTATTTTCTCACTAACCAGCTGAGATAAAAACAATTCCTAAATATGTAATAAGTCCCAAATAATTGATGTAATTTCAATTGGAAATCTGTATACATCCTCACCCTAATATATTATCATTGGTTTACATTGAATATGAAATGTGACCTCCCTTCATCGACAACCGATATTGGATCTATATAAATAATTATAATCATTGCCCAAAATCACATCATATTCCACGAGAGGGAGAATTAAAAGATCTATAAAATCCACATTCGAAAAAAATTCCATCATAGAGAACCTATAAACATGAGATGTTATCATTATAACATTAAGAGTTTTTATCAATAATTAATCATATAATAATTGAGTTGGGGATATCATACCTTTAGAAAAATTTTATTATATAAAATATTATATATAACAAAAGAAAGACATTTATAGTTCTAGAGTGTATTATAAGTGTCCCTTTCACCACTTCATTATCCTAAGCCAATTCGGCAGTTGTGACCACATGATATTTCCATTTTTTTCTCAGTTTAAGATGTTTTTTTATTATAATTATCATCATTAACCCTATTATTCATGTAATGGTTAACATAATTCACATAATACTTAAAATTTTAGAATAGTGGTTTGGGTGGTGAATTTAAATGAGGTTTATCCCCATTATTTTTATTTTCTTACCTCTTATTAACTCTCCAGAATTCAATTTCTTGAATTTGTTCCTTTCTAAACATGAAACCTTTACTAGTCCCTTTGATAAACTTTCCCCCAAAATAAATTCCAAACATATGTCATAACAAAAGATTAATTTTATTTATCCCATTGTATTTTTCATTAAAATTTCATTAAAACACTATCCATCTATTCTTATCAGAACCATAAGAATATTGGTAATGTACACTATGTATTTCTAACACGAGATCACATCAATTGATTTATTTATATCTACTAAAGTTACTTATGGATAATTTCATTCAATGACATGGCTTTAATTTACTGATGAACTAGTAAATATATTTTTCAATCTTTATGATAAAACCCAAATCATACCTCACCAATTTGGTAATGTTGTCCAAAAAATTACCAACACATTCATCATCCTACTACTTAATCTCATGGAATTGTCTTTCCATTTTATGTAAAGAGTATAGGGAAAGTAACTATATAATAATAACCTCTTGTACTAAACCCAATCTATTGAGTCAATTTATTCCTATTTCCTCATATTTTTAAATATATTACACCACTGATCTACCTCTCCTTTTAAATGATTAACCAGCATGTAATCATTTTCACGCTACGATAAATGGAGAATGGAAAATATATTTTTAGTGGTAATTGATCACTAATAATCCACTGGTAGATCAGAGGACCTAATGAATGAAGGTAGATGATGATTCATAAAATACTCAAAAGTGTTTTCTTACAACCTTTTCTCATTTTGAATCTCAACAAGATTCATGTATTGAGAAATTTCCATGTGCCTAAAAATGATATTTTACATTCTATATCTCATATCATTAAATTTGTCCACAGGAAAATCATTCCCTTTTTTCCAAATTATCATTTATCATTATACCTCCTACTTATACGAATTATATAAAATCAAAAAACATAGTGTAATCATGAAATGAAAATAATCATCTTGGGTAATGATGTAATCATCAAAATCATTCATGAGTTATCCTAAATTATGAAGACTTTTGATCAACCAATGACACTTTTATGTTCTCCCTATGAAATATAAAGTTAATCAATGGTATTATTAAGTTATTTATTTATATTATTCCTAAAATAACCACTATAATTAACTAGTCCCTAATCTGATACAAACATAGGGGGGCCTAGGAAAAACATTCATACATATTTATTCGGTTTAGATGAAAACATAATATATTAACCAATAATTTACGCCCAAAACTATAAATTTTTAGTTAATTTGAATACTAGATACATAAAAAATATATTCCATGTGTGATATTAGATATCTCCTAAAAATAACTTCCCTCATAGAACCATTTATATAAAGTTTTTATTTAATACATTTCTTCATAACCTGGAAAAATATTAACATAAGAAAGAGTTAGATCAGTTTGTTAGTAGGGGAAAAAAAGGGAGATATAAGTTGTTGATCCTATGATATAATAAGATAATAATATTTTTATAAGATCATGATAATAACATAAAAATTTTATACCCAATCATTCCTAGATAATAAATCATGATTCATGTAGGAATAATTTTGCATTATAAAATAAATGAGTCATTAGAGGAAGTAATATTCATTAATTATTATTGATCAATGAGATTATACAATAATAATAAATAAAATCATTTGAATTTTGGAATTTTTATAAACTTAAAATATAATTTCATTAGTCAAGGATCAAAAACAATTCCACCATCACATAGTGAATACAATTTAATAATAGATTGGGTTCACTCCAAAAACACTTTTTACCCAAGGAATGGGTCCACTATTCATAATCTTCATAATTTCTCATGAGATATAAATCATTAACCAAAATATTAAAGGGAATTAATAGAATCAAAATTAACATAATAAAAACTATACATTTGTTTTCAAAAATATCGTATGAACACTCATAATTTAGTCATAGACTTATCCATTAAAAAGTAAAGAGTTTCATAAAAATTTCAACAAAACATATTCAATATCCATCCTGAGAAGTAACATGATTTGTATCATTAGATAATATCACTAGGGAAGTAAAAGAAACATTAATTCATACGAGTATATGTAGAAAATACCCTTAAAATAGCATCTAAACATTTCCTTGAAAACATGATATAATGTTTTTTCTATTTTGATACTATTTTTATGAAAAATTTTAAAAATATTTATAAAAATATATTCAATGAAAATTACAATGAATATTTTTTAAAAAAACTTCAACAAAATTAAATTTTATATTAGTAATAAAATCAGTTTATGTGGAAAATATTAAAAAAATATTCCTTCCTCACATTTTGAGAAAAGTCATATGTAAATTTTTTGAAAAAAATTGTAAAAATTAATATTAAATAATTATAACAGAAGTTAAAATATATTTTAAAATGTATTTAAATAAAAATTGTATCATAGTTTAAAATATTCTTGAATTTTTTTTTGAAAAATTGGACATGGAATAAAAATTCCACTGGCCAAAGAAGAAATAAGGTTGGTTTTTCTTAAAAATAATTTCTTGATAATTTTTTGTACCTAAAAGTGGATAATATAACGAAAACATGAAAAAATCATAAATAATTATAGAATTATAAAAAAGATGAGAATTTAGAGATAAATAGAATATAATTCTAGTAAATGAGATTAAATAATTAACAATCCCGATTAAAAATGAGATTGGAATATAAATCATTATCTTTGTACATGAAAATCCTTGTATACATTCATAAGATCACATATAATAAATTTATATATATTAAGAATCTATAATAGAACCATATACATAGTCAACTAGAAAAATAAAATACCATTATAATTTCTAATAAATAATTTATTAACAATTTTTCAATTAAATCCTCATTTGGGATGTTAACTGTTCCATTTCTCATGCATTATTTGGTTTGATAGTTGTAGTACTTGAAAATTTTCCATGGTTTCCTCATCTCCATAATGTTACTAATTTTATATGTTTCATATTTATTCATTATGTAATATTTTATTACCATTAAAATAATTTGGTGATTAAAAATGAATTATATCACTTTGTGGAGACAATAGTCCAGATGTACACACAGTAATATTTTTATTTTCCAAAAAAATGTAACAAAAAGGGTAAATATTAATCTATATTATAGGGTCATAATAATATCATAAATATCATATATATTCATCAAATTCATCCATAGAACCAACAATGTATGGAGAATATGAAAAAAAATTAGATTTATTTATGGAGGTGGTAATTCACACATACGCATGGAAAACATTTTAATTCTCCTTGGATAGAAAGGAGTTATACAATGCCTATATTTGTAAAACCACATGTTTTTTAATAAAAACTACTTTCAATAGCATATAGGATATAAAACATAGAGGTTCAATGAACCTCAATCTACTAGTAATATTATTATTTAATCATGTCTATTTTAACCAAGTAACTAAATTTTCATGTTATGAATTTTAATAACAATATTTTTAAACATAAAAATAGAGGATAAAGAAAATATATAGAAAAATAATTTCATAATTTTTGGTAATGTCTTTATGGATTTCAAAAATAATTTTATCTCAAAATGTAATTTTTAAATATTTTTTCGAAAAAATATTAAAATTAGAATTTCCCACATTTATAAAATTTCTTTCAAAAAAATAAACATCATTTTTTAGAAAAAAAGTAAAAATTATATTAGGATTGTTTTTTTTGGATTTTTCAAAAAATTATAATTCTTTAATGAATTGTGAAAAAATACTGGTTTTTAATGAAAACTAACTTTTTGTTTAAATCATTTAAAATTTATATTTAAATGGAATAAAAGTAAAATTAGTTCAATAATGTTATTATTAATTCAATTTAGATCATTTTAATAAATTTAATGTTGAATTTGGATATAAAAACGTTTTATACATTAAAAAAATTTATTTAGAAATATGTTTTTTCATCACTTCTGGATGTTTAATTTTAAATTTAATTCTTCTGAATTTCTCAATTGAATTTTTGAAAAAATATTCTATATTTTTAATGATAATAATAAAGTATTTCTGACATGTAAAATTTATTTTTTTTAACAATGAATAGTAAAAAACTAAAAAAATTAATTACAGTGGTTAAGGTTAAAATAGATTTACTAGGGGTGACATTAAAATAATGTGTATTAAAATGACCAAAAAGTTGAACAAAATCCTATTTTATGACCATATTTTGACATTATATCATTTATAATTCGATACTGGTCCCTTTTTGATCTTTTTTGGATGGGTAAAACATTAGTATAACTTTTTTATTTTCAATCATTCCATTTTTTTCCTTTACCCCACTTAGAAAAGGGCACCATCACTCATATACTATTTATATTTCAAAAGACTTATTTTTTTCTAATACCTATTAAAATAACATAATTTATTCTCTCTACATGTCATATGGTCCTTGGTTCGATCAAAAATACAATCTATGAGGCTTTACATATAATCTTAAATAAATGTTTCAAAGAAGAGGTATCATGCTTAACCAAGCATCATACTTTATATCTTCTAGTACCTCCTTATATAAATACCTAGAAATTCCTTATAATTTTTTAAAATTATTTGGAGTTATTATGGATCTGTAAAAATTGATGGAGCTTGATTCTAAGGCCCAGTGTTCCCAAAATGTAATTTTGAACTTTTTTAAGGTACATTCAGTAAAAATGCGGGCAACATTATCTATCATTTGTACCGTTTCTCGGATTAAAAATCTAAGAGAACTTTTGAATCTGAAGCACTGGGATTTTCTTATGGTAGGATTAATTTCAACTATAGTCAATCGAGTCAAAAAGGAAGTTTTTACGACTTTTAAAGAAATAATAAAATAACATAGAAATTATTATTTTATTATCTTACCTCTTCTTGAGTAGAAGTGGTGAGACTTTTTAGTTGTCAATCCATTCAATGGAATGAATCTTTAGTTTGTAACCACACCATTGAGAGATTAAGAGGTCTGTTCATTAATGAACCTCGTTAATCTCTCGTTGTGTTAACCTGTTTTTCCCTCTATTTAATTGAGGCTCGGGTTGGAGTTTTTGAGATAGTTGTAAGGAACCTCCAGAAAAGTATTGTGACATCTTCCACCGATGAATAATGGAAGGTTTGCCAGTAATGATCCAGGATTGACAAACTTCGGCGTCTTCATCAAGCGATGACTCTTCTCTCTCCACAACTGTGATGTCACCTCCAAATTACGAGGTAGGGGTTTTGTTGTTACATTCATGTACAATGTCTCTTTCCCTCGTTCATGAAAATAATGATGAATCATGGAAGTAAAATAGTTTATAAATGTTGAATTAATTAGCCATGTATGATACAATGAAAACGCATATGACGTGGTCAAAAAAACAAGGTACATACCCTCTACCGCTTTATTTTTCATTTCATTCTTTGGGGGTGGATTTATCCACTTGAAGAAACCATGAAACCTAGAGGCATGTAGAAAAAAAGGCATCCCAAGAGGGCTGTAGGTACTTTTGGATGCGAAAGCAGTCCACCATAGCTCACTCAGTGGCCCAGGGACAACCCGTCAGTTCTACAACAGTGCTGGCTGGCAAAGACAGCAGTTGTTGCTTAGCTGTCGTGGAAGGGGGCGACGTTGCACGACACCGCGACGGACCAAAAGGGCAGCTGACCGTGTTGGAGTAAGGGCGGTGTGCCATCACACATCATAGGTTAATGCCTCAGCTTCTAAGTCTTGGTAGAGGGGGGGGGGGGGGGGGCACTCCCTTCAGGTCCCACAGATAGCAAGGCGGTGCCACATGGCGTCGAACGGCTCTTTGAGTCGTTCAAGAAGGAGGGGTCGTGCGACCCCTCATGTGGGTCGCTCCAGCTGGTGGGCATATCCATTTCTCTGCCCTATGGGATGATCCTGTCATGGCCCAGCCCAGCCGGTTCGGTTCGGGCATGGCCGGGTCAGACCAGGACCGGGTCAGGTCAGACAGGACCCGGATCCATTTCGGGCCAGATACGCTAAAAAGACTATATCATACAAACCAAACTCCCATTGGACGATCCATCTAAAGTGTAGGAATCCTTGTTATGAGACGGTGTTTTTGAGATACTCAGCCTATGTTTTTCATAAATTTGGTGTACGGTCGAGTTGGACTATACCCGAATCCAACCGGGCCCTCGTCACTAAAATTACTATAACTCTCAGACCAAGAATCTGAATGACGGGTTGCCTATTGCGTTAGAACCCTTACTAAATGATAGATCATTTGGTTGCATCTTCATGGGACTTCGTATCAGTTAAAATATTACTGATTTCTTGAGGAGAATATCCTTCTAGAATCAAGTGTACTATGAATGGGAATCCAGTGGTTGGATGAGATGTGAAGAATGAATAGTGATCCTGTATGGATCATCACCTAGTATTCATGTGTGGATCAGTACCTAGTAATCATTTGTGGATTAACTCCTAGTGATCGTGTGTGGATCAGCACCGAAGATCCTTTGTGGATCGGCATAAAGTAATCCGTTGTAGATTAGCAGCAGAACCCTTGACAGAATATGATGATCATTCTTTACAACTAATCATCTGTACTTCTGTACTTAAGTTATACCTAGTTTGAGAGATGTCTTCTTCTCTGTGTTTTATGACTGAGATAATTCATTGTGTTATTCCTTTATGGAATTTTGAGAGGACTCATGGGGTCTCGAGGTCTCTAATGGGTATTGTTATACTCACCCCTACACTGGCTTCGCTTGTACCTTACTGTATCTTATGTAGATGACGAGTATCTAAACTGAGACTATAGGTTCCATAACTAGGTTGTACATGGAGGTGACTGGCTAACCTAGATAGTTGTGGTGACAATATGTATCTACCCTTCATTTATGATCCTTGGTGGAAGATCTCAGGAGTTTTTTTTATGTTGTATAGTATATTTCAGTTGGACTTGTATTTTTGCCCCTTTACTTTCCGAACACACTTTTACTACTGCAGTTTTACTTTGTGGTTTCATGTTGTTGTGTTATTGGGTTGTTCATTTGTACAAGTTTAACGGAATTTCCTTCTCGTTTTAGTGATATGCCTTCCGGTGCTAGTCGCGTACCCCTAGCCTAAGGAAGGCAGCCTTGGGGTAGTTACATCATGTGCCTTGGGGGACAGGTTGTGACAAAGTGGTATCGGAGGATTGAGCTCTACCGAAGAACTAAGACTTTGATATTTCTAATGGAGCAATAGTGTTATGTGTTTTTAGTGTTGTTTTCAGTTCGGGGAGTCTAGTGTTGGTGTGGTGGCCGATGTATCCATACACCAAGACCCTTAACTCTGATTTCTGACTCGGTGCACGACAAAAATAAATGTGTGTGTTTTAGAAATTTTTTAGTTTTGATCTCTTTTATGTAATCTCACTAGGTATAACTTATTGACCATGGAACAACTATTAATTTTCAAGATTTAATCACGTAGACAGCTATCTAGGATTCCAGAGAGAGTACCCGATGATGGCCCACCAAGGGACGAGGATTCAGTGAAAGACCCTTTAACTGTGCTGGAACATTCAAGTGGTGCAGCAGTAGAACCACCACTTAGAGGGAAGTAGTTTCCCCAATCCCACTGGTAGACCATGCACTTCGACTGAGCGTGTTGAATGAGTTCCAAAGACAGAGGCCTTTGAGGATTCTATGCAAGACAAATCCCAACGCATTTGAGGACTAGATGATGGTTGTGGAATAGTTTGTTCACCAAGTTGACACACCCGTAGAGCAGATGGTGATCCTAGCTGCAAGTATATTCTATGGAACAACAGGTAGATAGTGGATTATGATTCTCCAAACACAAGAGGAGGTGACACTCTCCTTGTTGGACATTGAGACCCCATTTAGGGCGATGATCGTACCAGCGACATTATGCTATGTGTATATCCTAGAGATTTTGCACTTACAGTAGGGGAGCCTATTAGTGGCCCAGTACTTTTCAAGATTCACTGAACTCTCTCACTACTTGACGGTCATGGTAAGTGACTCATTCATCAAGGACCAGATATTTGAATAGGTTCTCCATCAGGAGATCAGAGCGTTGATGATATCACTCAATATCCTGAAGTAGGTTGGAGGGATCAAGAAAGAATTATTGGTGGATAGTTTCTTAGCTAAGCAGGCCCTGATGGTGAGAGCCATTACCATATGACTAGTAGGCAGATGACACAAATTTCTATGTGGGCCAGAGCATTTGGTGGATGACACCAGGATGCTGGGTCGGTGGTGCGGAGCTCACGAGGCAAATGAGGAATTCTGAGGATTAAAAACTATAACTCTTGTAGAGGACAAGGACCCACATATCTTGACTATCTGACTACCCACATATACTATCATCACATGAATGAGGGACCACTGAGGTAGTGGCCATGGTTTGAGTGAGGGGGTACACTGGGCGGCAGACATGGAAGATGGGAAGGTCGTGTAATAGATAGTGGATGACAGTTTGAGTTTCTAACACCACCACCCCTAGGTGGTCCACCCCGACCACAAGGAGCATGTGGACACGGGTGAGCTCATCTTCATGCAGTAGAGTCCTATGACCACAGTGCTCTAGAAATGATTATAGGTATGATATGTGTCTATTACACCCTATATGTAGTTCTTATAGACATAGGTTCTAGTCACTCTTTTATTTCCATGGAACTCATTCTGAGCTCAGACATTCTGATAGAGATGTTGGATTGATCCTTACAATTAGAGACATTTACGGGAGATAATTCGACCATTACACACTGTTGTAGATATTGTGAGCTAACTCTAGGAGGAGAGAGATTCAGCTAGGATCTTCTACTATCAGGGTTGAGGCCTTACGATGCCATCTTAGGTATGGACTGGCTATCCACATTACATGCTCAGATAAACTATTTTAGGCACAATGTGTGATGTGTCTTTGAGGATGGGATCAGTTTTTCCATCACTGGTGAGAAGTAAACATTTGTAGCACATGATGGACTCTCTTGAAGGAGGGTGTAGCCAATCACTCATCAGTTGGTTATCCTTTCTCTCAGATATGATGAAATGAGGAGTCCGAGTTATCCAATAATAGTTGACCAGTATGCTGATGTCTTTCATGATGATGTTCGGAGACTACCTTCTCATAGACAGGTATAATTCTATATTTACTTATACCTAAGGATGGCTCTGATATCTACACCAGAAAATAGGATGGCTCCTATAGAGCTTTGTGAGTTGTGGGTAGAGTTAGAAGACTTGCATTGGAAGGGGATCACAAGACCTAGTGTTTCTCCATGGTTATTCCAAATTTTTTTCTCCAAGAAGACAGATGGGATTCTGAGGCATTGTGTAGACTATAGGTACCTAAACTAGGTGATCATTAAGAACAATTATCCACTCATGAGTATTGATGATCTCTTCGACCGGCTAAAGGGGGATTGATGGTTTTTGATGATATGCCTCAGACCAGGCTATCACCAACTCAGGGTACAGGATGAGGACATGCCAAAGACAACTATTAGATGTTAGTATGTCCATTATGAGTTCTTGGTGATTCCATTATGCGTAACCAACACTTAGACATCGTTCATGGGGCTCATGAATAGGATCTTCCAGCCATACCTCGATCAATTCATTGTGGTATTCATTGAAGACCCTCTTGATATACTCGATGTCGGAGGAGGAGAACACCACACACATAGATATAGTTCTGGACAAACTTCATGAGCACCAGCTTTATAGCTCACTATCAAAGTGCTTGTTATGTATATATAACTAAAACTTCGTGTGGCACATTATCTCAGAGGCTAGAGTTACAGTGGATATGAAAATGATAGAGGTAATTCTTTCTTGGGATCCACCAAGGAGTGTGACTGAGGTGCGGAGTTTCCTGGGATTGGCTAGGTACTACAAGAGATTCATACCCTAATTTTCTAGATCTGTGACACCTCTGTCATCTTTGAAAAAGAAGGGAAATCCGTTTTTGTGGATGGAGAGATACCATCAGAGTTTCCTAAAGCTGAGGACAAGGCTGAAGAGTGCCCCCATCTTGAGGATACCAAAAGAGGGTGTTAAGTATGTAGTCTACTGCGATGCATCAGGGAATAGACTAGGTAGTTTCTAGATGCAGTATAGAACAGTGATAGCCTATGGCTCACACTAGTTGAGACAGCATGAGCAGATCTACACTACCCATGATATGGAGTTAGAAGAAGTGGTATTTGCACTGAATATGTGGTGACACTAATTGATGGGTGACCAATTTACTATTTACTCTAATCACAAGATTCTCAGGTATATCTTTTCAGAAAAGGTCATGAAGCTGAGACAACAGTGATGGACGTAGTTCCTCAAGTACTATGACTATGATATAATCTACACTGCATAAAAGGGGAACGTAGTTGCAGATGCACTCAATAGGAGGTCTGGTCTAAAGTTATTGAGTAAGGTGACAGAGTATCTAGCTGCATTGTAGTTATCATTCATGGATATTGATGGAGAAACTACCTACCTTCTATGATAGTTACTCCGCCACTCCTTCATTTAGTCTGGGAGGCACAACATGAGGATGTAGACTTCTAGGAACGACGTGGTCAGATATCTTTAGGATAGTATCCTGAAGGATTTTCGGAAGGTGTGGAGCATGTCTTTATCTTTAGAGGATGAACAATGGTACCAGTGATTCTACAAGAGGAGGTGTTGAGAGAGTTCTATACATCAAATTTTGCGGTATATCATGGTGTGGTGAAGATTACCAGGACTTCCAACATCAGTACTAGTGGCCAGGGATGAAGAAAGCAGTGGAAGAATTCCTATTGTGATGCCTCACATGTCAGTAGGTGAAGGCCAAACATCAGGTACCGGTAGACATAGCACACCCACATGAGGTACCAAAGTGGAAGTTGGATGGTATATCCATGAAATTTGTGATAGGGCTACCATATACGTCCATTGGCCATGATTCCATATGGGTGATCGTTGACCGACTCACCAAGTCTTCCCACTTCCTACCCATCCAAGAGTAGGGATCAGTAGACAGCTCGGTGCGTCTTTACATATAAAAGATTGCACGACTTCACAGGGTGCCATCGACGATCATCTCAGATCACGACACTCATTTAACCTAAAGCATGTGGAAGGGATTACAAGAGGTGTTTGAGACTCATCTATTATTGAGCACTACCTTTCATCATCAGACAGATGATCATACGAAGCAGACTATACATACACTCGAGGACATGCATCATGCTTGTGTCCTCGATTTTGGCCACAGTTGGGAGGACCACCTGCCACTGGTGGACTATTCATACAACAATAGTTATCAGCCCACCCTCAGCATGTATTTATTTGAGGACCTGTACGGATGACCGTGAAGATCACCTCTTTGCAAGAAAGACCCAGGGGAGTCAGCACTTATGGGTCTAGAGTTGGTACATGCTACCATAGAGAAGGTTCAAATCATCCATGATCAGATGAAAAATGCACAAATTCTGTAGAAGTCTTATACCTATAGAAGACAGAGACCCTTATAGTTTGAGGAGGCAGACCATGTCTTCTTACTGGTCTCACCCCGATGAGGATTACTGAGGTTTTTTCAGGGTGGAAAGAAATATATAAGTTTCACTGGACCTTTTCAGATCCTCAGAGAAGTAGGTGAAGTGGGGTATTGTCTAGATCTTCCCCCAAAAATGAACTGGGTGCATAATGTTTTCCAGGTGTCGTAGTTGAGGAGGTACATAAATGATCCATCACACATTATCGACTAGGGAGAGCTGGACATCGATGATGGGGCATTGTTTGTGGATTCCCAAAGGGAGATAGGGGATCGATAAGAGTGAATCCTTCATGGGTGGTTGATTCATCTTGTATGAGTTAATTGGTAGTATAGGAACCTCTATGAGAGAACATGGGAGCGGGAGGCTCAGATACATGCTCAATACCCCCATTTTCTTCCCTAGTTTTGTTGTTTCATTCGGGGATAAGAATCACTAATGTGGGGATAATGTACGGTTGTTAAAAATAAATATATATTTTTTTAAATTATTTTTTATAATTACAAGTCTATAAAAATTGATGGAACATTATTCTGATGCCCGGTGTGTCTGGAATCAAATTTTAAACTTTTTTTATGGTACGTTCATTAAATGCGCACATAACATTTTCTATCTTTTGAACCGGTGCTTAGATAAAAAATCTGGGGCACTGTTGAATCTTCAGCACTGAGATTCTCTTATGGGATGATTAACTTCAACCATTTTTGGTCATGTGAAAATTTATTTTTTTTGAATTATAAAGAAATAATAAAATAACACAAATTTTTTTTATTTTAATATCCTACATCCAAATGAGTATTGTTTTTGGGACTGATGGGTTGTCAATCCATTTAATTGCATGACTCTTAGGTTTTTAACCACACTTTTGATGGATTAAGAGGTTCATTCCTTCATGAACCTCATTAATCTCTTATTTCATTAACCTCTTTTCCCCCTCTATTTAATTTATGATCGGGATGGGTTTTTTGAGGTAGCTGTAAGGAACCACTAGCGAAGAACCGTGACATCTTCCACTAAAAATGTATGGAGGCTTGGGCGACAATGATTCAGGATTGATGAAAGTCAGTAGCTTCATCAATAGAGGACTCTTCTCCCTCCAAAACCGTGATGTCACCTCCAAATTACGAGGTAATGGTTTTTTATTATATTCATGTGCAATGTTTGTTTCCCTCCTTCTTGAAAATAATGATGAATCATGGAATTAAAATAGTTTATTAATGTTGAATTAATTACCCCAGTTTGATATAATGCTAACGCAGAGGGAAATGGATGAACGAATAATGCTCGGACCATTCAACGCTTGATTTACCATTGCGCTCATCAGGGGAGGATTCCTCAACATGAAATACCTTAAACCTAGGAAGAACAATGGGATGATGAAATCCCGAGAAGCCTATAGTAACTTTTGGAAGGGAAAACAGACCACCAGAGCTCACTCGGTGGCCCACGGATGTCCCGTCGGTGCGTAACTGATACGACACCAGCACGGTGGTGTTGGGGACCAGTGCCAACAGGAGAAGGAGGTGGTCGGCACTCACCATCTGCAGAAGGGGCGGTGTGGCACAGTGTTGCGTTGAACCGAAGGGGAGGCCAGCTCTCAGCCGCCATGTTAGGTGAAGGGCGGTGCACTGTCGCCTACTATAGAAGAAGGTTGTGGTAGAGGGGGAACCACTACCTATGGGTCCCACGGACAGAAAGGAAGTGCCACGTGGCACCGGAAGTAAAATGTTTTCACCTCTCTTTGAGCCGTTCGGGGAGGAGGGGTTGCACGACCCCTCACATGGGTCGTGCCAGCCGGCGGTCCAGGCTGGTCCGCTACCCAGTCGGCTGAGCTCATCATGACCTAGCCCAACTGGTTCAGGGCAGGATAGTTTGAGACCCAGCCAGTTTGATCCAGGTTAGTTCAGGATGGGCCGGTCTACGGCCTATTCGGGTCGAGTTAAACCTAGACTGGGTCGGGTCGACTTGGTCAGAACGGGTTTGACGTGACCTGAACCCATTTCGGCCTAGATACGCTAAAAAACTATATCATAAAAACCAGATGTCTATTTGACGAGCCATATATGATGTTGGAATCCTTGGGATGAGATATCCCTTTTTAGAGACTCCACATTATTTTTTGATAATGTTGTAGTATGACTAGGTTGGATCGTACTTGAATCCAACCAGGTCCTCTACACTAAAATGTCTATAACTCTTAGACTGGGTATCTGATTTATGCACCGTCTATTGCGTTGGAACCCGTGTGACATAAAAAATCATTGGGTTGCATCTTCATGGGAATTATTTATTTTTGAAATTTGATTGGTGGTTTGAGGATATGATACTTCTAGAATCGAGCGTACTATGTACGGTAATCTAATGGCTAGCTAAGATGTGAAGAATGAATAGGGACACTGTGTGGATCAAAACCTAGCTCTCATGTGTGGATCTACACTGAGCGGTCTTGTGTGGATCAGCACCCAGTGATAATGTGTGGATCAGCAACAGAACCCTTGAATTAATTAGATGATCTAGCTTTAAAACTAATCGTCTGTACTTTGGTACATAAGTTGTTCCTGGTTTGAGATGAGTCTTTGGCTTTGTGCTTTATGGTTGCGATAATTCATTATGGGTTTCCTTTGTGGAATTTTGAGAGACCTTCTAGGGTCTTGGGGTCCCTACTGAGTATTTTTATACTCGCCCCTACAGGGGATTCACTCGTACCTTGTTCTGTCATGTACTGACGAAACGCAGTACAGTTGAGACTATAGAAACTACGACCAGGTGGTACACGGAGGTGACCAGGTGATATGGAGAGCTATGGAGATGAGATGTACCTACCCTTAATGTAGGATCCTTGGTGGACGATCTCATGAGCAATTTTCTATTTTCTGTTGTATTTTATCTTTCAATTGGGCTCTTATTCCAGCCCCATAACATTCAGTACAAACTATTACTACTACAATTTTACAATGTGTTTTTATCTTTTTGTGCTCTTGCTATGTGTGTTTATAATATTTTAAAAGGAAACTCCTTCTCATTATAGGGATACACATTCTGGTTCTAGTCACCAACCCATGGCCTATAGAAGGTGGGCTTGGGGTAGTAACGACACGGGCTCCGGAGGACGGGTCGTGACACTGTAAAATCAAAATAAATCATGATGATTGATTAACATAATTTTATTGAATATATTTAGATGTTATTATTTTAATTTAATAACCTAAATCCATATAATCTTCCATAAATGGGAAATAAAACCATCATATGTGTTTACAACAGACACATGCCTTATAAACCGATGTAATTTATTTTCCATCATCGCCACTCATGATTCTTGATTATTATGGATTTAATTTTTATATATTTTATTAATGACATATTAATAATTCTTTAAATATTATATTTCATATAACTTCTAACCTTACCATCCATTGAAGAATGATAACATTATTTATGTGTATAGTGGACTATCACTTTTCAAAATAATGTGATCCATTTTTAATTACTACATCACATGGATGGTATAAGTAAGTTTTTTTAAATAAATTATATTGTTTTTTATGATATGATTATAAATTTTTATTTATAAAATAACAATTTTCTTTTTTTCCTTGATGATTTTTGAAAAATTTAATTCTTACATATGTGTAGGTATGTCATACTATATCTATGATTGTAACATTTTTTATTTTTCATTCCCATGGTTCATTATAATTTTCAGAATTATAATTTATGTATACAAATATTCATTATTTCACTATTATTTTTCTAGATATGATTGAATAATAATCTCCTAGACCTTAGTGAACTTTTCAATGTGATTTCGAACATTTTTGTTGAGCGTCATCAAAACATCTAACTTGAACCAAAATGATTTTATAATTTTATATAAAATGATAATATATAAATAAAGTAATAAAAATTAATATGTTTATTATTCATGTAAATAATTAAAATAAGTTATTTATTTAAGAAATAAAAAGAACACACATGATGAATCAAGTATGTGGTAATGGATATGTCTGAACCACCATTTTCTTCAGGTTATAACCACTCTCCCTCTAACTTAATTTATCCATCTCTATAACATTATAGAATGATTATAAATTATGAATATATGTCTCTAATGTTTATAAAATTATCACTCTACCTTACTTTTTAAGGGATAATACAAACTTATGATCATTTTTTAAATTCCTTCATTAATAAATAACTTTTCATTATGATATGGGGAAAGATTATGCTACAAATATTTTCCATCAGTATTTATGGTATTTATACCCTATGATTGATTTTAATATATGGCATAGATATTCATGTACAGAATAATAATGTGATAGGTGGGATCATAATTATATATATGTAACGAAATGAACTTCTTGAATAATATTTGTATCATGAGTAAATGTGTGTTCTATTATATTATACACAAAAAACTATGTCAATTTAATAATGAAGTAAATATAAAGGGAATTGTGACCATCTAGATATAAATTTTATTTTACAACTATTAAATTATTATCATTTTACAATATGACCATTGGGAACTATAATCTTGATAATAATTTAATCATTATAATTAGTCTTATAAGTAAAATTTGATAAAGGATAATTGATATAGAAAGATTAGTTGATGACCTCAAAAAGTAGAGTCATTCCATTTGAAGACCATTTATTAGATCATTGGATAGAGGTATCATTAGTGTGGTTCACACTTTACCATTCACAATATGAGTTTCAATAAATGAAGCTTTAATATAATCGACTACAGGAGAAGTTCAAGTCAATGGAGACCACTTGGTCAATGTTAGGTGAGGTACCCTAAAAATGTACTACTATCATACAACTTACTCTTAGGGTGTCTGCAGTTGTAATAAGGGGTTTTGTGTCCTGACCTTAGTGTATAATTCCTTTGTCTAAATAAAATTATTATTCTGTTAATTCTTTTTTATGAATACTTTTTCTTAATAAAATTCAGATTGAATTTGATAAATTGATTTATCGAACATAATTTTGTTACCATTCAATAAAGATATAAATTTTTATAATAAAAAAATATATTATGAATAATAATTATTTTAATTACATATTATGATAGAAACACACTTATTTAAATATAAGTGATAAAATATTTTTTTTCCAGTGTTTGAAATTTTATGATGCACTTTCAATCCGCTATTATTTTACAAAAAGAATGATTTTTATATTTTAAATTTAGAATTATAATAATTAAAGAAATATTTTTATAAAATAAATATCATTTCTTAAATAATCATATCAGAATTTGGGTAGGGTGAATTTATGATAATTTTCTAAAATAATTTTATATGAATAATAAAAATATAGTTTCAGTTTTTAGGTACGTTTAATGACATTATGATTATGTTATAATGATGTAATAAATAATTAACCACAATAAAAAACATAAATTATTTTATTTTATTAATATCAATAATTTAAATATATTTAAATCAATTTATAAATCGATAATTTAATTTCAAAATTCTAAAATGGAAACTTTAAATTTAAATAAATTATTTTTAGTAAACATTAATTTTTCATTTCCAAATAAGTAATATAAAATGATGGTATACTCCTGTGCATTAGAATAACATAAATTTTTACCAAGTGTCTGATACCATTGGCAAATACCAATGCCAAGCCCGTAGTTGTTTTCCACAACCTAGGATTCAAGGTCCTATATTTGGAAATTAATAAACAAATCCTTCACTTTTTCTATAAATAACTACCAATTTCTCCATTTTAATTCACTACAAATTCATACTATACAATGATATGATATTTTTACCTACCAAGTTGTATTCAATCCCCAAGATTACAATAATCATGTTTAATAAGATACTTTTCACGGTAAAAGAATTATCCTTATTTTCTCTTTGTTTTGAGAACCCATTTTTTTATATTTCATGTGAATGCCATGGTAACTAACTCTTATATGTATTTTATTTTATTATATACTCTAAAATTATTTTTTATCTATGGTATTTGCACATACCTTCTCTTTTTATCCTTTTCTAAACCTGGTTTTATAACAGTTATGCTACCAAAGTTACATTTGAAAATTTATCACCTATCCTCAAGAAATTATCTTTTATTTTCATTTTGTGAATACCCAAACATATTTATTTTTCTTGGGGAATTCAACAATATGTTAAAATGATGTAATTTCTTTTGGGTTCTATATATATAAAACTCACATTCCCTTTTCTGTGGGTAAAAATGACATAATAATCATGAATTTAAAGCACTTTTGAAACATCGTGATTTTAATATGAAATTCATTGCTTATATTCTCCATGGGATATTTATAGAATAATTTATTATAAACAATATAGATCATGATAAAATTAATATATATGAAGTGTTTACCTTGATATATCTATAATACATTGGGTAAATAATTTAATATATAGATATAAAATGTTATATAATACCTTGGTGAATAACCTTGGTACTTTTTAAGAATCATTAGTTATGAATCTTGGCGATATTCTTACGAATATCTAAAGATAAAATATATGATTCATATTATTTTATTTATGATTTTCCTCATTTTCCCTTGTTAATTTCGTAATGATATTCCTTTTGTTATTATTGATATTACTCAAGATAACATTTAAACTATTTTCCCTTGATTTCCTTTACAGGATCTTATGCTCACACATTCCTGTGATGTATTCCCCCATGTTATGAGGTGTAGTAAATGTTCATCGGATGAACCTTTTATGAAGACTTTAAAGTATCTTAGAATATATTTTTATGTTTTCATGTATTATGTACTTTTTTCTATGAAATAAAGCCTTAAAAGATCTAAGGTTTTGTACCACGTAATGAAAATTTTATGCAATAAAAATACAAGATTCCATTGTTTTTATCAGAGGAAGGTTTAGTTATTTTTTGAAATTAGGATTCATAAACTTTAGAATGAACCCTATTGAAAATTTTAAACATTGTAAAACTTCTTAGTATTTTGTAAAAGTATATGTATGTATTATTTGGGAAAATGAATTTTTTTTCTAGATAGAAACATGTTGATGTGGCTCAGGCATATATGTATCTTTGGGTAAAACCAAAAAACATCACATTGATCTAGACTCATACTGGAACTGGTGTACGAAAAAAGGTAATTTCTGCACTCTTTATTTGACACTCTAAAGGGATATGTCTGGTAAATAAATATATTTTTATGAACCATTATGAAGGATATATATAAAATCTAATTGTTTTATTTAATAACATATTTAAGAAGGATGTTTTAAGATGTAAAATTCTATTAAATTATAATATTATTAAAAGAAACATGTTTCAATCTATGGTTTTATTATTTTTTAAAATGGTGGGAAATATAGGGAACTGCCTAAATGGTGATCCCAATAAATCATGCTCTAACAATACTATAATGTAGGTTGTAATGATATGCTTCATGAGAATGATGCATCAAATAACTCAAGTTATGAACAATAACTTGAATCAAGTTGATATATTGTATTTTCCTCGAAGGCAACAACTTTCCATTGAGACCTTTATATATCAATGACCAACTTCTTTTAGTGTATGTACTGACCCATTGATTTATGAAATGTGGAAAAGATCTATAAAAAATATGATTTCTATACTCTATTTTTTAAAAAACAATAAGGTGACCCTAGGTGTGTACTACTTAGAGGGAGAAGATGATCAGTAGTGGAAACTGATTATACACATGAATCCAAGAAGGTATATGGATTCTATAGAGGTGGAATAGTTTAGTGGATCCTTTTTCATTAAGTATTCCCCAATTAGATGTGAATAAAAATAAAGAAGTAATTCCTAAAGATGACGAAAAAGGAAAATGAATCTTTGGGACTCTATGAGATCAACATTAGAATACATTCTCATTACACCTCTATCTTTTTCATGGTTCCTAATAAAAAAAGGATGATATATTATTCTATGGACTAATATTACATCTACAGATAAATATAAACAATCGATTATATGAAAACTATGAATATGTAGTCAATGTTTCTATGAAGTTCGAACTGGTGTTCATAGAGACGCAGTGGTTCCACAGATCGAATGAAAAAAAGATATCAGTAGATCCAATATGTGGGAGGAACTTTGATCATGAACGATAAGGAAATAAAGTGAAAAATCCCATAGGAAAAAAAATTTGGAAGAAGAATTTGGGAAACTTCTTTCCCAGGATCAGTAAATGATACAACTATGGAAGCGACGCTATATTTCTAGGAACTATCATAGGGAGGTGAAGCCTCAACTTATTAACAATAACAACAAAGGGAAGATGGTGTTGGACCAACCTAAAGTATTATGATTCAAGTGTACATAGCTTGGTAACTTTTCTAATCACTATCTAAATCTGAATACAAATAAGGGGAATCCCCATAAACCTTATCATACACTGAGGAAGTAGGGTAGGTATTTTTCATTCTTGATTGATAAAGATGAAGCTTCAAATTATGTGGTAGTATGTACTCTTGTTGTTCCCTCAAATATTAAAATTACTTTGTTTGATTATGGATCTACTCATTCCTTTTGTCCCAAATTTTTTTCAAATAATATAGATTAAATACCTGAAATTATAAAAGTATAGTTATTAGTAATTACTCATCAAAGGATTATCCAAGATACAACATTGTAAATGAACTCTAGTATTCACTTTAGTGAGCACAATATCATCTCAAATCTAGTTTCCATTCCCATGATGAAATTTGACACTATACAAGAAATAGAAATTTTATCATAGTATAATACTAAAATAAACTATAAAACCAAGAATATATCATTAGTAATGAATGGATAACATAATCTTGTTTTCAAATGAGAGATATCTCAACTTGATCTTTTTTAGAAGCACCACCTTTAGCCACCTTTATAGAGATGATTGGTGAAGGTGAACAAGGGAATGGAAGTATATGAATAGAAAATATCCCAATTATATAAAAATTTATTTATTTATTTATTTATATGTTACCCATACCTCCCCTTGAAATAAACATAGAGTTCTCTATTAAACTCATACCTACATCCAAGTTGATATCAATGAACCCATATGGAATAGAAAATGTATAGATGGAGGAATTAAAGAAACCACTCTATTATCTATTGGATAAGGGTTTTATCTAATCAACTATGTCTCATTGGGGAGTATATAGTCTCTTATTTAAAAAAATTAGGATGGATCAATGAGTCTTTGAATTGATTATAGAGAAATTAAAGGGATCAAATTGAAGAATAATTACCCTCTCCTTATGATTAATGATTTATTTGAGATGCTTCATGGGATTCAATTCTTCTCAAGGACTGAAATTTTATTTGTTTATCATAAATTGTGGGTGAATAATGAAGATATTCCAAAGGCTTCCCTCCCATAAATATATGGGAATTATTAATTTGTTGTTCTGCCCTTCAGCTTAAGTAATGCACCTTCTAAAATTATGCATTTAAGGAATGAAGTCTTTAAGGACAAATGTGCTAAAATTGTGGTAGTTTTTATTGATGATATTATAATATATTTCGAAACTCACATGGTGGATTAGATTCAACTTATAGTTATATTGAAAACAATAAGAAATGATAGTATATTTTTAATGTTTAGAAAATGTGATTTTTGGTTTAAAAAGTTTCATTATTGGGTCACATTCTAAACATTGAAGGAATCTCAGTTGATCCATCTAACAAAAAGGTTTTGGAGGATTTCATTTATCCTATAACAGTAACTAAGATTCAAATTTTACATAGTTTAGAAGGTTATTATAGATGTTTTTTTTAAAACATTTCAGGAATTTCTAATTGACTGACAAAGTCAACTCAAAAAGGGTCAATGTTCATCTCGACAAAGGAGTGTGGAGAATGTTTCAGAAAATTTAATGGAGATACTCGTTACTAATCCTATGTTAACTCTACCCTCTATCAAAGAAGGATTCATTATTTTTAGTGATGCTACTCTGAATGGTATTGGGTGTGTCCTCATGAAAAATTACAAGGCGATTTATTTTTCATATGGATAGTTTAATACTTAGAGAAGAATTAGCCTACACATGACTTGGAGCTGGCTGTAGTTTTTTTTGCACAAAAAATATTGAGCCACTATCTTTATCATGAGAAATGTGATACATACACAGACCACCAATGTCTGAATTATACGTTCAGGAAAAATGAATTGAACAAGAGATATATGAGGGGGTTGTATCTTCATAAAGACTATGATTATTCAATTAATTATCACCTCGGAAGGGAAAACGGCATCATTGATGCATTAGTTACAAAAGAACCTATTGTTCTAGAATTGATGAGGATTCAATAAGATCCTTTGACCAAATACTTAGTTAAGCTAGACATGTGAATCACAAGGGAAGGGACATCATCAAACCTATCCCAAATTAATTATTAACAATCATTAATAGAGAAGTTCATGAAATTTCAAATAGAATATCATTTTAATTAAAGAATATTGATTCTATAAAGAATTAGATGTATCCATATTTCAATATTGATCGAGAAGGTGAACTGAAATTTCATAAAAGGCTATGCGTTCTATCTATTTTAGGAATAAATAAGGAGATAATGGATGAATGTCATATATCCACATTCTTTATACATCTTTGAATCATGAAAATGTATAGGTACTTTTTTTTATCATTATTGGTTGGATAACATGAAATGGGGGATTGTCAAATACACTACATGGTTCTCGGTGTGTCAATAAGTGAAGGCACAAACACAGATTCCAAAAGGTGTATTACAACAACGACACATACCAACCTTGAAGTGGGACAATATCATTATGGACTTTATCACTAGTCTTCATATAATATCTAAAGGAAAAAAAATGAGATATGGTTTATAGTGGATCATCTCACTAAGACTGCCCATTTCATCATTATTAGGGAAGATTTCTCTCTGGACCGAGATTCCGAGACATACGTTATGGAAGTTTCTGTGTCTCATGGGGTAAAAATTTATATCATTTATGGTAATTATCCATAGTTCCCATAAAAATTATAGAGAAGTGTTTAACATTCTCTAAATATTAAATTCAATTTCTATACAACATATCACTCCCATACTAATGTCCAATCTGAAAAAACTATTCAAGTATTTGAGTACAAGCTGAGAACATGATCAATGTAATTTAGTGGTGGATTTCATAAAATATCCCCCATTAGTTGGGTTCTCATAAAATAATTTCTTCCATTATAGTATTAAAATGTAATCCTATGATGATCTATATTGGAAATGATGTAGAAATCCTACTTATTAGGAAGAATTTGGTGAGATAAATCTTCTCAGTCTTGATCTCATACAAGAGATGAAAGAAAAGGTTTATTCCATCAAACAAAACATAAAGGTTTCCCAATTATATAAGATGATATGTGCTAAAAACCATCAAAGAGACTTGGAGTTTGATGTTGGAAAAAAATCCATATTTTTAATTTCACCATGGAAGAGATTCATGTGGTTTGAAAAGAAAGGGAAGCTTATTTCTAGGTATATTGGCCCCTATAAAATACTTGATCACATAGGAGTAGTGTCCTATCAACTTTTTATTCCAACAAACATAGCACAAGGTCATGACTAATTTCATGTATCACTATTAAAAAAAGTACATACCCGACCCTTAACATATACAGAATCCTATAGTGGTATAACTGGAACATGACCACTCATATGAGGAGCATCTAGTAGAGATCTTGGACCACAGAGATAAGGTTCTATACAACCAAACTACAAACCTTTTCAATGAGTTTTGGATGGAACATAAATATGAAGAAGCGATGTGGGAACTAGAGGAGATAATGTGGTAGAAGTACCAACACCTCTCCTCAACTTAGAGAACAAGACGAAGCATCCGGGAAAAATATTCTTAAGTGGCGAAAAATGTAACGACTAAAACATTTTTAATAATATTTTTTCCCGGATAAAATGTGTGTTATATTATATTATACATAAAAAAATTATCTCTTTAATAAAAAAGTTAGTATAATGGTAAATTTGACCATCTGGATTTGATCATTGCATTACCTTTTCTCAATAAAAACCATTGGACAATATGACCATTGAGAAATATACTCCTGATAATAATTGTAACATTATAATTAGACTTTATATGTAAAATTTGAAAAGGGATAATTGATATAGAAATAATAGTCAATGGAATCTACCAGTAGAGTCATGCAATTTGAAGGTTATTTTTAGATATAGGGAGTGAGGTAGCATCCCTGGAGTTCACCCTTGAAAAAGCCAAATCTGAGCTTTATCAAGTGATGCTTGAATGAAACCACCTTAGGGGGAAGTTCAGGTAATTAGAGATTACCACACATCCGATGTTAGTCAAGGCACGCAATGAAACTACCACCATCACATACCTTACTATTTCAGAAAACATGAGTGTAATAAGGGGTTATGTGTACTGACATTAGTGTGTAATACCTTTATTTAAATGAAATTTTATGTCCATTAATTCTATTTTAATAATATTTTTTATTATTGAAATTGAGATAAAATTTTATAAATTGAATTTTTGAAAAGAAATTTTACATTCAAGAAAAGATATGAATATTTATAATAAACTAATATATTATTAATAATACTTATTTTATTAAAATTTTATGATATAAACACTCTTACTTAAATATAAATGATAAATTAATTTTATTTTTTTCAAGTGTCATAAATTTTACTCACTATTTTTAATCCGCTGTTATTTTTAATAAATAATTATTTTTAATTTTAAAATTTATAATTATAATATTTATAGAATTATTATGATAAAATTAATATTATTTTTAAAATCATTATTCAATAATTATGTTAGGGTTAATTTTTGAGAATTTTTTAAAATACATTATGTTTTGTGAATAGAAAAAATACATTTTGAGTTTTTTAGTATGTTTACTAACATCATAATTATTTCATAATGATATTATAGGTAATTATGCACAATAAAAGATATAAAATAAGTTATTTTATTAATATAATTTATTTTAATATATTGAAATTGATGTCCATGCCAATAATTTAATTTCCAAATTCTCAAAATGGAAGCATTAACTTTAAAATGTTATTTTGAGTAAAAATTAATTTTCCATTCCAAAATAAGTAATATATAAAAATAGTAAACTATTTTGGATAAAAATAACATAAATTGTTTCTAATTTTTCCAATAAAATGAAAAAATACCATGGAAAATCCCATGGTTTTAAATTTTCACAACCTAGGTTTCCAAGTCCTATATTTGGAAAATAATAAAATAATCTCCAATTTTTCTATAAATACCACAAATTTCTCCATTTACATTCAATCCGAATTCATTCTCAACAAATATCTAATAGGTTTCCCACCCAGGTTTTAAAAAATACCCCAAGGTTTCAATCCTCTGGTTTTTGGTGTTACTTTTCACGTTAAGGGAATTATCCTTCTTTTCTCTTCATTGCAAGAACCTCTTTTTATATATGTCTTCTTAATGTTATGGTAACTCTACCTAACTTAAAATTAATGAAATCAATTACTTTAATATTATGTTTTATAAATTGGATGTCCCTTTTCCTCTCTTTTTATCTTTTCTAAAACCACATTTGATACTTGTTATGTTACTGACATTAATTCTTAAATTTTCTCACTTCTCCTTAAGAAATTCCATTTAATTTTATATTTGTAAACACCCAAACCTATTAATTTTTTTTGGGGTATTCATAATGATGTAAAAAATATGTCTTCTATTCAAGGTTATATAAATATAAACCAAAAATTCTCTTTCTATGGGTAAAAAATGACATAATGATCTTGTTTTTAGAGCACTTTTGAAACACTGTGATTTTTAAATCAAGATCATTGTTTTTATTCTCTGTAGGGTTATTTATAGAATGATTTTTTTTGATATATGTGGATCATATTAAAATTAATTCATATGAGAGGTTTTATATGATAGAGATCCAATTTATTGGGTAAATAATTAAATATCTATATTAGACATGTTATACGATACCTTGGTGAATAAGTTTGGTAATTTTTACGACTCCTCGGTGATTAACCTTTATGATATGATTAGAAATTTATAAAGTAAATGTTATTGAAACATTTTCATGATATTATCCATGTACATTAATTTATGATATCCCTCATTTTATATTTTTAATTCCATAATTATATTCCATGAATTCTTATTGATATTCTTTAAGCTCACATGTAAACACTTTTCCCTTGTTTTTCCTTAATGAGCCCGATGTTAACCCTTTCCATTGAAGTATGTCCCCAAGTCATGAAATATAGTAAATATACTTAGTAATATCCTTTTAATAATAATTTCATGGGGATTATAGTATTTTTTTTTCTTGTATTATGAAACTTTTTTCTAGGAAACTATTCATAAAAAGATCCTCCATTTTGAACCATATAATAAAACGTTTATGTAATAAAGCAACAGGATGCCATAATATCTGTCAAATGTATTGGGTAATGTTATATACTCATGATACATAATTTTTTTGATTAATTATTTGACATAATCCATTATGGTACTTATTCCACTATGTGATGTTTTCTTGGTGGTTATCCTTGATTTATGTTTATGTTATATTTTGTGCTTCTACAATAATCTCTATTTTCCATGATATTATAATACCATGTTTTTTGAAATTTGTTCCCATGTGTTTACTCATGATCCTTATATTTATGAAATCATATTTTACATGAGACTCACATGTTTTGTTTACTTATTATGTTTATTATCTTACTGGGATTTTTAGCCCACCCATTTCTTTAATGTATTTTTCTGAGTTATCCAATATTCTTTTAAGAGCTCAAATTGTTTTAGGAACTCAGTATGGAGAATAAAAATAAATTTTTATTTCATTATATTCCTTTAGATTATTTGTTCACCTAGTGTTACAAAGAAACTAGGCCTCATGTTCTCTAAGTAGTAATTAATTTGTTTTATTATGTTGAAAATCGTAAAATAATAAATATAATGGGATTAGGTCATTATAGATGGTATCATAGAATAGTCAAGAAATTTTTAGGGATTAATATTAAGAAGATATATTTAAAACCCTATGTATAAGTTTAAGGATGTGTCTATGTATAGTAAAATATTTTATAATTTTGGTGATGTATATAGAGAGTGGGTTCCATGAATATACATCCCTATTTGGGTACTACAACTGGATATGGATCTGGCATATTTTTACCTAGGTTTAATAACCCCAAAATAGGGAACATTGAGAAGGAATCAACCATCACATAGTGAATATAAATGTTCATTACTACAGACCTTGTTTAACACTCATGGGGGATAGGTTTTGGGAATTCAAAAACTCTTTAATATCCATTTTTAATGTCTTGAGAATATTTTTAGGATAGAAAATGTAATAGGAAAAAATTCCAAATACAACCTATACCAAATCCTAGAGGATAATATGTAAGGATATAGTTAAAATTTATAATATATTACTACTGTTTTATAAGTTTACCTTTTTAATTTTAATGTATTATCAGATTTTTCTTCTTTTTTATTGTAGGATAAAAATAAGAGAAAATTTGTCAAAAAACTAATAGGAAATATGATAATTTCCCCAGTGAGATGCCTAATATTATGGGTCTAGTATTTGATAACTTAATGGAAGTATTATATCAACTATAAAAATTTATTAACAACAACATGAATCATATAGAATAACCTACTCCACTAGAGAAATAGTATGATGTAATTGAGACCTTTATATGACTAATGCCACCAACATTCATAGGATCATACAATCACTTAATCAGGGAACATGGATTAACTCTATTGAAATGGTATTATCTATCCTATAATTATTTGTAAAATAAAAATTTATGATAAAAATTTATCATATGGAGGTAGAAACTAATAAGTGGTCGATGTTGAAATCAAATATGAATCTTGAGAAATATATCAATGTTTTGTAGTGGAACAAATTCTATGAAATGTTTTTTAGAAAGTAATTTTATTTCACATATTAACATAAATAAGACATGGAATTACTTAGCCTTGAAGTAATATATAATTAATACATCAGGGTATAAAGAAAACATTACAAGAGTTTCATGAAATTCCATTGGATTTTTCATCTCCCTTGAAATTATAGTTGACCACTTCTTTTATGGGATAAGGATGAGTCTGTCAAAATAATTAGAAATTTGAGACTTCGATAGATAATAGGAAATTTTCTGATGTTCCCTCAATTTCATAATGAAGATTATATAATCTAATGGTTCTCATTGGGATAATAAGAAAAAAAAATTGAGTTCAATTCTGGAAGTACAATAGAGAAATAAAATGGTTGAAAGGAAGTACAATATCCCATTTTTTAAATGTTTGGGAAGAAACATGTTGAAAATTACATGAATGTGAAATGGAAGCACTTTTGGTTTTGGAAGGAAGGTTCCTTACAAATCATAATTTCTATCTTCTTGAAAAAAATTCACAACATTTTCTGAAATCTAGTCCATATTAAGGATTATGTAATATTTAGTCTTATGTATGCTGATTAGGTCATCATGTAAAGAACTTTTATGTGTCATAAAGGGTAATTTATGACCTATAATTATTTCAATAATACATCCATTAAGAGTTTTTACTAAAAACACCATTATTAAATAAAATGGGAAAACTCTAATTTTATTGGAAAACTGGGAAGATAAAAAATAATGTGATGATCCTAAATCAAATAAAGTATTAAATAATTTTGAGGAGATGAATAAAGTAATAAGAAACACATCATTATTAACTTAAACCTTAGTTGTTTTGATAGAATAATCTTAGACTTTCTCCATTTCTCTTTATTGGGAAATGATTCCGTGACTCTTAGTACATTTATTTTCAATGTTTTCCTACTCTTTACAACTGTAACACTGCACATTATTGGCTTTCTTATTTCACTTGAAATCATGATCCGAGTGGCCGTCCTCTCAGCACATGTAAAAAACTCTCGTTCCCAATAGGTATGTTCCATTATGTTTCTTTCACACATTAATTTTTGGGTGGAAATTCAACTCATTCTTTAATAACCTTTTCCTTATTTCCTTTTCTGTAGTGTTCAACAACCCTTTTCTTCTTTTTCATTCCCTTAATGTCATATGATTTAAGAGGGTTATTTCTTTATCTTGGTAGCACCCGAGACTATATCATCATATGAATTGAAATTAGGGTGTGACCATTACCCTTTAGAGGAATGGAATTCACCCAAAACATAATTTATCAACCTTTCTATTTGGATTATATTTTTAATTCATGGAATGGATTTCTAACCTTGTAATGTTTTATTAATATCTAGAAACATTATCATCCTCCTTTTTTTCTCAGATTCAAAAATTTTCTCTTCATAACTGCTTGTTTTCCACGAGGGAAATATTTTTCCAATAAATGTTTCTTAAAATACTTCTATACTACGGTTTCTATTTCTTCTTCATCCTTCAGGTTTTGAATCAATTATCACTATTGAATTGTATCTCCTTATAGATGATAGACTACCATGATGACCATATCCCTTTTATTACATCCCAAAGAAAGAAATATCTTCTCTATAGAACTTATCAATTTTTCATCTACAAATGGTTTTGTATTGAAATTTAATGTTTGAGTTTGTTGTATCATGAAGTGGTTTAACATTATTCCTCTGTTTTTTAGATCATGCTACTCAATAAAGGTAAGGATATTGTTCATGACCTGAGTAAGCTCTCTTGATATGGTTATAAGTTGTTCAACACCAATTGTAGCACGAAAACAAACTTAATTATTTTTCTTAGGATGGAAATCCCTACTTGGATTGGGTGTGTTGATACGGTTTACATTACTTACACTATGTTCCATTTATAAGTAATGGAATATAATAGATTAGGTTATGAATCATAATTCAACTTTATGAACAAGTAAAAAACATAACCTAAATTGAAATTTTATCTACAATTAATAACAAAATGATAATATTTGTATGGTATTTAATAGGGTTATGTTTCCCTAATTTATATTTTCAAAATCCAGTTCGGAAAATTTTCTATTGCACTTGCTCTGATACCAACAATAAAGGCCCAATTCCTGGTATTATAGAGTTGGTGTTTAAATTATGACTATGGTACTAGGAATAAATGATCACATCTCAAAGAACCAAACAGTATATAATATTTGAAAACCCAAATAAAAACATACTTTTTATATTACAACATGAAATGGAATACAATATAAAAACTCCATTGGAAACATTCCTATTTTTCTAGATGGCCTATGAATATCAGTCATATTATAAATCAGAGAATACTAGTGAAAAATAAATCATAAGAAAAAGGAGATATCAGATTCTAAGTAAGGATAATCATATAATAGAAGATATTGAAAATAAATATAAACAGTAAAGAAAGGTAAATAACTAACCAAAAAATCCACTAAAACATAATCCTGAAATTAATATGGTAGGAATAAAATTGTATTGGCCCAATCTATCACATGATCATGACATTTTCCATTTGGGGCCTAGCCCTCACAGTTTTTCTTTCCTTGGTATCTGACCCTTAGGCATCCACTAGGAAATGGTCTCATGATGGGATAATTATCCACACCACCTTATAAAAGGGTTCTTTTTTTCTTATCCGTCTTCGATGTGGTATTTCTATAATTCATCCCCAAGAAGGGTCCAATGTCCTTGATGGAAAATTAAATTGAAATTGGAACTGATACCATTTGTAACAGCCGATTATATCCCATGATCATGATATTTTCTACTTTGGGACAATCCCACATGGTTTTTCTTTCCATGGGCTCTAGCCCTTAGGAATCTCACAAGAAAATTCCTCATGATGAGAGAGGTATCCACACCACCTTATAAATGGGTGCTTTGGGCCATGAGATTGTGGAACACAAGACCTCAAGCACATCTTCCCAAATGCCACAGGCTTCCGACTAGTTGTGAGGGCCCTGTTTATGTATATGGGGAGACCATTCCCTCATATAATAATTCATTCCACAATATAAAATAATATATAATATATTAGTGGATGTAATAAGAAAAAATATATACCATCTGAAGCAGATAAATGACCCAACAATATAAATAAATTAATGAAACTGAATAACCATAAAAAATACCAAGATGATGTCAACGTATGATGCCAAATTTAATAATAAAAGTGAGGGGTATGGTTTATAATCATAGACTTCAAACTAACAAAAATACCAAAAGTCCAAAAATTGTCACATGACATCACTAGTATAGGCTCGGTCCTCTTCCCCCAATCTCCATCGAAAATAACAAAGAAAACAAACATCAGAAGTGGTGTGCTTCATTATATACATACTTGAAGAAATAATGTCTACTTGAGTACCAACCCGTGCTTAAGAAGGGTGTGATATACAATCTCAGCATTTCAGCACCAACATTGTCTAAACCATTCAATTTTGTGTTGTAAACATATAATATTATTCTATATATAATAAGGCAAGAATTCAAATAATTCAAAAGGACTGTAACGTCATCCAAGTTCCCATGTGGACACTCCATACCATACCACCTACTTCATCCTAAGTAGGAAGTCTAAATTATATACCTGGTAAAATAATATATATATATATATATAAGTATATAGATAGGTCTAAGTAACATGAAAGTCCAAATAAAAGGTAATTCCCCCAAAAACATGTTCTTTGTATTAGGGTATAATCCATATGTCAACACCAAGCACACTATAGGAATAAAGGAAGTATCAAAATTCCCAAGTAACTCAAAGTGGAATCAATAAAAACATTAAACACATTAACATTATTATTATATTAACGTTTAGAGTTGGATTCTGAGCCCATCACAAATGTATCACTATAATACATTCATCAATTTATCCAATATCACTGAGCCCATCCATGGAAATCTTCGGAATGACCATATACTATTCAAGGTATGGTTTTATAATGAGTTTGTACTGGGTATCACATATAAGTGGCTGAGTGTCACTTGAGGTTTAGCATAGCCACCCCATCAATCGGTCCATCCTCGATTGTCCCATAGTGAATTTGTATCACTCTTGATTATATATTAAACTTAAGGAAACCCTCTGTAAGAACCCATTTTTTAATTTCAGGTATGTTTTTCATTTTCGGGCCATTTTTTAGAAAAAGAGGAAAATATGGAAATTTTCAAATTGCACGCCGTGTACTTTATAAGTACTTGTCATGCACTTTGATGTAGTGCCATTCCGAGTGTTTTCCATGTCCGGGCCACACACATGGTGTGTAGGGGCGATGTGGATGCCACTTAAAGCAGAGTACGGAAAGGCCAAGTACACACCATGTACCCCAGAAGTACATGCAGTGTACTTTATTATTTTCATTAATCGGAGCGGGGTCGCGCCTAATCGACGAAAACATCTTCTTCTCCAGGTTCGTCGACCGAGAGCGACCTGTACAGCCACGAACATCCTTCGAGCCCCCGAGCCTCCATCTGTTTTACGAATCGACCACCGTTGATTACGTTGGAACCACAACGGTGAGATCTTCCTTCTAGTAGAGTTTCATTCCATGATTTTCCCTCTTTCTCAAGTTATCGTGGGTTGAACGTTTTGTGCATTTTCATAGAAATAAACCATTCTAAGGAGAATCAAGCCTCATGGTTTTTGTATTTTTATCTCCTAGCATCAAGGTAGGTGGTTTGTCCCTTACCTTTCAAAGTCTATGATTTGTATGTGAAAATTTCACCAATACCCATGAATGGGGTATTGTGTGTTTCCCTTTTGACCCTGTTGTTTTCCTACCTTTCTTGTATGCTTGTGCAGAGGTAATTTGATCATGTTTGTGGATAATTTCTATTCTAGCATGTTTTCTCATGCCTTGTTATGGTTACAACTTTTGGGTCTTGTTATCCTTTGGCCGTTATACCTGTTTTCCATGCCTTGTGACTGTAGGATGGAATGATATTCTTGACATTCTTGTTATGCTATAGACTGGTTATCCAAGTAGATATTTAGGTGTACTTTGGCCTTATAACATTATTATGCACTGACCGTCATGGGACCTTGAGAACCTGTGGCTATAGACTGTAAGATATAGACCGAGTGAGCTTCCCAGAGAGTCTTGGATATTATAGACAATAGGAGGGTGGACCGAGTGAGCTTCCTCAAAGAGTCTTAAACATTATAGACTACATGGGATAGAATGAGTGATATTCCCATAGATTATTGAATATTATAGACTACAGGATGGTAGACGAATTGAGCTTCCTTAGAGAGTCTCTACTTTGTTTCATTTTCATTAAAATCTTTATCCATGATAAGGAAGAAATTGACTGAGTGAGCTTCCTTAGAGTGTCTGTGATAGACCTAAGACTATAGGAGTAATTGACCGAGTGAGATTCCTCATAGTGTTTCTAGACCATAGTTCTATAAGAGGGTTAAGCCACATGATCTTCCTCAGAGAGTCCCTGACTACACTAGACTATATGGGGAATTAATCAAGCGAGTTTCCCCAGAGAGTCTTGTAATTTTCGTAAGACCAAACCAGAGGGGTTAGGCTGAGTGCACTTCCTAGAGGGTTGTTGTAACTTCTTGGATAGGACAAGAGGGGTTTTCTATGAGTACTTCCCAGAGGGGTTCCTGTTGTGTTAGCTATTTTCTTCACTTCTTCTTGTTGTTCTGTGGATTGATTACCATTGTATATCTTCCAGTTACGGCCTACTATTTACTGCCTTCTATTTACTATTTCTTTTTACTACATACTGTACTATTATCTACCATATGCTCACTGTCTGTTAGGCACAAATCTTTAGGTGGTTTCCTACTGGGATTATAGTCTCACACCCTGTTTGGGCCATGATTTTGGGCCCATGTATACTATGTTGTTGTAGGTATAGACAAGGGAAAGCGTCCTTCGAGATCTGGTACTTGATTGATTTAGAGTAGGAGAGCATTGAACCAAGTCGAGGCTTGTGATACTGAGGTGTTTCTAATCTGTTTACTCTCTTTGTACTTTGGTTTAGTATTGTATTCATCATTGTGACTTTTTTGGATGCTTTCCTTATCATATGTATCATGCATTATATTATATATTTACATGTGTGGTCCAGCTGTTTATTGTTTTAGTCTTACACTGTTTATTATTGTTGGATATTTACTGCTTTCGCTATTGAATGGTTTGTTTAATTCTGTTGTGTACTCTTCTAATGAGGGCATAGTTCCCGCACTATCACACCCAAGGCCCTAACTGCTAGTCGTCAGCCTCTGGAATTTGGGGAAATGCGCTTGAGGCCATGTGATCCACTGGGTACGGGGCGCCCTTTGGTGGCTTCTGGAACCAGGACATTACAAAGTAGTATCAGAGGAATTCTTTTCCCGTGATTTACTTTTTGGAGCCTTCAGCTAGGGATATGATGGATTAAGTATTTGGTAACAAGTTGTGCATGGGTGTAGCTAACCCATGTACAGGGAAAAGACAATCGACCTAATTTATTGCAATTTTCTGGTTTTGAGATTTTACAATTGATATGATTTCACCTAGAGTGCTTCACATGCCATGTGTTGTTATTGTTGTGCTATTGTGGTTGTATTTCTATTGAAACACGATGAGATGAGTGTATGCCATCTCATGCATCATATAAGAACTTGTTAGAAATCACATTCCATGCATTCTTGTCATGCCATCTAGGGTGGGTTAGCAATTTCATGTTGTTGTGATAGATGTTGTGTAGATTATGCATGATGTTGTGATAGATACTTTGATAGAATCCATGCAGTTTGATTTGAGAAATTGTTGTTATTGTACCCTTACTTAAATGAACACCAAATTTATATTTTTGAGGTGTTATAGGGCCTCATGAATTCGAGTCTGGTGGATCATTGATTTGTTTCCCTTGTATTAGATATGTAGGAGATGCCATGCTTTGATTCTCGGGGAGTATGGGCCCCCACAGATCAGAATTTGGCACCTCCATGATTGTTTTTTAGTGTTTTCTGGGGTTTGATGCAGTTTCTGAGCTACTTCTTGGAAAACCCCAGAATACATGGCATGTACTTGACTACACACTATGTAGTGATAAACTGTGTAACTGACTGTGTGAGCAGAAACACGGGGTGGTGATATTTTTTTCAGAAACACGTTGTGTACTGTAGTTGCACAGTGTGTAATAGTGAGCCGTGTACCTGGCCGTGTCACTAACAACATGGGTCGAGGAAGCTCGTGTGGTACCTACCGTGTTTGGATTGATCATGCCATGTAGCCTTGATCCTGGTACCTGTCCATGTCACGAACAACATGGGACGGTGTTATCTCTCCTATACACGCCGTGTTTGTTCGGGACACACCGTGTAAGAGTTATCCATGTAGCCGGCCATGTAACTAACAACAGTGGTTGCCGAAACCTCATCTAGTACACGCTGTGTCCTTAAGTTAATAGACCATGTAGTCTAGGGTTAATAGGACCATGTGGGTTAGTCGTGTAAAGAGAATCGGGCAGGGGAATGGAGATCCAGTACACGCCTTGTGTGGGGAAAACACACCGTGTAGTCGGGGGTGTTACACGACCAAATGTGGCATAGGTACAGGCCCATGTGTCTGGAATAAGAGGACATGTTTTGTAGTTTTATACACGCCATGTAGTCATGTTTTGTAGAACATGTTTTTTCATTTCCCCTGTTCTCATTTTGTGCTCTCGTGATCTCTGTCCTTGATAATCCTGATCTAAGGTGTGCTTTTGATCTTTCAGATCTATGCCTTATAGATGTCCTCCGGTTGTACATCCGCTTCCAGATGGTGATCAGATACTAGATATGGCCAATCAGGGATCTCCTATATATCCTCATATAGATCCTCCTACTGTTCCAGCCTTGGAACCAGTAGTTATACCCATTGCGGGCGCTGATGTGCAGTTCAGGGAGGACTTCCAGAGGATGATGCATACCATTCAGGGAGGACCACCTATTGCCCCGTCGATGGATGAGTTGACATGAGTTTTCTAGCCATAGCATCCTCCTACTTTCTCAAGGGATGGAGGACCATCTTCTTTAGAGTCATGGCTAGAGGGCACACTGACGATCTTCGATCACTTGGAGATACCTCCGGAGAAAAGGGTAAAGAATTATACTTAAATGCTCAGAGACGCTTCCAAGAGGTGGTGGGATGTGATCTCATAGTCAGGTAACCATCAGAGTATGACATGGGATGAGTTTCAGAGCATCTTCTACTATTAACTTTTTTCAGATACTTTGAGGGCCGACCGAGACCGGGAGTTTATGAGTCTCGAGCATAGTACCTTTTCTGTTATGGAGTACTCGTCTCATTTTACCGAGCTGCAGTGCTTCATGCCGATTCCTGTAGGTGATGAGTTGTTCCTTGCTAGGAAGTTTGAGGATGGTCTCAGGCAGGAGATCTGTTACCAGGTGAATATCTTCAGGTTGAATTCGATATAATCTATCGTCAACCTGGCTCTGATCACAGAGCGCAATCTAAGAGATTATAGGGCAGTGAGCTAGGTCGGTTTGACATCCAGAGTTAGTGTCCCTCCTACTAATAACAGGAAGCATCATAGGGAGTCTGCTCGAGGAGATCAGGGTAGACAGAATGTATCTTCAAGAATCCAGATAGTATGCTAACAGTGTGGTAGGAGTGGGCATACTAGGCCTCAGTGTCAGAGAGACCCGATGTAGTGCCGGTCTTGCGGTAAGATGGGTCATCTTCAGCATTTTTGTCAGATCTTCTCACTTATAGCTGGTGGTATGGGTTCTTCTATGACCCCGCATAGAAAATATGTATCGCCAGTCTGGGAACTAGAGTTCTTTCGGCCATTCGGGCAGAGGAGGAAGTCATGGCCGTGGTGGTCAGTCACCAGGTTACCAGCGGTAGCATAGTGGATCGGCTAAAAGTGGTCAGCCAGGGGTGCAGGGCTGTGGTAAAGGCCAGACGTTCGTCGTGGAACAGTCCCATCCGGAGCAGGATCCAGGCCATTCAACAGTTTGAGGTATGATCTTAGCAGCCTCAGTTTTATCTTTAGCCATTTTCGACACTTGTTCCTTGCATAGTTTTATATCTATTGCTATAGTGGAGAGACTTTAGATATATATCTTTTCATCTTCCGACATGTTGACTCTTGATACACTGTTGGGAAGGATGATTTCTAGCATAAGTCAGTGTAGAGAGTTCCCTCTTGAGGTTGCAGGGTGTCACTTCTTATGGGACCTCTATGTCCTAGAGATAATATGATATGATGTCATTCTTGTTATGGATTGGTTAGTTCCCTTCCAGGCAGTCGTAGATTCCTATCACCACAGGGTTAGTTTCTTATCACCAGAGGGTGGATCTTTTATTTATAGAGGCAAGAGGGTTGTCCTAGCAGGTAGATTTGGACCAGAGCATCATGGGCTAGGGGGAGTTACCGCCCAGATTCCCAGTCTATATCTGGATAACCAGGGGACTTCGCAGTTAGACTTTCCTCCAGTGGTGGATCATTTTAGGGATGTTTTCCAAGAGGACTTTTCTGGTTTTCCTTCGGAGTGTGAGTTAGACTTCTCGATTGATCTCATTCCAGGAGCGGCACCGGTGTCCATTCCTCCTTATAGGATGGCTACAACTGAGTTATAGGAGCTCAAGAAGCAGTTGGAGGAGTTGCATGCAAAGGGTTTCATCTGACCCAGTACTTCTCCTTAGGGTTCGCCTATCCTTTTTTTGAAGAAGGCACATGACACCCTTAGGCTTTGCGTGGATTATCAGATGTTGAACCAGTAGATGGTAAAGAACCGATATCCATTTCCAAGGATCGATTACCCTTTTAATTAGCTTCGAGGAGCCCAGGTGTTCTTAAAGAAAGATTTTAGGTCTAGTTATCATCATTTTCATGTTATACCATCAGATATACCTCTTACAGCCTTCAAGAGCAGGTATGGTCTATACGAGTATACGGTCATGCCTTTTGGTCTCACGAATGCGCCATCAGTTTTTATGGAACTGATGAACCAAGTGTTCCATCCAAACTCGGATTCCATCATGGTGGTTTTCATTGATGACATCTTGGTGTACTATCACACTCAACACGACCATGCAACCTATCTTGAGATCGTTCTATGTACACTGAGACAACATCGGTTATATGCTAAACTCTCGAAATTCCACTTTTGTATGGATCAGATTCACTTCGTGGATCACGTTATCTCAGAGACAAGAGTATCAGTAGACCCAGAGAAAGTGAGAGATGTAGTATCTTGGGAGCAGTCGAAGAATGTATTTTAGGTGAGGAGTTTTCTCCTGATGGCTGGATACTACAGGAATTTCATACTGGACTTTTCATGCCTTGCTACACCGCTGACTTCTAACCAAGAAAGGTACAAAGTTCTTATGGTCAGATTCCTCTGACTCATCAATTAAAGAGACGAAATGGAGATTGACATCAGAACCAATACTAGCCTTTCTAGAGCTTGGCAAGAGCTATAGTGTCTACTGTGATGCTTCATGTGTCGGATTGGGAGTTGTGCTTATGCAAAGAGATGGAGTCATTGCGTACAAGTCTCGGCAGTTGAGGCCACACAAGAGGAACTACCCGATGCCCAATTTGGAGTTGGTTGTTGTTGTTCATGCCTTACGCTATTGGATACATTACCTTTTGGTAGAGCACATTGGGTTTTTCACTGACCACAAAATTCTCAAATACATCTTCACTCAGAGTGATATGAATCAGAGACAACTTAGGTGGGTTGAGTAACTTTAGTCCTTCAACATTGATCTTTCCTATACGCTGGGAAAGGGGAACACAGTGGTTGATGCGTTGAGCAGGAGAACTCGGATTCAGGCAGTTCAGGAGGCCAGTAGTGATTTGAATCTTATGGCTCTGTTATCTAAAATGCATTTGGAGGTGCACAACAAATAGGGGCAGAAATTCCTATCTTATGTAGCTGTTACCTCTACCCTTCTTGATCGGGTGTAGATAAGGCAGCTATTAGACTCATAAGGCCTAGTCCCGTGGGAGAGTGTGTCAGGAGAGGATCCTCTTCCCCGGTGGACAGTGGGTGAGGATGGGATCTTGCATTTCAAGGGACGCATATGGGTGCTAGTAGACATACGCGTGGAACTGATGCAAGATTTTCATTCTTCAGTTTGGGTAGTTCATCATGGAATCACCAAGATGTATCATTATCTACACCGCCAGTACTGGTGGCCAGGTATGAAGAGAGATATTACTGGGTTTGTCATGAGATGTTCTACTTATCAGCAGGTGAAAGCTGAGCATTAGAGACCAGAAGGTCTTTATAGCAGTTAGCCATCCCTGAGTGGAAGTGGAATGATGTCATGATGGACTTCGTGACCGGGTTACCGAGGTCACCTCGAGGGAGTGATGATTTCTGGGTTGTCATTGACATGAATACGAAGGATGCTCACTTCTTGCCGATCAAGGAGACCTTCAGTGTTGATGAGATGGGGTGGTTGTACATATGAGAGATTATACTTCTGCATGGAGTTCCACACTCCATTTTCTTAGACATGGATTCATGTTTTACATCTCGGTTCTAGTAGGAGATTCAGAAGGCTTTGGGTACACGGGTACTTTTGAGTACAGCATACCATCCCCAGACCGATGGCCAGTCTGAGCGTATGATCCAGTTGCATGAGGATATGCTCCATTCATGCATTTTTGACTTTGGAAGATCATGGGAGAAGAATATTCCTCTTGTGGAGTTAGCCTATAACACCAGTTTTCAGGCAACTATTCATATGGAACCTTACGAGGCTTTGTATTGTTGGCCATGCTGATATCCTTTCTACTGGCTTGAGGCAGGAGAGGCAGCTTTGCTGGGACCTCGTCTTGTTCAGGAGACCTTAGAGCAGATAGTGTTGATTCCGAAGAGGATGGCTACAACACAGTCTTGACAGAAGTCTTATGCAGATCAGAGGAGACGACCTCTGGAATTCAAGGTCAGGGATTGGGTTTTTCTACCTGTTGCACCGAGGTTAGGAAACAGGAGGATTCAGAGACAGGGTAAGCCTTCACCAGGGTACATCTGGCCGTTTGAGATGTTGGAGAGAGTTGGTCTGGTTTCCTATCGGTTGTAGTTACCTCAGAGGTATCGGTCTATGAACGACGTCTTCCATCTCTCTCAGCTACGACGATACTTTTTAGACCCATCTCACATCTTTTAACCCGAGGTGGATGAGCTTGAAGAGGATTTGTCATTTGAGGAGCATCCTATTCGGATTGTGTATCGCAGAATAATGGTTCTCCATGGCCAGTCTATTCCTCTAGTACGGGTGCTATGGCAACAGGAGTGAGTACATGACGATACATGGGAGAGGGAGGCCGATGTATGATCACAGTGGTCAGAGCTGTTCGGGGTTTCTTCATCTATCCCTCACTAGGAAATTCAGGGATGAATTTATTTAAGGGGGGATGTTTGTAAGAACCCGGATCTTTTTTTTAGCAATGTTTTTCCTTTCCTATCCGTTTTTTAGAAAAAGAGGAAAATATGGAAATTTTCAAAATACACGACATATACTTTATAATTACACACTGTGTATGTTGATGTAGCATCAGGTCGTGTTCTGGCCATGTCCGGGCCACACACACGGTGTGTAGGGGCAATGTGGAGGTCGCTTAAAGGGTAGTACGGAAATTCAAAGTACACATCATGTACCCCATAAGTACACGCCGTGTAGTTTCTTTTTTTTCATTAATCAGACTGGGGTCGTGCCTAATCGACGAAAACGTATTCTTCTCCAGGTTCATCGACCGTGAGCGACCCATACGGCCATGAACATACTAAGATCCCCCGAGCCTCCATCTGTTTTCCGAATTGACCTCCTTCAATTGCGTTGGAACTGCAGTGGTGATCTCTTCCATCTTCTTGAGTTTCATTCCATGATTTTCCCTCATTCTCAAGTTATCGTGGGTTGAATGTTTTGTGCGTTTTTTTGGATCTACGTTATTCTAAGGAGAATCAAGCCTTGTGGTTCTAGTATTTTGATATCCTAGAATCAAGATAGGTGGTTTGTGCCTTAAATTTCGAATTATATGAGTTTTATGTGTAAATTCCACCAATACCCATGAACGGGGTATTGCGTGTTTACCTTTTGACCCTGTTGTTTTCCTTCCTAGCTTGGATTCTTGTATAGAGGTAATTTGATCATGTTTGTGGATAATTGCTATTATTGGATGATTTTCCCATGCCTTTTTCTGGTAACAACCTTTGGTTCTTGTTAGCCTTTGGTTGTTATACCTGTTTTCCATGCCTTGTGACCATAGGATGGAATGATATTCTTGACATTCTTGTTATGCTGTAGACTGGTTAGACAAGTAGCTCTTTAGGTGCTTATATAATTATTATGCACAGACTGGAACAAGACCATGAGAACCTGGTGCTATAGACTTAAGGGATAGAATGAGTGAGTTTCCCAGAGAGTCTTGGATATTATAGACTACAGGAGGGTAGACCGAGTGAGCTTCCTTATAGAGTCTTACACATTATATACTAAATGGGATAGACTAAGTAAGCTTCCTAGAGAGTCTTGGATATTATAGACTAAAGGAGGGTAGACCAAGTGATCTTCCTCAAAGAGTATTTACTTTGTTTTATTTTCATTAAAACTGTTTTCCAGGATAGAGAAGGAATTAACTGAGCTAGCTTCCTTGGAGAGTCTTTGATAGACCTGAGTCTATAGGAGTAATTGACCGAGTGAGCTTCCTCATATATTTTCTAGACCATGGGGCTATAAGAGGGTTAGATCACGTGATCTTTTTCGGAGAGTCCCTGAATACCCTAGACTATAATGGGAATTGAATGAGTGAGCTTCCCCATAGAGTCTTTAAATTTTCTTTTGACCAAAACAGATGGGTTAGGTTGAGTGCACTGCCCAGAGGGTTGTTTGTACTTCTTTGATAGGACCAGAGGGGTTGGCTGTGAGTACTTCCCACAGGGGTTCCTATTGTGTTATTTGTTATTTTCATTGATTTTTGTTGTTCTGTAGATCGATTACCATTGTATATCAACTTGTTACTGCTTAATGTTTACTGCCTGATGTTTACTGTTACTGTTTACTGCTTACCTTACTATTACCTACCATATGCTCACTGACTGTTAAGCACAGATCTTCGGGTGGTTTCCTACTGGGATTTTAGTCTCACACCCTATTTAGGCCATGCTTTTGGGCCCAGGAAGACTATGTTGTTGCAGTTATAGACAAGGGCAAGCACACTTAGACTTCTGGTACTTGATTGCTTTGGAGTAGGAGAGCATGGGAGCATGCTGAGGCTTACGATGCTGAGGAGTTTCTTATCTGTTTACTTTCTTTGTACTTTGGTTTAGTATTTTATTCAACATTGTGACTTGTTAGTCTACTTTCCAAGACATATGTATCGTGCATCATTTCATATATATACATGTGTGCTCCAAGTATATATTTTTTTAGTCTTATGTTGTTTATTATTGTTGGATATTTACTCCTTATGCTATTGTATGCTTTGTTTATTCGGCTGTGTACTCTGCCAATGAGGGCCTAGTTTCCCCACGATAACACCCAAGTCCCTCGCTGCTAGTCCGCAGCCTCTGGAATTTGGGTAAATGCGCTTGAGGACATGTGACCCACCAGTTATGGGGTGCCTCTGGGTGGCTTCCAGAATCGGGACGTTACTCCCTCTTCTAGAAACTCTTAAGACATCGCCACCTTGGACCGTAGTGTGGTAACGAATCAGGAATGGAGTGTCCATGTGTGGGTCATTAACACAAAACCCATGTTCTCTATTCTTTACCTGAATTTAATTTGATTTTAATGAAATATATATCATATAGTTTTCATTTATAATTGTAATAAATCAATTTATGATATTAAAATTCACACACTTCCTGAGTATTCTAGCACAACAATCACAACCAAGTATTAGTAGCACAATCAACATATCAACACCAAAACAAGCCAAAAAAAAACAACTCATCACATTTTGGGTTTAAGGAAGTGCACCTATGTTAGAGGATTTCTATTTAAAAACATGGAATTAATCTTGTAGAAAATAAGTTAACAAATTTATTTTATATCGTAGTCCATGGTTTATCACGGAAAAACACATTATAAGTGAATCAAGTATAAAAATACATTTTTTATATTATAATAGCGTAGCACAATTATAATTAAAATAAGGATTCATTAGGAATAAATAAATCATTAAAGCCCCAAATTTCATGGTTCATATTTATCATAAAAAAATTTTTTTATTTAAAAGTCAACCAAAGAGGGTCACACAAACACATGTAATTAATAATTAATTATTTGGGTCTAAAAAAAATTAGGTGTATTACATCATCACAACCAAAGGGATATCAAATGATATTGAATCAAATTAAACCAGTGGTTTTACCTCAAACAAAGTCGCAATTTTCAAGAAACGTAGTTTAATTAAATTAGATTGAGTAAAATCGATTATTTCCGGTAAGAACCAACGAGCGGACCAAACGTGTGATGTAAAAGAAGTAAAGAAATGATGGGATAGAGAATAAACACCCTAGATCGTAGATTTAGAATATCCCATATCCCATTAAAACCCATGATTTGACGTAAAACAAAAGATTTAAGATTCTTTTTAAAAACCCCCCAATTTTGGGTAAAAACATTCCGCAGAATATTGCATGTTAGAGAGTGGATGAAAAGCTATGATTATTAGTGAATAATATTATTTTTACTGATATTTTCACAAATATTCTGATGGAATTGAATATGAAGAAGAGACATAGGTGCAACAGGCTTATGAAGTGTTGATAGGGAGTGGCACACCACCCGGAGAGGAGGGGGTGTGACACACAAGGGAGGAGAGGGAGAGAAGAGAAATGAAAAAAAGAAAGGAAAAATATAAGGAATAGAGATAGAAAAAAAGAAAAAAAAAGAAATTAAAGAAAAAGAAGAAGAATAAATAAAAGGTAATGGAAGTGAAAATAAGAAACAAAAAATGCCTAAATCCATTTTTAATTATTTTACTCTTCTCATGTCCAATTTTTATTTTATTATTTATTTTCATTCCTTTTTAAAATCTATTGATTTTCTTACATATATTTTTATTCATTTTAATAATTATTAATTATTATTACCTAAAACTTATTATAGGGTGCGATGTATTATTTTACATAAATCCTGTGAAACTATTTAAATAATTTAATAGCTGCTTGAGACCTACAACAAGCTTCCAGTTAAGACATATATATATATATATATATATATATATATATATTCAAACCTACGTGCACACACACATAAATATATATATTCAACATATATATACACACCAATATTATTTTCCACAGTTAATATTAATAATACCACCAATATTTTATTATTATAATTAAATCTACGTTATAATTATCACCATGAATAGTTCAATCAAATATTTTATTAAAATTGTGAAGTTAAACTTTTTATGCACAATAACATTTCTGAGGGAAATTAATTTTGTTTTATCTAACCCAACAATAAATATACACCCATATATTTATAATGGTTATATATATATACATATTTGAATAAACATATATATATACACCCACACATGTAAATATATATAAATATATATTTAATCTCCATATATATATATATATATGATATATATATACAATAATTGTTTTTATCCCAGTCTAATAATAATAAAAATTATTATTATTATTATTATTTAATACCACCCACCAATGAGACCATTAGTATTTTAATAACACAACCATTACAAACTGATAACACCTAATAAATTAATATCAATCGCACATTTTCATTTAATTTTACCAACTAATAATATCAAAATTATTACATTGTCCACATATTTTTTACACCGCAAAACAACTTATTAGTTATGGACACTTATTTTTATTTTTTTATTTCAACACAAATATTAATATTTTTAATAATAAATTATTATTACTTATAACTACCCAATAAAAATATATATAAAAATATTCAATTATCTTCGGGTGCGATCTAACCAAACATCTTATGCTCACAAAAATTATACACTACCAAGGGAAAACCTCATGTCCCAGACATAACGATGGTCTCAAATTTCTCATATGACATACTATTTGTGAGAACATTATTATTTATTATATAAATAAATGTAATAGTAAATTGATTAAAACTAAAGACGGAAATATCACATGAGATTTTGTCAAGCACTCAACACATATAAAATTTATACAATGCCTAGGGTAAACATGGCACGCCAAACCTAACGGTCGTCTAGTATTTGTCATATGGGGCTAATTTTGAGTTGTATTTCATTTTTTTGAAACATGAAATCACACTCATGAATGAATAACTATTTTTAATATTTTTATTCTATCAATGTCGAGTGTCTACAAGCCTCCGAAACCTGCACTAACTCTGGATCTTACTCTAAAAATATTTCAAAATAAATTTAGATTGCTAAAATGGGCCTTTACTTTCCATTTAATTTATTTCAATTTTAATTTTAATAAAATTAATTTAATTCAATTTCATTAAAAGACACATCATAGTGTCGAATATCGAAAATAAAATAATTAGATTCTCGGTTTTAAAACTAGCTTTCCCAGCTAACAAAAAAATTTAATTTCCTTTTCTTTTTCATCTAGTTCAAAACACAAGAGGTTAAATAATAATATCATATAACACCGTATAACTAAACACATGAAAAATATACTAATCCTTGGATATTCTACGCATAAAATAATCACATTAATTATCAATAACTTATCTCATAAAGAGAGAATACATACTGAAAAACATTATAAACATACCATCATGCCTTCATCCAAGGAACTATATATAATTAGGTATTAAATTATCTAAAACCAAAACAAGTTTTTCACATGAGTCCTAAAAATGAATCAAGGGGATATATTGGGCCCCACCCAACACTTACTATGTCCAATTCATTCCTATTTTGAAATGGGGAAACATAATCAACCTAAAAATTAATAATAAAAACTAGAATATGAAATGTGAATTCATTAACCATAAAATATGAATGGTAGAAAAATAGCACATCCAAAGTTGAACAGAATCATAATAGATTCAACGAAATATGGAAAATTATATCCTTATAGTTTACCCTAAATTAAGCATAATATTAAATATCGGATTTTTACATAGATATAAATAAAATCATTGACATTTTTTTAGAGAATTTCCCTTTTTCACTCTGAAATATTTTATTCCAAATGTAACACAATTATAAATAAAAATATTAATTTTAAAAGAACATTTTAAACTTTTAATAGAATATTCAAGACATTAAATAATCATGATAGTAGAGAAATACAGTCATTCTTCATAAGTTATAAAACATTCCTTCTTTAATTTTTTTGAAAATTCATAATGTTTTTCATTTCGAAAATAAAAAAAAATATCACTTCAAATCGTTTATAAAAAGATAAACATGGGTAAAAATAATTAAAACATGTGTTGGATAATATTAAAAAAATTGAAAGTATTTTTAGAAAACATGGAAATGGAATAAAAATGTACTCTATTGGATACTAACATTGAAGCAATCTGAAATAAAATGAGATTATGAAATTACACTTACCATAGGTCCAATTTCCATTGTATGTATTTTAATTAATGTATAATGTTTTAAATAATGTTATTAATTTATAAAAGATCCATATTTGTATTTATTATTTCATATATGATCATGTTATATTATCTTATCACCTGTTTTCTCGTAATATTTCATTAATAACCTTATCATGAGTGTTAACTACTTCATTTTCCTATGAATTTTCATCATTTATGTCCTCATTCATGTTTATAGGATATCATTATTCCATCTCCAGAATTAAATTTAAGTCATATATATCCTATTTTTATTATAAAAAAATTAAATCATTCATGAATGGTATACATGGAAATTGAATGACATCACATCGTGGAAACAGTATGGCATACATACAAACAAGAAATAGTATCATTACCTTAATGAAGAATGTGTAAGGATGTGTGTTATATATAAATTACATATAATCAATATCATTTAATAATTACTATATATATCCATTATTTCCATTAGTATACCCACCTAAGTTAGGTGGGGGTGAAAAAAAATTACACTATGATGTGGTGACGGTAAGTCGTACGTACGCACATGTGGTGGTTTCATTTTTCATAGGATAGATAAATCATGCAATACGATTTCCCCTAACTATAATAAAATTTTAAAATATAGCTGATACTATATTTATTAATTTTTGAAGGAAACAAATCATTATTTAGAAGTATAATAAGAAATGAATTTTGATGAGTTGGTAAAAATGATTACCTCTTCTTTGGTGAACTCCCTTCAGATATCTTCTCAAAGGATCTAGGGTTGGCTTTTTCAGAAGAACTGGAACCCCAGAACATGGATAGTGAAATTCAGAGGATAGGTGGGCAGGGTTTGGTTGAGATATAAGGCTTAATTTTGTGGTGTAATTGAACGAGGAGGTTCCCTTTTATAATTGAGGTGAGGGGAACTTTAGGAAAATCTCAAAATATTAAATTAATATAATTTAGTTTTCAGATTAAAAATGGCTCAAAAGTAATTTATTTAGAATATATATTGAGTATGGGTAGAAATTAACTCAATAAATATTTTTTAGACAAGTTCAGTTCACATTATTACCCTTATCATTTAATAATAATCTTCATTTAAATCCTTTAACTCTTACCATGACATCATTTGTTTTTACTATTTAATGGTTGATTTAGTTACAATAGTATTCTCAATGAACCATTGATGAGTCATAGATAAAATTTCCAACCTTATCACAATAAATTTTCATACTTTTATATTTTTTTGAATTTTATATCATTTAATAAAATATTAATTATTTAAAAATATCATTAATGTCTATTTTGACATTATTGATTTATTAACTTGATTAAAAAAATTTACATACCAAATATAATTTCAAAAACAATATTAATACATCCCTAATTTTTTTAGGTAATCTAGAAAAAAATATCACATTAATTATAAAAATTATATTTATTTTAATATGTTTAATATCATTTACTTGATATTTTTATTAATTAAGTAAGTACTTCATTATCATTGTATAATCCTTTAAAGTAATTATTTATTTCCTAAAAATTAAAAATAAATTACCATGAGAAATATAAAAAAATTATATTTCAAATGAATATTTATATTCTAATATATATTGTGAATAAACACATATAAAAAATTTATTTCTTCTTAAAAACATGAGTATAACATATTTTACTTTCTTTAGAATAAAAAACTAAATTAGGAAAAAAGTAAAACATGCAGGTCAATGTGGCTATAAAAATCTAAAAAAGTATGATATTGGTAAAAATAACTCATCCAATAAAATTAGGACAAATGTTATCATAATTTTCTTATATTTATAATACTAATTTTATCCCTGATAACTCAATTTACTTTTAAACTTGTTAATAAAAAATTATTAAAGTTATTTTTCATAATTTTAAAAAACAAAACAAACCTATTTACATAATATAGATTCACTGATGCCAAATTTGGAATCAATTTTTCAAAATTTAAAACCCAAAATTTGGAGTAATTATGTTAAAATTAATCTTATTGACTAAATGTGAAAATGGGTTTTTAATGTGAAAAAATTCAAATGATTGAAATGTTTTCTATATCTAAATTAAATGTATAATTGATTCAAAAAATATAAATTTCATTAAATGATATAAAATTGGGATTATTATACTTTAAAACTAAAAAATATATAATTTAACTATCTAAATTATGTTGATTAAAACCATATTTTCTATTTAAATCTAGTGTTTTCACTATTCATCAAAATATGAAACTTTTCAAAAAATACCAAAAATTCAATCAATGTATTTTATTATTTTCCTCATTAATATAAGTTAATTATTTAGTCAAATACAATAAATTTAAGTTTCAATACCCAAATTTAAAACATCTTCTCCATGAAAAGGCGAAAAAATTTCTGTTAGAGAGAAATATATTTTTACAATTAAAATTGGATTCATTAAAATATAATGCCTAAAAAATATTTTGGATGAATTTAGAAACATCTTATTAAATATATAAATTTAATGATGTGGTATTATTACTCATTCCCTCCATTTTACCAACTATGTTTTAAGATTAAACAGATCATGTTGCATTTGAACTCAGTGTTGCGTGAAACATAATATATTAAAATTATTTAAGAAAATGTACTATAAAATCATAGGGTGTTACAGAATTATTCTTTATTAAATATTATAATCTGTTATAATTTTTTATTGCCATTTTGAGAAGATGTCAAGTATCTCTCAATTATATGATGTGTTTAACATATTATTGATAGGGAAGTATGTTTCATAAACAATGCATGTTCTCATATCTAATGAAATTAAATTGGGACCTAATATATCTTAATTAAAGATCCTATCTGGATCTTAAAAACTAGAAAATGAGTTTTTAGTAATCAAATAACTCATCTTGTAAAGGTGATTTGGAGAAATCATATCATAGAAGTGGCGAAGAGGGAAACCAAAATAATTACGGTGAATAACTAACCAAATCATTTCATGAGTTCACATTATAGATATTATGAGGAAGAATTTTTTGAATTTGGCAAGAATGTAACACCATGAGAATTTATAATATATTTTTTACAAATAAATTTAATTGCTTCAATATCTTGAAACCAACAAAACACCAAGTCTAAATAAAATTTATTATAGTATACCACTATAAATTAGATGTTAAATTAGAGGGAATTAATATTCACAATAAAATTATGAAAATTATATATTCATCATAGTCATAAAATAAATTCATTGGAAAATAATTTATTAGGAATAAAAAATAGTAATAATCAATTTTAAAGTAAAACAAGTTTTTTAAAAATGTTTTTTATGCATAGAATGTGTTTGTATTTTGATAAATCAAATAAAAGACTTTTGAAAAATTATTTTAATGTAATTTATATCTCAAATGATTTATCATTAATCTATTATATTTTATGAAAATGTGATGTGATTAAATCCAATTTTATTATTAAAATTAGTTTTTCTAAAAAGTTGTTCTGTAATGCTTTGCATAAATATTTTAAAATAACTTTTTTACAGTTTTATAAAATTTATTATAAAAAATAGAAATTATTTTTGAAATAATTAATTTGATATTATCATAGATTGAATTTTTTGGATTTCCAAAATGTTTTATTTTACAATGAATATTGAAATATACTATTTTTTATTGAAAATTTATCTTTTCATTTAAATAATTTTCAATGTTTAGATTCATAAAAAATTTATTTTTAAAAAAAAATTAGTTCCATTATATTATAATTAGTCTAATTTAGATCATTATAATAAATTTTATTTTTCCCTTTGATATAATTTTTTTTTTAAATAATTAATGTTTTTTGGGAAAACAATATTTTTTCCCACTTGTGGTTTTATTTGTAAATTAAATTTTGCCCCATCTATGAATTAAAATTGATAAAATGGATTAACTATTTTGAATAATAATAATAATTAATATTTTTTATAAGTTCATCATAATTTTTAGTTATAATGAATTGAAAATATAGTAAAAATTAATTATCATGGAAAAGGGTAAAAGGGTTTTGTGCATTGCATGCACCTATGTAAAAATTAAATTTTCATGGACATAGGAATTTATTTGATATTTTTATTTCATATTTATAATAATTAAGAGATATTTATCTATTAGGTTTCATTTATTTTTATGCTTAATGGATAAATTACCTAGTTAAATGAAAATACTAGTTATTATGCTGAAAACTAAAAATGTAAAAGTGAGAAAGCTTATGGGTTAAGGGAATAAATTTTTTAAAACTTTTTCAATTTTTTAGGTATGGATAGACGTTATATTTTCATCTAATTGACTATTTATCAATTTGTTAGGCACTTTGTTGGAGAGTGACTACCAATTATAGAATATATTTAAGTATTTAAACAAAATTCACTCCTCAATTATGAAATTACAACTCCTCCCTTCACTTATTTAGACCACTTAATCCATTTTTGTCAACAAAACCCTAAAAAATAACTCCAAAAAATCCTTACCCATATTATTGATCTTCTATTATTCCCAAAATACCAAACCTATGGCCATTAATAAGGTATCCAATGAAGGGTTTTTTATGCTAAGGTAATTATATTTACTATGCTCTCTATTGGTACTTAATCTCTTCGATCATCATCCATGTATTGATAATTACAATATAGTAAAATAAGTATATAAAATATACTTATATGTTATTTTAATAATTAAATAACCTCTTTTCAAAAAAAATTAAATAACCTTTATCCATATGCTCTTCCATCAAATGGGAAAAAACAATCGATCTTGTAAATGCTGGTTAAGGATTTATTTAGCCCTATTATGCTTCAATATGTCCCATGAGACAAAATATTCTAAGTATTTTTCTGAGGACTTACCCATTTATGTAATATATCTTTGTATCAGTCCTTTATGATATTTTTAAGATGTCCAAAATTATGCATTATCTCATTATGAGATTAGTTACTATTATCCATGTGATTATTTGATTAGTTCCGAAATCCATTGATAAGTTTTTATCTCATGTGATTATTTATATAGAATTATTTTACCATCATTCATTCATACCATATTAATTATACTTATCATGTATTGATTAAATGGAATGTATTTTCATATATTTACCTTTACATATTGATTATGCTTTTTTATGACACCTTCTCTTGTAAGCATTCAGTTAACGAGCATCTAGGATCACCCTTTTTTTTGTTCCATTTATCCCAGATGGTAGGAAGTGTATTATAACTAATATTCAAGGATATTCTAAAGGAAATAATGGTGTTATCAAATAAAATAATATGTTTTAATTTATGTTTTGAATTTTTATGCGAGATTAAATTATCTATCTAGTTTTTCAATATTCTTAAACAATCTAGTACTTCATGATGGGATTACTTGTATCTAGATTCAATGTAACAATGTATCCTCTAACTCTGGTATACTAGGGTTAGGGTATTTACAGTTTATTTAAAAACTCATTTGAATAAAGAAACATTTTTTAGATGATACTTTGTATCTTGATGGAAATATTTGATGTAATGGTTTTGATAATTTAATATTGTTACATGGTTTTTTTATTTGAGGATTTTTGTAGTGTATTGATATCAAATAAGATTTTTAAAGTTTCTATGCTAAATAATAAGGTAAAATCTAAGATAGAAAAAACACTTAATGCTATAAATAATATCAAGAATCAAAAAAACAATAAAGATGTAAAATTATTCATATTCGGATTAATTAGACACTAAAGTAATATTTAAAAATATTTTTTTATTTATTTCATGGAATTTTAAAATATATAAACAAAATAATCAATATAAATTTCCTTTAATGTTTTATAATTTTTTCCAAATAGGATTATTTTCTATAAAATATCTTATATTGAAGAAAACGTATGGTGAAGAGGAATAACATGCCTCAACGAAATTTCTATGTTAAAAATAAATAAAATAGTTAGTTAAAGTTTATTTCAAAATTCAAATGAGAAATTTTCTATAAAATTTGATAAATAGTAATTATTATCTAAATTAACGGATTAAGTGTAGTATCCTAGAAATTCTAAACGTATTTTTATTATGAAAATATTTTTATAAATGGATTAATATATAATTAAGACAAACTAATAATATTTTTATGCCGATTTTCATTAAAAATAATAATTAAGTGTTTTAATTAATTTTATTATAAGTTAATTTGAATAAATTGTAAATATTATTTAAAGGATTCAAATTTATTTTCATAAATGTAATTTTTTTGTAAATAATATTTAAAAATAAATATATTAATTTAATTATTTTTAGAAAAAGGATTATTTAATAAAATATTTATATGAATAATTTCTAAATTTTGAAGAAAATATATTTGATAATATCTTATAAATATTTTTATTTGTTAATATATTAAAATAATAAAATATTATAGTAATTAATTAAGATACAGTGTCAAACTTGTGTTAAGGGGATGTACTGATCGGGGAAACATGTTATGCGCTTAGGGTTTCAAGGGATGCATAGTTAGGGTTCGAAGGTCGGCTGTAAGAGGGAGATATGTGATTGCCAAGAAGGTGTTGTTCAGATCGTTAGGAGGTTCTTGTAAGAATCAATTTTTACCGAAGCCGGTGGTGGAATTGGGAGAAGGCGTGGTCGAGAACCTGAGAACATTGTGCCAAGTCGGTATGTATGTCGAAGGTGATCCAAGCATCGTTGAGGTGTTCTATTTATTTATGGGGATTCATTGCAAGGGTGGTCCATGGGTGATAAAACTTGGATTTACATCAACCTACTAAGGTGGGACTTTGATTTACTTGTCTGATTTGTTCTAATTCGAGTTGTTTTCCTATTTTTTTGTTTTCCTCCCCAATAAATGTCGGCATTAATCTGTAGCCAGTTGTAGTTTTCCTCTTCTATGAGAATAAATTGTTTTATTTGGTTATTTCATAATGTTTTGTGTTGGTCTTATGACAGAAGAGTATGAATATTTTCTTTTTCACCTCTGTGTACACATCTTGTGGAGAAAATATGTGTGTGTGTCACTATCTTTAAATTATTCATATTTTCCTATGCATATGTAGTATCAAATTAATTATGCCAATTTTATTGTTATGGTTTTCACGGGTTGGACCTATTGTGTGCTTTTGGCTGGTATTGTAATCTTTCACATCAATCTTGAGTGTGTTCCACTACTTACACAGTAAAAAAAAGGACTATAAAATCCTTATATCATAGCGTAAATATACATGGAAACCCATTTTTTCTAGTCTAGAGTTAATGTGAGAGTGTGTGTGTGATTCTACAGCAATAGGATATCCTCACCTTGAGAAAACCAAGTACGATATTTAGTATTTATTTTTTATAATTAATCTTATTTTGTGAGGGAGAGTTTGCGTTTATTTGTCTTCAAAATATAAATCTTGATTTTGAAAATAGTATGGGTGTTAAGATGTTTAATTTCAGATTTTATTCTTGATTCTGCAAGGGTGTATTAAATTTTATTTCCAGAATTCGGTACTTTATTTTTATTATATTCTATAAAAGATGAATTTGTTTTCAATATATAAGGATATATATATATATATATAAACACTGATTTAAACATATGCACAAATATTTAATTATTTTTTACTATATTGTGTTTTAGGAACTAACAATGTAAGAGAGATTATATATTTTATTGAACATATTTTTTTTCTTAGTTATAATAAATTTATTTATTAACATATACAATGTATGTTTTATTTTCAAGGGTGTGTATACATATAATTATATGTGGATATATACATATACATATATATATATATCCAATTACGTTTAATAATTTCCCAAACTAACAATGTAATCAGGTATATTTGTTTTAAATTTAATTCATTTTGGTATAGCAGGTTGTTTCACTAGGAGCATTATTATTCGCCAGGATTTTTATTTCTATGTAAAATTTAAAAACCATTATTACACACACACACACACATATATATATATTTATAAAATCTTATGTTTTAATTTTATTTCATTTTAATTCATCTTGTGAATATTCTCAGTTGTCGATGTTTTGATAAAACATGAATTTATTAGGCGATGATGAGTATTATAAATTTCATTTCATATGTGTGTGTGGGAGTGTGTGTGTCTGTGTATATATGTATATATATAAGCATGAAATTTTTACCATCATGTTTATAATTTTATATCCATGTTTTTAAAAAATGTGCATATCATGTCATTTTTTGTGTTAAAATTTACCATGTTGTATCTATAATAAAATCGATGGCATGAGTTATTCACAATATCGACATACAATGCATTCATAAAAAAATCATGTCTTCAAATTAAATTTTATGGTTTACGTCTAAAAAATTAAACACATGGATTTCTTTATTATTTTAAATTTTTTGATTAAGATGTTTACTTTATGTGTGAAATATAATTATTTTTTATAAATATTTTAGGAAGATGAATAATTTTTTGAATTAAAAAAGTATTACATTTGTGGAAGTTATAGTACATGAATTGGATTATTACATGAGTTATGGTTTCAAACAAACTCGTAAGTGGTATGCAATGAAAGTTAATATACTTATGTATTTACATACTTATATATATAAATAAAACTGTGAAAGTGTATTTTAAAGAACTTACATATTTTCAAAATTAAAAACTCCAGTTAATATATATATATATATAAGTAGAGAAACATTAAAATGTTTTTAGAAAAAATGGAAATTAAATGTTGTAAATATGAATGGGAATTGGGGAGTGAACTCATTCATTAAATAAGTGGCTTGACCAAAGACAACCTTCGACAATTCAAGTGGCCTCAAAATAGTGTTTGGTTTTCAGAATCCTACATATTGTTTTCATAAAAAAATGAAATAGGTTAAAAACAATTTTTTAACAAAAGTAATTTATAAATTGATATGTTATTTTTAAATAGTATGTAATTTCAAATAATGATCTCAAAAGGATATTTTTGAATTTATTTTCAAAATAATATTTTTAAAAGGCTTTATCAATTATTTTAAAACCCCTTACTAGTCATATTTAATGCTCACCCCTTGTTTTGAGTTATTTTTCACATGTTTAGTAGAGTTTTTAGTGGCATCCTCTTTGATTAAGGATTTAGCACACGAAGTCTTTTATTTAATTTTTTATAGTTTTTTTGTTCATAAGTCTTGTATATTCTTCTCCAGAACTTAGACCAGTAAAATATCCTGATCTATAATTCAAATGTTTTATATTTATTATGTTTTTTTATAAAAACTAAATATAATTTAAAAGGGCTGAGTTTGGAAGCTCGGACTCAGGTCATTACAGTTGTTATGAGAGGAACAACCTAGCTGAATTTGGATATTAGTCATTGTTGAGTGTAGATGTTCAAAAATCTTTGTGTTTCTTAATTCTGGAGATGGAAATTTTGAATTCTTTTTAGTCTGACAGAACAAATTTCGAGGATGCAATTCTTTTGAGGGGGAATAATGTAATAACCAAGAAACTATAAAAATAGTTTCATTATTAATATATTTTAATAAAATGATTAGTATATAAATAAAACGAACTAATAACATTATTAAGTTTATTTTCATTAAAAATAATAATTAAGGGTTTTAATTAATTGAATTATAAGTTGATTATAATAAATTATAAAATTTAATTATAGTTTTAAAATTTATTTTAAAAATTAAATATTTTTTTGTTAAAAATAATATTAGAAGATAACTATATTAATTTAATTAATTTTTTCAAAATGTTATTTAATAAAAAAAATTTGATGAATTATTCCTAACTTTTAAAGACACTATTTTTCATAATGTCTAATAATTATTTTTATTTTTAAATATATCAAAATATTGAAATATTTTACTTTTAAATTATGAATCTACTCAATATAAATACTAAAATCGTTGATTCAATATGGTTTCCTTATGAATTTTCCATTCGTTCGTGTTTTGAATATCAAAAACACCCTAACTTTTGGGAAATTTCATTTTACCTAAGATTTTTCTTAATAAAGAAAACATTCCTTCCCCATGGAAATTTATTCTTACTTGTTCTTCATTGTTCATATTTTCATCTCTCTAAATATAAATCATTTTATTCCTAAGTGAAAAATTTTGATTCACATATAAATCCTCAGAATTCTAAAAATACTTAGATAAAGAGTATTCTTTTTTCATGATCTGAATTCTGACTCTGAATTCTCTTAAAGTCAGACTCTGAATTCTTAGAAATTCAGACACAGAATTCTCTGAAATTCAGACTCCGATTTCCCTGAAATTCAGACTCAGAATTATCTGAAATGCAGACACCGAATTCTATAGAAGTTGGGTTCCAAATTTCTTAGAATACAACTCGAAATTCCATAGAATTCAGACCCCCAGTTCCTTATAATTTAGGTTATGAATTCCTAAGAATTCCGGTTCGGAATTCATTAGAATTCAGACTCCAAATTCCTTAGAATTTCGGTTTCGAATTCCGTAGAATTCAGGTTCTGGATTCCTTAGAATTCAGATTTCGAATTCTTTAGAATTCAGACTCTGAATTCCTCAGAATTCAGACTCTAAAGCCTACATAATTCGGATTCCGAATTCCTTTAAAAATGAAATCATAATATCCATGCAATATAGAATCCGAATGATAATTTTCTTAGTCTCTGAATTTTATTTTTTCCTTTAACTCTGAAAAATAAATTTGGTTAAGCAATATTATTCTAATTATCTTTATTATAGTTATAAAATGATGTCATGATTTCTGTTTCTAACCATTTTTTGTTTGAGTGAAATGTGTACAGGTCCCTATGAAAATCAAGGAAATATATGCCTGTTGGAGGGGGGAGATGACCGTTGGAAATGAGCCTATCAATAAGAGCTCATTTAAACGAGCCCAAAAAACTGAGACACATTGATCAATCTAGAGATTACAGGCTTCTGAAGGGATTTATAGATAGAGAGACTCTCATGCTTTGTGCGTATTGAACATCTTATTCAGATTTCTTTTTGAGACTCCGATTGTTGCTGTTTATAATAGAGGGCTTCCAGGGTTAGGAAGATAGAGGTGCTGACTACCTTGACGTTTGAGGGCATGGAGGGATAACAAGATAGACTCCGATATTCTTATTGAGGGATTACCCTAGTGTGGGTGAGACAAACTTTCATGAAAGTATAAATCAAGGGACCTTTATCCATTATTGTTGGATACCCTACTCTTTGGGTTAAAAGATTATATACTTGTTACTTGTATTTCTTCAGGATTGTTTTCCACTGTATTTTGATTAATAAGGAAACATTAACAATCTTACACATTCATGTACATGAATTCTAATTAGTAATATTATATATTCTTTAAGGTAGATTCATTGTCATTGTAATCTTTTCGTAAGTTTCATTTCTGGAATCATATTTTCGGAATCTATAAAGTATATATAACTAAGAGGTCTTGTGAATTTACGTTTTTTAACATAGTTAAATAATAGAAAGGTTTATAACATATTTAAATGTTTCAAAAAATAATTAATGTGTACATTTCACCCCCACCCCACTTGTATATTGAGCATATATATCATTATTTTGATCCTACAATTGTTATTATAGTAGGTATTTGAAATAAATATATTCACATATAAGTTTTCTTTTTCAAATTTTCATTATTCTATATTTTCTTGTCATAAAATATTTTTATCCTAGTTTAAAAATATTTATAATGAATAAGTTTGTGTGGAATGAAATTTTCTTAAGATGGTTAGAATGAATGTTGGTTCGATTGACAAAAATATTCCGACAAGACCACCTACATTTAATGGGAATGATTATGAATATTGGAGATATCGTATGATGACATTTTTCATTAATACTAGAGTGGAGAACTTTGTAATGATTACTAAAGATTACTAGAATCCTGATAAGGAAGTCAGAAATTTTACTAATCCAAAAAAGTCAGAATATCAACTAAACTATAAGGTACACAATACATTGTTATATTCCATGAACAAGAATATATATAGAAAAATTTCTTCTTGTGAAGCTGCAAATTGTATTTGTATGAAATTGGAGGTAAATCATTTTGGAACACCCAAAGTTATCAAAACTAAAAGATTTATTCTTAGAGCCGAATATCATGTTTTTTTGTTTCATTGTGGAGAACCGTATGTAAGGTACTATAGAGGATTATGACCACTGTTAACAGTTTAAAATCTATGGGTGAAAAATGTTTATACGATGAGGCACTTGTGTGCAGGATTATAGATATCCTGCATAATGAGTGGGAATCGATGAGAATAACTATTGATGAGAATAGAAAAGTTTCACAAATTACTCTTGATAAGAATTTAGGAACTCTTCTTCAACAGAAGACAAGAATGAAATGAGATGATGATATAAATATCAAAAATAACTGAAATGGAAGTGTTTCTTTTATAAGTACTTCAAATCATATGAATACCAAGACTCCTGAGAGAGTTAGAAGATCCAAATCTAAGAGGACTGTTATACTATCCCAATCAAGTGAAAGTGAAATTTCTGAGAATGAACTATCTAATATTACATGAGGGATGAACAAGATAATTTGGAAGAAAGACTTTCAATATAGATACATGAAGAAAGAAAGAATGGATAAAAAAGACTCTGAATTTCCTTGTTATGAATATAAAAGAGCAAGGCATATAAGGAACCATTGTCTTATGCTTAAAATAATATATAGAAAGGAAAAGCATTCTGAGAGGAATAAAAATAAGTACATCAACGGTAAATCTAAGAATGTTTTGAAATCCAATGACTCCTAGAGTGCCACTGGTAGTGACTCTTCTAAAGAATCCTCAGAGTACAAATCAGATGGATAGAAAAATCCTGGTTTACTTTCCAAGTTACCTATTGAAAATCATTATTTAATGGACAAGGTGCACAATGATGAATTCATAACCAATGTATCTTTTAATGCTGGTTATAGTGATAGTAAATATTATGAATCATCGGATGAAGAATCATCTTCATATAGAGATAATACTTTACCTACTTATGAAGAAGTGTCTAGGTTTGCTACTCTCCTTGAGAATGAAAATTCTAATGTCATGAAAAATCTTGACAAGGAAAATTTGAGGCTTTCAATTCTTAATATGGAAATATCATATCTTTCTAAAGATAATTATTATAAAACCATTTATTATAAAATTATTACAAAAAATCATGAGGACATTAATTCTAAGAAGGATATACTTTTTAAGGATATAGACAAAGTAATTTCTAAGAAAAATGTTTTCGATCCTAACTCTAGTACTAAAACTAATTTTTTTGAGGATAAAAACATAATAATTATACTAAAGTCTGAAATATTTTCCTTGAGGAAGTGTTTATCAAAATTTACCTTAGGAAAGGAAAGCATTGATAAGATGTATTCCCAAATTCGACCTCTAAGGAATAATTATGGTTTTGTTTATACTCATTCAAAACTGGTTTTTAGAAACAATTATTTTGTTCCTCAAAGTGTTCCATTATGCACTAAGTTTCATTATTGTGGGTATTGGGCAAAAAAAATTCCTTAATGAAAACATAGTCTTTAGGTTTCATAAATCTTATTTTTCAATGTAAATGTGGATTCGTAAAATTTTTCTTGCAGAAGTTTCCGGATCTAAGAACGTTAAGGGTCTGAAAGTATAAAATTCTTGTTTTCAAGAAAATAACTGAAGTACCAACAGTAATAAAAGGTACATGGATAGTGGGTGTTCCTCGAATATGACTGGTTACAAAAATTGCGTTGAAATTTTTATCAAGATGAAAGGAGGAAAAGTAACATTCAGAGATAATGCTCAGGGAAAAATTATTGGTATAGGTAACATTTTTCTTCATAAAAAAACATTGATTTCAAATGTTTTATTTATTAATAGTCTTAAGCACAACCTTATTAGCATAAGTCAATTATGTGATGAAGGTTACCTTGTGAATTTTATGAATGAAAAGTTTTTAAAATATAATTCCAAGGAAGAGTTTATTATTTCTTCCCTTAGGAAAGAGAATGTAAACACACTAAACATAGAAGGCCTTATAAGCCAAGATCTACCTAGTCTCTGTGCAATGGAAGATCATTCTTGGTTATAGAATAGAATGTTACGTTCCATTGATTTAAGTAAAAAACATGCACATAACTCTCCTAAAAAACACATAGATATTAGGTATCACATTTTTAGGGATCACAAAAAAAAGGATATATCATTTTTCAATTTATCAGAACGCAAGATCAACATGATGATATTTTCACAAAATATTTACCATCTGATAGATTTGAATAAAAACAATAGAATTTAGTAATGATAACCATAAGGTAGTCTTCCATATTAAATTTATGCTGAAACCTATTTTCAGACAGTAAGAAACTCCTTTTCATAAGGGAAGTACATTTTCTTGTTAGCCATTTTTTTCAGTCGAATTTTTTTTTGGACAAAATTTTCGTAGTTAAAATATCCGTAATCAAAATTTTCATAGATAAAATTTTCATAGTTAAAATTTTCATATGTAAAATTTTTGTAGTAAAAAATTTTTTCTAGTTAAAATTTCTGTAGTTAAAATTTTCATTGTTTAAATTTTTGTAGTTCAAATTTTCGTAATCAAAATTTTCGTAGTTAAAATTTTCATAATCCAAATTTTCGTAGTCAAAAATTTTCATAATCAAAATATTTGTAGTAAAATTGTTTCATTGTTAAATTTTTCATAATCTAATTTTTTAAAATCTAATGTTTTTAAAGAATAATTTTCCTTATTACGAATAATCTTCCTAGAAATCCAACAGGTGTGTTTTCTTTTCTAAGATTTTTTAATCATCTATTACTTATTGGGATTCTCTTTTTGTTTTTAAAAGTTTCCGATTCACTTGTACTTAAATATGAATGTTTTTCTTAAAAACCTAAAAAGATCGGAATCTATCAAAATCTTTATTCGGCTGTCATCTTAATTATTATATCTTTTCAAGAAGATTTCAACCGTTGGATCAATTAGTTAAGTTGAATCATCGCTTCAATTGCCTATATAAAGGACCCCCAATAGTCATCTCACATCGAATTCCAAGACTTCGCATGCTGGAGATTTACCTCTGTTTTTAATAGTAGTTCCGGATTTTTAAATATTTCTTATTTCGGAATTTCTGTTGAAGCGTCTTCTCTGAATGGAATTTCATCTGTTAAGGAAATCTCCAAGTGGATAATCTACCGAGAAAGGATAGTCGATATGATGTTTTATGCCAAGTATGATTCCACTATTTCTAAGAATATCAAGATGAATAGTTGGGATAGTTTATGTATATCAAAACCAAGAGAACAGGATCCAGTGTATCCAGAATTGTTGGTTTAATTCTATGACACATATAGTTTTTTCAATGAAGGTGGAAGAGATAATTTTTTTAAGAGCTATAGAAAGCCATAATCTCTTTCTTATAACATGGTAGAAAATCTGATAGGAATTATTTATGAGTGAGAAGTAGAGTTTTTCTAACACAAGCTCCCTGATGTAATAGGATATTTTGACAAGAAAAAGGCTCTATAATTCCTTGGTCTTTCAGAGGTAATGAATTTGAAAATTATTCATCTCTCTACAAATATTCAGATTTTTCAGCAATGGGTTCAACGTTTTCTCATTCCGAGAAAAGGGGGAAAGGACAATCTGAAGAAAAGTGATATATATGTTATGGATTTCATGGTGAACCTCTGAATGATAAACCTTGTTAATCATATCTTGGTTACGATTGAGAATATAAAGAATGGAAGTTTGACATCTCAAATTATCATGTATCTGGCCATTTATTCAAAGATAAATGTTCTTTGTCTTCAGTCTTTCATGATTCCTTGGAGTTCTAAGCTGAAAAATGAAAGGGGATTCTTTTGATTGATGATAATCAAAGGAAGTTGATGATTGGATTTAATAGTCAATCTGAATAATTTCATGATTTGTCGAAAGAAAAAATTGAAGCTCTATAAAAAAAGACAAAAGTGGATGAAACCTCTAAAAAGGGTAGAATGAAGAGGTAGGTGAATGAACCATAAGAGAAAGGAAAATCTCTAGTGGCTAAAGAAACACGGTCAGCACCTCCAAATCCAAAGAAGAAAAAATCATATCCTGATGAGGTAGTGGCTAAGTGGAGAGAAGTTAAGAATAACATAAAGGAAGGGGAGCTTATATTTGGCCTGGACCCTACTAAGGCAAAAGAATTGAAGGAAAAGGCTGTTGATAATCATGAAACGGAAAAAAATAGAAGAATAAAAGAGGAAGATGTTGGAGACTCAGATAGTACAATCCCTTCTTACGGCTGCTGAAAAAAGCCTCTGAACAAATTCCAAAATCGGAATCATTTTTGATAGAACCTTTATGAGAGACTCCAGGAAATAAATTGGTGATTCTGGAATGACATCAAGAAGAAGAAATAGTGGAATAAGAAGAAGTGGAAGAAGAATAAGTAGAAGGAATTGGTGATACCGAAGATATTATAAAGTAGGTCGAATACTATCATGAGAAGGATAGTCCTTTTGAGAAGTTATCAATCCGAACTTCTGAAGCCGATTCATTAAAACTTGCTACCCCTGGTAAAGATGAGAAGGTTGAGGAAGAATTGAATAAGTTTTCTAAAAAACAAAGTAGCAATCATGATTTCATTCACCAAGGGGATGTTGATGAAGAAGTCGAGAAGGAAGAAGTTGATGAAGATAAAATTGTTCAGTTATCAGATAGTGAACATGAATCACCTAATCCATTAGAAATTATTCCGAAATTTGATAAGGGAAAATAGGTGGTAGTTGATACACCTAGAAAAACTATAGTAAAGAACAAAGAAGTTAGTGCTTCATCGAAGAGGAAGGCTGTTGAAATAGAAAAATAATCCTCACCAACCAAAGTCTTGGATTCAAAATCATCCCCACTTGGACATGACTTTGTTGTTTAGTCATTGAAAAAGATAGTTGGGAATATTCTAATATTTCCTAGAATAGACTCAAGATGTCAGATAATTCAACATACGTTAAATCAAAAATCGGATTTAGTATCCATGGTGATGGATAAATGTGTCAGTCTCGAGGAAGACTTCAAGACTATTCTCACTGGAGATGAGGCTCATAAAAGATCTTTCCTGAAGACGATAAGTTGGTCAAGGAAGATAATAGAAGAGATGAGAATCTTTGATGATTTTCAAGATAGTGTTAAGTATGATTTTGACACCAAATATGTGAAGATCATGGATCTCACTAATAGTTTTGAGGAAAAGCTAACTCTCCCATAGAATTCTTGGAAGTAAGAAGTGAATGATTTGAATGGGAAATTGAATTCAGTTTCTCAGAGTTAGAAGAGAGAAAGGGAACTCAGAATTGAGGTAGAATAGAATCTTTTTATCCCAGAAGAAGTCATGAAGGCTCAGGCTGAATTTATTAAGGCTCAAGAAGAGAAAATTAAAGCCTTAGAGAAGAAAACAGAAGAACAAGATCAGTTTCTCAAGCATGCATAATAGGATCACAAGGAGCTCAAGAAGCTGAAGACTATTGTGAAGAATAAGATTCCAAAGCAGAAACAAGGATAATCTTTTCCAAATCCAATATTTTGTTGTATTTTCTTGTTGTACAAATTCTTTCAATCCTAATTAAATTTGTGTTTATCTTCAAATTTTTGGGGTGTTTAGTAAAAATATTGTCAATTCCCAATATTTATTTTGGAGAATCACAATAGGGGAGAAAGGAATGATAAAAAATAATACTTCGTAAATAAGAAATTTCCCTACATAAGGGGGAGTTCATAAAAGGGGGAGTTTTCATCATGAATATTTTTATATGTAAGAAAATGAAAAAAACTCATTCAGAAAAATCAGAATATGATACATAGTGTTCCCAAAGCCTAAGGGGGACTTAGTCGTATTCACTTTGATCAATACGTAAATGGAGATATGTTTTTATTTACAAGACCATAAATTCTTTTAGTCCTTATATACTTTTTCATAAGGATGTTTGTGCTTTCCAAAAAGGGGGAGATTCATGAGTCAATAAGGTTTCCTTATGAATTTTACATTCCATCATGTTTTGAAAATCATAAACACCATATCATAAGGCAAATTTCATTTTCCCTATGCTTTTTCTTAATAAGGAAAATTTTCCTTCCCCAAGGAAAATTTCCTTACCTATTTTTCATTTTTCATATTTTAGTCTCTCTAAATATTACTGTTTTTATTCATAAGTTAAAAAATTCAGTTTCACATCTAAAACCATGGAATTATATAAATACTTATATATTGAGTATTCGGTTTTCAGGATCCAAATTCAGACTCTGAATTCTCTGAAATTCAGACTCTGAATTCCTTAGAATTCAATATCTGAATTCCTTAGAATTCAGGTTCTGAATTCCTTAGAAATCAGACATCGAATTCCTTATAATTCAGACTCTGAATTCATTATAGTTTTGATTCTTAATTACTCAGAATTTAGGTTCCAAATTCCTCAAAATTTTGACTCTGAATTCCTTAGAATTATGGTTCCAAATTCCTTATAATTCAGGTTCTAAAATCCTTAGAATGCAGACTCTGAATTCCTTATAATTCATACACCAATGTCTACAGAATTCTGATTTTGAATTCCATGAAAAAATAGAATCCGAATATCCAAGAAATATATAATCCAAATGTTCATTTTCTTACACTACAAATTTTATTTTTCCATATACTCTAAATAATTAATTTGGTTGTGAAACCTTATTTTACATATCTTGGTTATATTTACAAAATGATTTCGTGCTTTCTATTTCTAACCAACTATAGTTTGAGTGACATGTGTATAGGTTCCTCCGAAATTCAAGGAAAAATATGATCATTGTAGGAGGGAGAAGTCCATTTGAAATGCCCTTATAAATAGGAGATCATTTGAATAATCCCAAAAAACTGAGATACGTTGATCAATCTAGAGATTACATGCTGCTGATGTGATTCCTAGAAGGAGAGACTCTGATGCTTTGTGTGTATTGAACATCTTGTTCAGATTGCTTTGTGCGACTCTGATTGTTGTTGTGTACAATCGAGGGATTTCAGGGATAATAAGAATGTGGTGTTGACTACCTTGAAGTTCAAGCTCTTGGAGGGATAGCAAGACAGGCTCCAATATTCTTATTAAGGGCTTACCCTATTACGGGTAAGATAGAATTTATTTAAATTATTAATCAATGGAACATTATCCAAGGTTGTTGGAAATCCTACTCTTTTGGTTAAAAGATTCTATACCTGTTCTTTTATTGTTTCAAGTTTTTTTTCGCAGCATTTTGATTAATAAATAATTTATAACAATCTTACACTTTCTGGAACATGTACACAGATTATTAAGATTCTATACCTTTTATGGTATAATCATTGTCCTTGAAAACTTTTCTTAAGTTTCATTTCTGGAACAATATTTTTGGAATCTAGCATGTTTGTAGAACTAAGAGGTCATTTGAATTTACCTAGTTTGACTTTGTTAAACAATATGAAGGTATATACCATTTTGAAAGTTACAAAGGAATTTTTAAAGTGTACAATTCACCCCCATCTAGTATATTGTGCATCTACAGCATTTTTCGATCATACTGAAATTTTATCTAAATAATTTATAAAATTATAATCGTAAAGTATGATAAAATGGGTGTGAAATTATAATCGTAATGTATGATAAAATTTTTAATAAAATTTTTAGATTATTAAGATTGTTTTTTAATTAAAATATACATTATATATAAAATAAATAATAATTTAAAAATGTGTAAAGAGTTGGATATGGTGATAAATGGGTGTAGACCTAGGTATAAAGGGAGGCATTGATTTGGAAAATGGGTTCCACACTTAGGGTTCCAAGGGAGGCGCAGTTAGGGTTCACATGTCAGAGGTAAGAGGGAGTGATGTGGTTTCCATGGATGTGTTGTTCGGATCCTATATATGTTTTTTTGGGAATCTATTTCAACCAAAGACAATCGGTGAATCGGGATCATGCGAGGTCGAGCACCTGGGGGTTTTGAGCTGTGTCAGTCAGTATGTCAAAGGTGATCTGAGTGTCTTTGAGGTGTTCTCATTGTGAATGGGGATTCATTACAAGCAATATCTGGGTGGAATAAAGAATCTATTACTTTCAACCTAATTAGGTAGGCATGTTATTTCCTTGTCTGGTATAGTCTAACTCATATGGTTGTCTTTTTGTGTAGTTTTCTTCCCCCACAAATTTCACCATTAATCTATTGCAGTTGTATTTTTCATCTTTTTCGCGAATAACTTATTTAATTTGGTTATTTTAGAATATTTTTTGATGGTCCTATGTCAGATGAATATGAATATTTTCTTTTCTAACTATATATACAATTGTGGAGAAAATTTTTCCGTGAGTCACTATGATGAAATTATTCCTCTTTTGGTTTATATATGTAATATAAAATTAATTATGTTAATTGTATTATTATGGTTTTTATAGGCTAGTCCTATTGAGTGCTTCTGGATAGTACTTTAAGCTTTCATGTCAAGATTGAGTGTGTTCCACTCTTTACATAGTAGGAACTAAAGAAATAAAATCCTTCTATAAGAGTGCCAATATTCCTGACTACCCATTTTTTCCAGTCTGGAGTGAATGTGAGAGTGTGTGTTTGAATCTGCAGTTGGAGGAGATCCTCAGATTGAGCCAACCAAGTTAGGGAATTAGTATTTATTTTTATAATTAAACTTATTTTTTAAGGGTGATTTTTTTTATTTGTGTTCAAATTATAATTCATGATTTTCAAATGAGTATGTGTGTTAATAAATTTATTTTCAAATTTTATTCTACATTCAATAAGCGTATATTAAAATTTATATAAAGAATTTGGTACTTTATTTTAATTGAATTATATAAAAGTTGAATTTATATTCAATATAAGGATTTATACATATATGTAAACACTTATTTAAACATATTCATGAATATGTAATTATTTATAACAATATTTTGTTTTTGGAACTAATAATGTAAGAAGGATTATATAGTTTATTGTACAGATTTTATTCAAAGTTACAATCGATCAATTTATCAAGTTATACAGTTTATGTTTTATTTTAATGGTTGTATATACATATACTTATATATGTATTTCAATCCAATTAGGTTTACTTATTTTCAAAACTAATAATGTAATAGATTATATTTATTTTGTTTAAATTTAATTCATTTTTGTATAATGGGTTATTTCAATAGAAATATAATTATTCTCAAGGATTATTATCTTCGAGTATGATATCAAAACCATTATTCCACTAATAATTATATATATTTAACAAATTTTATGTTTTAATTTTATTACATATTAATTCTGCGAATGAATATTTTCATTTATTGATGTCTTGCTAAAACATTAATTTATTCAATGATGATGAGTACTATAAATTCAATGTCATATATGTGAATATATATATATGTATGTATATATATAAGGATGAAATTTTTATATTTATGTTTTTAATTTTATCCCTATGTTTCTAAAAAAATGGGCATAGCATGTCATATTATTGTATTAAAATTAAGCATGTCATGTCTGTACTACCATCGTGGTCATGCCTTATGAACAACATCAGTATACCTTGAATTTATAATAAACTAATGTCTTTAATTTAAATTTTAAGGTTTACTTCTGAAATTATTAAGCACATGGATTTCTTTATGATTTGAAATGTATTATTTAAGATGTTTACTTTATGTTCGAAATATAATTATATTATATGATTATTTTAAGAAGATAAATTATTTGTATGAATAAAAAACATATTACCTAAAAGTAAGTTACAGTACATGAAAAGGCTTATGACATGAGTTATTTTTGTAACCAAACACACAATTTTTATGCAATGAAATTACATATACTTATGTGTGTACATACTTATATATATAAATATAAGTGTTAATTTTTATTTTAATATAGTAAAATGTTTTTAGAATTAATAACACCAATGAAAATATATATATATAGAGGAAGCATAAAATGTTTTTAGAAAATATAGAAATTGAACATTGTAAATATGAAAGGGAATTGTGGAGTGAACTAATTCCTTCATTAAGTGGGTAGGCCCAAGACAACCTTCAATGATTCAAGTAGCCTCATTATATTGTTTTTTTTTCAGAAGCATGAATATTGTTTTCAGAAATATACTAGAATATGTTTAAATCAATGTTTGAATAAACGTAATTTCAAATGTGATATGTTATTTTTAAAACATATGTAATTTCAAAAAATGGTCTCAAAAGGATATTTTCAAAATTATTTTCAAAATAATATTTTTAAGGGATTTATGAGAGATTTTAAAACCTCTTACTCGGCATATTTAATGGCCACCCCTTGTTTTGAATTATTTTTCACAAGTTCAGTAGAGTTTCTGGTGGCATCCACTTTAATTAAGGAGTTAGCACACGAAGTATTTAATTAAATTTCGTACGGTTTGGTTAGTTCATAAGTCTTGAATATAATTTTACCAAACCATGACCATTAAAAGATCCTAATATGTAATTCAAATATTTTTTTTTATTATGTTTCTTTTATAAAAAAATACACATCATTTATAAGCGTTGATTCTGGTAGCTCGATCTCATGTCTTTTCATTATGTATGTGATTAATTTATACATGAAGTTGATAATTCAAGTGAAAAGAAAGATAGTATTCTCATTTATAAAATAAAAAAAGAATATTATTCCAGTTATCATTATGATAAAGACAATAAATAAAGGAATTCTACTTAAAAGGGGTTCATATTTAATCATGAAATAAAATATTTTATTTCCAAAATATCAATATCAAAAAAAGATGAAAATAACACTAATAAATCTTCTTAAGTATCAAATAGAGATGATTATTTATTAGATGAAAATGATTAATGTTTTGGTGAAGGAAAATTTAAATATTAATGGTTCACCTATTTTTTAGAAGAAACTCAATGAAGGGTTATAAGAGAAGTATTTATGAAAAGATGAAGAAAATGAAATAAAGAAATGAAAATTAAATATTTACATCTATATGAATAGTTTATAATTAAAATATAAAACATTTTTTCAATAATATTTAGAGAGTTTAATGACAAATTTAAATGATTTTGAATATTAAAAATGAATAAACAAATTAATAAATCTAAAAATATATTACTCAATATATAAATAAGGACTTATATATTTATAAAAAAAATTGTAAAATTGTACCAGTTATGAAATAATTGATGTTATTTATCTTTATAAGATGAAATCTAGATATATATTTACCGTAAAAAGTTTAAATATTTTTTACAATTTACAACAAAATGGAAAGTAAAAATTTAGTATCAATTTTATAATATTCTTATGAATAAGAATATATTGTTAATTTTTTTTAAAAAAAAAATCCAATAATGTGCTAAAATGTGAAAATAACCATGATAATCTAATTAGACAATATATATGATATAAAATAAGATTTTTATTTTTATTGTTATTTTTGGGATTGTGGATAATACATGAATGTTGAAAAAATATTAATTTAATAATTTACATTATCAAATTTTTTTAAGAGTAGTAATATTGGAGATTATTGAGGGATAATTCATTCAAACAAAATAAGTTTAAGAACAATATGAAAATCTAAATATTGTGTTGAATAACACATTTCAACTATTGAAAAAAATATGTATAATTTTTTATAAAAAAGGCCATGTGGATGAATATTATCTCATTTAATTTTTTCGATCATTTTAATAAGAAAAATTATAACTAAATATTTTAAAATAAGATGTACAAAAAAAGGTAAAAAAAATTTGTGAAAGTCATACTAAAATCATCTTAGAAGCAATAACCTTGGATATTGTAAATTGGTTGTTTATTCAATGTGATATGTCATTTAAATTGATTGAAATCTAAAAATAATCATGGAATGATCCATTATGTTTAAGAATTATTTCTAAATCAAGATTCAAAGATTTTTGTTAACTAAAATTGTAGAAATATGAATGAAGTTAAAGAATAAATTATTTTTTGATATTTAAAAAAAAAATACATATTGTGCCATATATTTTTGAAAAGGGATTAAATTTATAATAATAAAATATTAGTTATCAATGAATATATTAAAAGACAATTTAGTTACGATAAATGATATGTGAATGATGGGTTATCTTTTTCAACTGCTTAAATATGAAAATGAATTTTATTTTACTTAGAAATAGTATAATTCATTGTGTCAAAACATATATAGAGATGTTGTTAAATTAATATGAATATATAATTCTTAAAGATATTTAAAAAAAAATCTATTCAAAATATTGAGTGAAATTGGGTATCAATACCAGATAAAATCAAAAGAAGGTTAGTTTTTTACATAATATTCTTTAAATTCTAATATATAAGCCTTTGGAAGATATTCACATTGATATATGTGGTCCCATGTAAAAAACTTCCATAAATATAGAAAATACATTTATATTATTATATGATACAATTAAAATTATAAATTTATTCATGTTTATAAAGAATAAATATTATTCACTGAATAATATCAATATTTTTTATAAACATTCCCCAAAAGAGAATAATTTTCTTTTAATAAACTTATTAATAAAAATAGAGATAAATATATGAATGAATATATTTATGTTCATTTTTATAAAAGTGTAGAACTTTATTTCTTCACACCATACACACCATAATGGAATGACTATACTAAAAGGATGAACTATATATTCTTTGAGTTGGATTTAACAATGTTTGTTGAGCATGATAATTCATAGAAATAGTAAATATGACAAAATGGTAGTACAATTTAATATAAAATTTTTATTTATTCTTAAAAAATATATACATATATAAAATGTGTTATAATAAAATAAAAATTTTAAAATATTTTTATCCATTTATAAGTCTACTTGTTATCAGAATGAACACTTCAAAAACTAGTAAGTTTGAGAAGTTAGGTATTAATAAAATATTATTGGGATATCCACTAAATAGAATTAGTTATAATTCCCTAATAAATTAATTTTGAATTAAATTTATATTATAGATAAAAAGTTTTTTAAATAATCTTCTAATGATTGTGGATATCATGTAAACCATCGAAATTTTGGATATGGTGATGCTAAATTACATGAACAATAATAAGTATTTTACAAAAATTTTGAAAATTAAATTGATCAACAAGGTTATTGTGAATAATAACCCTTATAATGTAGTGAATGATAAATTAATTTAATTATTATAATATTGGGAAATTAATTGGAAATATAAAAAATTATATACTCAAAAGTGGAAGTATAGAAACAAATAAAATTATACTAAATAAATTTGATAAGGAACAATATATATAAGTTTTGAGGCAAGAAATATTTTTTCAAACTCCAATAATGATGAGTATGTTCTTAAAGAGGTTGGATAATGAATAAGGATCCTGGAATGGTTCTGAACCTGGAAATACCACAATATAATGAAACATTTATTGGAAAAGATCAATGAACCAGCAACATAGATAGGTACCTAAGGTATTTGATTAAACCTCCCATGTTTTTTGCCATAATTAAGAAATTTCCTGAAAACTAAAAAAAATTGATTTCGGATCATGTCACACTCAAGTACTACACACAATAAAATATGGATTTTTTTCAGTCCTATTATGCACACCTCCCTCATTAGAGAGAAGCCTATGAACTCATGTCACATCCCTTTTTCATCATACCACCCTTGAATAAACATGGATACGTTAGGGAGCATTATATTAGACATACTATGATGTTGTGATTCATGGAAAACTCATTGAATATCATTCCCAAATCACATCTCTATGAACACTATGATTCTAATACATATCTTGATACCATTATCAGAGTGTGCACATGTCTTTATAAAACCATTTAATGGATAAAAAATCCATGAAATATAATGATATATCACTTTAAAATTCATGAAGACAACTAAGATGTGTTTAAATGGTCATTGTGTTAAGAAGTAGGATCTCATGCCACTATGAATCGTAGGAAAACATATAGTAAAGAACATGATAAATGATTATGTAGTGAAAGATAGGCTCATTCCATGAAAACTATGTAAGTATCATGTTAACGTGTATGTTATCCACTGAAAGTGGGTAAGGGGGAATTCCTTTTACAAATTCAGAATATGAATTCGTCATGTGCATGATTGGTTATTTTCATGCTATTTAATATTGAAAATTAGATAAAAGATGTGTTATAATGGATTCTCATGATTCTTTGTGAGGAATTGTGTGGATGATATTCTAAATAGAGTTAGTAGTGCAATATTTTTTATACTTTTTTTCTGTAGTGTGAATACTGATTTCTTGAAATCGATTATTCTAAAATATAAGTTATCCCTGGTGGCCATTGTTGAATATAACCAGCATTCTAGCTAGATTTTTCAGTTCTATAGGAAACCCAAACTTCGTGGCTTCACGCACAATGAACCATCCAACAAGAACATCAGGACATTCTGGCACACGAGATTTAATGTGGATCTAACTCACGAAGGGGACCAGTTCATCACTATTAACGTGACCTATGACCATTACTACTTCTTTGATTCTTTTATTTATGGTAGCTATGATTCTCAACAAAGGATAATGTTGTGGAATAATTTGAACTTTTTTTACCCTGGCACCTACCCTTTGTTTGTTGGGGGGATTTCAACATCAATGTGGACCCGGAGGAATGGGAGGGAAGAGGTCCATTCAACAGGAAAGCCATCCTCGATTTTGCTCAATTCTTGGTTGGAAGAGGCTTGATTGATCATAGGTACTCATGGGACCATTTCATGTGGTGTAATAACCAGTGTTGGAATTGATGGTCGTGGAGCTGCTTGGATAGATGTATGGCCAAAATTCATGCAGTATCCATGTATTCCTATACTCAGGTGGTTCACCTCCCGCACGGGCTGTCAGACCACTCCCTGATCTTTGTTTCATTAACTTCTGGTCATGACCATAATGAGTGGGTCAATGTCAATCATCACTGGGATAACTTCCACGGATACTCTGACCTGGTGATAGACTCTTGGATTGAAACTTCCTTGGGTCACATATAGTTATCCCTTCACAACAAACTCTGAAGGCTCAAGACGATGCTTTAGGCATGGTCGAAGGCTATTTCTATCTCACAAAGGGACCTGGAGATTACCCAACAGTTTTTGGATTTCCTAGAGCAATGTCTTAAAAAGGATTGGGATGAACAGATCTTTGAGGACCTATATAGAAGGAAAGAGCTCCTAGCAGACATGCTCTTGAGACAAGAATGACAGGCCAGGGAAGATTCAAGGGATACGTGGATCAAAGAGGGGGATCACAATACAACTTTTTTCATGCATGTTTAATGGAAACAAGAAGATGAGTGAATCCAAACCTCAATCTAGAGGAAGTTTCCACTATAGATGACATGGAGGTGACTAGGGAACAAGAGAGTACCCATTTTCTAAGCCTTCTTGTTGGCCCCAACTCGCTCTTCACAAGTTGGTACCCTGGAAGAGATGTGGGGCCTTTTTATGCAATTCTCTCCATCTTCTCTATTTGTGACAATGATGTCTTGGGGGCCTTGCCTCAAGAAGATGAGATTCTCCAAGACATTCAGAACCTTAGTCGAGATACTGTAATGGGGCCGGATGGGTTCACTAGAACCATTGATAGAACCTAATGGTAGATAGTGAAGGATTAGTTAATTGAGGCGATCCAAGACTTCTTTCGAGGAGGCATACTTCCAAGTGCTACTAGAACTACCTCAGTGGTGCTCATCCCCAAGTCTAACTCCCCTTATTCTATTGAGCACTATTGGCGTATTATCATGGGTTATATCCCTTACAAAATAATTGCTAACATCATTAATGCTTAGTTATCTAGCCACCATACTAGTTGGATTTCCATGGAGCATCATGGGTTCTTGAGGTGGTGGTCCATCCAGGGAGAGATCGCGTTGGACAAAAAAATTATCATAGATTTTAACGTCAAGTCTAGAAGCTAAAAGGTTGTGATAAATATTGATATGATCAAGTCATTTGACTACGTTGAATGAAGCTTCATCAACAAGGTATTTATAGGTATGTGCCTCTTGTCTTCGAATATTGATATGATCTTAAGGTGTTTCATCTAAGCCTGGTTGGGGATATATTTTATGGGTAAATCATTCAGATTCTTCAAAGAAATATGAGGCATGTGGAAATGAGATCCTCTCTCCCCTAGTCTTTTTATTATCACTCAAGATGTGCTCAGCCTCCTTATCCAACACAGTACTAGAAGCGGTGACATACTTCCATATCATAGAAGGATGTGCTTCCCATTATTTTCAAACCAAATGTTTTTAGATGATTCCATCATCTTCACTAATGCATTGAGTATGTAAATATGGGGATTGAACAATGTACTTGAGTTTTATTCTTCTTGGAGTGGTAATGTGATCAAAAATCCTAAGAGAAGATTTAATATTTTTAGTAGTTGTACTTCCTATCGGGCTCTTCAAGTGAGTCACTTACTGGGTATGGAGAAAGGTTTTCTTCCCATATTGTTCATGAGATCCCCACTCTCATTGAAGAGGTTGTGTATTTGTGAATTCAACCATCTTTTTTCTAGAATCAAGAAGAGGGTTCTCAACTTTAAGAATAGATACATGTCCTTAGGGAGGAGGATATATCTGGTTAACATTGTATTTTTGGCCATCCCCATTAACATTTTATCTATGGTAAGGGTTCCCAAGGGAGTTATATACAATATTGACACCATTCTAGCTTGGTTTATCTGGGACCCAAAATTGGAGGGAAGAAGACACTAGGCCTTTTGAATGAAGATAAAAAGGCCCACCAATGAAGGAGGTATTAACGTTCAGTGTCTTAATGGAACCCTCAACTACATGCATGCCATACATTTGTTGGAGGTGGTGGAGAAACGCACCTTATGGGGCTGGACCACACACCACTATTATGCGGGGGGCTATGACAGGATGGCTGGACACACCTCTCCTCTATGGAGTGTGTTAGGGCCTCTCGTTACCTCTCTTTGTTCTCATACACATTGTATCATTGGTATCAGTGTGATTTCGTTCTGGCACGGTAACTGGTATGGGGAGCTCATCAGTTTTTCGAGATGTCCTCCAACAACCATTCCCTTTCCAGAGGTCGGTCTTCACCCATCCTTTATCTATGTTGTTTTAAATAAGTATCATTATAATATGTTCAATCACATTGAGATGTCCTCATCCTCGGATAGATATGTATTTAACCCGTCTTCCTCTGCCGCCTTTATGTTTAAGGAATATCGTCGGGTTCTGCCTATGTCGAGTGATGGGGATGAGTGGAATGAGATCCTTTGGGATTTGAACATACCCAAAAAGTATAATTTTCTTATATAGAGAATCTGGCATAATACTATCCCCACCGAAGAGAATGTTAGGAGGTACGAAATGTGCATGGAGTCCAGGTGTGTATGTTGTAGAATGCATCAAGAAGAGAGGTTGGGGCACATGTTCTATAAGAGTGAGTGGGAAAAGGAGGTATTGAGTTTTTTTGGAGAGTTCCTCATATTTTCTATTCGTGACATGGATGGGAAATCATTCATAGCATGTTGGTTCCATGGTTTAGTCACGAGGGGTCCGAAGAGAAGGGATTATGCTCTGGTGTTGAATGCATGATGTTGGTGTCTTTGGTAGGAATGAAACAAGTGGTCCCTTTAAGGGGTGGCATCATCCAGGAGATCATGTTTTATTAGAACTAAAAGCTCTCTTATCGATGCTATTAGATCTCTTAGAAATTGGAGGGAGGATCAAACCATACACTGGTTCAAACTGGTTTCCATTGATACCCATCCTATCATCAGTACTAATGATGAAACCTGGGTTAGATGGAATACCCTCTAGTGGGGCTTCAAGATCAACACTGATAGATCATGTGTTTCCAAAACCATGCATGGTGGAGGGACTATTCATTATTTCATTAGTTCAGTTATCCTAGAGATTTTTATTCATCTAGTCCATGGCTCTTCGGTGATGGCAGAGGCAAAGTCTATATTACCAGGTCTCATTGTTTGTAGGTAAAGGGGTTTGGATCTAGCAGAAGCGGAGACTGACTATTTGTTGATCTATAACACCATTCGTGGCCTCAGAGATACCACATGGTCAATTATCTATATCATTCGCAAATTCTATAGTATCCTTAACACTAATACCAAAGTTCCCCGCACCTGGAGTGATGGGAATAAGGAAGCTGATTACCTGGCCTTGTTTGACACTCCCAGATTGTAGATATTGTTTCTTCATGACCATCAATGTCTCAAACCAATAATGGTTAATATCATTAGAGGGGATTCCCACGATTTCCACTATTTTAGGCCTCCATAGATATATTTCCTTTGATATGCCTTGATGGGTCTTGTGCGTGTGATATTTTTTTCTTCTCGAATAAAATATCACTATATATGATGTGAAGGATCGACTTGGAACAGTTGCATAAGAGTAAAAATTAAAACCAAACCCACTTCAGTATTTCTCACACCTAAATCCACATTCATGTCATGATAGGTGTGATAAAAAATTTAAAATATTACATATTTTCATATAATCACAAATAATTTGATATTGGCTGAAAAAATATTTCATAGATGATTCAAAATTAATATTTTGGTTGAAATAAGTAAAATATTTAGATTATATATTACAATAAATATCATGGATTGATTTATATTTAAGGAATAAAATTCTAGACTATGGTGTTTATTGTTCTTGTTGAAAAATTACTCAACCATGTAACTAAATATCTATAGGTTATTTTTAATTTTTTTATTAGCCACTCATTACTAGCTTGATAGGGTGAATTTTTTTTATTCCATGGAATGGTTAATGATATAGTATTTCATGCACTTCAGTATTTTATTTTTAAATTCAAATTCATGATGGGTGCATGCATATCTCAATTTCTATCTCACTTATTTAATTCATTGTTCATGTTCATTGAATTTGAGTTATTGAGTTCAATTTTATTCCATGGGATAGTGTGTTGATTTCTATCAACACCATTGAATTAATTATATAACATGTTTAAAAATGGTTTGGGTTCCCTATAAATTTAATAATATTGAGTACCTAACCATGAGAAATATGGAGTTTTGATGATAGAGAGTAATTTCCTTGAACTAGGGATTTTTATAGATCTAATTCAGATAACATGATTTTTTCTAATTGATCATTTCATGAATTGATACTTAGTGAATAGGAGTTATAACTTCCCAAAATATTTTCATTTATTCTCAATATTATGAAAATCAACATTATTGTTTTATAGAATTATTTAAGATATATTTCTCTTAGTTATTAGATCACAATTTTTGATTCGGAGTATTTTACACTTAGACCTTATTTGATCAACCATGTGCTTCCCCAATCTATACAATTTAGTTATAATTTCAGTGTTATATTTCATGTAATTTATAAATTCTAAACAATTATAAATAGTGTAAAAATAACAATTCTCTAAATGAAATAATATTATTTCACCATTATTAGGGATGGTTTCCTAGTATGATTAGGTTAATTATGGGTTATTATTTCTTATATTTCAATTTTATTTTATCTATTGTTATTGTCATATATGTTCTATAATAATCAGTTTAATTTTTTTGATTTTTGAATATTTCAGTTAGGTAAAGAGTAAATATATACTTGTATATAATTCTTAGTAGGATAAAATATAAGAAACAATAATAAGGAATCAACCATGGATGGTGCTGAGTAGGGATACTGAACAACTGCAAAAGATTTTTAGTAAATATATATAGGGATTTAGAAACTGATGGACTATGGATGACACTCAAGCATGTGGGTTCAATCTATTATACATGTTCCACCCATGGAAACCAACTATCTCAAGATAAAACCAGAAATAATTTATTTGATCTCTATCTCATTTCAATTTTGTGGGCTACACCATGAGGATCCTAACTAACACCTAATTAGTTTTTTTAAAATTTTGAAATACATTTCAATTTAAAAATGTATATAGTGTTTTTTGAGTTCGGGGTTTATCATATTTGTAATAAAATATAATGTGAGAGATTTGATTCAAATCTTTCCACCTCATTCTATCACAACATGGGTGGAGTTACAAAGGAATTTCTTCACCTGATTCTTCCACCCCTCAAAATCAATGAATATCTTGGTCAACATACATAATTTTAAAAAACTATATGAGGAATCAATTTACAATAATTTTGATAGGTAAAAATATATTTTATGAATATTAACTTATCATATAATTGTTTTGTGGTTATTAATTTAACCTTTTTAGAAGGGTCTCTCACATGGAAAGAGAAAAATAATAGTAATCTTGGCTAGAGATTCACTAATGATGAAATCAGTGTAAGAGAGTTTTTAACATAAAAATGAAATATAAATTAATATATTTCAATGTAAGTCAAGTGGAGTTCAAAGGTTATGAGTGAAAATTGTGGGAAAAATAATAGAGATATTTTTTCACAACTAGATGGTTGATGAGGAAGATAGATTCTGTGATGACCTTACACTATCAACCTGGTGTTCACATCAATATAGTCAATTATTTTGATTATAATCTCAAAAATAATGATCAATGTTAGTATGAGATACAAAAATGTTAACAGTGTAATAAAAGAGAACCAGAATATTAAGAAACCAAATATAGATATCTCTAAATTCAAATAATTACTTTAGATGAAACCTTAGTGATTTTTTGGAAAATAACTTGGGTTCCTACCAAAGAACTGAGTGTAGAATCAAAATCGTAAATGTCCACAATTACAAATATTAAATTCTATACTGGTTAGATTATAAACCAACTCAAGAATAGTAAATAGAAGACTCTATTATGTGATGCATAGGTAAACCAATGATGATAATTGAAGTCCATCACTCTAAGAAGTGGTAAAAGGTGATGGAAATCCCTAAAAATATTACCAAACAATAATGGATCATTCCTTACCAACCTATTACATTTCTAGTTTTGGTTGTTAGAGAGAATTATGAGACTATTCCATTGTTTTTATAAGGATTATTCTCAACAGAAATAATGTCAGGTGTGTGTAGTCATTATCCAAGTGAATTGGTTACATGGTTGGATCTGCAATATGAATCAGCTACAAAATCAGTTACATGGTTGAATCAACTACCAGAATCGATTATGTGGATAAATCAGCTATGTGGATTAGCTATGTGAATAAGATATATATACCATCTTCTATGTGAATCTTTTATGAAACTAGAGCAGTTATGTGGATTAGCTACGTGAATTGGTTATGTGGAAAAATCAATAATGATATTGATCAGCCACTTAAGTGATCAGCTCTGTGAATCGTCTATGTTTATGGATCGATTATGCCAATTGATTGGAAATATGAGTGATCATATACAAGGATCATCAATCTGAATTACATATTTGAGTGATCACATACATGATTGATCGGCTATGTGAATCAGCTATATAAAAATTGCTACATAAGGATTTAGTCTACGTGAAATTGACTAGTAGGATATTTTCAATAGCTTTGTGAAAATGGTCATATGGGATATTTTGTGGTGAGAATAGAGGGCCTTCAATTCCTGAATCATCAATGATAATTATATTCATGATTTTTTTGATGAATGAGGCTATAAAAGATTCACTGAGTGTGGAGCTTAATGAGATCCTGAATAATTGGTAAATAAAATTTAATGAAATCTAAAAACTTAATCATTATAAAGTTGTTGACCCAAAAATAATTATCCTTCCTTTGTTCCATACTTATCTATTTCTCTCAAGATCATATATTCCAAATCACTTCCCATGGAGTCGTGGAACCCTTCTACTGGTGACCCTATTTCTCTGTCGGTGATTATATCTTGTGTACGCCCCAAGTTATAGGGTAGTGAGTTGAGTGAGGCTTCATTCTAACATGTACTGAATTATCCTTTTTTTATTTTTTTGTTTCATGAGGGGAGGGTTGTTTTTTATATTTTTGGACGTCATTTCATCTAAATTATTAAAGATAAATTAATTGGTTAAATTAATTTAAAAAGGTACAGGGAAATGTGAGTAGTATGTTCTTACAATATTTATTATTATTTATATTGTGACATTATAGTAATAATTACTTATTGAAACCCATGTTAATTGGTTTATTTGTTTTCAATATAGTTATGATGTTATGAAAACCCTATTTTTTGTTTTTTATGCCACTATAAATGGAATTGTATACTCACTTATGTTTAACTAATGAAATTATTACCCATGGATATATAGATTGCATGATAACACCCATAAATAATGACGTGAAAGTGAATATAAGACCTAATAAAAAATCTAATAATAAATTAATGTATGTAATATGGAATGTGTTCATGGAATTTTTTGTTTGTTATGGATTATTGTGTTAATGTGATATGGGGGGAATGGTTTTATTATGGTGGATGTTATGGGGTGTTGTTATATGAGGTGTGATTATGATGTCTTCTTGTGATGAGGTATGGGGTGATGTGTGATGGGTTTTTAGGCCAATCTATGGGTATATTGTGCAAGAAATAAGAGGTGATATGTTGTCTATTGTGTTGAGTGGTTGTGAATATTGTAATGGTGTGTTTATTTTTTTTTCTACAGGAAAGATGGGTTTTTGTGTCGTAGTTTCCAAAGTAATTTTTTAATTAATTTATATATTAAAGTAGAAATTGGATGGGAATATTTTTTGAATGTTTAACTAAAAGGAGAAGTGGGTTATATGTGAAAATGGTTATAAAAAAATTAAATGGACTGAAAATAATAGAATTTTTTGATGTTGATATGAAATTTGATGGTAATGTAAAATCTAGAAAATGTCTTAATTTGAAAGGGGTATTGAAAAGATAAATTTTTCATGTAGCTTTTTGTGTGTTGTTTTACGTTTAAATGTTAAATAAAATTTAGTATGCATGGTGAGTTTGTTGGTTATCTAGTTTAAAAACAATAGGTTGGTAATATGTGTTATTATATTATATGTATATAATTTATTTTCCTTTTGATTTTATATACACTCCATCCCCATATAGTGGACCTAGTGTTAAGAAAAAAAATTTTTTTGGGTTTTACAACATCCCGATGGTGAGGATAGATGGGTGGATACCAACTCTTCAATGATCCTTCTTCTAAGGAATGATAACATGCATAGGTTTTGATATAAAAAACTAAAAATATCACCTACTGATATGTGTTTTATGTGATTATATAGACTAGGTGTCCACAAGAAAGGTTATATGTGATGAACCATGTGCTTTAAAGTGAGATGGTGAGGTGATTGTGGTGGGGGTCATACATGGTTAGAGTAAATTAGATGATGCCCAAAATGATAATGACATTCGACTTATCTTGTGATGGTTGTGATGTGAGGTGATGGCCTTGGTGTATGAGGGTTGGATGTGATGTGATGGGATTGGGAAGTATGGGATGGAAATGGATTTGATGTGATGTGATGTGATGTTATACAAAAAAGGTGTGATTGTGAGGATGTATTATGTTGGTGTGAGAGAGAGTTAAATTAGTGGGAATGTTGTATGGGGTAGCCTATATCGATATTATTCATGATATGATATTACTTATGGATTTTATTATTTGTTTAGTGTGACTTTGTGAGGTTGGGATGGATATTTGTCGTATTTATCTATTATTGGTTTTTGTTTTTTTATTGGTGGACTAATATTCTCTTTCCTCATGTTCACAAGAGAAAATTATTTTCATAGTTGTTATGTTCTTGTCTCATTTTCATTTGGGTATTACATTGGAGAAATATATATGAGTCTTTATTACTTATGAATTTATTATGGGGTGGATTTTTCATTTATTTTATATTATGTCATGGACTTTCTTATGTATAGTTCATCTTATCATTTGATCCCATATTAATATAGAGGGTAATGTCTCCCATTTTATGATATTTTTATACCATTACTGCTAGTCGCCAACCTGGGGCTTACTAAGGGAGGTACTCTAGGTCATTATTTCCCTCCCTTAAATGAAATATCTTTGGTGGGAGGGGGTCATGATAGATATGTATCAATGGAGTTGGTTGAGATAAAGGATGATGTTTGGAGTTAGGTATAGTAGGTATTTCATAGGTTGGAATGGAAAAGGTGGAAGTTGACCATGGTGTATGGAATAGTCGAAGGGGACCATCAAAGAGATGGGATATTAGTACCCATTATGATTCAAGGAATATACTCTAATATTTTTGAGCGATAAACTATGTTTGGACTATTTTTTGTTTATTGTAATATGAAAAGTAAATGTGTCAAGAGGCCTTTTGTTTTTTTGGAATAGAAAGTTTTAGTTCTGGAAAATATTAAATAGTTTTTAAATGAATTAAATAAGATTTTATAAAATTATTTTACTATTGGGATTGATAAATATTTATTTTCCTTAAAATTAAGGATTCGTGCCTTCATCATTATGTGGCTCAAGCACAAGAAGTTCGGTAGGCTGACCTAGTTGATCGTCAAAGAGATAATCTAGTTAACAAGGATAATCAATGGAAAAGGATGTTGTGAACTTTTCAGTGCATGTATTTCGGAAAGTACAAGTGTATTATCTCTAGTATAGAGATATAGAATGGTTTATATGTTCTAGAGAAATATTTCAGTGCGATACAGACTTGGTAGGAGTACTGGGTCCTATTAGAAGTTTTTTAGATGTGGAGAGATGTGCATCAGTGGTGAAAACTGCTTCTAAGTGTGAAGAAAGAGGAAAATGTTATATAGTTAGACTTCCATAAAGTTTTTCATTTATATTTTCTTTCATTTATGATGTGGGTGGATAAGAGGCTTGATTTTCTCACTCTTAAAGAGGGGATAATGTCAGTATGGGTGCATGGGTTCAAGGTCAATAAACATATTCATTTTCCCTAGATATTTTTCATGAAGGGGATTTTCATGTTAGGTTTATTGAGGAGGAACTCCATCCTTCAATCTAGTATATAGTAGAATCTTTTAAGTTTCCTTCATATTTTTAGGTTTAGAAGAAGGAGGAGTGGATGGGGATTCACTTTCAAGGAGTTTTTATGTGAGAGAGGATCCAGTAGGGTTCCTCAAGGAGTAGTGCTACTAGAAGAATGATATAACTATTATTCCCTTTGAGGTATTTACCAGTAGGGTGTTGATCTCAATAGTTTTCTTTCCATATCCTTGGGATATTTGAGTCAAATTTTTTTTTGGGGTGATGGTCATCATCAGAACTAGGGCCCAATGGTTCATGGGGATCATCATGGTTGTGTTGGTTAGGTTCAGTGGTTGTTTAAGCAGTAGGGATATTGGGATTATCCTTTAATGAGTAGTGATGGAGAATGTAGAAGCCAAGCCTAGCATGTTAATTAATTTTAGGGACCTATAATAGAGCGTGGTTATAGTGGTTACTGTCACTAGAGAGGTAGGGTATATAGGAGTGCTCAGCTGTTGGAAATGGGGAAAGTAGTTCCATAAGAGCTAGATATTTTTTGAGGTATGATTAGTTTATTTAGTACCCTTGTTAGTGACTTATTATATTTAGGAGCCTCACACTCCCTTGTTGCACCTACTCAATTTTATTCTTTGAAACATGATATATAATGGCCTCTGATTCCCCTAGTTTTGACCACACTAGTCAGAGATCATATTATCTTTTTCAATGTCTATTAGGGGTGTACACTAATAAAGGGGCCACATCAGTCCCATGGGGATAATTTAATGATATAGATTCACTCTTATGATTCCCATATTATCATTTATTATCCATATTATATGTTTTCTATTATTCATAACTTCTATAGAAGATTGTATTCTTATATTTGGATGGATAGTGTGTGGTTTTCGTTGGAGAGTGAGGTCACTGATTGGTAAATTAAAGTGTGAAACCCCTTCCATCATTGATGGCTAAGAATTCAATGGAGTAAGTTGAAATCTTTTGGGGGGTTTTTCTTAGGGTTTTCAAATAGTTTTTATATTTTCTACTAGAGGATGTTGTGACACGACCCCCAAAGACATGATGTTTAGTTTGGGATAGATTTATTGACTGGTTCATATTTAATTTCAATGGATTATTATCAAATACAACCCTTTGATTTCTAGGATTTTTGGATTTATCTAGATGATCTGATGTCGGAGGGCTTCATCTGGCTTAGTTTTGTCATTCGAAGCTTTTGTGTTTTTCAAATTGAAAAGGTATGATAGTATGAGGTTGTGTATAGACTACCAGAGGATAAATCAGTTTATGATTAGGAACTATTACCCTATTTCAAGGATATAAAATCTCAATGATCAGGTGATATGGGAATATTGGTTTTCAATGTTGATCTATAGTTCAGGGATCATACTTTTATGGGGAATGAGGTAGTTGTCCCAAATACTAATTTGCAATCTAGTTATGGGAACATATACTTTATTATCACATGATTTGGTGTCATGAACACACCATTTATGTTCATGGGGCTCATGAACTCTTTTTTTTTAATTTTTGGCCCAATTCATAGTCATTTTCAATGACTCCATATTGATCTAATCAATGTCATATGAGGGTAAAGTAGATCATCTAAAAGATTTCACGCATGTTCGTTAACACCACCTTATATATGGAAATTTATCCAAGTGTATTTTATAGACATGGGATTTGAATTTCATTGGGTAGCTGGTGTCTCTTTAGGTCATGGTTGTAGACCCATCAATGCTCGGAGCAGTTGTTTCATGGAAATTTCCCTTAAATTTAGAAGAGTTACACAATTTTATTGGGTATTCATTCTATTATTAGGGTTTTTTTATGATTTATATTGAGTTGAATACCCTCCAATATAATTTACCATGATTGATTGGGATTTTGTGTGGATTAATTAGTTCCAATAAGTATCTAGTTACCTCATGGAGAAGTTGGTCAATGATCCATTGCATCTGTATCAATAGGAAGGGGTGATGTTTGAGGTGATCTATGAATCTTACCATATACACATGGGATGTGTATTAATTCAATAGAGTTAATTATCTCTTATGGATATTGGAGTTACATCCTCATGAGTGTAACTATTCCACTAATGATCTAGAGTTAATAATAGTTTTTTTAATTAAGAATTTAGAAATATTACCTCATTGGGGGAGAACATTATAGTCTTCACGAATCATAAGAGTTGAGGTATGAATTTTCATAGTGTGATCAGAATCTGTGAAAGTTGATGTTGATATAGTTTCCTTAAGAAAATAATTTCTTTATCTCATGTATCTTAAGAAAATTAATTTTTTTGGCTGAAGCATTGAGTAGAATGTCATAAAATTATATGGTTTGGGATTCTGGAGATTAAATGAATGTGATAGAGGATATGAAATACATGCACTTATATTTATGGGTGTTTGATGGTGTATGTTTTTTATTTCAGATGGTAGTGCAGACATCTCTGATAAAGTTGGTCGAATCATAGTGGGATGACTTTGAGTCATAGGTGATGCATGATCATGTTTTCCATGGAAATGCTCTGAAAGGACTAACAGAGGATGGTCCAAACTGGATGTTGCTACAATGTTTTTGTATTATTATAGTGTTGATTCTTGAAGGAGTCCTTCAAGAGTTTCATAGATCACCTTTTTAGGTACACCTATGAAACTCCCTGACCCTAGTTACCCAGAGTCGACGCATTATTACATAACATTGGGACTATCACAAAAGATCAAGTCTTGAATGACTGATTAGTTTAGTAGCCTTTGAAGTACTAGATACACTTATATGGTTTACATGACATCATAAAATGGAAAACAACAATAACAATGTTTACATAGACAACACTGAGATCCCATAGACTATCCCTGTAGTTCAGTCATAATATACTTTTCGCATCCTGGGAAAAATAAAACATAGAAAGGTGTGAGCTCAGATGCTCGGTAAGGATAACAATATAGAATAAAATTTCATAAATAAGAATAAATATTTAAGGTAGTGTATAAGAATAAAAAAAAAGCCTTTAAAATTTAACTTCAGCATAATATGTCAAAGATAAAAATCAAATAATGCCATTTACATATTCACATGGATATTCTACTAGTCAAATAATCACTTGCAATATCAATATCAACTTTCATAATGATGGAATGCATAATTCCAGACCATCAGAACCACATAGTCAAGGCCTTGTGCCAAGACTACAAATGATATTTTGTCAAGGCCTTCTCCAAGACACTAGTTTGTCCCATTAGACCTAAAGATTCATCGAGGAGCCATAGCGGGATCCACCCATCACTTACTAAGTCCAATTAATTCTTGATATGAAAAGGTTTAAATATAACATAAACATTCATATTAAACCTAGCATATAAAATGTCAATACATTATCCATAAATTGTGAATGGTATAAAAATAGCACATCCACTCTCAAACATATCACAAAACCTTAAATACAATATGGAAGTTTTTTATAATAATAAATCAACTTCAAATAAGCTTACAATCCATCAAAGGATGTTGACATAGATGAAATCAAAACATTTTTTGGTAAATATATCTTTATATTTTGAAATCATTTAAAAGTCATATAATTATAAAAGAAAAAACTTATTTCTAAAATATTCTTATAATCTTGTAAGGGAAGCTTCAACGATGTTATAATGGCATAAAATAGCCTCACCCACCAAATATGTTAAAAACACTCTTTCCTTAATTTTGTCAAAAGGTCATAAAGTACCTTATTTGGAAAATGACGGAAACATTATTTTCAAAAATTTAGATAAAAATTAAAAGAATGGTATAAATGACATTAACCTATAGTCTAGTAAATAGTAAAAATGTTTTGAAATACATTTTTAAGAAGAATTGATGTGGATGATAAAAAGGTCCGAGTAGATAATTACGTATAAACAACCTCGGATAATGAAGAGATTGTGAAATTTACCATTAACTTATACTTTTCCTTGGTCATGGGTAGGTTAAACTCCTTTATAATGGGGAAAAAATTGTTATTAAATTATACAATAATCATATTCATTAATATGATATCATATATGGTCTTGTAATATTTATTTTTTTACAATATTTTAGTATTATCGTTGTTTCGAGTGTAAACTGATTCTTTTTCCTTTATATGCTATGTTATGTAAGTAGTTTTTGTTATGGATAGGATGTATATTATTCATATTAAGAATGATATTTAGTCTTTAAACATAATTTTTAATCATCAAATGAAAATTAGTCTATAATGGATATGATGGGGAATGAATCTCATCACGTTCGTGGAGACGGTAATCCGTACGTACACACGAGCGACAATATCATTCGTCTGATATTAAAACAATTTATAATTGGATGTTATATAAAATATAAAGAATTTTTATCATGTTATATTTATTATTTACATAAATTACACAACATTATTATACCCATTCAAATAATAATGTATGGAATAACAATTACACAATGACGTGGAGACGGTAAGCCGTACGTATGCACGTATTATGACATGTCATTCAAAGGATGGATAGAATAATTAATATGGTTGTAAAATATTTATAATAACATCATAGTATATAAACGATACTGGAGTTATTATTCTATAATTGAAACAACAAAGAAAGAGGAAGTGGAAGAAGGAAGGAACTTGAAAGAGGTGATGAAATATTTTCCTCTTCTTGGGGTTCTTCCTTTTGATTTGATCAAAATGCTCCATAGGTTGGATTTATGACTAAAGGAATGCATCTAGGATGAATGGAGGAGAATTTAGTGGATATTTGGGCAGGGTTTGTCTGAGCCAAATGGCTTTGAATGTGTTAATTAGAGAGAAGGGGGGGGGGTTCCTTTTTATAAGAGGGGTGAGGGACACCTTAGGGAAAGATTGAAATATTTTTTTATACTAAAATAATTTTCAGTTTATAATGGCTCAAAAATTATTTATATAAAATATAAGGTGGTTCTGTGTCTAAAACCACTCAAAAAAATAGTTTTTAGATAGTTTTGTATCACTATATTAACCTTATCTTTTAGATTTAACTCGTAGTTAAATAGTTTTACATTTACCATGTTTCTTTGTATTTTTATATTATATGGTTAATAATATTACTATATAATTTTAATAAAACTCAAAGTGGTTCATTAATGATACAAATTTCATTATATAAGTATTTTGGATGATCCTTATATTTTTATGAATAAAATATCAATTAATAATATAATATTTGTTTTAAAAACTCTTTTTTGTCAATTTTGACACAATTTGGTATTTTGTTTTTTCTAAATACTTAACAGCATTGTTACATTGAAAAAAAATTCATCTAACCACCCCTAACATAAATATTAACCTATAAAATTAGTGTAATTCAAAAAAAGTCTCAGATTACATTTATTTGGATATTTATGATATCAATTATTTTAATCATTCATTAATATGGTAAATACTACATCATCATTATGTCATAAATAAATTTAATTATTTAATGTCTAAAAAATAAAAAATAATATACCATTAAGTAAGAAATATTTTTAGCTTTATAATGAATATTTATAGTAGAATTCATCAAATGTGTAACCCTATATTAAAAATGTTTTAGTTATTAAACATTGATTTTAACTCTTTTAACTCTTGTTTGAATTAAAGAATAATAAATGTCCTAATATAATCCAAGTGGACCTAAAGGATCATATTTTATTTATAAGGTTGTTTTTGGTTGAATTAAACTTATCCAGTATAATCAGGACATGTTTTAGTGTCATAATAATATAATTGTTACCCTTAATTGCCCAATTTACTTTTAACCATGGTAAATAAAAGTAAAAAATTATTATTCTCCAAAAACTATTTTCAACTTATTGAACAACATTTTACTTACTGATATAAACTATGTATCTTGGATTTTTGAAATTCAACTCACATAATCGGTAAAATTATCTTTTATGTAAACTTGCAAATGCTCCTAGGAGGTGGGTAAAAGACTATAAAAAGTTCAATAAAATTTTTATATATCTAAAATTATTATAAACTGACTCCAATAAATTAAATTGAAATTATAGAGCTATTATGTATCTATTTTTACCTAAAATAAATAATTATTTAAATAGAAAGATGGTTTTAAACAATAACTTAGTGTTTTTCACTATTCATCAAAAATTGAATGTTTTCAAAAAAATACCCAAAATTCACCCTAAGCTAATTTCGGTATTCTGAATAAATAATGAAGACCATTTTGAATGATAAAATTTATAAATTTTCAAAAAGTGGGTATTACTAATCATAACGGGTAGTTTTATTGGTCGCGAGGTGTTGGAATCTCGATGTTGCGTACAATGAAAGCTATTGCATTATTCAAAGGGAAACATATCGTGGAAGCTTGGGGTGTTACATTCTCCCCTACATTAGATAATTTCATCCTCACAATTTCAATAATATTACTACATAAAAAGACTCGGGTGGTTCTTCATCATAAGTTCCTCATGTTTCCACATTTCCTCTTCCATCTTATGGTTTCTCCATAAACCATTTACTAGATGAGTCGTCCGGTTTCTCGGCACTTGTTTTATTGTATCAAGAATCTTGACATGCTTTTTGAAATAGATAGATCGGGTTCCAGTTCTATTTCCTCATAGGTGAGTACATGAATTAGGTCAGGCATGTATTTTCTCAACAGTTATACGTGGAATACATCATGAACTTTGGAGAGACTTGGATGCATTACCAAATGGTAAGCTACATTTCCAATTTGTTCTAGAATTTCGAATGGTCCGATGTGCTTGGGACTCAATTTACCCTTTTAATCGAAATGTATAACACCCTTCCATAGAGATAACTTTAAAAAAACATGATCTTCTACATGAAATTCCAAATATTTCCTTCGGTTATTAGCATAGTTCTTATGTCTACCTTGATCTACCTTGATGTGGTTTTGGATTACCTTCACCTTTTCCATCATTTCCTTTACATGTTCTGGGCCTACGTGTTTTCTTTCACGAACATCATTCCAACATGTTGGTGTGCGATATCTCTTTCTGTATAATGCTTCATATGGTGCCATCTGAATACTTGAATGGAAGCTATTGTTATATGAAAATTCTACCAGAGGTAAATATTGATCCCACATACCTTGAAAGTCAAGTGAGAACGATCTCAACATGTCTTCTAAGGATTTAATAGTCTGTACTGATTTTCCATCAGTTTGGGGGTGGCCAGTAGTGCTCAAATGAAGTTTAGTATACAGGTCATTATGAAGACTTTTCCAAAATCTTGATGTAAAATGGGGATCATGATCATAAACAATCGATAAGGGTACACCATGAAGTCTTACAACTTCATTATTATATAGTCTGTCTAGACGTTCAAGTGGTAAATCTTCTCTTATAGAAAAAAATGTGCTGACTTGCTAAGAGGACCAACAATGACCCATATTGCATTGTTCCTTCTAGGAGTATTTGGTAGTCCCATTATAAATTCCATCATAATATTATATCATTTCCACTCAAGTATGGGAAGAGGTTTCAAGACACCTCCAGGATGTTGCCTTCTAGCTTTTCTTTGTTGAAAAACCATACATCTTGATATAAAATCAGCAATCTTCCTCTTCATGTTGTCCCACCAAAAATGTTCCTTCAAATCTCTATACATACTAGTGCACTAGGGTTTATAGAGAAATTGGAACTATGAGGATCATCCAAAAATTCCCTATTTAGATCAGGTATATAGGGAACACAAAGACTCTTCCCAAATTTCAAAATTCCACCTTCATACACAAAGTAACTCAATCTCCCATCATTCACATCTTTAATCTTCTTTTGAAACTCTTCATCAACGATCTGAGAACTCTTTATCCTTTCTAGTAAATATGGTTTATAAAACATTTGAAAAAGTATTTATTTTTCACATTCCATGATGATTCCCATATCCGTCATTACTATACCCATGTATATAGGAGCTTTTTCAACTCTCATCTTGTTTAAAAATCCATTATCCTTTCAACTCAAGGCATATGCCACCTTATTTGCCTTCCCCAGCAGGTAGTGTATAGTCCAATCATAATCATTGTGTAGTTCAAGCCATCTCATTTTCCTCATGTTGATTTCCTTCTGTGAGAAAATATAATTCAAACACTTGTGATCAGTATATATCTCACATTTTTTACCATAGAGATAATGACTCCATATCTTTAAAGAAATGATTACAGCTACTAACTCAATAACATGAGTAAGATAGTTTTTCTCATGAATTTTTAGTTATCGTGACGCATAGGCAATAACCCTATCATTCTACATAAAGACACAACCAATTACTTTCTTTAATCAATCACTATAGATAACAAACCCATTATTCCCTGATGGTAGAGTCAATATAAAAGCATTGACTAATAATCTCTTCAATTCTTAAAAATATTCATCAAAATCTTTTGTCCAAACAAATTTAACCCATTTTCATATGATCTTTGTCAATGGGCTAGCCAACCGAGAAAAATTATTGAAGAAACATAGATAATAACCAATTAAACCAATAAAACTGTGTACCTCAGTTATAATTGTTGGTGCTGTACATTCGTGGAATTCCATAGTATTTGAAGGATCAATATATATTCCATCCTTAGAGACAATATGGCCAAGAAAATAAATCTCTTGATGCTAGAATTCACACATGCTAAACTTCTCATATAATTCATTTCTTCTAAGAATCAACAGGATAATGCGCAAGTGATTTTCATGATCTTTATAGATTTTTGAGTACAACAAGATATCATCAATAACTACCACTAAAAATTCCTCAAAATATTCCTTGAAAACTCTATTCATTATATCCATGAAAAAATAGGGTTCATTAGTCAATCAAAAATGAATTACTGTAAACTAGTAATGCATGTACCCAGTTCAAAATGTTGTTTACAAAATGTCTTCCTTTTTAACACGCAAATGATGATATCCAGATCGAAGGTAAATATTTGAAATGTATTGAGAACCATGAAGTTGGTAAAATAAATCATCAATGCAAGGTAGGGGATACTTTTTATTTTTTTATGGAATTTATCCCCTTGTAGTCAATGCACAACCTCATTGATTCATCTTTATTCTTAACAAAAATAAATTTGGATCCCCATGGAGAAAACGTAGTGGGAATAAATCCCTTATTACTCAATTCCTTTAGTTTTTTATTTAGTTCTAATAATTTCACAGTGGCCATTCTATAAGGGGTCTTCGATATGGGCCTTGATCCAGGAATTAAATCAATGGAAAACTCAATTTCTCATTCTGGAGGATGTCCAGGAAAATCATCTGGAAACACATCAACATATTCTTTGACAATAGGTACATACTCTATTTGAACATTCCTTTCATCACCCATAGTTATTTCATTCTCTTCCTCCCCAATAATTTAATTTAGTTGCGCTAGTGGGGTGGATCTAAATAAGAATCAGGTGGTGACATTTTTTCTCTAAATATAAGGTGTTATTTATCATCATCATAAAAAATAGTAACCTTCTTCTTCTTACAATTAATTTTTTTTTCATGGTCCGAAAGCCAATATATACTGAGGATTATATCAAATTCAATCATGGGTATGATGATGAGATCAGCAGATAAATAACATTTATATGATCTAATGGGGACTGATTCAAAAAACATTGTTGCAATGATACTTCCCTTAGGAGTTTTGACTGACAACTCCCTTGTTAAATCAAATTGGAAATATCGAATTTTCTTAGAAAACTGTGAAGACATGAAACAATGCGATGATCCATAATCAAATAAGGCTTTTTCTAAACTTGAGGAAACCATTAAATTACCTGCCACAACGTCTTTCAGAGCATAAACCTCAGTAGTAGTGATAGAATAAGCTTGGCATTGATCCCTTGTCATTTTATGAGGTAAGTTACACTGACACATAGGATATTAATTCACATAATGACCCCTTTCTCTACAATTGTAGCATTATTCATCGACTGCATCTTTCTTCCCCTTGTAATCATGAGCTTGGTGGCCTTTTTGACCACACTTGTAAAAGAGTCCCATTCCCTTAAGGAAAGTACCAGGTTGTTTCTTCCCACATTAACTGTAGGATGGATATTTAAATTTTTCCTTCTTCCCGTTATTTCCATTTCCAAAGTATCCAACAGATATCTTATTCTATTGCTTTGCATTAAAGTCGTAAGACTTAGAAGATTCTTTTTCTGTCTTCGTAGCACATGAGACAATATCTTCGTATAACGAGAAGGATTGTGAGACTAATTCTCAATTGAGAAATGGTTTAAACCCCTCAAAGAAACGATCAATATTACTTATTTGGTTATGTATATAATCTTTTTCATGCCTTGCTAACCTATTAAAGTTAGCCTCATACTTTGTGACATTCTAATCCTATATTTTCTTCAGACTCCTCCATATCTGCTCGATGGTCATGTGGAAAGTATTTTTTAAGAAAATCACTTTAAACTCCCTCCATTCTATATTTGATACTTCATCATCTTCCTTTTTTTTTGAAACAATGACCAGGATTGATCAGCAACTCCAGTGAGGCAAGAAACTGCCATGACAACTTTTTCCCTTTCACTACTCCCGAAGGCGTGGAATATTTTCTCTAATTAATTTATCCATTGCTCAAACACTAATGGATTTTTACTCCCATTTAATGTTGGTGGTTTTCACTCATGAAGAGATCTAACATTGATCCTCCACGCTATGGATCAGGATGCTCTATACAGGTAATGTTATTATTCATAACCGGAGTGAGTTGTCCCAATATAGTGATAAGCTGATTGGCACAAGTTGTATCACCAGGTATACTATAGTTATCTTGAGAAAGAGAGAAATCCCTACATGGATTGCATGCATTGATAAGATTTACATTCCTTTCATTAGCCTCCATTTCTAAAAAATGGCATAAAATAGATTTGTTTATGAATCGAAATACATAATTACAAACTTGTAAAACAATTAACATAAATTGAACCGTTTTTTTATATAATCCATAATCAAAAAAATGTTTTCTTTGAGGAAGTATATACTCATAAACCCTTCATAATGGTTTGTAAATAAAATGATAATTATCCTAAGCATATCCCTATGAGAGTATCATAACCAAGAGTGCAATAAGGCCTGTTGTCATGCACTAATTCTCGTTCGTGTCTAGTTCAAAGTGTTGTTTTTGGGTTTTACCCCTAGGTACATCTGTGCCAGAGCTTCCTCTACCTGCTCATATCCAGACAGGGATCTATTCCTTGGAAAAATCAAAAAATCTCTACAATACCTAAATTCTAGGAAGTTCTTCTATACTAATCCTCAAAGTCTATCTTAGGGCTATGTTCTCTAATCAAAGTTTATCTAAATCTAGTTTGCAAGTTTGTACTGAAATTCATATTATTCAAACTATAACACCCCAACCATAGTTACCTAGAGTCGGTGCATTATTACATAACATTGGCATGATCACAAAATATCATGTCTCGAAAGACCAATTAGTTTAGTAGCCTTAGACGTACTAGATACAATCATAAGGTTTAAATTACAAAATAAAATGGAAAACTACAACAATATTATCTCCATAGACAATACTGAGATCCCATATAATATCCCTATAGGTAATTCATAATATAATTCTTCGCATCCTGGGAAAAAACATAGAAAGGGGTGAGCTCAGATGCTCAGTAAGGATAAAAATATAGCAGAAAACATCATAAATAAGCATAAACATTTAAGGAAATGTATAAGACTAAAACAAAAGCCTTTTAAACTAGAACTTTAGGATAATAAGGAAATGATAAAAATAAAATAATTTCATTTACATATTAACATGGATATTCTACTAGTCGAATAATTACATACAATATCAATAGCAACTTTCAAAATGATGGAATGCATAATACCATACTTTCATAACCACGTAGTCAAGGCCTTGTGCCAAGACTACAAATAAAAGTTTGTCAAGGCCTTGTTCCAAGACACTAGTGTGTCTCATGAGACCTACCAATGCATCGAGGAGCTATAGCGGGCTCTACCCGTCACTTATTAAGTTCAATGCATTCCTCATATGAAAAGTTTTATACAAAACATAAACATTCATATTAAAAATAGCATACGAAATGTCAATACGTTATCCATAAACCGTGAATGGTATAAAAATAGCACATCCATAGTCAAACATTTCACAAAACCTTCAATACAATATGGATGTTTTGTATCATAATATATAAACTTCAAAGAAGCTTACAATCCATCAATGGATGTTGTCACAGATGAAATCGAAATAGTTTTTTGAGAAATATCTCTTTCTATTTTGAAATCATTTAAAAGTCATATAATTATGAAAGAAAACATTTATTTTGAAAATATTCTTATAATATTGTAAGGGAATCTTTGAGGATGTTATAATGACATAAAATAGTCTCTCCAGATGTATATGTTAAAAAACATTCATTCATTAATTTTGTCGAAAAGTTAATAGTGTACCCTATTTTGAAAATGACGGAAAGATTCCTTTCAAACCATTTTATAAAAAGTAAAATAAGGTTATAAATAAATTTAACCCATAGTCAAGTAAATAGTAAAAAAGTTTTGAAATACATTTTTAAGAAGCATTGATATGGATGATAAAGTGGTCCAAGTAGATAATTACGTATAAAAACCTCAGATAATGAATATAATGTAAAATTAACCATCACCTTGTAATTTTCCTTGGTTGGGGGTAGGTTAACCTCTTGTATAATGGTAAAATACTTTTTATTAAATTATACAATAATCCTATAAATTAATATGATATAATATATGATTTGTTACGTATATAATTCTTGTTATGGATAGGATGTATATTATACATATTCAGAATGATATTATGTCATTAAAAATTATTTTTAATCATCAAATAAAAATTAGTCTTGAATGGATACGATGCGGAACGAATCTCATCATGTTCGTGGAGACGGTAATTTGTACGTATGCACAAGCGACAATATCATTATTTTGATCTTAAAATAATATATAATTGAATGGTATATCATATAGAAAGAATCATTATCATGTTATATTTATTATTTACATCAATTACACATCATTATGATACCCATCCAAATAATAAGGTATTGAATAACAATTACACCATGACGTGGATACGGTAAGCCGTACGTACGCACGTATGGTGACGTGTCAATCAAAGGATGTATATAATAATGAATATAGTTGTACCGTATTTATAATAAAATCAATGTATATATAATATACTGGAGTTATTATTTTAAAAATGGAATCAAAAATGAAAGAAGAAGTAGAAGAAGAAAGGAACTTGAAAGAGGTGATGAAATATTTACCTCTTCTTCGGGTTCTTCCTTCTAATTTGATAAAAAGGGCTCCTTAAGTTGGCTTTATGACCTAAGGAAGGCCTCTTGGATGAAGTTATGATAGTTGATAGGGTATTTGGGGAGGTTTTGGCCGATACAAATGTCATTGAATGAGTTAATTAGAGAGTAGGGAGAGTTCCCTTTTATAAGAGGGGTGAGGGGAACCTAAGGAAAAGCTAGAATTTAATTTTTATAATAAAAACATTTTCGGTTTATAATGGAACAATAATGAATTATTTAAAGGATAAGGTGTGTATGGGTCTAAAATAACTTAACCAATAGGTTTTAGACAGGTTTGGGTAACAATATTAACTTTATCTTTTAGATTTAACTCTTAGTTAAATAGTTTGACATTTATCATATCTCGTTGTATTTTTATATTATATTGTAAATAAACATACTATATACTTCCAAGAGAACCCCAAGTGGTTCATTAATGATAAAAATATCATTATATAAGTCTTTTGGCCAAACCATAGATTTTTAGGAATATAATATGAATTAATAATACAATATTTTTTTAAAAAACACTTTTATTCCAATTTTGATGCTATTTGGTATTTTGTTTTTACTAAATTGAAAACAGCATTATTACTCAGAATAAAATTAATCTAACCCACCATAACATGTCATATTAACCAATAAAATTATTATAATCCATAAAAATTTTCAAATTTCATTTATTTAGATATTTATAATATCAATTATTTTAATCATTCATTAATATGGTAATTACTGCATCATCCTTGTGTCTTAAATAAATTCAATTATTTAATCTCTAAAAAATATAAATAAAATACCATTATGTATGAAATCTTTTTAAATTTATAATTAATATTTATAGTAGAATTTATAATTTTTTTATCCCTATATTAAAAATGTTTTAGTTATTAAACCTTTATTTTAACTCTTTTAACTCTTCTTTTAATTAAATAATAAAAAATGTCCTAATCTAATCCAAGTGGACCTAAAGGATCATATTTTATTTAAATGGTTGTTTTTGGGCGAAGTTACACTTATACAATAGAATTAGAACATGTTTTAGGGTAATAATAATATATTTCTTACCCTTAAATACCCTATTTAATTTTAACCGTGGTAAATAAATGTAAAAAGTTACTATTCACCAAAAATTATTTTTATCTTATTGATCCAAATTTTACTTACTTATTTCAAGCATGTCTCTTGGATTTTTTAAATTCAACTCACAAAAGAGGTAAAACTATGTTTTATGTAAATTTTCAAATGCTCCTAAGAGGTGGGTAAAACACTGAAAAAAGTCATATAAAATTTTTATATATCTAAAATTTCTATAAACCGACTCCAATGAATTACATTGAAATTATATAGGTATCATGAATCTATTTTGACATAAATTAAATTTAAATAATATAAATAATTATTTAAATAAAAAGTTAGTTTTAAACAATCACTCTGTGTTTTTCACTATCCATCAAAAATTGAATGTTTCCAGAAAAATATCAAGATTCACCCTAAGCTAATTTCAGTATTCCAAATACTAAAATGAATTCCATTTTGAAAGATAAAATTTATAAAAATTTTAAAAGTGGGTATTACTAATCATAATGGCTAGTTTGATTGGTCGCGATGTGTTAGAATCTGTAAGTTTCATACAATGTGAGCTATTGCATTATTCAAAGGGAAACATATAGTGGAAGCTTAGGGTGTCATGAGGCATTACCTCTCATGAATTATATTTATCGTTCCATTATAATCAAGGAATCAAAATTATAATAATTCACAAAATTAATTTTTATTTCATTATAAAAAGAGGTGTGTTCATAACGCCCAATTTAATTCCACTTAAATCAATTCATTTAATTAATTAAAGGAAGGAAAACCATCTTGAATAATACATTCCCTGTAATACATACCATTTATTCAATCAAACATGTAAATTAATTTTAAATGGTTCAAATAGAAACATAGAAGGTGTCATTTAATAACAAGGCATTTACCTACTTGGTTAAATCAAATTTTAAAAAGGTATCCATTCAATTTATAAAATATTTCATGCACTTGGAAGGTGCTTAGGATCATTAAACATTTATATAAAATAAGGTACAAACCATTTATAAAAATCAAGGATATAAAAAACATGTTCATTATTACACATTAATTCAAGTTTTATTATATAAAAGAATAATTAATACAACCCAAAAGATAAATAAATCTAATGTATTTAGGAATTAGTTACATTATATAACAACTTATAACATGGGATAAAAAACATTATTGAACAATTCATTGATATGATAATAATATTTCAATGAACATAAAACTACATTGGATAATCTGGGGACAAACATAATAAAGGGTTGAGATATAAAACCTAGTAATATAATAAACGTGGCATAAAATGAATAAGATGATACATATTAGACAATAAGAATATCAATTGGGAATAAAAAGAGTAATAATCATAAACATGAACAATGAGACATGATATATCATGGTAATCATTTATAAACATGGGAAATATACCAACAAATTACAAAATTACATCATAAACTTAGGTCAAGGATAAAACCGCCCTAACCTCATGGTGAAAAATTCCCCATAATTGAATTAGGTTCACTCCCTATCCCATGATGAAATATCGTGATACTAAAAATTACCAAATTTATTAGAGTACTATTGGGGAACACCAATCATATTTAATTCATTATAAATATTATGTCTGCCATATAGATCATACAATATGGGACTCTTAATCATTAAAATTTATTCCACCATTAAGGTGTGTGGAAAAAATAAAATTAATTCCCTAATAAATAATTATATATCCACAAAGGTGACTGCACTTGATAGAAAAACGGATAAGGTATTCACTACACCATTTTTTTGGCATGGAAAATCATAGTGAACTTTAATGTGCATGACAACGTAACATAAAATTTCATAAAATTTCTTGATTATAGAGAAAAGGGGAATTTCATAAATTAAACATCAAATGATCCGTAATAAGTACATTGAAAGAAATTTTCCCACATTATTAAATTTGAATAAAATGTATAAGATCATAAAGAAACTTGAATAAAGAAGAGAATGTGAGGGTGCCTTATAGAATTTCAGCACAGTAAAGGTTTAGGTAAGGGTCTAAATTGGGAAAGATAAAGGATCCCTCATTCAAATAATATCAAATTTATATTAATTTAATTATTATAAATTAATTAAAATATAACCATTTGAATTTATAATAACTAATTTTAAAAAGTTACATTAATTTGAAAGGAGAGGAAGGTGAGGATCCCTTACGTGAATTTGTGACTCCAAAGGCCTAGTAAGGACTTATTGAGAGCTTTTGGTCCCTTTGGAGGACTCCAGAGAGTGGATTTTTGCGTATAGAAATGATAAAAGGAGTATTAGAGTATATAAATGGGATCATGAGTTTGTATACATAGGAAAGGAGGGTGATTTATTTATTATTAAGGGTTCAAACTCTAGATAATAAAATATCCAAAATTAAAAAACATTCAATAGTTTTATCCCATGGTTCCTACCAAATGGGAGTGGTTTAAATTATTTTATAATTAAAAGGTCCAAAAATATTAAAATATTACCATTGGAGATGTGGAAGTGAGTCACACACTTAAAGAAATCATTTAAAAACCTTAAAATATATCAAATGTTTTGGGGGATTTAAAAAAGATTTATAAAATAAATAAAATAAACAAAAAATAAAGTTATTTTAGAGTTTAAATAGATATTTTTACTTTTATCCCATTTATATTACTTATTACATCACATTTGAGTCATTATGATGTCATAAAATTCAACGCATATTTATACTGTATTTAATTTTTCCGTAAAAATTTGACTATCTCAGAAGATTTTGAAAAAATACCCATTTGGGTAATTTCTATGTCCTAAATAAAAATATAATATTCATTTTATCTAAATAATCATCTAATTATGTGAGTTTTCACATTTAAAAATAATGACCGATGGTTATTGAAAATGATAGGTTTTTGACAATATGAGTTTTTGAACCCAAATAAAAATTACAATTAACTTCATAAAAATTATATGATCATTTATATTTGATAAAATTTATTTAATAATAACATTTAAATAAAATATTATTTATTTCAAAATTATATTTGTCCCAAAATTCATTATTTGAATTTGAATATTAAACAAAAATGAAATTTAATCTTTATTTATCAAAATAAAAAACATTTACAATGTAACAATAATAAGATGAAAATATATTCATTATTCAATAAAAAAATAATACATATAGTCATATTTCTAGGGTCTTGATACATATCCCTTTAATACACCATAATGAACCCTGAGAGTTAGGTGTATGATGGTGGGACTTTCATGGGGTGGTTTGGTGAACTAGGTTTGGGTCGTGCCCTTGATGATCTTGAACTTATCCCACACACAGTTTTACTCATGCATAAGTTGTTGGATGTCATATTAGGCTTGATTAAGGGAAAATATATTAAATTATATCTCCCTCAGAATCATTGATAAATGGTCTTCAAATGGTATGATCCAACTGGTTGAGGCCATCATTTCTTTTGTCTGTTTCAATTTGATTATAAAAATACTATATTTATACTAACAATGTGATCACTGTTCAATGGCCATAATATCAATGGAAATGATTCATAATGTTAAATTAATTTCTATATGATATAATTAAACCAAATAATTTAATGTGTTTTCTATAACCATATTTACTTAATAAGATTATTATTTAAATCAATGGAAATTTGATTTATAACTGTTTGGGTCATTATAATGTTCCCCCATAAGAAATATTTCCCTCAAAATTTTCAGTTCCCACACTAAAACAAATGTGGGTAACTCTGCTTCATCACTTCCTCCACCTACAATGTCTCTTATTCAATCTTTTTGTTTCCCCACATCACTTTCAACAAGGTGCATTGTCTTATTTTCTAGAAATTTTTCCATATGATATAATATTATCATTGGATTCTCCTAACTGGGAAGGTCATTATAAAATGGAACCACCTCTATATTGAGTACATGTTATGGGTCTATTATGTACTTTCTCAATATGGATAATTGGGATACATCATGAACATGATATTAATTGATAGTGGTAGTCGATAGTCCACCGTTTTGATGCGATAAAGGATCTCAAAATGGCCAATATACCTTTGACTAAGCATTAAAATTTGCCCAAATCTCATTAATTTATTCCATGAAGTAATACAAAGGAATACCATATCTCTTACATCAATCTCAAGGTATGATCATTCATTCCCATCATAAATTTTTTATCAAACTTGAGTATCCATGATTGGTTGTTGAATGGTCCTAAACATCTCCACCATTTTTTCAAATATTTCAGGACCCATAATTTTGTATCCTAACTTCGTCCCAACAAGTTAGTGTTCTACCCCCATTCCAATAAAGGGCTTCATGGGGGAGTATTTGGATGCTCGAGTAGAAATTTTTGTTGTAAAAGAACTCAACTAGAAGACGATGTTGGTCCCATCCTCCTTCAATGTTAATTTATCATTATCTCAGTATGTCCTAGAGTGTTTGGATTCTAGGATGAGATTTTCCCTAAGTTTGAGGGTTATAAGCTGTACCAATGATCAGATCAGTGTTTACAGAATTTTTGGATACTTGTCCAGAACATAGAAGTCAATCTTAGATCTCTAACGAACAGAATTGATAAATATACTCCATAAATCCTTACCACTTCTCTGATGAATATATGTTCAAGTTAATCCCATTTTAAATCCTCTATAATCATAATTAAGTGTAAAATATTGGTAAGATAATACACAACAACTCAGATAGCATATTTTCCTATGCATGTCTTTAGATGTTCGGTGATAGTGTCTGTGGTGATATTTTCCTATTTCCATATTGGTATGGGTAATGGTTGCATCATCCCCTTATACATATTCCTTTCATCCTTCACTTGATGACATACCATGCACTATCATATATATATTCTGTGATCTCATTCTTCATTTTTCCCATCCACTAGTGCTCTCTGATATCTTGATACATCTTTGAGTTTCCGGAGTGAATAAAGAAACTAAAACTATGTGCATTATCCAATAAATCCTTCTTTAACTCAGTATTTGATGGAACACATAGTCTTGACCCAAATATCAAAATAATCTTGTCATTAAAATTGATCTATAAGGATTTACCTTTTCTTATAGTTTAAAATTTCTTCTAAATTGACATGCCATATTTTTTATACTCTTTTAACCTTTCACCAAGAGATGGTTGAGAAATAATTTGTGAATTGATTGATTATGTTCATTCCTTTATGATTCCCATGTACATCATATTATACTCTAAGAAGATTGGATCCTTCTCGATTCTCATCAACGATAAAATTTCTAGTTCATTTTTACCTAGAGAATACACCACTTTATTTTATTTACTAGGACAGTAGTGAACTGAGTAGTCATAGTCCTTGACCATCTCTAACCATCATCATTAGAACATATTCGTCTCATTCCATGTGAATATATATTTGAGACTTATCTGAACTATATATATTTCACACTTCTCCCAAAAAAGATTATTCTGCCATATTTGTAAATCAAAGATCACTACAGCCAACTCTAGATCATGTGTTGGATAGTTTGGTGCAGGATATTTCAACTGCCTTTAAGCATAATCTTTGAATTTGTCATTTTTCATCAACAGATATCCCAATCCATTCTTCGAAGTATCACTAAATATTATAAAATGTTCTCCACTTGTGGGTAGTGTGAGCATAGTGGTCGTGATAGGACTCCTTTTCAACTCATTTAATCCTCCTTAAAATTCATCATTCAAAGAAAACATGACTCCCTTCCGAGTGAGCTTGGTAAGAGGGGTTTAAAATCATGGGAAATTTATCACAAATCAATGATAATATCCATTAAACCCATAGAAAATATGGATACCTATCATGAATGTTATCCTTATCCATCCTTTAATTTGTTTTGTCTTTGAGGTATTGTTATATATCCCATTTCATGTGATGATATTCCCCATGAATGAGACATCCTTTAACTAAAACTCACAATTTCTGTACTTTACATAATTCTTCTCCTTCTAAAAGGTATTTTACATAGTTCTCAAATGATCCTCATACTCCTCTTTAGTTTTTTGAATATATTAGAATATAATCTATAAAGACAACCAAAAATTTATCTATGTAATATCTAATGAATCTATTCATAATGTCCACAAAGAATGTTGTAGAATTAGTGAGTCCTAATGGAATTACTAGGACCTCATAGTACCCATAAATTGTATGAAAAGTAGTCTTGGGGATATCATGTTTCTTTACCCTAACTTGGTAATATACTGACTGTAGATCTACCTTAGAGAAGTATTTTCCTCCATGTAGTTGATCGAACAAATCATCAATATATGGAAACAAATACTTATTATTTATCAGGATCTTGTTGAGATCACAATAATTAATGCAAAGGAACATTGACCCATCCTTCTTTATGACAAAGAAGACTAGTGCACGCCATGGTGAAGCACATGGTCATATAAACCCTTTATCTTGATTCTCCTGTCATTTTTTCTTTATCTCCTCAAGGTCCAAAATAACATTACTATATGTATTCTTGGATATTTAAAATTCCCTAGGTATAAGAATGATTGAAAATTCAACCTCTCTACTATGAGGGAGTCCAAAAAATTCATCAAGAAACAAATCCGTATATTCCCTCATAATAAGCATGTCTTTGAGGATAGTTTTATCCATATAATAGATTATTTGAAAAATATATTCTTTATTATAGGGTATTAATATCCAGGCTTGATATGATGGTGCTAAAGAAGATTCATCCTCCTCTTTGAACTTGTATAGAATCAGGGGGTTGATTCTCCAAATGGAGAGTGATTTCGTTCTAATTGAAATTTGTGTTGGCTCTATATAGGTAAATTCTATACATGCCATGAATTACATCAAATTCCATAAAAGGGAGCATGATAAGGTTCTTTGAGATGTTCAACCCATAGAACATGACAAGGTAGGATTTATATATTTGGATATAATAATTTTCCCATTTACCGTTTTTACTAGAATCTATAATTCCATGATGTTTTTTGGTTTTTGGATAAATCTACTAATATTTAATGATATGAAGGAATACATAGAACCATAATAAAAAATTATGTTCACTATTCATGAATAAATAACTAGAATACATGTCACCACTTCATTTTTGGGATTCACTTCAGTGGTAGTGATGGAAAAATGTCTCCCTTGCATCCTTGGAGGTTGCTAGTTTACTCCAATAACCATTGGCTTATGGAATTGGTTTAAAAAGTGCCATGGTTTCTTGAAGTTGAAGAAATGGACAATAAATTTAGGGTTGGCTAGAGCACTCCTTTTCTCAATTTCATTCACGGGTTTCTCATATCCATAATGTCTAGATTGGTTTTATTCCTTCTTGTACATAAATCATTTCTTCATACCCTTTAGATAATATATGGGGTTATTCTTCCCACACCTTTCAAAAATTGGTATATTTAAATTTCTTGGCATTGTTAGATATCATTATCGAACAACCATAATTAAAGTCAACTTTATTCTTCTTATCCACATGATAACATGGAGATTCTCTGATCTCCATTTATACTTTAAGGGAACATTTGATAATTTATTCATAGCTATCCATGTTATGAATCACTAGGGATTTTTGTATACTATGATTTAGCACACCAAGGATGTTATTAACCATGAATTTGGGGGTAATGAAATATATTTATGTGTATCGTTCAATTATTTTGAATATTTCTTCATACACCATGATAGATTCACCATCTATTTACATGAGGGAGAAGAAAAACCTTTCCATTTTAAGTTGGACGTTGCGAGGAAAATATTCATCAAAAAAAATTTCCAGAATTCATTTTATTCCAATTCTTCGATCTCTTCCTTAGGATTCTTACTTTTGATCAGCTTCCACCAATGATCAGCTTATCCCTCCTTATGATAAAAAACTATTATACACTTCTCTTATTTGGAACATTGATGTATGGATAAGATCTTCTCAATAAAGATGATCCATTGTTCCGTGATTAATGGATCAGATGATCCATTGAATATAGAAATACTTCGACAAATGAAGCTCTATATTAATCATTATTCTCTATTTGGTGGGTTTAGGCACTCCTCTTGATACAGGTTTCTATTCAGAACATGAGTTAGTTAAGATAGTTTCATAAAAAGGTTTGTGATTCCCACTCCCATCGGTTTGGGAATCTGTTTCAGGTTTCGGTCTTGAAAAACCCAACGGTTCTGTATCCGATGACGCATGGACCTACTTTCCAAAGGTAGGCATTCGCCAGATGGTCTGACCAGCGACACTTAATAACTCACATTGGTCGAGAGGATGGGATGTCGGGCTCATCACACCCTTTTGGGGGGGAATTATTGCATCTTTCGGGACTCTCTTATAGATTTAAGACGTATTCATATGTTCGCAAATCATTGGTTTATACCCAAGCATATTATCCACAAATTTATCTTGGTTGGAAATGGTCAGCTGAACGCAGGGGTTCAGATTAATTTATTCCTGAGGTTTACCATCCCTCGTTGGATTAATGACCCCGAGGAGTCAGAACTCATTGAGGCGGCACTAGGAGTGGCATGGTGAACCGATGTGAAGATTGTAGGATCGACCAGTTGTTGGGATTGAACCACATGGAGGGTTCCTACATACCCCGCCTAGGGTACATGGATCAAAGTCCACGTTGTTCGAATGGGGGTGTCGGAGAACCGACGTGAAGGTGGACCCGGGGGTCTGATTGTGATCAGACTTGAACCACAAGGAGTCTTCCTACATACCCTGCCTAGGGGACATGGATCAATGTCCCCAGAGTTTGAATGGATTGGGACATACACTTTGAGGTAGCCCAGAATGATGGATTGGGGCTTACACTCTGAGGAGGCCCAGGGCGAAGGATTGGGGATAACACTCTGAGGAGGCCCAGGGTGACGAATTGGGGCTTACTATCTGAGGAGGCCCATGGAGATGGATTGGGCCTACACTCTGAGGAGGACCAGGGTGATGGATTGGGGCTTACACTCTGAGGAGGCCCAGGGCAAGGCATTGGGGATTACACTCTGAGGAGGCACAGGGCGACGGAATGGGGATTACACTCTAAAGAGGCCAGGGGTGATGGATTGGGGCTTACACTCTGAGGAGGCCCATAAGAGGATTTCATGGTCGATGCTTACTATCAGCCCATATGAGTCATGTTCGGTGTGAGAAACAATAGGCAGCAGGGACCAAAGGATCACGTCGCGAAAGGTACATCTGTGAGAAGTGGAGTGGGGCTTATGCATGTGGGAAACCCATAAAGTTGGGGCTTACTCCGAGAGGGACGACCATAGTGACAAAGCGCAGCGGGAGAGGGAAAGGGGGTGCTCATGTGCCCATCTCTTCTCTTATAGTGCATGAGGGCTTCCTTATGATGGGTATTTTACTACCCCTGAGAAGCCCTTAACAAGTGGAGGGGAAAAAAGGGGACTCCCTAGCTCAAACTCTAAATTACCGTGGGAATGTGAACCCAAGAATGCTTCGGGAATCTACTCAAGGGTCGGGGAAACCCCTTATCCTCTACTTACCATGAGTATGTGAACTCAAAACGGCATGATGATGCGCCTGAGGGTTACACCACATGGTTTCGGTGGCTCTGATGGAGGCCTCGGCTCGGGGCTGATGAGTAGGCCAGTGAAGGAGTCACTGAGGATCAGGCTGGAACGGGAGGATCTTATGTGGCTCGGGGAATGTGAACTCTGAAGGTTTTGGTAGACCACATAGGGGTATGGGTGGTGGCGCCCTTTGCGTATGGATGTGCAGCGCAGCTGGAGAGGTCGTCCAAAAACCAGGGTGGTCCGCGGACTGAGAGGACGTCTGCAATCTAGGGTAGTCCCCAGACTAAGAGGTCATCCGTTAACCAGGGTGGTCGGCGGATAGAGAGGCCGTCCGCAAACGAGGAGGGTCCGTGGACTGAGAGGTCGTCCGCGAACCAGGAGGGTACTCGGGTTGATTGGCACCCTACAAACTAGGAGGGTTTGCGGCTTTGGGTTCAGCCCATGTACAAGATTGGTACGCGGAGGGTTCCACCTGAGCAACGGTGGCTAAGGGCGGCGCTGATCGGGGGTTCGTCGTTCAAGGGTTCGCCCGCGTAGGAGGGTGCTACGCTGTGCGACAAATCAGAAAAGGGGCATAAACTCCCTGTTCCATAGGGAGTGCATCCGCAGAGGGGATATGGTTCTTGGTCATCTCTTTTTATATTATTCTGAGTTTGTGTTTCACCAAATTATTATGCATTTTCGGTTCCTTATTAGTTCGTTCCCAGGTTCATACCTGCTCTGGTTCGCAAACTGGAACTTTCGAAATCCTAAGCCTTCCTTTGAAATCCTTCCACCAGAATCTGACCGATCTCCTCTCTATCCCCATTCTCTGAATCCAAATCCAGTTCTTCTTCCCCCTCGGTCTCCTATTATAGATTGGGGGAAGATATGTATCTATGGTCATGCGACACATTTTGCGGAGTCCCATGACCGATAACCTGGTTCACGGATGACTTGGTCAATCCACCATTCGAGGGGTATTAAACACTCCTCTGCAAACCAAACTAGAGGAGTGCTTCGTGGCCGCGAACGGTTCCACCTCCATTTCACAAATGACAGTGGAGGCGGTTCAGAACGGTTGACGCAGCTTGTGGCTAGGGAAGTCCAGAATGGTGAACCAGGTTGACTACTGTCGCGCCTCGCGACCATAGAGGATCTCCGCCTCAATCTTGCGAACGACGACAGTCCACCGAGGAGGGATGCTTCGCAGAACCAGCCATGCAACATTAACATTAGACCGGTCTGCGTACCGGTTCCTCCTACGACATCCTTGAGTATTGTCCAAATTTTCCTAAACCTTTTGAGGGGGAATTGGGTCGAATCTACCTTGAGTAAAAGAGGATCTTCATTCTCCTTTGAGGATTTTTCAGGACCCTACCAATGCCCCCATCATAATGGGGTCCGATCAGAACAAAGAGGAGGATATTCCGATGCAGAGTGGTCCTGAAACTTGTGTAGTTCTCAGTACATAGGTGGACCCTGTAGGATACCACGCTGATAAATACTGAGGGCCCTTCATTTGTCTTCTACTAGATTCTTCAAGAATACCAGCACTCTTTTGTGTTCACATGCTTGTTCCTTGGCGAAACGCTTCGTCCGCGAACCGAATACTACTTCCGCGAACCATTTCTCGTTTGTGTCATTCTTCATCCGCATATCAATGTCCCATCCACGAACTAACACTTTTAATTAATTGAAAAGTTTGTCACGTTGGGCCGCGTAGGAACTCACTTCGTGGTTTTTGTGATTCGCGGTTTCGATGCTCTGTGGTTTCGATGCTCAGCGATTTCGATGCTCTGCAGAATAAAATCTTCTGAACATTTAAAGTTTCTAAGTCTTCCGAACATAAGAACTTTAATTAGGGATTTAAATTCCACTGAGCAACTTGGTTCGTGGTTTCCAGTCCCTTGCTCTGTGAGCCAGGGTTTTGCGGACTACATTCACGAAGTGCTGGTTCGCGGCATTCCATCATCGTGAACCATCCTTCGAGGCCTCCTCGCAGGATTTGCTATGAATGCTCCTCAACTGATCCTCAGCCATATATTTGGTATTTTTGTCCGAATTTTTTTATTCCATACTAACTTTTTGTTGGAATTTGTCATGCAGGGAGAAAATATGGTTCCCCCTCGATCTACACTGGGGCCTGCTGCAGAGCCTCTCCCAATTGGTTCAGGGAGACGTTTAGTTATGATTCAAAAAGAGGAGAACATCCAAGAGGACCCTAGTATGTCCATCATTCCGGATGATGGTGTCTTGAAAGACATGCTCCCTCCTGAGGTCCTGGATTATCCACTATCAAGTCGGCTTCCTCTTTATGGATTCAGTCTTCAAGACGATGTCCCTATTCCACCCACATTCTTATTTCTTCCTTCTCCTTTCATGGAAGTTTCTTCCAAGTGTATTCAGGCGAACCTTACCCAATTGGGGGAGATGGTTTCCAACTCTAACCAGAAAGACGCCTTCATTTTTAGAGGCTCCATTTGGAGCCAAAGTTATCAACATGCTCGGTACTTTTCATGGGAAGATGTATTCAAGAGTTACCCTTATATTATCATCCTTTCTCATGTAGATCCCGATGCAAGGTGGATTCCTATGTGGGATCTTCATTCTGGTGGGATCTACTCAAATGACTGGGCCTGAGATTTTTGGGTCCATCATCAATGGCGAGAGTCTCCCGAATCACTGTAAGTAGTCAATTTATACTCCGTAGTGTGGGCTTCCCAATTTTCTATTTACCCACCATCCATGGTCCTGCCAGACCTAATCATTCGCTGGTGTTCAAACACTAATAATTTCCACCTTTTCCATGGTGAAGATGAAATTAGTCTGTGGGATATCCATCAATTGTGAGGGCTCCCAGTTATTGGTGAAATGTATGACGAATTTTTGTCATCTCCTGGCACATGGGAGGACGTTGAACAAGTAACTTTATTGGAGAGGGATCTGCTGGTTATGGTGGAGAGATCACTGGGTAAGGCCTTGCGTTCCCGCTCTATTATTCCTTATAGTACATGTATTGGGTTATTTCTGAACACCATTGGTTCTGTGACGAAGATCAAGCACTCCAGGACTCATCCTTCACAATAGTCATGAACCGCCCCAGGTTCCTACTAGGAGGTTTTGGAGGTGGGCGACTACCTTTCATGGGGTTACGAGGTGCACCCTATTGTGTTACTTTTTCTCAGGCTGGAAAGTGTGTTTGCTATGTTCATGAGCGGGTGCATATTCCCTTCTTGGGATATTAATACTGGCGTCAGGGCTTGCACCCTGATGATGGCAGTTGAGCTGGAAGAGGGCCGCCAGGTGAATTTGTTCGTGCCCACATAGGCTCGTATTTATGAACTTCTGGGTCACATGCAGAAGGGCGGGTCACCCTTTCATATAATTGGTCCATTTCAATTTTTGTATGGCTGGGTAGTGGATCATTGTCGCTGTTATGAGTATCATCCCAACAAGGTCATCCCGCTTCCTACTTTTCGGCCAACCCTTCTTGATATAGTTGGAGTTCGCTTAAAATCCCTCAGCTCTGGTGAAGTCCTCGAGCTTCTGAGTGACTGCTCCCAGTTTGATTTGACTCCCTACCCCACCCCTTCTTGCGTTTTAGTTGGCAACTTTAGGGGAGCTTGGAGGAGTGTTCTTACATGATCTCTCTGCGGGATGGATTTCATCCTACACGGATCAACGGGGTTTCCCTTTGTGAGATGTATGTCCCGTATAGTTTTTCTTTCTAGTTTGGGTGCATGAAAGTCCAAGTTTCCCTTCCCCCTCCTCAGGCTCGAGGACTGCACCTGGCCATACATTGTCAATGGTGGCTGATACTGACGTGGGAGGGATCTGACGTGATCATTCCCCCGCCTCTTGTGGGGGCGGATGCCGACCTTTTCATGGAGTATGGAAAAGAGTGGGAGAAACACTATTCCGATGGGATCGTAGGGAAAGATGTCTGGTAGGTTCCCAAATCAAGAGGTTCTGTGACTATTGCATCCACCGCACCTTCCTCCTCAGCTCTAAGGGTGGATCGACTGATGGCTCATCAATCAAAGTGACTCATGGGATTTTCTTCTCCCAGCCCTGCAGTGGCCGAAGTTCAGACGAGTTCATCCTTATTGGACGTGGATGGGGATGACCCTAGTGTTCCGGGTCCCAGCAAAACAATCTCGGACGTTTTTCCAGTTGATATCGGGCTTAGCAACTTGATCCTGATTCCTGAACCGGGGTTAGAGGCTCCAAACATTCCAGCATCAGAACCATCTTTTAGCGAGAACATTCATGCACTAGTTGCAATTCCATATTTCATTCTCATGCTATCTGATGAGGATAACAAAGATCCCCATGTCACGGAGGACCAATGGGTGGTTCACAGGTGGTCCTGGCCTCGGATTTGCGAGATCGTGGTCGAAACTCCTCTAGCTAAGATGGCAACTAAGACCGAATCTCTTCGACAGCTCTTCCTGTGTTTGGGGTTGGGTGGCTTTGACTATCGGAAGTTCCATTCTCTTTCTTTCCAAGTTGTCATGGCCCGTGAGGAAGTTTCCACTAGTGAATATAAACATTATCACTTTGTTTCCGCTCATTGTGCGACCTGAGACCTAGAGGAAGCCACGATACAGCTTCATCAGCTGATAGCACAGGAGGCGCTCTCTCGAGATCAGGCGGCCTCCTATCCTCTGAGTTTCATGAATGTGAAGAGTGGGCAGTGATTTTGAGGAATCAGTTGTAAGCTGTGATTGGTCGTCCTGAATCAACTAAGAAAGGGATCAACAATCTCCAAACAACAGTGGAGCGTACTCATCCGGTGGCTAAGGTTGAAGCTAGGGAGAAGGCCATGTGGGAATAGTCTTGCAAAGACCTCCACCGCACAGTCGCCAATCTGGTGGAGAGAGCGAGTCAGGCTCCTTTATGACTATCAAAGAAACTATTGTACTATCTGTTTTACTTACCCCTCTCCCTTTTTTGTGAGGGAGAGGCCCCAGCTTGTGGACATCCTCCCTTTTTGTTCGAACGAAATACAATCTCGTTAAATTACTTGTCGCTGTAAAATTCGATTGTTACAAGAACAATTGTTGTGTAAATAACAACTCACTAAATCAGAATTATTCATAAGTCAGGAAAACAAACTCTTACATTTTCCTAGACCATGGGGTCCAGCGCGCATAGTTTCACTATTTTTATGGTTTTGTAGAAAACCCCTACAAAATTTTTGTCGTTTATTTTAATGCCCTAATTTTTCTTGGGCTCATTTAGTGTGAACTCAGCGGGTATGTCCTGACTTTTTCTTTGGAAGCCCTTTTCAGGTTTTCGGCCTAACTGGCTTTGTGCCTCTTTTCTGGGACAGTTTAATGTCCCGCTGTCAAGAATATCATTACCAATGTTTTAGGTCGAACTGCTTTAACCAAATATCTTGGGGCAAAGGGCCCCAATGGGGTTTGGTTGATTAAAATATGTCTCAGTGTCCTTTAGACACATGTGGAGGGAGCATGTTTAGATTTGAACGACACGCAGGGCATGTCTGAAGGCATGGGAGCCTCATCGGCGTACATAAGTAAGAGGAGCATGTCCTAAGGAAATATTTCCTTTGGTAGACAGGCCAATGACGATCATTATGCAGAGCCACTGAGGGTATGGTATGAATAGTCATGCGAAGGGGTCCTTAAGTCAATGGATCTCCATTTTTGATGGCCATAGGACTTCATGAATGTTCGCCTTATGGAAACCACTATTGATGGCTTGTAGAATTATGAAAACCACCGAGGGTGTCTTGGAAAGTGTATGTGTTGTCTGAATGGTTTTGAGAACATCTGTATTAATCAGGAGTGTGGTTGGGAAACCTCTTTTCTACGCATTTAGTTTGCTTAAGGGATGGTTAAATCTTGGTGTAGTTTAAATCCATGCAGCTGGGACATCATCTAGAATGGAATGACCTCTAATGGTCCATGGTAATCCTTTCAGAGACATTCCACCATATTCAGGCAGGATTGTGAAAGAGGTTGGTAAACTATAGCTCAGAGGGTTTCCGAATCTCGGGATAGACATGGGGGCTCAGAGGCCAAGAGCCGTACTGAGAGAAGCATTGACTAAGGAAATCTTGCCTCTGGTAGATTGGCCAGGGGATATCAATATGTAGAGCCACTGAGGTCATGGTATGCATTGTCAGGAAAAGGTATCCTTAGGTCAATGATGGTATTCATCCGATAGCCCAGAAACTTCAGGGTAGTTGATATTTGGGACCACCTGGGGTGTATTATGAGAGTCCGGCTTTTTCTAAGTACAGAGTATGGTTTATGATTAAAGGGTGCTTGTATATGGGGGAAACGTCTAGACTGAACTTCTTGAGAATTGGTCAAATAATCCCTTCTCATGTGGGTGTGAGACGGTGGCTTGTGCCGGTCTGACCTATGCACTGAAGGACAGAGAAAAGCATTCATTCCTTAATAAACCCGTAACGGGTTTGACAGTGCAGTTTAGCATCATGCGGTAAAGATGAGGAGCATTATTAAAGGATATTTTCCAGTTCAACATCATGTAGTGATGATGGGGGGCATTTTTCTTTCCTTTTCCAATACTGTCCAGTTTAACGTCGTGCAACAAGGACGATTGACCATGCAGTTTAACGTCATGTGGTAAGGATGAAGATCATTATTAAATCAGGGAAAATGCTTGGGGGCATTCCCCTGGATGTTTGATGCTTGTTCTTTGCAGCCTTACGCCAAGTGGACAAGATGTGCTCTGTGCCATTTGACATCATTCGGTAAGGACGTAGATAAAAAGGCCTCTCTTGATTAGAATGTAACTGGGCCCGAGTATCCTAGCATGTCCAAGACATGGAGGGGGGTTGATGGTGTAAATCATGGTTCTGTGGCTTCTTGAATCAGGAGAGAGTACATGGAGGCTCTAGGGCTGGTAAGCGTACGGAGGTAGGAAGAATATCGCCCGGGGAAAATCTTGCCTTTGGTAGACGGGCTAGGGGCTATCAATATGCAGAGCCGCTGAGGGCGTGGTATTCATAGTCATGAAAAGGTGTCTCTCGGTCAATGAATTTACAATTCTGATGGCCATGAATAGTTATGAATATCCGAAATTATCTGGGCCACGAATTCTGTCATCGGGGAAGGAAATGTCTGAACATGTCGGGCATACTCGGCCCTAGTTGCTGTTAAAGCTTAGGGAGCTCCCTGTGAAGATTTATTTTGTGCTCAGGGGTGTAACTTCACTCCATGCAGTTTAATGTCGTGCGGTAAGAATGAGGTACTCCTAGTTTAGTGGACAAAGAGCTCAGACTATTGGGTGACTATTACTGCTTTCACTCGAAGGATAACTGGGTCAACATGTTCTAATATACATGGAACAAGGTGGGGGATGAAGGTTGAAAACTGAAACTTTGAGTTTTCCCATATCAGGAGGTGTGGCGTGGGGGCTCTGAGGCCAGTAATCATACAGATCTAGCAAGAGTATCGCCCAAGGAAATCATTCCTTTGATGGATGAGCCAGGGTCTATCATTATGCAGAGTCGATGAGGGCATGGTATGCACAGTCGTTCAATGGTGTCCCCGGGTCGATGAATTTCCACTTCCAATGGCCGTGAATGATTATGAGGATCTGCGGTGACTAATAGTGCAGAGTTGGCATGTGCAGATGATGGTGTCCAATTATACAAGAAACATCTTCACTGAAATTGTCTGTTTAGTCAATGTAGCCTAGTCCTAGCTTGATGTTTGTTGATGTCGGTCACTTTGTGAACCACCAGTGGACATATGGGATATCCAGGTAGGGATACCTTGGCAAAACATGGATGTGGAGAGGGGAAGAACATTTAATCCACTTCACCAAAAATTTCTGGTTCAGGAGGAATGGTAAGGGGGTTCTGAGACCGGTAAGCGTACAGAGCAAGGAAGAGTGTCGCCTGTGGAAATCATGCCTTTGGTGGACGAGCCAGGGGCTATCATTATGCAGATCCGCTGAGGGCATGGTATGCATAGTCATGTAATGGTGTCAACGGATCGATGACCTTCCACTTCCGATGGCTATGAATGGTTATGAAGCTCCATAGTTTTCTGGGTCGTGTAGTAATATGTATAGGGAGGATGCATCCAATATGCGCAAGGAGTATTTCCAACTCGTTTCTCCATATGACTTAAGTGGTTCGCAACGAACTCCGTGAAGTTTAATTTCATACGGTGAGGAAGGATTCCGTGCAGTTTAATGTCATGCAGTGAGGATGATAAATACACCCCATGTAGGTCTGGTCCATACATGGGGGAAATGGGTACTTTTATCTTTCATTATCCATGCAGTTTAACGTCGTTTGGAGAGGGCATAAGAATACACACTGTGCAGGACTAACCCATACACAGGGGAAAGGGGTACTTTTATCTTTCATTATCCATGCAGTTTAACATCATGCAGAGAGGGCATAAGAATACACCATATGCAGGTCTAACCCATACACAGGAGGAAGGGGGAATTTTTAAATCATTCTATCCATGCAGTTTTACGTCATGCATCAAGGACGAAGAGTACACCCCATGCCGGTCTGGTCCATAAATGGGGGAAAGGGCATTTTTATCTTTTATTCATGGGGCTAGGCTAGGACGAGGAACCCTGGCATCACTATGTATCCTGTTAGGGTAGGAATCCAGCCGCATGTAGTTTTCAGAATGAAGTACACCCCGTGCAGCTCTGGTCCATACATGGGGGGAGAGGGGCATCATTAAAACTTCTTTTCCATGCATTTTAACATCATGCAGTGAGGACGAGGGATACACCCTGTGCAGGTCTGGTCCGTACACGAGGGTAAAAAGGATTTTTTAACTTTTATATGGGTGTGGTTGGTACAGGATAGGGGATCCTGGCGTCACTACGTATCCTACGAGGACAGGAATAAATATGTACTTAGTTCTCTGAAATCCATGCAGTTTAACATCATGTGGTGAGGAAAAAATGCACTTAGTTTAATGTTATAGAGTTCGGCCCTTTGGGTGCTTGGAATTTTAACGTCATGCAGCTCGGATGAGGGGTATTAGTGGATTCCGTGCAGTTTAATGTCATGCGGTAAGGAGGAGGGATACACCTCATGCATGACTGGTCTATACATGGGGGGAAGAAGGCATTTTTAACTTTTATTTGGGAGTGTATGGGCCAGGATAGGGGTTCCCGGCGTCATTATGTATACTGCGAGGGAAGGAATCAAGCCATACGTAGTTCTCTGAAATCAATTCAGTTTAATGTCATGCACATAGGGCGAAAAGCTCTTAGTTTAAGGTCATAGAGTTTGGACCATTGGGTTCTTGGAAAATTAACGTCATGCAGCTCAAATGAGGGGTATTATTAGATTCTGTTCAGTTTAACATCGTGTGGTAAGGACGAACTCCACACAGTTTAACATCATGTGGCGAGGACAGACTCCATGCAGTTTAACGTCATGTAGTGATGACGTAGTGCTATTAGTTTAAGGTCATAGAGTTTGGACCATTGGGTGATTTTCAATTTAACTTCATTCAGGTCAGATGAGGAATAGTACAACTTTAGTTATTATGTCAAATACTTCTCCAGGAATATTGCATTTGTAGGAGTGGTTGTAAATTGTCCGTCCACGGAGATCAGGGTATATGATCCATTAGAGTAGATATTGTGTACAACGTAAGGTCCCTCCAACTTGGGCTCCAACATTGGAGGCTTCTTGTCGGGTATCATTGGGGTCTGGAGGACCAACACTAATTCTCCTTCCAAGAATGTCTGAAGACGAACCTTTTTGGTGAAGGCTCATGTGATTCAATTCTGGTATACCTCCAGATGGTGCAAAGAGTGAAACCACTTCTCATCTAGCTGTTCCAATTCACCTAGCGGATTTTCTGACTGCTCATCATCGGCTAATTGATCACAGATGGCAACATGGAGTGAGGGAAGTTGGAGTTCAATGGGCAGGACTGCCTTTGTGTTTTACAGTAATGAGTACGGGGTTGCCCGAGTAGCGGTGCGAGTTGTGGTTTGATAATTCCACAATGAATGGAGGAGTTTATCCGTACATGACTTCTTGTATTTGTCTACCATTTTCTAGAGAATGTTGGATAGGGTCTTTTTGAAAGCCTCTATCTGTCTGTTGGCCGCTGCATAGTAGCGGGATGAGAGGTTATCCATGATATCATACTCGTGGTATAGTTTCTTGCAATTCAGTAGAGCAGAAGTTGGTGCCGTTGTCCGTCAGTATGGTATAAGGGACACCAAATCTGGTGATGGTATTGGTCTTCACAATGCTGACAATATTTCTTCCCCAAACATCCTTGAGAGGAATGGATTCTGCCCATTTGGAAAAGAAGTCAGTTTTCGTGAGGATATAATTCAGTTGTTTGGTCGTGGTGGGAGGATATGGTCCCATGACGTCCATCCCCCAGACAGAAAATGGCCAGGAGTACTTTTCTTGATTAAGTAACTCCGAGGGTTAGTGTATGAAGTTGGCATGAATCTGGAATGAGTGATATTTTTCTGTAAAATGGTCGCAGTCTCGTGCCACTGTAGGCTAGTAGTACCCAAGCCTTCAAACCTGATGGGAAATCTAGGTCCCCTGTTGATGTTCTCCACATGATCAGGCATGTAATTCATTCAGTACAGCAGTGGTTTCTTATCCATCAATGAAACTGAGGATCACTCCATCGAGGCCTCATTTGTAGAGAACCTCTTACTGACCCGCGCCGCTATATAAGACAAAGTTGATTGCCATTCTCCGTATTTTCTCTCGTTCAGTCCTGTCTGATAGAAGTTCTCCCCGTTGAAGGTAGTCTTTAATAGGGGTCATCCAACCGGTGGTAGGAGAATTTGGATCAGGGATAGGATTGACTGCATGGATTTCTTCTGTCTTGGTCTGAATAAATGGAAATACCATTCGACGGTGAGCAATACTGATAACTGTTTCATCCTGGCCTGGTTCAACTAGGGTTGTGGTCACGTTGGCTAATGCATCAGCCTGAGCATTCTGAGATCGGGGAATATAGGCCAATGTTGGCTCTGTGGAGAATTCTGGCATTAATCACCGGACATGGTCAAACAGCGGGATCAATTCCTCATTTTTAATAGAATAGCCACCATTGACTTACTTGATGACCACTTCTGATTCACCTTTTACCTTAAGGTGTTGTACTTTTTCTTGGAGTGTGAGTTCCAAACCTACAATGAGAGCTCGATATTCTGCATCATTATTCGTACATCCTTCTAATAGGAAGAAGGAATATGGCAAGACTTCCTTTTCTGGGGACACATGTATTATTCTAAAAACCCACTTTTTTTAATTTGGGATCCTCCATCCTCTTCCCGGTTGGGCTTCGGGATGCACCGTCGAATTACATTTCCCATGCTAGGAATTCCTTTCGAACCGAGAAGATTTCGTCATCAGGTAGTTCAGCGTCTGATGTAGTGGTCCCTGTCAAAGGGTGATTTTACAGAGATTCTACTAATGCCTGACCTTTGATGGCTTTCTAAGGTACAAACTGGATGTCAAACTGTTGAAGGATGACCAACCATCAGGATGGGCGTCTGGTTAGCATCGGGCGGTTGAGGATGTACTTGAGCGGGTTACTCTCTTAGATGAAATGGACGTCATGATGATGCAAATAATTTCGTAAATTTTGAACCGCAAAGACCAAGTCTAAACAGCTCTTTTCAATTTTTGAGTATCGAATCTCAGTATCAATCATTGTTCGGCTGATGTAATAGAGATTGTTTTCACTGTCCGCGTCATTATTTTGTGTGAGGAAGGCTCCCAGTGATCGCTCTAAGGCTGTCACATACATGATGAGAGGTCTTACATCAATCAGGGGCATGAGCAACTATGTGCTTAAGAGGTACATCTTCATGTTCTCGAACTCCTCTTAGCAGTCATCCGTCCATTGGTATGTGACCCCCTTCTTCATTAACCTAGTGAAGGGAAAAAATTTGCCTGCCAGGATGGCTATGAACCACCTAATATAAGCTAAGTGTCCTTGGAATCCCCTCAACTTGGTGTGATTTTTGGGAGGTGGTAATCCAAGGATAGCCGTTGTCTTCCCAGGGATGACTTCGATGCCACGATGGCATACGACGAAGCCAAGGAATTTCCCTGAGGTAAACCCAAAGGCGCATTTCAAGGGGTTCATCATCAAGCTATGCTGTCGGAGTTTATTGAAGACTGACTCAAGGTCTGACAAGTGATCTGAGCACTGTCTGTACTTGACCACCAGGTCATCCACGTAACATTCAATGAATTTCCCCAGGAACGGTTTAATGATCTGATGCATGGCAGGCTAATATGTGGTTCCAGCATTCTTGAGACCAAAGGGCATGACCCTGTAATAGAATACCCTTTTAGGGGCCCTGAAGGCAGTTTATTATTTGTCTTCTCAGTCCATCCTGATTTGGTTATTCCTGAAATAGCCATCCATGAAGGATAGAGCCTCATACTCGGTCGTTGCATCGATTAACAATTCAGTGATCGGGACCGGGAATTCATCTTTCGGACAATGCGGATTGAGATCTCTAAAGTCTTTGCAGATGCGCATTTGTCCATTCTTTTTCTTGACAGGGAAGATTTTTGACAACCAAATGGAGTACTGGAAATCCCGAATGATGCCTGCTTTAATGAGATTATCGACTTCAGCCTCTATTTTGGCGGCATGTGAGGGATGCGTCCTTCTGGCGTCCTGTTTATCGCCCCGGTGATCTTCTGGAAGACCCAGGTGATGCATTGCCACTTTGGGATCGAGTCTCGGAATTTCTGTGTAATTCTAGGAAAAAACATCCTGATGTTTCCTTAGAAAAGGGGTATATACCTCATACTCATTTGGCGGCATGGCTGAACTAATGAGAGTATACCTCAGATCTTCCTCGGTACACATGTTTATTTCTCTGAGCTCGTCCACCGTGGTGGTGATACCTTCCTCAAATGCAGGAGGTGCATCCCAGAGATCTTCCCCCTATTCTTCTCCCAAGTCCTCATCTACTTGATCTAGAAAGGATAGATCACCGGACATGGGCTCTTTGGAGTCCGGAGGTGAGGTGTCATGGGAATCCTTACTCGAGTAATCATCCCCAGATCAAGGGTTGGTGGATGTTCCCGCATTGTCGTGCTTGGCCATCATGGCTTATGTCATGAGGACATCTGAGTGTGTGTCCATACTTGAACTCCTACTATCAACATGGTTGATGGGAATGACATAATCTCTTCCAATCTGCCTGAGGGGGTCATCAGGAACCTTCTCCAGGCCATTTGGAGAGGGGATCCAGTCGACAACATCGACCAAAGGCTTCTTTTTCTTTTTCCCATAGAAGCCGGAGTGAATGTAATGTGACTCAGAGAGCTTGAATGGGGCCTTGTCAGCATGCAATGTTCCACTTTTTCGATTTATGCAGTACTTGATACACTGGTGGTAGGATGAAGAAATGCCCATGTGCTTTTGGAGCCATGACCTTCCCAGCAGGGAATTGAATGATGTGCTCTGCCAGACCATCAAGAATTCCGTGTAGGCTACTAGGTCACCAAAATGGGAATTTATCTTAATTTGTCCCATTGTCTGCTCAGTCTTGTCGTAACCCCACAGAGTTGTGGCTGAGGGAATTAGGTCGTCCTCACTGTAGCCCAACTTACGGAGTGTCTGTTGGGGAAGGAGGTTAACTCCGGATCCATTGTCTATAAAGACATTCTAGATCTCAATACCAATCATTGTGCTAGACACATATTGTGGTATGATGTGTCCTTGCATGATGGAATCTTCATCCTGATCGGTGAAGGAAATCACCTCATTTCATTCAGCCGGGCCAGTCTCCGTCCGGTAAATTTTGGCGGCAGCTACCTCGGCTTAAAACTCATGGGGGTTGATCAAATCTTGTATAAGAACCTCCCTGAGGTTTGCTGGCCGACATAGGGCATCTAGGATTGACAGCTTGGCTGGTACCGATGCCAACTGCTTAAGGATATTGTATTTCTTCTCAAACGGCCGACGCTTCTCCATTGTCGGGAGAGTCATAGTGGGTGCTTCAGTGGATGGAGCATTTAATGAGGAGGGACCGTCCGCAAGGTTGGATATCGATGGCGTTCCCGCGTTTTGAGGACTTGGCCCGGGCGGTGGTCTTGTCTGCACTAGGCGGCCATACACTTGTTCCTCCTCTGGTGGGTATCACAGAACAACAGGGCCAGAGTGGCTTCTTGTGGAGGTGGAGGGGCAATTTTTCTTCTGCTGAGTCCATTGAAGGGATCTCCCACGGGTTTCCGTGATACTAACGGTTTGGGTCGGGGTCCAACTGCAGGGTTGGTTTTGGCCTCAGCTGCGCCTCCCCTGGTATCCCCTACCTATGCGATTCCTCCTCCCAGCTCCTCGTGTAGGGAACTCGGGTTCGTATCCATACCCCTCATCAGGGAATGATTCCATAAGATGGATGATGTTAATATAACCAAATGTTGGCTCTTCATCCTCTGACAGGTCAACCTAGTTGGTTGTCCCTGATGGTTCCGTTTGGTGGGTCAGTTCCTGTGGCACCAAATTCGACGGCATATAATCTGACAGGGTCAGGACTAACTTTGGCCCCATCGCAGACTTCTCCTCTTGTGATTGTTTCCTCCTTCATTGATTATGCCCGAATGACCAAATAGTGGAGTGTTGTGAGGTCTATACTGTCGGCTCTACGGTTTCAGGGGCTGTTGGTGGCAACACCAGCTGCTATAGTTAAGCTCGGAGTATTCCCTGGGCTCGGTTGATAGTCTTCCGAGTCATCCAGTTGTCAAATTTATGCCCCTACTTTTAGGTGAGATTCGGCCACCCCTCCTCTTTTTCGGAGTCGGTGGTATAGATACATGCCACATATGCTGTGGGTGGTCTCATCTCGACCTATCCGGAGTCTACCATCCTCTGCAGAAGGTCATTGAAGACGATGCATTCTCGGATATTGTGCCCCAATATTTGATGGTATGGGCAGTAATATGTCCTGTCATCGCGGCCGACCACTTGAAGTTTCCTCGGCTCCGGGAGGTGGAGAAAGTTGCAGTTCATGGTGGTAATGAAGTAGATGCGGACTTGATCGTCTTGGAACAAGTATGCTTTTTTTATTCTTTCCTCAAACTGGTTTCGCTTCGGTCCTCGCTGATCGTCCCGTTTATATGGAGGCGACCGTTGATATGCAGGAGGCCCTTGACGATTTGATGGAGGCTTGAGTGGTGATGTGGGTATAGGGGTCGTCTTGAGTGTGATAGTAGACGCTCCAGCTCTAGGGGATCTTTTCACAAGAGCCTGCGAGGCTATTCAGGACATAGAATTACTCCGCTACAGGGAGTCCTTAATTCTCTGGGCAATGTCCGAGAGATGGCGAAAGCCAGTGGTGCACTCCACTGGTATGAGTGGTGTTCTCAGATCATCTCGAATATTATCGATGCATATGGCTAGCATCTCATATTGAATTATTGGCCTATTCAGGGAATAGGTCAGACCTTTCTATATGGCGATGAAATCTGAGACCCTCTGGTTCTCCCTCTACTTTCAGTTCATGAGATCGCTGACCATTGTTTTAGGCAACATTGAGCTAAAGTGGAACATGAACTGCTGCCAAAGGTCTTCCCAAATCTTTATTGACTGTGCTGGAAGACTCGTATACTAGATGAAGGTAGATCCTTGCATGGTCCGTACAAAGAACATGAGTTTCACTTCTTCTTTCTGTTCCGGAGTCCCCATCATAGAGTCACAATAAGATGCGGAGTGCATCAAATGTTGTTCCGGATAGCGTGAACAGTTAAAAATGGGGAATACAGGGCTCCCAAAATTGGGTGTAGGTGGTGTGTTGGTCACCCAATCTGGGTAGGGTTTCCGCTCTGGCTATATCGGAGAGTGTTTAACTTCCATCGCTTCCAATAGAGTTGTTAGTGCCTCGATGGTGTTTTTGAGACCCTGGTTTATATCTTGTTGGGCCTGGTCCTAGGCAGGAGTAGCCCGAGGCATTTCATGAGGATCCAGATTGGCCAGCACCAGGGGTGCGTGTTCCTTTTTTGGCACCTTCGGAGGGTTCGGGTTTACTCTCTCTGGTTGCAGCCTGAGTGGAGGGAATTCTTGGTATTCATCCAAATCTACGTTTAGGTAGTTGGACGGGCCGGGCGCAACGTTGGACAGGAGCCCTGACTGTATTTCATTTTTCAGGGCAAACCATAGTCTTTGAGGTGCACTTGTTGGGAGTGAATGATGTGGCTCTTCCTGGGATGCACTTTCAATAAGGTGATTCCTCTAGAGTAGCTTGGTGTTAAGCCGACTCAATTCATTCATCTCCTCTTCCTATCAAGCGAATCTCTCTTCGAGCGTGAGTGGCTCATCTTTGTCGAGAGAAGGATGCTGGTTAAGGTTAAAAAATCCTTGGATATTATCCTTATTATAAGTTCGCAGGGTAGGCAGAAGAGCATTGGCTGCAATAACAGCCATATTTAGGGCGGCCCTCTGGTTTCGGATGAGCACACCTGGTGGTTGGTTGTGAGTCACAGCCTGACCGGAACTATCATCTCCTGATCCCTCTTGATTTGTAGTATCTATGGTGTCACCTGTGGGGTTGACCTCTATGATGTTGATAGATTCATATCGTGGGGCGGAGAAGATACCATCTTCCAAATTGGAAGAGGATCCCCCGCATCTTCTGCTGGCCTTCCCTTTTGTGACTTGGGATTGCCTTTGGACTTCTAGACGAAGGGTGACACAAAGTGTTCTTTAATGTGACCTTACGGTGTGCCTTCCTCTCGAAGGGTATTTTGATTAAAATGACAATATAGGACAGGAACCTCCTCTTCTAACTGTCATTTATAGAAGAGAGAATACTGACTCTCGCCAGGAAGGTTATTATTGAGTGGGTAATAATTCCCCCAGCTTTGAGGGATGGGGTTGACCCCGTTCCTGGGACATCGAGTCTCATCCTGGTTTTATTCGTCTTACGAGGGAATTTTTTGTTAAAAATGCCCCCAGGCCTGCAGGATGGGGTCGACCCTGGATTGTGGCAGTGGCTATAGCTATCGCTACCTACCTGATATTGCATGCCCCCATTCAAGGGTGAACTGTGTTTGGTGCCTAGTTCTTCTGTGAATCAATCACTACTGAAAAAATGACCTATACCCATGGTTCAAAACCGTGGGTATAGCCTATACCCACGGTTTTGGGAACCGTGGGCTGGAATGGCGTCGGTATAGGGGTCTCAGGCTATACCCACGGTTTGGAGAACCGTGGGTATAGTGGATTCCAATTTGGAACAACGATGTTCCAACATGGCATATAGATGTCCCCACGGTTTTCAAACAGTGGGGAAGTTAATTTAAAAAAAATGCATCCAGGGGGTTTTGAACCCACACCGCGCGGTAACCCTCGCATGCGCATCACACCAACAGACCAACCCAGCTGTTATTTTTATATGTTTTATATGCATATATCTTTGTATATATATTAATATGGCGTATTTAAATTCAAAAAAAAATGCTCTCAGCGGGAATTTAAACCACGCTGCGCGCTGTTCATCATGACCGTGCAACCCCCATGGACCAACCAAGCTGGAATTTCGATTTTATATATATACATTTATTTTCATATATATATATATTAATATACAGAATTAAAATTCAAAACAATGCACCCACGGGGTTTCGAACCCAATCTGCACGCAGCAACTCAGTACCGCGCCACAGAAACATACCAACTCAGTTATACAGCTTTTATTAATTTATATTTATATGTATATAAATATATTAATCTAAACAGTGAAAAAATGTATTCCCGCCAAAATTTTCCCGTGTCCCGCTGAATTTTATTTGCCCGCCATAACGCAGGAAACCTATATCAACAGTTCTATAGAACCGTGGGTATAGGTATTCAAAAAAAAACCACAATACCCACGGTTATGAATAACCGTCGATATAGATCTTTGGAAAATACCCTATACCCACGGTTATCTCCAAAACCGTGAGTATAGGTCTTAAAAGAAAACTATACCCACGGTTTTTGGGACAACCATGGGTATAGGTTCACATAGTATCCCTATACCCACGGTTTAGGAAAACTGTGGGTATAGGGGTAACCTATACCCACGGTTTTTTGGAAAACCGTGGGTACAGAGCTATTTTCCAGTAGTGAATCCCTTCCGGGGAGGCATGAAAAAATCTCTGATTATCCTCTCTTAGGATATAGGCCTATTGTATGCTCTCCGTGGCCTGATTCAGGAGTTCTTGAATGGCTTGTTCCCGTCGGTCTTGACACTTCTGGGACTTACTCAGGGTCTGACTCTGCTGGGTGTGTTGGCTTTCCTGAATAGAGAGACCACTAGATTGTCGTCTTGACGTGATGACGTTGCAAGAAAAAACTCCGAACTGGTTCTTCTGTGCGGGGGTGGAATGAAATGAAGAGCTCCATGATCTCCCCATCCCCTGATATGGACTCCCGTCAGAGCATCACCGATGAGGCGGTGCAGCTGGTGCATCACATGGAGGCAGGATATATCCATGTTTCATTTACACCTCTCGGTTCGTTGGTGCCATGCTGAAGGAAGATCTTCCAGGTCGATGTGACGCAAGAGGTTCCCTATTCTCTTGACGTGGTCTACATAACCATCGTAGTGCATTAAGCTTGATTTCAGTTGGTGGAGGGTTGTCCATATATTATGGAGGATGTCATGCACGCATTCTTCTGACAACTCTATGGGTATGTCAAACTGAGAGATGGTCGTAGGCCAAAACATAACTGGTATATCATCCCTAGCCAGTCGTTTCCTCTTGTGAATCATATCGACATACTCCTCTGCTAGTGATTCCTCTACCTGGTCAGCCCAACTGAGACGCTCACTGTCAGTGTAGTCAGAGGCAGTGGGACCGGTTGGTGATGAATCATTATGTGGGTGATTCTGAGGTGGTTTAGAGGATGAACGCGGCCCTGGATCGTCCCCTGATTGCAGAAGGATGTCGTCAGCGACTAACTGGGAATCTTACATGCTTGATCCCATCTTTCTAAGTGCCTCGACATATGAGGGCTTTTCAGTGCATGATTTGGTTGGAGGAGGACCTTCCTGTCGATATGATATGCCATCGTGGGGAGGACCCCCGCAATGGTGAGGACTACCATTACTTCTTGATGCTTCACTGCATAGAGGAATTTTTCAGTGAAAACCTTGGGGAGGACCTCCAAGGTGTGTCGCAATATGGGGAGGACCTTCTGGCTGTGTAGCATCGTTACGGGGAGGACCTTCACAACAACTGCCATCATGGTGAGGATGACCATCATGGATTGACATTCGATGTGCATCCTGGGGAGGACCATCAGGACACACTGCGATAAGGGGAGGACCTTCTTGTTTCTTGGGGCCAATGCGAGGAGGACCTTTACAATGGTGGTCGTGGTGGCGAGGACTACCATCACAACTGCGACAATGGCGAGGACTACTATTACTACTACCACAGGGAGAATATCTGCGGGATTAATCCTGGGGAGGGCCTCCAGAATGTACCACAATGAGGGGAGGGCCTTCCCATTTCTTGACGTCTCTATGGGGAGGACCTCCATTATCAGGGTGAAGAGGACTACCACTGTGATATGATGCATGACTTCTTGGAGTTCTGTTGTAGCGTAACCCTTAGGGAGGACCTTCACGGAAGTCTACGACAAGGGGAGGACCATCTTGTCGTGATGAGAAGCCACTGTGGGGAGGAACTCCGTAGTTTGCCACTATAATTGGTAGGACTAATATCATAATATGTGGTCCCACTGTATAGAGAGTGCTTGCAGTGTATACCCCAGGGAGGACCTCTAGGGTGGACCGCAGCAAGTGGAGGACCTTCTTGCTGGTCGATCTTCTGGTCACGTGGAGGGTTTCCATGACTCGCATTAGAAGAGTAACTCTCGTGATCGATCATTATATTCCAGTGGGGGAGGCCCCACGGGTGATCTATGGATGGCCTTCAGAGATGCTGGTAGAAAAATTGCAGAGAGGACCTTTTCAACTGCTACTGCCACTCCCATAATATGGTAATGGATGGGCAGGGTCTTGATCCTTCGATGAATTCTTAGCGGCATTGGGAACCCCATCTTCCAGCAGATTGGAGTCATGAACTCCCTCTTTATTTTCTTGCTCCCTTTGGTGCGTTCAGGGCGCTCTTTTGCGGGAAGAAGGGACCATCTGCTATTGACAATAGCCTTCACCTTTGGGTCCCTATCTAATTGGGTCTCGTGATGCTGCCGGGATATGTCGACGGACATCTTTCCTTTTAGCATGGATATATGACTTCTCTAGAGAGTCCACCATGATGGACGGGTGTCCCCCAGTTGGAACGAGTGAGGCAGCTCGATCTTGTTTCCCTTGTGTCATAGAATATGGCCGGCGACCCTCCTGGGTAGAAGTAGAGATGCAAATCTATTCCGAGGTGGCTCTCCTGTCTCTCAGATGAGTCTCCTCAATTGGGGATACAGGCACATGGGCCCATCTCCTTGTTGTTTCCACTGATGCAATTACATTCTGGCAAGTCTGCAAGATATGATCTGGGATCGATACCTACTCCTCCATCATTGCCAGGATATGCAGAGAGACATATTTGGATGGAACGGGTATGAAGGCCCATTCCAGAATCGAAGTAAGAATATCCTGCTCCGGTCCTCCGGTGGTCAGTGGGTACTAGAAATTCTCTTGTGTTGGGGCAGGTGAACGAATATGCCCCTATGTCGGGATACACCAGTTTATCTCTCTGTTTGCTGCCACATCGGGATGGTGGACTTTAATACCGTACGCAGGGAGTTGGACCTGCATATATTGGTTTCCCGCCATATCGAGTTGGTGGCCTTTGTTGGCAGGGAGACGTGCCTGCCTATGATTTTCCTCCACATCTGGGTGGCGGGCATTGTTGATCGCCACCATATCAGGATGGCGGGCGTCAGAAGAAACTGATAGGAGCTGGTTTTATAGGTGTCGTGTTTCCACCACTTCAGGTTGGTGGGCTTCACGACCCTGGGCAAGGAGAGGTTCCTACCTGGTGAGTGTCGTCCTGTGTGTGCGACGGGCTTGTTGGAGCTCGGATGGGATGTGTGCTGGCTTGTATGATGCCACCATGTTTTTATGGCGGGTTCGGAAGGATCGAATAGGTGTAGGTGCATGTTCGTGGTACGTCTCCATGGTTGGGCACCAGAGCTCCTCCTCATGGACCAGGGTGATGACCTGTCCTTGATTGTACGTCTGCTGCCCTCATCGGGCAGTTCAAGGGGCCAGAGATCGAGGAGCGTGGCCCTGATTCCTCGGGGATACATCCTCCTCAGTGCGAGGATGTTGAATCGCGGCGTGACAGTGATGATTTATGCCTACGGGGGCCTTGGATCTGAACCCCCATTTGGCGGGGATGAAGTCCTCAATGTCGACCTCATCCTCCTCCCTAAGATAATGGAGGTACGCAATGTCCCGTTCCAGGGATAGTCTCTTGAAGCGGTTGGAGACAGCAATAGGTGCTACCTAGATCTGCCTTTACGGCCACTCCTGGGCAGGCGACCGACAAGTTCTGGCGGATTGGAGGGCGTGCATGGCCGCCTCCACAGTTGGGAGAGTACCGTTCACATGGTACTCTTGGATCAGCGCGTCAAACACCTAGCGGTGAAGACGCTCAGTGGGTGACGAGGTCCTCCGTAGGTGAGGAAGTCCTGTCATTTCATAGTTGGAAGCACTCACTTGTGAGTTCCTTCGGGATGCCATTGTATCGAATGGATTTATAAAGGTAGTACCTGCAATTTTTTTTAGCAAATACAGGCAACAAGCCTATCAAAGTAGCATCTCATGATCCCATGTGTAATTAATGACCATGCTTGGTCATCCTTGAGAGTAAAAGGGGGGAACAAGGCAGGATTAAGCTAAATCTGTCTTGCTTGGTTAAAGATTAACATCGGGTTCACCATTTTTGTTTTGGATTTCGATCTCGAAACACCCAATGGTTCTATATATGATGACACGTGGACCCTCTTTCCAATGGCAGGTGTTCGCCGGATGGTCATACCAGTGATGATTAAGAACTCACATTGGTCGATAGGATGGGAATTCGGGCTCATCGCACCCTTTTGGGGGGAATTATTGCCTGTTCTAGGACTCTCTTATAGATTTAAGACGTATTTATATGTCCGTGATTCTTTTTTTTTATACCCAAGCATAGTATACACATATTTCTCTTGGTTTGCAATGGTCAGCTAAACGCAGTGGTTCAGAATCATTTATTCCCAAGGTTTACCATCCCTCGTTGAATTAATGACCCCGAGGAGTCGGAACTCATTGAGGTGGCACTAGTAGTGGCATGCTGAACCAATGTGAAGATAGTTGGATCGACCATTTGTTGGGCTTGAACTTCATGGAGGCTTCCTACGTACCCTCCCTTGGGGACAAGGATAAAAGTCCACGTAGTTCGAATGGGGGTGTCAGAGAACTGACGTGAAGGTGGACCCGGGGGTCCGATTATGATTGGGATTGATCCTAGGGGAGGATTCCTACGTAGCCTGCCTAGGTGACAAGGATCAAAGTCCATGTAGTTCGAATGGCTTGGGACATACACTCTGAGGCAGCCCAGAATGATGGATTGGGGATTACACTCTGAGGAGGACCAGGGTGAAGGATTGGGGCTTACACTCTAAGGAGGCACCAGGCGACAGATTGGGGCTTACACTCTGAGAAGGCCCAGGGTGATGGATTAGGGATTACACTCTGAGGAGGCCGAGGGCGATGGATTGGGGCTTACACTCTGAGGAGGCCCAGGGCGATGGATTGGGGCTTACACTCTGAGGAGGACCATAAGAGGATGTCATGGTCGATGCTTACTCTATGCCCACGTGAGTCATGCTCGGTGTGAGAAACAAGAGGCAGCAGGGACCAGAAGATCACGTCACAAATGGTGCTTCCTTCCAAAGTGGAGTGGGGCTTATGCATAAGGGCGGCCCATAATGTCGAGGCTTACTCTAATATGGACTCCCATAGTGAAAAAGAATATCGGGAGAGGGAAATGGGGTTATCTTGTGCCCATATCCTCTCTTGCAGTGCATGAGGGCTTCCTTCTGATTGGTATTTTACTACACCCAAGAAGCACATTTCAAGTAGAGGGGCAAAAAGGGGACTCCCGAGCTCAGAATCCACATTATCGTGGGAATGTAAACCCGGGAATTCCTCGAGAATATGCTCAAGGGTCGGGGAAACCCCTTCACCTCTACATAACGTCGGTATGTGAACTCAAAACGGCGCGCTGATGCACCTGAGGGTTACACCACACGGATCTAGTGTCTCTGGTGGAGGCCTTAACTCGGGGCTAATGAGTAGGCAAATGAAGGAGTCATGGAGGATCAGCCTGGATCGGGAGGATATTATGTGGCTCGGGGAATGGGAACCCCGAAGGTTTTGGAAGAACACACAGGTGAATGGGTGGTGGAGCCCATCACGTAGGGAAGTGCTACATGGCTGGAGAGGCTGTCCGCGAACTAGGGTGGTCCGCCGATTGAGAGGCTGCCCGGGAACCAGGGTTGTCCGCGGACTGAGAGGCCGTCAGCAAACTCGGGTGGTCTGCGGACTGACAGGTCGTCTGTGAACTAGGAGGGTCCGCGGACTGAGAGGTTGTTTGCAAATCAGGAGGGATCGCGGATTGATTGGAACCCCTCGAACCAGGAGGGTTCGCAGCTTCAGGTTCGGCCTGTGTACAAGATTGGTACGTGGAGGGTTCCAAGCGAGTAGCGGCGGCCAAGGGAAGCACCGGTTGGGTGTTCGTCAGTCGAGGCTTCACCCGCGTAGGAGGGTGCTACGCGGTGCGACAGATCAGAAAAGGGGAATAACCTCCATGGTCCATGGGGAGTGCATCCGCAGAGGGGCTATGGTTTGCATTCTCCACTTTTAATGTTATTTTGAGTTCACGGTTCACCAAATTATTATGCTTTTTTGGTTCTTTATTAGTTTGTTCCTAGGTTCATACATGCTCTGGTTCGCGAACTGGAACTTTCAAAATCTTAAGCCTTCCATTGAAATCCTTCCACCCGAATATGACTGATCTCATATCTGTCCCCTTTCTCTGAATCTGAATCCTCTTCCTCTTCCACCTCGGTCTTATTTTATATAGTGGGGGAAGAGATGTATCTATGGTCATGAGGCACCCTTTGCGGAGGACCATTACCGAAAACATGGTTCACAGATGACTCGGTCAATATATAATTCTTGGGGTATTAAACACTCCTCTGTTAACCAAAATTGGGGATAGATTTGCAGCCGTAGAGGGTTCCGCCTCCATTTCGAGAACAACAGCGGAGGCGTTTCAAACAGGCTGACGCAGCTCATGGCTGGGGTTGTCCGGAATGGTGAACCGGGTTGGCGATTGTCCCCCCTCACAACCGTGGAGGATCTCCACATCCATCTCACGAACGACGATGGTCCACAGAGGAGGGATGCTTCGTGAAACCGTTCATCCGTCGTTAACATTAGACCGGTCCGCGGACCGGTTCCTCCTTCGCCATCCTTGAATATTTTCCACATTGTCCTAATCCTTTTGAGGGGGAATTACGTGGAATCTCCCTTGAGTTAAATGGGATCGTCAATCTTAATTGTGGATTTTTCAGGACCCTATAGTATCTCATTGGGGATATCATCACCTTACCATTCACATTGGTTGTGAACCTAATTCCACCAATTTGGGCCATTGGATAGTATAAAAGGAAAATTAGGGATGCCTATCTTATACTATTAAACAAATAATTCAGAATTACATAAAAATAAAGGGACAACATAAAAATTAAATTTATTTCCTTAAATTATGTTTTTTCATCCTTCAATCTATGTTTTCCAAGATCTATTTCTTAACATATATTATTATTAGAACTTTTTTGTCCCCTTTATATTGGTTCACAATGTGATTATGAATTTAACTAAGTATATCCCATGGGTGTGTCAAATCAAGTGAACTTTAAGGCTCGTCGTTGCATACTAGATTACACCGAGTCAGGCCCAGAACAACTTATCGGAGTTTTACTCCAAGGTACATATGTTCTAGAACAACATCCAATTGTGGTAACTATAAATGGATGTATTTTTATGATAAAACACTTAATATATACTAATAAGAATTTACGGGTGTTTTCTTATACATAGTTTTATCCCTAAGGACATCTCTCATTTTTTCTAAACCTAATCCTAAAAATAACTAAACTATTCCTTTGATACCAACTATATAAAAGGATCTCTTTATTACACATTAATTCATAGTTTATTAAATAAAAATAGACATTATAAAACAGAAAATATTGATAAGTGTAGTTTCATTAGGAATTGGTTATATTATATAACTACTTCAATCATGGGATACAAAACATTATTGAACACTTACTATAAATTATCAGAAAATTATAATGAACTTAAATCTTCATGGTATAACCTGGAGAAAGACATCAATAAAGGGTTGCACCATAAAGACCAGTAAGGGAATAAAAATGTCCTAACATGAAAAAGATAATACATGTTAGAAAATAGGAATATCAATGGGGCCTAAAAATAGAAGGAATCATAAACATGAAAAATGAGACATGATATAGAATGGAAATCATAAATTAAACATGAGAAATGAGGAAAAATCATAATACAATACATCATAAACATAGGTTAAGGCTAAACCCACCAAGACCTAATTGTATAAAAACTACCATAAAGGAATCTGGTTCACTCCCTATCCCAACATGAATTATCATGATACTATAAATTACCCAATGCATTGGAGAACTATTTGGTCACACTCATCATATTCATTCCATTCTCATGCCAAAGTGTGTCCTATAGATCATACGGCATGGGTCCAATCATCAAAAAAAATATTCCATCTTTAAGGAGTGTGTAATAAATATAATTTATTCCCTAATAAATAATTATATGTGCATAAAGGTGAATACCACTGATAGAAAAATGGGTATGTTAATCACTAAACACATGTTTGGGCATGGAAAATCCTAGGGAAATTTCTGTAGCATATTGACGTTACATAAAAGATAATATAAATGGTTTATGAGAGAGAAAATAGGTCTCTCGTAATTTAAACATAAAATGGTCTCTAATAGGGTAATTTAAGAACATATATTAAAAATATGAAATGGAAATAGAATTCATAAGTTCATAAAGAAACTTGAATAAGGAAGATAAGGTGAGGGTCCCTTATAGAATTTCAGCATAGTAACGACTTAGGGTAGGGTGTAAATGGGTGAGGATACATAATCCATTTTTCAAATAATATAAAATATACAATAATAGAATTATTTAAAATGAATTAAAATATATCCATTTAAATTACAAAACTAATTTCAAACAAGTTGCTTGAATTTGAAAGTGTAGAGGAAGGTTAGGACACCTTACTTGAATGTGTAACACCAATGGATTGGGAAGGACTTCTTGAGATCTTGGGGGAACCTTGGGACCACTCTAGATACTAAAATACAATGTATGGATTTTAGCCAAGGATTTTTAGTGATGATAAATGAGATCTTGGATGTGTTTATATAGGAAAGGTTACAGATTTTATTATTATTTAGGTTTTGGACTCTACATAATAAAATATCCAAAAACACAAACTATGCAGTTGTTTTTCCCATGTTTTCTACTAAATTAGACTAGATTAAATTATTTCATAAGTAATTTCTCTTTACTTATTAAAATATTCCCATCTGTGATGTGGCGGTGAGTCACACTGTTAAAGAAATTATTTTAAAACCATAAAATATATCATAAGTTTTTGGGGAATCACAAAGGATTCATAAAAAAATAAAACAAATTTAAAATAATAATATTTTAATAAAAAAATATTTTTGTACATGTATCCCATTAATATTACATATTACATCACATTTGGGTCATAATGATTTTATAAAACATAAAGTATATTTATACAGTATTTAATTTGTACCAAAAAATCCGACTTTTGTAAAATTTTGAAAAATTCACCATCAGAAAATATTGATATTTTATTCAAAAAATAATATTTATTTTATCTAAATAAAATTTTAAATATGTTAATTTTTTAGTTTTAAAAATAATTAGCAACATTTATTCAAACTTACAGGATTTTGAAAATAGAAATTTTCAAACCATAATAGACATTACATTTAACTTTATAAAAATTATATAATCATTTATATTTGATAATAATTATTTAATAACAGTATTTCAATAAAATAATATTTATTTCTAAAATACATTAATTCACAAATTTGTTAATTGAATTTTAATATTAACCAATAATTAAATTTGTGCATTATTGTATCAAAATAAAAATCATTTACAACGTAACAATAATATATTAAGATATATTCATTATTATGTAAAAAATAATTTACATACTCATATTTATTTGGTCTTGATAGATATCTCATTAATACATCAAAAATCACCATATGAGTATGGTGTGTGATAATGGGAATTTCTTGGGTCAGTTCATCGAACATGCTTGGGGTCATGATATCAATGAGATTGAACTTATCCCATAAACGGTTTCACTCATGCATAATTTATTGGATAATATCTTGGGACTGGTCAATGGAAAATCCTCAAAATGATATTTCCCTCAAAATCTCTGATAAATGGGCTTTATCGGGTATGATCCTACTGGTTGAGGCCTCGCTTCTTTTTCCTATGTCAATTGCATTGTTAATACCCTATATTTATAATAACAATATGATCACTATTAAATGAAAATATTATCATTTGAAATGATTAATAATATTAAACTAAATTGGATAGGATACTATTACACCCATATAAGTTCATGTGTTTTACATAACAATATTTACTTAATAAGTTGTTTAATTAAATATAGATGGGAATTTTATTTATTATATTTTGGGTCATTACAACGGACACTATGTATAAAAATGACACATAAAAAGAAACATCATAAAGGAATAATAGAAACTGAAAGAAATATTCCATGAATAATATAAAATAACTTATAAAAAATTTAGAAGGAAGCTTACATCATATTAGGTGTTTTATTATAAAAACACGACCTTGTTTCATAAAAAATTCATTTAGAAAATTTAGGCATCTAATTCAAGATACATAACTGAATTCATCACATGAAGAATTTTATAAAGCTACCACACATGGTAAATCAATTATTATGTTCTATATTTCACATAGGTTGTTCCATTCTCAATTCATCCATTGCCTACAAGGGGAAATCCCATTATTAATAAAAGCTGAACTCTTAGAAGGCTTCACAATATTTTAATCATTTAATTATAAAGGGATAAATAATTCATCACACCTATGGGGTTTCCATGATTGAGGTTTACACCCTCAATTTACATAACAAAGATAAATATGAGAAATATAAGATTCATATACCAAATTAAAATGAAGAACATGATTTCAGGGAAACACGAAGAAAAGGATGGCATGAAATGCAACAATGCTATTTATAAAATTATAGAAACCTTAGTATAAATCCATATACCACCTACCTCATTACTAGGAAGCATAACTCATCTAAAATATAGGTCTAATTCATTCTGTGTTAGAATAAATTGATGAAACTAACATTTCCTCTAAATATAGGGAAAATGAGCTCGTGCTAAAATAGTGCAACATATTGGAAGAGGATCTTAGAAATATTTGAGAGTATTAGAGAGATTACTGATGCGGATCAATAGAAAATGGTGCAATTTGATTTGGAGTCTGGACCGTGTAGATTTATGCCTGACTATATAGAGAGGAGGAGAAACCAAAAAGGAGGGACTCGCACATGCTGGAGAAGAATAATGAGAACAGAAAATAAAATGAGTTATAAAACTCATTAAAGGTAAAAATGTAATTTCACCCTAAAAACATGGTAACATAGTTTGGATAAACGGTTTTTCCAAACAGTGTTCCAACTCTGCTATTCCCACTTCCTAGGAATCCCACCTCGAATGGTTATTCCACATGGTTTTTCCTAACTGTGCGACAACTGTGGGATGAATTGTGCTTTGGTACTACCTATGTGGAGCTAACCATGTGGGATAGATGCATGGTTTGGGTATACCATGTAAAACCTTGTGCTTCACACCAGCTCACCTCCTTAAGCCAGATGATTTACTGTTGGGGGTTGCACAGTTTCAGAAAAACCGTGCACCCTGTGCAGACCACAAAAACATTAGATTTTAGAGCCCAAAACTCCCAAAACTCAAAGAGAATCATGGGTAACCCCCAGTCTTTTACTGAAGTCTAAAAACAAAAAATTTAAGGTTCCATATCTCGAAATTATATTTTGATTATTTGTTCAAATAATTACCCCTCTAGTAAACACCCAAAATTCAAATTCCCTCTGATTTTTTCCTTTTCTAAAAACATGAGACATTATAACCTACTACCTTATAACTTCACATCCATAAGAATACTTAAAAAATAATGAAAACATCACTTGATGTATAATGTTCCTGAGGTTCTATTCAAATGGTCACATTGCATTTCAAAACCCCCAATGCACATGCATGCATTACTTAAGCATTTGACACTTAAGCCATCGAAAATCAACCCAATGCTCATTTTCATGTTGAAACACCTAAATGGTACATACCTGGTAAAATTTATCTATAGAAATTATCATTTAATTATCTCTTAAAACATCTGAAAAAAGGTGATCCCCACCTTAGGATTAAACATCAGAAGGGAACAATTATGAACCATGACACCCCCACCATTGGAATTTCCTACAAGGAATGCGTATAAGCATTATAATGATGCTCCTGGCATGTTTTATTTATCCGGGTAAAACGGATTGATTCTGAGGTCATAAAAGATTCTTCACTGTAAGGAAACGATCAAATATCAATCAGCCAAACTAAAATAGGGCGCACATGCTTCCAAGGAAGGCACTGCTAACCCATACACTACACCAGAATTAACCCAACAACACACTTTGAAATGCTTCCACATGAATTTACCAATTGAATAAGTTGGATAACAATTCGAGCAACCTCTAACCAACCTCTCTCAATATGACCAGCCTAGACGATCAACGTATTATAACCAAACATCAATTCCTTCTTCAAAGGAATTTGACACATACAATGAGAACATTAAATGATGTATATACCCGACATTCAGTGATGAATCCCGATCCATGCATTAGATGACCATTTAACCATCACGTCACAACATGAACCAATGTGTAACCCATATTTAGCCCACAAGAATTGTTACACTTAAAATAGAACCTCTGAGCCCGACAACAACTCTAGAGTAACCTCAGATTCAAGGAACTAAACTCCATGTAACTAACCCAAGGCAGTCCATACACAATTTTTACAAGAGAGGAGTTGGTTATGAGGCCAAAACATCCCCATTTGATAAATGACTAAGCATATAGATGAATCCTCTCAGCTTTCAAGTCCAATATGAATGGCTGGTGCCCATGAATTTTTCTACGTCGTTCTTACATGGGAACCCAAGAATGACTAAAGACTACCATTATTCATTAAAAACCACATGTCTACTATGAAACTCTAATAGAGATCACAAAGAGAGCCCAAAATAATTTAAAAATTTACTATAGAATAAGACTGACACTCTCTTAGTTTATAAAGGATGAAATCAATATAGGATGTATGCTCATATTTTTTAGAAGCGCACACTTAGAGGATTTCAAATATTACCAATGGAGGAAAATTCAAACCACTATTGGTCAAAATCCATGAAATAATCTAATCTTCAACTGCCGAAGCATCATTAGGTGAACCATGATTCCTTTACCACTCAAGTCATATTGTGATCACTCGACATAACCACTAAAGTCCTTTCAAAACCAAGAGGGTTTCTCAAGGGTTTCGGGAAAATCCAACCACATCAATGCAGTCCTATCGGGAAAGAACATACATATTAACTAAAATGGATGTGATGCTCCCCACCTTAGGAGTGTCCCTATCATCAAAATAATGGATATACTAGCCACTCATAAGAGAACTAGATCAAATTCACCGTAGATGCACATTTGACCCTCCTATGAGGCACACTCACATTCATCATAACATTTAGAATGTGAGACAAAACCAACCTAACTGGCATGTCAAAAAACTCAATCCTCTTGTAATTTCACCCTGATAATTGGGATGAAATTGATTCCTTTAACATCCATGTCACTCTACTCTAAATATGACTGAAGAACGCACTAAATAGATCAATATTCAATGAATTAACTGAACTCAAGCATATCATCACATAATTTAGAAAAATGATGGGTACCACGTACATAAACAGACACTAACCTAATATTATAAATGTAAAATGTCACATGTTTGAAATTATCTATAGGATGTTCACCATATGAAATCAAGAATCTGATGTACCGGGTATAAAACTAGCTCAAAGGCACATTATCCCAAACAACTATAAAATAGACTAATGACCTCCTGAGTTTCCCAATGAAAATGAAACGTGTTCATGAGACCAATGAAGCATCCAACTATTCCCTTGGCATGTTTTACCTTCTTAAACTGATCATTACATGATTCTCACACCCATTTCAGGATAAAGAAAAACATGACCACCCATTAAAATAAGGGTTTCATTTTTAAGTTAAAGGTCACATTTGGGATAATGAATCCAAAAAAATTCCATAAAATAAAAATATCATGACATTATCAAGGAATTTAATATCTATTGGTGATAACTACCATGATATAACACCTTACCAAAGTAGATGCATCGACCCTATCACTAATTAATGAAAGAATCATCTCCCGAATCCCTAAGCCAATCTATAAATCCCATGATAAAATAAAAGGCCTATATAAAAATATCATGTTTCTATTATAAGGAAACTCAAAGGGAATTTCAAACTACCCTTACATGAGGGTTTAAATAACGGACACCACTAAGGGTTCAATTTTTATGTTATTTCATTACATTGATTTCAAGAATCTTCAAACATTTAAATTATTTAAAACTGAGTATGAAGGAATAAAATGAAAGTCCTTTCAAACATTTTTTTGAACATTATCCATTTATTGAAATCATATCATAATTAGGAATTTTTTTAATTAAACAAATTTTTAAGAATACTCAATAATAATTGATAAGGTGGCCTATAAGGGTCCCATTTAATCAACATAGGTTCATTAAGATACAACCCAAGAAAACATGTTTAATTATTAGAGTTGTAAAACACACTAACTAGGTTATATCTAAAGAAAAATGCCCGGACTGGCCTTTTGGGGACCAATTGGGTATTTAGTAAGTTACTAATAGGATCTTCATTCCCCTTTCATAGAGTCACAATCCTTTATATAGGAAACCATCACATTTGATATCAAAATTATTTATATTTTACATTTATATCCATTTCAAAATATATCATTGTGATTTAAATTTGTCCAATTATAGGGGTTTCCATTTCCAAAAACTAAAAAGTGTGTATACACTTTATAGACCATAGATTAGGTCCCATTTAACTAGACCGAATTCAATTTATATTATAAAAATTATAAGCCTTTTAATTTTGACAACATTCCCTAATTACAACTAACTCTAAAGGATGGTTCAAGTATATGGGTTACCTTTTCCCAATTATAAGCCTGTCATAAACCTTATAATTGAATATGGATTCTTATTTAATTATAAACAATAAATTTAGCCCATGAAAACATTTACATATATCAAAATCAAAACCAAGAATGGTACCATAATCAGTAACGACATAAATAATGTAAACAAGAACATAAGCACATTAAATAGGAATGAAATGTTAAATAGAAAGGAATCAGGGAATATAATCGCATGATCGTTTTATAAAAGATTGCATGGTAATGAAAACAAATGAATCTAATGACACTCATGGAACATAATCCAAACAACAGGAATTCTATAAATGGAACCTCATTTCATAGAATATGTATGGATTTTGAATATCTATGTGCCTATAACGATTCATGTAATGACACTTCCTTTCCATAGCAAGATAAGGGTAAAATACCAAAAATTTCATAAATCAATAAGTTATAGAAATTACGCTAGTCACTCAAGGTGAAATTATAATCAATAAAAATATAAAATGGCATGAACATTAATCCCATCCATAGCCACTTATTCTTCTCCCCTTGGGTGGGGTGATCAGTCCCATGCATGACTATTTACAATGTGTAGACACATACATAGTCTCTTATGACCAATTAAAAAAAGTAAGACAGAGGAAAAATCACCTCTGAAGCCACTTTGAAACATCCTGTCCCTGCTCACCTCTAAGATGTTAGCCGAACATGTGTGTCATAGGGCCTCAATAGTGCCTCCCCATACCCCATAGGCTTCTCACTATTGGTGAGGGTCTATGGGGGTGAAATTGGGGAAACTATACCCTCATATCTGAGTAGTAATATAGTATAAAAAGTAATAATAAATTGAAGAAGAGGTATTAAATGAAATAAAGAGCAGAAGAAGAATAATATTAAATGAATATAAAATATTTCCAAAAAAATATACAATAGCTGCATTCATTTCATGATGATGATAAATAGTAAAAATATCAGACATTCACAAGGAATCCATATAAAGTATACTAAAAATATGAAAAAATGATGTAAAATCCCCATGGGTGATCTCTATGAGAATCCTGATCTCTCGCTCAGTCCTATGCTCATAACACTTAGGTATAAGAAAAAAAACATAAGAAATCATCCATGGTCCTGTGAAGAAAAGGTATAATCTGGTAAACTATTGAAAGAGATTCCCAAGTACGGTGTGATATATAATAAAAAGTAGGTTACCACCCACGTTGTCTACAACTAAATCTAGTCCATGCATAATATGTAAATTATTGTGAATTTAATATGATTAATAAATAAAACTGAATAAATAACCAAAATCATGCTTAGGTTCCTAAATGACACCTGGCAGCTCTACTTACATTGGATCACAGGCGTAAAGAGATATCTAACAAGTAACAATATATATATATATAATATATATTAATAATTATGTTTAATGTATAATTATATATTGAATCCACCTATATGAACAATGTTCATATGGACGTAAGTGGCCATATACATGGAATACTAGATGATGGATGGACAGGGGTGTAACTCAATCATCTATAACCAGTCTGAGTGATCCTATAAGATCATGAAAATGGGTCCATTCCTTACATATCATTATGAGGGGGAAAATTCATGTTCGTCACTCAAGATCGTGATTGTGTCATAATGTCAACACATAAACAGTAGTGTGTTCTGGATCATGTCAACACTAAACAAGGGGCATGATGCACGATACCCAATTTCCAATAGTATCACTGCTGTGAGGTGTTATGATCAACACTCGATTTCAGGGAGTGTGATACTTCCATGCTCAACAAAACCCATACTTTCATTCTGCATCCTATATCAAGGCATAAACATATTTATAATAATAATAAAATCTATGAGGCATTGCCTATAATGCTTTACAATTATCATTCCATTATTATCAAGGTATCACAACTATAATCATTCACCATATCCATGCTTATTTAATTATAACAAGAGGCATGATCATACCACCCAATTCACTTCCATTTTAATCAATTCATTTAATTCCTTCATGGACGGAAACCTATCTAGAATAATCCATTCCCTTTAATAAATTATTTTTATTCTATCAAGAATGAAAAATAATTTTACAAGGTTCAAATAGATGCATAGAAGTTTTCATTTGTCAATTCGGCATTTACCTACTTAGGAATATTCCATTTAAAAAGAAATATAATCAATTTATAAAATATAAAAATCTCTCAAAAGGTACATACGTTCAATTAATACTTTTATAAAAGGAGGGATAATCTGTTTAATAACTTCAATGAGGACATATATCAGTATTCTACATAACGAGAACTATCTATGAGGCATAGGATAAACTCGATGGAATAATCAATGAATAATATAAAATAACTAATCGATACTTTTTTGTTTAGAAGAAGCACAACTCATCCATGTGGTTTTTTATAAAAAAATTACATTTTTTGCATAAAATAATCATTTCAGACATTTAAGAATCAAATTAAAGATTAATAATTCAAATAATCATATGAAGCATTTTATAAAGCTACCACATATGGAAAATATACTATAAGTTCCTAAATTTCACAAGAAAAGGTTCCATTCTCAATTGGGCCATTTTCTACATGGGGAAATCCAATTATTAATCCAAGAAAAACACTTAGAAGTCATTATGAGATTTTAATAATTTAACTGAAAAGGTATGAAATAATCTGGGAAACCCGAGGGGTGTTTTTTATTGTGGTTGGCATCCTCAATTTACTAAGAAAATATTAATGGGAGAAATAAATTGTGCATATATAAAATTAAAATAAATAATTAAATTATAGGGAAACTTGTAGAAGGGATGTCATGAGGCACCACAACAATATTTATAAAATTATGGAAACGTGAGTAAAAATTCATATACCTCCTACCTCAAGAGTAGAATGCTTCACTCATTCAATATCAAGATCAGATTCTGTATGGTTTAGAAGACATCGACGAAATGGAAATTCTCCATGTAAATAAAGAAAATGAGCTTGAAAAAAAATAGTGAAACGTATTGGAAGATAAATATATACTTGATTTAAGAGGATTATAGAGATTACTGATGTCAATCTATAAAGACCAATGAAAATCGATTCAACGTTCGGAATGAGGAGATCTTTCCATGCCTATATTGGTGAGAAGGTGAACCCAAGGAGGAGGGACTCCCACATGGTGAAGAAAAAAAAGGAGGAAATAATATAAAATGGATTTTTAAACTTATTAAGGGTGAACATGTAATTTCAACCTATAAATTGGACACAATGTTTGTCCGCATAGTTTGGCCAAACCGTTCACCAATCGTGTACTTCACACTTCCTATGAAACCCCCTAAAATAGTTATTCCACATAGTCTAGCCTAAGAAAGCACCAACTGTGTGATGAATAGTTCTTAGGTACTACCAAAGTGGCACTAAATTTGTGGGATAGGTGCATAGTTTGGGTAAATTGTGAGAATCTCATGCACTTCACATCTTCTTACCTCCTTAACCCAATAGTTTTCTGTTCAGGGCCACAAAGTTTCAGATAAACTGTGTTCCCTATGGAGACCACCAAAACATGATATTTCGGAGCTCAGTACTCTTGAAACTCAATCAGAACCCCAGGGAACCCCTCAGTTTTTACCCATCTCTAAAAACAAAACTTTTATGTGTTCCAATATTTAGAATTACATTTCAAATACCAGTTCAAAGAACGAACAATCTGTTAAATGCCAAAATTTGAAATTCTCTCAGAATCTTACTTTATCTCAAAACAGGGGATGTTAAAAATCCATTCATTTATATCTACTAGTTGAGTCTCTCTAATTATTAAAAAACGAGGAACTTTTTTTACATGATAGAAAATTATAGAAATAGAGTCTTGAATCAAAGGGGTCCTAGGTAACCCCATCATACAGTCAATCATGAAATCATCCCACATCTATACTGTCACAAGATTTTTTTTGGACACTACCATCAGATGTTGGTGCATGGACTTTATCATCTAGAAATAAAGGCATCAGAAAATTAAATGAACAATGACTCTCTTCATCCTTGGCCACCAGAATTATATCCAACATTTCTGTTACATGTTTTTCACTATATGATGCATCTCCCACTAAGAGTTACAAAATCCTCTCATCATCACCTCCATTATTGAATTATGGAATATTACTCTACCATATCAAAAATCACATAGTCATCATACAATGATCACCTATGTATTAGGTCACCACTTTGTAGCTGTTCTCTTATCACATCACACTCTTTGTAAGAATCCTATGCAAGTCTTACCTAGTATACTAATGAAGATGTGTTCACAAAAGGGTCACATTTCATTGATGGATGATCCTTAAAATCATATATCAACCAATTGGACGACAATCTCATCAGGATTCACTATTCCTTTGAAGGTTGTTCACCAGACTCTTCGAAAACCAACATCTTTCTACTAAGAGAATATGAAAATATGATACATTTACATGGTGAATAGTCCATGTAAAATTGAAACATCTTTAGATATTCTACCTAGTTCCCCTACCTTAGATATATGTCATATTTTTTTAACATATAATGTATGAATTTTTGATCTATATAGACAAAAAACATTATGAATAAGTGATAGAATCACTAACAGATCAAATAATGTACCAAAACTATTAGATTCAAGTCATCGGTGGGATATTTACAGTAATGGGAAAAAAATAAATGACCCAAAATATTCTAACCACTCCCTCTATATAATTATTTTTCCAACAGAAACACCCAATGCATCATAGTATATGAAAAAAATGATTCCTAGCTTAGTAAGCATCAACACTAGTGATGTAGAAATCCTCCTCTTCAACCCCGAGAAAGCCTCATCACACTAGTCTAGACACTAAAAAATTTCACCATTATTCATTGATACAGTCATGGGTTTAGATAAATGGGAGAATTCATAGATGAAATTTTAATTGTATCCTACTAAACCAAGAATCATTTATACCTTGATCATGTTTTGGTAACTTGTACAAGATATCACACCCTTATGAATTTTTAGGTTCTTGAATATATAGGTCCTACACACTACATTCCAAAATAACGTTATCTTCTAAATCCAAAAGTTACACTTTGATAGAAATGAATATGGATAATGATTTCTGACTGTACTAAAGACTAACTTGAGATGTCTAACTTTTTGATCTAGTGATGGTGAGTAAATTAAGAATCATTAATGCGAACCCAGATGAATGATTTAAGATATGGGTGGAATATAATGGTCTTGTGATATATGAAATATCTGAAAACATTCATCAATAAAATGGAAATCAACAATTACTCGATAAACCCCACATTCTATGAAATTCGATCATTAGGATGTCCTCCACTTTAACCCATAATTGGTGATAGCCTAATCAATTATCAATTTTGGTCATCCATCGGGCTCCCCATAATTGATTTAAGTGATAATTGGTTTTAGGATAAGTAAAAATATAATTTACTAACTCTTGATATTAATTATGGAAATCATCATATAGTCAAAAAATGTTATCCACCTTCTTTTGAAATAAAACAGGTTTACCCCATGGTGAAATACTTGACCTGATATAGATTTTTTACTGTAATTTCTCTATTTTTACCTTAATATCTATAAAATAAACTAGCTACATATGATAAGGGGGTATCCAAATGGGATACACAAAGGACATTATATCTATATAATTTTCAACTCCTTTATTGGGGGGGGGTCATGGGGTTTCTTTTGTAAAGTCATCCTAAAATAGATCCACAACTAAAGGAAAATATGAGGGGCATGCCACTGATCCTGCTTAATTGTCTATGCCTAGAATCTATACCATGTTCACCCCAAAATTGATCATGTATGGATACACTTTACCTGCTACCAACACCCATACTTTATCCATCACATACTTGTCCCCCTTTAGCAAATTAAGATATACACGTCGCTAATAGTAGTCAATGTGGGATTGAAGGAGGGTCAACCCTTTTATGCCCAGAATCAGATCAATGTTCATAATATATATAATTACAAATTCTCATAGATGTCTATAACTAAAAATGTCTCTAATACACTCTAGGAATTACTAATTATGGTCTTTTTTTGGACAAAAATTTTATCATGGGAAAGCATATTAGAAGACAACTTGACTAGTATGTCAAGTCTATAAAATATTTGTGTATATATAATGGAGTGTAAATCATAGATATCAAACAAAGTGGTATATAATATAGAAGTGACTAAGACCATACCTTGAATAGTATATGATCCCTCAACATCATCTTCTAGAGTTTGATCAAATAGAATAACATATTATTCCTCATCTTCATGTCTCTATCCCTAAGATTCATGACTAGTCTGAGACATCAACATTCGAGCCTCTTATTAAGGACCCCAACTAGATCCTTGGGTCATATATTAGGTATAAACTACACCAGTATAGAACCTCACATCCAAATATCTATAAAAATCATTGGAAGACTACCTCTCTTGGCACACTGTCGACACATGCTATGGGGTTTTATGTAAAACATGAAATAATTTCCTACCCTCCCATAGTTTAAGAACTATGGAACACCTCCTATGGGGGTGAATAAGTCTTAATCTACTCTAGTTGTATAAAACTACCCTTCTACATAACCCTAGTATTCCTCTTCCTACTACTAGAAAAGGCACTCATCGCAGTAGTATGTGGTCCACATGTATGATCAATGGATGTTCAGTGAAACAAAATTGTTTTATCCTCCTTCTAAACCTTATTTATTGTCATCATTGTATAAAGAACCTGAAGACATATTTAATGATTAAAGGTCCAGAACGCTCAGTTGATGTACGAATGATGACTAATCTTGAACTTCCTGACCTTCTCTGCATCATTTCCATCCATGAGAGGAGTAAAGAGAATAATGTATGGGAAATTACTAGAGTATTTAGATACCATCATTGACCCCTATTTTAGTGCAATGAACTCCTACACTCATTGTAGCTTCTGAGTATTGAGGAATAATTTATCATAAAATGGTTCATTGAAGGTCTCAATACTGAGACCCTTGCTTATTTCAACATGTATCATTATTCCCCACTACCTCTTAGAGGTTTCATGTAGAATAAACTTTTATAGGTTTTATTTCTACTCCATAACTTTATAAAAGAGGTCAATGATGCCCTCAATGATATCTATCAAGTCCTCTATATCATGTGGCCCCCCAATGTTCTGAAATTATGGTGGTTTTTGAAAATGGATGTCTCTAGAGTATTCAACCATGGACATCAATTAACCATTTATTTGGGAATTTACATGCTAAAAGAATCCCAATCCAGGCGGGCCTACTGCTTATACCTCTATAGTTGGTGTGGATGTGTTCTCTGTTACACACTCCTATACAATAGGTAGTGGAACATTGGATTACTTTCTAATGAGACCATCTAAAGACTCTTCATTAGGAGGCCCCTTAAATATCCTTTATGGAAGTAAATATTTTATTGTGAAGGAACAATTAAAAAAAATAGATGTTGTTAAGACATATCAAATTTACTCTATTGGATCAAAAAAGGATTTTGTAGGAGTCTACCAAATGGCCCATATCCTAGTCATTATATAAGGTCCTTCATCCCTAAACATTATCCATAATCACACACACGCACAAGGAACATGATGAGTATTGTCTATGGAGTGGGAAGGTGATCAAAAAGGCCAAAAGAAACTTCTACATTTATAACAGGTGTCTACCTAGTCATTTTTCTATGGACTAGAAAAGATTCAATGTGAAAAGGGGAGGCTTCCCTATATAATATCTGGGAGATCCCATCCCCGCAGGATGGATTTATATTTGTAATTATGAATTCCTCATGGTGAAAGTCATATAATGGATCCATAAAAGAAAGAATATGTACTTACCATTTGGAGGCCATATTTCACTCATTCACTATGTCAATCTCACTGCCCCAATCCATTCTTTCTCAAAGATTAAAGTCATGAAATGTATCATAAAAATTTTTGAATGGATTTTGGCTAGTTTCATATGGGATACCCTATTGGTAAGGAAGTTCCAATAGGTGTTTTTGCATAGGGTTTAAATACCTTCCAGGGAAGGCGAAATCAATGTACAGAGCCTCAAACACACCATTTCATGCATGCATGCTAGACATGCATGGTTGGTTCTCAAGCAGTGCACTCTCTGGGGTATCACGATATGCAATTCTATATCAGGGATCCTGGCCATTGATGAATGGCATAAAACCCCATTATTTTTTGTGATCGATCACATTTTTATTATGATCCAGCTTCACTCTCAATGGTTTGTGGGGGAATGGAGTCATCTATTTCTAGCATCAAATATTGGATGGGAACATCATTGGCTTCAATGGGTGTCATGTCACTGATATTTTTTTGTGGGAGACTAGCTCACACCGGTGTCTCATTAAGGTATTATTGTATGAGGAGAAATTTTATACCTTTAATCTCATTAGTATCACCCCTAAACTCAATAGATGCATCTTTACCCTCTCCTATTTAGGGGGTTTCTCAATAAGGGACTTATGCAAGACCATGTAGACTAATGATCCCAATGATGTATGGAATGATGAACTTTGGCCCAAAGTCATCCCTATAAAATTCAATTTCTCACATAGGGTATTAGGAACAAGGATGTTACCACTGATGAGAACATCAATCCATATGGTATCCCGCAAGCCTCCAAGTGTGCTTGTCACAAAAATAATGGAGAGGAAAATGTGAACAGATTTTTCTTCATGGGGGACTGGGTGAAGGTAGTATGGGAAAACATCCGTGACTTCACAAGTCTCTATGATCATAATTTGGTTAATTTTACATTTATGGAATGGTGATTTTATGGGGTGGGGGAGAGGGGTGTGGAGTAGTTGGCCCACCCCATGGTTATGCATGCTAGGTGTTGGTGTATCAGGAAGCCTAGGAACATGGACAGACTAGATAGGGTGCAAGGCTTATGTGGTCCATTGTTTTTAGAAATAGGAAATTCCTTCAAGATATTGTTATTATCATCATCAACTTGAGGTAGGAAACCTATTTCCAATTCATGCAATTGAATATTAATCATCACCTACCCAGAGGGGATAACAGCTCTAGGGATATTTGGGTGTGTTGGTCCCCCCTATTGTGGCCGCAAACTCAATACTGATGGGTCCTACATTGGGGGTTCCATACGCGGTAGAGGGGTGGTCTACTATTTCACTAGGTCAGTACTCTTGATTTATCGCCTCTCTTGAGCCATGGATCTTCCCTTCAGGTAGATGCCAAGGTGATGCTCTACAGTCTCTCCATTTTCTTCCAGAAGGATATTTTTCTCTCAGAGGATGAAACATATTCGAATATTATCTACAACACCCTGAAAGTAAATGAAGAAACTCCTTGGTCTATTCACTGCATCATCATAAGATGTCAGAGCATGATCAATTGAAACAATAGAGTGGTTCACACATAGCTAGTGGGTAACCAAGTTTTCAACCATATTGTCACCCTAGATATCATTGAACCTAATCCTAATTTACATTATAGTTTTCTAAGACTCAATCCCTATGGGGTTATCTTTGTTAAATGGGATTCCCTTAGACTTCATTACATCATACCACCTTAGATTTTTCTTTTCTATGTTCGTGGCTTGGATTTCCTTTGCCTCTTTGTTATACTGCTCCATCTTTTCCTCCAATAAAAAGTTTACTTGATGATTATGATAATATAAGCCTTTCTGAAAAATATATCACTATCAAGGCATTAAATTACGTAACTATTATAGAGTATACAAAAAAAACAAACACACAATTATATATCTCTGTGTGTGTGTGAGTGTGGGTTTGCGTGTGTGTATTGTGATCCTAAATGCCTAATCATTGTGCGTGGACACACACAAAACCCATAAAACTGTAAAACCAATCCCATATATGAAACTCTATTGTACATTACAAAAGCTGGTCAGGCACATCGAAACACAATAACTAGCGTCCCAAATAGATATCTCTTTTATATCATGTCCTAGGATAGTAAAAAATAAATGAATAAAAGTATTACTTGTTACATAGAAACCAGAACCACATGTTCTGATCCGGGGAGAATCAAGACATATTTTGTTTCTACCTATATGAAATATGATGATGATTAGCAGTGTGCGTATGAATTCCATCAATAGGAATACTATAACCTCAGTATAATATACTTGAATGAATAATTTATATGAAAAATATCAACTCTAAGTAAAACAAGTGTTAGAATATAATATATGATTTCCCACATGTCTTACAAAAAATAGACAAGATTCTAATGTGGAATTCAAACCCATATTAATATGTGAAATATGGTAAATAAAAATGTAAAATCTATGGATTCCTCTTGTGTATGACTTTGTATCACTACCTCTTCCGTGCTCCATTTGTCACATTCCCCTTTCCCTTATCTGGATCATTATATGTGAAGTATTTAATCTCACATAGATTCCCTTACATGGTGTGAATAATAATACAGAATATGACCCCCCCCAAATAATCGTTAAAACTTTTTCACATGTACAAAAGGTGTATGACAATGTAACATTAAAATTTAGAGAAAGAATAAATAATAATGTAATGAGAACCTGTATTCTAACCAATCCACCATGATCCCTGGCCATATTTTCTTTATCTCCACAGTTGAAGGAAGATCAATGATATTGGAAATGATCATGAACTATCTAAAAGTCTAGTGACATGTTACTTTTTAACCTCAAGGCATTGAGTCATGAGTTTCCCCGAAGTACGACTAGAAAACATGTACTAAATATATACTGGTAATCAAGTTCTAGAATGTATTCTTGATATATGAAAGGAATCTTGTTCTAGGCCTAGACACAACGCTATTAGTATCCCTCCACAAGTATGTGTCCATGATCATTGTCATTGTATATCTTCTACACTCTACCTCTCTGGGGTAATCATACAAAAAATTACCACTGATCATTAATACCAAGAATAACCACCAATAAAATGGTAACGTACATAATAGGGAAGTGCATAAAAGGAAAAGAAAAACACATCATCATGTTCATATAGAAGAACAATTATACCAACATGTGATAAGAAACAATCATGTTAACAAGATACCCTAGAAATACTAATGGAAGAAATAAATATATATGGGTATAACAGCTACACACACACCCATAAGAAATAACTATCAATACAGAACATCAATACATTCAGAAAAATCATGAATCATGGGAAAAAGATTATATAGGGCCTTTAAAGGCAACAAAAATCCATTCTAAAGGATATAGATGAAGAATTTCAAGGTCCATCAAGGATCAATTCTTGAACCATGTTTCACATCCATAGAGAATGAGCTCAAATATCTTGGATTCCTGACATAGGATCAGGTTAATAAAATAAAGAGCCTTAGAAAGGAGACTAAATATTTCATTTCATAAATGGTGGTTAAATAACCACAGACATAAATTAATTTTCCAATGGAACTAATTTTGTGCTATGTTGAAGATGAGGCATTCAGTTCTCCAAATCCATTATTTATTTCAAAATAGATCATGAATTCTTTTATAATTCTAGTATAAATCCATGGGTCTATCCATAAAAAATAGATCCACTAAAAATTCATCAATGGAAGATATATTTGAGATGATATTAAAAATGATTATGGTCTCAAGATGATTGGTATAAGATTACATAAAGGTAAATGACCTCAATATAAGATGAGTTTAGCATCGATCAAAATGGACATCATTGACACATCTAATCCCCCATTAATATACCAAGGTATCTTCAAAATATTAAGGTTATATCAAAATCCCTCTACTAATAATAGTTATAGGAATATTATTCATAATACATACCCGTAGTACGTCCTTAATTTATGGTTAATATTAATTTAGACAAGCTATTTTCTTATACTCACTATATACTCTATCGATCATAGAAGGTACAAAGAATTAATTATTCGAATAGAATAGATATCAAATATATATCATAGATAAATGCTCATAATTCAAGGATAATGATGGATTTAGCATAGATCTATGGAGAACTCACCATTTTTGCATCATAGGAGTGGACTAATCATAAATAATAAAGGGGAGATAAAAGGGAGAGCTCGAATAGTGAGAGAAGATTTCTAAAATATGGAATTGGTCTATTGGGGTCATAGTTGGATAATAATTTCTTATAAAAGGAAGATGGATTTAGAACATATGGGGTTAATTTAATACACCCCCAAAATAGGTGCACCAGTGAGTTGGGGAACCTCACTTCCAAGTCGATTAAACATTTGATAAGTAGGTGACTAGAAACCTTATTCTAGGGGGTCATGAAAAAAGACTTGTATTCTCCCAGAACCAAAAACTAGCTGACTTCACCACACCGATTGGCTGATTATGTTTTTAAAATTCTGAATACCTTTTATAATCCCACCATTTAGATGGTGGGTTACACCATCTAGTCAATGTCATATTTCTAGCCACCATAATTCCAATTGTTAAACCACCTTACCAAGATTCAGTTCCTAGAAATTTACTACTAAAAACTAACCTAATTAAATTTCACATCAGATATGAAACAAAAGATAATTGATAAATTTATAAAATCAGTATTTATCTTACATCAGAATAATGAGTGGATGTTAAAAATATCAACATATCAATCACAATGGTAATGGAAACCAAATCCATAATAAAGGATTTTCATAAATTTGGATATTCATGAAGTTTCCATAAAGTAATAGTACATGTTATCATAAACATTACCTTCAAGGCCTATGAACCAAGACATAATTATTAAAAAAATTGTTGGGGTAAAACTAATATGTTTTTAAAATGACATTTCTAATGTTTTTTTCTCATGATACATATTGATGAATTGATGTGATATCTATATACATTGCTTATACATGTCTAATTAATTACTCATATTTTGATTGAACAATATAAATCATTCCACATATTTCTTATAAGTAAATAATTATCTGAACTAAATAGAGAATACATAACAATAATATTTCCCCAGAAAATGAAATAACATAATTAATAAGAATCCTTCAAGAGATATCATATTTATTAATGGTATATGGTTTTAACATAATCAAAGTGATAGAAAATATTTATAATGAATCCATGATATTAAAAAAATAACATTAAGGATAAACATAATTTCCAATAATTAGTTGAGTGTGATAATGCAATATCACATAATAAAGTGAATGGTCTCAAAATAAGGTAAAATAAAATTTCAGTAAACAATGATTGAAGACCATCAATTCATCATAAAATATTTTTTTGTTCTAAAAATCTTTTAGAATGAATAATATATAAAATAAAATAAAAATAAATTATTTTATCTTCATGTAAGAATGTATTTATAAATAAATTTTCAAAATGATTTTCATTCCATTACAAAAATAAAACCATCTTCTATTGATATAATTTTAAAATAAATTTCCAAAAATATGGATTATAACAATTTATATGAAAAATAACATGGAAACTTATAATTTAATATTGATAATGTATGATAAATATGATATAGGTAATGGGCAGTGAAGCCACATTCAAAAAAAATAAGATTTTATTACTTCATTAAGAAGTAAAAAATAACCCCTGTAGATAATTTTGAAAGGAATAATTTTTAATACTATATAAAGAATTTAAAAAGAATATGAAAATTAATTTCAACCATTTATCCAAGAATATAAACATTCAAGAAAAATTTAAATGTACGAAAATATTAAAGAAAAAGAGTTGTAAGTAAAACATTGAATCATGATTTTTATAGGAAAGTATATTTGGGTTACATACATATTGATTATGGGTAAAAAAGAGGAGGAATGAAATTTTATAATTTAAAATTATAACATAACAAGAGGAGAATAATATTTATGGGTTTTAAGATCTTATGATCATATAATTTCATGAAAGTAAATATGAACATAAAAAATTATGAAATGAATTGAGATTGTAAAATTAATCCCATACATTGTGTCTTTGCATAGTCATATGTGTTTGATAATCTAGTATAATGAATTTAAATTTATTAAATAATTAATTAAGAACCCGTTTCAATTATATTTAATTTTTTAAGGTCCTTTTATAAAAATTTGATTTCCAATCACTGAATATTTCTTACATACATCAACCTATTTAAGGTTGTTTAGTGAGTTTCTCTATAATTAAATTGATATATTTTCTATAGACGAAGGAGTTATAATATGATTTCATCATCTCCAAAATGAAAATAATTTCATGAAAATAATTTTCAATAATTAAATACAATTTCAGAATCATTAATTCATATCAGTAATAGATAAATGAATCATGTCCCTTTATTGATGTTGTATTTCAGACTTGTGCTGGAATGACATTATCATTTTACAATGGATAGAAGAGATAGAAGGTTGATGATATATTATATTTCTAGAATAATAGTTATTTCCTAAATATTTTTTTTAGATGATGAAAATGAGGTGGAAAATTATTGCCCAAAAATTATAATAAAAAATAAGTATATTGATGATTTTTGAGTCATTATGTTAGGATGGAGACAACCTATTTATATGAATTATAACGGAAATAAACATAGAGATATTATGTTAAGAAGATTATCTCTTCTTTGAGATAACTCCTTTCACTTATACGTTAAGCCTTAATAGGATTGTATTAGGGTAAGAATGGGTGCTAAAGAATAATGTAAAGGAATATCGTAACATTTTTCATAGGTATTGTTAGAGATAGTGGGATCAATGTTTTTGAATAAGAGATAGTAATAGGTTCCCTCTTATAAGTGAGTGGAGGGTCACATGGAATCACTAAAAATATATTAAAAATATAAATTCATTTTCATTGGAATGTGCCTCCAAATATTGATTAATTTGAAGTTTATAAGGGTCGAGAATAAATACAATGAACAAATTTTGTTCAATAATATTTTTATGTAATGATGGAGCCTTTCCTCTTTATTTATAAACTTTTAAACCCATTTTACTCATAACTGATGTGATAAATATTCACCAAAATTACTATTCATTATGAAACAATTCCACTGAATTTATTAACCAATACTAATTATTATGATTCCAAATATGGAATCCATTTTACATGATTCCAAACCTTTATTTAGAATAAATTATGTTTAATATATGTTTTCTGAACTCAATTGAAATCATTTTTAAAAAAATGATTGTTTCAAGACTAAAAATGATTTTACTATAAAATAAAATATTATATAAATTCTAATGGGATTAATTAGATTATATTAAATAAAATGAGACTTGTTTTTTATTTAGAAATACATAATAAAGAGGTACATTATAAATACATGATTAACAAAAAATAACTAAAATCATTTTTTATTTCAATAAAAACATTAATAGGATTTTCATATTGGTTAAAATATATTTCAAATTTTAATATTATATTTTTATACTCTTTATATAACATATTAAATATATATATATTACCTATAAAAAAGGATAATAAACTTTAATATTATTCTTATATTTTTTAATATCACAAAATTGACTTTTTTTCTAAAATTTACATTTTTACATATTCACCCAAAAATCAATGATTTATGAAAAATCTAAAAATATCATCCTCAGATAATTTTATCATGACTAATCCAAAAATTATCTTAATTTATTAATATTCAATTTATAATATTTTTGTATTTTTTTCAATCACATTCTTGAATAATTTTATGTGCATTATGATATATTTTCTTAAGAAGGAAACCATTACTATAATAGAATCATAAGTGTTATACAATCAATTGAAATATAATCATTGTATAATAAACTAAAAATATATGTTTATATATTAATTTTAATATAATAAACATAAATTTTGTTCTGTTAGGAACATTTGAAATCCACTCAGGATATATTGACAATGAATATGATATACTAATTACATGGGTATTAAAATTATCAAAAAATATGTATATATTCCATGATTACAAAGTAATACAAAACACTTCAGATACAGAATAATGAAATATGATGAAAAAATATATTAAAATTAAAAAACCATTTTTTATACATAAAAAATACGGAGAAAACATATTATACATTACTGTATATAGAAAATAAACCCTTCACATAATATTTTTTTAAAAAAAGAGAGAAATATTAAAAACCAAGTATTAATAATATATAGAAAAAAAAAACAATTTAAGAGAAATAAGGAATAAAACTAAAATTAATATTCATATAATTTAATATAGTTACACTCTATACCAATAATCTATATAGAGTATATAATTTTCTTTATAGAAAAACTTGTTGATTGAAAAAATTATAATTAAAATATATATTAAAAAAGAACTCTTAAACGTATTAATATGCATAACTTTTAAAATAATAAAACATTAAAACGACAAATAAAATATATTTAGATGCGAAAAATATATAATTTATATAAGATAAATACTATAAAAATATACATAAAAACATATGTAATATATCTTTTTTATAAATAATTGGGTTTTTCTATAGTCAATATTATTTGTTCTATGATTTAAAAATTGTGATTATGAGTAATGTGATATATAAGATTTTTTATAAATTAAATATGTGTGTATATAATTTATATATATATATATATATTATTCTATTAATTATGATTTTAATTTTGTGATATAGATGTTTTCACATCATATGCTTGTTTTGTAAACATTTAATAGTAACTGATTAGTATACCAAAGTGTTATATATAGACTAACATTTCATGTGTGAATAATATATTTTAAATTGTGTGGTTGAATTGTATATTATATTTTTTTTTCAATTTTTGATATATTTTTTATAAATAGTTATTTAAAAAAATCACAATCTATTTCATATTTATAAGTGATTTTGAAAATAACCAATGAATATTTCTAGTGTTTTAAATTAAGAAATTGTTTCACAAGACCTTGAATTTTCAATGCTAAAAATATTGTAATAAACACTACCAAAAAATATAAAATAAAAATTAGTAATTTATTATTATCATTATTATTGTAACCTCTGTGGAATAAATCAAACTATGATAATGTATTCCTTGACACCTATAGAGTTGAGATTTTTTTGAACTATTAAAATGAATAAAACCTTCTATAATATTTCCCTTAAATAGTGTCATGTAACATAACACATCAATTATCTATTTACTATGTTTATATAACGTCACATGTAATTTATTTAAACATGTGCATATATTCCATAAGGATCTATTAATCAATGGATTGATTTTTTAACATTTTATTTTGTTGGAAATAATCCATATTATTTACATAATTATTCCCCCATTATAAGAACCACACCCAATCCACATGTCCTCAAAATAATGAAATAAATGATAAATTATGAATGAAACATGATTATATTTGAAATGAAATGAATTATAATAACCCATAAAATTCATATTTTTTATATTGTTATCCTTATAAGTAAAATTTTATCTTCATGTAATTAAATGATTAGTCCGATTTGGGTAAAATTGACTTTAAAATAATTATTTATTTTCAATATAGTGAGATTTAACTATTTAAAATATTATGATAGTGTATTTTGAAATTATTAAAAAAATTTAAGTTTTTATGATATGGATTTAAAATAGGGATTTAGAAAATATTATTTAAAACCCATTTTTCTTAATGATAAATATATGTTGGTCAATGTTCATTGTAATTGGGTAAATTTTATTTTTTTAAATAATTAATTTTAATGATATTTTTTTTATTTAAGGAATTATATTGTTTAATAAATGTTTTTTATAATTAATATTTAAATAATTAATTATTTCTGAATGTAAGGTGGAGGTTTCCATGGTCATTGTATTTAATATGTTACCACTCTTAAAAACATTAATCGATTAAATAAAAAGGTTGGTAAACATTATGTTAAAAATTCAGTTATGTGTGGAAATTAAAGGTTAAGGGATGATTTTCATCAATATATATGATTAGTGAATCAATGTATTCTTTATAATAGAAAACATTATCCAATATTTACATCCATTGGTTTATATTATTCAAATATTATTATATATTGGTGTATAAACCAATAAAATATCCATGATTTGATGAATATATCTTAAAAATATTTGTATTTGAGTATTATTATATTCTATTATTGTCATTAGAAAAAATATTTTTTATTCTCTATAATTTTTTGTAAAAATTATAATGTTTTGATGAATGATTTTTTGTTGGGTTTATAGTTTTCATATACTTTCATCATATTTATTAGTTTTATGATGGATTATCGTGGTTTATAGAGATTATTTATTAATTATAAATTATAAATATTTTATTTAACCCCATATTGATCAAAATAGTGGTGGCTGAATATTGCATTATGGGATTCCAAAAAACCTCAAATATTCTGGAACATTTTATATTAATGTGGTGCTAGTTCAATATTTATTGTATTTCGAATAGGAATAATTTTGACTATCATTAGTGATTTCCCCTTATTGTATGAGTTATTTAAGAATTAAAACGAGTCATATGAGTGATGGGATAAATTTTCATAAGGTATGTGCCCCTTAATGAATTTATTTCCATTTCATCATTATTTTTAATAATGAATTCCTAGTATGTAAGTAATATCATCAAGCCATTTACAGTGAATTTTTTAGAGTATTTCATTCTCTCCATATCACTGTGGTTTAATAATAGAATATATATTGAATATTAAATTTGTTACTATTTATAATGGTTGGATAATATTTATTAGTTGTTAATAAGATTATGTCTTATATTATGTGTGGTTTATATTGGTTTTAGGATTATTTTATAATATGTGATGTTTCCCAATTGATATAGTTTAGAACATGAAAATTTTTATGGTGTAGTTAAAGGATTATGTTTTGGAAAGATGATTTTTTTTATTTTAATATAGATAATTTGTTATCATAGCTGATTACTAGAATTTGATTAGGGTATCACTTTAATTTATGAAAAAAGTTAGATAATTATTTTTCTCTCTCCTATCTTGTTATAGAGGCATGAAGTATGTAATTTTTTTGATTGAATAACTAGATAGAGTTAATGTTAATCAACATATAATAGAAAACATATGTCCCAATATACAATGAAGTGATTGATCATATCATTGGAATTATTTACATAGATAATTAGTTTATATAGTGTCTATTTCAATCTGATTTATTTCATTATTGGTAGTTACGTCATCCAAAATAGGTAGTAGTGGTAAATGGGTTTTATAGTATATAGAGTGACATGCTGGGGGAATTGAACCATATTGAAGAGGTTTTTATATTGAAAATTAAGAAATAGTACATGGATTTATTTTATTTAATTCTTTTCATATAGATTAAAAATAGGAAGTATCATTTTTTTTATAGTGTATTGTTGTTTCATACTATGATTTACTTATTTTAAATTCCCAAAAAAAATCCTCATCATAGAGTTTTGTGGTATGAACACATTGAGTATATGTTTATTCTCACCTATTTGAAAATCTATAATTCCCTTTTCTTCTATTTATAGGTGTTGGTAATGATTTTTTGGTAGAGATGGGTGACATTTTATGGATTGAAATATTAGTCATTATTGTCTTACCAAAGCCAAAGTGTAATGTTTTGGATATTATATTTTGTAATTAATGTCATTTTTTATTCAAAATAAAATGGGTTTTATACATGAAATTTCTGTTGGTTCTTTCATTATGTTACTAATTATTTTATAACTATGATATTTTTTATTATATATAATTTCATTTTGATGATGAAGGGTTTTTGAAGATAAATTAATTAATTTGTGATATTATTGACTTCATTGTTCGCTCCATCCTGTATCTTACTAGAGGTAATATTTTGGTGTAATCCATAGTTTTATCTCCAACTCTAGAGTCTTTGTGAAATTAGTTCAAAAATATATATTAATATTTATTATAATGTTTGAAAAGTCATAAAAATATTTTTACCTAATTATTATCTAATTATAATATAATAATTCGTAAATATAATTCAAATGTATAATGGGAGTGGAAAATTATCTATATAACAATGAATTTTAAAATAAAACTCTATCTTATTTTATTTATTTCTTAAATATAGTTTTCTAGATCCTATCATCATATTTTTAGGAATATGGATACAATATATAAATACAAAATATAATGGGTAATTAAAATCATAGTAAGATAATTGATCATGATAAACATAAGGATGATACATTGTAAGCTTCAATAAGAATAACACAAAATCATAGAAGTGGAAGATCATAAATAATCACATGAAATAATTTAAATAATATCAAAGTAACTTGGTAATTAGGAGAATAATAAGAATGTGGCAATAATATAAGGCATGACATAAAAAAACCATTGCTAATTATGATGATATCATAACATAATATGCATGGATAAATTCCCATGAAATAAACTTAGTGTTTCTTTAGATGTAATAAATACCCATTGAATTTTAGGTTTATGTAATTCGAGGTTCATTCATTACATTATATTTTTTACAGCGGTCATGGAAGGGGGAAACAAACAAAAATAATAACTAAACATGCCTAAGGAGTCTCAAAACCATCAACTCTCATAAATTCACCATAGGGTTCTATCAGTAGGTTGTTCCCATGGTGAATTCATTACATTATATTATGTCTTTAATAAAAGAGAAAAATATAAAATAAGTCAAGCATTATGAATAATGAAGAAATAATCCCATGAGAAATAAATGGGTAACATAATAGTGTTAGAATGAATTAACCAAGGTGGTATCATGTATGTTCCAATGAATGGATGGTAATATGTAATATTTAATGTTTATAGGTAAAAAATAAGAATTATTCAATGATAAAGTGATCATAGTGGAAGAAAAGAAAAATAAATTATTAGGAATAGATTCAATGTTGAACTCCATTAAATAAATTTTATGAGATAAATAAAAAATCTTTATATAAAATTTAGGCATATGGTTTTCCAATAATAACTTTAATTAAAAAATAAATTTTAATTATAATATGATTCATAAAAAATCATAGATGGAAATATTCACCAATGGATCGATATATGAAAAGGAAAAGGGATTGACTAGTTTCCCTATATACATTTTTGGATTTTGTTTAAGTGGAATGATTGTTACGGAAATTAAATGATTCACTCATCTCTTAAGGATATAAAGTGAATATAAAATAATGGACAATATGTAAATATACCTATATAATATATATTAAATTTAATGAACTATCACAGGCTACCCTTGACGCAGGCACCTGATCCGATCTACAGTAACACATAAAGGTGGTTCCCTATCCCCACATGATGGAAACTAGTGCCTGACATCATAGAACTCATTTGGGAATGGTTTTTATAATGGAAACAATCCACACTATAAAAAATAATTTCAATATGTTTTTTTCATTGTTTGGTAAAAACATCGCAAAATTAGACACGTTTTCAAGATACTTCACTAAATTAGTGATGTTTTCCAAAAACATTCACTATATATATATATCTCTCTCATTTACATTTGTTGATGTAAATATATATATATATATATATTAATATATAAAAACACAGACACACACATATATATAAATATATATAAAAATGAAAAAATTGATATAAATAAACACACAAACATATATATAAATATATATAAAAATATTATATATATATATAAATATAAAGATATATATATATATAAAGTCATATATTCTTTAAATTTAGTCACGTTTTTAAGAAAACATGACTATTTTAGTGACATTATTTCAAATGTTTTACAAAATAGAAAATTATATACATATATATATAATTTTAATTATATATATGTATACATAGATATATACATATATAATTATTGCCAATGACTATTTTAGTGACATTGTTACGGGTGTTTTGGTTTGCAACCGTGATTTTGGAAGTAATAGGTTGTGATGGTTTTGAGAAAGTGGTGAAGTTTATGGTTTCAGCAATCACATGCAAGGGATTTTTTGTTCGAATTTTCTGTTTGCGAGGTTTTCTGGCATTTGGGAGCATTTTCTCTTTGGTTTTTCTTGAACTTCATGGAGACAATTTTGGGTTGAAGGTGTGAATCAGTGTTTGGTTCTTGAACCTCCTGAATGTTGAGGTTCTGTGATGTTTGTGGGTTTGAAACGTTTGAATGCTTGTCTTTAACAGTGACGATGATGATGAATGCCGGCAAAGCTCATCGTTGTTTCGGTTTGCAGATTCTCCAATCGTCTCGGGTGTGTTTCGAGGCTGACCGTGGTTTGAGGCATTGCAGGAATCGAGGGATCACGTGCTTTGAGGTCGCCGCGTGGGTTTGTGGCTCGAGGTGGTGAGCGGTTGTTTTTTGAATGTTGAATTTTTAATTTGAAAGTGTGTTGCCTGGCTCTTTGGACTATGTGTGGTTTGGATTCATGTTTTGGGTACTGAAAACCCTTAAATCAGCTTTTAGAAAACAGAAAAAATGGTTTGTGGTGGGAAACGATAATCATATATATAAATTATAATAAAAATTTTTATATATAAAAACATAAACTATGAAATATAAACATATGTATATTAATATATGTAGATTAATAAATGTACTTTAATATATAAAATTATATATATATATATATTATTAATTTTTTAAATACTTAAATACATATATATATAGGCATCATAATACAATTTTATATTTAAAATCTAAATAGATGGGTTGAGAAGGTCTTTTAGTATAATCAGCAGGTGAACGATTCGATTTCAATTAGAAGCCGATGGTTTCCTTTCTCATGTGTGGGGTAGCTGTGCAGGTGCGAAACATGAAGGGTGGAGGTCTTCTGGTCATACAGGCATGTGCATAGCGTGAATGGTGGAGGTCTTAGTGTGTGTTTTTCTCAAATGCGTAGTGTTGTAGAAGTTAGAGCGGGTCTTCTAGGGTGTTCCTTGGGTAGAGATTAGAGAGTATTGGGAGATTTTGTGTATAAAAAGAATATATTTTTTTATTGTAAAAAATTTTTAAATGAAAAAAATTAATGACATTAAAAATTATAAATTTGAAAATATTAAATTTCACCAACCCTTTTTAGAAACATTATTAAGTGACACCTATTTTAGAGAAATTTCTAAAAAATATCAGTAAATGATGTGTTTATAATTGGTGATGATTTTAAACATGACCAATTTAAAGATGTTTAGAAAATTCACTAATTTTAATTTATAGAAATATCGACAAAACATTGTAAATGGGGTGCCACTATTTAGCGATTAGTGTAAACGATTCTAACTAGAGATGTTTATAAAGGCCTCTAAATTAGTGATGTCTATAAACATCTCAAAAATGGTTACTCCTCATTTATCGATATTTTTTTATAGTCATCAGTTAATGAATTAGCTATGTTTATAAACTTTTCTAATGAAAAAAACATGGCTTATTTAGATATTTTGTATTGATACATATATGATCCTCGAAGTTGAAAAGACATTTCTATAACAAGAAAATTTATTCTCCATGTGTATTATGGATAAATAAAATTTCTAAAATATCCCATAACATTAAAAAAATTTCCAATATAAACAATACACTACAATATAACCATTAACCACAAAACATCCAACAAGGGAGTCAAAATGAAGTTATATATATATAACCAAATACCAATAGAATGGGATTGATTCCATGTTGGAGACATAATGTAAATCAACTAACCAAAAAAATATAATAAAACATGCTTCCCATCTCAATATGAAATGATGATTTAGTCCCCACCATTCTACCATCATCAACCCAACCTCCACCAGCAAGAGTACCATCCACATCAATAGGACACCTTCACTTTACTTGAATATAACCAAATGATTTCCACATGCACCCATTTGGTATATGTAGGGTGTGAGAAACACTAACCCCATAGGATCCCACCAATTCTTCTATGAATGAAATTTTTAGATAAATATAATCATGCCAGTTTTACGTAAATTATATAAAAGTAAACATTTAACTTTGGGATTTTGGAAAACAATTAACTCATTTGATAATTTCATAATTGTAAAACCAATACCATGATGCAATCCATTTCCATAAATATGAACCATGGGTAATCCCAAAGTATTCCAATTTTATAGACACTCTAGGTCATTATATCATCTTGTGAATTATTGGTCAATCCATGTGCACACAAAAAATGCTAAGGAGGTCATTCCATGCCATATAAAAGTGGTTTCACCTATACCATAATGCCACTTACATTCGACTACAATGAAGTATATTCCTTGTCCTAGTGGTATAGTACCACATGAATATGACACTATAACCATGATCCATGACTATTATAGTTACGTTGTGTATCATACACCAAAAATTGATACTTAATACATGTTTCCACCCTCATATACCCATGTTCCCATGTTATTTACCAATTTAAAACATATCAGATTCTATTTGAGAAGGAATCCTTCCAATATCCCACAAGACAATTCAATTTATCATGTCCAAAACATTCCATTAAAACTAATTTTCTTATTTAATCAAGGGAAAAAATATTAAATAAACTATAAATTATTGAACCAACCATCAACGTCATCACACCATACATTTAGTTAATCAAAAAATAATTTATAAAAATTTGTGAGAATGATTATCTAGTTAAACAACATTGTTAAATAAAATCACCTAACATTAACCACAAAAAACAATTTGAAACTTCTAGAATTCACTCACCTATGATGTTAATACAATTAGAACACCAAGAGGGATCCTATATTGGAAAACTAAAACCAAAAACATCCAAACCCAATACATAAGAATTATCCAACATGAGCTCTAGGTCACCAAGATAATAGGGAAGGGAGAAATATAAGATAAAAAGTCATAATTGAGTTATTCTTGATGAATCCAACCAAAAATCCCTCAAGAAATAAAGACCTATGATGATGGAGAGGGGCTTCATGTGGAGAAAGGAGGATATTGAGTCAATATTTAAAAAACATTAAGATTTAATGGACTTAAAAAATGATGTAAAATATGTTATTTAGTGTTTTTATTTTTATGGGAATATATCATGGTTTGACTGCAAGATTTTTTCAACCATATTATATAATTATGGGTCAACACTACCTCATTAAGGGGGTTTCATGGATGGACCATATTGGTTTGAAAACTATGTGACAACCATGTAAAATTAATCCATCATTGTTACTATATTTTTTCTATAACCATGTGATAACAGTGAAATAGTTACATTTTTTAAATAATTCTCGATTTCAAAGGTAAATCACCTTGAAAAAAATATTTAATTAATATGTGATCCATACCAGAAATTGAAATCATGAGTGTAAAAATTATCCCTACAATATAACTTTCTATCCTCAAAAAGTCGAATTGATGCTTGATAATTAAGAAATTGAGTCCATTTAATAACATATGAGCTTACATCCCCTTGTCTCATGAGAATTAAATATGTGTTTCATAACAAATGATCCAAACAGAAGTATTTTACACAAATCACATTATATTCGGAGTAAACAACTTGAACAGGCCATTCGGTAGTCAATATTTTTGGTTCAAATTTTAACTCATAGAATTTAATAAAATGGTATTGACCAAGTTGATATTTATTAAATTTTGAAACATGAAACAAAAAATGTATAGTTGTTAGCTAGGAAGAAACGAAAAGCAATAAAAAACCTTCTTGACCCATTGAATGAACAATAAGGGGCCAATATACCGTGGGGAAATATTCCCCAAGTTCCCTAGTCTCGAGTGACACAAATAGTGTGATTCTCTTAGAAAAATCAATACACCTACTGAAAACTCAAGTGGCCAATGATTGTAGTTTTCATATGATTTATGATGTATTTGGGCAATTTTAAAGTGATTCCAAATGGTATAAATTTTCATGGTGATTTCCCAAACTAGGATAGGTCCCAGAAAAGAGGTTTCCCCTACCTTAGTCTAGCATAAATGATAATGGAGCTATTGATCATAGAGAGATTTAAACAGGGCCATATGTATAGATGGCATGAAATTGTTATTATAAGAAAACTCTACCAATCCCAAATAGGAATCCCATAAAAAATCAAAATCGATAATGTATATTCAAATAATTCATTTAAGAATACGGTTATCCCATTATCTTTTCCCATCCGTCTGGGGAATGTACAATGTGCTAGACATCACTAGAGATCCCATCGCCAGTTGGAGACCTATCGGGAATCGGAAAATAAAATGGGGTTCTTAATCAGATGTGATGTTAATGGAAACACTATACAATCTCACAACATATTACACAAACAATCTATAAGGATCCTACAACTTCATTATCCCTATGATCTAAATAAATTAGTTTGGTTTTATCAACTATTCGATCACAAACCATATAGAATTCAATTTGGAGTGGTATCCAATAGTCCAATAATGAAGTCCATGGATACCTTATCCCACTTCTAGGTAGGAATTATAAGATTCCTAAGTAAGATAGAGTATAATTGGTGTTCGAACTTTGCTTGTCTATTGATGTAACATCGATCCACCATGTCTTGTATATCTCTCCTCATACATGGAAAATATTATATCTATTTCATATCATAATACATCTCAGTGTTTTCGGGGTAGACATCCCACTGATACGGACATAAACCACTAAAAAACATCTTCCAATCATATGGTGGAACTATGAGCTATCCTTTGAAATAAAAAGAACATTCTAGTTGTAGATACCATTTATTGGTGGCCTTTGGACTATATAATGATCCTAAAATATTAAATCACTCATTATCCTATTCATACTCTCCAAAGATAAACATGGTAAGGAAAGGAGTCAACATAACTTCTCTAAGAAAAAATATATTCTCCTCTTTTGTATCGAGGTGAAGATCATGCAGAAGATCCCTGAGATTCCACTATTTAATAGACTATTTCACATCCAATTATGGATACTTTATACTAAGGGAATCTACAACAACATTTGTGATTCCCCATACCTACACTCCCATCTCTGGTTCTTATAGTCACCAAATTTACATAATTTATTTTATACCATCGGTAAAATATTGGATATAACAATCAGTAATTAAAAGAATAAAAATTATTGAATATTTTACATCTAAATTATCTATTTATGTTTAGAGCTTTATATAATTTGGTAACAACATGAACTGATAAATCTATGGGTTTTTTAATAGAAAGAAAATTTCCTACTATATATGAAACTACACGATTCATGAAAACTATTCAATATCTGCCACAAATTCATTCAGATGTTTCATCCTTCAAAATATTTCCCATATACTACTTCCCTCCATAACTGCGGGAAAGGGAAACATAATAATGGGTGAGATTAAAAGCATTGTAAGTGTCTCAAACCAAATCATATTTCCACCAATACAGGCACCAAACCCAGCCTGTGACACAGCCCGAAAGACGTTCCCTATACCCATGGGCCGGAACAAGTGCCCAGGTATCATTAATTTTGGTTTGGGAGCGATATAACCGAGTATAAAAGCATAAAACATTAAAAACAATCCATAATATAAATCTAAATTTTTTGAGCCAAACATGTCTTAAGAAAAAAACCAAAACTGAATACATTGGTTTAAAGACAATAAAATTTGTACAAATTCAAATAGAGAGAAAAAAAGATATCCCCATGGACTCCACACTACAAGGGGTCATCACCCACAAGCCGTCTTCACAACTCCGCACCATGGATGTGAAATAACACCCGGAACCGCCATCACCCTTGTCTTTCCTTTACCTGAGTTAGACATAACCAAGTATACTTACACCAAAGGGGTGTATGTAGGGTGTGAGCCTAAGTACAATAGGATACCACTCAATGATTCCAAATAACATGAAATACAATGTTAAAAAGCAACCAGTTTTAATACGCAACGAAAAGAAGTGATAAAATCCAAGAAATGCAACTTTCAATTGAAAACAGTTTTCAAGATAAAGTTTTCAGAATGTTCAAACTTTTAAATAGAAATCTTTTCTACAATAGGTTACATCCAAAAACACCCCAATACATGTGAAAATACCACAAATGCAATTAGAAACATAATCGGGAACACCCCTAATAACTAGATAGTCTCGGGCCCCATGTACCTCATACCCCGGTGTAATGTAACCATAGTAAAATCTGTTCTCATGATCGAGCTACTAGTAGGGAAAATACCCATAACCAAGTGGTCACCAATAATCATAAACATAGTTTAGTTAGAGTTTTCTTTATCCAAATTCTTATTGAAACTCGGAAAAAACCCATCTGGTCCACTAGCCATACTAGTACACATCCGCCCCTCTTAGGTACCCAGGCTTCCCCCATTGTGATCAAACAATTTTAGAATGATTCATATATCCATTTTCATTTAAAAATCCACCAATGGTAACATAAAATCAGTACATTAGCTACACACATTTTATACCATTTAAAACACACAACAAAACACTTTGAGTTTCAATAAAACAACTTCTCCAAATCATTCCTTGTTTTGCACCCAAAACTGTTTGAAAACCCCACATGAACCCCATGTGAATACTCACATTTACCAAAACAGAATCCACCACACCTAAAACACTTCTCTAAAATCATTATATGATTAATAAAAAAATCCCAATAAGCATCACATAGAATACCCATGTAAAACACCCAATTCAACACCAAATTGGTTCTCAAAATTCATTTTCATAACAAATGTCACTCAAAAACAATTTCGTAGAAACAACCAAAGGATAAGAATATTGAAAAAAATTTATTCATCCCAAATATAGTTCAATAAAATCAACTAAATAATTATAGGGAATCTCTTAAGGAACCGAAAAAAGATTTATACAAAAAACCCCCAAAATTTCAAATGAGATTGGTATTAAAAATTCATTTTCATTATAATTTAAACTAAAACCAATTTTTGCAGAAAAATTCAAATGAAATAGACATGAAAATACCATAAACACAAAATCTAGGTAACAATGTTTTCATACCAAAAGTAATCACCTACCAAAGTAATGAAAACCCATGAATCACCATGCAAAAATAAAGTCCCAACACCACCGCACCAAGAGGGACATAGAACAAACCAAAAACCACAAGAATTGGCCAAGAAAACCCTAGTTTATAAACCATACCCCCTGGTCATTTGGTACTTCAAGGAAAATAGAAGAAACCCTTATCAAATAGAATTAAACCCTAAGCAGTTTGAAGGAGGAATGAAATAGACTAACTTACTTGAGGAATCTTGAACGAATATCCCCAAATACACCAGGAGATGAATTTTAAAATATACAAAATTTAGGGGTGGTTCAAACAATGATTAGTAGGTTATTTAGGAACTATAATGGATGAAAAAGAGTTATAATTGAGAGAGTTATGATGGAAAGAACTTACTTCCTCAAATCTGGACGATTTTAGCAACTCTAAGATCTTCAACATTTAATCGTAATGGATATGACCTCCAATGTGTCTGCGAGGATATTGGACGTGTTTTTTGGTTAAATGGTATTGGTTGAGGCATGTAATCACTGAAAAATACTTAAAATTTAATATTTTATTAATTAAACAAATTTGATTTTTAAAACTGGAATTGGGCTTCCGAGAAGGCCCAATCCCTTAAATAAAAACCCATATACACCTTGTTTATGTATCTCTAAAGGATCCAAATTGATATTTTGGTGTTAATAGTATAGGGTAGGAAATTTAGGAATTCGAATGGATGAACTTTTTTGAAAAATGAATGATTTATAAAAGAAACAAAATTTATTTTTTAATCTGGAATTGGGATCACGGTTTGGCCTATTTCATGAAAATTCACCCATCCCTCCAAAAAAACATGGGAAAACCCCAAAACAATGAATGAATGGAAATTAAATGAGGAATAATGTTAACATATTTCATTTATGTGACAATTCTCACAACCATGAAAACTTTATGTCCCAGAAAGCCAACCTGACGATTGATCATAAAACAGGAATGAATGCTCTTCCTCAACCCATGACTTCCGCTCCCATGTCTCATGTGTATCATTAACATGATGCCAATGAACCCTGACTAGCGGAATAGACTTCCCTCAAACAACCTTCTCTTAGGAGTCCACTATTTTCACTGGTCACTCAAAAACTGGCAAGTCAAGCTCAATCCCTAGTTCATCCCAACTCAGCACATGGGACAGATCCGGGTTGTATTTCATCAACTGGGAGACATGGAAGACGTCATGGATGGACGACAACTGAGAAGCTAAGGCCAAACTATATGCCACCATTCCAATACACTCGGTGATCTCAAAATGGCCAACATATCGCGACGTCAGCTTCCCTTACATCCTCAATTGATGATGGCCCAGACGAGAGGCCACTTTCAAGAATACCCTGTCACCCACAGAAAAATCAAGGGATCGACACCTCTGGTCAGCATATGATTTATTGCATCTCTGAGCTATCAATAAATGATGCCTGATCAACTTGACCTTCTCAGATGTCTCTTGCACAAGGCACGACCTCAATAGTGAAGTCTCACCAACCTCATCCCAACACTGGGGGGGGACTGATAAGGCCGACTACAGAGCACCTCAAAAGGAAGCATTCAAATCGAGGATTGGTAACTATTATTATAACCAAACTCTACCAACCATGTAACAGCCAGAGATTTTATGAAAAATATTCTTTTTAATTTTATTAATGTCTTTTGTTGTACGCTATACCAAAATGATCTTGCACAACACGCATCTTTGACTTGCCTTGCATTACACGCAATCACAACCTTCCTCGATAGCGTGTGTAGTACGCAATACTCAGTTTCACGAAACAACGATATGCTATTAAAATATTATTAAAACTAGCCGTTATGAATAGTAATAACCACCTTTTAAAATTTTAGAAATTTTATCTCTCAAAATGGACTTCATTTTTGGATTCGGATTATCAAATTTAGCCTAAGGTGAAATTTTTGTACTTTTCGGATAACTTTCATATTCTGATGAATAGTGAAAATTACTAAATTATTTTTAAAAAACAACTTTTTTAATCGAAATAATTATTAGTGATAAATTATTAATTTGAGTGGTTTTAAAGTATATTTAGAATATATTTTTACAATTTAATACAATGTTGGTCATTGAATGTAATTTCACATTTAAACCAGACATAATCAAGTGTCAATCTTTTGATAGATATTGTTTCTTAAAAACACGCTATTTGTTTTAACAGTGGGATTTAATTATAAAATTAATTAATGCAACTTCTATGTTATGAATTTGGAAAAATAGACTTCATTTTTGAATTCGGAATATGAAATATAGCTTAGGATGAAATTTTGGCATTTTTCTGAAAAACATCAATTTTTGATGAATAGTGAAACTACTAAGTGGTAGTTAAAAACTGAATTTTTCATAAAACTTAATTTTACCGCTTCTGTGAATGGAATTTCAAAAATCCGAGAGACACGGTTGATGTCTGTAAGTAAAATTTGGTTCAATGAGATGAAAATAATTTTTGGCGAATAGTAACTTTTTACTTTTATTTACCACGGTTAAAAGTAAATAGGGTAATTAAGGATAAGAATGATATTGATATTACCCTAAAACATGTCCTAATTCTATTGTACAAGTTTATATCGACCAAAAATAACCTTAAGTGTAAAATATTATCATTTAGGCCCACTTGGATTAGATTAAGACATTTATTATTATTTAATTCAAAGAAGAGTTAAAATAGTTAAAATCAAAGTATATTTACAAAAACATTTTTAATATAAGGTTGTAAATAAGATAAATTAGATTGTAAATATTCATTAGAAAGATAAAAATATTTCCTACATTATGGTATTTTATTTGTAATTTTTAGACATCAAATAATTTAATTTATTTATGACACAAAGATGATGCAGTAATTATCTTATTAATGAAATATTGACATAATTGATGTTATAAACACCAAATTAAATGTAATTTGAGACTTTTTATGAATTCCATTAATTTTCTAGGTTACTATGATATATTAGTGTTGATTTAATAAACTTGGTTCGAACATATAATTCTGTTATGACTTTCACAAAAATCATATATCAAATAGTGTCAAAATTGACACAAAATAGTTTTTAAATAAAATATTATATTATTAATTGTTATTTTATTCCTAAAAATCTAAGGTTCGGCCAAATGACTTAGATAAGGATATATGTATTAATAATATACAATTTGGGGTTCGTTTGGCATGTTATAGTAAGTGTATTAACTATATAGTGAAAGAAAACAAAAAGACACGGTAAAAGTTAAATTAGTTAACTTAGAGTAAAATCTAATTGATAAGGTTAAAATAATACCATAAACTTGTCTAAATCCTATTGGATGATAGGATTTAGACCCATCCCCACTTTAGCTTCGAAATAAGACCCTTTGGAACCATTATAAACCGATTTTGACTTTAATATAAAATAATATTTTGAGATATTCCTAAGGTGCCCCTCTCCTCCCTTATAAAAGGGCACCTCCTCCCCCTCCTCCTCACACCAATTTGAGCACTCAAGCTCGGCCAACCCCTGCCATTTTCTCTTATCAACTTCCCTATAATAATCCTAGAGGCCCTGGTATTCTTCAAAGACCAATATTAGTTCCCTAAGTGGAGGATTCAAAGAGGCGTTTCAAAGAAGAGGTAATATCCATTACCGATCTTTTCAATTCCTTTCTTCTTCAACTTCTTCTTCTTTAGTTTTTTCATGATAAAGTAACAACATCAGTATTACTTACATACTGATATGTTATTATAAATATGAAAACAACTCTAATTAACCTTCTATCCATCCTACGGAAAAATTAAATCCCCGCACGTTCGTACGTACGGAATACCGTCTCCACGCCGTGGTGTAATCTATTTTCCGCCACCACCTTAATTGGATGGGTATAATGGATTAATGAGTAACTATATATGATTATTATAAAGTGATATTGATACTGAAATAGTATACATACACATCAACACAATTCCACAACCATGGGAACGATATCATCGCTCGTGCGTACGTACGGACTACCGTCTCCACGACGCGATGAGATTCATTCTCAATGATTAACCATTCATGAATGATTATAAAGTATATATAATAAGTACTAATGAAATATATGACATAATAATGATACTGTATTTATGTATATTTATATTTATGTCATCTACTTAATTCCATTCAATTCAATAAGGAAACGAAAACAGCTTTCATGCGTACGTACGGACTACCGTCTCCATGAACGATGTTTTTCATTTCATTTATCTATCTATTATATATATATATATACTGAATATATATGATATATAAATCATGTTTTATATTCTTTAAGTAAGTAAATCATGATATAAGTAATAATAATTTCAAGAACAACAAGTCAAAACACCTACGATAAATGAAACGATTTTACCCAAAACACTTCTTTAACATGGAATTTACAAGAGAACGGATAATATAATTTCATAAGGAACCATATATGATATCATAACAATGAATATGATTCTAGAATAAGTCAATAACATGATTTAAATCATTATACAAGATGTTCGGACACTTACAAAGCAAGTCGGACCTAAGGTAAGGGAAAATATCACAATCTCATTTTTATCCGAGATTGTTTTTACTTTGGCATTTAATGGGGTGTATTTTATCATCCACATCCATGCTCCATCAATATGTAATATTGTTTCCATTCACTTACAATAGTTTAAATACAATTTTACCCTTTGGTGAGTTTTTAGTAAAGAATATGAAAGGAATATTTTGTCGTTTTTTTTCGTACGAGGTAACTTTTTGACTTTTCCGAAAAAAGTACGAAGAATGTTTTTTTTAACTTATACAGCATGAATGGATTTTTAAAACATTAATTCCAAGAAGCTTCCTTTACAATTTTTCAAGTTTATTTTTAATAAACTTCTTTTAGTTTATAATTGTATGACATCTTAAGAAAATAAAAGTGTTTTTTAAGAAGAAAGGATATTTTCCTCAAGAATGGAGTTCAAGTGTTTTATCAAAATTATTTTACATCTAAGATAATAAAGGGTTCTGTTTTTATCCCTATTATTACATTGATTTGATTATGTTGTGAGGGAATTATTTTTATGATGTAATTTACCTTATATGATTTGTTTTATGATGTCATGATGTTTTAAGAATCCCATTTTTGTTACATGTGTTATGCGATGATGTATGATTTAGGATTTATGTGGAACACATAAGAAAGGATTCATTATAATATGGGTGGGACCTATATCTCCCTCCAATGCATTGGGTAAATATTTTATATCTCATGAGATAGACATGGCTGGAATGGTAGGTTATACTGGTTCAGTGAAACAGGACTGAAACGAGGGTTACTCGATTCAGAAAGGGACTTTGTCCACTAAGATAGTCTTGGCAATGAGTCTTGACTAACAAGAAATGATTCTCTATGATTATGTGTGAATGCCACAATGTTTCATGTTTTATGTTATGATTATTGTGATTACATTTCACTACCATGATTTATCCCATGTTATGAAATTATGCTCTCTTTTGCAGGTTATGATTTCCAAAATGTTATGTTCTTATGAATACGATGTGATTGATATTTCTTTTTTTACCCTTATTGAGCATTTGAGCTCACCCTTTTATGTTTTCTTTTCCCCAGGATATAAAGAAAGGTTTTAGGTAAAAAAAAGGAAGATCTTTATGGGAGATGTTGAAGATCTTTCACCACGATGAGAAGATTTTATTCCGAGTTTCCAAAGACACTAAACTATTACGATCCTTGTGTGTGTTTTTGTTATGTACTAAGTATTCTGCAAAAGTAATGTAATGTTCATGTACGTTAAGCTTTGGGTCTCTACAGTTGGTATCAGAGGAAAGGTTTAGTCAACCTTTGGAAACTAGGATGCGAAAACGTTAGTGAGATCCCTAGAAATATTTCTAAGGTATGTCTAGGGATGTATCTAAGGTTGAGTATACGTATAGGTTATAGTACTAGAATTATGATAACGATCATAGAATTAAACCTAAGATGTTAGATATTGAAGGTACCCCCCCTTTATAATGTTGTTTTCCCTAGCATGATTTTTTCCTCTCACAAGATTCTTTTTGTGTTTTAGTTAATGGAGGAAACCAGAAGGAATTCGGTTAACATTGAATCCAATGGACAAATTGGTGACTATGAGCAACAAAATTGTGTAATTCCTATAGAGAAAGATCTTGTGATTATGCCAAATCAGTCATCGCGATATATGATTAACAAGGTGAAATGTAGTGGTATGCCTAATTCATCAAAGAAGAGGAAGATAAACTATTATCCATGTTCACATGTTGAGGAGCATAAAGAAAAGAAGAATGAGATTTATAAAGAAGGGAATAAGAACCTTGAGGAATACCTCAAATGGAGGAACCGATGTTATCTATGAGGAGAAAAGGGTCATAGAGTGACAGACTGTTATGGAGTTCAATGCATTATTTGTGTAGAACATGGGCATTACCCAACTCAATGCCCTGACCTAAAAAGTTCCTTCTAAATCAAGGAAGGACTTATTCCAGGACAATAATTGAAGAGGATGGATTGAAGTTTTTATGTATTGGTATTCAAGAATAATGTTGTTGAGGTACTTTTATTGTTGTATTATTATATTGTGGTTTTCAATAATTTTAAGGTACCTGTAACCATGAAAAGTGATTCAAATATTTTTGAAAGCAGATGATATGCGCATAATGAAGGGATAATGAGAAAATGAAATGTTTGACAGTATTCATGAGCTCATGATTAATATAAGGACTAAGTGATATCATGTTTTGAGTATATAGAATTTTGAGGATTTTGGTATGTGGAAGGTGTTAACTTTTAACTACATTCAAGTTTTCACTATGGTTCAATGGGCATTCAAGAGAATACATGATTAAGGCCTTTTAATGTTTGGAATGTGACCAACAAGACATATCTTATTATATGTTGGGATCAACGACATTATTAAATCTCGGGTAATCATTTTCACTATATTATGAGAGTGGACTGCAGTATTATGGATAAGCCTAAAGATTAGAATGGATTATGTTGGACATAAGTTAGTATTGTTTAAGGATAGAAGATTTTTGATATTATTGATGGGATGTTATAGTAATATAGTTTTAGAAAAAGGACAACCTGCAGGACCGGCGACAGCCCATCGCGTCGGACAATGCTGTGGGAATCGAACCCACAACCAAAGTGCGACTGGCCTTTATCGCCTACCACTGGCCTACAGGAAGTCCCTGTTTAGTAGAAACTAGTTTTATTATATTAATCTATATGACATATGATGTATAAGTCTATTTGAGGAACCATATATGATTAATCTCACTATAGATCGACTTATGTATATAATCTTTTTTGATAACCTTTTGTTTGAGACAGATGGAATGACCCGTCATTCTATCACATGATCTGCTAACACTTCACGAATAACAAATTAAACTTCATTTATTTAAGAGATGAAGTTGAAATTGTTAAAGGCACGAACAACAGTGAGATTGTACCAAAATAAAGTAAGTATTTATTCTAATTTAAATTCATTAACTTTAGGGAAACGATCTTGAAAACCAAAAATGTTGTCCTAGTGATCTTATATCTGATGAATCAGTTGGTACCTTAGATCGTCACAAATTTATGGCTTTGTGATTTCTGGCTTTTCCATAGCCATGTTCTCTACCACTCTCCATCAGAACATGATGGTTAGATTTCTCTTCCATATCCATATTTTCACCTATGTGGAAACCCAGTGATTAGTTTATTTGGGTAACCGTTACATTTCATACTTTTTTTTTAAAGATTGGTTTTGATATTCCTTTTTACGATGTGGTTTTCTATTAAAGAAACTTTCGAATAGTAAACCATTTATAACCCCGACGAATTTCGAGGGAGAAATTCATTTTAAGGGGGGTAGAATGTAACAGCCCGAGATTTTATGAAAAATATTCTTTTTAATTTTATTAATGTCTTGTGTTGTACGCTACACCAAAAAGAGCTTGCACAACACGCATCTTTGACTTTCCTTTCATTACACGCAATCGCAACCTTCCTCGATAGCGTGTGTAGTACGCAATACTCAGTTTCACGAAACAATGATATGCTATTAAAATATTATTAAAACTAGCCGTTATGAATAGTAATAACCACCTTTAAAATTTTATAAATTTTAGCTCTCAAAATGGACTTTATTTTTGGATTCGGATTATCGAATTTAGCCTAAGGTGAAATTTTGGTACTTTTCGGATAACTTTCATATTCTGATGAATAGTGAAAATTACTAAATTATAATTAAAAAACAACATTTTTAATCGAAATAATTATTAGTGATAAATTATTAATTTGAGTGGTTTTAAAGTATATTTAGAATATATTTTTACAATTTAATACAATGTTGTTCATTGAATGTAATTTCACATTTAAACCAGACATAATCAAGTGTCAATCTTTTGATAGATATTGTTTCTTAAAAACACGCTATTTGTTTTAACAGCGGGATTTAATTATAAAATCAATTAATGCAACTTCTATGTTATGAATTTGGTAAAATAGACTTCATTTTTGAATTCGGAATATGAAATATAACTTAGGATGAAATTTTGGCATTTTTCTGAAAAACATCAATTTTTGATGAATAGTGAAACTACTAATTGGTAGTTAAAAACTGAATTTTTCATAAAACATAATTTTACCGATTCTGTGAATGGAATTTCAAAAATCCAAGAGACACGGTTGATGTCTGTAAGTAAAATGTGGTTCAATGAGATGAAAATAATTTTTGGTGAATAGTAACTTTTTACTTTTATTTACCACGGTTAAAAGTAAATAGGGTAATTAAGGGTAAGAATGATATTGATATTACCCTAACACATGTCCTAATTCTATTGGACAAGTGTATCTCGACGAAACATAACCTTAAGTGTAAAATATTATCATTTAGGCCCACTTGGATTAGATTAGGACATTTATTATTATTTAATTCAAAGAAGAGTTAAAAGAGTTAAAATTGAAGTATATTTACTAAAACATTTTTAATATATGGTTGTACATAAGATAAATTAGATTGTAAATATTCATTAGAAATATAAAAAGATTTCCTACATGTCGGTATTTTATTTGTAATTTTTAGACATCAAATAATTTAATTTATTTATGACACAAAGATGATGCAGTAATTATCTTATTAATTAAATATTGACATAATTGATGTTATAAACACAAAAATAAATGTAATTTGAGACTTTTTATAAATTCCATTAATTTTATAGGTTACTATGATATATTAGTGTTGATTTAATAAACTTGGTGTGATCATATAATTCTGTTATGACTTTCACAAAAATCATATATCAAATAGTGTCAAAATTGACACAAAATAGTTTTTAAATCAAATATTATATTATTAATTCTTATTTTATTCCTAAAAATCTAAGGTTCGGCAAAATGACTTAGATAATGATATATGTATTAATAATATACAATTTGGGGTTCGTTTGGCATGTTATAGTAAGTTTATTAACCATATAGTGAAAGAAAACAAAAAGACACGGTAAAAGTTAAATTATTTAACTTAGAGTTAAATATAATTGATAAGGTTAAAATAATACCCTAAACATGTCTAAATCCTATTTGATGATAGGATTTAGACCCATCCCCACTTTAGCTTCGAAATAAGACCCTTTGGAACCATTATAATCCGATTTTGACTTTAATATAAAATAATATTTTGAGATATTCCTAAGGTGCCCCTCTCCTCCCTTATAAAAGGGAACCCTCTCCCCCTCCTCCTCACACCAATTTGAGCACTCATGCTCGGCCAAACCCTGCCATTTTCTCTTCTCCACTTCCCTAGAATAATCCTAGAGGTCCTGGTCTTCTTCAAAGACCAATATTAGTTCCCTAAGTGGAGGATTCAAAGAGGCGTTTCAAAGAATAGGTAATATCCATTACCGATCTTTTCAATTTCTTTCTTCTTCAAATTCTTCTTCTTTAGTTGTTTCATGATAAAGTAATAACATCAGTATTACTTACATACTGATATGTTATTATAAATATGAAAAAAACTCTAATTAACCTTCTATCCATCCTACGGAAAAAGGAAATCACCGCGCGTGCGTACGTACGGAATAATGTCTCCACGCCGTGGTGTAATCTATTTACCGCCACCACCTTAATTGGATGGGTAGAATGGTTTAATGAGTAACTATATATGATTATTATAAAGTGATATTGATACTGAAATAGTATACATACACTTCAACACAATTCCACGACGATGGGAACGATATCATCGCTCGTGCGTACGTACGGACTATCGTCTCCACGACGCGATGAGATTCATTCTCAATGATTAACCATTCATGAATGATTATAAAGTATATATAATAAGTACTAATGAAATATATGACATAATAATGATACTGTATTTATGTATATTTATATGTATGTCATCTACTTAATTCCATTCAATTAAATAAGGAAACGAAAACAGCGTTCATGCGTACGTACAGACTACCGTCTCCATGAACGGTGTTTTTCATTTCATTTATCTATCTATTATATATATATACTGAATATATATGATATATAAATCATGTTTTATATTCTGGAAGTAAGTAAATCAGGATATAAGTAATAATAATGTCAAGAACAACAAGTCAAAACACCTACGATAAATGAAACGATTTTACCCAAAACGCTTCATTAACATGGAATTTACAAGAGAACGGATAATATAAATTCATAAGGAACCATATATGATATCATAACAATGAATATGATTCTGGAATAAGTCAATAACAAGATTTAAATAATTATACAGGAGGTTCGTACACTTACAAAGCAAGTCAGACCTAAGGTAAGGGAAAATATCACTATCTCATTTTTATCCGAGATTGTTTTTACTTTGGCATTTACTGGGGTGTATTTTATCATCCACATCCATGTTCCCTCAATATGTAATATTGTTTCCATCCACTTACAATAGTTTAAATCCAATTTTACCCTTTGTTGAGTTTTTAGTAAAGAATATGAAAGGAATCTTTTGTCGTTTTTTTTTCGTACGAGGTAACTTTTTTACATTTTGCGAAAAAAGTACGAAGAATGTTTTTTTTAACTTATACAGCATGAATGGATTTTTAAAACATTATTTCCAAGAAGATTCCTTTACAAGTTTTCATGTTTATTTTTAATCAACATATTTTAGTTTATAATTGTATGACATGTTAAGAAAAGAAAAGTTTTTTTGAAGAAGAAAGGATATTTTCCTCAAGAATGGGGTTCAAGTGTTTTATCAAAATTATTTTCCATCTAAGATAATAAAGGGTTCTGTTTTTATCCCTATTATTACATTGATTTGATTATGTTGTGAGGGAATTATTTTTATGAAGTCATTTACCTTATATGATTTCTTTTATGATGTCATGATGTTTTAAGAATCCCATTTTTGTTACATGTGTTATGCGATGATGTATGATTTATGATTTATGTGGCACACATAAGAAAGGATTCATTATAAGATGGGTGGGACCTATATCTCCCTCCAATTCATTGGGTAAAGATTTTATATCTCATGAGATAGACATGGCTGGAATGGTAGGTTATACCAGTTCAGTGAAACGGGACTGAAATGAGGGTTACTCGATTCAGAAAGGGACTTTTTCCACTAAGATAGTCTTGGAAATGAGTCTTGACTAACAAGAAATGATTCTCTATGATTATGTGTGAATTCCACAAAGTTTCATGTTTTATGTTATGATTATTGTGATTACATTTCACTACCATGATTTATCCCATGTTATGAAATTATGCTCTCTTTTGCAGGTTATGATTTCCAAAATGTTATGTTCTTATGAATACGATGTGATTGATATTTCTTTTGTTTACCCTTACTGAGCATTTGAGCTCACCCTTTTATGTTTTATTTTCCCCAGGATATAAAGAAAGGTTTTAGGTAAAAAAGGAAGATCTTTATGGGAGATGTTGAAGATCTCTCACCACGATTAGAAGATTTTATTCCGAGTTTCCAAAGACACTAAACTATTACGATCCTTGTGTGTTTTTTTGTTATGTACTATGTATTCCACAAAAGTAATGTAATGTTCATGTACGTTAAGCTTCGGGTCTCTACAAACCCTATATGGCTATCCCAGTAATCTCCAAAGTCCAAGACACGTGCACGGAGCATGTTCTCTAAAATATGATTTTCCTACTCTGTCTGACCATCTGTCTGAGGATGGTATGACGTGCTCATATTAATATGAGGCCCCAATGCCTTACGAAGGACTTCCTAGAACCGAGAAGTGAAATATGTGTCCTTATGTGAGACAACTACGGATGGAACTCCATTAACTCTCACCCCTCCCAAAGATACAAACTAACTAACTCATCCACATTAGTCATATCTCTGATCGGAATGTGGTGGGCCGATTTGGTCAGATGATCAATCACCACCCAAATGTAATTATTACCCTGAGGTATAAGAGGTAAGCCTAGAATTAAGCCCACGAAGACCTTGTCCCACTTCCCGGTAGGAATTGGTAATGACTGGATTATACTGGATGGCCATTGATGCTATGGTTTCACCTGCTGGCATGTGTAGCATCTCGACACAATGTCCACTATGTATCATCTCATACCAGGCCACCAGAACTTCCAATAGACATTATAATACATCTTGGCGGCACCTAGATGGACATCCCACTAAGACCAGTGGTTGTCCTACATCAATAGCTTCCATAGAGATAACAACACTACTGAATGACCCTTGATGCACAAGATGACATCGAGAGACGACAATCAATCAGAGGATTTCTCCCCACCATGAAGAAACCACTTCGACCGAAGACAAAGCTCATCAATGGGATGTTTTCGCAGAATCAACTCAACAGAGAAGGAGTCAACTAGACGCTCACCAAGAATGACCATCCACTGTGTTCCCTATTCTCCACATGCATTTGAGAAAATATCCCCATCAAAGTCCACTTATCACTGGAATTCTGCCTGAACTGGAACTCTTCTGCTCAAATCATCTGCCACCATGTTACCCATTCCTAGGTATAGACAATGTCAAAGTATTACCCATGCAAGTACTCGATCCAATGATGATGCCTCAAGTTGAGGTCGTTCTGTGAGAATATATAGGCCAATATTTTTTTGATCATATTAGACCACAGACTTATCTCCAAAAAGGTAGTGACACCAAGTCTTAAAATAATGAATCACCATTGAAAACTCCAAGTCATGGGTGGGGTTGTTCTTTTCATGAGGTCGGAGTTGGAGAGAGCCATACACCACGACGTGTTCATCCTGCATAAGAACTCACCCAAGACCCATACCTGAAGCATCGCAATAGACCACATATACCTCTCCAGCCTATGGAAAAATATAAACGGGGGTAGTAGTCAATTTCCTATTCAACTCAACGAATGATTCCTAACATTTTGGACCCCAAACAAACTTCACCCCTTTCTGGGTGAGCGCGGTCATTGCTGAAGAAAGCCGAAAGAAATCCTAAACGAATCGCCTATAATAACCATCCAAGCCAAAGAAACACCTATTCTCGAACACATTCTTCAGCTTCCCCCATGACATAACCACACTAATATTCTCAAGGTCCACTTAAACCCCCTGCCCAGATATCAAATTCGCCATAAATCTCACTTCCATGATCCATAAAGATCCCTTTGATAACTTTGCATAGAGGCGGTGATCCCGAAAAGTTCCCAAGATGATCCTAAAATGATGTTTGTATTCCTCCCCAAAGCCAGAGTATAATAGAATGTCATCCATGAATACCACAATGAAGGAATCGAGATACTTATGGAACACACTATTCATGAGTGCCATAAAGACCGATGGAGCATTAGTCAATCCGAAGGGAATTACTAAATACCCAAAGTGGTCGTACCTACTTTGGATGGATGCATTAGGGATATCAAACTCCTTCACCCTAACCTGGTGATAGCTCGAACACATGTCTATTTGTGAGAACCACTTCACCACCTTCAACTGATCGAACAAATCATCTATTCTGGGAAAGGGTATTTATACTTAATTGATACCTTATTCATTTTCCGGTAGTCAATGCACAACTGGAGGGATCCACAATCCTTTTTCACTAACTACACAAGAGTGACCCAAGGAGAGATGCTCGGGTGAATGATTAATTTGTATTCTAAGTCTTCTATCTGTATCTTTAATTCTCTCAGCTTGGTGGGGACCATGCGATAAGTGGGGAGAGATACCTACTGTGTTCCCAGCGCTAGATCAATCGAAAACTCCACATACCGCTCTGGGGGAAAACCTAAGAAATCATCCGAGAATACCTTCGGAAACTCATTCAATACATGAGGTAGTTCACCTCCAGGGTAAATAACATCACCATCTAGCATGAGTGACGATTACTGTAAGTTAAGACTTTCTAACTCTGTGAGTGGAGGTCCTGCATGAACCGACCATGGATCCCATTCTGCCCGAAAAAACTGACGACTCCCATCAGGTGCTGTGAAACTCACTCGCCACCTATAGAAATCGATGTGTTCATTGAAGTGCACAAGAAAATCCATGAAAAATATGACATAAAATAGATACATGTCTATGACAAAGAGGTCCCACACTATCTCGACCCCTGACACGGAAAACGCACGCAATGGGAACCTGAGACCCTACTCCTTCTTCTTTCCCAATGGAGTCACCAACTCCATCATAAAAGACAACAACTCGGTTGATAAATTCAGAATTTCCACAAAATAGGTATAAATGAATGATAAAAAGGAACCAGTGTCAAAAAAGATAACCAACTATAGAATATGCGATCAGAATGGTACCTCGAACTGTCAATGACCCCACCTCTGATCCTACTAGTTTCTAATCCATTGCATGGAGATGTCTGGTATCTTCCTAAGGATGAACTCTACTCTATGGTGTGCCCTGAACTGGCTCTTCCCAGAAGATGACCCAGCCCTACCACCATGACTTCCAAATCGAGATCCCCCAGTCCTCATTGGCTTAAACTGTGCTCGCACTCCCATTGAAGCCACTGACCCTCCCCCACTCGGAAGTAGACGTGCCACACCACATAAACGATGAAAATTCACCATACCCCTACACTAGTAACAAGGTTTCAGAGAAAGTGGACATTCTGGTCAGATGTTCCTGAGATTCCCACACTAGTGGCACATGACCGATATCGCATCAGAAGCCGCAGACAAAAACTTCCTGGAAGAGTGGCCTGAACTGCCACCTCTTTTCTTCACATGATCCTCCTGCTTCTTTTTTCTTCTATGAAGAGATGCCACTACCCACTGCTGATACTGAACCATATAATCCATCCCTACCTTTCGTATCAGTCTCCACCATGGACACCCTATCAACAACCTCAACATAGGTCTTCAGATTAAACAAGAACACCTGGGAGTATATCTCTAGTCTCAAGCCTCTCTCAAACCTATGGGCCTTCACCTATTCATTGGAGATGTTATATGGTGCATACCGAACCAACTCATTTAAATGATTTCCATACCCCATAAAATATATATTCCCCTGAACAAGGTCCATGAACTCTCTGGGCCTATCATAATCCAACACCTCCATGAAGTACTGTTCATTGAAGGCGACCTTGAAATCTCCCTAGCACATCTGCTCATTATCCCATGTCTGAAGCACTGACTCCCACCACTTAATGCCAGTAAACTCCAATATAAAGGAGGCACACTTCACCCTAAGTTCCTAGAGGGTTTCCATGAACTCAAACATACGATTGATCTTCTCGATCCATTCCTCTACATTATGGGGTTCTGAGCTGCCTCAGACGGTAGGAGGCTTGTTTTCAGAAACTCTTGAGCATTATCTTATCAAGGACCAATATCTTCTACCCTAGTTGGAATAAGAGCATGAGTATATCCCAATAATAGAGCTTGGATAACCCTAACATAGCCTCAAATTTCCTCTGATAAATTGTTGTGGGAGAACACTCTCCATCTTCTTCCCATGGGTGCGTGAGAGCTTTACGGGGAGGCATTTTGCTACAAAATGAAATAGTCACAAAAAAATAATAAATACCGTAATTATGAAAATTTTAATAAAATAAATCAAATTTAAATAACCTAAACACATTCCAGTAATAAAAGAAACAACTACTCCATATCCGCCCGATGTCCACGTGTGGTCTGCATGCCACACATCTCACCTGGAAGTGAAGTCAATCCTTAAATTACAACGCCCCGGGTTACTCATGGTCTACCACAAGAGGTGCAGGCCAGGAACCCTACTCACAACTGAAACCTCAATACCTAACAATCTTATCTTTTTTCAATCCCTATTTATCCAAAAATATCAATATAACCCAAAAACATTAACATTCTTCAATACCATTTTGTCACGAACCGAATCAGGTCACCATTAATACCAGCACCAAACCTGGCCCATGACAAGGATCGAAGGGCGTTACCTTTCCCCATGAACTGGAATAAGTTCCTGGGTATCATTAATTTAGGTTTGGGAACGGTTTTCCTGAGTATAATATCATAAAACATTAAAAATAATCCATAATATAAATCGGAAATTTTCAAGCTGAAAAAGTCTTAAGAAAAAAACAAGAACTGAATACATTGGGTTAAAGACAATAAAAATGGTCCAAATACAAATAAAGACAATATGAAGACATCCCCAAGGAATCCAAAATATAAGGGGTTATCACCCACAAGTCGTCTCCACAACTCTGCACCAAGGATGGGAACTAACACCCTGAACCGCCATCACCCTCAGCCTTTCCTTTACATGAACCAAACATAACCAAGTCTAGATACACCGAAGGGGTGTTAGTAGGGTGTGAGGCTATGTCCAATAGGATAACACCGAATTATTCCAATTAACATTCAATACAATGTGAAAAACCAAGCAGTTTTAATATGCAAAGAAAAGCAGTGATAAAATCCATGAAATTCAACTTTCGATTCGAAACAGTTTTGAAGCTAAAGTTTTTAGAATTTTAACACATCTAAATATAAATGTAAGATAATGTAAAATAATTCCAAAATCACCTCAATAAATGTTAAAATACAACAAACACAATGAGCAAAAAATTGGGAACACCTGTAAAGACCCGTGAATTTCAAGGAAATTTTTTGAAATTAATTTTATTTGGAATTTTACAAGAGCACAGTTTCTGACGGCACTTGATTCTGAGGCCCGGTGTTCCTGGAATCATTTGGCGAAGTTTGGCTCGGGTACATTCAGTGAACGGACGAGCGGGTTTTTCTAACTTTTGAACCGGTGCCCGGAATCGAATTCTGAGGGCACCGATGAAATCGCAGCGCCGGTATTCTCTTAGAAACGCCTCTTCCGGAGTTGCGTTTGCTCGAGTGTGATTTTTTAATTTTGGGGCTTAATGTTAAGAAATAAAATAATTTTGCGACAACTTTATTTTATTTCACTTAATCCACTTGGAAGCCACTTGAAGCCACATATTGACGGCTTGAACTGAGTTGAACCGGATAGGATGCTATCCAGAAATATCCTACCCCCTTGGTAGGATATTTGTGAGCTGGGGCCCGCACGAGCCCCGCCGTTTCTTTCCGCTAAGAAATGCACCCGCGAAAACCCGTCTTTATGAGAGTTAACTGACGCGTTTCTTAAAATATTAATAGACCATTTAGTTGGGCGGTTTATTTCGTGAATTAAACGGGCTGTTTCTTTCGTTGAATTAATTCAACTAATTGATGGATCGTTCCTTAAGCAGTTTTCAAATTCGTTGGCGTAATAATAAAATAAGGCCAACGCACGACCTCTGGTTATTTGCGCGTTGAGAAGATTTGAGAGGACCCTTGTATCTTCTTCTCTCTTGCGAAGAACGCGAAGAACGCGAAGAATGCAAAGAACGCTAAACCTGGAAATCGATGACGCTCCCATCCGAGACGTTCTTCCCCGCCCCGATCTCCGATCACCAACCATTTGAGATGAGTGATTTCGGGTTTCCTCTAAAGGTTCTTTTTGGTTTTAAACGAAACCCAGATTTAATTATTTATAATTTAAATATGTTGTTCTTGGTCCGTTGAGCTCGCGGACTCAACGCCGGATTCCGCGACGACGCGACGCCTTCCCGCGACGACGCGACGATCCCCCTCTTCCGCGACGATCTTTTCCACGAAGAACGCTCACGCGCAACGACCAACGAGGTAGGGATTTATTTTTGGAATTACCCCTTTTTATTATTCCCGTCAATGTTTCTTTAAAGAAATCCAAGAACCGATTTGTGAACAATTTTAATCTTATTCAATTTTTTGTTTCCTGTGTGGAATAAAATTCTCACGTTTGTTTAGCTCTAACACGGAGGGTGCGGGCCAAACGAACACGGCCCGACGACCCTCCGCCGTTATTCGTTTTGTGTGGATTTGACGGGCGATGACGGAACGTGCCGCAACGTATGTTTGACGATCCCGCAGTGACGAACGAGTCCCGGGAGGAGCAATGGCGCAGACGGGAAGAGAATCGGACCACCGAAACGATCCCGGTGTCCCACAGAACTCGCCGGCGGCGCGGGTCGCCGGCGTGGCGGTGCCGGCAGCTGGGAGCGGCGGCGCCCCGGCGCGCCGCCGGACAGGCCGCCGCGACTCAGCGCGGCGGCGGCGGCACCCGCGGACCCACGGCCGCTCGGGTCCGGTGCCGTCGGACGCGGCTGAAGTCGCGTCCCGACTCAGCGCGGCCCCACGCGAGGGGCCGCGGCACCACCAGGCCGCGGGGTCGGCGCCCCGCGTTCCTCGGCCGAACCGGACCGGGTCGGACCATGTCGGGTCGACCCGGTCCGGCCAACTCCCGGGGGGGTCGGGCCGAGCCCGTTCCCCCCGTCTTCGGACGGTCTTCATTCAAACGCCTGTAACATGAGCTACGGGCCTCCAAAAGACCCACCGTCAGTGGAAACACGATCCTTGGATCGCGACGGTCATTTCGATATATCGCACTCAAGGTTTCGGAATACTTTGAGTTCGGCCGGGTTGGTTCGTACACGAAACCAACCGGGCCCTCAGAGCGGAAACGCTCATATCTTGAGCCACGGACGTCCGATTGACGTGCCGTCAGCTTCGTTGAATTCCTCTAAGTGAGATGGATCATTTGGCATACTCCGCCCGAGGTTTGGACACAGGTGGAGTATGGTCGGGTTGGTTTTTTCTTAAAAACCAACCGGGCCCCTAGGACGAAAAAGCCTATAACTCTCAGACCGGGCGTCCGATTGACGCGCCGTCTGCGACATTGAGTTCCTGTTGTCGATATGGAACTTTTGGATACATCAACTTTGGACTTTGTGTCAGTTGATGTATTATCCTCTCGGCTCGTGGAGCGGACCCTCCCGAACGAGCTTGCTGTGTGCGGGAACCCTAGAGCTGGCTGTGACTGCTTCCTCGACATCGACGACTGTGCAGAGATCCTCCGTGGACTCCGACGACGACCGTGCAGAGATCCTCAGTGGACTGCGGCGACGACTGTGCAGAGATCCTCAGTGGACTGCAACGACTACGACACTCAGCGATCCTGTGTGGGTCAGTGCTCGGCGGTTCTGTGTGAGCCAGCGCCTACAGGTCCTGCGTGGGCCCGGTCCTGTGTGGGCCCGATCCTGTGTGGGTCCGATCCTGTGTGGGTCACTGCGGGGTTAGTACCTATCGATCCTTCGTGGGTCCGACGACTTAGATGGTTCAGTGATCATCTTTATCGTCATCCGAAGAAGTATAACTTTGTGAGCTGAATCTTGTGTTTCTCTCCTTTGTGGATTGTGTTGAGCTATCCTGTGTGGATTTACTGTTTACTCTCCTTTGTGGATTGTGTGGAGCTATCCTGTGTGGATTTACTGTTTACTCTCCTTTGTGGATTGTGTTGATCTATCTTGTGTGGGTATACGTTTGCTTTCCTGTGTGGACTGGGTAGTGCTTGGGCTCGGACGTTGGAGTCGAACGGGAATTGATGACTTAGGTATATGTATGGGCATATACCTAAGTCGTGTCAGATGTTACTTCGTGATTTTATCTTTCCTTTGTGGATTATACTTTGTGGATTTTGGGAGACCTTTGTGGGTCTCGGGGTCCCTACTGAGTAGCTTATACTCACCCCTGCACGGGCTTTTCCCGTACTACGTTGTGTTGGTTGCAGACGACGGACAGCGTTGATCGTGGTGGAGGCGTGCGGAGAAGGACGGTACCTGGAGGTGCAGCACTAGGCGGGACGTACTCGGAGCGGCCAGGTGGACCCGAGGAGCAGTGGAGGCTATCTGTACCCACCCTTCAGGTGGAATTTCTAGAGGACGGCTCGATGCTACAGTTTTAACTTTCAGTTGCTGTTTTTCCTTTTAGTTGTACTTTACTATTGGGCTTGTATTTCCGGCCTCTTTTACTTTCAGCACAGCTTTACAGTTTTTACTTAGTGTTTACTTTTCCGCTTTCTTACTCTGTGGTGATTATTTACTTTTCAAATGCAATGCCTTCCCTTTTTGTTGGGATTTGCGCCTTGGTGCTAGTCGCCAGCCCCTGGGCTATGGAAGGCGGGTTTGGGGTAGTCACGGCACGGGCCCCGAGGGCGGGTCGTGACAAATTGGTATCAGAGGTGGTCGGTTCTACCGTAGACTCTGATCTTTCTTCTATGTGAAGAAATAGTGTTTAGCGTATTGAGTGTGGTTATCAGTCCAGGGAGTCCAGTGTTGGTGCGGCGGCCGACGTATCCATACACCAGGACCCTGACTTCTGATTTCCAACTTAATGCACGAAAACATTGATTGCATGTGTGTTTCAAGTTTTCTTCGTGATTACTTGTGTTAGATCACCAGGTATACTGTTCTGACCGTGGCACACTTGTTTCCTTTTCCGGATGGCATGACGACAGCAGCCAGCTAGGGTTCCTAGAGTTGAGCACGACGACAGCCCGCCGAGCGACGAGGCCTCGGTACAGGGCCCATTGACAGCAGAGGAACCGTCAGTACCTTTACCCGTCGAGCCCCCGATGCTTCCAGCACTGGAAACTGACGACGCACGACGCCTCAGAGCTCTGCACGAGTTCCAGCGCCAGCGACCACCCAGGTTCCATGGGAAGTCGGACCCCCAGGCGGCCGAGGACTGGCTGGAGGCGGTAGTCCGACTTTTCAGGCTAGTGAGGACACCAGCAGACCTCATGGTGATCCTCGCGGCGAGCCTACTGCACGCAGCAGCAGGACGATGGTGGACCCTGATGCTCTAGGTACACGATGAGGCCTCCCTCATCTGGACGGACTTTGAGAGCCTCTTCCGCTCAGAGTTCATCCTGGCCACCCTCCGTGTGGTGCGCATTCATGAGCTTCTTCAGCTGCGGCAGGGCAGCTTGACGGTCGCCCAGTACGCGGCGAGGTTCACCGACCTATCTCGCTATTAGACAGACATGGTACGGGACCCCTTCTTCCGGGCCCGGACCATCGAGCAGGGTCTGAGACACGATATCAGGGAATCTCTGATCTCCCTCAGCATCCCGACCCAGGTAGGAGTGCTAGAGCGAGCCCTTATGATCGAGAGCTTCATGGCTGAGTCCACAGCGAGACCTGCCGCAGGGTGGCAGATAGCGGAGTCTTCGGCAGCAGGTAGCCGACGGATGACTCAGGGTTCCAGGCAGACCAGGCCTTCCGGAAGACGACCCCGGGACACTAGCTCAGCGGTGCGGGGCACAAAGCACAGAGCCAGCCTTCCGAGAGGCAGACAGTGCTACGAGTGCGGCGGGCAGGGCCACATGGCTCGTGACTGCCCGACCCGTCGTACCGAGGGGCAGCAGACGGTGGAGGGACCACCCAGGTAGAGGCAGAGGGTCGACCGTGGCGGTCCGCAGGGAGGAGGCGGACGAGGCAGAGGAGCTGGCCGAGCAGCAGGTGGTGGGCGAAGCTTTGAGGCTCTACCACCACCACCACCAGGAGGCCCACCCCGACCACAGGGAGCTGGCGGGCAGAGATAGGCGCAACTCCAGGCAGCAGAGGCCTACGACCACGGCGCGCCAGAGTTGATTCGAGGTACGATCTGTGTCTATTCCACCCTTGCTGCAGTTCTGATAGACACCGGAGCGAGTCACACTTTCATAGCCACTGCCCTTGTTCGGAGCTCGGAGATTCCGACAGAGCCGTTGGCTCGATCCTTACGGCTAGAGACTCCTACGGGAGAAGACTCGACGATTACGCACTGGTGCCGATAGTGTGAGCTTACTCTAGGAGGCGAGAGCATCGGCTGGGATCTTCTTGTAGCGGCGTCGAGGCCTTACAACGTCATCTTGGGCATGGATTGGTTATCTACGGTCCATGCTCAAATTGACTGCTTTAGGCGCAAGGTGCGATGTGTGCGCACCGAAGGGAGCAGGTTCACCTTCACTGGCGAGAAGGGAGCCTTAACAGCACAGGATGGACTCACGCATAGGAGAGGTCATCCCATCACTCATCAGTTGGCTAGCCTCATCCTGGGAGTAGTTGACGTGCGGAGTCCCAGTTTTCCTGCAGTGGTGGATCAGTACGCGGACGTCTTTCCCGAAGACATTCCAGGACTACCTCCTCGCAGAGAGGTAGAATTTTCTATTGACCTGTACCCCGGGACAGCCCCGATATCCACTCCAGCATATCGGATGGCCCCCGCTGAGCTTCGAGAGCTGCGGGTATAGTTGGGGGACTTGTAGGGCAAGGGGTTCATCTGACCCAGTGTTTCACCCTGGGCTTCCCCGATATTGTTCGCCAAGAAGGCGGACGGGAGCTTGCGACTGTGTGTCGATTATAGTCTCCTGAACCAAGTGACAGTGAGGAACAAGTATCTGCTACCCAGGATTGATGACCTCTTCGATCAGCTCAAGGGAGCAAGGTGGTTCTCGAAGATAGACCTCAGGTCAGGCTATCATCATCTCAGAGTTTGAGATGAGGATGTGCAGAAGACGGCCTTCAAATGTCGGTATGGCCACTATGAGTTCTTGGTTATGCCTTTCGGCGTAACCAACACTCCAGCAGTGTTCATGAGCCTCATGAACAGGATCTTCCAGCCATACCTCGATCTATTTTTCGTAGTCTTCATTGACGACATCTTGGTGTACTCGACCACGGAGGAGGAGCACGCCTACCACTTGCGTGTTGTACTAGACACACTCCGAGAGCACCAGCTTTATGGAAATCTCTTGAAGTGTCAGTTATGGTTACGTGAGGTACACATCTTGGGGCACGTCATTTTTGAGGCGGGAGTTGCAGTGGATCCCGCGAAGATCGAGGCAGTGCTAGCTTGGGAGCCACCCAAGAGCGTGACAGAGGTTCGGAGTTTCTTGGGCCTAGCCGGTTACTATCAGAGATTTGTGTCGGACTTCTCCAGAGTTGCGGCCCCACTCTCAGCGTTGACGAATAAGGGGAAACCCTTCGTGTGGTCAGACAGATGTCAGCAGAGCCTCCAGGAGCTGAGGCAGAGGTTGACCAGCACACCTATCTTGAGGTTCCCTGAGGAGGGAGTTGGATACGTAGTCTACTGCGATGCATCAGGGACCGGACTCGGGTGTGTCCTGATGTAGGAGCGGGCCGTGATTTCCTACGGATCACGTCAGTTGGGGCTGCATGAGCAGAACTATGCTACCCATGTCTTGGAGTTGGCAGCAGTGGTCTTCGCCCTGAAGACATGGCAGCACTATCTGATGGGCGAGCGCTTTACAGTCTTTTCTGACCACTAGAGTCTCAGGTACATCTTCTCTCAGAAGGACCTAAACCTGAGACAGCGGTGATGGCTCGAGTTCCTCCAGGACTATGACTTTGAGAAAGTCTATACTCCTGGAAAGGGGAACGTGGTAGCCGATGCCCTCAGCAGGAGGACGGGCATCCAGCTGCTTGAGGGGGCGACAGAGCAGCTAGCTGCCTTGTAGATATCCTTCGTGGTTAGATACGGAGCAACCTTCCTTCAGTCTCTCACAGTCTCTCATCCACTTCTACAGCGGGTTAGAGAGGCACAACGTGGGGACACTGACTGTGAGACACGGCGTGCACAGATATCCTGGGGACAGGCACCTAATGGTTTCTCCCTTGGAGAAGAGCACGACGTCCTTTTCAGAGGACGTACCTTGGTACCAGTCGCTTTACGATAGGAGGTGCTAAGAGAGTTTCAAACTTCTCCTTTGGTGGTACATCCTGGAGTGGCGAAGATGTACCAGGATCTCAGACGACAGCACTGGTGGCCGGGCATGAAGAAGGCTGTGGCAGAGTTCGTTTCACGGTGCCTCACCTGCCAGCAGGTGAAGGCAGAGCACCAGGTACCAGCAGGCTTGGTACATCCCTTGGAGGTCCCGGAGTGGAAGTGGGATGGGATATCTATGGACTTCGTGACTGGACTTCCACGAACTTCCAGAGGTCACGACTCCATTTGGGTGATTGTTGACCGACTCACCAAGTCGGCAGACTTCTTACCCATCCGGGAGCAGGGCTCAGTGGAGAGCTTAGGGCGTCTCTACGTTCAGGAGATTGTACGGCTTCACGGTGTGCCATCGACTATTGTCTTCGATCGGGACACTCTCTTTACTTCCCGGATTTGGAAGGGGTTGCAGGAGGCGTTTGGGATGCGGCTATGTCTGAGCACCGCCTTTCACCCACAAACGGATGGTCAGACGGAGAGGACCATTCAGACTCTCAAGTACATGCTCCGTGCATGAGTCCTCAACTTTGGTCGTAGCTGGGAGGACCACCTACCCTTGGTGGAGTTCGCATACAACAGCAGCTACCACTCCACCATCGGGATGACACCCTACGAGGCGTTGTACGGAAGGCTTTGCAGATCTCCTTTGTGCTGGACAGACCCAGGGGAGTCAGCACTTGTGGGACCAGAGATGGTCCGGGCAACGACAGAGAAGGTCCAGGTCATCCAGGAGCAGATGAGGACAGCACAGAGCCGGCAGAAGTCATATGCTGACTGGAGGCGGAGGCCACTAGAGTTCGAGGATGGCGACCACGTTTTCTTGCATGTCTCACCTTGACGTGGTTTGCGGAGATTTGGCCGTGGTGGAAAGTTATCTCCACGCTTCATCGGGCCTTTCCAAGTCCTCAGCAGGATTGGCAAGGTGTCTTATCGCCTGGAACTGCCACCTCAGTTGCATCGGGTGCACGACGTCTTCCACGTATCCCAGCTGAGGAGATACGTGCACGACCCGACGCACATCATTGACTATGGGGAGCTAAACGTGGATGATGTGGCGACTTTTGCGTAGGTCCCAGTGGAGATAGAGGATCGACATGAGCGGGTCCTACGTGGGCGATCGATTCCTCTTGTGCGCATCAGATGGCAGCACGGGAACCTCCAGGAGAGCACTTGGGAGAGGGAGGCTCAGATGCGTGCTCAGTACCCACATTTGTTTCCCTAGTTTATGATGTATCTTTATGGGGACGTAAAGTCCTGAGGTGGGAGTAATGTAAAGACCCTTGAATTTCAAGGAAATTTTTTAAAATAAATTTTCTTTGGAATTTTACAAGAGCGCAGTTTCTGACGGAACCTGATTCCGAGGCCCGGTGTGCCCGGAATCATTTGCCGAAGTTTGGCTCGGGTACGTTCAGTGAACGGATGAGCGGGTTTTTCTAACATTTGAACCAGTGCCCGGAATCGAATTCTGAGGGCACCGATGAAATCGCAGCGCTGGTATTCTCTTAGAAACGACTCTTCCGGAGTTGCGTTTGCTCGGGTGTGGTTTTTTAATTTTCGGGCTTAAAGTTATGAAATAAAATAATTTTGTGACAACTTTATTTTATTTCACTTAAGCCACTTGGAATCCACTTGAAGCCACTTATTGACGGCTTGAACTGAGTTGAACCAGATAGGATTCTATCCAAAAATATTCTACCCCCTTGGTAGGATATTTGTGATGTGGGGCCCGCACGAGCCCCACCGTTTCTTTCTGCTAAGAAACGCACCCGCGAAAACCCATCTTTATGAGAGTCAATTGACGCGTTTCTTAAAATCTTAACAAACCATTTAATTGGGATGTTTATTTAGTGAATTAAATGGGTTGTTTCTTTTGTTGAATTAATTCAACGAATTGATGGATCGTTTCTTAACCAGTTTTCAAATTCGTTGGCGTAATAATAAAATAAGGCCAAAGCACGACCTCTGGTTATTTGCGCGTTGAGATGATTTGAGAGGACCCTTGTATCTTCTTCTCCCTTGCGAAGAATGCGAAGAAAGTGAAGAACGCGAAGAACGCCGAACCCGGAAATCGACGACGCTCCCATCCGAGACGTTCTTCCCCGCCCCGATCTCCGATCACCAACCATTTGAGGTGAGTGATTTCGGGTTTCCTCTAAAGGTTCTTTTTGGTTTTAAACGAAACACAAATTTAATTATTTATAATTTAAATTTATTGTTCTTGGTCCGTTTAGCTCGCCTACTAAACGCCGGATTCCGCAATGACGCGACGCCTTCCCGCGACGACGCGACGATCCCCCTCTTCCGTGACGAGCTTTTCCGCGAAGAACGCTCACGCGCGACGACCAACGAGGTAGGGATTTATTTTTGGAATTACCCATTTTTATTATTCCCGTCAATGTTTCATTAAAGAAATTAAAGAACCGATTTGTGAACAATTTTAATCTCATTAAAATTGTTGTTTCCTGTGTGGAATAAAATTCTCCCATTTGTTTATCTCTAACGCGGAGGGTGCGGGTCAAACGAACACGGCCTGACGACCCTCCGCCGTTCTTTGTTTTGTGCGGATTTGACGGGCGACGAAGGAATGTGCCGCAATGGATGTTTGAAGATCCCGCAGTGAGGAACGAGTCCCGGGAGGAGCAATGGCGCAGACGGGAAAAGAATCGGACCACCGGAACGATCCCGGTGGCCCACAGAACTCGTCGGCGGCGCCCCGGCGCGCCGCCGCACAGGCAGCCGCGACTCAACGCGGCGACGGCGGCACCCACGGCCGCGCGGGTCCGGTGCCCTCGGAAGCGGATGAAGCCGCGTCCCGACTTAGCGCGGCCCCACGCGGGGGGCCGCGGCACCACCAGGCCGCGGGGGCGGCGCCCCGCGTGCCTCGGCCGTTCGGCCGCTCGGCCGAACCGGGCCAGGCTGGTCCGACCGGCCGGGCCGTGCCCTGGCAGGACCGGGTCGGGTCGACCCGGTTCGGCCGACTCCCGGGGGGGTCGGGCGGGGTCGGCCCGGGCCCGTACCCCCCGTCTTCGGACGGTCTTCGTTCAAACGCCCATAACTGGAGCTACGGTCCTCCAAACGACCCGCCGTCAGCGGAAACGCGATCCTTGGATCGAGATGGTCGTTTCGGTATATCGTAATCAAGGTTTCTTAATACCTTGAGTTCGGCCGGGTTGGTTCGTACACGAAACCAACCGGGCCCTCGGAGCGGAAACGCTCATATCTTGAGCCACGGACGTCCGATTGACGTGCCGTCAGCTTCGTTGAATTCATCTAAGTGAGACGGATCATTTGGCATACTCCGCCCGAGGTTTGGACGTAGGTGGAGTACGGTCGGGTTGGTTTTGTCTTAAAAACCAACCGGGCCCCTGGGACGAAAAAGCCAATAACTCTCAGACCGGGCGTCCGATTGACGCGCCGTCTGCGACATTGAGTTCCTGTTGTCGATACGGAACTTTTGGATACATCAACTTCGGACTTTGTGTCAGTTGATGTATCAGCCTCTCGGCTCGTGGAGCGGACCCTCCCGAACGAGCTTGCTGTGTGCGGGAACCCTAGAGCTGGCTGCGACTACTTCCTCGACAGCGACGACTGTGCAGAGATCCTCCGTGGACTCCGACGACGACCGTGCAGAGATCCTCAGTGGACTGCGGCGACGACTGTGCAGAGATCCTCAGTGGACTGCGACGACTAAGGCACTCAGCGATCCTATGTGGATCAGTGCTACAGGTCCTGTGTGGGCCCGATCCTGTGTGGGTCCGATCCTGTGTGGGTCAGCGCTTAATGGTTCTGTGTGAGCCAGCGCCTACCGGTCCTGCGTGGGCCCGGTCCTATGTGGGCCCGATCCTCTGTGGGTCCGATCCTGTGTGGGTCACTACGGGGTTAGTACCTATCGATCCTTCATGGGTCCGACGACTTGGATGGTTCAGTGATCATCTTTATCGTCATCCGAATAAGTATACCTGTGTGAGCTGAATCTTGTGTTTCTCTCCTTTTGGATTGTGTTGAGCTATCATGTGTGGATTTACTGTTTACTCTCCATTGTGGATTGTGTGGAGCTATCCTGTGTGGATTTACTGTTTACTCTCCTTTGTGGATTGTGTTGAGCTATCCTGTGTGGGTATACATTTGCTTTCCTGTGTGGACTGGGTTGTGCATGGGCTCGGACGTTGGAGCCGAACTGGAATTGATGACTTAGGTATATGTATGGGCATATACCTAAGCCGTGTCAGATGTTACTTCGTGATTGTATCTTTCTTTTGTGGATTATCCTTTGTGGATTTTGGGAGACCTTCGGGGGTCTCAGGGTCCCTACTGAGTAGCTTATACTCACCCCTGCACGGGCTTTTCCCGCACTACGTTGTGTTGGTTGCAAACGACGGACAACGCTGATCGTGGTGGAGGCATGCGGAGCAGGATAGTACCTGGAGGTGGACCACTGGGCGGGATGTACTCGGAGCGGTCAGGTGGACCCGAGGAGCAGTGGAGGCTATCTGTACCCACCCTTCAGGTGGGATTTCAAGAGGACGGCTCGACGCTACAGTTTTCCCTTTCAGTTGCTGTTTTTCCTTTCAGTTGTACTTTACTGTTGGGCTTGTATTTCCGGCCCCTTTTACTTTCAGCACAGCTTGTACAGTTTTTACTTAGTGTTTACTTTTCCGCTTGCTTACTCTGTGGTGCTTGTTTACTTTTCAAAGGCAATGCCTTCCCTTTTTGTTGGGATTTGCGCCTTGGTGCTAGTCACCAGCCCCTGGCCTATGGAAGGCAGGGTTGGGGTAGTCACGGCACGGGCCCCGAGGGCGGGTCGTTCCAACACCACTAGGCACTAGATAGTCTTGGGCACCATGTACCCCATACCTCGGTGTAAAGTAACCATAGTAAAATATGTTCTCGTGCACAATCCACTAGTATGGAACATAAACATAACCTATTGGTACCCAATAGTCATACAAATAGTTTAGTTAGAGTTTTCATAATAAAAGTTCTAGGTGTAACAAGGACCAAACTCATCTAGTCCACTAGTCGTACTAGTACACATCCGCCCCACCTAGGTACTCGGGCTTCCCCCTTTGTGCTCAAACAAATTCAGAATTATAAATATATAAATTATAATTTAAAACACCACTACAATACACATACAATAGTTACAGTATCTACAGAACTTTTATACCATTTAAAACACACACAAAAAACACATTGAGATTCAATAAATCAACTTCTCCCAATCATTCCTTATTTTGCACCCAAATCACTTTGAAAATACCACCTCAACACCATGTGCATACTCACATTTACCAAAATAGAATCAAACATAACATAAAAATTTCTTTAAACTCATTACATAATTTATAAAAAATTCCCAATAAGCATCACAAAAAATACCCAGGTAAAACACCCAATTCAACACCAAATTGGAACTCAAAAATCATTTTCATGACAAACGTCACTCAAAACCAATTTCACAGCAACAAACAAAAGAAAAGAACATTGAGAACATTATTTTAATCCCTAATATAGTTCAATAAAATAAACTAAATAATTATAGTGCATCCCTTAAGAAACCAACATAAGATTTATATGAAAAACCCCAAAATTTCACATGATATTGGCATTAAAAATTCATTTTCATTATAATTGTCACTAAAACCAATTTTTCTAGCAACATTAAAATTAAATTGACATGAAAATAGAATAAAAAATCATCTAGGTCACAAATATTGAATAATGAAAGGAATCACCTGCCAAATTAATGAAAACCCTTGAATCACCATGCGAAAATCAAGTCGCACCACCACTACACCAAGAGGGACTTAGAATAAACCTAAAACCATAAGAATTGTCCATGAAAACATTTTCTTAAATCCTAGGTTTGAAAACCTACCCCCTGTTCATTTTGTACTTCATGGAAAATGGAAGAAACTCTAATCAAATAGAATGATACCCTAAGTAATTTGAAAGAGGAATGAAACATACTAACTTACTTGAGGAATCTTGAAGTAATAACCCCAAATACACCCGTAGATGAATTTGAGAATATCCAAAATTCAGAGGTGGTTCTAAAAAGGATGAGGATGTCATTTAGGAACAATAATGGAAGAAAAAGAGTAATAATTGAGAGATTTATGATGGGAAGAACTTGCATCATCAAATCTGGACTATTTTAGAAACCCTAAGATGATATGCAATCAATCGCGATGGATATGAGCTCTAAAGTGGTTGGGAGGATACTGGTTGCATGTATGGGTTTAATGGGATTGTGTGAGGATTTAAATCACCGAAAAAATATTAAATTTAATGTGTTATTAATTTAAAACATTTGATTTTTTAAACTGGAATTGGGCTTTCGGGAAGGCCCAATCATTTAAATAAAAACCCATATACACCTTGGTTGTGAATTTTAAAAGGCTCCAAATTGTAATGGTGGTGTTAATATGTCATGGGAAGAAATTTAGAAATTGGAATGGATGAAAATGTTAAAAAATGAATGATTTATGAAAGAATCAAAATTTATTTTTAAATCTGGGACTGGGCTCACGGTTTGGCCCAATTCATGAAAATTCACCCATTCCTCCATAAAATCTTGGGAAACCCCCAAAACAATGCATGCATGGAAATTAAATGAAGAAAAACATTAAAATATTTCACGTATTTGATAGTAAGGGAAACGTATAATAAAAGAAACTATAGGATAAATGTGGTAGAAGTATTATAGGAGGAATAGGTACAAAATATGTACACATAATCAACCTGAAAACGGGATCAAGAAATATCTATGAAAATGAATTTAATCATGTATATAGTTAATACTAATCAAATATTGATGAAATACATAATGTTTTATATCAACAACATATTGTCAAAGCCTTGTTCTTATAGAATATATATCCTAAGAAGTGAGAAATAATTTTCAAAGGGATTATGTGGTAGGAATTTATATTCCCATAAAAAATGATTTAATATTACATAATACAACAAATGGGTATAACAGAACCAAAATAAATGTAATAAGTATAAAGAATGATCCTAACTTAATGAATGAAAACTGAGTTACTGAGAATCCTCACTATTGGGGAAATAAATAATATTCTAGCCACATTAGTAAAGGTACATGATTTTACTAGTATATTAAATTAAATAAGAGGAAAAAATCATTATTTTGATTTTAAATTAATTGAATGCCATAAAAATTTAACACGGTGGTTAAAATGTATTCTGTATCAAAGAATGGGATTTGAGACGCTGAAAATTCTCATTACATAAAAACATTCAAATAAAACCCATTAAAAGAGAGATATTACAATTAAACATCAAATATGATGAATATGATATTATTAATGAAATGATATCTCAAATAGCTAATATATACACCACATAAGTGAAATTAAGTGCCTAAATACAATACTTGTCCCAATTAAGGGAAATTGAGATGAAAGGCTTTAATACTTATATTGATAACCTAGAATTTACTTTAGCCTCTTATATCACAAACATATATATCATAGTAACTTATTTAATAACCTTATTAATAATAATTTTTAATCAAATTATTTATAAATAGATATTCTATTAATGAAATATTCTAATTTTCCACATCAGTTGTTTATAGTTTTGATCGTTCATACTAGTTTCATAAGAGATGTGTCTACGTGCATTATTCATTCAGGAAAATGACATTATATAAGAATTTATCTAAGATTACACTATTTTATAACTTCACATATTCATCCATGATGTACATTCACATTATTTTTCTATTTTATGGTCAAAACCACACTAACATGAACATATCAAAATTAAATGATTGATTTGTAGGTGGATTATTTGTAAAATCTTTATACCATAGTAATAATTATCATATTGGTTTTGTATTTGTATGATATATCATTATAAATAATATTTATAAGAATAAGTAATTGATGTGAAATTCTTTCACAATTCGAATAAATAATTCTCCTCTTAGTACAATTATTTTAAATAATTAAATTAACTATTCTCATTTGTTGATCATATCATTTATATAATCTCAGATATTTTACACCAAAAACATTATGGTTTCATACAATTAATATTTATCATTTAACACCACCCTTATATAAACCATTTTATGGTGTTTACTAAAAAATGAAATATGTTACTTCCTGGTTATGGTATTCTACATAGCACTCCAATTGGAGTTTTATTTTTCATAATGGATGGGGTACATGAATAAATAATGGAAATAACCATAATATAATAACATTAATTTATAGAAATGATTAAAATATAATTATATTTCTATGGTTACAAAAACATCAATCATGTAAATTAGGATCAAAACTATGTAGTTGATAAAATTCAATTTAGGGACTTGAATATTCCTTGGAAGTCTCCTTGTATTTGAAGGACATAGACTTACTATGAGTGAAAGGGGGATAATTTTCATGGGATAGGGGTTTTATGATATTAAAATTGTATATTTTAAATAATTAATTCAAAATAAATGTTTTTATTGAATTGGTGAAGATGTTTACATTTTATATGTGAAGGAAATTGTAGTTTTGGGAAAACCATTACATTTTTCAATAATGAAATGACACTATAATAGGAAAATGGATCAAATGTGGGAAAATGTGTAGGTAAAAAATTATTTTTTGATCCAAATATCACCCATTAATTTATAGTAATGTTTTTTGAAAAAAATTATGTATCTCACAGAAGGTTAAAATCAATTTATCCCTTTTACTTTTACCATGGTAATTAATTTCCAACCTAAGTAATTAATTTTAATGAAAAAAATTATGATTTACACATCTACCAAATGATGATTATAATTTAAAATATGAAAATAATTTTGTAAAATATAATTTTTAATGGTGTGAAAGGTTAAATTTACAAAAAATCACTTAATCACATACGCTAGAGGTTTTTACAACTCAAAATTAATTACATGGTGAAAGAATACATGAAATAAGACTCAAGAAAATCTAGAGTGAAAACTCATTATCTGATTTATTATTAATAGATTTATTGGATTTTAATTTTTCACATTGTTATTGGTGAATATCTCTCTAATTATTCATGGTATTGGAACATTGAGTCGCAAAATGACCAACTCTCTTATAATTGAAGAAACTAATTTTTAAAGATTCTCTTTTTTCAATAAACCTCTGAGATTGATGGCCTTCAACACCAAACTTATAGAATTTACACATGTTATTAAGTCATTTTCCCCCATGGTTCATCCCAAATCATTCAAATATATGAAATTTAATATTTTTTCGTTCATTATCTTCATTCATTGGTTATCCAGGTGACTCTATCGTTTTTATCCTTGGTGTGTTTAAGACTTCAACTACAATAAAATTATTAATAATATTTTATTATAATTAGTTTTACATAATCACATCATTTCTCAATACATATTCCATTCTGATGGGTTATTCAATGAGGTAATCTCCACATTTCCCCTCACAACCATGGGTGTTTCTATTTCAATCCATTTCTAAAACTAAAACTGTTATCATTAGTAATGATCATTTTAAGTGAATTATCATAAATAAAAATAATAAAATTTAATCTCAAGATATACCTCCCTATAACACCATCATTTTTCAAATTATTTTTAAAAATAAACTTATATTAAAATCAGTTCAACCTATATCACTCTAACGTATCATTCTTGGTTAAACTATAATTATATTGAGTTGGGTTATCTCATAATGATTAAACCAATTTATAAAATATAGAAAAAAATTTCAATGACCATTCTTATTTTATTCTAGACATATAAATAATTGAAATATATCCTTTAAAATAAAACATATTGTTCCTTAAAAAAAGTAATCATTCCCATAATCATATCCCTATTTATATATATTCCATATCCAAATAATTTCAATAACACAAATTTCTCAAAACATATTTGCATATAAAATGAATTAAACCATAGTGATAATATATATTCATCAAAATATTAATTCCATATTTAAACCTCAAATTTATTGACCACTAGTTCATACAAATTTTACAATATATGTAATCCAAAAAATGAGATGAAATTATCCAAAAATATTATGAATCAATTATGAATCAATATTTTACCAATAATATCTATCTTTATTCTTTAAAATCAAACCACCTATTATTATGTCAATGTAATGTTTATATTAAAAATAAGTATTTTCAATATATCAAATAACTATTTTATAATAGTAATCCCAAAAAATATAACATTTTCATAAAATATATTTTCAATGTTATTAATACCATTTAATATATGTCCACATACCTTTATAGAAAAAACTATTGAAGATAACCCTTATATGATTAACATAATCCATAATAACACATATAATATACCAATATATATTATGATATCATCATCACTACTATAGGTAATAAAAAAAAAGTCACCTTTTCCCTCATAATTGGCATATACTAAAATTTATTATTGTTTAACTATGTGCACTAATTTGGTTTTATGACATAGTGAATCCTAGGTACATACCATACTTAACTTTATTTCTATGATCCTATTTAAACAAAATAATCAATCCTAAAATTATTATGATATTATCCATGATATGCATGTAAATTCCTGATCCAAGTGCCACATACTTGTTCCCCATCCCAGTTTTCTACATGACCTCAAACACGCATCCTCAGACATCATAGGTTTCTCACTAGAAGAAGGGGTCTAATATGTTATGTGGGGAGACTATAAAAACTTTATATAATCTATAATATAACATAAATCAATAAAAATTAGCAAACCTAATGTAAAAATAACAAATAAATACCAAAGATCACATAAAGAATACCAAAATAGGGGAAATTACCACAAACAAAAGAAGTAGATATGTCATTCCATATGTGACATGTTCCATGAAGAAACCCAAAATGAAGAAAAATGAAAACTACCAACCACTCACTAAAATAAAGTTTGATTCCCTCACCCCTTATACATCATGAATCCCAAACAATCAATTTAAAATTGGGATCTTTCCCTTATCTAGTCCTACAAACAAGAAATCCACTTTGGTAACAATCGACGACCCGAGTAGGGTGTGAATACAACTCAGTAGGCCACCACCAGTACAATCCAAATTAATTTTCAATCTATAAAAATTATTTATTTTTATAAAGAATAAAATATTGATTGATAAAATTAAATAGGTTTTAAATTTATTGTACTTTAGTTAACCACATTATCCCTCCAGTTCTTGGTGAAATGCAAGCTAATAATACATACTTCAGCCTATTCCAGTGTCCAAACTATTCACTATAAAGATTTTAATATTTATTCTTTAATGGGATCTCATTATTCAAATTAATCCAATTTAATTTTAGGAACATATAGCATCATTCTAGGTAACATTATCATGGATACATGGAGAATCAGTCCATCAACATTATATTTGGTACACGTAACATCCATCAAGCACCAATGTGAGGGGTACATAGAACATCATTATAGAACTAAAATATCCGGTACATGGTTCATTAGTCTAGAACTAATTCACACGCACTCATGAGGGTCATAGAGAGTTATTATAGACACCCATGGATAAAGAGCATCAATCCAACACCCAAATAGCGTTATTAACATATAATATCACGGTTCATAATTAATAACCACCTTTTATCAACAATTATCAACATGGTTTATCAATTAATTTATCAATTAAAACCTTTAATATATATTAAATCATTAAAAATTTAACATAATTACCATGAATCAACTCAAAGCTCATTAACCATTCCAGTTTAAGTCACAAAATCTCTAACAAGTTCACATTCCATCACATTAATAATTGTTTTAATTTTATAATCCATATAATTCCCATTTTAATTCTAAAATTCCCATTTCATGTAAAATTATCACACCCCATGGGTTTTCATCATTACCATTCTCATAAAATCAAATGATTCCAATGGGATCAATGAAGGGGCTCTCAAATTCATGAGATTCAATTCACTTTTTATGTTAAAAATAATTTCCCAACCTGGAAACTGAATGATTGAACTAAAAACATAAGATAATTATCATGAATATGGGAATTAGTATGTATAATACTACCTTAGGTTAGTTTTTGAATTATCTTCCAAGCATATAACTTAATTCTATGTAGAAAGATTGAAATTCGAATGAAAATGAATATATATAGTAAATACAATGATAACTATCTAATGAAACTAGATCCATTAAAACCTAGATCTACACCATAAAAATGGGGGAATTCAACCCTTTAAAAATTGATAGAATAATGGGAGATAGTGTAGCCTAATCAAAAAAGATATGACATACCAGAGTTAGATCAATTTATTCTAAAGGATCTTTGATTCACAAAGGAAGGAGTTTGAGGTGCCAAGGAATCCTCTCCAAATCATCCACAAGCTAAGGAAACCATATTATGATGAGTGTGGTGATATGGGATATAAACCAGGGGTTTTTGATATTTTAATTAATTTTCAGAACATTTAATACCTTCATGCATGGTTTTCTAGAGAGGATTAATTGTTAATGTAATTTTGCACCTCAACCATGCACCCTATAAAGAGATTTTGTTTGGGGTGTACAATTGGACTGCATGATTAGTTTAGTTGTGTTTCAACCATGCATCTACCCTATGTCTAAGGTTACACAATTGGTGGGTGGGATGGGGGTGGGGAGGTGGCCACGTGATTTGGACAACCCATGTACCCCCTCATAGTGGCTCAACATCAAAAGAACAGTTTTCTGGGGAAACTATATAGTACTACTTGACCATGTGACAACCATGAAAAACCCCATGAACATCCAAAATTTTCTAAATTCAATAAAAACAACCACTAAAATAGTGTAATTGATAGTATCATCAGATTTTGGGTAATAGAATTCCTACAAATGAGTATAACAAATCTTATGAAAGGTCAGGATCATAAAATCTACCCAATTTATAATAGCTCATCCTTGCGGTGTACTCCAAAAAATCACTAAGATTCCAAGTTGAAAATTTCAATCCACTAGGCCCGCATATCTAATTCCATCTCCCTTGTTTTATCCAAAACATGGTCACTGTAATGATACAATGTTTTATCAATGGAATTTCTATATTATAATTATGACTTATAGTATAATAACATTATGAACCATGATGACATATATTGATACTAAATACTAGGAGATCATTACATATAATTTTTCCACTTCTATGTTTTGAATTTCGAAAATATGACATACATAATTGCGATAAGTAAGATTTTGGGAGTTTGATAGGACAAAAATAACTTTTGGTGAATAGTAACCTACCCTTGTGAATATTAATATGGACCTTATGAATATTAAATAATTCAAAATAATAGTAACCACACCCATAAAAAAAATTTATACATATTATAAGTGATAATATGACCATAGTGAAAGTATCTATATTTTTTAAGTCATAAATAAAAAATTATAGTTAATTAATTAATTTAATAGAAAAATTTATTCTATTAAAATGTGTTCATAAATTAAAAATTCTATGTCTTCTGGATTTAAGATAATTTTATAAGAACATATTTAATTTCTGAAAGAATTATGAAATAATTTTTAATTTTAAAATATGTAGTTATCATCTAGATTAAGATTTTAATTAAAAATTAAATTAAGAATTTTTAGAATTTTTTTTTTGAAAATTTCACTTCATTTTTGGATTCCAAATTTCAAAAAAAATTTGGGTGAATTTTTGGAATTTTTCATAAATACTTGAATTTTTTATGAATAATGAAATATGATAATTAACAAAATAAGCTAAATTAATGAATTATAGAGTCAAGAGGGATTTTTTGCTGAGGTAAGAACATATGGTTTCGAATCACATGATAAAATTACTGTATTGATTCATGCAAGTTCACTATTACATGTATTGTAGAGAAATAATAAATTAATGAATATTATATTGAGAAAACCCCTCCCTCTACACTATAAATACCACCCTTAGCACCCTCATTTACTCACACATCTCAAGCTTCACGCTTTGTATAAACTCTAACCAAACATCTTCCCTATCCCCTCCCCCATGTCCAAGAACTTATGGAATAATCAAAATACCATTCATAGGTTCCTTAATGAGCATCTCAAGAGGATGATTCAAGAGGTAATTCCCCCCTCTCTATTTTCCTTTAATTTATTTTGAAAATGAAGATATTTTCATAATCTCTCCCCACATATCGCCATCCACATGGTATGGTAACTCCTATATCTAAAATATAATGTAATTTTATTATACTAATGGGATAATATATCATTCAACCCTACTAATCTTCAACTTATTTTAGAAAAAAACATTGTTCGCGAGGTGTTAATTTATCACCTTCAAGAATGACATGTTTTCTTTTTTCCATTACCGCCTTAATATCAAGTCATGAAACTATTTTTTTGGATGAATAATTTTATTTAATTTGTATTATATCCTATTTAATGTTTTGTAAATAAATTTTTTACATATTACTAAATGATTAAACAAAAACGTTCATTATGGTTGAAAAACTGACAAAAATAACCCAATTGATCATCATTAAATTCTTATTTAATGATTCATTCACATGGTATATAACTTAATTCATTATAAGACAATTTAATCTACTTTAATATCATTAATAACCTGAAATATGAGTTCTGTATTCGTATCCATCTTCTACATGAACTTCCATTTCTGGATACAGGTGGACCGCTCAAGAAAACCATAAAAATGAACATTCCCGAAAAATGGATTAAAACTCCATAACTCATCAAAAGGACGATAAAATATATTTATGAAACTATAATAAACCTTATTCATGTAAAAAGGTTATTTATTTGTTAATTAATTAATATAATGTCATTATACATGACATTAAAGCGAAGAAAGCGTTAAGATACAAGGTATGGGGGAAATTCTCGAACCCAACTTTCATTCTTTGGGTTCTCCCTCTTTCACTCCGTATTCGGTATGGGATCACCTAAAAAATAATTAATTCATAATAAAAGTACATTTTATTGGATATAAAAGTTCTATAATTTATTTTATGAAAAACTAATTTTTTTCCAAAGGAACGCTTCTTTGAGATAAGCACAACCTTTTTACTTCTTGATTATTATTTCACTCATCACTTATGGTTAATGGTTCTATGTTAAGAGTGATATTCAATCATTATTTTAGAGAAATTTTTTTTATAAAAGAATGATTTATTAATTGAAACCCATTTATTTCCATTTATAATAATAATTTCATGTTTTACGTATTTTTAATGTGACATGTATGATAATGTAAAAATTATGATGTGACGAGTGCACTCAGAATTGTATAGCACAATATGAATGTTTGAATGTGACAGGTGCACCTAGAATTATATAGTGAAATATGAATTTTTGAATGTGACAGGTGTACCCAGAATTATACAGATCTCCAATTCATTGGGTAATGTGATGAATATCATGAGTAAAGGGGAAATAATGCATGAACAAGATTTTTTCATTGTTCACAACTATGTGAGGTAGATAACTTCTAAGACACGATGCTTTATTTTTATTAATTTCAAAATTTCATGACTTTTATTAATGATTCGTCTCATGATTTCGATGATTATTTTATGATTATTTTCACCCCATTCTATACTGTTCTTATCTACAATATTATTGGGATTTTTTTTCGCCCCTTTTTTGATGTATATCCTTAGGTGACAACATATACTAAGGAGAGGTCAAGTGCCAATATGAAGCTAAAGAAGGAATTAATTTTTTTTTTGTTCATGTTGTAAAAGTTATGTTTGGTTATAGTTTTCTGAATACGCTAAACAGATGGATCCTTTTAGTGTAATAATATTATATTGTTTATCTTTATAATAATGTAATTATAATTTAAGAAAAGGCAGGGTCACTATAGTACCTATAAGAGGAAATGTTTAGTTAATTTAAGAATTACGATTAGTGAACCCTAGAGAAAACCTCTAGCATGGGACTATGTACAAATATTCCCACATGAAATTTTTTTAAACATTAGTATCCCTTATGATATTACTTTTGTGTAATTTCACAAATGAATAAGTTATTCCGGACTCACTGACCTATATTTTGTTCTAATCATTTATATTTTAGAAAATGGTGGGAACCAAGAGAAACCAGGCCAACAACCCATGTGAGGGCCAATTCATAATTTTTCGGAATGACATCCCTAATGCTTTAAGTGGTGGATTTCAATACTTCATGGTGATTCTTATCCAACTATACCAGCTTATGAACAATAACCAAAATAATGGGGAACACCATCATTCACCAAAGAGGAAGAAACTGGCTATCTATTGTTTTATGTGGCAAGGAAAATCGATGTTTAGTGGATCTTCTAAACCACTAGTTACGGAATAGTGGGTCAAATCCATACAAAATATCTATTTTTCTTTACTATTCTAAGACAGAGAATGGAACAATAACCATTTATCGTTTAGCTGGATATGCCGATCATTGGTGGGATTTGATTAAGATCACCAAGCCAAGAGATAAAATTAAAGAGATGGAATTGGAAGACTTTATGATCTTGTTTATTTACAAGTATTTCCCACGAAACCTTCATAAAAAGATGGAGAGATAATTTATAGAGCTTTAAAAAGGGAATAAGAATATTTCACGACCTACGAAGAAATTTTCACAAGGCTTTCAAGGTATTCTTCGGGTTTTGTTATCAACAATGATAGAAACATTTATAGATTCTTTAGTAGGTTAAAACCACACCTTCCAAAGGCTCTTGAAATATTATATTTTGGGAGTTATAAAGATGTTGCTCGATGTTCCCTCAATGTGGATCCTGAGTTTTGGGAAAGTTCCCATGGATATGTTCCTACGAAATGAAAGATAGAGCTTCAAACGAGATGATTTAATGATAATGTTTGGAAGAAAACTCAGTGACCCACATGCCAAAAATGTGGGCAGTTACATCATGGGAACCACCTCAAAGGTGTGGGGACATGCTTCACGTGTGGGAAAGAAGGAAACCAGGCTCATGAGTGTCAAAAATACATGAGAAGGATGGAGAACGTTGTGAAAGAAAATAGAGAATCACCCATGGTCTAATGCTACAACTATAGAGAGCATGGGAACTGTGCAATCTAGTGCACTAAACCCTGAGTCCTCAACGGTAATTAGCATCAGTAGCCACCAATGCCAAATGAACAAGGGAAGGATTATTCCATAACTACTGCAAAAGTGGAGAAAAAAATGAGTTTGTACAAGGTACACTTGCTATTCAATCAGGAATGGAAAAAGTCTTATTTGATTCGGGTTCTATGCATTCTTTTATATTTTAAATGTTTTATAGGACTATAGAATTGGATCCCCGAAACCTCGAAGTAGAGAAATCTGTAAAAAAACCATGTGGTGCATCCATTGATGCCTAAGTGGTTGAGTCTTCTATAGTTGGCATATGTGGTAAGATTATTCGAGTAAATCTCATAATAATTCCCATGGTGCAATTCGATGCTATAATGGGAATGGATTGGATCTGGTTATATAGATCACATATCAACTATCTCGAAAATAAGACATCATTTCAAATTCTGAACCATCCCATGATCATCTATAAATGAAAAGAAGAACACAAATCTCCTTTGAAAAAACCTTAAATGGTGAGGGTGTTGATTCCCTATGAAGAATAATACCTTACCAAATGGTTTTTTCAAATTAAAGTTCCAACCTTCTGGAAATTCCCATCATGAGGTAATATATCGATGTATTTCTGAAATAGTTACCAAAAATTTCCCCTGATTGTGAGGTAGATTTCTCCATATATTTCAAACCCAAAGCTACTCCTATCTCAATGTATCCCTATAATATGTCTCTTATAAAATAGGAGGAGTTAAAGAAGAAGCTTCAAGAACATTTGGAAAAAGACTTCACATGTCCTTGTGCATCACCCTGGGGTGCGCCAATGATCTTTGTGAGTAAGAAGGATTGAACAATGTGACTGTGTGTCGATTATCAGGAACTCAACAAGATCACCATAATGAAAATGCATCCTCTTCGAAGTATTCAAAACTTGTTCAATTAGTTAAGAGGATCCCAATAATTCTCAAAGGTGGATCTTCATTTTGAATATTAGTAGATAAAGGTGAAGAGAGAAGATATTTAGAAAACTTCCTTCCATACAAGGTATGGGCACTATGAGTTTCTCATGATGACCTTTAGACTTACTAATTCCTCTTCAATCTTCATGTATTTGATTAATAGAGTCTTTAGACACTACCAAAAAAAATTGGTAGTGTTTATTGATGATATTCTCATCTACTTCAAGATAAAGGAGGAACATGAAGAACAAATAAGACTTATGTTGCTGTCATTGAGAAAGGATAAGTTGTACACAAAGATCAGAAAGTTTGACTTTAGGATGAAGCATGTCATGTTATTGGGAAATGTGAACACAAGTGAGTGAATTTATATGGACCCTCAAAAAAATAATGGTGATGGAGGAAATGCCGATACCATCAAGTGTCACAAGAATATGTAGTTTTCTAGGATTTGCTGGGTATAAAAGATGTTTTGTGAGAAATTTATCACAATTGTCAAGCCTGCTAACTATGTTAATATGGAAATGGGTGAAGTATGTTTGGACGGATGAATGTGAAGAAATATTCAAGGATTTAAATAGAAGGATGAACAATGCACCAGTAATCACACTATTGAAAAGTAGAGAACGTTTTCTGATATATAGTGATGCTTCAATGAAATGCTTGGGTTGTGTACTCAAAAAAAATGATAATATGATAGCCTACGCCTCACTATAGTTGAAAATCCTTGAGTAGAACTACCCAATGAATGATCTAGAGCAAGATGGCGTGATTTTTTCCTTTAAAATCTTGTGGCATGACCATAATGGTGAGAAGTGTGACATATACACTGACCACAAGAGCCTAATGTATATATTAACACAAACATGACTCGACATGCCTCAAAGGATATTGTTAGAGCTAATAAAGGGCTCTGATTTCTCTATTCAATATCATCTTGGAACAGAGAACAAGGTGGTTGATTCTCTATGTAGAAAATAACATGCTTCTCTATCCATGTTACGTATTGATAAAGACCCTATCTTCTTGGATATGCAAAGGATGGATTTGGAAATCATAAGGGAAGGTGATACATCCTTCATTTTCCAAATGATTATGCAACCATAAATCCAATATATGTTTAAGGTGGAAAAAAGGGATGATTTGGAGTTACAAAAGATGGTGAATGAAGTAAAGAAATGAAATATTCAAGAGTCCATATCAATGATTATGTTGTCATTCGGTTTGGAAAAAGGCTTTGTGTGCCTTCATCACTTAGGATAAAGAAGGATCTACTGGATAATGCACATAGTTTAACATTCTATTTCCATCCTAGGAGTACCAAGATGTACCATGAACTCTGAGAACACTTCTAGTGGGACAACATGAAGACGGAGATTTTGGAATATATATAAAGGTGTTGGGTATGTCATCAAGTTAAAGCAGAGTGATAAAAGTCCAAAGGGATGACACATCCATTGCCTATACACATGTAGAAATGGGATAATGACACTATGGTCTTTGTCATGGGTCTCCTGAAGACATCAATGGGAAATAATGAGATATGGGTTGTGGATGAACGACTCACCAAGACATCCCATTTTATCGTTTTTGGGAAGATCTATGGCTTGAAAAACATGTGAAGATATATGTGAAGGAATTGGTGACATTGTATGGTGTTCTACTCTCGATTGTCTCTGATTATGATCCAAGGTTTACATCTAAATTATGGAGATGCGTTCAACGTTATTTGAGTACTGAGTTAAATTTTAGCATGACCTATCACAAGAAAAATTATGGCCAATATAAAAGGACTATTCAAAATCTTGAAGACATGCTAAGATCCTACTCTTTAGAATTCAAAGGTTGGTGGGTTCAGTATCTCCCATTGGTTGACTTCTCATACATCAATAGCTTCCACTTGAGTATTCATATGGCTCCAGATGAAGCTTTGCATGGAAAGAGATATAGAACTCTAACATGTTGAGATGATGTCGGGGAATGAAATGAAGGACCATGGGACACCCTGAGAGGGGAGGGGTGAATAAGGGTGTCAAAAGTTTCTTTTAAACTGACGGATCTTGTTCCCACATTGGTAGAAACTAGTTTAATGTGTATGATAGAAATGAGAACAAATAAAACATTCACATGCAAAGAGATGAGACAAAAAAATTTACTTGGTTCACCACTAAGGGCTAAGTCCATGGAGCATACGTCGACTGGTTGTCACTCATACCTAATTCCACTAAACTTCAGGAGATGTGGATTACAAATGTTCGAGCAAAATCACTCTGTCCCAGGCTCATTGCCTTTAAAAAAGTTAAAGGATGTATCACTGCGTCCCTTAGGTCACTCCCGTTGACTACCCCTTGCTCATTGCATTTGGTGAAGTACCACTCAGTTTATAGAGGTGAAGGTCTTTTCATCATCGTTAATGAATACATCCTCTATTCTATGTAGATGATCTGTTGAAGTACAACTTCCACTCATAGACTAATCTCACATTGTACTAAGGGTATCGGGAAAACATTCAGCTTCCGTACAGCCCCAGAAAGACTGGCGTCCTTCAACCACACCTAGTGTGCTTTTCTAAGACTGGCGCACAAGTTTCAAGATGGCATGCAAGTTCACCTCTCCCACATGCACGACACTAACTTATTCAACTTTAAACTTGTGAGACTCACATACTTTTAAGAATAACCTATTTTGGCATGCAAATATGAACTGTCGTGGTTCTTCAAATCCAGGCACGCAAGTGTAACCAAACCGCCTGCGTGACACCTCCTTCACCAACTCCAAACTTTGGGAGACTCAACCTCTTTCTCTCCCATGACACCTTGGACGCGCATCAAAAAACTGTCGCGCAACTTCAACTTGCGCGACCCACCACCACTTGCATGACCACAACACCTGCACGATGGGTGCTCTGATTTTCTCAAAGTTTGAACTTCATGCCAAATGATGAGGGGTCGACCTCTATTTATAGGCATTTGGATACCCTGCACGATGGTGCACAATTAGTCCCTCGGTGCGCAAGTTTTGGCGCGCAAGTCACCTGTGCACCTAAACATAAAACTTGGTCACCCTTCTCCCTTTTCCATATTTTCATGATCTATTCTTGAAAAACAAAATGCGCGCATGGTTCCTCTCCTTCAAGTCAACGGCATGCAAGTCTCATTTCCAAAAACAACTTTTTTTCATTAGTTGATTTTCAGGCCCAAAACATTTGGAAAACACTAGAAAATAGTGCCACCTTCAATACTGTTATCTGCTTGTTCTATATAATCACTTTGCTGGCACACATTCTGAACTTCCACTAAGAATTGAAAACAAACACAAACCATACTCCAATTCATTCATATAACGACCATGGTTCCAACAATATCCCCATTCGGGTTTGTTGGAAATCGGAAAATAAATTCAATAGAGCACCTGCCATAGGAAAACCACAAATGCAAGAATCAACTCAGCCAACACTCTTAGTCTACGTGATCAATGCTCAGTGTAGAAAAGAAGATAAGAAGCTTGAATTGGGTTCTCATCCAATGTATTCTGTCCCATCATATCACTGACACTAAATTCAAAATGTGACACAAAATCATTACATGCCTCATTACATGCCTAAATTTATTCCTTTCTCCCCCATTGACAATAAACCCAAAGACCTATAATTGTTCATTGTTTAGCTCAAACCACACTCCCCCCCTTGATAGTATCTCCACCACAAATCGGCATCACATCCATAAACAAATTAAAAACAATTAACATATCTGGGGAGAGGGGTATTGCATAACCTCGTTATGCACTAGGAGGTGGCTGAACACCGAGGTTCAACTGATGCTTCTCAAACATAGCTGCTGACAGTGGCATGGTCAGGATATCATCCACTTTCTCATCAGTTCCCACATGATCCATTCTAATTATTCCTTTCTCAACTTTTTCATTGATAAAGTGATACTTGATTTCAATATGTTTTGTACGAGAATGATGAAAATGATTCTTTGTAAGATCAATTGCGCTATTTTTATCATAGTAAATTACAATTGGTTTCTTCACCTCATCACAAATATTTGTTAGTTGTTTATTCAACCATAACAGTTGAGTACATTCCTTTATGGAAGAGATATACTCAGCTTCAGCAGTATAAAGAGAAGTACTTTTTTGTTTCTTTCTCAACCAACCAACACATTTATTCCCTATATTGAATGATCCACCACTGGGGGACTTTTTGTCCACTACATCGCCAGCCCAGTCAATATCAGAAAATGCTGATAATTCACTGTCTGTTCCTACAGCAATGTATAAGCCAGAACTGTGAGTACCTTGAATATACCTCATGATTCATTTTACTGCTTCCATATGTTCCTCCTTTGGATTACTCTGAAAGCAGGTAGCTAGACATGTTTCTAAGACAATATCTGGTCATGTCATTGTCAGGTACAGTAGGATCCATATTATCCTCTTGTACATAGTGGGGTCTAAATATGCCCCATCCTCATGCTTTCCAAGTTTGGTTCCAACTGTATTCGGAGATGATATCGGTTTGGAGTCTTGCATATTAAATTTATTCAGCAGCTCTCTTGCATACTTTTCTTGATATATGAAAGTGTAATCGTGCCTTTGATTCACCTACAACCCCAAGAAATATGTGAGCTCCCCAATCATAGACATTTCAAATTATTATTTCATGTGATTGGAAAATTTATCCACTGATTTTTGCCTGCTACCACCAAATATAATTTCATCAGTGTAGGCTAGAACCATGAACTGATATTTTGGAGAATTCTTCACATATAGATTTTGGTCTACTCCACTTTTGAATTCCAGATTCTTGAGATACAATTCCAGCCAGGAATACCATGCTCATGGTGCCTGCTTCTAAACATATAGAGTTTTCTTCAGTTTTTAGACCATTGTTTCATCTGTACCAAGAAAAAAAACAACTTTTTGTTCAATGTAGACTTATTCTTCGAGTACACCATTCAAGAATGTTTTCTTGACATCCATTTGATATAATTTATATCCTCTTTGGATTTCCATGGCAAGGAAAAGCCTGATTGACTCCAGTCTAGCCACTAGTGCAAAGGTTTCTTCAATATCAACGCCTTCAATATTGGTGTATCCTTTAAATTCCAGTCATGCGTTGTTTCCAATAACACATACATGATCATCAAACTTGTTCTTGATGATCCATTTTGAACCAATCACATTGTGACCTTCGGGTCTCTGGACAAGATCACATGTCTGATTTTGTCAATCTGATCTAACTCTTCATTCATGGATTTCACACATGATTTATCCTTTCCAGCTTCTTCAAATGAGGATGGCTCCAAAACTGATAGAAATGTATATTGGCTGTTATTAATCATCCTCCTTGTTTGATTGGGTGCACTCCTAGCCCCAATTATGTTAGATGAATCAATCTCAGCTCTAAGATTTCTCCTGTGCGGTTCAGTTGAATTCTCTCTAGCCGCAGTTTCTTCTTCAGATTCTTCATCTAAGTCAACATCATGATGTGTCTGCTGTGTGTTTTGTATCTCTTTCTCTATTTCTTTATTTTTATTTTCTCCAAGTTCACATTCTTCCTCACTTTCAATCACATCATAATAAGACATCCTTGAAGAATTTTTGGTTTTCTCTTCAATTATCATAACATCACTTCATTCCACAATCCTTCCTAATGACTTGTTGAAACACTTGTAGGATTTACTGTTCATTGAGTACCAAAGGAAAATTCTTTCATCTTCATTGTCACCATACTTCACTTGATTTCTTTCTTTGTTCTTAATGACGCATTTACTTCCATAAACGTGAAATTATTTCAATGAGGGTTTCCTTCCATGCCACAATTCATATGGTGTCTTCTTCTCAACCATATAATGTCCTGTTCGATTTTGAATATATACTGCAGCTTGAACATCCTCTTTCTAGTAATTTCATGGAATACGACTCTCAATCAACATAGTTCGTTCCATGTTCTTCACCTATCGATTACTACATTCAATAACTCCATTTTTTGTGGAGTTCTCACAGCAGCTACCTCGTGTTGTATCCCATGCTTCGCCAGGTAATTTTAAAATTCAATGGACATGTATTCCCCCCCATTGTTAGATCACAACAAATTGATTGTTCGTCTAGTATCATTCTCAGTGATTCACCGATATGTTATCTTGCAGTCAAGAACTTGTCGTTTCCTATGAATGACAATTACAAATTCCATTGTACTGTAATCATCTATGAAAAGGACAAATTACATTTCTCTATGAGTTCTGGCAACATTTTTCAGCCCACATACATCAGTATGAATCAGATAATGAATATGGATTGCCCTTTTCTTCTTTGGCAGATATGAACTGCGGACCAGCTTCCCACAAATGCAAGCATCACAAGACTTTTCACGCTCACTCTTCTGGTTGGGAATGTCAATTACAATCCTCAATTTTGATATTTTCTCCAGGTCTTGTTGATTGATGTGTCCCAATATCTGATTCCACAAATTGTTTTCTTTTTCAAAAGTTATGTAAAAAACATTTTCTTTACTATCAACCTGATACAAGTTGCCTTCTGTTCTTCATCCCTTCATAAGTGAATTTCCTATCTTTCCCTTGATGGTGCAGCCTTTATGATTAAAAGTAACTATAAGTCCTGAGTCACAGAGTAGACTCATGCTGAGTAGATTATGATATAGGCCATCTACATAAAGGACTTCAGCCTTCTTTAGCTCTCAATTATCTAATTCAGTACTTCCACTACCTTTGATTTTCAGAGCTCCATCATTACCAAATCGTACTTTTCCATCAACATTTTTTTTATCCGTTAATAGGACAACATTACCTGTCAAATAAGATTAACAACCGCTATATAGAATCCAGGTACTGTTTCTTTTTGTAGCTTTGAGGGCCACCTATTTAAGGTTGGATTTCTCAATTTTCTTCCTTTATTTCCATGAGACATTGGATTGAGTATAGAGCATTAATGGCCTTTAAATTATCTCTTCCATGTACCTAGGTTCATCATAGTTGAAATCATCTTTGAGAGGAGAAAACATGTTTGAAAGAGAAACATTGTCTTGCTGATGAGACTTGACTTGTCTCGAACTTTGGTATGAGGTGTCCATGTACCTTATTTGCCTGCAATTAACAGCCTTATGACCAATGTTAGAACAACAAAAACAATATCCATAGAATTGTTTCTTCTATAAGAATTAAGATATGAATTTTTTCTCCTCTTTTGAACACCTATATCTTCTCCACATAGATAGGTTGTATTCACAATAAGACATGGTGTGGCCCAAATATCCATAGAAATAACACTTCATGAAAGAAAATGTATGCTCACTTCTATTTATCCTTATTGATTATATGTGGAATAAAAGTATGAGGGATCCTTTTTCCACGAGGCTTAAGGATAATATTCTTTTCTTCTTTCAGATTCAAAAGGGTGTTTCTATTTCATCACTTCAAAAGACTTTCCCACATCACCGAGTTTCAGATTGCCTTTATTTTGGTCACCTTTATTTGTAGCATTTGACGATTCTACCTCATAACCAATTCCACTATTTCCTATGAAGGTACATATTTGATCATTTAAAATCTTTTCAACCCCATTAGAGCCACGTTTTCTCTCTCTAACAGCTCAACGTCTGAGAACATTCCAAACTGTATTTTCTCCCTTGATTAATTTGAAATTGATTTAGTCTCATGTTTACTCCTAAGAGTAACAACTTCCTCCTCAAGACCCTCAACATCCTTGTTCTTTACTTCCAGTTTGAATGTGAGGTCATTGATGAACTTTCCCTGCTCTTCAATTCTCATCTTGAGATCCACCACATCATCATTGATATCAAGGATTTTAGACTGTACTTTCAAAAATTCTTCCAGTCGTTCCATTTCAGAATATAGCTGATCAAAATATTCAGCTGATACCTCTATAATTTATTTCCACTTATTGAAACTCTTACATTTCATCTAAATATTTCTAACAGCATCTTTAAGTTGCAAATCATGATTTCCACTAGTTTTTAACTGATTGTCTCCACCATTATCTTCTGATATTTCATCAGTGGCCATCATGGAAGCATGGTTTCCAGTTTAAAACTCAAGTTCTTGTTCTTGATAGAATTCATTATTATCATCTTCTGCTTCATAGAAAAAAATCTTCTTCAGAACTTTCTTTCTATATTTAAAGTCTCCTTTATTCAAAAAATTTTCCAAGGCTTCTTAATGTTTTCAGTATCACTATCATCATCATTGATCTTTCTTAAGCACTTAGAAGTAATGTGCCTGACTTTTCCATAATGAAAGAATGAAAGAGGTAACATCCCTTTCATTTTCCATATACCCTTATGGAACATCATTGCAATGAGATAAAGAATTTCTTTTTCCTCATCGTCTTCACCACTACTATCTTTTTAAATTTTTAGTTTCTCCATGGATTTGAACGCCATTTCCTTGCATACTCATGTAGTAGTATCTTCCGGTTTGACTCTCATTTCATATGCCACTAAGATACTCAACAGATCATCCAAATAAAGTTTGGAATGATCTGTTTCCTCAAGGTATGCCACTTTTTCATTGTATGGGGTGGGAGTATTCATAATATTTTCTTCACAATGTAAACATCTTTGATTTCATCACCTAGACCCCGAATTTCTCCAATCACATCAGTAATTTGATTGAACAAGGAGTCTGCATTCTCAACAGGATGCATATTCAGTTCATCAAACCTATTGTGTAGGACATTAAGACTTACCTCCTTCACTTTTCTATATCCTTTGTAAATATTTTCACGTTTATCCAACAAAGACTTTGATGAGGTGAAAATCATCACCATTAGATAGATCTGATCAGAAGGGGATATGGTGAGAGCATTATGTGCCTTGGCATTAGCATCAAGAGTTTTCCTATCGGCATCCGACATAGCCAGCCCTGTTGGATCAGTAACATTAAACCTTGGACAGTGGAAAATAGGACTTCCATTATAAGGGATATTATATGAGATCTCATCCTATTCTTTCATATTTGGAAATTACTTCCATCAATGAGAGAGACTCCCCTGATATTCGATGAATTTTCCATAACGGTATATTGACAGATCAAACACCAGTTAACCTCCATTTGATACCACTTGAAGGACCCTGGGACACCCTGAGAGGGGAGGGGTGAATCAGGGTGTCAACGTTTTCTTTTAAACTGACGAATCTTGTTCCCACATTGGTATAAAGTAGTTTAACTTGTATGATGGAAATGAGAACTATGAAAACATTCACATGAAAAGAGATGACACAACACTTTTTACTTGGTTCACCACTAACGGATACATCCAAGAAGCATACGCCTATTGTTTTTTGGTCGTACCAAATTCCACTAAACTTCACTATAAGTGGATTACAAAGGTTCGGGCCCAGTAACTCTGTTCTAGGATCACTGCCTTTACAGAAGTTCAGGGATAGCTCACTGCATCCCTCAGGTCACTCCCATTTACTCTCCATGGGTCAATGCCTTTGCTGAAGTCCCACTCAGTTTATAGATGTGAAGGTCTCTTCATAATCTCTAATGAATACATCCTCTGTTGTATGCAGATTCTCTATTGAAGTCCAACTTCCACCCGTAGAATAATCTCACTTTTCACCAAGGGTATCAGGAAAACATTCAACTTTCACGCAGCCCCAAAATGACTGGCGTACTTCAACCAAACCTGAAGCGCTTTTCCAATCCCGACACACAATTTTCAAGATAGAGTGAATGTTAACATCTCCCACTTGCATGACACTCACTTCATAAACTTCAAACTTGCACGACTCACATTTTTTTAAGCCCAAAATGATTTGGGCGCGCAACTATGAACTGTTGTGCTTCTTCATATCCTGGCGCGCAAGTGTCACCAAACCACCTACGTGACACCCCCTTCACCAACTCCAAAATTGGATCAATAAACCCCTTTCTTGACAAAAACACCTTGGATGTTCAGCAAAAAATAGGTGCACAACATCAACTTGCGTGACCCACACCCACTTGTGTGACCACAACACCTACGCGACAGGAGCTATAATTTTCTCTAAGTCAGAACTTTGTGCCAAAAGAGGAGGGGAAGACCTCTATTTATAGGCATTTGGATACCTTGAGCGACGGCGTGCAATTCTTCCCTCAGCGCACAACTTTCAGTGCGAAAGTCACTTGCGCGACCAAGCATAAAACATGGGTTCCCTTCTCCATTTTCCATATTTTCATGTTCTAATATTGAAAAATAAGAGGTGTTCAAGTTTCTTCTCCTTCAAGTCAACGACGTGAAAGTTTTTTTCCCCAAATGTTTTTTTCATTTGTCGATTTTTAGGCCCCAAAAATTTGGAAAACACTGGAAAACAGTGCCACCTTCAATAATGTTATCTGTTTGTTCTGTATAATCACTTTGCTGGAACACATTCTGAACATCCACTGAGGATTGACAACAAACACAAACCATACATCAATTCATGCATAGAACGATCATGGTTCCAACAAGAAATATACATAGACCTAATCTTGTGAAAGAGATGATAGAGAAGGTTATTGTTATTCAGAAACACATTAATGCTACTTAGAGTCGGAAAAATTTCTATGTTGATGACTGTTGAAGGGACTTGGTATTTGATGTTAGAGAAAATTATTCCTTCAAATATCACCATAGAAAAGAGTTATGTAGTTTTGAAATAAAGGGAAGCTAAGACCAAAGTACATTGTCCCCTTTTCAGATACTTGAATTCATATGAGTTGGGTCCAATCATCATGAAATTCCACAAAATATGGAATAATTTTATGATTTGTTTCATGTATCACTCCTTAGGAAATACATACCGAATCCCTCACATGTACTGGACTCAGAGGTCTTACAGTTGGAAAATCATCTCTTTTATGAAGAGAATCCAATGAAGATTCTCGACCAGAGAGATAAGGTTCTAAGAAAAAAGACAACCCACCTTGTCAAAGTGTTATTAATGAACCTTAATTTTTAAGAAGCAACTTGGGAACCAGAGGAGGTGATGAAGGAGAAGTACCCTCACTTGTTTGGGTAAAACAAAATTTCATGGGTGAAATTTCATAAGGGGGAAGAATGCAATGACATAATGTTTTATCAATGAAATTCCATTATTAGAATTATTCATCATAGTATAATAACTTTTTGAACCAAAATTACATACCATGATACTAAATACTATGTGACCTTTAAAAATAAATTTTCCACTTCTATGTTTGGAATTTCCAAAATATGACATACACAGTTGTGATCAGTAAGATGTTTGGAGTCCAATAAGACAAACATAAATTTTGGTGAAATGTAACCAATCCTTATGAATATTAATATGACTCTTATGAATGGTAAATAATCCAAAATAATAGTAACCACACACATGAATTATTAAATAAAATTTAACCATATAATAAGTGATAATATGACCATAATCAAAGTATTGGTAATTTTATAAGTCATAAATAAATTATTATAATTAATTAATTAATTTATTATAAAATGGTATTATACTATTTTTTTCATAAATTAACTATTCTATGTCTTCTGGTTTTAAGATAATTTTATAAGAACTTGTGTAATTTCTGAAAGTATTATGAAATAATTTTTAATTTTTAATTTTGTATTTTTCAAGTATATTATGATTATACTTAAAAATTAAATTAATAATATTTAGAAAATTATTTTTGAAAAATGGACTTCATTTTTGGATTCTACATGTTGAAAAACATATATGACGAAAATTTGGGTTTTTTTCAGAAATATATGAAGTTTTTATGAATAGTGAAACACAATAATTTAGAGAAAAAAAGTTAATTTCATGAATTGTAGATTCATGGGTGATGTTCTAATGATGTATGAACATATGTTTTGTATTAACATGATAAAATTACTTTATTTATTCATGGAAAGACTCACTATTACTTGTATTGTGGAGATATAATTAATTAATGGATATTATATTGAGAAACCCCCTCTCCCGTCCACTATAAATACAACCCTTCACACCCTCATTTCCTCACATATCTCAAGATTCGATACTTAAATAAAATCTTCCCAAACGTATTCCCCAGACCCTCCCCCACATCAATGATCTTTTGGTCTCATCAAAAATTAAATCCTAGGTTCTATTAGGAGGATCTCAAGAGGGGGATTCAAGAGGTAATTCCCCCCCTCTGTCCATTCCTCTAATTTCCTTTCAATCTCGTGATATTTTCATAATCTATCCCCACATATACCAATCCACATGGTATGGTAACTTTATGATCTCACATATAATGTAATTTTATGAAACTAATTGGATAATATATCATCCAATCCCATTGCCTTCTTCTCTTTATTTTAGAAAAGAAAATGTTGTTCGTGAGTGTTAATTTATCACCATTAAGAACGACATGTTTTATTTTTTCCATTGCCACCTTCAGATCTGGTCATTAAATCATTTTTATGGATGAAACAGATTATTTTTTATGTATTATATCCTATTTAATTTTATATAACTATCTTGTGTACATATTACTAAATGATTATACAAAACAAGTTCCTTGTGGTCGAAATACATGCCGAATTAACCCAAATGATCATCATTAAATTCTTATATAATAAATCATCCAAATTATATATAAAATAATTAAATATTATATCATTTACAATCCTGTAATATCATTAAGTGCAAGAAATATATATTCTGGATGTTTATCCATGTTCTACAAAAACTTCCGTTTATGAATACAAGTGAACCGCTCAAGAAACCCATAAAAACAAACATTCTCGAAAATGGATTTAAACTCCATAACTCATAACAAGGTCCATAAAATAACATAATGGACCCATAATAAATTCTAATAATATAAACATGGTTCTTTATTTGATAATTAATTAATAAAATGTCATTATAAAGAACATTTAAGTGAAGAAAGTATTCAGATACAAGGTAAGGGGGAAATTCTCAAACCTACCTTCCTTTCTTCAAGTTCTCCCTCTTTCATGCCATATTTTTTATATATTCTCCTTAATAATCATTTATTCATCAGTATATTATCTTTTATATGATATAAATGTTATTTAATTGATTTTATGAAAAACCCAATGTTTTCTAAAAGAACACATCTTTCAAATAAACACACCCTTTTTACCTCTTGATTACTATTTCACTCTTCACTCGTGGTTAATGGTTCTATTTCAAGAGTGTTATTCCCTCATTATTTGTGGGAACAAATTTTTATTAAATTATGGCTTATTATGTGAAACCCATTTATTTCCATGGGTTATGATAAGTTCATGTTCTACATATTTTTAATGTGGCATGCCTGATAATGTAAATATTATAATGTGACGGGTGCACCCATAATTATATAGTGAAATATGCATGTTGGAATGTGACGGGTGCACATAGAATTATACAGCACATCAATGAATTGGGTAAAGTGATGAATCTCATGAGTAAAATGGAATGATTCATGAAGATGATGCTAGAATGTTTCACAACTATGTGTGGTATATGACCACTAAGACATGATGTTTCATTTATTTGCATTTCCACATTTCAAGTCATTTATTAATTTTTCCTCTCATGATTTTGATGATTATGTTATGATTATTCTCACCCTATACTATATTGTTATTATCTATCCTCTTACTTGGATTTTATCTCACCCATTTTTTGATTTATATCCTAAGGTTACTACATGTACTAAGGAGAGGTCAAGTTCCAATAAGAAGCTATAGAAGAAGGAATTAAATAAATGTTTAGGCTTGATGTTGTAGATGTTTTGTTTGGTCTTAGTTTTCCCACGAAACTAAACATCTGGATCCTCATGTGGTAATAATATTATGTTTTTACCTTTAAAATTATGTAATTGTAATGTAAGAAAAAGAAGGATCACTATAGTCATGTTTCTATATCACTAAAAAAATGACATGGTCTTCACCTGTAAACCTTTCTCACCATGATCCACAACACGAGTCAGATGCTCCTAAAAATAAGAATCATCCTCAAGATATTCATCATACAAATATATCAAATGAGAAGGGTTGGGGTGATACTATTAAATATGTGACACATAAAAGAAATCATGAATAAAACTAAACCAGTATGGAAGAAAAAATCAATATGGGACATGTTAAATCCTCTCTGTAATATTAAACTCCCATTCATACCTTGGTGCTAATTTACTTTACTTTTGAATATGACAGTGACCAAATATCTGTGACACCCTTAGGAACACACATCAACCTACTGAAAACTAAATATTTTTATGATTTATATCATCATAAGTATTATTCATACTATTCACTACATCCATATGTTTTTGAATCAACTGAACATGTTCTGACATATCATACATGACACTTGGTCCCAAAAAATTTGACTCACCGACCTACAACGAAAAAATGGTGATCTATATCGACTACTATATAGTTCCGCATATTGTTCCACATAAATATAAAACTGTTAAATTTTTTAGAGAATAATTCAACCATCTACATGTTCACACAATATCTACCGAAATGCTGGGCACATGCTCAAAGTATGTCCTATATCCCAGATATAGTACAATATGATATCCCATATGTCTGTGGATGAGGATTCTTTCTCATGAACACTTAAGTACAAATAACTATATGAAATACTTTCTAGAGGCATGAAGTAAAGCATTCCTTAGGATCCAAACTATTCTTCATGGTAACCCATGAAAACACACTCTCTCCCAAAAACATAAGTCCCCCAATTGATCAACAATTAAATTCGTCCTAATTGGAATGAATAGTGATAATTTAGTCAACCTATACACAATCAACCATATCACAAAATTATTCAGAGGATTTCTTAGGATAACAACCACTAAATCTATGGAAACATCACCCCACATCCATTCTGTGATGGAAAACATCTATAAGAGAGTAGAAGGTTGCTGATGTTTGGACTTCACCTACTAATAGGCGTTGCATTGTTTCACAAAACCTTTAATATCCCTTTTCATTCCTAGCCACCAATATTACCTAAAAAGTCCCTGGTACACTTTTTTCAATTCCTGATGCACTTACCATTTTCAGGCATGGAACTCAGATATCATCTCCACTATTATAAATGTAGGAACAATAACAAAACCATGAATATAGATAATCTCATATCATTTGATAAACAAATATGAATGTGGATCCCCCTTTAAAATATTCCCTCAATGAAAGACACCCCAAGATGTCATATTGCCTCTATTTGATCCAGATAAAAATTGTGGACACAACTAATAGGGATAAAATTGTAATTTTCCTAATCCCTCCAAACCTCTATATGAATCTCAGAAAATAAGACCATCATCTTTCACTCAAAGTCAAATTTATGGACTTCATGTGTTTGTATCTTCCATCAAAAAGTGTCCAGAACATTTTTTACCTTTTAAGATGTATAATCTTTCTCAAATCCAAATGTATGCATGTATTCAAACAATATCTATTGTATGATATTTAAATCTCGCAAAAAATATGTACTTTAGAATTTTATGCTTAGTATACCCCAAAATCCATCACTCAATAAGAAATTCCTCCCAAAAATTAATGAATAAATCATTTTGGCCAACTCAAAGTTGTGAATTAGGTTATTTAGTTCATATAACCTCAAATATCATGACCTTTATTCCATGACACAATCTCCTTGGAAGAACACTTCTCCAAGTATGATTATGGATCCATTAAAAAAAGCTATACTCTTCAACCGGCTCAAGTATGATCAAAATCGATGTAGTGATCAAATACCTATTTACCTCATATATGTCCATATCACATGCTTCATACCATTCAAACATGACTACCTTATATGTTAGTCATGAAATTGGAGCTTAGAAACTTGAAAATTCCTTGATGAATCTCTGGTAATAACACACAAATCTTAGAAAGCTTCAGATGTCCAAAACAAATTGGGTCACTACCAAGAAATAAATTCTTCAACCTTTTCAGGGTCCATGAATACCACTTTCTATGAGATTATATATCCCATGAAATGAACTCTTTTATTCTAGAAACTACACTTAGATCCCATGGTGTAATGCTAATGATCTCTAAATCAACATAGGATGATGTTAAGATGTTGGAAAAGATCATCTTCAGTATTAGAGTATACAAAAACTTCATCCATAAAAACTACTAAAAACTAATCTACGTATGGGTGAAACATTTAGTTTATGAAGGACAAAAATAAAATTGTAGAATTTATTATTCTGACCAACATCACAAACAAATCATATAATTCATACTTGCTTCTAAATGATGATTGTGATATATCAGAAGTTATCCATCATAGCTGAAGATACCATAACCCTAGTTGAATCCTAGAAAAAAAACACCTTGTAGTTAGTCCAAGATATCATTGATATGCGGAAATGGATAACGGTTCATAACTTTCACCATATTTAACATCTTTTAATCAACACATATGCACAACATCTTATCATCCTTATTAGAAAAACAGACTCATGACCCCCAATGTTAAGTACACAGATGGATGAATCCTTTATTCTCTAACTCCTATAATAGAGTCCAAAATTATTGAAGCTCTTCTGGTGACATTTTATAAGGTGTAATAGGAACTAGATCAAATCTAGAAACTAGCTCAATTATAAACTCATCATCCCTCTCATGAGGTATGTATTAGATGTCCTCATGAAACAAATATTGAAATCGATCAAATATGGGAGGAAAGAAATCATGCATCAGAAACATGTCATCCAAAAAAATACTCACATCCATGGTGGTAATATTCCTTAGTTTTTTATTAAATATCACCTCACATACTTCCTAGATATACCATTATCCATTATAAACAAATATTTCACCCTCAGGGGATGTAATGGTTACTCTCCTATGGTAATAATCATTTTGGGATTAGAATGATACCAACCAATCCATAACCAAAAAAAATCAAAACCAAAAATATCAAGTATATATATATCCCAAAGGAAGTGATACTCACTAACCTTGAGGGAAAGCCCCTTTCTTATACATATGTCCTTCGATTGTACACCCAAAATGGTGTCGATTGTCATAACCCCAAGAAAAAACACCACCATTATACCCTAATAATTCACAAGTTGAGTAGATAAAAAGGAATGTGAGTCTCTTGTGTTAAATAAGATTCTTGAAAGTGCATAAGATAAAATAATTTTACCTCTAACTATTGATGCACCGACCTCAATGTCAACAAGTACAAGATGAACTACATGTAGCTGACATACCCGTCTGCCCCATGCTCTAGTTTGAGTCCTCTAACAACCCAATATTTTATCAATGAAATTTATCCCCTATTAAAGTAATTTGATATCGTATAAATCACATAAAATAACTTATAGGCAATAATAAAAACTCTACAATTAAGGAATTTGTGAAATAAGAAGTATTTATAGAAGTTAAAGAACCTATACCTATTAAGAAGTAACATAGCTTTATAAATGGTAATATGACCCTTATGAATAGAAAATCGGATAAATGAATAGTAACCCAACCCCTAAAATTATAAATAATATTTAATAAACTTATAAATTAAATTATGGTATAATTATTTCATAGACTATGTAATTAAATGTATTAAAAATTATTGATTAAGTGTTATAATTTTTTAAAAAATAAATATTTAATTAAAATTATATAAATAATGTAAAATAAAATTTATTTTCAAAAAATGTATCCAAAAATTAAAAAATTTATGTCTTATGATTTAAATATTATTTTATTATACCTTAATTAATATTTTCAATGTTTTACAAAATCCGTTATAATTTTAAAATATGTAATTCCATGTAAATGGTTATTTTAATTAAATGTTAAATTAATCATACTTATTAAATAATTTTCATAAAATGGAGTTCATTTTGGAATTATACATGTCAAAAAATTATTATGGTAAATTTTTGGGATATTTCTGAAATACTGGATTTTTTATGAATAGTAAAATACAATAATTTTGGATAAATGCTAAATACATGATTTTTTTAGTAATTGTTGACGCAAGAATGATATAAGAAACATAATATTGACCCATACATTATTTTAATATATTTTTATATAATGGAAAAACTATCAATAGTCTTGATCCAAAATATTAAAATGATAAATATAATAGTGAGAAAACACTCTCCTCCACAATAAATGCCACCCCTTACACCCTCTTCTCATCATACCTCTCTATCATTGAGCCTTCACCAAATTCTACCCAATACTATCCAAAAAATCATCTCCCACGTCTAGGTGATCTTGTTCTCACCAAAAGACCAAAACCATTACATCAGGAGGTGATCAAGGAGGATAAATCCAAGAGGTAAAATCCTCTTCTTTTTTTTAAATTTTTTTCAATTTCATTTAAATTATTCACTTCTCCTAACCAAAACTTTTCTAAATTCCATGAAAAATATATTATGTTTAATATAATATAATGATATCATGTTAATGGAATATCTGTCATTAAACTCCTCTCTCACTATATTATTCTAAAAATCATATCATCACCAATGATGTGTTAACTTATCGACAACGTGGGTGATACACTTTCATTTTCCATTAAAACCTTAATGGATGTCAATAATAGCATAATAATGGCTGAAAATATTATAATGTGTATTTTAAATCCCTATTTATGTTGTGGAACTAATTTAAATACATAATACTAAATTGTAAGACAAAATATGTTATTTGTGAACCACCAAAATTAACCTAAAATGATCATCATTACATTTTATCTAATTATTAATCCTCATTACATATAAAAAAATTATTTATAATATAATTAAATCATCTGTAACTATAATAAAAATTCTGGATATTTATCCACAATTTACATGATCTTCCATTCTTTTATACAAGCAAACCAATCATGAAAACCATAAAAATGAATGATCTCAAATGATGAAATATCATCTATAAGTCATAAATATTCACATAAATGAACATTAGAAAACATTAATGAATAAAATTAATTTATTAAGTTCATTTATTTGTTAATTCATGAATTTTATGTGATTATATAGGATATTAAAGTGATGAAAACGTTCAGACACAAGGTAAGGGGAATTCTCAAACCCATTTCTCTTTCTTTGGATTTTCCCTATTTCACCCCATTTTTAGTATGGATATTCCTTAAATATCATTTATTCATAATTATCATAACTTTTATAGGATAGAAAAGTTTTCTAATTTAGTTTATAAAAAAAGTTTTCCAAAAGATGACTTCTTTCAAAAAAATCAACGTTTACTTTTCGAGATTGTTTATCCTTCACTAAAGGTTGATGATTCAAGTTTGTAATTTCCTCTTTAATTTGGGAACCCAAATTTTATTAATTTTACTTATGAAATTAAATTCATTTTAATAGGTTATTTTATATTCATGATTGATATATGTTTTATGTGTCATGCATGATAATGTAAATTCCATGATGTGGCTGGTCCACCCAGAATTATATGGGGAAATTTAATTTTTATGATGTGATGGGTTTAACCTCTAATGAATTGGGTAATGTTTTTTATATCATGATAAAAGTGAAATATGTGTAAACATTATGCTAGATTTGTTCTCAAATATGTGTGGTAGGTTACCATTAAGACAAGATGTTACATTTTTTTCATTTCCACATTCCATTCCATTATCTAATGCATCCTATAATGATTATGATTATGATTTTATGATTTTTCTCAGCCAAAGTTATATTGTATAATTTTATTATCTATACTCTTACATGGATTTTAGTTCACCCCATTTTTATATACATCCTCAGGTGTATACTTTTAGTAAGAAGAATTTGAGGGACAATAAGAAGCTAGAGAGGAATTAATTAAATAAATGTTTTTGTTTTATTTTATAAATTTTGAATATGGTAATAATTTTCCCATGAAACTAAACCTTTGGATCCTAGTCATGTAATGATTTCATTCTGTTTATCATAAAAATGATTTAATGGTAATGTAAGAAAAATAAGAATCACTACAGTTTGTATCAGATCATGGTTTAGTTAATTTGGGTTTTAGGATTTGAGAACCTATGTGAGAAACCATAGTACGAGACTAAGTATAAGTAATCACCCAAGAATCATTTTTTAACAAAATTATAATCATAGGGATCACATAATATATTTATTTAGATTTAATTATTATAAGGGTTAAATTATTGATTACTTATTGAATTATGTTTTTTTCTAACCATTTATATTTTATAAAATGGTGGGAACACATGAATCCTGGGAACAAACCCTTGCGAGGGACAATGCAGTGATTTCTCGAACAACATCCCCAATGATATGGGAGGTGTATTTCAAAATATCATGGTGATACTTACCCATATTTCATAGGTTTTAAATAATAACCTGAATAATGTGGAATTGTTTTCCTTCACCTAATTTGGAGAATCAGACGATTGAGTGTTTTATGCCGTAATGACCACCGATGTTTAGTGGATCTTCTGATTCACTAGTTTTAGAATAGTGGGTCAACTCGATAGAGAATATATTTTTTGTTTTTTTCTATTTTGAGATAGAGAATGTGACACTGTCCATTTACCTTTTAAATAGATACTAACATCAACAGTGGGAGCTTATTAAGAACACCCAGCCAAAGGAATAAATTTGAGATATAGAGTGGGAAGACATTAAGATAAGGTTTATTAGTATGGATTTACCTTAAAATCTTCATACAAATATGTATAGATAATTCATAGAGATGAATAAAATGTAAGGAGAGTCTATCACAACCTATGAAGACAATTTCACAAGGATTTTAAGTTATGATTTGTGGTTTGATATCAATAATGACAGACAAATTAATAGATTTTTAGTGGTTTAAAACCACACCTTAGAAAGTATCTTGAAATTCGAGACATTGGGAGTTATCAAGAATTAGTTCGATGTGACCTCAATGTGAAGATAGAGTTTGAATAATGGTACCATGGATATGGTGAAAAGAAATTAAAGATGGAGTTTCATTCTAGAGGATTGAATGAGAAAGGTGGAAATAATACTCAACCACTCATGTGTCACAAATGTGGGAAGAGGCATCATGTGAACTGCCTCAACGGGAAGGGAAAATTGTTCAAGTGTTGGATATAAATACACTAATCTCATGAATGTTAAAAAGACATGAGGAATTAAGAAAATGTGGTGTAAGAAATGAGAGCACCACCCATGGTCTAATACTAAAACTATAGGAAGAATGGTCACTATGCCTTACAGATCACAAAACCTAGATTCCTTGAGTGTAATCAACGTTTGCATCCACAAAAGAAAAAATATCATGAAAAAGATTATTCCATCACTACTAATGAAGTGGAGAAGGAGAACAATGTTGTATAAGGTACACATAGTATTCAATAAATAAAGGATAATGTCTTATCTGATTTTAGTTTCATGGATTCCTTTATATCATTCATGTTTTCTAGAGAAATTTAATCGATGCCCTGAATCCTTGAAGTAGAAATATTTGTAAAAAGACCTAGTTGTGAAATCATTTCAACCAAAGTGTCGGAATATTATCCTATTGTAATATTTGGGATGATTCTTACAGAAAATAACATGATACTTCCCTTATAAGAATTCTATTCTATATTGGGAATGGATTTGATATCATTATATAGGGAACATATCAATTGTCGGGAAAATGAAATATCTTTTCATATTCTGAACCATCCCATGATCCTCTAAAAAATATAGTTAGATCATGAATATACTTTGGGAAATATTTCAATGGTGTGGGTGTTGATTCCCAATGAACAAGAAAACCTCTCTCAAATGGTTGAGTCAAATGAATGTATCGACCTAGGGGAAACTCCCATCATGAGGCAATACAATGATGTATTTCCTGAAGAGTTTCCTAGGCTTCCCCCAAATCATGATGAAGAATTATCAATAGAACTCATACCTAGAGCTAATAATATATCACTGTGTCCCTAAAGAATATATCATATCAAAATGGAAGATTTAAAGAAGTAGCTACAAGAGAACATGAAAAAGGGGTCCATATTCCCTAGTGCATCACCATGGGGTGTGCTAGTGATCTTTTTCAAGAATAATGGTGGATCAATGATATTTTGTATTGATTATCGAGAACTCAACAAGATCACTATAAAGAAAATGAATCCTTTTCCAAGGAATTATGACTTGTTCGATCAGTTATAAGGATCTCAGTACTTCTCAAAGGTGGATCTTCATTTTAGATATCATCTACTAATGTTGAATAAGTAAGATATTCAGAGGAATTCCTTCCATTCAAGGTATGGGAACTATGAGTTTATATTGATTCCCTTAAGACTTACTAATTCCCTTTAAATTTTCATGGATTTGATGAATTGGGTCTTTATAAATTACCCTAAAAAAATATTGGTAGTGTTTATCAGTTGTAGCGCCCCAACCTGAGAAGCCCAGAGTCGGTACATTATTACGTATCATTTGAATGATCACAAAAGATAAAGTCTCGAACGACCGATTAGTTTAGTAGAGTTAAAAGTACTAGATACATTTGTAAGTTTAATATTACATCATAAAATGGAAAACTACAACAACATTGTATCCATAGAAAACACTGATATCTTATAGACTATCCTTACAGGTCAGTCATAAAATACTTTTTCACATCCTAGGTAAAATAAAACATAGAAAGGGGTGAGCTCAGATATTTAGTAGGGATAAAAATAGAGTAGAAACATTCATAAAAAAGTATAAACATTTAAGGAAATGTATAAGACTAAAACAAAAGCCTTTTAAACATAAACATCAACATAATATGGAAAAGATAAAATGAAAAAATTACATTTACAACATTCACATGGATATTCTACTAGTCGAATAATCACATGCAATATCAATAGCCACTTTCATAATGATGGAATTCATACTTCTAGACTTCATAACCACATTGTCAAGACCTTGTGCCAAGACTACAAATAAGATTTTTTCTAGGACTTGTTCTAAGACACTAGTTTGTCTCATGATACCAACCGATGCATCAGGGAGCTATAGAAGGCTCCACCTGTAACTTACTAATTCCAATGCATTCCACCTATGAAATGTTTGAAACATTACATAAAAATTCGTATTAAAACTAGTATACAAAATGTCAATACTTTATCCAAAAACCATGAATGGTATAAAAATAGCACATCCACTATCAAACATAACTCATTCAATACAATATAGAATATTTTATTATAAATTATTAACCTCAATGAAGAATGATGAAGGATATTGACACAAATTAAAATAATCATCAACACTATTTGAGAGAAATATCCCCCTTTTTCTTGAAATCATTTGAAAGTCACACTATTTGTCTAGAAGCCATTTAAAAATATATTTTTGAATCAAAGTATCCAATAAAACTTTGAAAATATTAAAAATAGTTTTAATTTTAAAACATTAATGTCCATATAAATAAATCCTTAAAACCATTTTTCAAACATGGACATTAATGAGAACAATTTAGAATAATAAATCTATAAAAAAAATTTAAAATGACATTTTAGTTAGAGTTCCTAACCAAAAGAGAGACTCTTGAATACAAATAATTGAGTTAATCAAAACTTTATAATATTATGATAATAAAGGTATTCATGATATACTATGTCAAAGTACATTATATACACCATATAAAAGTGAATTGGTGTATAAAAACTATGAAGTCTCAATGTAATGTAAATTGAGATGAAATATCTTGTAAAGACCATATCCTTAGGTTAAGGATAAATCAAAGATATAATTATGTGTGAAAAATATAAATACACTCAATATGATTGGATATTCAGTGTAAATAAATTAGAGGAAATTCACAGATATTCTTGTAAAAACAACACCAATGACTTGGATGTTTAACTCAATAAATGGAAATTGAATTAAGATCAAGTTTCTGTCAATGACTTGAGAAATTATCAACACATTGATTATGTGAATAAAAATTATATCCACACTATGGGGAGTGGAAATTAATACATAAATAATAAATTGTGATTCCAAACATAATCTTGGAGTAAAATAATCAATGAAGTATGTGTAACTCCCACTGAATGGAGATTAAAATTTGTAATTCCATTACTGATTTGGTAACTTATGAAACATACAACCCATGAAAGAAGGATAATACAATGAAGATGTAAATACTCATGAATTAAATTATATTACACCAAGAATACAATCATGTATAGTATATACATCACACAAAAGTAAATAGTGGCCAATATAGCATGAATCTCACGAGAATAAAAAGTTAGATGAAAAACCCTTACTTCATTGTAATCAATCGAGTCGTATGACCAAAAGATAATAACCACCAAATGGATCACATAATAACATCAATATAAAAAGAATCATTATAATATATATCAAATGTAAGTACACAATACACCACATCCAATAAATAAGTGGCGAACAATGGAAATCTCATATAATTACAAATGAGATAAAAAACCCCTTACCTTGTACTTTTCTGTGGTCGTGGGTAGGTTAATATCCTGTATAATGGTGAATTTTTTTTATTAAATGATAAAAGAATAATATACATTAATATGATATCATATATGATATTTCTATATTTCTTTGTTAATAATATTTTAGTATTATCATCGTTTTAGGTGTTAAATGAATCATTTTACTTTATATGTTTTGTTACATAAGTAATATTTGTTATGGATATGATGTATCTTATTCATATTAAAAATGACATTAAGTCTTTAAATATTATTTTTAGTCATCTAATGAAAATTAGTCTTTAATGGATACGATGGGGAAAAAATCTCATCGTGTTGGCAGAAACGGTAATCCGTACGTATACACGAGCAACAATATCATTCTTTTGATATTAAAATAATATATAATTGGATAGTATATCATATATACAGAATAATTATCATGTTATATTTATTATTTACTTAATCTATACATCATTATTATACCTAGCCAAATAATAATGTATTGAATAACAATTACACCACGGCGTGGAGACGGTAAGTCGTACGCACGCACCTATGGTGACATGCCATTGAAAGGATGGATAAAATAATGAATATCATTGTTCAATATTCATAATAACATTAAATTATATTGATGATAATGGAATTATTATTTTAAAATGTTAAAAAAAATAAAGAGGAAGTGGAAGAAGAAAGGAACTTGAAATAGGGGATGAAATATTCACCTCTTCTTTGGGTTCATCCTTTTGATTTGATTAAAATGGCTCCTTAGGTTGGATTTATGACTAAATTATGGCCTCTAGGACGAAGGTAGGAAATTTGAGAGGGTATTTTTTCCAGGGTTGGACGAGCCAAATGGCTTTGAAGAAGTGAATTAGAGATAAGGGGAAGTTCCCTTTTATAAGAGGGGTTAGAGGCACCTAAGGAAAAGCTAGAAATATTATTTTATAATAAAATAATTTTCGGATTATAATGGATGAAAGATAAATTATTTAAAGGATAATGTGGGGATGCAATGAAAAACTCTCAACCAATATGTTTTAGACATGTTTTGGTTACTATATTAACTTTATCTTTTAGATTTAACTCTTAGTTAAATAGTTTGACATTTATCATGTCCTTTGTATTTTTATCTTATATGGTTAATAAACTTACGATAAACATCCAAGTGAACCTAAAATGTTTCATTAATGACATATATAATATTATTTAATAACATTTGCTGATCCTTAGATATTTAGGAATAGTATATCAATTAAAATATAATATTTAAAAAAAAACTCTTTTATGTCAATTTTGACACTATTTGATTTTTTTTTCTAAATTCATAACAGAATTATTACATCGAAAAAAATTCATCTAACTGACCTTAACATGTTATATTAACCATGATAATTAGTTTAATTCATAAAAAGTCTCAAAATACTTTTATTTGGATATTTATATTATCAATTATTTTAGTATTTCATTAATTAGGTAATTACTGCATCATCCTTGTGTCATACATAAATTAAATTATTTAATGTCTAAAAAATTTAATTAAAATACCACTATGTAGGAAATAGTTTTATATTTCAAATGAATATTTATAGTTGAATTTATCTTATGTATAACCCTATATTAAAAAACTTTTAGTTATTAAACATTGATTTTTACTCTTTTAACTCTTTTTTAAATAAAATAATAATAAATGTCCAAATCTAATCCATGTGGACCTAAAAGATCATATTTTATTTCTAAGGATGTTTTAGGTCAAATTAAACTTATCCAATAGAATTAGTACATGTGTTATGGTAATAATAATATCATTTTTACCCATAATTACCATATTTACTTTGAACCGTGGTAAATAAAAGTAAGAAGATACTATTCACAAAAAATTATTTTCATCTTATTGAACAAAATATTACTTACTGATATCAACAATGTCTCTCGGATTTTTGAAATTAAACTCATAGAAGCGGTAAAATTATGTTATATGTAACTTGAAAATGCTCCTAGGTGGTGGGTAAAAGACGGTAAAACGTTCAATAAATTTTTATACATCTAATTTTATTATAAAATGATACCAATGAATTAAATTGAACTTATATAGGTATTGTAAATCTATTTTGACTTAAAATAAATTAAAATAAAATAAATAATTATTTAAATAAATAGTCGGTTTTAAACTATAACGTAGTTTTTTCACTATTAATCAACAATTGAATGTTTTTAGGAAAATAAAATAAATTTAACCTAAGATAATTTTGATATTCCGAATTCATAAATGAATTATATATTACCAAATTTGAAACATATGAGTTTAATTTAATTAATTTAAAATTAATTCTCGTTGTCAAAACAAAAAATCAAGTTTTTAAAAAGTAAAAACTATCAAAAGATTCACATGTGTTTATGTAAAATTTAAATATGAAATTACTTATAATGACCTACATTGTATTAAATGATAAAAATATAATCTAATTATACTTCCAAAACATTCAATTAAATAATTTAACATTATAAATTATTTCAATTAAAAAAGTTCATTTCAATTAAAATTTAGTATTTTTTAGTACTCTTCAAAATATAAAAGATATTAGAAAAGTACAAAAAATTTATCCAAAATTAATTTTTATGTCCTGGTTCTAAATAAGAATATAATTTCATTAAATTGAATATATAAAAGTGTCAAATATTTTTTTAAAGGGTTTTCCATTATATGGTGGTAAAATTTTTAGTTTTTTTTAAAAAATACTTCTTTTATCTGAATAAAATTAATTTGATATTATATTATGTCTATGAAAAACATAATATGGATTATAATATTATGTGGAGTATATAAAATTCGAAATTAAGTTAATACTATCCATAACTGCTTTGAACGACTAGTTTGGTAAGTCGTGGTGCACTCGAACTAGGTGGTGTGTGTAGCACAAGATATTGAATTACTTTAATGAAAATAACGTAATATGAAATTGTGGGTTGTTACATTATTCCCCCCTTTTGGAAATTGAGTCCTTGAAATTTTAAAATTGGGCTTGGGAACATCATTGAAAGTCCCACATCAGAATAAGGGTCAATAAAACTATTTCTTTAAATAAAAGAAAGAGAAATACAATGGTCACCCGAGATAACCCACACTAGGATTCCATGTAAGAAAACATGGATATAGATGATAAAATAAGTTTCATGTTTAGGTGGAGGGTGATAGAAAACATTATTAGGAAATGTTAACTAAAAGAAAACCACAAACATGTGATGAGATAAACGTTAATTAGTTTCCCAGTATCAAAAGTAAACAGAAAACTTTTTTTTCATTTCAGTTCCATTTCATAAAGTTGACGAATTTATTTATGATATTGACTAAGAACATAAAGAGATATACTTACTTTTTATGTATAGTTTCACCCTTTAATATATTTCTACAACTAAATCTATTTTCTTCAAATGATGTGTATTCAAGTTGATTTGATCACACCTGAAGAACTAGAATCAACTTCTAAAGAATCACATAATCCACAAAGGATAAAATATATATATTTACCTTGACTTTAGAGATTAACCAAAACCAAAATTGTTAGTTCAAGATCAGATGATCCTTTAGAGAAAGAAATACTTATCATGATATATAAAATTAAACCAACAATACCCAAAGTTCAATAAATACCATTCAATAAACAATTGTCCTTAAAATCCATAAATATTCTCCAAACTAATATTGAAACCCAAAACATAAAACAATTTTATTATGAAATATTCAACATTAAGTTGCATTTCCAAATAACATCGACTACTCTTAAATTCACATACTTAAAGGTAATTAAACTAATCACAAATTCTATAGGATAAGTTAATCATTTCCATAAATAACCCAAATTGATATAAATCCACAATAAAAACATAGATAAAAATCCACCATTACTCCTCAAATGAAATCCCATAGTATTATATTTTCCGTAGTCATATAGTATTCCAAACAGAGAAAATGTCTTCCAAAATAACATTTATCACTTAATCCCCAAATCATTTTCCTATACAAAGGATATTAATTTGATAAGACATAAGATCTAAAATTGACATATTATTCCACAATAAAATAATTTAACTACAACTAATTAGTCACACTAACTAGGGACTTCACGTAGTCCAGTGGTATGCAATAAATCCCAATCACACTATGGTTGTGGGTTCAATTCCTCCAGCTCTGTCTGACGCGATAGGTTGTCACACGGTCTGGATGTTGTCCTTTTTCAAAAATTATATTTTATAATGTTCCCAAAATGAGATAAATTCCTCAAAATATCTATAACATAATTTCACCACAAATGTAATCTCATACCTCTCATTTTCACCCAAAAATTTAATAACATGTAATTGCCTCAAATTCAAGGATCATATAAACCCAAATGGTTATTTATAACAATATCAACAATAGAAAACAAAATTCTTCCTAAAATAGTATTTTTACATAAAAAATTATGGGTTACACATAAGAGGAAAGTCTTCCAAATTAATCCCATCAACAAAGAGCACTAATACTTTTAAACATTTCACCATCTATTTATTTCCAACATAGGTTCTTCCTTGACCAAGGGGTTAACCAATATAATAGGGCATTCACTCGGGTAATTCCCAAGTCCCTTACATTTAAGACAAATGACTATAAATGGATTCTTGGAATCATTTTTATTTTCTTCCATAGTACTATTCATTTTTCCTTGGTAATTATTTACATTATGTCCATCTTTCCCACACATAATGAATTTCATTGTTCTATTGAGACACTTACCTAAGTGTCTCCTTCCACATTTCATGAATGATGGAAATTGAGCTTTCTTTTCTCCATGGACTCCAATGTTGGAGGCCTTATCATTCACTACCTTTCTCTTCATTGCGGAGTCTGTGAGTTGGTTATTATATATGTTGTTGATCATATTTTTGGAAAATTGATTCGGCATGAACATGATATCTTTTTCACCTATCAACATTCCATTCCATTTCTCATTTCTTTCGCAATGCCCACCTTGTACATCATGTTCAATGTTACTATGACTTCCTTGGAATCTAGCCATTGAATAACACTAGAAAGTATAGTGTGAGTCATAAAATCATTTAGAGAATATCATAACAACTTATTTTCAATCTCAAACACCATCCGATTAATGAAGGTTATTTATTATCATCTTATATTAAAATCCTTCAAATAGTTTTGTAATGAAAATGTGAATTATCCTATGAATATCAACTGGGAGTGTCGTAACCAAGAGTGAAGAAAGGCCCATTGTCGTGCACCAATTCTGATTCGAGTCTAGCTCAAAACGGTGTTTTCAGGTTTTACCCCTATGTACATTTGTGACAGAGCCACCTCTACCTGATCATATCCATATAAGGATGTATTGTTCAGAAAACTCACAAAATCTCCACAGTACCCAAATTCTAGGATGTTCTTCTATTCTAATCTTCAATGTCTATCTTAGGGTAATGTTCTCTAATCAGAGTTTTTCTAAATCTAGTCTCCATGGTTTTTACTAATCTTCCTCTGATAAAAACTATAACACCCTGACCCTAGAAGCCCAAAGTCGGTGCAATATTACATATCATTGGCATGATCAAAAAAGATCATGTATCGAAAGACTGATTAGTTTAGTAGCCTTATAAGTACTAGATACATTCATAAGGTTTACATTACATCATAAAACAGAAAACTACCACAACGTTGTTTCCATAGACAACACTGATATCCCATAGACTATCCCTTCTGGTTAGTTATAAAATACTTCTTCACATCTTGGAAAAAATAAAACATAGAATGGGGTGAGGTCAGATGCTCAGTACAGATAACAATATAGTGGAAACGTTCATAAATAAGTATTAACATTTAAGGCAATGTATATGACTAAAACAAAAGCCTTTTAAAATTTAAAATAAGAATAATATGGAAAAATAAAAATCAAATAATTCCATTTACTTATTCACATGGATATTCTACTAGTCTAATAATCACATGCAATATCAATAGCCATTTTCATAATGATGGAATGTATAATGCCAGACTTCATAACCACATAGTCAAGGCCTTGTTCCAAGACTACAAATAAGATTTTGTCAAGGCCTTGTGCCAAGACACTAGTTTGTCTCATGAGACCTGCCAATGCATTGAGTATCTATAGCGGGCTCCACCCGTCACTTAATATGTCCAATGCATTCCTCATATGAAAAGTTTTAAACATAACATAAACATTCATATTAAAACTAGCATACGAAATGTCAATACATTATCCACAAACCATGAATGGTATAAAAATAGGACATCGACAGTCAAACATAACTCATTAAATACAATATAGAAGATTTTATTGTAACTGATTAACCTTAATCAAGAATAATGAAGGATATTGACATAGATTAAAATAATCCTCAAAACTATCTGAGAGAAATATCCCCCTTTTTATTGAAAAGATTTACAAGTCACACTATTTGTCAATTAGCTATTTAAAAATAGTTTTTTGAATCAAAGTGTATCAAACCAATTTAAAACATTTAAAAGGAAATTTAATTTTAAAACAATAATGTATATATAAATAAATCCTTAAAACCATTTTTAAAACATGGACATTAAGGAGACATATTTAGAATAATAAATCATTATCACATTTTAAATGTTATTTTAGTTAGAGTTATTAACCAAAGGTGAGAAACTTGAATAAAAATAATTGAGGTAATAAATACTTCATATTATCATGAGAATAAAGGGATTCATGATATAATATGTCATCGTACATTATATACACCATATAAAAGTGAATTGGTGTATAACAACGAAGCAGTCTCAATGAAATGTAAATTGAGATCAAATATGTTATAAAGACCATATACTTAGGTTAAGGATAAATCAATGACATAATAATGTGTGAAAAATATAAATACTCTCAATATTATTGGATATTCAGTGAAAATCAATCAGAGTACATTCACACATATTCTTGTAAAAACAACACCAATGACTTTGATGTTTAACTCAATCAAATGGAAATTGAGTTAAGATCATGTTTATATTAATGACTTGAGAAATTATCAATGGAGTGATTATGTGTATAAAAAGTATATCCACACAATAGGAATTGTAAATTACTAAAAAAATATTAAATAGTGATTCCACACATAATCTTGGAGTAAAGTAATCAATGAAGTATGCGTAAAGCCCATTGATCGGAAATTGAAATTTGAAATTCCCTTATCGATTTGGTAACTTATGAAACATACCACCCATGAAAGAAGGATCATAAAATGAATATTTAAATAATAATAAATTAAATTATATTACACCATGAATACAATCATGGATATTACATACACCACACAAAAGGAAATGGTGTCCAATATAGCATGAATCTCACTTGAATAAAAAGTGGGATGCAAAACCCTTACATCGTTGTAATCAATCGAGTAGTATGACCAAACGTTAATAACCAACAAATATATCATCGAATAACATGAATATAAATATAATCATGATAATATATATCAAATGGAAGTACACAATATAAAACATCCAATAAATAAGTGGTGAACAATGTAAATCTCATAGAATTAAAAATGAGAAAAGAAACCCCTTACATTGTACTTTTCCTTGGTCGAGGGTAGGATGTTCTCATGTATAATAGTGAAATAATTTTTATTAAATTATAAAATAATAATATACATTAATATGATATCATATTTGATTATTAAATATTTCTTTCATAATAATATTATAGTATTATCGTTGATTCAGGGGTTAATTGATTCGTTTTCCTTTATATGCTTTGTTACGTAAGTAATTTTTGTTAAGGATAGGATGTATCTCATTAATATAAAGAATTATATTAAGTCATTAAATGTTATTTTTAATCATCTAATGAAATTTATTCTTTAATGGATACGATGGAGAATGAATCTCATCGCGTTCGCGGAGACGGTAATCCGTACGTACGCATGAGCGACAATATCATTCTTTTTATATTATAATAATATATAATTGGATGGTATATATTATATACCGAATAATTGATATTTTATATTTATTATTTACATCAATTATACATAATTATTATTCACATACAAATAATAATGTATTGAATAACAATTACACCATGACGTGGAGACGGTAAGCTGTACCCACACACGTATGGTGACATGTCTTTGAAAGGATGGTTAGAATAATGAATATGGTTGTAAAATATTTATAATAACATCACAATATATAGAACATTATGGTGTTATTATTTTATAATGGAAACAACAAAGAAAGTGTAAGTGGAAGAAGAAAGGATCTTGAAAGAGGTGATGAAATATTTACCCCTTCTTTGAGTTATTCCTTTTGATTTGATCAAAAGGGCTCCTTAGGTTGAATTTATGACTAATGTAAGGACTCTAGGATTAAGATAGGATAGTTTAGAGGGTATTTGGTCAAGGGTTTTCCAATCCAAATTGCTTCGAAGGTGTGAATTAGAGATAAGGGGATGTGCCCTTTTTATAAGAGGGGTGAGGGGAACCTTAGGAAAAGCATGAAATATTATTTTATAATAAAAACATTTTCGGTTTTTATGGCTCAAAAATGAATTATTTAAAGGATAAGTTGGGATGGGTTGAAACCCACTCAACCAATAGGTTTTATACAGGTTTTGGTTACTATATTAACTTTATCTTTTAGATTTAACTCTTAGTTAAACAGTTTGACATTTACAACGTCTCTTTGTATTTTTAAATTATATGGATGATAAACATACTATAAACCTCCAAGAGAACATCAAGTGTTTCATTAATGACATATATTATATTATGTAATGCGTTTTTCTGAACCTTATATTTTTAGGAAAAGAATATCAATTAATAATATAATATTTGTTTTAAAAACTCTTTTATGTCAATTTTGACACTATTTGGTATTTTGTTTTTTCTAAATTCAAAAAAGAATTATTACTTCGAAAAAAATTAATCTAACAAACCCTAACATGTTATATTAACCTATGAAATTAGTGAAATTCTTATAAAGTATGAAATTAAATTTATTTGGATATTTATAATATCAACTATTTTAATATTTCATTAATTAGGTAATTACTGCGTCATTATTGTGTCATGAATAAATTTAATTATATAATGTATAAAAAATATAAATAAAATAAAATTATGTTTAAAATATTCTTATCTATATAATTATTATTTATAGTTGATTTTATCTTATGTATGACCCTATATTAAAATAAAATTAGTTATTAAAATTTGATTTTATATCTTTTAACTCTTCTTTAAATTAAATAATAATAAATATCCTAATCAAATCCAAGTGGACTTAAAGGATCATATTTTATTCCTAAGGTTGTTTTTTGTCAAATTACACTTATCTAATATAAATAGGCATGTGTTAGAGTAATAATAATAATAATATCATTTTTACCCTTAATTACCCTATTTTCTTTTTTAACCGTGGTAAATAAAAGAAAAACGTTACCATTCACCAAAGATTATTTTCATCTTATTGAACAAAAATTAACTTACTAATATCAATTGTGTCTCTCATATTTTGGAAATTCAACTCCCTGAAGCGTTAAAATTAAGTTTTATGTAAATTTTCAAATGCTCCTAGGAGGTGGGTAAAAGACGGTAAAAAGATAAATAAAATTTTATACATCTAATTTTATTATAAAATGAAACCAATGAATTATATTGAACTTATATATGTATTATAAATATATTTTTACTTAAAATAAATTAAAATAAAACAAATAATTATTTAAATAAAAAGTCGGTTTTAAACTATAATGTAGTGTTTTTCACTATTCATAAAAAATTGAATGTATTTCAAAAAGTACCAAAAAATTTACCCTAATCTGATTTTTATATTCCAAATTCAAAAATGAATTCTATTTTACCAAATTATAAACATATAACTTTCATGAATTAATTTAAAATTAATTCCCGTTGTCAAAACCGAAATGTGGGTTTTTAAAAAGTAAAAACTATCAAAAGATTGACAAGTGTTTTGCCAAATTTAAATGTGAAATTACTTATAATCACCTACATTGTATTAAATGATAAAAATATAATCTAATTATACTTCCAAACCATTCAAAAACATAATTTTTCTCTATAAACTATTTTGATTAAAAAAGTTGTATTCAATTAAAATTTAGTATTTTTTAGTATTCAACAAATTATAAAATTTTTTATTATAGTACCAAAAATTAATCAAAAATAAATTTTTATGTCCCGATTCTAAAGAATAATTTAATTTCATTAAATCTAATACATAAAAGTGTCAAATATTGGTTTTAAAAATGGTTTTCCATTAAAAGGTGGTAAAATTGCATTTTTTGAAAAATACTTCTTTTATCTGAAAAAAATTAATTTGTTCTTATATGATGTCTAAGAAACACATAATATGGATTATAAAATTATATGGAGTATATAAAATTCAAAATTAAGTTAGTACTATTCATAACCGCTTTTCAACGACTAGTCTGGTATGTCATGGTGCGCTCAAACTCGGTGTTGTATATAGCACAAGCTATTGAATTACTTTAAAGAAAGTAAAATACTATAAAATCTCAGGGTGTTACATAGACGATACTCTCATATACTACAAGACCAAGGAGGAACCTGAATAACATATAAGGATTGTGTTGGCAACACTATGGATTGGGAAGTTTTATACCATATTTAGAAAGTATGACTTTTTGATGCAGCAAGTAACATTATATGGGACATGTGATCACAAGTGAAGGAATTTTTTTTGACCCTTAAAAGATAAAGGTTTTTGAGGAATAGTCCAGACCTCTAGTGTCACGTAAATCCATTGTTTTCTTACCTTAACAGGGTACTATAAATGTTTTATGAGAAAATTATCATGACTGTATATCCTGTTAACTAAGTTAACAAGGAAAGGGGCAAAGTATGTCTTCATGGAAGATTGTTAGGAAAGATTCAAGGAGATAAAGAAATGGATTACCACTTCACTTGTACTCACATTACCAAAAAGTGTATAATGTATTTTGATATACACTGATTCTTTAAAAAATATCATTTTGTGTACTCATGAAAAATGATAATGTGATAGCCTACACCTCATGGAAGTTGAAGATACATGAGTCGAACTATCTAACAACTGATCTGGAGTTAGAAGCTGAGATTTTATCCTTGAAAATATGATGGCACTACCTCTATGGTGAGAAGTGAGACATATATCAATCAAAAAAGTCTAAAGTATATATTAAAAAAATGAACTCAACATGCATCAAAGGATATTGTTAAAACTAATAAAATAGTAGGATTGATCTATTCACTATCATCATGGCATGGAAAAAAATGTTGTTGATACTCTTAGTAGGAAGGAAACTTCTACACTATCCATGTTGCAAATTGAGAAAGAACCTATCTTCATGGACATGCAGAGAATGTATTTTAAAATAATTATATTAATGAATATATCCTACCTTTCCCAAATTATTTCCCAACCATCTATCCAATAAGTGATTAAGGAGGTACAGAGGGATGATCCAGAGTGAAAAAATAAGATGAATGCAGTAATGGAAGGGAAGAAGAATGTATTCCATATCAATGATGATGGTGTGATTCAGTTTGGAATGAGGATTTTCTTGCCTTCATCACCTAGGATAAAGATGAATCTATTGGGTAATGAACATAGGTCAACATTCTCCATCCATCCTACTAGCACCCAGATGTACTATGATGTATGAGAAATCATCTGGTGGGATAACATGAAGAATGAGATTGCAGAATATATATCATGTTGTTTTATATGTTAGCAAGATAATGTAGAATGACATATGTCCAATGGGATAATGATAGCATTACCTATACCCACATTGAAAGGTTAGAGTGTCACAATGTAAATTGGCACAGGTCTCGTAATTACATCCAAAAGAAATAATGTGATATGGGTTTTGGTGCACCCACTCATCAAGACTTCCCACTTTATCATTACATTGGTAGATCTCTCACTTGAACAACTATCTATGACATATGTGAAGGATGGGGTTATAATGCATGGGGTTCCAGTATCAATCATCTTTGATCATTATCCATGGTTCACATCTAAATTATTTAAGAGTATTCAATATTCTTTGAGTACTAAGTTAAATTTCAGCAGGGACTATCACCCCAATATAATGGACAATATAAAAGGACTATTAAGATGATCAAAGATATTATAAGGTAATGATCTCTAGAATTTAAAGGTGGATGGGATCAGTATCTACCATTGTTTGGATTGTCATACAAAAATAGCTTCCACTCTAGTATTTATATGTCTTCATATGAATCATTATATAGAAGGCGATGTAGAACTCCTACCTGTTTGGATGCAGTTGGTGAAAGAAAGCAACTTGGACCCGATCTTGTGCAAGAGATTACATAGAATGTCCAATCCATCCAGCAAAATACAAATGGTGATCAGAGTTTGTAAAGTAGCTATGTTAAAAACCATTTAAGTGACATAGAGTTTGACATTGGAGGTAAAGACTTACTTTGAATACCACCATAGAAGAGAGTCATTCAGTGTGGAAAGAATGAAAAGCTAATCCCAAGGTATATTGAACCTTTTATATCCATGATGGCATCAGAACCATGGACTATTAGATTTCACTTCCACTAAAAATGGATAATGTTCATTATGTGTTCCACGTACCACTCCTGAATAATTACATACCAGATCCCTCACATATATAGAATTCAGAAGTAGTATAGATGGAGTAAAATATCTTATAGGATGATCAACAAGTAAATATTTTAGACCAGAGAGATAATTTTATACCCAAGAAGACAAACCACATTGTCCATGTGTTGTGGAGGAACCAAAAGTATTAATAAGTATCATGGGAACTAAATGAGGCGATGAAGGAGATGTACCAAATCCTATTTATGTAAAACGAAATTTTTATGGTTAAATTTCAAAAGGAAGGAAGAATATAATGACCAAAACACTTATCAATGGAATTTTTCTCTTCCTAATTTAATTTCATATAGTATACATGATATAAAATCACATAGATGCCATAATAAGAACTTTATAAATGAATAATAGTAAAATATTAATTATTTCTAGAAATTAGGGAATATATACTGATGAAATAGTAACTTAGCCTTAGGAATAGTAATATGAACCTTATGAATAAAAAAACCTACCAAATGAATAGTAACACCACCCATGAAATTATATATATAAATTTAAGCATCTTATAAATGAAATTACGGTATAATTATATATTATACTACGTAATTAAATGTTATAAAAATTATTAATTACGTGTAGGAATTTTTTTAAATCATAAATATTTAATTAAATTTTTATAATTAATTAAATAATTTAAAATAAATTTTATTTTCAAAAAATGTATCCATAAGTTAATATTTTTATGTCCTATGATTTTAAGGTAATTTTACGAGACCATAAGTAATTTTCAAAGTGATACAAAATCAGTTATAATTTTAAAATACATATTTTCCAAGAAAATAACGATTTAATTTTTTCATATGTAAAATGAATTCAATTTTTTAACTCTAAATTTTTTAAAATGATTAGGGTTAATTTTTGTGATTTTTCTAAAATATTGATTTTTTTATGAATAGTAAAATACGATAATTTTTTATAAATTCTAAATGCATGAATTTTTGAGTCATCGTTGATGTAAGGATAATGAATGAACCATAATCTCAAACCATATTTAATTATTTTAATATATATAGAGATAATTCTAAAGCTATCCATATTCTTGAGCCAAAATTATAAACTATTGAATTTAATAATGAGAAAAAAACCCTCTCCAACACTATAAATACCACCCCTCACTCCCTCTTCATGTCACACCTCTCATGATTTGAGACATATAACAATTCTTTCAAAAACACCCCACAAACCATTATACCATGTAATGTATCTATTGGTCTCACCAAAAAAGAAAAACCTTTCCTAGAGGAGGTTCTCAAGGAGGATAAATCCAAGAGGAAAAATTCTCTTCAATTTTCTTTTAATTTATTTTCAATTTCATTTCTATCCATATCTTCTCCTCACCTTATATTATCCAAATGGAATGATAACTACTATATGTTTGATTTATTATAATTATATCATGTTAATTTAGGATCCATCATCAAACTCTTTCCTCTCCCTCTTTTGTAATAAATATGAAATCGTTTCCCGTGATGTGTCAATTTACCAACATCATGGGCGATCCACATTCATTATCATTTAATGCCTTAAAGTATGTTAATAAAACCATTATAATGTTTTTTTAATTTTATGTTACAAACCTATTTTTTTCTATAACTAACTTATTTACATAATACTAAATGATAATACAAAACAGGTTATTTGTGATCAGAAACCGCAAAAATTAACCTAAAACGACCATCATTAACATTTATCAAATTATTAATCCTCATTACATATAAGAAAACTATTTATAAGATCATTCAAAAATCTTTAATATCATTAATAACATATAATAAAAATTCTATATATTTATCCACATTTTACGTGAACTTCCATTATTGTATACAAGTAAACCAATCATGAAAACCGTAAAAACAAATGCTCCCGAATGATGAATTTAAAATCAATAACTCATCTAATGGCCCATAAATGAACTTTATCAAACCAAGATGAATAAAAGTCATGTATAAAAGGTTTTTGTATTATTTAATTAGTGCATTTAATCGGATTAAATTTTATATTAAAGTGAAGAATGTATTTAGACACAAGGTAAGGGGAATTCTCAAACCCAACTATCTTTATTTGGGGTTTACCTCTTTCACCCAATTTTTAATATGAATATTCAATAAATATAATATTTTCATCATTATATTATATTTTTTGGTATATAATTATTTTCTACTTTAGTTTATTACAAACATAATGTTTTCTAAAGGAACACTTCTTTCAAAAAAACACACCTTTTACTACTCAAGATTATTTCTTCTTCACTCAAGGTTGATGAATCAAGTATGTTATTCCCTATTAAATTTGGTAAACCAAATTTTATGAATGTTGTCTTATGAAATGAAAAAAATTACTTTCCAAGGGTTATTTTATTTTCAATATTGATATTTTTTCATGTGTCATGAATGATAATGTAAATGATATGATGTGACAGGTGCACCTAGAATTGTATAGCACAATGTAAATGTTACGTTGTTATGGGTGTGTCTGAAATTATATGGTGCTTTAAAAAATTGGTTAATGTGATGTATCTCATTGGAAAAGTTAAATATGTGTGAACATGATGCTATATTTTTGCACAACTAGGTGTTGTAATTTACCACTAAGACATGATGTTTTATTTTTATGCATTGTCACATTCCATGACATTATCTAATGCTTACTATCATGATTATAATGATGATGTTAGGATTATTCTCACCCCATGTTATATTGTTTTATGTTCTTATCTGTCCTCTTACTAGGATTTTAGCTCACCCATTTTTTGATGTATATCCTCATGTGACTACTTGTACTAAGTATAATTCAATATCTAATAAATATATAGATAAGAAGTAATTAAATAAATGTTTCTGTTTTATTTTGTTAATGTAATATATGGTCCTAATTTTCCAAAGAAACTAAACCTTTATATCCTAGTAATGTAATGAATTTATGTTGTTTATCATTAAAAATATGTAATTGTAATGTAAAAAATTTAGGGTCACTATATGTCCCATATGTTTCATTGCTTTATTGATATAGTATTTATATTCCTAATGTACCATGTTATCCACCACACCTTAGATGGCCAGTAGTACCCAACCTGCAAGACTGGTAAGGTATAGAAGTACCCTATCCAATTACCAGTGTTAGCCTAGGTCCTCTATCATTTCCCACCATTCGAGGGTGTATACTGTACCATTGTAGATTCTTCATCTTGCCGCAATCTTGGAACACGACTGCTGGTTTGGAACACTAGGTATCAAAGTGAGCCTACATAATGAACTTATGAAAAAACACTTGATTACCACCCTATGTAACTGATCCTTCCCCATGGAAATTTTTTTCCACCACCCTAGTGTATTTTTTCATAATTATGCTTCCTACTCTCCAAAGATATACCACCTAGTCGTATTGAGGAATCCACTTCTACAATATTTGAGACCTCCTTCAGGATCCACTCACAATTGGGAGACTGATTCACTACCCTATAAAAATTATTCAATCATAAGATATTAACCAAGTACATAATAAAAAATTTAAGACCATCCATAAAATGTATCACTATATTTTCATCATCTCCTTTCAATGCTGGGACAATGTGAAAAATGTTGGGGAAGTATCCAATATAGTCCATCACTAATATGCTTCCCTGTGTCAACCACATAAACTCTACCACCCACTTCTATCTCAAATCATCTAGATAAAAAATCTGAGGGAACATACCATAGAATTCCTTATATACCATGCCTTCCAACTTATTATCCCAAGACTGAATATCGAACCAATGCTTCCTTCGTTCTCAAAAAATATAGAATATTAATTTTTTATTTTTCACTACGTGAGTCACTAATTGATCTAGAGTTTTTTTGATATATTGAGTCTATAAATCATTTTCCTCAAATCCACCCTCTCTGGTAAATGTTATAGGGTGATTCTACTAGAACTCGTAGGTCAGAACATATATATTTTGTATAGCCGTTCATAGGACACTTTCTAGGAACTGATTAAAATGAGTAAAGTTGTCATCTAATTTCACTTTTTCCCCTCACCTGGAACTATCAAGGCCTCATTTCCATAGCTGGAGGGACATTTTCATTAATGTCCTCTTATCTCTCAACTGAAAAAAATTATAGTAAAGTAATTTATCTAAAATTACAAGAACCTTTCTTAGAACACATAACACATAATGTGAATATTTACATAAGATAGATTTGGGAAAATCTAAAATAATTAACCCCAAATACACTACCATATATTCAAAACCAAAACATATCAATTTTCTCAACCATCCATAACCTGGGTCACTGATAAGATAGGTATTTTTTTTATATTTATAGATTTCACATTAGAAACACTTTTTAGCCATTTATAATTACCACATTTTAACATTTTTTAGAAATTATAAATTCTTTATTAGGAACTATTACTTTTAAATCACCCAATTGGATAAGTTCATATTATTATCCAACAACTCACTCAAAACCTACTTTTATATGCATGCCTAAAATTAGTCATGTCGCATGTATCCTTGGCTTCCTAGAATGATGGATACATAATCAAATCTTTTTGCATAGGACATGATTTATATCTCATAAACTATAAAATTACACAACAATTTCATCACCCATAGTGAAATAAAATTCCACTATAATAGAAAACACCATAACCAATAATCTTACCCTAGGAACACAGTTTCTCCGCTGCACATGGGTACACTACTCCCATGAACAAGTTCATGAGCAGGGACCAATAGATCCCAGTATCCTATTTACATTTCACAAATAATAAAATGACCATAAATAAAACCATCATCTAATACCACCTTGTATTATCCTAAAACAGGTTCCATATACCAGCCTGAGCTAGTTAATTACATGACCTCAAGTGAACCTCCCTATAAGCTAGAGGCTGACACCTAATAGTGAGGATCTAGAGTGTTATGTCGTTAGACTATACCCTCTTTTTAAACTAAATAAAAAAAATTAAATAAATATAAAATAGCTCAATTAATAATAAAAAATAATCAAGAAATACTAAGAACCACTTTAAGAGTCACAAAACAAGGGAAATGACCATAATACAAAGCAGTATATATGTCATACCATATGTGACAAGTGTCAAAAGGAAACCCAAAATAACGAAAATTAGAGACTCACAACCAAGTCCTGATTTCATTCTTAGCTCACTCATCCTTGCTCCATTGAAAATGAAATCTCATCCATCTAACAAAGGGGTCATTACCTTATCCTATCATATAGACTCTAAGACTACTCAGGTACCATCTGGTGGCCTGAGTAGGGTGTGATTAAAACTAACTAGGCCACCACCGACAGTATGTAAAGAAATATCAATTCTATAATAGTGTGTTCAGTTGTATAAAGAATATAATATATAATATTAAAATTAAATGGGGTTTACATTTATTATTATCTAGTTAACCAAATTAACCCTCATGTTCGTAGTGACACCCAAACCAGTCATACCTACTTCCTCCCATGTAAGAGTCTGAACCATACACCATATCTATATCAAATTTTTTTCATTAATAGTATTTTATTAATCAAATTAATTTCATTTTCATTTCATTACTGGGGAGCGTCAATCCAGGTACCATTATAATAGATACTTGGAGCGTCAGTCCAACATCATTATCTCGGGTACATAGGGCATTAGTCCATCACCAATATTACAAGTACCTAGAGAGTTTTTCTAGAGAAAAATATTATCTAATTAGATAATTTTTCTAGAACCAATTCACATGTATTCATTAGGGGCCTATATAATCAGTCTATCCTCCCATGGATTAAGAGAATTAGTAAAACACCCACATATCATTGTTCACATAAACATATAAAGGTTAATTATTAATAACCCATTTTGATAAACCATTCTCAACATGGTGAATCATTTAATTTATTAATTTAAACCTTTAATATCAATTCATCCCTTAACCTTTTAACCAAATTACCATTAATCATCACATATCTCATTTATCTTTTGGGAATAAGATAAAAATTATTTAACAAGTTAACATGATATCACATTCATTATTGGTTTAATTTCATAAACCCTCTAAATTCACTTTTTTGGTCAATAATTATTATTTCATGGAAAATTCGGACACCCCATGGGTTTCCATCATGATCGGTCTCATAATCAATAACATATCCAATTGGATATTTGAAGGGTCTCTAAAACTCATTGGATTCAATTCCCTTTTGTAATTTAAAATGTATTTCAAAACATAGAAACACAATGATGCAATTAAAAATACAAGATCATTACCAAGACTAAAAGAATTTTCATGTACAATGTCTACATTATTGTCTTTGAATAACATTATTCTGACCTTATAACATAATTTTATGTAGAAAGGAATAAATCAAAATTGTGAAGATGATTTGAGATGAAAACCTAGGATCAAGATCTAGTGAAGCAAGATCCATTAAAATCTAGATCTATACCAACAAAAAAATTGATTAATTCATCACTAACCAAAGGTTGAGAAATATTGGAGAGAAGAAACTTAATTAAGGTAGAGATAAAATACTAGATGGAGGTCAATTTCCATCATCAAAATATTTATTCACAATGAAAGTATTATGAGGATCCAAGGAATCTCTTCTAGAGCCTCCAAAATAAATGTAAGCCATATTAGGTTGTATGGGTTATTAGGGATATAACTATGGGTTTGGGAATTTTTCATTAAATTTTATGATCTTTTTATACCTAAATACATAGTTTTATAGAGATATAATATGGTAAAAGTAACCATGCTCCTTAAACATGGTCCCTATATAGAGATTTTGTTTGGGGATCATGGTTTGGCTGCACATGTACTTTAACTATGTGCTAACTATACATCACCCAACTATCCATGGGTATAGGGTTTGGTAGGTTGACCGCAAGGTTTGGGAAAATCATGTGCACCTCTCTGTGGATAAACATGGGGTGCATAGTTTGCTGGGGAAAACATCATACGTTTCCCTAATGGTGTGCCAACCCTGCACATCCCCATAATCATTAAATTTTCTTCAAAATTCACCCGAAATGACCCTTAGGTAAGGCGCATCTAATGTATGATAAAAAAATGGGAAAAAATACCTAATGAGTACAAGATATCTCAATAAATTTTGAGATATTATTTTACATATGAAAAAATTAATCTGAATATGTCTTCTATTATGAAACATATGATAATTTGATATCAACCTATGAATATATTTGTTGAATACTTAGTTATATGTGGTCATTTTTCTATTAGGTTATCTATCCTAATAAGTTATCATCACTCGTAAATCCATCATAATGATTTTTAGAGTGAATATAAACACCAAAAGAATATCCCTCGGGAGTTTCTCTCAATGTGTGTATACATAGACACACTCATCATACACAAAATTTATGATTATGTTAAATCTAAACTAACCCTTTTTAGGGTGATTACCTAGGGTGAATTTGTGCCATAACCATTTCCACATTCTAGTATAAAAAAGTATGTATTTTTATGAAAAATTATATGATGTCTATTTTTCCAAAAAAATCAACATATTATCCAATACTTAAACATATTCATAAGGTTTTCACTAGGGTTATCTAACCCTAATAACCAAATCACATTGAAATATTAACTTTACATAAAATAATATACTATTCATTATAGTTGTCTATACATTCAAAATTTTGATCAACCAGAAATTATCAACCCTAAAATTATCCTCAATAAACATCACATTCTACAATGTTATATAAGAATTTCTTTTGATTGTAACTATGATGCCCCTAACCCACACTTTCATATTTGGTTCTCATAGACACATTATTTACATACTCGTTTTAATCCAACTATAAATAGCATGATATAAGCATCCATAAATACAAATATAATGATAATTATTGAATCTCTTACATATAAAGGATCATTTTAGTATTAGAGGTTTATAGAATTAAGACACAATATAAACTGATAAATCCCTTGTTTTTTGTATCAAATAGACTATTTCCCCACTATATATGAAAATAATTGATTTATAGAAATTCTTCAATGACTCCCACTAATTTTTTCAAACATTTTATCTTTCTAAACATGCCACGTGTACTAATTTTATCCAAAACATTGGGAAATAGAAACACAATAAGGGGTGATCAAAAAAGCTCAATAAGTGAAACTTATAACTAAAATAATCATGGAATTGAAAATGAATATGTTTTATTGAAGGAATAGATAAAAAAAAGAATCCATAATCATCTTGAAACTAGGATCATTTTATATCCATAATAATGAATGAATATATAGATATCAATAACAGTAATTTCAAATAGATGGAATTTATAATTCAAAACATCAAAAACCTATTGTCATTGACATGTTCTAAGACACTTTATTTATTTTCTAGAGTTAAGGCATTAATCATACTATTGAGTGTTTATTCCCCCATAATATACTTCCCTAAGAAGAAAAATATATGAAAAGGAAACATATTTTGGCTCGTGAGTCCTATCAATTCATTGAGGGCTATATAATATTGGGCCCACTTGTAACTTTTTATGTGAATTTAATTCCCAATAAGATAAAATGAATAAATAATACATAATAAATATTTTCAATAATAATATTAATTGATATAAAAACATAAATAATTATGAAACTTTTCCACTATCAATAAAAGGGAAAAACTAATCATTATCCATCCATTAAAAAAATATGGATATATAAACAATACATAGGCAGCGTACTAATAATAATTCATATTGGAATGCCAATACTTTTCTTAATTCAATATCATATAAAAAATTATATTTTAACGTCATCTAATTCATTCTAATGTAAATTTTGATGATCAAATAATATAGAGAAATGTGTATACAACTAAGATAATATTGGAATAACTTGACTATAATCCATCCTATGAAGGAAATGGGTTGGTTATAATAAAATATATCCCAATTAGCAGAAAATATTTATCAAAGGGTTTATGTGGTTATAATTTATATCCCATTAAAAATTGATAATGCCACATAATACAACCAAATGGTATAATATACCAAACATATAAGAAATAAGTTCAAATAACTATCATAACTCAATGAATTAAAATTGAGTTTCCAAAAATCTTCACGTAGTGGGAAATAATAGAATAACTTGATATATGAATAATGGAACAATATTTTTATATTAAATTCCATAAAATTCAATGAAATTAACATCATTGGGTATTAATTCCATATATCATCATACAAATTGAACATGGTGCATTACTAGTATTATGTCTCAAAGAATTATAATTGAGACCAAGAAAAGTCTTACCACTAAGAAGCATTCCAATAAAATCCCCTTGAAACAGAGGGATTTAAATTGAAAATCATGTTACATTATTGAATGATAATTATTAACATGATATATCAAATAGGCAATATTTACACCAAACAATTGAAATGAGGAGCACAAATACTATACCTTTCTTAATGAAGATAAATTGAGATGAAAACACATAACTCTTATCTTGACATACATGAAAACAATTTAAGATATAATAAAAAATATTAATAATTTAATTAATAACCATACTCGTATCAATTTACATTCATAATCTTCATAATTTGTAATTCTCTATATGACTTCTTCGGATTTTCCACATTAGGTGTTTATAGTTTTGATCATTTGTACTAGTTACATAATATCTGTGTTTATTATTATCATTATTTTAAATATATTGATTACTAAATCATATATACTACTATAATATATGTTACATGATATTTCATATAGTAATAATTTCATATCCTGTATGTTTTGTTAAGAACCATGATAATGAAATCAATAGTGATCATGTTTCAGTGATTCTTAATGAATGAAAGGTGTTTTTACCTAATAAGTTAAATGTTGATAAAATATTACCAAAACCAATAAAATTAAATTATTTACATATTTATATCATATTTAAGTAGTACATATTATCTCATATATTTCCATAAAATAAATTTATTGTATTTTTCGAATACATGGTTAAACATACCCAAACATGAACACACCTATATTTAATGAATGATTATGAAGTTTTGTAGTAGTAATGTCTTTATACGAGATGAATATTGATCCTACTTTTTGATTATTAGTGTCATATATCATAATTTTCATTATTTAGATGAAGAATTCGTGGATATGTTAATATTATAAAATTGGAATAAAAGGTTATCCTCTTAGTTTTAATATTTTAAATGATTAAATTAGCATTGATTGTTTTTTATCATATTGGTAATAAGATATGTAAATTTTCAGACCATGATTTCAATTATATCATGAAAATAATATTTATCCTTTAAATAAATCCTAAAATCTATAATTTTAAGTTAATGAAAGAAAATATAATGTCATACATCATGGAGGCGGTAGTTTGAAAAATTCATGAAGGGAGTTTTTTCCATAATATATGGGGTACATAAAAAAAGAACGTAAAAAAAATTAATATAATAGAATTCCATTATATAATTTTTAATAATATTATTATACCAGTATGATTATAATAAATTTTAAAGAATATTATTCATATTAAAATAAAGTATTTCACAATTACCACTTTGAGGATTTGAATTTTCAATGGAAGTCTACGTGGATTTAAAGTGCGTAGGATAAATATGATTTATCACGGGATTATGTTAAATGAATATAGTTCTATGGAGTGTAAAAATTCATATATTAAATGATTAATATTATGGAAATGTATTTCCTGAATTTTTGATGATGTTACCCTTTTATAAGTAAAAAAAATGGTAGTTTTGAGAATACATTTAAATTTTACAATAATTCCATAACAATATTCAACTGTAAATGGATTATAACCATAAAATAGTGTAGTGTAATCATGTCTTGGTCAATAAAAAACATAATCATTTATTTCTAGGCATGTTGTTCCCAAAGTTTTATGTCCTTTACATTTGGTTTAAAATAATTTAAACATTCACTTTTACATAGGTAATTAATTATAAACATAGTTATTAATTTCAATGAAATGATTGTGATTGAACCTTTTAACTAATTAGATAATTATGATTTGAAATTTCAAATAATTTGATAAAATATAAATTTTAATGGTGTGAAAATTTAATTTTTAAATAATCATACTTAATCATAGAAAAAATTATAAAAACAACGAATTTAAGCATTAAATTTATATTCAATATACAATTATAATGTATTTATAATTTTAATAACAAAATTTGATTTATAAATAATTTAATAAAATGTATGAGGCTTCCATGGGAATCCAAAACTGAACCTTGCTTTGAAAATATTTGATTTTAAAAAAAGTAAAAACTAGTTTTTAAATGAATATAATAATTTTATTAGTTATAAAAATGATTTCCATAAGTAATATAAGTGAAAATAATATTTGAAAATGAATAATTTTATTCACAAAAAAATCATATAATATTATTTTAAATGGTTTTGAAATATTATAACTTATTCATACATAGTGATAAAATCTTGGAAATTTTATTTTTTGTAAATCAAGTGTTTTTTGAAAAAACCCATTTTTGAAAATGATAAAATAATAATAATAAGATAATTTTGATTTGGGGAATTCAAAAATTATGTTAATTTTTACTGATATATTAAAAAAAATTAATTATTTTAATACAATTATAAAATAAATGGAAAATCATTTTATCTGAAACTAGAATTTTTAAATATGAACTCATATTATTATTATCTCATATAATTTACCATATAAATTGTTGTTATCCAATTATTAATATTAGACATATTTTATCAGTAAAAATTTACTTTGAAAATATAAATGTGTTTTACGAAAAAGATTTTTTTTAAAAAAAAATTATGAAACAATAAATGAATATTTAGTCATATTTTGTAAACAAATTAATTTCCATGTATATTAAGATTAGTATATTTTATAAATAAATTTCACAACGTGGTTACTACTATTAAATACCACTAATTAAATTAATATCTTTTAATGGTTGTATATACATATATACATTTTATCAAAATATATTGTGGTTTTTTTATGATCAATGTTTCATGAAAAGAAAGCTATTGGAAAAAATGACATATTTAAAGGTAATAATATATTATACATTTTAGATGTTATAAAATTACCCTTACTTTGGGTATAAATGATTTTGGAGTTAATGGTAAGAAAATAAATGACCTAATTCCTTTACATGAGGATTAAATTTCTATGTGAGAAAAATTTACCCATACATTGGAGAATACTTTAGTATTCTTAGGAAAAAGGTGATGCCCCCAAAAACTTTAGTGTGTACATGATAGTGACTAGATATGTCCTGGATAAGATAGTTCTTCTAATGCGATCGATGTGTGATAGAGTCGTAGGATACCCTGTAATCACCTTACTTTGAAACATAGCTAAATCCTATTCTATAGGAATAAAATAAACCACATAGCCAAAAACCACATCAGTAAGAAAACAAATTGGGGCTCGGGTCAAATGATACTTCATCTTTTCAAAGAATTCTTGTATTTATGGAGTCCATATTAATGTTACACCTTTTCAGGTGAGATTCATCAAACACATTTCCAATCTATATCAATTCCTAATAAAACACTGATAGTAACTAGATAATCCAATAAAAAATTGGATTTCAAAGATATTATTGATATCCTCATAGTATTCAATAACCATTAACTTGTAAGGATCTACTAATATTCCTTTTCCAGACCCTAAATTCCCCATAAAACATCTATTATTGAATCAATATGTTTCATGTTGATGGTTTGTTATAGAGATAGTGGTGTTGTAGGGTTTGCAGAACAATCCTCTGGTAATGGTCAAAATCATCCTCATTCTAAGAATGGACCATGTTGTAATCCAAAAATACCATAGTTATGGAATCTAGGTATCAGTGAAATATCTAGTTCATGAGTTCCATATTGATTTTGGGTGAATTAGTTAAACAAAAAAGCATAACTAGGTACATGAAGTGAAAATACCTGCACCATAATTCTATCTAGGGAATATCAAATTCTTTCACCCTAACATGGTGATTTTCTTATCATATATCAACCTTTGGGAAAAAATGGTCCCCATTAATTGGTAAAAAAATCAACAATATAGGGAAATGGATAATCATTCTTTATGGTTACTAGATTTAATGTTTGAAAATCAGTATAAAAGCTAAGGGTCGCTTTTACCATTATAGAAAAGTGTACCAGAGCAGGCTAAGGTAACATGCATGGGAAGATGAATTCCTTCAATATAAGTAAATCATGTTGAATCCTAAATTGTTTCAATTATTTTAGATAAACATGATAATAGTTTAAGTAAATTAACTGGGTTTCAAACACTATGTCAATAGAAAACTCGACTTCTATTTCTAGGGGTAAGCACAATAAGACATCGAGAGTCACCTTTGCGAAATAACTTATGATAAGAGGATGTTTTTTATGAGATCCCTATCATTAAACTCAACTAAGAGAGATTATATATGAAATTCTAGGCTACCAAATTTAGGAATATTTGGTCCTAACTAGCTTGATGAAATATCCTAGTCTTCTTTAAAAACAAATGGTTTCCCATGAGGATAAGTGATGTTCAGATTTATATGATATCAATAAATATGATACTTGAAGATGATTATATAGTATTTACCATTAATTAAGTCAAAAGGGTAAATTTCAATAATAATGAAACCCCATGCTGTCTCCACCTCTAAAATAGAATCAATATAATAAGGACCTTAGAGTCTCTACATTATCTTATTACCAACGAGTGTACAAATGTCAATAACATATTTGACGATCATCGATAGAAGATTTAAAAATTCCACAATATAATCACATATAAATAAATTGAAGAACCATTATCAAATATTTAAATCACCATAGAAGATAAAATAATTGTGGTATCTCTCAAAATCATCAACTGTGTCATAGACTTAAAGAGGGTTCGATACACAATATGTAGCTACCTATTGTATGTATATTTTGTTGTTCTAAAATTGGTTTTGGGTCCATCCATGAGCTAAATCTGAAAATATTATGGGTTATTATAGAATCCAAGACACTAGAATAAGTTTCCATCTACATTTTTTGCATGCAACTAAAAAATGGATCTCTTGGATATTAAGGAACTTGTGTCACTTCCGGGAGAGGGTTTTTCCTTATAAACCCTCTACGTGTTTCATATAGTCTCATATGAATTGTAAGACTTAGAAACAACGTCGAATAAGGTCCTTGAATACCTAGAGCTCCCACATTGATAGAAAACATAACATCCCAACCAAATGTTTAATATGATTTAAACCGAGATGGGTTTTCGGATCCACTCCAACCATCCCTTATTGGCACACCACACTTATTCTTTTTCTTAGAAGGATTTATTTTTCTCCCACTAGATAAAAGAGGCACATTAATTATCCTTAACATCCCTAACTAATTAATATCTACCACTAGTGGTCAATAGAGTACCTCATCCTATATTAGGAGCCTCTAGAGAAATACATTAGATTAGATATCAGACCGCAAACCCATTTCAATCCTCATGGCCTTCCACTTATCATTAAATGTGAGATCTGGTGTAAAAATAAAAAACATAGTAATTATGTTTTCATAATCCATAACCATTAATTCCCCATGTTTTAGAGTAATAAATTCCCATGAATTTTCCAATTTTTTCATTTCTATATAAAATTTCTCAGTGATGATCACCTTGAAATAATTCTAATAAAGGGGTTTATGATTCTTTTTTATAAAATCAACATCCACTATCTAAGACTGCAAAATTTAACCCTAAATAAATACAAATTCAACATAATAGATGTTGGAGTATCAAAGAAATCAAATATCCTCTCAGTATTTATCAATCATTCCAAAATTACATAGGGTTTATTACTTCATATAAAGAATTGGGAATTATTCTTGTGGAAATCTACAACAAGATCTATCTTAGGGACCAAAATTTCTTCCTTTAATGGGGTATGGTCCATTTTTTTTTAGGTCCATAGCCCGAACATCTAAAGACACCACTTTAATAAGATTATTATTAAATAGTTTTTTTTTAGGAAATGTTATCCAAAATATCCTCCAGAAAAATTCACACATCTCTTTCAAGGATGTATGATGCTACATAAAACCATTAAAAAAGGAAACTCATAAAAACCAACAAAAAATCACCAATTCATAAAATTAAAATTTTCTAAATTAAAAACTAAATAATATATAAATAGTTTATAATAAACAATAATTACATCCCTAATAGATTTTATAAAATAAAATTATTTTTAATATCATATTTTACATGAAACACCGAGCTCAAATGACCCTTGATATATATAACTATTAAAGCATAGCCATTAAATTGGAAGGTATAAGTAATATTAACTAATTTGTAATTTATATATATATATATATATATTTCATACACAATATAAATTATTGATAAATTGTTATTAAATAATCATACATTTTTAATGTAATTTTATACTTTAAAAGTAGGTTTTCTATAAAAATGGTTTCATGTATTTTCGTTAAAAAATATTATAATTATTTTTTAGTACTGTTAGATAATTTTATGATAAATTTATTTTCATTTTTTAAATCATAATATCCAAATTTTAATTCAGTGAAATTTTGGGTTTTTTTAGTGAATATTGATTTTTCAATGAATAGTGAAAAATATATATATTTTGTCAGAATTTCATTGATTTCAATAAATTTGGAAATTAAAAAGCTATACTATGTTTTACATATGATTTTAAGTATTAAAATTATTATTTAGTTTTATTTACTTTATTTAATTTCATTTTAATCATATTACTAATGGATTTTCTTATAACTTTGTCTTTGGGTTTAAAAATAGGATTTTTTTTGATTTTTTTAAAGTGCATATGTTTCAATTTTTCATTAATTATAAAAACTAATGTTGAATTATTGAAATGAAATTTATATATTATATAATGGTAAATATTAATTTATCTTGATAAAATAATTTTTATTAGTCATATAGTTAATATAAAAAAATATTTTCCTCAAAAAATAAACATCTTAAAACCAACATTTTTGTCACGTCTTTGAGTTTAATTTTAAATAAATTTTTTCCAATAATATGAATTTAATTTGGTAAAATAGATTCAATATTGTGAATATGAATAATTTATATTATCTAATAATTTTAACATGATTTTTTAATATAATAAATAGTGAAAACATTAAAAATAAATTATCAAGGTTAGGGTGAAAACAGGGTAATCAGGGGTTAAACTGAAATGATAATGGTCCAAATAACCTTTTTTTAAACTATTTTATTGAACAATTTCCATGATATAATGTATAAGGACTAATAAGTATCCACTTTGGATCCTTTTAAAATGTCACACCCATCCTTTTTATATTATTTATTTTATTAAAATTTTGGGAATCAGATAGTTCAGGTTGAGGCCTGACTTAATATTTCTGAGCTCTTACTTAAAAACGAATGTTTCACCCTTGGTTGCATCCATCGCACCACTGTCAAAGCTGTGCGGCCTCTCCTGGGTCGCCACGTTACCTCACCCAGCTCACTGCACTGCCTGCCCGATGTTTAAGGGAGATGAAAAATATAAGACGAATAATAAAATGAGAACACAATGAAAATTAAGACTGTGTGGCCTTGGATGAGGCATGACTCTAGCAGAGCACGATTTTGAAACTGCGCAGCCTCGCCCGGTCCACCGGCTGACCTGCCATTGTCCAATTAATTAAATAAAATGACTTGATGATAAATAAATATAATTAAATGTGATAAAATTTTAATAAATTATCTTAATATTATTAATGTTGTTATTGTTATTACCATAAATTATAATTAATTTAATAAGTAAAGAGAGAACACAAAATAGATATAAAATATAATATAATATAATTATCTAAATAATGATAATAATGTTATTTTTATTCGAAATTCTTATTCTTGTCATTAGTATGATTACATTTAACAATATTATTGATGATTATTAAGGTAATTTATTTATTAATAATACTTTTGTTTTAATTTATTATTTATATTATTATTATCATTATTATTTTTTATTTTATTTTTATCTTTTTTGTTTTTTATGTTTCTTTAGGGTTTCATCAGCCCCCTTTTACCTTGGTGCGTCATTTTTCTTTTCCTCCTGCAGACCATGGCTCTCCTACCCATCACATCCTCGACCCTCTCAGCCAACCCATCTCACCATTGCCCCCTCTCGGCCAGAGTTCTCCATCTTCAACCTTGCGCTGGCCTCCCCACCACCCCATCAGACGTCCCTCTCAGTTGTGCCTTCCCTCTCCCTCACCTTGCCCAAGCCTTTTCCACGCCTCAACAGCCTCTCTCTATGGTATACCATTTTCTCCCCTTTTCTAGGGTTTTTCCCCTTGCTATTGGGTTTTTTTTTCAGTTGTGTGGGTATTGGATTTTAGGATGGAGTCATGTTTTTTTGTCTTTTTTTTGGATAGAGCTTCAATATTTAGGGTTTTCTTGTGGTTCCTTTGGAGCGCAATTGGTATTCGCACCAAAACGTGGGGATTTTCTTCATGCAAGGAAAATCATTTCATTCCCTAAAAACATTAGATGAATTTAATATGCATATTTTAATTTATTATTGTGTTCTTGAAATGATTTTGCGGTGTGAATGGTGTCTTTGTTTAGGAATGGTTTATGTGTTTTGGTTCTATTTTTATTCTTTTGTCGATATATAGTTTACATGTTTCATTTCGGAATTGTTGTGGTTTGTTTGATGGGAAATTGGAGTTTCACATCATGTGTTGTAGTATTCGACACATGTGGTAGGTGGTTCCGTGTTTTAAACATTATTTAAGAAATTCATTTTCTTAATTTGATAGTTTATAATTTTCATTTTTTAATTATTTTTGGTGCGGACATTGTTTTCCTGATGTCTTCCATGTGTTAGATTTATTTGTTATTATGTTATATTGGTGGGTGTGTTCATTTGTTGAACACTTATCTTTAGTTAATTGTTAGTGGTTAATAATGTTTACAGCTAGCTTTTCATTTGTGCAAGTAGTACTAATTGTGTTCGACATGGCGTAGTGTGTTCTTGATCGTATGTGAAGCTGTTGTAATGGTTGGGTAGGTTGTTTCTATGAAAACCTATGTGAGTTTTCTTCTAGTGTTTATAATGTTTGTGTTTGTTTTGTGAAATTGTGAAAAGCATGTAGTTTCCGTTTTTGATGTGGCGTTGCGGGTGTTTGGTCATGAAGGTGGGTTGAGTTGGATTTTCATGTTAAAGCTATGTTATGTTTTTTTAAAGAATTTGTTATAAAGAATTGAATATGATTCAATAAAATAATTAACGATAAAAATTTAATATTTTTTTAATAAACTATTATTAGCAATGTAGAAATTGTTTTAACTGAGTTGGGTAAGGACTTTTGGCATGTGTACTTTGCCAAATGGTTTTCTGTGTGTGTGAATGTGTGGAGTTTTTTTATGTAACACTCGGTCTTTTGGTGTTCATACTTTTCCAAATGGTTTTCTATTTGTGTGAAAGTGTGGCGTTTGGTTTATGCAACACCCTGGTTATTTTATTTGTCTAAGTTGACATGAAATGGGAAATTGGAACAACGTTGAGCACAAAAAGTGGATGCCTGGGTACTAGGTGGGAGGACTAGACTAGCGTGCTAGTGATTCAGGAGTGGCCCAAGCCCAGTTTCACTTAGCTGGATTGATTCTTACAACACTAACTAAACCTTGAATGATGACTGTATACCACTAGGTTATGGATGTGTTTCTCTACTAGTGGCTCGTGGACGGGAATATATGATATGGATTCTTTGGTACACCAAGACGTGAGGTTCTAGGGCCCCACACAACTTTAGTACATATAGGGCCTCTCCCACTTTTAGTGCTCCTGGATTACTATACACTCACCATCAGTATACAATGTAGCTTTTGGGTTATCTTGAAGGTTTGAGTTTTCTTAACTGCAAGGGTGTTTTATTTTTATTTAAGTTGTTTTCTTTAAGTGTTTTCTTCATAGAAACTATTTCTTTAAAGTTGTTTAAGCTTTGGTGTCCTTTCATTTATTAATCCTGCAAATGTTTTTGTCATTTAATATTTATACATGAAACCTTTTTATTAGGTGAAGTCTTACTGGGATTTTGGCTCATAATCTACATACACATTTGGGTGTATGTAGACTTTGTTTCTTGTGTATTCCATGTTGTGGCATTGTGCTTAGCAATGGTGGTTTTAGTCGTTGATGGTCTTCTCATGCAGGTTGGTGTTGTGGGGTGTGGATGTTGTTCCAATGTTATTTTTTGGAGGTTTGAGTTAGAAATATAGTTTCTTTCAGGGTCATTTATTTCTGGATGTTGGTTAAATTTGTAAACCTCTAAATCTGTTTTTAGTTGAAGGCCCTGCTTGATTTTCTATTTTCAGTTTCAGTTTCTTTATCTTGTCAGTTGTTTTGTGTTTACTATTTCGAGTAAATTATTCCCATGTAATGTTTGATACTTGGGCACTTGTTCCAGCCTGTGGGGATCGGGAACACCCCTCGGGCCATGTCGCAGACCGGATCAGGCACCGGGTGATATGATGACCCTGCCTGGTTCATGAAAAAATGGTATTAGAGGGAAGTTTTTCTCTCTTGGGACGTGTTCTTTTGGGATAGAGTTAGAGTAGAACAAAGCTAAGGATGTCGGGACTCGACATCCAAGCTACTAGAAAGGTTCCTGGCTAGCAGACCTCGTAGTGGGACTCGAGTTACGAATGTAAGTTGAGGTTTGCCCGAGTCTTTTGTTCTTGCGGTTAATATTGTCTTGGGGAAATAAAAACGGAGTAGGTTCAGTGGTCCCCGTGAGCTCGTAGAGTCTGGAAAGCCATATAGAGCCAGGGATACTGTCATAGAATACCCTCTGTGGTAGTGGCGTGATTGGGGTATGGCTGCCAACCATATGTTCTATTCACCCACTAACACTAGTTTTCTCTTGCACTGTTCCTCGTTTAATTTTTTTTAAAATTGTGGACATTTGGGTTTTTAAGAAAAAATTATTTGGTCTTGGAAAATGATTTGTAAGTTTTTTTGAAATAAATCACTTTAAAAAGAAAATGAGGTATGAGTTTTGAATAGTTTGGGTTGGATGTTTTGGTTTTGAAAAATGGAAAAGTTTGGTTTTGATCCATGGTGTTCTCATGGGAAACCACATGCATGAGAGTATATGGAATGAGAAAGGGTTAATGGAATGAGTGGATGAGTTCCCGGATAGATATGAGGTGGGTGTTGGTGTGGCATGAGAACATGCATGTGTGAGGCCCATGAAACACCATTTGTGATTGAGCAACCCACTGGCCTTTCTTATTTACAAAAAGTTTTGTTAAATGAGAATTTGGTTTTTTATTAAATGGTGATCGCATGTTGTGTCCTTGTGTTTTTAGATGTCGAATGTGAGGCGTTTTGAGCCGAGTATCCTTTCTAAATGATCAGTGTCTTGAGATTGAATTCTTGTAGGTCAGTTGGTGTGAAAGCGTGTGGTTAATGGTCTCTTGTGAAAAGTGCTTCGGGAAGCCCTTGTTGTGGTGTCCCCTGCACGTTTAGCGTTTTCTTGTGACATTTATTGTGCATTGGACCGGTTTTATTGGGTCTGTGGTTCCCTTTCTGGACAAGTTAATTCCTCTATAAAGAGTTAACATGCGATTGAAGTGTGGCCACATGCAATTCACCGTTGGCCAGCCCTCCAGTTAGTTAGAGGAATCTCTTCTTCGATTCTATAATTGAACCCAACTCTTATATTTAAAACTAAGTGCATCATCTCACAGCGAGATGACATATGCGAGGGGAGTTGAATGGAGTTTTGATCTTTTTAGTGCCTGACTCGTCGGGTATGAAGTTTGACACTATCGTGTTTGAAGGTTCCCCATGGAAACAACGAAAGGAATTCCAGCGTGGAAGGGTGATGGTGGTTCAGAATTTTCAGTGTTGACCAGTGTCTTAATGGGATTTGTAGTACTTTCATAGGCTACATGGGTCATGTTTGGTGATTTCATTTAGCCTGAGGTCCCTTCGATAGCCAACAGTTGTTTAGAAGCGATAAAAGAGACTCCAGTGGGGAAAAGGTGGAAGAAACCCGAAGATGTTTGTGCAGTCTATTATTATAAATGACCTCTAGTATTTGGTTTGTTTCATTTAAGAAAATGTTGGTGTTGGCTAATAGTTTAGCACACCCAGTCGTATGGGGCTGCTATGGTCGTTTGCAGGAATCACTTGTTGTTCAAGATGCAGTTTGAAATATTTATCAGTGTAATGTTTTTCTCGACAACAATGATCGTTCTCAGTTAAGATTTATGGTGTCATGTTCTCATTCAGTGTAACAAGGGGTGATGCGCATGTACCATCTAATCTCTCATTCTGGTGAATGTTTAGTGTGAGTGTAATTGGATGTCATGGGGTGTTGTGTCTGATGGTGTTTCCTTGGTTGCGGTATGATTGTGAGTGGCACCAAAACGAGAAGCTCCACTCAGGAGTATTTAATACCTAACTGGAAGGTAGGAGATGCTTCAAACATCAGGGCTCCATCCATAGGCCTCAGAGTGAAGCTGGCGCGTGGTCAGGAACCCTAGGAGTGTATGGGACCCCAACATTAATTCTGTCATCGATGTTGAAAGTAGAGGAAATTTAAATTTTTTCTATGGTTGTTCTTCTCCAAATGACCCATCTAGTTTCATAAGGTTTTTGTGACCATTTGGAGGCGTGTTCTTCTCGTTGACTTAATTTATTAGGGGTTGCGTCCAATTGGATGTAATCACTTTAGTGGTCCTTATGGGAATCTATTGGGTAAACTGATCTCAAATTTTAATAATTCTCATTTAGGAATGTGGAAATACTGGTTTGTCTTTGGTCATGCTTTTGACGCCCCGGAAGTCAGGATCCTCCATCCCTGACCCTTGTGGTGGGGTGTTTGGTCTCCATCGGTATTTTTTTTGTATCTTATATTAGTTCTAATGGTGGTGAGACCCATGATGGGTCTTGCACAAAGGTATCTGGAATAAATCAGTGTTGGCATTTCCTTAATGGGTGGGGGGAGTCCGCCAGGACCTCCCCATTTTGGTTTTCCAGTCTCAACTTGGGTGCTGGTAGGTTTATAATGGTGGGGAGACCCACATTAGGTCTCACACGATGTCTCTATAATGTATCAGTGTTGTACTTTTCTTTAATGGAGGGGAGTCTGCTCTAACATCCCCGTTTTGGTTTTCCAGTCTCGTCTCGAGTGTCATTGAGTTTCTAATGGTGGGGAGCCCCTCGGGCCACCCCATGTTGATCTTTTTCTTAGGTTTTGTAAATATGGCTTGGTGATAATTGATAAGAGTGTTCCTTGGAATTTGTTTGACCTTTTTTGTTCATTCTAACTAAATGGTGTGGTTTTTGTTTAATAGTGCTTGAGGTATTTCATCTTGTAAAGTTGATTTCCATGAATGTGAGGGCTCCTTTTCTTAAACAATGAACTGGAGGGTTTTCATCTCTTGGGGGCGGGTGAAACATATCAAAATATCTTTTTATGCATTTCTTGATGTTTTCTTTTAGTTACTTTCTCTGGTCATGATGACTTTTGATCTCTTTTCTTGATGTTTGTTGGTATCCCCATTGAATCTTAATGGAGTGTAGTTTTCTACATTGAGGTTTGGTCCTAGTTGTGGATTTATGTGAATGGAAAGCATTATGGTGGGGAGAATTGTCACACCAGTCCTTTTTTATATTATTTATTTGATTAAATTTTTGTGCATCGGATAGTTCTGGTCGAGGCCTGACATAATATTTCTGATCTCTTACTTAGAAACGAATGTTTCGCTCTTGGTTTCATCCATCACACCGTAGTCGAAGCCGTGCGGCCTCGCCTGGGACGCCGCGCGACCTCACCCAGCTCCCTGCATGACCTTCCCTATGTTTAAGGGAGATGAGAAATATGCGACGAATAATAAAATGATAACACAATGAATATTGAGACCACATGGCCTTAGGCGAGGCACGACTCGGGCAGAGCACGATTTTGAAACCGCGTAGCCTCTCCTGGTCCACCGGGTGACTTGCCAATGTCCAATTAATTAAATAAAATAACATGATGGTAAATAAATATAATTGAATTTGGTAAAAATTTTAGTAAATTATCTTAATATCATTATGGTTGTTATTGTCATTACCATATATTATAATTAATTAAATAAGTAACGAGAGAACACAATATAGAAAAAAATATAATATAATAAAATTGTCTAAATAATGATAATGATGTTAGTATTTTTTGAAATTCTTATTCTTGTTATTAGTAAGATTACTTTTATCAATATTATTGATGATTATTAAGTTATATTATTTATTATTAATTCTTTTGTTTTAATTTATTATTTATATTATTTTTATCATTATTATATTTTTATTTTATTTTTATCTTGTTTGTTTTTATTTTATTTTTCATTAGGGTTGCGCTACCCCCCTTTTACCTTGGTGAGTCATTTTTTTCCTCCTGCATATCGCAGCTCTCCTCCCTGTCGCGTCGTCGCCCCTCTCAGCCAACCCATTTCGCTATTGTCCCCTCTCGACCAATCTTCTCCCTCTTCAACCTTGCGTCGGCCTCCCCTCCACCCCATCAGATGTCCCTCTCGGTTGTGGATTCCCTCTCCCTCCCCTTCGATGAGCCTTTAGCACGCCGCCACACCCTCTCCCTATGGTATACAATTTTATCCACTTTACTAGGGTTTCCCCCTTGTTATGGGGTTTTATTGTTTTCCTGTTGGTTGGGAATTGGATTTTAGGTTGGAGTCATGTTGTTTTGATGTCTTTGTTTTGGATGGAGCATGACTCCTTCGAGTTTTCTTGGGGTGTGTTTGGTGCGGATTTAGAATTTTCACCAAAACATATGGATTTTCTTCATGCAAGGTAAATCGTTCCGTTCACTAACACCATTAGATAAATTTTATGTGATTATTTGAATTTATTATTGTGTTCCTGACATGATTATTCGGTGCGAAAGGTGTTTTTGTTTTGGAATGGTTCGTGTGTTTTGGTTCTATTTTGATGTTATTTTTGATATATTGTTTCCTAGGTTCATTTTGTAATTTTTTTGGTGCGTTTAATGAAAATTTGGAGTTTCACATCGAGGGTGGAGTCTTCAACACATGAGGTAGGTGGTTCCGCATTTTAAGAAGTATTTAATGAATTCATTTTCTTACTTTGATAGTTTATAATTTTTACTGGTTAATTATTTTTGGTGAAAACATTGTTTTCTTGATTTATTCCATGTGTTATATTTGTTTGGTATTATGTCGTATGGGTGGGTGCGTTCGTTGGTGGAAAACTTATCTTTAGTTAAGTGTTAGTGGTTAATACTTTTTACAGCTAGCTTTTCATTTGTGCAAGTTGTGATAATTGTGTTCGACATGGCGTAGTGTGTTATTGGTCGTATGTGAAGGTGTTTTAATGGTTGAGTAGGTTGTTGTTATGAAAACCTATGTGAGCTGTATTCTAGTGTTTATACTGTTTTTGTTTGTTTTGTGAAAATGTTCAAAGCATAAAATTTTCGATTTTGATGTGGCATTGGGGGTGTTTGGTCATTAAAGATGGTTGAGTTGGATTTTCATGTCAATGTTGTGTTATGTTTTATTAAAGAATTAGTTACAAAGAATTTAATAAGATTAAATAAAATTTTAATGATAAAAAATTAATATGTTTTTAATAAACAATTATTAGCAATGCAAAAATTGTTTTAATTGAGTTGGGTAAGGTCTTTTGGCATCCATACTTTTTCAAATGGTTTTATGTGTGTGTGAAAGTGTGGCATTTGGTTTATATAAAACCAGGTGTTTTGGAATGAGTACTTTTCCAAATGGGTTTCTATGTGTTTCAAAGTGTGGAATTTGGTTTATGTAACACCCTTGTTGTTTTATTTTTATGAGTTGACATGAAATGTGAACTTGGAACAATAGTGAGCACAAAAGGGGAAGCTTGGGTACTAGGTGGGTGTACTAGACTAGCATGCTAGTGATTCGGGAGTGGCCCCGACCCAATTTCACGTAGTTGGATTGACGCTTACAACACTAACTACACCTTGGATGATGATTGGAGACCACTAGGTTAAGGAGGTGTTTCCCTACTAGTGGCTCGTGCACGGGAACATATGATATGGATTCTTTGGTACTCTGAGATGTGAGGTTCTAGGGCCCCACACAACTTTAGTACATATAGGGCCTCTCCCACTTTTAGTGATCCTGGATTACTATACACTCACCGTCGGCATACGGTGTAGCTTTTGGGTTCACTTGAAGGTTTGAGTTTTCATAACTGCAAGGGTGTTTTATTTTTATTTAAGTTGTTTTCTTTAAGTGTTTTCTTCATTGAAACTATTTCTTTAAAGATTTTTAAGCTTTGGTGTCCTTTAATTTATTTTTCCTGCAATTTGTTTTCATTTAATGTTTATACGTGGAACCTTTTTATTGGGTGACGTCATATTGGGCTATTGGATCACACCCTGCATACACCTTTGGTTGTATGTTGACTTTGTTTCTTGTGTATTCTAGGTTGTGACATTGTGCTCAGCGATGGTGGTTTTTGTCATTGTTGGTATTCTCATGTAGGTTGGTGTTGTGGTGTGTAGATGTTGTGCCTCTCTTGTTTCCTGGAGGTTTGAGTTAGAATAATAGTTTCATTCGTTGTTGTTTATTTATGGATGTTGGTTGAGGTTGTAAACCTCTAGATTTGATTGTAGTTTAAGGCCCTGTTTGGTTGACTATTTTCAGTTTTAGTATCTTTATCTTGTAAGTTGTTTTGTGTTTACTATTTCATGTAAATCGTTCCCAGGTAATGTTAGATACCTGGGAACTTGTGCAAGCCCGTGGGGATCTGGAACGCCCCTCAGGCCATTTCACAGATCGGGTCGGGTGCTGGGTCAGATGGTGATCCAGCCTGGTTCATAACATGGAATGTAATGAAATGTATGTACACCTTTGTCTATAAAAAAATTTATAAGTGTTCCACTCACCTCACTTATAAAAGGCCACAAAGTCTCCTCTAATCCTCACACCATCAAACAATTTTTGTTCAGTCAATACATAAAAAAATTGTTTAAATAATTCCATCCCCTCATACTAGAAGTATTTTTTGTATTAAATACATTATTTGAATACTTTAGGTATAATAATAAAGAGGTGGCCCAAGAAAAGGTAAAATTCCTAACTATGCATTTTTTGTATTGTTGCTTCATCAACCACATTCAAATATTCTTAAAATATATTCACATATGATTATATAAGTTTCTTATATATGTGTATATATTTTTATATTAATCATATATCCTAAATAGATATACTCTTCTATAAAATAGGATATGGAATAATCATTCATGTGTATGTTGGACTACCACCTCGCGAATTGATGTCATATCTTTTCCAAAATCATCTCTCAGAGGTTTTTTAATTGAAATATTTAATATATATATATATATATGATATTGGTTACATATTTATACTTAAATATTTAATAAATAACATATAACGTTTTTACTATCAATTTTGTGGGGGACATGACAAAATCGCTCATGTGTATGACAGACTACCACCTCATGAAGTGATGTGATTTGTTTTTCACCAACTATTTACATGGAAGATATTATAGATAATATTAATGAATATATTTTGTATTAATGAAATTATAATGATATTAATTTCATATTTAGCATTATATAAATATTATATATCATTTTATTTCTTACACTGAAAAATGATAAGATCGTTCATTTATGTGTAGACCACCACATCCCCTAAGTGATGTGATGTTTTCAACACCAAAACAAAAAAATTATATATATAAGTATATATAATGAAATAATATGGCATTCCAGATATTATTATCATATAGTAAGATAAAATAATACATAACTTTTCAAGCAATGATCATTGAAAAATGGAATCATTACTCATGTGTACGTTTGGATTACCGTATCCATGATCGTAACAAAGTTCATTTTTAATTACCATTTTCATGATTGTTTTTAGAAGTATAATTGTTAAATAAATATGATAATTATTTCAAGATTATAATTTTTTATATTTTTATATAATTACCACTTTTACCATGGTCAACACACTAAATTTTCTTTGAAATAATGAGCTGAACGTCTTCAAAATACCTAATGTGTTGGTATGTAATTTAATATTTAAACATGTAATCAAAAAAATAAAATAAAATATTAACATTTTAGTTATTAATAATTTAATACTTTATTATGAAATCAATGAATTTATGTAATATTATTATATGGGATTTGAATTGAATACAAGGAAATTTTGGATTCAAGATAAGGGTTTCTCATCACACTTTTACTTTTGGGATAAATAAATGGTATTTACCACGTGTTTTTATTTAGCTGTTTATATATATCCATTATAAATTTAATATAAATATTACCTCATAAATAATGGTATTTTTATGTCTCCATTTTCATTAATTTATCCAATGGGATTGACTTGAATGTTACCAATTTGTAAGGATTTTCAGAACTCAATTAACTTTTATTTGGCTATAAAACTTCTTCATTGACTCTGTTATGATATGATTTTGGGTGAAATGATCATTAAATTATTTTATTATATATTAATTTTTTTAGGGAATTAAATTTTTTAAACTATATTTCTCTATTTATTAACTCTCAATTATATGATATTATATTTATAATTGTTTATCATCCGAAATTATTTTATCTATGAAATATGTTTAGGATATGCATATATAATATTTATGAGGTGTATATACTGATTCTTTGGTATCTTATACCATATATATATTTATTTTAATTATATTTAATGTTTCATTTGATTTTATTATTTCATGGGGCTTACAATTAAAGAGTTACCAAAGTGGAAATGTCTTTATAGTACAATCTTCTTTCTTTTGAGATTGTTTACGTTCAAGTTTTTTTGGATAAAATAATATGATATTATTATCCTAAACCAAATATATTTAATTTCCGATTTTTTATGAATGTGTACAACATGTTTAACTTCCGTTTACTCCCTTATGTATTTCACAGATACCAATAAATTCATTTATAAGTGATAATAATAGATTATGTTCTTTTAGATCATGTATCATTTTATTCCATATCAAGGTTTTCTAAAATATATTACAAAATATCCTTCATAAAATTAAATGATTTCTAAAACCATTTTTTATGGTCTTTGACGTTATTTTAAATGGTTTTGAAAATAATTTCTTAATGTTTTCCAATAGATTCACTTTTGACTCACTTTTAATTTTTTTTTGAAATGAATGTATATTTTTAACATTTACAAGCTGAGTGTATTTTCCTACTATCATGACTATTGTTTTATTTAAAACGTACATCATTACTTTCAATGATTAAAAAAATGACTTTTCAGTATTTTGTGAATTTATTCGTTTTTAAAATTGAATTTAAAAATAAAAACATTATTTATCTCAATATTTTTTTAATGATCATGTTATGGTATTCCTTTCATGAAAATAAAAATCCAATTCTGATACTTATGATCCAATGGGGATATTTTTTAAGGATACCGTCCTCATTCATTATTTATATGGATTAATATTATTTCAAATAAATTTTTATGGGACCCATTTCATTTCCAGGGGTTAATTATATTATAAATATAATGTTATATAATATTATTCTTTTACATGGGTTAATTATGTTTCAAAGATATTGTTATAGAACCCATTTATTTTCCATGAGTTAAAAATAATTCAATGATATTGTCATGGAACCCATTTCTTTTCTATGGGTTAATCCTGTTATTAAATAATATAGGTTTTTTCTATGAGTTTATAATAAAATGAATTATGTATACAATTTATTCCGGAATAATAGTTATTAATTATTGATGATCACAAGTGCACTTATGTAACGCCCCGAACCCAGCTACCCGGAGTCGGTGCATTACTTCGTAACATTGGCATGATCACAAAAGATCAAGTCTCGAAATACCGATTAGTTTAGTTGCCGTGGAAACACTAGATACATTCATAAATGTAACATTACATCATAAAGTGAAAAACTAATAACAAAGTCTTCATAGTCCACACTCATATCCTCTTCTGACTATCCCTGCAGTTCATTCATAAAATACTTCTTCACATCCTGGATAATATTAAAACATTGAAAGGGGTGAGCTCAGATACTCAGTAAGGATAACAATATTGCAGAAGCTTTCATAAATAAACATAAAAATTTAAGGCAATGTACAACTAAAACAAAAGCCTTTTAAACTTTAACATCAACATAATATGGAAAAAGTAAAATGATATAATGCCATTCACTTCTTCACATGAATATTCTACTGGTCGAATAATCAAATGCAATATCAATAACCACTTTCATAATGAGGGAATGTATAATTCCAGACATTCTGAAACATTTTGTCAAGGCCTCGGCCAAGACGTCTAGAATGATAAAGGCCTCGGCCAAAACCATAAATCAAATTGGGAAAGGGCCTCGGCCAATTCCACGCCTAGTTGTCTCATGAGACCTACCAATGCATCGAGGAGATATAGCGGGCTCCACCCGTCACTTATTAAGTCCAATACATTCCTCATATGAATAGGTTTAAACATATCATAAACCACAACATAATCGTATCACATATAACATGAATAAAGGAAACATAACATTTCCACATTTAAATCACAAGATATCAATACAACACATTGATATAACAAAAATTCTTTCAAAACCATTTTCAATACCAAAATAAAATAATGTTAAAACATTGTATTTATTTTTCATTAAAAAAATGATGGCTTGTAGAGGAAGCCGAAACTCAAATAATGGTCACGGCGCCAGAAGAGTCGTTGTCACCACATAAGTATGGAAAGAAAAACATTCCCTTTTGTCGTTTAGCAAAACACTTCATATAAAAAATATTCCTTTTGAATAAACGTAAAAGTCAAAGGGGTTTATACACCGTATAAAAGAAAGCTGTGTATAAAACCAAATATGCCTCAATGAAAGGGGATTGAGACGAAGTCCTTAAAAAGATCATTTTTTTATAAAGTAGGTCTATTATGTGTATTCACTATAAGTACACATAAATAATGTAAAAATACATGATAGGACATAATAATATCATGACATAATTTGAAAGTAGGAGATTAACCCAAAGAATAGAATTTGGGTTAAGAAGTTCCCTTACCTCGTGTCTGACTTGACTCAACCGTTCTTTAACCTCGTGAATAATAAAATAGAGTTAATATATACCTTATTAAGAACCATTTTCAATTTCATTATCCTTTTTATATCACTTATTACAATGATATGAACATTATGTAATTATTTAAGTTAATAACAGTCGTTTTGTCGATCTTTGGTACTTGAGTCAACAATAAACTTCTTATAATTACAAATTGTTTATGTGGTAGAATATCCATTATCTCCATAATTATATTCATGATTTAGATGTCCTATATATCATACATATCCAGTATATACATTCATTTATAATATTACGTAACATTTAGAGGTAAGAAATGAAATGCACCGTTCATGGAGACGGTAAGCCGTACGTACGCATGAACGCTACTTTGATTTCTATTTCGTATTTAATGGAATGAAATCATAATGATATAAATGTATAATATAATTCCAGTATAATATATTGTATAATAACATTTACTCCATCCTTTATACATCCCACATATGGCATTAACGATTCAAATCACTTTGAGGGGGCGGTAGTCCGCACTTCTTAAAATGAAATTATCGCATTTACCCATAATGGAAATCATAAAATATGACATAAATGAGAAATAAAGAAGAATAAGTAAAACATAAAAATATTATATATAAATATAGTGACATAATAATGGCCACCTTTGAAGGTGTTATATGAGTGTTGAACAATCATCGTTTCATGAGGCAGAAATTCGCCATCCAAAGAAACCGTATGTTCTTTAACCATTAGATGTAGGTGTGTGTAAGTGTAGCTCGAATCCCTATTATAACAACATCCTAGTATATTGAGGATACTGGTGTTGTAACAAAATAAATTAATAAAAAGAGTATAGAGGTTGGAGAAGAAAAATAAAACAAAACAACATTAGATAAGACATTACCTCAAAATCGGGTAACTCATTTTGATTTGAGCCAAAGGCTTCATTGGGAAGAGTTCTTCCCAAAGTGAGGATTCCTGGAGTAATAGGGGGAAGTTGGGAGAGTATTTGGGCAGAGTTTGGACGAGCCAAATGGTTTGAAAGTGTGAATGAGGTGGTAGAGGTGGGGGCCTTTTATAAGAGGAGAGGAGGGGCACTCTTGGAAAGTAAGGAACTTTTACATTATTATACAATGCTTTTCGGATTCTAAAGGTCCCACAATTATATAATTCATGGATAAGGTGATAAGGGTTCGAAATATACCCATCCAATAGTCTTTGGACAAGTTTAAGCCTTGGATTGTACATTATCTTTTCATTTTATTAAAATCGTTAAATAATGAGGTCATCGATGCATCATAATAATGTCATAAATAATTTAATTTATTTAACATATAAATATTATAAAAAAAATACTATGATGTAGGAAATAGTTTTATCTTTCCAATGACTATTTATAGTCAAAAATATGACTTTCATAACCCCGTGTAAAAATTGATTTAGTAAAACATTTCATGTTTGTGTCATTTTTTACTTTAACATTAAATAAAAGGTATTTATGTCATTTTCCAACAAAAGTGGCTTCATGGGGTCCCCAAGTTGACCCATGGATTGTCTTGGTCGTCCATGGCACATCCAATGAGGGTAGTACATGTTTCAAGCTCATCTCATATTATTAAAACATTATTTTTACCTTAAACTACACTAATTACCTCTAATCGCGATTAAGAACTTAAAAGTTACTATTCACCAAAAATTATTTTAATCTCATTGAACCACATTTTACTTCTTAATGAAAACCATGAATGTCCGATTTTTTAAAATCAATCCACAGAAGTGTTAATATTTCATTTAAACAAAAAATCAGTTATTTAACTACCACTTAGTGGTTTCACTATTCATCAAAAATTGAAGTTTTTCAGAACAATGCCAAAATTTCACCCTAAGCTATAATCGATATTCCGAATTCAAAAATGATGTCTATTTTATAAAATTCCAAACATATAAGTTGAATTAATTAATTTTAGAATTAATTCCCACTATCACAACAAATAGCGTGTTTTTAAGAAACAATTTATATCAAAAGATTGGCAATTGTTTATGTCCAATTTCAATGTTAAATTAATTATAATGACCACCATTGGATAAAATGTTAAAAATATATTCTAATTATAAATTAAAACCACTAAATAGTATAATTTATCACTATAAATTATTTTGATTAAAAAAGTGTTTTTTTAAGTATTTTTCACTATTCATAAAAAATTAGAAGTTCTCAGAAAAATACCAAAAATTCAACATAGGAAAATTTCGATATTCCAAATCCAAAAATGAAGTCCATTTTGAAATATAAAATTTCTATAATTTTAAAAAGTGGTTATTACTATTTATAACGGCTACTTTGATTAGTCGCTGTGTTTTAGAACTCGAAGTTGCGTACAATGCAAGCCATTGAATTATTGAATGAGAAGCGTATCGTGGAAGCTCGGGGTGTTACATTCTCCCCTCCTTCAATAAATTGCGTCCTCGCAATTTGAAATTTTTTTCTTTCAAAATAAAGGGTTGAAAATAGAATATACCTTTGTGGAAAACCCACATCGGAAATAAGATTAATAAAATTTAGCCTTAATAAGAGGGAAAGGGAAATGAAAAAGTCACCACCAAATTATGATCTCGATTAGGAGAACATTGGTGGCAATTAGAGACATATAATTGGATGAAAAACGTAAATATTTATAGGGAGTGATTGAGGTCATCAATCACAATCAACTTCCAAATTGAGGGCCTCAAAGCCTTCAATCTATGTTGATTTAAAATATCATCAGTTCAACAAGACATAAGGTATTAGGATAACACATTTTTTTGTTTTAATATCCCTTTACTAAAGTTTAAGAATTAATTCATTCATTGAATAAGAGATAAGTATATATATATTTATGCTTGACAATTAGAGTTTCAACCATCAACTCATCTTTCACTCAAAAAGATAATAGAACTCAAAATTATTATACTTATCCTAATTGTATAAGGTTCAAAATGTTAACACATACCATTTAGATTAGTAAAATTATTTTTTAATAACCAGGGACTTCCTGTAGGCTAGTGGTAGGAAATAAAGGCCTGTCACACTATGGTTGTGGGTGCAATTCTTGCACCTTTGTCTGACGCGATGTGTTATGCCCCACCCTGCAGGTTGTCCCTTTCCTAAAACTATAGTATTATATTATTCCAAAAATAATCTTCAAAAAAATTTTAACCTTAAACAATACTATCCAAAGATCAACATAATCCATTCCAACCTTTATAGTTATCCAAAACACCTCCGTCAAGACTTTCTCTAAAAGGTCTCTAAATTACAAAATCAATTGTAACCTCGGATTCCCCAAACAAAGTAATGTTTTTCTTATTATCACATATTAAAAATATGATTACCTTCATCATATTAAATCCTTAATGAAAACAACATGTACTGCAGTACAATCCTTATATATATATCACATTATTCTAATAACCAGAATATAGTCCATGAGTCCAAAAGCATCAATACATTAATTATTCCACTTCAACTATAGTCACAGCATAAGATTGTCCTTGATCCCTTGGCCTTTTCTGAGGTATGTTTCCCGGACGCTTAGGACATTCATTTGCATAATGCCCCATTTCCCAACAATTGTAGCATTCAACATTGATAGCCTCTTTCTTTCTCTTGCAATCACGCGCCTGGTGACTTTTAGGCAAGTACCAGGGTGATTATTCCCACAATTATCACATAATGGAAAATCCTTCTTTCCCTTTTTTCCATTTATCTGTCTCTTGTTCCACCGTTCTCTTCTTCTCTTTCTTTACTTTGTTGTCATAAGACTTAGAGAATTCTTTTTCTGTCTTGATAGAACACGAGACAATATCTTCGTATGATGAGAAGGTTTGTGAGACTAATGCTCGACGGAGAAATGATTTTAACCCATCAAAGAAATGATCAATCTTACTTCTTGGGTTACGTATTTAATCTGCAGCATGCCTCGCTAACCTTGTAAAGTTGGCCTCATACATTGCGACATTCTCATCCTCCTTTTGTCTCAGACTCAAAAATTGTCTTTCCATATCTGCTCGATGGTCACGAGGATAGTATTTTTCTAGTAAAAGCTCTTTTAACTCCCTCCATTCCATATTCGATACGTCATCATCTTCCTTTGTGTTTTGAATTAGCGACCACCACTGATCAGCATCTCCAGTGAGGTGGTAAACTTCCATGACAACCTTCTCCCTTTCGCTACTCCCCAAGGCATGGAATATTTTCTCTAAGGAGTTTATCCATTGCTCAGCTACTAATGGATTTTTACCCCCATTAAATGTAGGCGGTTTTTGCCTCATGAAGAGGTCTAACATTGATCCTCCATGTTGTGGATCAGGGTGATCCATACGAGTAAGGTTATTATTCATAACATGAGTGAGTTGTCCCAGTATGGTAATAATTTGATCAGCACCAGTTGTATCTCTAGATCCACAATAATTTTCTTGAGTAGGAGGGAAATCCCTACACGGAGTGCGTGCGTTGATACGGTTTCCATTACTTCTACTAGGCGCCATTTCTATACAATGGCATATACTAGATTAGTTTATGAATCAAAATACATAATTCCATACTTGTAAAACACTTTACATAACTTGAACTATTTATGGATATAATCCATAATCATAAAATGAAATGTTTTCATTGAGGAATTATATACTCATAACCCTTCATAGTTGTTTGTAATGAAAATGAGAATTATCCTAAGAATATCCCCCGAGAGTTTCGTAACCAAGAGTGTAGCAAGGCCCATTGTCGTGCACCAGTTCCCGTTCGAGTCTGGCTCAAAGCGGTGTTTTTGGGTTTTACCCCTATGTATATCTGTGCTAGATCCGCCTCTACCTGCTCGTATCCATACAGGGATGTATTGCTTGGAAAACTCATAAAATCTCTATAATACCAAAATTCTAGGAAGTTCATCTATACTAATCCTCAAAGTCTATCTTCGGGCTATGTGCTCTAATCAGAGTTTATCTAAATCTAGCTTCCAAGGTTAGTACTAAACTGCCTCTGATACCAACTGTAACGCCCTGAACCCAGCTACCCGGAGTCGGTGCATTACTTCGTAACATTGGCATGATCACAAAAGATCAAGTCTCGAAAGACCGATTAGTTTAGTAGCCTTGGAAACACTAGATACATTCATAAATGTTACATTACATCATAATGTGAAAAAATAATAACAAAGTCTTCATAGTCCACACTCATAACCTCTTCTGACTATCCTTGCAGGTCATTCATAAAATACTTATTCAGATCCTGGATAATATTAAAACATTGAAAGGGGTGAGCTCAGATGCTCAGTAAGGATAAAAATATTGCAGAAGCTTTCATAAATAAACATAAAAATTTAAGGCAATGTACAACTAAAACAAAATCCTTTTAAACTTGAACATCAACATAATATGGAAAAATTAAAATGAGATAATGCCATTCACTTCTTCACATGGATATTCTACTGGTCTAATAATCACATGCAATATCAATAACCACTTTCATAATGAGGGAATGTATAATGCCAAACATTCTGAAACATTTTGTCAAGGCCTCGACCAAGACGTCTAAAATGATTAAGGCCTCGGCCAAAACCATAAATCAAATTGGGAAAGGACCTTGGCCAATTCCACGTCTATTTGTCTCATGAGACCTACCGATGCATCGAGGAGCTATAGCGGGCCCACCCGTCACTTATTAAGTCTAATACATTCCTCATATTAATAGGTTTAAACATATCATAAACCATAACATAATCGTATCACATAAAACATGCATAAAGGAAACATAAAATTTCCACATTTCAATCATAAGATATCAATACAACACATTAATATAATAAAAATTCTTTCAAAACCATTTTCAGTACCCAAATAAAAGAAAGTTAAAACTTTGTATTTATTTTTCATTAAAAAAATGATGGCTTGTAGAGGAAGCCGAAACTCAAATAATGGTCACGACGGCAGAGAAGTCATTGTCGCCGCATAAGTACGGAAAGAAAAACATTCCCTTTTTTCATTTAGAAAAACACTTCGTATAAAAAATATTCCTTTTGAATAAACGTAAAAGTCAAAGGGGTTTATACACCGTATAAAAGAAAGCTGGGTATAAAACCAAATATGCCTCAATGAAAGGAGATTGAGACGAAGTCCTTAAAAAGATCATTTTTTATAAAGTAGGTCTATTATTTGTATTCACTATAAGTACACATAAATAATGTAAAAATACAAGATAGGACATAATAATATCATGACATAATTTGAAAGTAGGAGATTAACCCAAAGAATAGAATTTGGGTTAAGAAGTTCCCTTACCTCGTGTCTGACTTGACTCAACCGTTCTTTAACCTCCTGAATAATAAACTATAGTTAATATATACCTTATTAAAAAACATTTTCAATTTATTATCCTTTTTATATCACTTATTACAATGATATGAACATTATGTAAATATTTAAGTTAATAACGGTCGTTTTTTCGATCTTTGGTACTTGAGTAAACAATAAACTTCTTATAATTACATGTTGTTTATGTGGTAGAATATCCATTATCTCCAGAATTATATTCATTATTTAGATGTCATATATATCATATATATCCATTTTATACATTCATTTATAATATTACGTAACATTTAGAGGTAAGAAATGAAATGCACTGTTCATGGATACGGTAAGCCGTACGTACGCATGATCGCTACTTTCATTTCTATTTCGTATTTAATGGAATGAAATCATAATGATATAAATGTATAATATAATTCCAGTATAATATATTGTATAATACCATTTACTTTATCCTTTATACATCCCACATATGGCATTAACGATTCAAATCACTTTGAGGGGGTGGTAGTCCGCACTTCCTAAAATGAAATTATCGTGTTTACCCATAATGGAAATCCAAAAATACGGCATAGATGAGAAATAAATAAGAATAATTAAAACATAAAAATATTATATATAAATATAGTGACATAATAATGGAAACATTTGAAGGTGTTATATGAGTGTTGAACAATCATCGTTTCATGAGGCAGAAATTCGCCATCCAAAGAAACTGTATGTTCTTTAACCATTAGATGTAGGTGTGTGTAAGTGTTTCTCGAATCCTTATTATAACAAAATCGTAGTATATTGAGGATACTGGTGTTGTTACAAAAGAAATGAATAAAAATAGTTTAGTGGTTGGAGAAGAAAAATAAAACAAAACAACATTAGAGAAGTCATTATCTCAAAATCGGGTAACTCTTTTTGATTTGATCCAAAGGCTTCCTTGGGAGGAGTTCTTCCCAAAGTGAGGCTTCTATGAGTAATAGGGGGAAGTTGGGAGAGTATTTGGGCAGAGTTTGGCCGAAACAAATGGCTTGAATGTGTGAACGAGGTGGTAGAGGTGGGGGCCTTTTATAAGAGGAGAGGTGGGGCACTCTTGGAAAGTAAGGAAAGTTTACATTATTATACAATGTTTTTCAGATTCTAAAGGTCCCGAAATTATATAATTAGTGGATAAGGTTATAAGGGTTTGCAATCTACCCATACAATAGTCTTTGTACAAGTGTAAGCCTTGGATTGTACATTATCTTTTCATTTTATTAAAATCATTAAATAATGAGGTCATCGCTGCATCATAATGATTTCATAAATAATTTAATTTATTTAACGTCTAAAAATTATAAAAAAACTACTATGATGTATGAAATCTTTTTAGCTTTCCAATGACTATTTATAGTCAAAAATATGACTACTATTACCCCATGTAAAAATTGTTTTAGTAAAACATTTCATGTTTGTGTCATTTTTTACATTAACATTAAATAAAAGGTATTTATGTCATTTTCCAACTAAAGTGGCTACATGGGGTCCCCTAGTTGACCCATGGATTTTCTTGGTCGGACATGGAACATCCAATGAGGGTAGGACATGTGTCAAGCTCATCTCATATTATTAAAACATTATTTTTACCTTAAACTACACTAATTACCTCTAATCGCGATTAAGAACATAAAAGTTACTATTCACCAAATATTATTTTAGTCACATTGAACCACATTTTACTTCTTAATGACAACCATGTATGTCATATTTTTTAAAATCAAACCACAGAAGTGGTAAAATTTCATTTAAACGAAAAATCAGTTATTTAACTACCACTTAGTGGTTTCACTATTCATCAAAAATTGATGTTTTTCAGAACAATGCCAAAATTTTACCCTAAGCTATAATCGATATTACGAATTCAAAAATGATGCCTATTTTAAAAAATTCCAAACATATAAGTTTCATTATTTAATTTTATAATTATTTCCCGCTGTCACAACAAATAGCATGTTTTTATGAAACAATTTATATCAAAAGAATGGCAATTGTTTATGTCCAATTTCAAAGTTAAATTAATTCTAATGACCACCATTGGATAAAATGTTAAAAATATATTCTAATTATACATTAAAACCACTAAATAGTATAATTTATCACTATAAATTATTTTGATTAAAAATGTTGTTTTTAAGTATTTTTCACTATTCATAAAAAATTAGAAGTTCTCAGAAAAATACCAAAAATTCAACATAGGCAAATTTTGATATTCCCAATCCAAAAACGAATTCCATTTTGAAATATAAAATTTCTATAATTTTAAAAAGTGGTTATTACTATTTATAAAGGCTACTTTGATTAGTCTCTGTGTTTTAGAACTCGAAGTTGCGTACAATGCATGCCATTGCATTATTGAATGAGAAGCGTATCGTGGAAGCTCGGGGTGTTACAACTTAGATAGTGTTGGGTGATCCTCTTATATATTATATTATTGGTGTTCCAAGATTGCACAGGGTGATCCCGATATATCTTATATTATGGTTTCACCTCGATCACACACAAATTCATTGGTTAATAATTATTTTATCCAAATAATTATAATGGAAGTATGAAAAATGGTTATTCTAGTTGTAAGGGTTTTGTAAAAGTGATATTATAATTTCTTCTCATGATATGAAAAGGTTTTATCGATGACCTATATGTGTTTATAATGATTACTATGAACAATATTTATTTCACATGGATCTTGATTATAGTTTCTGATGACTACTGCCTTTGGTAAATCTTTATGCCATGTTTTAATGTATTATAATCTAAGTATTGATGGGTATGAATATTATTATGTTATACTCATTCACATTGATTATGTCATCATACCCTTAATCTCTTATTGTGACTTCTGATTACATTTAATTATTAATGCTTACGTTTACCCTTACTAATAATTTGATCCACCATCCTTTTGTTTAATTTTCAACAAGTTATAAATATTGATGTTGAGTGATTTATTTTTATAAGGATTTCATATAGATGATGATGATAACCAAATGTGGAATATTAAAAGATGGGTATAGTAAGATATAATGTTCATTTTTATGAACTACTTGTTCATTAATATTTTATGTGAAGGGTTTAGCATAATTCACTAAAACCCTAATCGTAAAATTTCCTTTTGGATTTAAGTGACTTGTTATTTTACTTTTGATGGTGTTAATTTTGTATTTTGAATATTATGTTAGACGAAAATCCAAAAATGAAAAGTTTATGTTTTCAATACCGAATCTGTGAGTACGGGTTCGGGGCTGATATCATTTGTATCAAATAAAAGTATTATATATGTTTGGATATTAGGATGTTTTCATGTGATTTTATCTGCAGAGTTTTGTATAACGTCATAGGTATATAAGGTTAAAGATCATAATTAGTTGAAAGTATAATACAAACCTTTGTGGTTTTAGAAGATGAGATCATAAAGTGATTAAGGAAATTTTAGAAGATTCATTATTTGGTTGAATTATATTTAAGGCTTTGGTTTAACATAAGTATGAGTTTACATTTTTTGGACTTATATTATATGTTATTTATAACCATGAAAGTTTATATGATATTGGTCATTGATTTAATTATTGGAACATAAGTTTAATTGTATAAATAACCAAAGTATTGAAAAGTTATTTAGTAACTATGTAATTATTGTTATTTAAAAAATGAGACCACTATTTTTTTTAATATGTATAGAAAGCCTATCCTTTTACACATGTTATTATATTATTTTAGGCATAATCAACCATTAAATAAAATCCAAGGATCGTAGTTTATCATGTATTTGGAGTAATAGGTAAATATGTATAAAACATAAATCCAAAATAATTTTTTTTCATAATGAGATTCTAACTCCATTTAAGCTTCTAAATCATCATATGATAACTTGGGAAATACATGAAAAAATGGATGAGGTAAATGTCCTAGTAAGGGAGTAAACATAGGAATAAAAAATAACACATGGGTTAGAAGGCATAAAATGATGACATCTTAAAACATGGAACATAAATAAACATATGGAAGCATAGAATATAGAATAAGGGATCATGTAATCATGGAAACATAGAGATTTTTATTAAAAATAAAAAATTACATAATCATGAGTCAAGGATAATTTCTAAGACTATATCTTATGGTGGACAAAGTCCCATAATAGATTACGTTTACTCCCTAATCCCATACATGAAGTCTCATGAGTTTAAAAATTACTCAATGAATCGGAAAGAAATTTGGGAACATCGATTAAATTTTTTTTAGGAATATGTGTTCCACATGAAGAATCAATCATAAGGGATAAACATAATTGTTACCCATGTAATGAAATGGGTATCACAATCATGTAATATTGCATAACCAATGGGTGTATCATAATGGTTTCTATGAATAAATGGATTAAAATAATACATGGAGATTAACAAGTTAAAATAAAAATATATAATGATTAACTACATCCGACTAAAGTGAAAACAAGTAAAAAAATTTTTTAGTAAACTTTAGAAATGATTAAAGTCAGTGCAGTTTAAGGTAAATATAAAAGAGACTTTAAAAAAGAAAAATAAATAACAATTTGAGTAAAATATTCAATAAACTATGATATTTTTTATGTTAAAAAGATTCATTTTATAAAAATATTTTTGGATTAAAATATATAATGTAGTGTGCTTGAAAATGGGAAACAAATTGGGAACTTCCCTTTAATCAGGCTTGCTTATCGGGACGAATTGAAAAGGGAACCATATAAAAAATATATTTCCTCATAAAGGAAAAAAGAATTGATCAAGGTAAATCTTTTTGGAGAATAAAAATAGAATTTATTTTGGTTATATATTTAGAATTAAAATTTAAACTATGGTAAATATAGATAAATCATAAACAAAAGGAAAAAATGGAGGTTCGAAAGAGAATTTATTACCTTTTGTATAAAAGTGTTCTGTATATTAACATAATATCCTATATAATACAATTAGATCAAAGAATTATTTAATTCATAACTAATTATACATATATTTTATTTATTATAATTTTATTTTGTTTATTTAGGGATATTTCGATGAGTTATTGATTTTAATTTTGTCATTTTGTGTGTGTCCATTTCATGGTTTCATGGTCAGTCTCCTTGTGTATAATTATGGAAGTTCATGTTAAATTGGAATAATTATCCACAATTTTAGTTATATGGTATTAATTTACTTATATAATTTTAAATGGTACCATATTTAAAATTCTTTTTTACATGATTATTATCCCTTATATAAAACATTCATGAAAATTTATTAGTTTATTATGGGGATTTTTTACACACATCATGAACTAATATCATCTTATTTAATTTAATGTTTATATACTAGTTTTATAACATTAAATAAGTTTTAATATAAATATTATAATATTTTTTAACCACAAATTTTTTATAACCATCCTTTGGGCGTTAATGAAAAATGAAAACTCATCATCCATGAAGGCGATGAATCAACACCCTGCAGATGATGTTTTTATTTCTAGAACAAAAGGTTAGGATGAGAGATTTGATGACAGATATTAAATTTACATAATAAAATTATTGTATATATTATTCTAGTTTTTTTGGATATGGTATGTTAAGGGAGGATAATAAATAACAATAAATTTAACGAGAAAGAAGGATCATTTTATATATTGAATATCGCCTCCTTGAGATCCTTCTTAAGGCCCTTGGGTTTGGACTTTTGGTGAGACCAACAAGGCCAAAAAGTGCGGAAGATTTTTTTAGAGTAATTGGGTATAATATAATCAATATCTGAAGTGTATAAGGTTTAAGGATAATTGGTTGTGAGGGTACACATTTATAATGGGAGGAGATGGGTGTTTTTGATTATTTTATTCATTTTTTTTATTTCGGATAAAACATTTCACTAATATTTATTCATGTGACTATGTGTAAAAACTAGTGTATTTCAGTTTTAACTAATGTGTCTTTACAACATCAATGACTCATGAATTATTCTATTTCTCTTAAAATGATAAACACCGTAAATTATTATATTTTAATATTCACATAAAATTCATCTATTTTAGAAAAATACCAAAAAATCACCCAAGTAATTTTTTGATGGGTAGATTTTTAAAATATACCGCATATTAGAAAATAATTTTTTAAATTTGAGAAATTTATTTTTAAATTAAAATGATCATTTATTTGAAAAATATCATTTTTCATATTATAACTGATTTATGATGTTTTTGAGAAATTAATTAAGGTCTCATAAAATATCCTTATAATCATAATAAATCAAAATATAATTTCATTAATATATTTATGAAAATAAATTTTATTTTAAATTATTATATTAAATATAAAATTATAAATATCCATTTACATTTCACAAAAATACCAAAAGTTAATTAACCATTTTAAAACATTTATTTACTTATACCAATATATAAATATGTCATATTTTAATTTATATGATTCCTAAATATTGTTTATACTTTAATAGGTTAGTTTACAATTTTATTGGATAGATTACAATTCATAGTGGTTATATTACTATTCTAATGGAAATGTTACTTTTTAATAGGTATAGGTTCCATAATTTATATTAATATGTATAATTTCGTTATTAATTTATTATATAACTATTTTTATTAGGTTTTAATTATGATATATGTGTTTTATACCATATAAAATAATAATAATAAGTTAAAATTCATTGATAAAATTCTGGGTTGTTACATTCTTCTGCCCTTATAACATTTCACCCTTGAAATTTTGTTTTTCATACTATAGTGATAAATAGTGGGGGTACTTCTCATATTTCCCAAAATTTGCTAAGAAAAATAAAATAAATTATGGTTCGTTAGTACTTCCCTAATTATAATATATAAACGAAACATTGGGCAAAGAAAGATAAATATGTGCATGAAAAGTATATCATATCTTGTGATTCCTAATGTTTCAATCTTGGTTATTCATGGTGATAGAATTATATCAAGGTTTATTAATAATGTTTTAGTGTCCAAATACCCAAAACATACTAGATCATGATCTGATACAAACAATATATACCCTAGTATTTTACACATATTACTACATTATTTTAAGTATAATTGAACATTAAATATAAAACAAGCATAATAAAGTATTATGTCTTTAGAGAACTATGTACATAAGTATAAAAAATAATTTCAAAATATTACATATTTTCTACAGTGATCTCCTAACTACATTTCATCCTCTAATACAACATAGTATAACATGGGGAATACATGAATAATGGTATGATCTAAAAAACCCAGTAAGGGATTAAACATAGGAATAAATCATAACACATGGGTTATAAGGAATAAAATACTGGCATATTAATGAAAGTACCATGAATAAACATATGTATGAATGAAATATAGAATATGGGACTATGTAATCATTGAAGCATATGAATTATTTAGAAACATAAAACATGAAAAAACTTGATTGAAGGATAACTACCTAGATTATATCACATGGTTGAAAAATACTCATAATGGATTTGGTTTATTCCCTAATCCCATGCATAATGTGTCATGAGAAGAAACATTACCCAATGAATTGAAGCACTGTCTGTTTTCACCCATCATAACATTTTCATTCACATGTGTTCCACATGAAGATATAAACATAAGGGTTACCGATAAAAATAAATGGGTGTTGTAACCATGTCATAAGTAATAAGCAATTGGAGTATCATAATGTTGTCCATGAATGAATGGATTTAAATAATAATTTGAAATTATTATGGAAAAATAGGTTTATATCATGATTAATTATGACCGACTAAAGTGAAAACATATAAAATGAGTGTTTAATTTTTTTTAAAAATGATCCACCTTGGAGTAGTTTAAGGGGAAATATAAAAGAGTATTTAATGTGGGAAAATGTATAGTTGTTTTAATAAAACCAGAAATTAACTAAGATATTTTTCCATGAAAAAAATAATTATTTTTATAAGAATATTTGTTTCTTAAAATAAGCTATGTAGTGTACTTTAAATTGGGTACGAAAGTGGGAAGTTCCCTTTAATCTGGCTTACATATTTGGAGGAATTGAATGGGGTCCTTTTAAAACATATATTCCCCCATAAAATAAAGTATAATTGATCTAGGTAAATATTTTTAGAGAAAACACATAATATTTATGAGGATTTAATAAGAATAATTCATACTTACATTGGGTTAAAGTGAGAGAAAGTGTAACCTGATGGAAAAAATAAAGGTTCCGAGAGAATATCTTACCTTGCCCTAAAAGTGTTCTTCACTTACACATAATGTATTAGATAATAAAATTAGATCCATAAATAAATTAACTAATTAATATCCTATAGTACATATATTTTAATTATTATAATTTTATTATGTTCATTTATGGCTATTTTTATGAGTTATAATTTTTAATTTTGTTATTTCAGGAGCGTTTGTTTCATGGTTTCATAGTTGTTTTGCTTCTATATAATTATGGAATTTCTTGTAAAATTTGAATAATTCTACAGAAGTTAAATTATATTGTATTAATTAAGTTCCATAAATTTAAATTCTCTCATATATTAGTTTTATTTTTTACATGAGGAAGATTTATTAGATAAAATTTTAATAAAAAATGATCACTTTATTTACGATGTTTTTTAGGGCCATCATGATCCATTATTTTTTTTATTTAATAATATTTTTATAAACATGTTATTGAATATTAAATATGTTATAATTTAAAAATTATAATATTTCTGAACCATAAAAATAATTTTATGACAATCCTTGAAGGCGATAATGAAAAAGGAAAAATCAACGTCCATGAAGGCGGTGAATCAACCCCCCACAGGCGATGTTTTCATTTTTATAACAAAAGGAGAGGATACGATATTTGGTAATGGAAATAAAATTAACACAATAAAATTATAGTATATATTATTATATATTTATTATTTTGTATCGGATAACGTAGGTTAGGGGAGTATAAGAAATAAAAAAATAGATTAAATGTGAAAGAATGAGAATTTTACCTCTTGAATATCGTCTCCTTGAGAAACCCCTTAAAGAACATGAGATTATTATTTTATTGAAAAAAATACGAATACATGGGTAAGAGGTTTGGTATAGTAATTGGGCATAAAATAATCAAAATTCAAATCATGGAAGGTGTGAGGAGAAGAGGTGGTTAGGGGTGGAATTTATTGTGGGAGGAGAGGGGTGTTTTTTATTATTTTATTTATTTCTTATTATTTTGGATCAAGAATATAAATAGTGTTCGTTCTTGTGACTATATAAATTAACTATATCATGTGAGTTATAACTAATGGGTGCTTAGATTATCCATGAATAAAAAATTCAAATATTTGGCTTAAAATGTTAAATACTGTAAATTACTTTATTTTACTATTCACCAAAAATTCTACTATTTTATATAAATTACAAAAAAGAATCACCCCAACAATTTTTAAATGTTTATATTTAAAAAATGGAATCAATTTTATCGAAATAATTATCTATATATGATAAAATTAATTTTTAATTAAAATCACCATTTATTTAAAAAATACTTTATTTTAATATTATAAAATTTTTTAAAACACATTAAAAAATAAAATAAGGTCTCATAAAATAATCATACAATAATAAATGAATAGAATATTTTTTTATAAATATTTTTATGAAAATATTTTTTTCTTTTAAATAATTTTATTTATTATTAAAATGAATATAAACATTTACGTTTCACAATAACACCAACACTTAATTTAGATTTTTTAAAAATTTTATTTTCTTACCCCAAGATATAAATATATAATATTTTCCTTTATACGATGTATGAATTTGATTTATAAATTCATAGGTGAGTTTATTATTCTATTGGCTAGGTAATTATTCTTAATTATCAAATTACTATTCCAATGGTAACGTAACATCTCCAACTCTATATGTTCCTTAATTTTTTTGAATACCACCTATATCATTATTAATTTATGAGAATAATATTTTAATTAGGTTTGATGTGTGATATATATGTCTTATACTATATAACATAATTATTGGAAGGGAAAAAATAATTGATAAAATTTGGTTTCATGACAATCGGGAAGGTATGAGATAAATTTTGAGGTAAAACACTCTTTAAAGTTGATGTTTTTGAGGATATTTAGGATATAATGTTATTTAATTACTGAATTATTTAGTTTTAACTATTTGTATTACTATTAAAATTTAGAGATTAATGTATTATTTCATCACATGAAGGTTTTTTCATTCTATGAATTATCATACCATGTGCCAACCATGTAGGTTTTTTGTTATTGTCTAATGAAAGGTGGAATATCATGATTATCCCTTTTATTTTTATTTGTTCTTTAAATGTCGTGTTTAGTACTTCAAGAATGAAAAAGTCATCTTGAATACTCATCATTTGAAGAGAAATATTAGATTTTTCTGTAAATTCGATAATGGATAAAATTATAATTTTATTGTCAGTATATTTCAATAATTTGTTCATTCTAAATGGGAAAATAATTCCTCAAATCTAAGAAGAGGATCTGGAAACAAAAATCTTATTCTTGTATCACTGTTTTTGATGAACTAATTGTCTTTTCACACATCACAGATTTATGGTTTTGAATTCCTTAAGATTATGTTGATCATAAACTATATGATCAATGATCTCTATCACTCTCAATAATAAATTATGCTTTTCTTTCTTTAAAAAATATTCACTTACCACATATTTTCTACTATTTTTAACCCCATTTTTTGTAATTCCATATGATCTTCTCAAGCCCTTTTCTCTCTTACCAATAAAATGTTTTATTAATCATTTTTATGATGTGTGTTTTTAAAAAAGGTATTTTCAAGTTTACAACCTTTTATTGTTGATATAAAGTTCACATTCTAGGAAAAAAATTATTAAATGTATGATTTTTTAACACCTTAATATTTTAGAAAAGAAAACTACATTCGATAGTGTATTCGACACACAACACCAACCATAAAAGGCCTGTGATATATATAACCATTATAACCTAATAATTAAATTTGAGTGTATTAATATTATTATATAATTTATGATATATATATATCCAAAAAAATATAAATTATTGATAAATTTTACATATTTAATCAATCAATTTTTAGTAACGTAATTTTATTCTTTAAAAAAATGTTTTCTTCAAAAATGATTTTTATTGAATTTTTAAAAAAGTATTATAATTAATTATTTGAAAATTAAAAATATTTATTTGATAAAATAATCCTAATTTTTGAAATTTTAATATGAAAATTTACTTTTGCTGAAATTTTTGAATTTTCAGAAAATATTGATTTTTCAATGAATCGTTAAAAAATCAATTTTTGAAAAAAAATTCATTTCAATCAATAAATTAATAAATTTAAAAGTAAGATTATGTTTTTAATATTATTTATTTTAAATTAATTTTTTTTATATATAAATTCCAATTAAATTTTTTGAATCAACTTTATATTGGATTTTTTTAAAAGTTTCTCTTTGGGTTTAAAAAAGTGATTTTTTCGGACAACAGTTTTAATTTTGAAAAATGATTCTACTTTTTCATTAATGAAAATAACCACTAATGATGAAGTATTTATTATAAATAAATATATATTATATATAAATGAATATTTTTTTACTCTAACAATAATTATTTATTATCATAGAGTGTATAAAGAATCATTTTTTCCTTGAAAAATATACTTTTTAAAAAAATGCTTTTTCATCACGTGCTTAAGATAAATTATAAAATAAAATTTTCCAATTTTATGAATTGAATTAAAAAAAATGGATTCCATATTTTTAATCATAATAATTCATAATATCTAGTAATTTCATCGAAATGTTTTACCAGAATGAATAATGAAAATATTACAAATAACTTACCGTGTTTGAGGTGAAAATGCATTTACTAAAGGGTTAAAATAATGTTATAAGGGTCAAAATTACCTATAAAATTGTCTAAAAAATATTGGATGGAAATTTAAAATCAAATCATGTCTATTGGTTAATAATTATATATTTTGAGTTTTTATTAATGTGGAAAGTGTAGTTACAACTCTTTCTTTTAAACAATTTCAGGAGTACTTCTCACCTAACTTATAAAAGGCCACCTGTCAACTGTCTTTCTTAAACCTCTAAACCCTTTTCCAAGACCATTACAAGGAAAAACGCTTCCCAAAATACGTCCCCTAATCCTAGAATCCATGGGGTTTTAATAACGTTTTTCTAGGAATACTTTATTTATAATCCTAAATAGGTTTTCTGAGAAGATGAAAAATTCATAACTATACATTTTTTTATTTATTGTCCCAATCCATATAATATTCATAAAAAATGTTCATATGTAACCCAAGTATATAAAATATAATTATATTTTATTATATTAATTAAATAACCTAAATCTCTCTCCTCTTCCATCAAATGTGATTTGAAATCATCATTTGTGTCTACGGCGGACTACCACCTCACGAAATGATGTCATTCATTTTCTATCATCACCTCTGACGGTTTGTTATAATGATGTATTAAAAGTATATATATTTGATATATGTTGAATATTTATATGTTATAAATCATTATATTAGATATTTTTTTACATTCCAATTTATGGGGGATCTGATAATGCCACTCATGTGTACAACAGACTACCACTTCCTGAAGAGATGTGATTTATTTTACTAACGCATTATAAGAAATTTAATAAGTATAATATTATTTAATATATATTATATAAAATAAATAATAATTATATTAATAAAATATTTATCATTATTAATATATAATATATAATTTTTATTCTTACACAGAAAAATGCTAACGTCGTTCATGTACATGTGGACTGCCGCCTCTAAGAAGTGATGTGATTATTTTTTCATTACAAAATCACAAGAATGAGAGATATATATATATATATATATTATTAATATGGTATTTATTATATTAATATCATTATTTAATGATAAAATAATACATACCATTTTTCAACAATGGTCATTGAAAAATGGAAAGGTAACTCTTGTGTACGTATGACTTACCGTCTTCAGGATCATAACATAGTTTAATTTTCATAAAATTTTCCTGATTTATTTTAACATTATAATTGATTAATAAATATTACAATTATTTATTTATTAATTTTCTGGATTTATTGAAATAATTAACTCTTTGACAATGATCAACACACCAAAGGGGTTTTGAATCAACAAAGTGAATATCCAAAAAAATACCTGATGTGGACTTAATAGATTAAATATTTAAATATTTCACTAAAAAATTATTTAACTATAATTTTCTATAATTGTTAAAATTACTTCTTAAATCAAATAATTTATGTAATCTTATTACAAAGGATTTAATGGATATTCATGGAAACTCAAGACTCCAAGCAAGGGTTTCTCATCTCTCTTTTACTTCTGTTAGACATATTCCATATTCAAAACTTTTTTATTTTTAGGAATTTATTATATAAACATTATAAGTAAATATAATTAATAATTCAAAATCATGTTATTTTAAATTTCAATTTGAATTAATCTATCTATGGGGACATTTTTGAATATTACCAAGTGGTAATGAGTTTCTTAACTCAATTTCCATTTATTGGGTTATAAAACATATTCCTTAACTCTATTATGATATGAATATATATGAATTGATATTAAAATTTCTTTATAATGTATTTATATTTTTTTATATGGATTTATATTTGTTACCCATAATATCTCAATCGAGTAACTCTCAATTCAATGATATGATCTTTTTAATGGTAAATCATCCCAAATTCCATTATTTTGTACATATGTTTATGATATAAACATATCTTATTTATATAGAATATATACTAACCTTTTGTAATTTTATATTATGGATCTCATTATTTTCCGTATATTTATTGTTTCATTTTACGTTATTCATTCACGTATATCACAATTAAATTGTTAACAATGTGGAAAAATATTTATGTTATAATCTTACTTATTTTAGTATTGTTTACATTCAATAATTTATAGATGAAATTATATGAAATTATTTTATTAAACGGAACATATTTTATCTTTGTTTGGTTATGAGTTTAGTTCACTTGTTTAATTTTTATTTCATTCATTATTTATTTAAGAAACATCAATTAAATCATTTTTAATTTATACTGATCATGTATTTTCTTTTATAATAGATATGTTTTTCTTATATATCCTTGTTTTATAAAAACATTCAGGAAAAGATCATTATTATAATACTTTTTTTCCTAAAAACTATTTACATGGAATTATACATTTTTTTTAAATTATTTTGGAAGGAAGTTTCATAACATTTTCCCAATGTTCCATATTTGAATACCTTTTACAAAATTTCTTAAAATGAAGTATTATTTGAAAATTTTACAACCTCAGTGGATTTTACCACTATCATAACTAAAATTTTATATGAAACTTCTATAATATTTTTCTAGTGTTTCTTTCAATGAAACATATTTTTTCAGTATTTGTTGAATTTTTAGTTTTTATATGTCATTTTCAAAATGAAATGGAAATTTTCCCGAAGAATTTATTTTAATAATCTATTAATGTAATTTTAATTCATCAAAATCAATTAAAATTGTGGTCACTTCTACACTATTTTGGATATTTATTTCATGAAACCATCCTCATTCATTATTTTGATGGATTAATATTGTTTCAAAGAGATTGGTATGAAACATGTTTATTTACCACATGTTAATCATTTTTAAAAGATATTGTTATGAAACCTATTTATTTTCCACAGGTTAATCGTGATTAAAATATCTTTTATGGAGAAATTTTCTTTTATAGGGTTAATTATACTTTAGATATATTTTTTTGGTACTCATTTCATTTCCATTGGTTATTCATTCTAGAAAGAATAAATATTTTTCCTATGCATATATGAGTAAATTTTTTCATATATTTTATTCGTTAACAATGGTTGGACATTATTGATGATCATGGGTTCACAAGATATTATTAGGTGAGCTCATTATATATTATATGATGGGTGTTTATTGATATCACCATGTAAACCTGATATATTTTATGAAATGGTGGTGCCAAGATAGAACTCTAATGAATTGGGTAAGGATTATGTTCTTTAAGGAATTGTATTTGAAGAATCCAATATGGTTATTTCAATTATAAGGTTTTTTGGAGTTATATGAATATTATCTTCCAAGATACCAATAAGTTTAGTCTATTATTATAACGGGTTTAAAATGTTTCATATGATCAAGATTGATATAACATGGATCATGATTATTGATGTTGATGAATCTTTCCTTTGTTAAAGACTTCTTATATGATTTCATGTTTTATGATCCAAGTATTTATGTATATGAATATTCTTATGTTAAATTCATGCACATTTATTATTCCATCATACCCTTATGATCTTATTATTTTCCCTAATGAAATTTATTTTTGAATACTTATATTTACCCATACTAATCATTAGATATCATCTTTCATATGTTTCATTTTCTCTAGGTTATAATGATTTAGGTTAAATAAATAATGTCTAGAAGGGTTTCATATGGATTATAATGATGCAAAAATGTGGAATATTAAAAAGGGGGATAGTGGGAGATTATGTTTATCTTTATGAAACAGGTTTTTATGAATCAATGGTGTTAATGGTTTTTCCTAATTCTCTATAGCTCTTAAACTAATTTCTACCTGAGAATATTTGTGATCCAATATTTTACTTTTGATTTTGTAATTTTTGGATTGTTAACATTGTGTCATATTCCTTGGTATCATTTTCAAAAATGTAATGCTTTTATTTTAAACACTAGCAATGAGAGTGTAACTTTAGGGATGTTATAATAATACCATATAAAATTGGTCTTGGGTGAACTATATGAAGATCATGAACCTCACCTGACAAAAAGGGGTAAAAATCAAAAACCAACCCAAATTAGTAAAAACCCCTAGAGTATTAGGGAAGTACACTAATATTGTTAACTTGTAACCCATTAAATCATATTACATAATCCTTAATAATATTACCATTTTTTTATACCAAAATCCCATCTATTATAGAACATGAAATTAGGAATTGATTTTGTTTTTTCATGAACCATCCCGGGCTACTCCTAACTCAGACAGTTAAGCCCATCTATGTAAAGGACCAAATTACATTCCTATTTTTCATGGGATAGAAAATAGTACTTGGAAAACATAAAAAACCTTTTGGAATTTTTTTCATGATAGAAACAACACACTATATTGATTCAAAAAATATGGTATGAACATTCTATAACATGGAAAGTCATGCTCCACTAGTATATACAAATAACAATTTAACCATTGCCCATATAATAGTAATACTAAATATAAATTCAAAGGGAATCATAAAATATAACATAACCTTCGTAAAAAATATCAAAAATGAACTCAGAAGGAGGAGCGACATATATAACCAAATATGAAATGGAATAGAAATAAGTAGTGTAAAAAATATAGTATAAATTAGACAACCCTTCTAGAAATAAAAAATTCTAACAATATATTTTTTATAGGAAGGTAAAACCCCTAAAATATCACCACCATCAAACTATGTTCCACTAGAATGATTAACCACTAACACCATTCAATAATTTTTCATTACCTAAATAATCAATAAAAAAATATATATATGCCCAATTTGGTATATATTTGGTGTGATAAACACTATTCATGTAGTTCTCCACCAAGTATTGCATGAATTATCCATGTTAGATAAATATATCAACCATATATTGAAATAAATTTACACAAAAATAATAATTTATCCTAGAGAGTCAAGGAAATAAGTAAGAATAATGAGAAGTTGATAATTGAGAAACCTATAAAATAAAGGTAAGTATTTTTATAAACATGTACCATGGGAGATCTAGATTCATCAAATGTTTTTAATACTCTTGGTCATCATATCATCTTGAAAACTATTGGTTACCCCAGGTGTAAACACAAACAAATAATGGGGGAATTCCCTGTCTTAGTAGTGTTTTTCTCTATTACATGACAACACATCCAATAATATTCTATGGGATACATTCTTAGGCCTATTGGTGTGGTTTCACCCACGTAAAACACTATGACCTTGTTCTAAGTCTATTATAGTAATTTAGTGTGGTGTAAACCAGAAAGCAACATTTAGAAGTAGTTTCCCCATATAAATAAATTGGTTAGCATGTGATATACCCATTTAAAATATGTTAGATTCGATTAAAAAATTCTTCCAAGAATTATTCCAAAATCCATTTCTTTTTATTATTTCCATAAAAATCATTTAAAACTAATTTTATTTTTGAATCATGAGAAAAAACTTTTAACCAACCATGAGGTATGAAACCAGCCATCAAAATTATTAGAAAAATAAATTAATTAATCAAAACTCCAATTAAAAAACAAATTATTCATGATTATCTAATAAAACAATAGTTTTACATGAAACCACTAACCTTTAACCAAGTCAAACACTTTGTACCTAGTGGAATCCACTTACCTATAATAGAAATTTATTGGCAATTAAAATGGGGAACCATAGAGGAAGAAACCCATTAAAACAAAAACTCAATCTATAATAATATATCAACATGAACCCTATGTCCCATTGACCTCATGGAATAGTCAAAACTAAGTGAAGGGGAGGAAATATAAAGATTATGGAAATGAAGAAATTTACTAGTGTTATTCTTGTAATATCTTACCGAAATCCTTCATGAATCAAATCCTTTAGAATATGGTAATAGGGTTTATAGTAGTGAAGGAGGTACCTATGTTTAGGGGCATGATAAATTGTAGTTAAAGGAGTAAGAAAAAAATAAACAAAAGATATAATATCATGTTTTCGATTTCCTAGGTAGACCACATAGGTTTTTGAGTCGTTCAGTAACCTTGAGGATCACCACTACCTTTTCTAGGGGTTGAAAAAAATTTATATAGAGTATGGGAATATTTTCATACATATTGATAAATTCCTCTATCATGGTTTTTGATAATGTTGTGTGGTTTCTTTATGATTTCCCCTAACCATGTGATAATTGTTCAACAACATATATTTACCCAAAATTACACATTTCAAGAATAAACCACCTATATTTGAATGAATTAAAATGTAATTTAATGAATACTCAAACCATAAATTAATTTTATGTCCTGGGTGTGACTATAATCATCAGTAGAAGAGATATAATGAGTAGTCTTAAACCAAAATAATGAGAAACTAGAAATTCTTCCTTACCTCAAATACAAATTCATTTATAATACTCTACCAATATATAGATTGATTAAATTTCATATGTTAGATTTATATTATTAAAAATAATTAATTTTTTTTTATATTATAATATATTTTTTGGAATATATTTTAATTTATTTGATTAATGTTCTCACATCGATATTTTGAGGTTATTGGGTAAAAATTTTAATACTATTTTAGTGTAATGATAGTTGTCATTTTTTATCATCACCATTGTTAAGGGGTTATTTCAAATTTTATTTTCATAAAATTCATTTAAGTCCAAAGCTTGGGATTTTGTTAATGTATTTATAAATCCAGGTTTTATCATAATAATTATTTGGCAACCTCTGTTTGATTTTATACTGGCTAGTAAGTATGTGTCATAAGATTGTATCTGAATTCATGGACATTGATGGTTCTTCTGTCACCCACAGATCTTGTGGGATGTGGCCTTGGTGGTTTGGGCTCCCATCATGTTTTAAAAGGAGACCAAACATGTGAGATATGTCCATTTTTCTATAATTTTGGTGGAAATTAATTTTTCTTCTCCTTGGTCAAAATTTTTATGCTGGTGGAATCTCAGTTCAAACAAGAACTGTTAACTGAATATAAAAGAGTTCCAAATATTTTCCTAAAATGATATTTTTTTGGTAATTATTCTGATGAATTTCTCTAGAGTTTTATTTGTTCTCTATGAAATAAATACGGTCATTTGTCTGAATTGAGGAGGTATAATCCAAAGGGTGATTCATATACTACTAAAATAGATTTGGAAATGTATCATAATATGTCCAAGGTCGTTGGCGTGTCACATACTACTACTTTGATGAAGGTAATAGAGAAACACATTGATAATGTGTAGATGTCTGGTCACTATAGAAAAGATAGTGATAAATCCTTTCATTGAGTTTTGGAGAACCTATAAAAGTCTACTCACTCATAGAAACTTCATGAATTGTAGCATGATTCAGTGGTTTTTGCTGGTAAAACAGACAACAACAAGGGGAGAGATGTATCTCCTATCCATGGTAAATCTGTGTTAGTTGAAACGTATTCTGGAAATGAGATAGAAAAGACTAGTTTGCAGGATGATATAAATGTGATCAACATAGGTGTATCACAACAAAATATTTTTTCATCTACCTCTGATAAGGGTGAAGATACTCTTCCAAACCAGTCTAGTTCTACTTTGTTGGAATATATAAAGGGTAAATTTGTTTTTATGATTGTGTGAGGGTATTATCTGGTCACCCATAAAGAAATATTGAGACATGCTCGTGTAGTAAGTGATATAATGAAAGGAATACCTAAGGAGGCAGTGTGTGATACTTATAGTGGTTTGTTGGATGAGAATCCAATCGAATAGCGTGCTTCTCTCCCATCAGAACGTGTTTCTAGTCAAAACAGTCTCACTCAAATAGAAATTTTTAATAGATCCTTTATAAATGATGTACTTAAATATTATTTTTGAAACTCTTGAAATCCCCCAACTAGTGAGGATGTAAATGACATTGAAGTTCAAGAATCTAAATATCATGAGTCGAGCATGGATGATCATGACATCAATTGGATGTCTCCTAGGAATCTGAAGTGAGGTAGGCATCCAAGGTCTCAGGGTGGATCAGGAAGTGCTGGAAGCCATGATTAAAGATCATTGTTTAATGATTTATTGATCTCGATGGTATTTTTTGTACCACTTTTTTCATTGAATTGTTTTCCTTGTGTACTTTCATTTTTAATAAATTATGGGGACCATGGGATTTTTAATCCATGGTTCCATTATTCCTAGTAGAGGAAAATCAATTTCACTCTTTCTGATATTCCTAATTGGAAAAAATATTTAAGGTTTTAATGGATGGTATTTTGGATAGACAAGAAAAAAACCAATGTCTCTAAGTGTATGTATGGGGTTATTTTTTTAGATTATTATCAATATAAGAAGACCATTAAGTGAGGAGAAATGGGAGGTTGAGGTGATATGTATTGTCAGTGGTGATTGGATTTTTAAAAAACAATATTATCTAAATTTTTAAAATTCCTAAAAATAGTTTACAATTTTTTAAAGTGACTAATAATAAAAACTGATTTAAAATGTAATTTTTTTGAAATATTTACACGTTAAAAACTTATTGGTATATTTTTATTAAAATATTCAATGTAATCAATACAAAATATTTATTTATTAAAATAAATAAAAATTAAATCATTGAAAAAATTATTTATCCTGAGAAAAAATATATTTTTTAAAAATTTATTTTACATGATAAATAAAATTTATGTTACAAAAATATTTTATATTTTGTAATGATATTTTATTCATCATAAAAAGTTCATAAAATATACTTAATACAAAAAACTAAGTTTCTAATATTTATCAAAATTTCTACATTTTCATTAAAATATTAAAAAATAAACCTCATATAATTTCATCATGACGGTCATAACAATTAGATCCTATTATCAAAATAAATTTTGATACTAGAAATTGAAAATAAACCATCAAGGGATCCTTTTCAATACAGGTTATAATCATAAAATGTGTGTAATATAATATAGCATGTGGTTTATCATTAAGAAAAAATTTGGATTTCCCATTATACTTCACATTAACTTATTTGACCAATAACATATGAAAACAGAAAAAGTATATAATGATGTTAAATTTAAAATATATTTTAAATTTTAAAATGAAAATATACACAAAATGGTGTTAAGAAGAATGGAAATACTCCATGATTCTATATAAATGTTTCTTCATTATCTCTTAAAAGGGGTATGACTCTATTATAACATACTAATTATAACCCAATGTAAGCACAACCACATTCAAAGTAGTCAATGAGTTATTGATTAAAACACCTATAAAAAATTAATGCACTACTCAGCACTCTCTCAATGATCAATGAGAGGGAAACACCTCAAGAAAGGGATTCCCATCATAGTATAGTTTTAATATAGACACATCCAACTAGACAATCAATCTAAGAGTCTATATTATACCATAATATTGATTTAGGGAATATAAAATGTGTGAGATAGTGTGAAAGAAGACGAACGATGAAGTTCAAACGTCCTATAACCCACCACAAGACCTAACCACTATCGGATTCCATAAGCTTCGAAGAGAAATGTAATGGAAAATTATGGAAACTCAATTAAGAACTTTTTTTCCAAACAGGGTGTAACTCAATGTAAGGTCTCTTTAATGGGAGAGATGTAATATCATAAAATACAAGTTTATGAGTCAGAATAATAATCTATATGTTTAATACCATATTTAAATAAATAAAATATAGAAAAAATTGAAACAAAAGCTAATTATTAGTGAAAAATAAGAACCCCTTCACATAATTTGAATGATTTCACATGTATATAAAAGGAAAAAATAATTATTTGGAATCCTTCATCATAATCTAGATCCAAGGGTTATTTCCACTATGATTCTAATTCATATAATTTTTAACACATAGTTTACTAAATATTTATTTATTAATAATTATGTGGATATCAATAATAAAATCCAAAATATATATCAATTTCCTATCACCAATTATTCTCATTAATCATCCCAATTTCACCAAAAAAATGATTCTTCGTTATGTAACAATTTTGGTAACTCTATCTCACTCTTATTTATTTGAGTATATAAATCACCTTCCATTCTATATATCACAATATCATAAAAATTTTCTTAGGAATTTACAAATCCATATAATGTATATTGAACTTATTTGATCTTGGAGTATACATAATTCAAAACTATGTGATTCTAAATATTTGGTGTTCCATATGTTTTTTGATAACATTGACATATATGAAACTTTGTACAACTAGATATTAGATTTTATTTTCTATTATTGATGGTTTTCTCTTTTCCCACATAAATACACCTAGAATTTATTAGTTATATTGAGGGGATTATGTTTAGATTCCTACTAGAAATACTAATCTAATCCCAATTATAATATCTAATTGGTATTTAGTGATAAATAATTATAACGACCCATCCCCTGGGCCCTGTATCATAAATAACCCAAGCCTACCTCCCATAGTCTAAGTGATGGTGACTAGTACCAAAAATGAATACCCTAAAAGGGTATTCAATGCCTTTAAACTTGTAAACACACAGATAGGGAAATGCTGTACAAAAAACTACTAAGGAAAGGAAAGTAAAACCACCACAATGTAAAAGGGTAAACTAAAAGAAAACGGGGCCATGATATAATCCCAACTAGAAAAAAAGTACAGTAAAGGAATTAAAATCTCTACAAGTCATCCACCAGGGATCTTACCTAAAGGGTTGGTATAGCTCATGGTCAGTTGTCACCGCAACACACCATGTCATATGATCCACATCCAAGCACCATCCAATCCAAGATCCCTGAAGTCCCAATCAATGTTATACGTCGTCTCCACAAGAAACATGAGGTGGGGGAAAAGCCCATGCAGGGGTGAGTATAACAATACTATGTAGGGACCCTCAAATCCATGAAGGTCTCTCAGTAATCCTAAAAGAAAAAATACCACAACGGAATATACCACAAAGCAAGATTTCATACACATAACACAAAGTAAAGAATCATTTCAACCCAGGTATAACTTAATGTATAAAGGTAAGGATGATTAGTCTTAAAGCTAGATTTTCGTATTCTGTTGAGAGGCTCTACTAATGATCCACAATGGGTCACTGTACTACTGATCCACAATGGGTTACTATATTGCTGATCCATGAAGGGTCACTCTACTGCTGATCCACAAGGGTCGCTCAGCTGCCGATCCATGGCGGGTCACTCTACAGCTGATCAATGTCAGGTCACGCTACTACTGATCGTAAAAGGGACACTCTCATACTGATCCACAAAGTGTTTCTTTTATGCTGATCCACAAAGGGGAACATTTATCCCATTCCATGAAGGGTCACCCTTTATTCTTCACGTCATAGCCAGCCACTGGAATCCAAACTAATCACACTTGATTCTGGGAGGATCCACTCCCCAATACATTGGTCCTACTTAAACCACCACAAAGTCCCAAAAAGAGTAATCCAAAGGACTGTTTTGTTGAAAGGGTCCCAATGTAATAGATAGTGCATCAACCAGATGCTCGGTCAATAAGATATGATCATTTCTATAAAAGTTGCCCGGTTGGATTCGAGTATGATCCAAATCGGCCATAATAAAATCTCTGAAAACACAAATATATATTAGCTGTAATGGGATGCCTTGTTGTAAGTCTCTTTATGCCACAGATGGTGTGTCAATTGGATGCCTAGTTATATAGTTATTGGTGTTTTAGTGAAACGGGGCCGGTCGGGTCCGGGTTCGGTCCGACCGAGTCGTACCGACCCGACCAGTCAAGGTCTGAATGTCTTCTGTGGGTCCAGCATGGGTATTGTCCAATTGGCCTTATAAGATAGGTCTGGCCTGGTGATGGGTCCAGCTCGGTGGTTAGAGTCTAGCCCAACGATGCGAGTCCGACCCGTTGGAATGTGGGTCCAGCCCACGGTTGGCCCGGTTGGCCAGGTGGGGAATGACCCAACTAATGAATCCCAGCCTATTGATCTTGGTCTATTCTCTAGACCGAACATGGCTCAGCCATTTATGGTTCTCTAGCAGTCCGCACCAGTTGGTAAACCCCATCACATAGTGCAGCCGACCATTACTCTCGCATGTGATCGACAGACCCCATGCTTCCACCACACCCAGTGACCAGACGCGACCACTCCTCTATGTGGCACCGACGGGATCCACCCCTCCTAACTACCGCAAATAGCCGACCAAGGCCTCCAGCCACCACGGTGCACCTCCACCCTCCTCCAGTGGCCGCTTCTACAGGACATTTCCGGTCACTGCCGGTGCGGTGGAAGGTTTTTTGGTAGACCACTATACGTGTGCTAGTGTTACTTTATTCATGTTTCCTACACATTTGGTCCTCAATGATCTCCCTCATCACTATGAAGGCCTCCAAAATGCTGCTCCATCATTTCAAGAATGTGGTCACCAAGAACAGACCAGCGGAGGTTCTTGTGCCTTGCTCATGTCGGTTCGGGCCCTCTACGTTAGTGGTTTAAAAAAATGTGGTGGATTAGGGATTGATGTAAAATCACACTATCAACTAATCCCCTAAAAACCCCAATTGAAACATCCTCTTGCAAGAACATCTGATCTGCAGATCAACCTATTCATCGGTTGATCTGTACTTGTTGTTTTAGAACGAAGAATGGATAATTTAAACACAAAGTAAAACACTACTTGGATATGATGGATCCGTTAAGGATGAAGGATTATTTCCTCATCATATTGAATATGCGATTGTTGGTGTTCTTCAAAATTCATCGATCACTAGATCCTAATATCCAATATTAATCATCCCACAGTCTTGTTCTACCTTAAAGATGAATTTTTATAGAGATTATTCAAAGATTTTCTGTCGATTAATTTCGCTCTCCCCAACGTGTCAACACAAATAAATAATTATGTCACCATTCTGTTTCATTTATGAAATAGAATCATGGTTACACATCATTAATACATAGTTAATTTTCATGTTAAGGATCCATTAATGAGTCTCACTAATGTGCATAGTCATCAGCTTGTCGCTGCTCCGCAACATCGTTGTCCGCCGCTCATCATTTGAAAGAAGAGAATAAAATAACGTTTTTAATGTTATTTTATTTTTTTCTAAAAAGTACAAAAAAATCTCTTCTATTTGGTCCTTGTAGGCTAAACTTATGTTTTTCTAGGTGAGTCTCAGTGCTCTGAGTTCAATGGTGCCCTTATATTTTTAATATGACCACTGCTTCAAAAGATTGAAAAACACGCTTTTGAGTTTACTTAAGCATACTAAAAATAAGATAAAAAATTCTATTTTGGGCTCACCAGGCCTTAGAATCATGTTCCATCAAATCTCATGGACTCAGAATAATTCCATTAAAGTGAGAAAAAATTTACATGGAAAATTCCGGGTCACTAAATTCACCCCCCTTAAGGATTTACGTCCTCGAAATGAAAACAATGGCTAAACAAACAAAAGTGGGTATTGTGCATGAATTTGAGCCTCCCGTTCCTAGGTGCTTTCTGGGAGATTCCCTTGCTTCCAACAAATAGGCACTATAGGAATCTAATGCATGTAGAGGGTCCTCTCATGTTGACCCCCTATATTGACCAGCTACTCTGTGAAAGTCGCCCCATCGTGAATCTCCATCTCACCGTGGTCGATGACGTGAGAAGGGTCGTGCACGCATCTCCTCAGCTAGGATATGTGGAAGACATCATTCCCCTTCTCCAGTTGTGGTGATATAGCTAAGAGGTATGCCTCCTCCTCCACTCTCCAATGAATTAGAAAATTTCCAATGATCCACTGTGAATTCTTACCACCTTTGCAAATTCCATCTGTTCTTCATCTAGAGGATACCCATAGAAATTTTTGGTCCCCCTCCTGTGACTCCAAATCTCCCTTCCACCTATCTTCATAGGACTTCTTCCGTCTCTATGCAGTCTTCATCTACTCCCAGATGACCTGTATCTTCTCTATGGTATCTCATTCCATCTCTGGACCCATGAGTATTGAATCTATCAGGTCTCTCCAGTACATGGGTGATTTACATAGTCGTCCATACTGTGCCTCAAAATGTTCCATACTGATGGTGGAGTGGTAGCTATTGTTTTACACAAACTCCACCAAAGAAATATGATCCTCCCAACAGAATCCAAAATCCATGACATAAGAAAGAAGCATGTCCTCCATGGTCTAGATGGTCTTCTCCGTCTGACCATCAGTATGAGGGTGGAAGGTTGTTCTTAAGCATAAATGAGTCCCAAATGCCTCTTGTAATCCCTTCCACAACTAGGATGTAAAACGTGCATCACGATCTCAGACAATCATTGAAGGCACCATGTGAAGTCTCACAATCTCGTTAAGGAATGGGAATCTCAAACTCTCTAATGAACCCTTATCTAAAATAGTGAGGAAGTTTTCCAACTAAGTAAGTTGATCAGAAATCACCCATATGGTATCTTGTCCTCTAGACATACATGGTAAGACCATCACTAAGTCCATCAATATACCATCCCTCTTCAATTCTGGTATCATGAGGGGCTGGGTCATACCAGCTAGTACCTAATGCTATGTCTTCACTTCCTGGTAAGTGAGGCACCTAGAAACAAACTCTTGCATGACCTTTTTGATGCCCGAACAATAGTACTGGCATCATAGGTCCTAGTACATCCTCACTACATTGGGATCTACTTCCAAGGGGGATGTATGAAACTCCCTTATTACCTACTCTCACAATTCCACTGGTACAACATTGCACCCTCTTAAAAGGATGACATGATACCCACCTCCAGAATATCCATCAAGTGCATGTCTTGCGGATACCAGAGCATGTGTAGTCTCACGACTTCTATCTTTGAGTTCTTCCTCCCGGACAAACTATACAAGTGGAGGGGAAAATACCATTGACTAAAGGAAAACAATCTTATCTCTTTCCACAAAGGATATCTAAAGTGAGGCCAAAAATTATGAGACCTCGTTCAGTATCTAAGAACTCAATCTCTAGATGAGATAATATTCCACCACATTCTACTCCATAGAAGTATAGACTATCTCAAAGTCGTAGTCCTAGAGGAATTCTAGCCATCCCCACTGTCTCAGGTTCAGATCATTCTGCGAAAATATATACCTGAGGCTCTTGTGGTCCAAGTAGATGATGAACCGCTCACCCAGAAGGTAGTGTCACCACATCATCAGTGCAAAGACCACCACTTATATCTCCAGATTATGAGTCACATAGTTCTGCTCCTGAGGTCCCAACTGTAGAGAGCTATAAGAAATCACTGTATCACCCTGCATCAGGACACACCCTAACCCAATTCCTGATGCATCACAATATACCACATAGTTGATTCCATCCTCAAGAAACCTTATTATGGGAGTGTTAGTCAAGCTCATACTTAACTGATGGAATATTTTCTACCATCTATCTGTCGACATGATGTTTTTTCCCTTATTTTTCATAGACATCAAAGGTGCTTCTACTCTGGAGAAGTCGGGTATGAATCTCTGATAGTAGTATGCCAACCCAAGGAAACTACTTACCTCTATAATACTTCTGGGTAGCTCCTAATAAAGCACTTCCTCGATCTTCACTATATCCAATATAACTCTGGACTTTGATATTACATGTCCCATGAATTGGACCTTTCATATCCATAACTCATAATTCGAGATCTTTTCATAATGTTGGTGCTATCAGAGAGTGTATAGAACTATACTCATGTGTACTGTGTTCTTCTCCTCTGATTATAATTACACTAAGATATCATCAATAATTACTACCTCAAAGTAGTCCAAATAAGTCGGGAAGATTCAATCCAAAAGTCCCTTGAACATGATTGGGGCGTTCATCATGCCGAAAGGCATCACTATGTACTCGTAATGTTTGTATCAACATATGAAGTCCATCTTCGGGGTCTCCACATATCATACAGGAAGTAGGTGATATCCTGATCTGAGTTATATATTTGAGAAACATATTCCTCCATTTAGTTGATCAAAGAGGTTACATATCCTCAAAAGTGGATATTTGTTCTTCACAGTCACTTGGTTGAGGGACCGTAAGTCTATGCATAACCTCCAGCTCCTGTATTCCTTCTTGTAAAAAGAAAACTGGGTAGCCCATGGAGAATCACTGGGCCTTATGAACCCCTTCTCTGCAGGTCCTGTAACTATACCCTCAGCTCCCAAAGCTCCACATGAGCCATCTGATATGCATGTGTAGATATCGGTGTCATATCCGGGTACAATTCAATGAATAATTATACCTCTTCATGAGGAGGGAGTCCTGGGAAATCTTCTAGAAAGACAACAACATACTCATCAACTACCACAGGAAACTGTGGACTCACCACATCCACTATATCGAAGGTCATTCTAGCCAACCGATGAGTGATCAGCTGGACCCTCCCACGTGTGAGTCCATCTCACGCTTATCTATATTCCTTCTCACCCACAAAGTAAAAATGGACTCTACCTTCACGTGTAAATCATAGTATAAATCTCAAGAAGTCGATCTGAGTGTGAACTGCTGAGAGCCATTCGATTCCTAGTATAACATCCTAGGGCTTTAAAGCCGCTACTAGGATATCCCATCTGAAACCCTCTCCTTTGAGAGTAAGGTCACAGTGTTGGCACAATCATGTGACAATTGAATCTCCTGTGGTGGGGTTCTCTAATCTCAATGATTAGTTCAACGGATTGGTCAAAATTTCTGAGTTTCGCACAAGATCCGTTGAATGGAAGGAGTTACCAGAACTTGTTTCGGTAAGTACATCAGCTAATGTAGATAAGACACTGATCATACCTCGTATCATCTGAGGAATGTCTACGTCGTAGGCCTCCACTGCATGAAGCCATTCCTATCCCCATCAACATATTCCTAGATCCTATGGTGGACTTCATAGGGGTGGTGGTGGTTGTGCCTCATACCTACATCCACCTCCTACCACTTTCCCCACTCCCCTTCCTCGACCGCCACCTTCTTGGTCGTCCTTATGCTGCCACTGCTTCTCTCTCGACAGTCCCCCAACTGTCTTCCAATCGTCTGTGTAGGGAGTCAGACAGTCAAGAGATATGTGCCCCTATCCACTACAGGAGTAACAAACTATATCCCTCTACTAACCTCCTCTACCTTGGGAGCTCTACACCTCCGTCCCTACATCATGGCGTCATCCTACGAAAGGATAGGCCCATTTGGAAGTCTACGATATCTACCTAATACTTGCAGCAGATGACTCTACCACCTATCATCTTGTAGTGGATGTCATCATCAATGTCTTCTCGACTAAGAATCTATCTACCAGTAGAGCTCTCTCAAGTACTCCAGCCTGTGTCGGGAAGTTGAGAAAGATCATAGATCACCTGATCTCCTGTTAGAGACCCTTCTTGAAGTTATGGGCCCATAAAAAATGGTCTTGTAACATTTCTATGGGTTAGTGAGAGAGGTCAGTAAATCTTGATGAGTTCTGGGACACTGTCAGGATTCCATACTATATGTGTAGTAACTCTTGAATGCGAACAAGGATAGTGTCGCCGGTATGAACACCACATTGAAGAGGCTCTTGAAGTACAACCAGGAAAGAGAAGTCTCCTCATGGGTCTGAAGAATATGGATACACCATCTCTATGTTGTACCCTGTAAGACACTAGAAAATAGGATCACCAAACGTTCTGTTGGTGTCTCAACCAAGAAGAAAACTCATGCCACGACCTCTAGCCAATCCCCATCTTCCTGCAGATCTATCTCACCTTGAAACCAGGGAGGCCCCCATCTCTGAAACTCATGGAATTTGATTAGTCAACCTGAACTGTCATCTACTAGGGATGGTAGCAACTGTTGCTCCTCATATAGTGGTTCTATTGGTACACTGCCCGAAGGTGCTACTTCTATTAGTCCTCCTAACACTGGAACCTCATCACTCGGTGGACCGTCGTTGTGATCTCTCACTTTAATCTAGGATGGATGTATTTTTGTAGGAATCCTGTAGATAAATAGATGCTCTATGGTCAATAAGTTATACCTGGAGAGCTGACTCAAAAAATATCAAGAGAAAAAATTTCCAAAAAACATGAAACCACCCTTTGATGCCTCTTTTAAACGACTCGTCCCTCAGAGCCCATGTTGTGACAACCCCAAGCCTACATCCAATTATCTTGGGACTGGGGACTAGCACTGGAAAAGAATAACTCAAAAGGGAAGGCATTTCCTGAAACCTATAAAGACACAGATATTAAAATACTACACCAATAAAACCTCTAAGGAATTGAATGTACAACCCCCACAACTTAAAAAGGTACACTGAATGAAAAAGGGGCCAGTATACAATCCCAATTGGAATGAAAGTATACTAAAAGAAGTAAAATCTCTAGCATATGTCCAACAAATATACTACTTGAAGGGTACACACATATCATGATCAGATTCCACTGCAACACACCACATCTGATGGTACACCTTCAAGCACAATCCAGTCCTAGCTCACCATAGTCCCAGTCAAATTTTTCTATCATCTTCATAAGACACAATATGTGTGGGTGAAGCCCATGCATGGGTGAGTTTAACAATAGTCAATAGGGACCTTGAGACCCATGAATGTCTCTTAGGAATCCTCAAAGGAAAAATACCAAAAAGGAGAATACCACAACGAAATATTTCAGACACATAGAAGAATGTAAAGACTTAGCTCCAACCAGGTATAACTTAATATACAAATGTACGGATTATTAGTCATAAAAATATATCATATTATTCTATTGAGAGGTTACATTGATGATCCACAAAGGGTCGACGTACTCATGATCCAAAAAGGGTCGCAGTGCTGCTTATCCATGAAGGGTGGCTCTACTGTTGATCGAAAAAGGGTCGGTCAACAGATGATCAACTATGGGTCACTATACGGATGATCCATGATGGGTAGTGCTACTACTAATCCATGAAGGGTCTCTCTCATTATGATCAATGAAGTTTCTCTTTTATTTTGATCCTTGAAGGTCCACTTTTATGCCGATTCAAGAAGGGTCACTCTTCATTCTTCACGTCACAATCACCCCTAAGATTCTGCATTTAGCATGCTTGATTCTAGGAGGATCCACTCCCAAAGACATCGATTGTACTTCAAACTCCACGAAGTTACACAAATTTTAACCCAAAGTATCTTCTAATCATAGGGGTCCTAACGCAATAGATGGTGCGTCGATCGGACGCCCGGTCTATAAATATGGGAATTATTGTAAAATTGGATCAGTTGGATTCGAGTATGATCTAACTCGTCCACACACTAGTCCACGGAAAAAATAATATAGAGTATCATAAAAGGACTTCCTTATCACAAGGGTTGTTTATTCCATAGACGGTGCATCAATCAGATGTCAGGTCTAATAGTTATTGGTGTTTTCGTGAAACGTGGCCAGTCGGGTCCCAGTTTCGTCTGATCCAGTCGGACTGACCCAACGCAACCTAGTATGATGGTTTGGAATGAGTCCATCATCGGTCCGGCCCAACTGGCCCATTGGGACCATAGGTCCGGCTAGATAAGACGGGTCTGGCTATAACATGCATTCTTTTATTTCACTCTTAAACATAATTTATTACATGAAATTTCACCTAATACAACATATAAGACCGAGAGTTCTAGTGTCTTTGGGTAATATGATCATTACACAACAACTTAAAACATGAAATAAAAAATATTTATTGATAACATCATTTACAAGACCACACCATTCCATCGTACATAACATTGAATTTTATAACCTGAGAACATACACAAGAAAAGGGAGTGCTATAAATCCCAATGAGGGAAATAACATTGAATAACATGAGAACTACAATACATGTAAGACAATAGTCATATCAATGGAGAACAATATAAACATGAACATAAAGGCATGATAAAGCAAAATAATCATAATATGGAGATGTGGAAACAACATTTGACATGATATTAGCATGAGTCAAGGCTCATTGAACATGGAGCAGGAGTAAACCCTCATTGCACATGAAGCACGAGTAAAAAATCATTGAACCTTAATTAGAATGAGTCAACAGTCATTGAAAATGATTTATCATGATACTATACTTTACCAAATTCATTAGAGCGCTATAGGGGCGCACCCTTCTTAAACATTTCATTTCATGCATAAGTGTGCCACATATATCGTACAATATGGATTCATTAACGACATAATTCATTAAATGAATAAGATATGTGAAATACACAAATTTATATCCTCAAAATACAAGTACATGTGAATAAAGATTAATACCCATGATATAGTAGTGGTAATGGTATACACTAAAAAAGGATTTTGGCATTGTAATTTTGGTGTAATTTCGGCAGTATAAGAGAGTGACATAAAAATTCATAAAAATTGTTGATGAGAAAGAAAAGGATTTCTCATCGTATGTACATGAAATGGATAGTGAGAAGACCATAGATATACATATCCAAACAATTTTAATGTAATTTAGATTCATGATACAAAAAAATGATTTAATGTAAATGAGGACAGAGAAATTCCATACATAATTTCAGTATGGTTACAGGTGTACATAGAAGGAATTAATGAGAGATAAAGGGGTATTATAACGACCCATAATTTACATACATTGTTAATACTTCAAAATTGATGTACACTTATTACAACATATAACAAAACCATGAAAGAAAGTATAGGTATAGTGTCTTTAGAAACTGGGAAACATAAACAACTGGTTCATAAATCATCAATGTTGTCTCCCATTTATTTCATTATATCTAGAGTCCCTTTCAGAATATTATACTATATACCCTTCATTCAGAACTGGGGAAAAGAAAACATACAAAATGGTGAGCTCAAATGCTCAGTAAGGGTAAACAAGAGAAATATCAATCATATCATATTCATAAGAACAAAACATTTTGAAAATCTTAACCTGTAAAGGAGATCATAAAATCATGTCATGGGATAAATCATAGTAATGAAAAGTAATCCCAAATAATCATAACATAAAACATGAAACTTTGTGGCATACACACATAATCATAGAAAATCATTTCATATTAGTCAAGGATCATTTCCAAGACCATGATAGAGGACAAAGTCCATTACTGAACCGAGTTCACTCCTCATTCCAGTCCTGTATCACTGAACCGATTTAACCTTCCGTTACAGCCATGTCTATCTCATGAGATATAAATATTTACCCAATGCATTGGAGGGAGATATAGGTCCCACCCATCTCATAATGAAACCATTCTTATGTGTTCCACAAAATCATAAATCATACATCATCGCATAACTCATGCAATAAAAATGGGATTCTTAAACATCATTCCATCATAACATAATCCATATAAGATAAAAGGACATCACAAAATTAATTCCATCATAAAACAATCAAATCAATTTTAAAAAATAGGGATAGAAATAGAACCCTATTTTATCTTTGATGTAAAATAATTTTGATAAAACACTTGAACTCCATTCTTGAGGAAAATATCCTTTCTACTTCAAGAACATTTTTTACTTTCTTAACATATCCTACATTTTTTAAACTAAATTAAGTTGATTAAAAAAAATCTTGAAAACTTGTAAAGCAAGCTTCTTGGAAATAATGTTCTAAAAGTCCATTCACGCTGTATAATTTAAAAAACATTCTTCTCGTACTTTGGCCTGAAAAGTCAAAAAGTACCTTGTACTAAAAACGACAAAAGATTCCATTCACATCCTTTACTAAAAACTCACCGAAGGGTAAAATTGGATTTAAAAAATTGTAGTAGGATATAAATAATATTACATATTGAGGAAACATGTATGTGGATGATAAATATTCCCCAGTAATTTCTGAAATATAAACAATCTCGGATAAAAATGAGATTGCGAGATTTTACCTTACCGTAGGTCTAATATGATTTGTACGTGTCCTAAACTGATATATAATTATTTAAATAATGTCATTGAATTATTAATTAATCATAATAATTGTTATGATATCATATATGGTCATATTTTTAGCTTCTTATTAATAATATTTCATTTCTACTTGTTCTTCAGGTGTTTATTGCTTTATTTTCTTATGTGTGTTTTTTTCGAATAAATTCTTATTCTTATTTTTAGGTTATAGATACCTCATTTACAGAATTTTATTAGTGTAATATATATCATATTTATTCATTCAATTCATTTATATAATCATTATGCAATGAAGATCATGTAGAACGAGTCACATCACATCGTGGAGATGGTAGGCCGTACGTACGCACGAGCGATGATATCGTTCCCATGATCATGGAATTTTATTGAAGTGTATGTATACTATTCAAGAATAAATATCAATTTAAAATAATAATATATAGTTATTCTTTACACCATTATACCCATCCAAGTATGTTGGTGGTGGAAAACAGATTACACCACGGCATGGAGACGGTATTTCGTACGTACGCACGCGCGGTGATTTCATTTTCCGTAGGATGGATAGAAGGTGAAATAGGGTTGTTTCATATTTATAATAACATATCAGTATATGAGTGATACTGATGTTATTAATTCATAATTAAAAAACTAAATAAGAATAACTAGGAGAAGAAACAAATTTGAAATAATTGGTAATAGATATTACCCCTTCTTCGACAAGCCTCATTGAAACCTCCTCTTAGGGAACTAAGATTGGTCTTTGAAGTATACCAATACTCTAGGATGTTTCTAGTGAAGTGGAGAAGATATATTGGCAGGGGTTGGCCTAGCATGAAGGCTGAAAGTGGTGTGAGGAGGAGAGGATGGAGGTTCCCTTTTATAAGGGAGGAGAGGGGCACCTTTGGAATGTGTGATAATATTATTTTATTATAAAATTATCTTTGGTTTCAAAAGGTCCAAAAATCATTCAAGATGAAGATAAGATGACGCATGGTCGAAATAAAATCATCAAATCATAATTGGACAAGTTTTGGAAAATATTTTAATCATTATAATCTTATTTATGTAAATCATTTAGTAATACGGTAAATACTGCATCATTATTGTGTCATAAATAATTTAATTTATTTGATGTCTAAAAATTATAAAAAAAATATCATGATGTAGGAAATATTTTTATATTTCCAATTAATATTTATAGTCGAAAATATAATTTATATAACCCCTTATAAAAATTAATTATTAAATATTTTTGTTAATGTCAATTTTGACTTTACATTAAATTAATTAATCCAAATTGTCATTATCAATACCTAGTGGCTCAATGGGGTCCCAAAATTGACTCAAGGATTCCCATGGTCGACCAATACTCATCCAGGAAGGTTAGGAAAAGTTTCAAGGTAATTTTTAATTATTATAATATTCTTTTAACCTTGAATTACCCTATTTACCTTTAGCCGCAGTAAATAAAAATTACCGTAGTTACTATTTGTAATATCAAAAAAAAGTAACATATTAACATAATTTGGACCCAATGATTCCAAATATGGAACCCATTTTTCAAAATTCAGAACACAGAAGTTGTAGTAATTTATTTAAAATTAATCCTATTGTTAAGGAAACAGGTTTTAAAAGTTAAAACAATCCCAAAGATTGAAATGTTTTTACCTATGAATTATATGTAAAATTAATGCTACTGACATACATTATATTAAATGGTAAAAATATATTCTATTTATACATTAAAACCATTCAATATTATTATTTAACCATATAAATTATTGTGATGGAAAAAGTTGTTTTTAATTAAAATATAGTGTGTTTTTACTATTCATTAAAATATGAAAGTTACCAGAATAATATGACAAATTTATCCAAAGTAAATTTTTATTTCATGATTCCAAAGAAGAATTTTATTTTGTAAAATTGATCTTATAAACATGTCAAAAACTAGATTTAAATTGGTGCTCCATCAAAAGGCGGTAAAACTGCATTTTTTTAAAAATAGTTCATTTATCCGAAAAACTGATTTTGTTTTCATACCTCATTCTAGAAAATGTGTAAGATGAATTATAATGTTATAAAATTCAAAATTCAGTAAATACTGTTCATAACGGCTAGTTTTTAATATTATAATAATATATCGTTGTTTAGTGAAACTCGGTATTGCGTACTACACACGCTATCGAGGAAGGTCGCGATTGCATGTAACGCAAGCCCAGCTAGTGTTGTGTGTAGTGAAAGATTCCTTTGCATATAACATAAGATATAAAATAAAATATTTCTCATAAAATCTCCGGGTGTTACATTCTACCCCCCTTAAAAAGAATTTTTCCCTTGAAATTCATCACTTTGTAACAAACGAATGAGGATACCCCTCCCTCATCATATCCTCAATATCCCATATAGTTTCTTATAATTGGTGGTTCCTCCATAACACATTAACCCAGCGAGTGGTCTTGTTTCGTTGAACTTTTTTGCTACGATTTAGAATCTCTATTGGTTGTTCTTCATAAGAAAGATCTTTCTAAAGCGGTACAACATCTGAGCTTAGTACATGTGAAGGATCAGGTATGTACTTTCTCAGGAGAGACACATGGAACACATCATGAACTTGAGAGATATTAGGTGGAAGCACCAATTGGTAAGCTACCTTCCCAACACGATCCAGTATTTCGAAAGGAAAAATATACCTAGGCCTCAACATTCCCTTCTTCCCAAATCTCATTACACTCTTCTAGGGAGATATTCGTAAGAACACTTTGTCACCCACGTCAAACTGTTGGTCTTTTCATTGGTTATCGACATAACGTTTTTGTCAACTATGAGCTGTTCTTATGTGTTGTTGAATATGTTGGATCGAATAAGTAGATGTATGTCTATTAGATGGAACAATACAAGAGGGGGGGTGAATTGTAGGTTTAAAAATCTTTGAGTTTAAGCAGCAAAGAGATTAGTTTAAATGATCTTAAACTAATACAAATACAAACACCCACAATTGTATTGAATATAAAAGGTATGATGTATTGTGATACTAACGTAAAGTAAAACAATTGTATTCAAGATGAACACAATAATCAGAGTAATACAAAGATGAATGATTCTACCTTAAAGCGTATAGAATCAATCAATACAAAAATTAATAGAATGATTGTAATTGAAACAATTACAATTGAATATGTAAAGAAGAAATGAAACAATACAAATCCCTTTCTAATACAAGTAACAGCGGAAATGTAAAAGTATTACAAATCTTTTGACCCAAAGAGAAGGGTTATCCTTTCACCTAGGATAAAAGGTCTGTCTCTCCAATACCTTGGTGAGCCCTCGATACGATGATCGGCACGTCTGTCTGCCTATCCCTGGCAGCCCTCGATACGATGATCGGCACGTCTATCTGCCTATCCCTGGTATCCCTCGATACGATGATCGGCACGTCTGTCTGCCTATCCCCGACAGCCCTCGATTTTGATGGTAATCGGCACCTCTGTCTTTTAATTACTTGAAAGCCCTCGATACGATGATCGGCACGCACAAGGCTGATGAGAGAAGTTACAGTGTCTATCTCTAGAATATTGGTAGTTCACAAAGTCTCTTCATTCGTTCTCTTCGTTCATCATTGTTCTCTCAACTTCAAATGACCTCCTATTTATAGGCCTCGGGTTCCAACGGTCATATTGCCTTCAACGGTCATATTGAAACAGAAAGCACGACATCGTTTTGATTAGTTTGTAACTAACTCAACGACATCGTTTTGTTAGGACAAGAGATATATAAAAATGAAAAACATGAGTACGATTCAAATGCAGAGAGTGTTTTTGACAAAGTACCAAAACAAATAATGATCATCTGAATTGCAGAGTCAGTACGATACGATTGACAGAGTCAGTATGATACGATTGACAGAGTCAGTACGATACGATTGACAGAGTCAATACGATACGAGTGACAGAGTCAGTACGATATGATTTGGTCAGTACGATCAACATCGTACGATACGATAAACATGATAAAAGACAATTGTAATTTTCAAACATATGATAGAATACATTTTTGATTTCCAAAACATAATATAGAAGTCAAAAGAGGACTTTTGACTTAACAATCTCCCCCTTTTTGGAAACCACAACCCACAAAGTAAATGTGACAAGAAATACTTATCTCCCCTTGAGTTATTGAAAACACTTCTGAATAAGAAATTGAATACAACTAATCTCCCCCTTAGGTATGGACTTTCCTAAGGATTTTATTCGTATATTTTCCATAAGAGCATTGTAAAACATTCTCCCCCTTTGTAAAACAATCTTTGCTTTGTAAATATTCTCCCCCTTTGTGATTTACAAAAAGAAAGGAGTAATCTTGAATTGTCTAAAAGAGTTAGTGAAGCAATACAAGACAATAGATAAAAGAAAAGGATCGTAAAAGTTATTACAAACCAAAGACAAGTTCCAAAAGAACACAAATACAACAATAATTTGTTTTCTTTTTCCTTCTCCTATTTTTATAAGCTCATGAGGAACATCTTTCATCTTCTTGATCTCCTTCTTGTCTTCAGAAATTGATTCACCCTGTGTTTTGAGAAGCTCTTCTTGATCCGCAAAAATATGATCTTGATTTCTGATGGTCTCCTCCTGGACTCTGATTACTTCTTCAAGGGTATCAATCCTGTTTTGCAAATTCTTGTTGTCTTTGGATAACACATAATTTTGATTCTTGAGTAAAACCATTTCATCTTTGAATGATGAAACCTTATAGAATTCAGATTGGAAAACATTCATTCTTTCTTGCAAGTCTTTCACTGAAGGAAAATCGGCTCTTTGAGAAGACAAAAGATTCAGCCTTTCAACCGTTTCTCTATCAAGATTGTTGAAAGCAATTGGAAGCTCATTTGATAACCTCCTTATATCTTCAATAGCTATTTCATGATCATTGATTGAGCTCTTTGTTTTGTACGACCACTTGGTCATCTTATTGCAAGCCTTCTTATGAGAAACCGAGCTTTCTGAAAGAACTTTCAAATCGTCTTCTACTGACAAAACTTTCTTCCTCAATTCTTTTACAGAGCCAAACTTCTTCCTTTGATTTTCTGTAATAAAATCAATCTTCCCTTCCAGCCTCGGGAAATAAGGAATAGTCTTCTCCACCCTTCTCAAAACATGAACAATGTAATCACCTTTCTTGAGAGATATTGTATGCTCTTTATCAGTATCCTCATCATACGATGGTAGTTCATACGATTTGCTTGAGTCAACAACTGGATGTTTCCCTTTCACTTTTTCTTTCTGTTTTCTTTCTTCTTCCACTTTGTCACTAATGACAACAACTTTATCAGAAAGAGAAGATTGATTACCTTGACTTTCTTGAAAAGACATTCTGTCCGAAGATTGTGCTTGATCGGCATGAAGAATTTGTTGAACACATTCACTCGGCTTTTGAACAGATTCATCTCTACTCTTCTTTGAGTTTTGAAGAAATTCTAAAAGAAAGTCTCCTTCTTCTTCTTCTATTTCTTCCATCACTTGTTTTCGTTTTTCTTTCTCAGGAAGACTCTGTACGATGGGCTCTTGATGCACTTCTTCTCTTAGTTGGGAACTGGAATCCTCAACCGCTTTCAAAATTTTAGAGACATCAATGTCCTGAGCCTTTCTTTTCAAAATAACCTTCTTCTTCTTTTCAGCCTGAAGGGTTTCTTCTACCCTTACTCTTTCCGCAAAGGCCTCAGCAGGGTCAAGACCAAAATTCGGATCACCTTCCTTTCTCTGTTCCTTATCCTTTCTCCATTTTGCTACAACTTCCTTACTGTACCTCGGCTTCTTTTTCGGCTTTGAACTGGTTTGCGGATCAGACTTTTGAGTAACACCGGTTGATTGAATGTCCTTGGATGGAATATGTGTCGATTGATTCTGAGCCAATTCAGCTTCAACATCTCTGATAAATTTTTTTTGAATTTGTATCAAAACAAACATTCAGCTTTTTCATCGTACTCTTACTAATCCAAGATGGCCTCAAATCCATGGGGTTTCCTTTTAAAGGAATGTTACAAAACTTCATACTTTCAAAAAATGAACTTCGTAAGGATGGCTGGATACATAATCATCTGGGACTTAATCCCTCCTGTCTTGACATTCTTGATGTTTTCAAAAATATACCCCATGAGATTTACTTTTCTCATATTTACAAGATAGTCGAGCATGAATATATCAGAAACTTTCAGAGTTTCTCTATCCCCTTTCCTTGGGACAAGAAAACCTTGCATCCATAAGGTTACAAAACGATTGTCCGGTGAAAGATGAGACACTTTCCTCTTTTCCTCATTAATAAGAAACAAAGTCTTTTAAGCATTTTCTCTATTAAACGTACCAACTTCCTCTGGTAGTTTGTGAGATGGACAAAAAGAATCTCCTTCTACAGAAACATTCAGAAAATGTTCCGCTTGTTTCACAGACATAGATAATTTTCTATCGTACACAGCAAAGTTTATAGTCATATCGTTGTCGAAAGAAACGGTTTTGTAAAACTGACAAACTTCATCAAAAATAACTGGATCTTGAATATCAGGCTTTTCCACACAGAGATGTTCCCATCCTTGAAACAAAATGATCCTCCTGATTGTAGAATCATACGTATCAAAAACGTCTCGGGATAATAACCATTCTCTGTTAAAGTCTTTCTCTGTGAATGTCTTTGAAGACATTTCGGCCGAAGTATTCGCAGAGGATTGAGACATAAAGGTGATGCCGATTGAGAAGATCGTACGATGATATATAGCTAGTGGAGCAGAGCTTCGCCTGAAATTCTGAAAAACCAATGTGGGTTTGGGGAGGGGAGGGGGGGTATTTATAGGTGATAAAGAGATGACCGTTGATCTTCTACGGTCAAAAAAAGGTGACCGTTGATCTTATACGGTCATGATTATAGAATACCAGATCAATGGTTAGGATTAAAACGAAGGAAAAAAATTTAAAAAAAATGAAAAAGATACCTATAAGGTGATTGTTGGTTTTGGTAACAATCAAAAGAAAATACAATCGTAAGGAGAAAAAATATGATGCCGATGGAAAAAAAATTTAATACTATGATCGTACCATATGATGGAAAATAATCTTGTTACCATGAACTGACAGTACGATGGAAAACAATCTCAATACCATCATCAGTCGATAAAACTATTGAATGATACGATGGAAAAGAATTTCAATACTATCATCGGTTGATTCAAAACTATTGAATGATACGATGGAAAAGAATTTCAATACTATCATCGGTCGATTCAAAACTATTGAATGATACGATGGAAAAGAATTTCAATACTATCATCGGTCGATTCAAAACTATTGAATGATACGATGGAAAAGAATTTGAATAACATCATCGGTCGATTCAAAACTATTGAATGATACGATGGAAAAGAATTGCAATACTATCATCGGTCGATTGTAAATGATACTATAAAACTGTCAATACGATAAACAGAAAACTAAAATTGTCAATACGATAAACAGTGAAAAAACTAAACAATCCAAAGAGTAAATAGTTAAAGAACATAAGATAAAATAAACATAAAGACAGAAAGAAATGTCCTCCCCCTTTCTACGAGGAGTTTCTTACTATTAGGAGAGATGTAAAATAGGAAGTAGATATGAATGATTATTTTAATGTAATCATTCCTAGCTTCTGTTTTATAAATTCAAATCTATCGGAAGGTAAAGGTTTTGTAAAAATGTCAGCAAGTTGTTCTTGCGTTCCGATGAATTGTAAAATAATATCTCCTTTTTGTGTGTGATCCCTAAGAAAGTGATGCCTAACATCTATGTGTTTTGCATGAGAGTGATGTGCTAGGTTTTTACTAAGATCTATGGAACTTGTATTATCACAAAGAATTTGAGTTTTGGAGAAACTCAAACCATAGTCAGTGAGTGTGTGCTGCATCCACAATACTTGAGCACAGCAACTTCCAGCTTCTACGTATTCAGCTTCAGCAGTGGAGAGTGCTACTGAGTGTTGTTTCTTGCAGGACCAAGAAACCAAAGAGTATCCTAAGAAATGACATGTTCCAGATGTACTTTTTCAATCCATTCTACAACCACCAAAGTCAGCATCTGAAAAGATTTTTAAAACAAAATCATTTCCATAAGAGTAAAACAGGCCCAAATCCATAGTGTCTTTTAAATACCGAAAGATTCTCTTTACGGCTTTTAAGTGAGACTCTTTTGGATTATATTGATATCTTGCACATAAGCATACAGAAAACATCAAGTCGGGTCGACTAGCTATCAAGTATAGCAAACTCCCTATCATACCTCTAAAAATTGTTTGATCTACTGGTTTCCCAGTTTCATCAAGATCAAGAGTATTTGGGGTACCAATTGGGGTGCTAATACTTTTAGTTTTGTCAAATCCATACTTTTTGAGTAAGTCTTTAATATACTTATGTTGAGATATATAAGTTCCTTCTGGTTTTTGAGAAATTTGAAAACCTATAAAGAATGTTAACTCACCCATCATACTCATTTCAAACTCATATTTCATTAAATTTGCAAAAGAATCGGTTAAAGATTTCTGAGTTGATCCAAATATTATGTCATCAACATAGATTTGGACAACCAAAACATTTTTGTTTTCCATTTTGATAAAAAGAGTTGGATCTGCAGTACCTTTTGTATAATTGTTTTGTAAAAGAAATCCTGTGAGTCTATCATACCATGCTCTAGGGGCTTGTTTAAGACCATATAGAGCCTTGGTAAGTTTAAAAACATGATCAGGATGTTTTGGGTCTTGAATACCAGGAGGTTGTTCGACAAAAACTTCTTCTTGAACAAAACCATTTAGAAAAGCAAATTTGACATCCATTTTAAATAGTTTGAAATTGAAATATGCTGTGAAGGCTAATAGAATACGAATAGATTCAAGTCTAGCTACAGGAGCATATGTTTCTTCATAGTCTATTCCCTCTTGTTGATTATAGCCTTTAGCAACAAGGATTGCATTATTTCTTACAATGATTCCATTTTCATCACACTTGTTTCTGAAAACCCATTCATTTGGCATAAAATATATAATCTTATCAACAAGAGCTTCATCATCAAGTCCTTTTCTCCCATAGATTGTAAGATATTGAAAATTGTCATAAACCTTTGTTTTACTTTACATACAGGTTCTCCATACGGAAAAACAAATCCATGATACTCTGCTCGAAGCATTGCTCTCCTTGTTTCTATAACTTTGGATGTACCAAAATGAGTGACTTCTAATTTCTTCCAAATATAGTTGGCTGCTTCACATGAAGATATCTGACTATATATATTCCTGGTCATAGAGCATAATAAAGTATTGCATACCTTGTAATTCAATTGATATTCTTGCTTCTCTTGGTTGGTGAAAGTACTAACTTCTTTGTCAGGAATTTTGTAACCCCCAGTAAGCATAATAAAATTGTCTACACCAGTATTGATAACCAAAGTCTTCATAAGATCTCTCCAATACTCATAATCATTCCCATCAAAGATTGGTGGTCTAGAAGGATTCAGATTATCTATTGATCCGATATTCATTCCTGCCATCTAATATAACAAAAACAACTTTTCCACTCCACACGTTAGTGTAGTAAGTATTCAAGATAGTAATAAGAAATAAAGCTAGAAATACAAATCAGTGGAAAACCACCTCTAATACCAATTGTTGGATCGAATAAGTAGATGTATGTCTATTATATGGAACAATACAAGAGGGGGGGGTGAATTGTAGGTTTAAAAATCTTTGAGTTTAAGCAGCAAAGAGATTAGTTTAAATGATCTTAAACTAATACAAATACAAACACCCACAATTGTATTGAATATAAAAGGTATGATGTATTGTGATACTAACGTAAAGTAAAACAATTGTATTCAAGATGAACACAATAATCAGAGTAATACAAAGATGAATGATTCTACCTTAAAGCGTATAGAATCAATCAATACAAAAAGTAATAGAATGATTGTAATTGAAACAATTACAATTGAATATGTAAAGAAGAAAGGAAACAATACAAATCCCTTTCAAATACAAGTAACAGCGGAAATGTAAAAGTATTACAAATATTTTGACCCAAAGAGAAGGGTTATCCTTTCACCTAGGATAAAAGGTCCGTCTCTCCAATACCTTGGTGAGCCCTCGATACGATGATCGGCACGTCTGTCTTCCTATCCCTGGCAGCCCTCGATACGATGATCGGCACGTCTGTCTGCCTATCCCCGGCAGCCCTCGATTTTGTAGGTAATCGGCACCTCTGTCTTTAAATTACTTGAAAGCCCTCGATACGATGATCAGCACGCACAAGGCTGATGAGAGAAGTCACAGTGTCTCTCTCTAGAATCTTGGTAGTTCACAGAGTCTCTTCATTCGTTCTCTTCGTTCATCGTTGTTGTCTCAGGTTCAAATGACCTCCTATTTATAGGCCTCGGGTTCCAACGGTCATATTGCCTTCAACGGTCATATTGAAACAGAAAGCACGACATCATTTTGATTAGTTTGTAACTAACTCAACGACATCGTTTTGTTAGGACAAGAGATATATAGAAATGAAAAACATGAGTACGATTCAAATGCAGAGAGTTTCTTTTGACAAAGTACCAAAACAAATAATGATCATCTGAATAGCAGAGTCAGTACGATACGATTGACAGAGTCAGTACGATACGATTGACAGAGTCAGTATGATACGATTGACAGAGTCAATACGATACGATTGACAGAGTCAGTATGATATGATTTGGTCGGTACGATCAACATCGTACGATACGATAAACATGATAAAAGACAATTGTAATTTGAAAACATATAATAGAATACATTTTTGATTTCCAAAACATAATATAGAAGTAAAAAGAGGACTTTTGACTTAACAGAATAGATCAGAATTTTTCTGCCATCTCATCAACATGATCAAGTCCAAATAGCTTTCTTTCCCCAACTTCATCCTAGAAAGTTGGAGTTCTGCATTTCTTTCTATAGAGAGCTTAAAAAGGAGCCATCTGAATACTAGAGTGAATGCTATTATTATAGGAAAATTCCACCAAAGTTAGGTGTTGATCCCAACCACCTTTTAAATCCATAGAGAAAGCTCTTAACTTTTCTTCTAGAGTTTGAAATGTCCTCTCAGACTGACTGTCTGTTTGACGATGATAAGTTGTGCTGAAACTCAACTATGTATCTAGAGTATGCTGAAGACTTCGCTAGAACTTCGAGGTAAACCTCGAATCCCAATCAGATATAATGGAAAGTGGTACTCCATGCAATATTACCACTTCATTTACATAAATCATGGCAAGATGATCTAGAGAGAAATCATCCCTAATAGCAATGAAGTGTGCCGACTTCGTAAGACAATCAACTATAACCCAGATAGCATTATTTCCTTAGGATGATTTAGGAAGTCTAGTGACAAAGTCCATAGTGATGTTTTCCCATTTCCATTCTGGTATGGGTAATGATTGTAACATCCCTTTATACTTCTGTCTCTCAGCATTAACATGCTGAAAAACCAAGCATCGAGAGACATATTCAGCAACATCGTTTTTTATTCCATCCCACTAGAATTACTCTTTCAGGTCCCTATACATCATCATGCTTCCATAATGAATAGAAAATGAAGAACTATGAGCCTCATCCAGTAGATCCTTCTTTAAGTCTGGTATGGGAGGAACAAAAACCTGATTCATGAACCTTATTATCCCATCCCAATCAATATTGAATTCAAGAACATCTCTCACCATCCTTTGTAACTAAACATATTCTTTTTGTGCCCCTTTAATCATCACATGTATAGATGGTTGAAAATTCATTTGAGAAAGATAATATTTTCCCCTTCCATTATAATTCCATGATCCATCCTTTATAAATCCATAAAAATTGGATCTTTTGTGATCGTCGTCATGGATAAGCTAGAATGGTCTTTTTAACTTATGCATCTGCCACCTTGTTTTCTTTCCCAGGTTGATAAGGAATTGAGCAGTCGTAATCCTTAATCATCTCCAACTGTCTTCTTTGGTGCATATTCATCTCCTTTTGTGTGAAAATATACTTTATACTTTTATGATCAGTACAAATGTCTCACCTTTAACCATAAAGATAATGCCTCCAAATATTTAATGCAATGTTTTCCGTAGCTAACTCCAAATCAGGAGTTGGGTAATTTTGCTCATGGATTTTTAACTATCGTGAGGCATAATCTATCAAAATATCATTTTCCTGAGAACACACCCCAATCCCTTCTTGGAGTCATCACTGTTGATCAGAAACCTTTCTCCACTACAAGGCAGTGTGAGAACAGGTGTACTGGATAACCTTATTTTCATCTAATTGAAATTCTCTTCACACTCCTCTTTCCACACGAAGTTAAATTTTTTTCGAGTCAACCTCATGAGTGGAGTAGATAATCGTGAAATTGTTTTCACAAAACATCCATAATATCCAGCCAAACCAAGAAAACCTCGAATGTCAGTTATTTTTGTTGGTCATAACCATCTTTCAATAACATCTATTTTTGCTGGATCCACATATATCCCCTCTTTTGATATTATGTGACCCAAAAAGGAAAATTTTTGAAGCCAAAATTCACACTTGGTAAATTTTCCATAAAGCTTCTCATTTATTAGGGTCTTCTATACAATTCTCAAGTGATCATCATGTTCTTCCATGCTCTTTGATTAGACAAGAATATCGTCTATAAAGACTACCACAAAATGATCAAGATAGTCTCTAAAGACTCTATTCATCAGATCCATGAAGATAGCAGGGGCATTAGTAAGACTGAATGGAATCATTATAAATTCATTGTGTCTATAACTTGTACGGAACACCATTTTTGGTATATCCTCCCTTTTGACCCTTAATTGATGATACCTTGAATGAAGATGAATCTTGGAAATGTATTGAGCTCCATGTAGTTGATCAAATAAGTCATCAATGCGTGGGAGATGATATTTGTTCTTGATAGTGATCTTGTTATGTTCTCGATAATCAATGCAGAGTCACATTGATCTATCTTTCTTCTTAACAAACAGAACATGTTCTCCACATGGTGATGAAGTAGGGAGTATGAATCCTTTATCAATATTATCTTGGAGTTGCTTTTTCAATTCCTGCTACTCAACTGGGGCCATTCTATAAGGTGTCTTTGGAATGGGAACATCACCCAGTATGAGTTTTATTGAAAACTCAACTTCAGAATTTGGTGGAAGACCTGTTAGTTCCTCTGGAAAGGCATCATCAAACTCCCATACAATGGGCATATTCTTAATAGTGATTTTCTCTATAACAATTTGAGATAAATAACCTTCATTTATTGGAATCAAGTCCCATAAGATGGAAGAAATTTCCATTGGAAGGTTATATTCATCCTTGCATCGATAGGTGATCATAGATTGATCAGGAATATGAAATGTGACTTCCCTTCTTTGGGAATAGATATGATCTCCGTATAAAGAAAGCCAATACATGCCTATAATCACATAAAAATCCACTATAGGAAGGATCACACGATTTTCAGGAAGCACTTTCCCAAAAACGTCATTCAGAGATGAATTGTAAACTTTTTATGCGACCGTTGTGCCACTAGAAGTTTTCACAACTAACTCAACATCTAATTGTTGAGGTAATATGGCGATACCCTTAGAAAATTCTTCTGAAATAGAAGAGTGGGTGGATCCATAATTAAATAAAACATTTTCTACTTTAGGGTGGATGGTTAGTGTACCTTTCACCACTTCTTTATTGTACTCCACATCACCAATAGTAATTTCATGTGACGTTCCTCTTTCATTGGCCATACGAGTTTGTTGACATCGATCATCATCATTAACCCTTGGATTAGGGTATTTATTAGCATAATACCCCACTTCCTTTCACTTGAAACATTGAAGTGTTGGAGGTGCATTATTTGTATCCTTTTCATTTTTCGCATCATTATATATCTTCTTCCCATTATTTCGACATTCAATTGCCCGATGACGTTATTTTCCACACTTAAAACATTTTCTTGTCCCTTTAAGATAATTCCCTCCATGTTTCTTCCCACAATTTTAGAATAAAGGAAAACTCATCTTCTTTTCAGTGTGGTCTTTATATTTTCCGCTGAATTCTGTTTTCCTCTTCTTATCAAACCCATATGACTGATGTGTTACTCTAATTTCCATCTAAACATTGAGAGCACATCGAACAATTCCCTCTTAGCTATTGAGGTCCCTTATGGATAATTCCCTTCGAAGAATTGGATTTAAGACACTAACGAATCGATTGATCTTACTCTCAGGTTGGATAATAATCCCATAAGCGTACCTTGCAATCCTTGTAAAATTTGTATCTTAGATACCAACAGATTCGGCATCCTTTTTCTTTAGTTAAAGAAACTCATTCTCCATCATTGTTCGAAGAATACAAGGGATGTACTTATTGAAAAATATATTCTTGAACTCGCCCCATTCCATGGACTCAAATTCATCCCTTTGCCTCTTATTCTTAATAAGATTACACCATTGATTAGCTTCAAATTTCAAACGATAAACTGCTAAGATGACATTATCATGTTCAGAACATTGTAGAACTAAAAATATATTTTCAGTGGTACAAATCCATTGTTTAGCCACTAATGGATTAGAAGACCTGCTGAATGAAGGTGGACGCTGCCTCATGAAGGATTCAACAGAATTTTGCTCCATCCATTGATCATTTGGAAGTCCTGCATGGTTCATGGATTGAGAATGTTGTGTGAGCATGGCTACAAGATTCTTGCATTCCAGATCCCACAACGTTTGGTTGCTCAGGGGGACAATCATTGCATTGCTTGTCGCATTCCGGATTAACACGGTTCCGTCGGGTTCCATCCATTGAATAAAACCAAGAAGAATAGTGTGAGAAACACTAATTATAATAGGGAAACCACATAATCAAGAAGAAAATTTCAAACATAAGGTATTATCATAGGTTGTTCACTGCCATTTCTAAAACACTAATATTGTATTCTATGCTTAGACATATCCTTAGGGTTCTTACTAGGGATTTAACATCCTAGTTTCCAAATGTTGATTATACATTTACTCTGATACCAATTATAACAATCCATACATTACATACATTATTAATAATTCAAAATTTAAGTACACTTATTACAACATATAACAAAACCATGAAAGGACTGTATTGGTATAGTGTCTTTAGAAACTAAGAAACATAAACAACTGGTTCATAAATCATCTACGTTGTCTTCCATTTATATCATCATATATAGAGTCCCTTTTGGAATATTCTATTTAATATGTTTCATTCAGACCTAGGGAAAAGAAAACATACAAAAGGGTGAGCTCAAATGCTCCGTAAGGGTAAAAAAAGAAATATCAATCATATCATATTCATAAGAACAAAACGTTTTGAAAATAATAACCTGCAAAAGAGATCATAATATTAAGTCATGGGATAAATCATATTAATGAAAATTATTCCCAAATAATCATAACTTAAAACATGAAACTTTGTGTCATTCACACATAAACCTAGAAAATCATTTCATATTAGTCAAGTCTCATTACCAAGACCATCATAGAGGACAAAGTCCATTACTGAACCAAGTTCACTCTTCGTTCCAGTCCTATATCACTGAAACTATTTAACATTCCATTACAACCATGTCTATCTCATGAGATATAAATCTCTACCAAATGAATTGTAGGGAGATATAGGTCCCACCCATCTCATAATTAAACCATTATTATGTGTGACACAAAATCATAAATCATACATCATAGCATAACCCCTGAAATAAAAATGGGATTCTTAAACATCATGCCATCATAACATAATGCATATAAGATAAAAAGACATCATAAAATTAATTCCATCATATAAAAATCAAATCAATGAAAAAATAGGGATAGAAACAGAATCTTATATTATCTTAGATTGAAACTAATTTTGATACAACACTTGAACTCCATAATTGAGGAAAATATCATTTTTACATCAAAAATATTATTTCATTTCATGACATGGCCTAAAATTTTTAAACTAAAATAATTTGATTAAAAATAAACTTGAAAACTTGTAAAGGAAGCTTCTTGGAAATAATGTTCTAAAAATCCATTCATGCCGTATAAGTTAAAAAACATTCTTCTCGTACTTTGGCCGGAAAAGTCAAAATGTACCTCGTACTAAAAACGAAAAAAGATTCCTTTCATATATTTTACTAAAAACACAACGAAGGGTAAAATTGGATTTAAAAAATTTTATGAGGATCGAAATAATATATCATATTGAGGAAACATGGATTTGGATGATAAATATTCCACAGTAATTTCTGAAGTATAAACAATCTCGGATAGAAATAAGATTGCGAGATTTTCCCTTACCTTTGGTCTGATATGCTTTGTACGTGTACGAACCTCTTGTATAATGATTTAAATAATGTCATTGACTTATTCCAGAATCATAATCATTGTTATGATATCATATATGTTAATATTCTTTGCTTCTTATTAGTAATATTTCATTGCTACTTGTTATTCGGGTGTTTATTGCTTTATGTTCTTATGTGTGTTTTGTCGAATAAATTCTTATTATTATTTTTATATTATAGATACCACATTTACAAAATGTTATTAGTGAAATACATATCATATTTATTCATTCAATTCATTTATAAAATCATTATTCATTGAGGCTCATGTAGGACGAGTCAAATCACATCATGGAGATGGTAGGCCGTACGTACGCACGAGCGATGATATCGTTCCCATGATCGTGGAATTGTATTGAAGTGTATGTATACTATTTCAGAATAAATATCACATTAAAATAATCATATATAGTTATTCTTTACACCATTATACCCATCCATGTAAGGTGGAGGTGAAAAACAGATTACACCACGACGTGGAGAAAGTATTCCGTACGTACGCACGCGCGGTGATTTCATTTTTCGTAGGATGGATAGAAGGTGAAATAGGGTTTTATCATATTTATAATCACATATCAGTATATGAGTTATACTGATGTTATTACTTCATAATGAAACAACTAATGATGATTAAGTAGAAGAGGAAATAAATTTGAAAGAATTGGTAACAGATATTACCTGTTCTTCGACACACCTCTTTTAAACCTCCTCTTAGGGCACTAAGATTGGTCTTTGAAGTATTATAGGACCTCTAGGATGTTTCTAGTTAAGTGGAGAAGATATATTTTCAGGGTTTGTCCGAGCTTGAAGGATCAATGTGGTTTGAGGAGGAGAGGGATGAGGTGCCTTTTTATAAGGGAGGAGAGGGGCACCTTTGGAAAGTGTGAAAATATTGATTTTTTATAAACTTATATTCAGTTTCAAAATGTCAAAAAATAATTAATGATAAATATAAGACGAATCATGGTAGAAATAAAATAATCCAATTATAATTGGACTTGTTTTGAAAAATATTTTAATCATTATAATCTTAAGTATATAAATCATTTAGTAATGAGGTAAATACTACATCATTATTGCGTCATAAATAATTTAATTTATTTGATGTCTAAAAATTATAAAAAAACTATCATCATGTAGGAAAAAAAAATTTATTTCCAAATAATATTTATAGTCGAAAATATAATTTATATAACCCCTTATAAAAATTAATTACTAGAATATTTTTGTTATTGTCAATTTTGTCTTTACATTAAATTAATTAATCCAAATTGTCATTATCACTATCAAGTGGATCAACGGGGACCCAAAATCAACCCAAGGACATCCATGGTTGGTCAATACTCATCCAATAAGGTTAGGACAAGTGTCAAGGTAATTTTTAATTATTATAATATTCTTTTAACAATGAATTACCCTATTTACCTATAGCCGCAGTAAATAAAAATTACCGTAGTTACTATTCGTAATATCAAAAAAAATAAAGGTAACCTATTAACATAATTTGGACCCACTGATTCCAAATATGGAATCCATTTTTCAAAATTCAAAACACAGAAGTTGCAGTAATTTATTTAAAATTAATCCCGTTGTTAAGCAAACAGGTTTTAAAAGTCAAAACATTGCCAAAGATTGAAATGTTTTTACCTATGAATTCAATGTAAAATTAATGCCACTAACATAAATTATATTAAATGGTAAAAATATATTCTATTTATACTTTAAAACCATTCAATATTATAATTTAACCGTATAAATTATTGCGATGAAAAAAGCTGTTTTTAATTAAAATATAGCGTGTTTTTACTATTCATCAAAATATGAAAGTTATCAGAATAATATGAAACATTCATCCAAAGTAAAATTTTATTTCTTGATTCCAAAGAAGAATTTTATTTTGTAAAATTGAACTTATAAATATATAAAAACTAGATTTAAGTGGTTGCGCCATCAACAGGCGGTAAAACTGCATTTAAAAAAACATCTTTTATCCGAAAAACTGAATTTGTTTTCATACCGCATTATAGAAAATGTGTAAGATGAATTATAATGTTATAAAATTAAAAATTCAGTAAATAGTATTCATAACGGCTAGTTTATAATATTATAATAATATATCATTTTTAGTGAAATCGGTATTGCGTTATACACACGCAATCGAGGAAGGTCATGATTGTGTGTAACACAAGCCAAGCTAGTGTTGTGTGCAGTTAAAGATTCCTTTGCGTATAACATAAGAAATAAAATAAAATATTTCTCATAAAATCTCTGTGTTTTATAGGTATCCCATCTTCAAAATATAAATAGGTAAGTTCAAGGGAGGTGCTAAATCATACCCCAAAATTTATAATGAAAAATAAAAGGGAATAACAATATCAAGAAACATGGATAAAATGAGAACGGAAGGAATCCCTTACAGAATTTTGGCATGGTAATGAGTGTACTTGGGAGGCATTAATGAGAGATGAATTGGTCTCTAATCATTGTAACATAAGTATGAAACTATAGGGGAGGTGATAAATCATTCCCCAACATTTATAATTGAAAATAAAAGGGCATAACAATATTAAATAACTTGTATAAAATGAGAATTTAAGAAATCCCCTACATGGAAATGTGCTTCCAAAGGCTTGGGAGAGGCTTGAGATAGGATTCTTGAGACCTTGAGATTCCTTGGTAGTATTCTACAGAGATGAGGGTAGATGTTGGATGAACTCAAAAGGAATTGAGTGAAGAGGAAGTGGGATCTCAGGTGGGTTTATATATTAAAAGAAAGAAAATTCATTATTATTTAGGTTTGAGAAACGACTCATTAATCAAATAAAATCCACAAAACAGACCATGGTTTTTTCCCTTGATTTTTTCCAAAGGGGAGTGGAAAAAAAATTATATTAGGCCAATGTCCGAACATCATAAAATAATAGTATTGGTTTTGTGGAGGTGAGTCACACTCTCAATGAAATCAATTTAAAAAGATAAAATGTTTTATAAGTCTTGGAGGGTCCACTAAATCTTTGTAAAATAAATCAAAAACCTCATAAGACTTGGTCCCTCATCAACTATTCTTGTTTACACATCTATTGAGAATCTATTACATGAAAATAAAAACTTCATAATAATGGAATAAAATTTCAATACCGAATAAATTATAGAAAATATTAATCTTGGACTAGTCATTTGACTGTCAACACATCTTATTCCAATCATTCTCTCCCCAGATAAAAACATGATTTGATTCATGATGACACTTCATATGATGAGAAATAGGGAAATAATTATGGACAAAATTCAATTGAGATGCAAATCTTGATCGATGATCCACTATTTGAATTTGAGCAGTTACAAAAAATATCTCAAGTATCTCACATGTAATTTTCTTTTCATTCTAAGTCGATGGTGACCCACTAAGGTAAAACATTCATGAAGACATGGTATCCGATTATAAATTCTTTTAAGATGAAACTAATGATCCACTTATGATTTAGATCGATTTTGATCCATTTCTATGTGTTGATGAATAATATGAATTTATGTTCATTTCTCCTAAGCAATGCATGGCCCCAAAAGATAAATTTTACGTGCCTCGGACCAAAAACGTTGTTACATACATGGTTGACTATACAATGCATCAAAAGTATCTATTCTGATAGGATAATGGTAACTATTTTTCAATAAGAATTCAACCAGTCTAAAATAGATACCCTAAGAGCCTATAAAGTACATGACACAAGCGCATATCATATCCTCCAAACTTTTATTAGCTTGTTCTATTTATTCATCCATCTATGGATTGAAGGCTTGGTTAAGATTTACTTGAGAACCCATAAACTCCTAAAGACCATTCCAAAACCTATAGCTAAACTAGGGATCCTTATCTGAAATACGAGTAGACCACACTATGTGAAACATAAAAAAACAACAAAAAATGTAATATTAGAGACGTTTTTAGTGATATTTTTTAAAAATGTGGATAAATTTAAAAATTAGACACATTTTACAAAAAAAATCACTAAATTATCAATTTTTTACAAAAAACCATTATTAATTTATCCACATTTTCCATAAAGCATCGCAAATTTAGCCAAGATTTCTGAAAATAATTGCTAATTTAGAATAATTTTCTTAAAAAATTTCAAAATTAGTAACATTTTAAGAAAATATCATTAATATTTTGACATTTTCTAATAATTATTTCTAATTCAGCCACGTTTTCTAGAAAATGTTTCCAAATTGGCATTTCTATCTAAAAACGTCACTAAATTTAAAATTTTCAATGCTTTTAAACTTAAATCAGTGACATTTTCTACTACTATAATAATTTTTTTAATTTTATATATGTATATTTATATTAATATATATATCTATATATTTAATTTTTTAATTATATTTATATATAAAAATTTATATTTATATAAAAATACATTAACATATATTTAAATATCATAATATTTATATATACATATAAACATGCACACACACATTGATATATATATATATATATATATATATATATATATATATATATTTAAAAATCCCTTGGGGTGAAACTCAATTTTAGTCACCCTAGTGGGTCTTTGAAAAGTATCTAGTTTGAGTCTCGCCATGTTCTTCTCTGCATTTGTGTGTTTCATGTTTTTTTGGAAATGATGTTCATTTCCCCACATTGATGTAAATATAAATTTAGATATATATTATATATATATATATATATAAACACACAAACATATCTATAAACATAAATATGAATATATATATATATATTTATAATCACTCACACACATATTTTTTTATTTTAAAAAACACACATATTATAAAATTAGCCATGTTTTCAACAAAACATGGATATTTTAGTGAAAATATTGTGAGTGTATTCAAACATTGGTAAAATATATATATAATTATAATTTTATTAATTTACATATATATAAAAATAAAAAATTATAATTATAAATATATATATATATGTATACCTACATATATATATTTATACACACACCTATAGATATATATATATAAATATATTTAAATGTGTGTATATATATATATAAACATATATAAACACACAAACATGTATATATATAAACACACACACACACACATATATATATGTAATCATACCACAAACATATATAAAATCATATATATATATATATATATAAACACATATAATATATTAATATTTTTTCTATTGTGATCTATTAATATATTCATATATTTAACATAAAATAATATAATTAAAAATATTTTCTTAGGTGAGTTGGTTTGATTCCCTTAGATCCCAAGGTGCAGGATTCAAATCCCAGTGGAGAAAAATTCTAAAAGGTAGCCCTGGGGAGTCTGAATCATCCACAATTGAATATTAGGTGGCTGTATAGTGCATGGGGGGCCTAGCCACAAGTTAGGTCCTTGGTAACAGAATTTAAATTGTCTTTAGAGAGAAAAAGAAATATAATAATTATTTTATTTTAAAAAAATACCAATTTAAACAAAATTGAATTTCAAAAAAATATCTATATTTATATAAAATCTAACTATTTATTAACTCATTTACCAACGTTTCAGAAAAAAATTAGTAAAAGTGGTGTGACTAATTAAGAACATTTTAATACATCACCAAATGATCATTAATTTATTTTTTCAAAAACCTTGGTAAATTAGGTGTCCCTAACTAACACTGTTTATAAACTTCTCTTATTTGAGGCATTTAATAACATCCCCAATTATTGATGTTTATAAATATTTCCAATGACTGGTTTTTATAAATGTATCTAATTCACAGCACCTCATTTTGTAATTTTATCTAGAAACATAAAAAATGAATAATTTTTTTTAAAATGACACTAATGGAAAAAACCATCCCTAAAAGATGATTTTTTTTCTAGTGGTACATCCAACCATCATCATGATTTTAATGTAGTTCATTTTTCATAAATATCTTTCTAAGAAGGTTTTATTGTGATGCCCCTAATATCTATTATATGGTGTATTTACATCCCTTTTACATATTATACTCTGAATCCTTCATACTTCAGGAAATTTATGTTTCAATTCAAATTATTACATTCAAGGGTATTTGATTTGAAATTTTTGAAGTGGTAAGGGTTTAATACATCAATTCCAATTAATTAGTTTGTACTTATACTTCATTGACTATATTATTCCTTGATTATGTGGGAAATTACCTTTGATTTTATTATGATGTGTTTTCACTTGTTTTATGTAGTGTTAAATTTATTACACAATAATACATCATTTATTAATTCCCACTTCAGTGATGTAATCGTTTAAAGGGTTATTCATCTCAAACTAACTCCTTCGGTACATATGTTATGTTATACACCTATCATATTTTATGAGGTGTATATACTACCGCCTTGATATTTTATATCATAAATCTCTTTTATTTATGGTATTTAATGTTTCTTTTCTTGTTATTTATTTATTGTGTTTTATGATTATAAATATATCAAAGTGGTAAGTGTTTATTTCATAATCACATCATTGTTTAATATTATTTATGTTAAATTATTCACTAGTAGAATTATTTTATATTTTTATCATAACCCTTATATATTTTAGTCTCCTCTAGTTATTTATATATCTTAAAGGATTTATTTTATTTACAACTCATTAACTACTCAACATACCTAAATAACATGTATAAGGAAAACCAAATTTGTTTTTCAACTCTATCAAGAAACCTTTATCTTCCTTGTCTAAATTTTCCATAAAATGTTTTAAATAATAAATTTAATATACTATAATGATTTATAAAATACATATTTAACCGTGTTTTATTTTTGAAATGTTTTTTTAAAGGATTCCTTCATTCGTTTTCTAAATGAGTAAATTTTTGAATTTTTTTACAAAACTGTGAAAGTAATGTTTTCTTTTAACTTCTTTAAACTGAATGTATTTTTTCACTTTCATATCCAATAAATGATGTGAATAATCCATAAAAATTTTTATTGTTATTTTTTATGATAATGTTCTCTATAATATGTTTTAAATTTAGAGTTTTAAAATAAGTTATTTTAATGTTAAATGGGGTTTTCCTCATGAAATATTTCATGAGATCCTTTAAAGATATTTTCATCAGTATTGACAACCTTTTATGTTATGGACTGCTTATATATTCAATATATATGTATTTTAAAAATATAATAATCTCATTATCCCTTACATTATAGGGTAATACATGCCTTATGTTTATTTATCAGTTGACTTCTTTATGAAATATCAATTTATTATGATAATAGGAAAGATTATGTAACCCATTTCATTCCTTGCGTAATTCTTATGTTTTTGAATTATGATTTATTTTTATTTTTATTAACACATAAGCATGAGCATGTTATTATGGGAGTGATAAAATATATATCTAATTCATTAGGTAATGATTTTTTTCTCATGAGACATTATGTATGGTATTAGGGAGTAAAACTAATATATTGTTGGAAAGTGTCCCCCATGTGATGTTGTCTTACCAGTTAACCTTGACATATAATTATGGAATTTTATATGTTTCTACAGATTCCCTACGATTCAATGAACTTATGATACCATGTTATTTATGTTATGCTCTCATATGATTATTCATTATCCTTATCTTTAATGATATCATGTTTTTACACTATTAATGTTTACGTTTTTTTTTGGGAATTAGAGATCACCCCTTTGATTTATGTACTCACTAGGAAATCTTGTACATTTTTAGGATCTCACATGGACCTAGGAGTTCACTGTGGTGAATAAAAATAAAGATGATATTTTTCAGTTTCATTTTTATTTTTTACGTTCCTAGTATTTTAAATACACTAGGTCTCATGGTCTTTGGGATGTGATTATTTTATTTTTTAATTAAAAATCATTAAATAATATGTGTAAAATATTTGTTCATTATAACCTATATCAATGAAGAAGACAAATATAATGTATGATGAGGTTTTTTTTACTTTTTAAATAATAAATAAGAAAATAAAAGTGATGATCCATGACTTGTTTTGGAAAAAGTTGTGGTTTTGGATCTAAGGGAGAAAACCTATAAGAGTCTAAGATAAGTGGAAATGATGAAAATGAATTATAAAAAGGAGAATAGAGATAATATGGAGATATATTTATTAAAAGGTATTGAATAGGAACATTAAATAGTTAAATAATTCATGAAGAAAAATGATTCATTATCTATTCAACCAGAGAGACATCAAGCTCAATTATTAACAGAACCTTCATCCCATCATAAGGGGGAAAATGAAATGAAATAGTAGTCGGTTAAATTTAGTTTAAATATTTTCATTCCAAAGTTTATAGTAATGCTGAAGAAAATGATGATCTGGAATTCAAGAAAGAATAAAGAATTTCATTGGTTTTTGAAAAACTGTATGTTCAAACATTAACCTCATTATCTAAACAATATCAGAAATATGATGATATTACTGAATTAGACAAAGAAAAAAATTCAGCTAAAGATGATCAGCATTGAAAAACCAAAATTTTAAGCAAATAATATTCTGCTAAGTAAGATGATGTTATAGATATTTTTATTAACAATATCATTAAAGAAAATAATTCCTTCAACATTTATGACCTCTTTCTCTTTCGGTTCTTAATGTTTCCACAAACTCATATAACTCTACACCTAGTCAAAGTATCCAAACAGTGCATATGAGAATAAATTACATTAATAAATTAATATGAATAATTTATGGTATAAAGAAAATACTACCTGATATTCATGAGAGAAGAAAATGCATTTAGGGATGAATTTTCATTTAGGAAAACATATATTTTTTGGATCAAATTTAAGAGACGGATACTCAAAATGAGGTAGTATTCAAGGATTTTAATGGTAAAACAAATTGGGACATAAGAAAGCTGAAAAAATTAATTTATAGTTAAAAAAAGAAATTGAGATATAAAATTGTATGATGAATATATTGATGAAATTAAATGTAACGTCTCATATTTTTCGTGTATTATTTTTATATATTATATGGAATTATTTCGTGACTAGGATTTGTTACAACGTGCGTTTATGTGGCCCAGAATGCCTGAAATAAATGTTTGAAATAAAATAAAACTCTAAATAGCACGCATGAGTGGTTTTCCTGATGAAGTGAAATATATTTTAAACAAGTTCCTTGATCAGAAATCCGAGGGCACCATTGTGTTTAGAGTAGTGACATTACCTTAGGCAGGGCCTAACATCGAAAGGCATGGGTCAGCTACAAAAGTAAGATTTTGGGTAATTTAATTGAAATAAAATAAATTAGTAATTTAGTTTATTTTAAATCTTTACTTAACGAAGTGAAATAATTCTTCCCCCTATTAATACCTATTAATTGTAACCTCATAGGTTTATCTTCATAACCCTATAAATTGACAGTCATCATTGGAGCTTTAGAGGAGAAACCTTTGTCATGCGACAATGACGTGATTGATCAGCACACCTCATATTCGACGAAACCACACCAACGAATGCAACATGATGATTTTTCTTCAATTGAATAGAGGTAGGGGTTTGTTATGTTGATTTATTTCTTCTTTTTTTTAGATTAAACAACGAACATGGATCAATCCACTAATAGATTGATCCACGTATCGTGCATTCTTATGTGAGGGTGTTTTTTTCCATTTCATTTGGGGTTTTTATTCAGATGTTTATTTCATGATAATTTTTGAATTTATATTTTGATTCTCTTGTTAAAACTATTAATAGGATTGGACTTATTCCAGGAAGAATGATGGCAGAGGTGGATTCCTCATTTGGTTATTGAATTTTATTCCCCCTTTCACCTGTGTTCTTCACATTATTTATATGGCGATGAACAATGGATAGTTCTGAATCCATTTCATGTTGCAACGATCCCAAATCAAAGATCTAACATTGTGACGACCTAGCGGAGGTGCGATGGTGATGGAAGATGATGAATCAAGTCATATTGGGGGAGACTGCTCTTCATGAATTCTTCATGTGGGTGTATCGATACATGTATTCAGGGCCGATCAGTGGTCTGAAACCAATAGTTGTGACTTCTTGGTGTCGGGGCAACCTCCACCCTTAGGTTTCGTGGAAATCAGATTGCCAGAATGAACATTGAAAGATCAATATAGGAACGGAAAGATGTACTGAAGGTTTAGAAAAATCCTAAATAACAGAGTGTGTTCTCTGAAGAACACGATGTGTGGGGTTGGTGAGGTGGTAGCTAGGATTTCTATGATGACCCATACTTTACAGACATAGTTATTACTTCAAAATTGAAGCATACTTATTACAACATATAACAAAACCATGAAAGGACTATATAAGTATAGTGTCTTTAGAAACTGGGAAACATAAACAACTGGTTCATAAATCATCTACGTTGTCTCCCATTTATTTCATCTTATCTAGAGCCCATTTTTGGAATATCCTACTTAATATCCTTCTTCCTAACCTGGGGAAAAGAAAACATACAAAAGGGTGAGCTCAATGCTCAGTAAGGGTAAACAAAAGAAATATAAACATAACATTTTGAAAATCTTATCCTGCAAAAGAGATCATAACATGGGATGAATCATAGAAGTGAAATGTAATCCCAACATTCATAACTTAAAACATGATGCTTTGTGTCATACACACATAATCATAGAAAATCATTTCTTTGTAGTCAAGACTCATTGCCAATACTATCTTAGCGGACAAAGTCCATTTCTGAACCGAGTTCACTCCTCGTTTCAGTCCTGTGTACTGAACCGGTTTAACCTGCCGTTATAGCCATGTCTATCTCATGAGATATAAAATCTTTACCCAATGCATTGGAGGGAGATATAGGTACCACCCATCTCATAATGATACCATTCATATGTGTGCCACAAAATCAAAAAAATCATACATCATTGCATAACCCATGTAATAAAAATGGGATTCATAAACATCGTGGAATCATAAAACAATTCATATATGATAAAGGAATTCATAATAATAATTCCATCACAACATAATCAAATCAATGTAATAATAGGGATAGAAACAGAACCCTATATTATCTTAGATGGAAAATAATTTTGATAAAACACTTGAACTCCATTATTGAGGAAAATATTCTTTCTACTTCAATTTTTTTTTCATTTCTTAACATGTCATACAATTTTAAATTAAAAGAAGTTGATTAAAAATAAACTTGAAACATATATAGGAATCTTCTTGGAAATAATTTTTTAAAATTCCATTCATGCCGTATAAGATAAAAAAACATTCTTCCTGTACTTTGGCCGGAAAAGTCAAAAAGTACCTCGTACCAAAAACGACAAAATATTCCTTTCATATATTTTGCTAAAAACTCACCAAAGGTTAAAATTGGATTTAAAAAATTGTAGGTGGATGGAAATAATCTTACATATTGAGGAACCATGGATGTGGATGATAAATATTCCCTAGTAAATTCTGAAGTATAAAAAATATCGGATAAAAATGAGATTGTGAGATTTTCCCTTACCATAGATCCAATTTTCTTCGTAAGTGTCTGAACCTCCTGTATAATGATTTAAATAATGTCATTGACTTATTCCAGAATCATACTCATTGTTATGATAACATATATGGTCATATTATTAACTTTTTATTAGTAATAATTCATTTCTACTTGTTATTCGGGTGTTTATTACTTTTTGTTCTTATGCGTGTTTTGTCGAATAAATTCTCATTCTTATTTTTAGGTTATAGATACCTCATTTACAGAATGGTATTAATGTAATATATATCATATTTATTCACTAAATCCATTTATATAATCATTATGCAATGAAGATCATGTAGAACGATTCGCATCACATCGTGGAGACGGAATTCCGTACGTACGCACGAGCGATGATATCGTTTCCATGATCGTGGAATTGTATTGGAGTGTATGTATACTATTTCAAAATCAATATAAATTTACAATAATCATATATAGTCATTATTTACACCATTATACCCATCCAAGTAAGGTGGTGGTGGAAAATAGATTACACCACGGCGTGGAGACGATATTTCGTACGTACGCACACGCGGTGATTTCGTTTTTCGTAGGATGGATAGATGGTGAAATAGGTTTGTTTCATACTAATAATATCATATCTGTATATGAGTGATACTGATGTTCTTACTTTATAATGAAACAACTAAAGAAGTTGAATTGGAAGAAAAAATAAAGTTGAAAGAATCGGTAACAGATATTACCTCTTCTTTGAAGCGCCTCTTTGAGACCTCCTCTTAGGGAACTAAAATTGGTTTTTGAAGAATACCAGAATCTCTAGGATGTTTCTATGGAAGTGGAGAAGAGTGTTTTGTTGGGTTTGGCCAATCTTGAAGGATCAAAGTGGTGTGGTAAGAGAGGGAGGAGGTTTCCTTTTATAAGGGAGGAGAGGGGCACCTTAAGAAAAACAAAACATATTATTTTATTATAAAGTCATATTCGGTTTTTAATAGATCCAAATTTATTTATTTCGAAGCGAAGGAGGGGATAGGTCCTAATCCCCTCATCCAATAGAATTTAGTCAAGTTTAGTGTTCTATTTTAACCTTATCATTTAGATTTAACTTTAAGTTAAATAATTTTACTTTTACCATGTCTTTTTGTTTTCTTACACTATAAGGTTAATAAACATACTATAACAAGAAAAACGAACCCCAAGTTGTTTATTATTAATATATATAAACATATCTAACTCATTTGGCCGAACCATATATTTTTAGGAATAAAATAACAATTAATAATATAATATTTGTTTTAAAAACTATTTTATGTCAATTTTGACACTATTTGGTAATTGATTTTTGTGAAAATCATAACATAAAGATTAGTTCGAAAAACGTTAATAAAATAAATACTAACATGTGATATTAACCTATAAAATTAGTTAAATTCATAAAAAGTCTCAAATTACATTTATTTGGGTATTTATAATATCAATTATGTCAACATTTCTTTAATAAGTTAATTACCACATCATCATTGTGTCATAAATAAAATAAATGGTTTAATGTCTAAAAATTAAAAATAAAATATCATTATGTAAGAAATATTTTTAGATTTCTAATGAATATTTACAATCTAATTTATCTTATGTATAACCCTATATTAAAAATTATTTAGTTATTAAACTTTGATTTTAACTATTTTAACCCTTCTTTAAATAAATTAATATTAAATCTCCTAATCTAATCCAAGTGGGCCTAAATGGTCATATTTTATTCCTAAGGTCTCTTTTAGTCTAGTTACATTTATCCAATAGAATTAGGACATGTGTTAGGGTAATAATAATATCATTTTTACCCTTAATTACCCTATTTACTTTTAACTGTGGTAAAAAAAATTTAAAAGTTACTATTCACCACAAATTATTTTCATCTCATTGAACCACATTTTACTTACTAACATCAACTGTGTCTCTCAGATTTTTGAAATTACATTCACAGAAGCGGTAAAATTACGTTTTATGTGAATTTGGAAATTCTCCTAGGAGTTGGGTAAAAGACGGTGAAAAGTTCAATAAAATTATTATATATCTAAAATTATTAGAACTTATATAGGTATTATGTATCAATTTGGACCTAAAATAAATTTAAATAAAATAAATAATTATTTAAATAAGAAGTCGGTTTTTAAATATTAACCCAGTGTTTTCACTATTAATCAAAAATTGAATGTTTTCAGAAAAATAACAACATTTCACCCTAGGCTAATTTCGATATTCCGAATCCAAAAATGAAGTCCATTTTGAAAAAAATAAAATTTACAAAATTTCAAAAAGTGTTATTACTATTCATAATGGCTAGTTTTAATAATATTTCAATATCATATCGTTGTTTAGTGAAACTCGGTATTGCGTACAACGCAAGCTATCGAGGAAGACCATAGTTGCGTGTAAAGAAAGACAAGATCGTGTTGTGTGTAGTGAAAGATTACATTGAGGATGTAAATAACATAAAAACAAAATATTTCTCATAAAAGTCTCGGGTGTTACATTCTACCCCCCTTAAAATGAAATTTTCCCACGAAATTCGTCACTTTGTAAGAAACAGATGAGGATACCTCTCCCTCATCATATCCTCAAGTTCCCATGTAGCTTCTTCTAATTGGTGGTTCCTATATAAAACTTTCACCAAGTGAGTGGTTTGTTCCGTAGGAATTTTTCTCTACGATCCAGAATCTCTATCAGTTGTTCTTCATAAGAAAGATCTTGCACCAGCGGTACAAATTCTGAGCTGAGTACATGTGAAGGATCAGGTATGTACTTTCCCAGGAGAGATACACGGAACACATCGTGAACTTGAGAGTGATTCGGTGGAAGCGCCAATCGATAAGCTACCTTCCCAACACGATCCAGTATTTCGAAAGGACCGATATACCTAGGGCTCAACTTTCCCTTCTTCCCAAATCTCATTACTCACTTTCAAGGAGATATTCGTAAGAACACTTTATCACCCACTTCAAACTCTAGATCTTCTTTTCGGTTGTCAGCATATCTTTTTTGTCGACTCTAAGCTGCTCTAATGTGTTGTTGAATAGATATGAAATTTTCTTCCATCTCATCATCAAGATCAGGTCCTAATAGCTTTCTTTCCCCAAAATCATCCCAGCAAGTTGGAGTCCTACATTTCATTCCATAGAGAGCTTCATAAGGAGCCATATGAATACTAGAGTGAAATCTATTATTATAGGAAAATCCCAAAAAGGTAGTTTCTGATCCCAACCACCTTTGAAATCAATAGAGAAAGCTCTCAACATATTTTCCAGAGTTTGAATTGTTCTCTCTGATTGACCGTCTTTCTGAGGATGATAAGCAGTGCTGAAACACAACTCTATATCATGAGTATACTGAAGACTTCACCAGAACATCGAGGTAAATCTCGGATCCTGATCAGATATAATGGAAAGTGGTACTCCATGCAATCTTACCACTTTACATATATCCTGGAAAGCTGATCTAGTGAGAAATCCTCTCTAATAGAAATGAAGTGTGAAAGATTTGTAAGAAGATCAACTATGAACTGGATAACATTATTTCCTTTGGATGTTTTTAGAAGTCCAGTGACAAAGTCCATAGTGATATTTTCCCATTTCCATTCAAGAATGGGTAATGGTTGTAACATCCCCTTAGACTTCTGTCTCATAGCTTTAACTTTCTGATAATCCAGGCATCGAGAGACATATTCAGCAACATCTCTTTTCATGCCATCCCACCAGAAGTACTCTTTCAGGTCCCTATAAATCTTCGTGCTTCCAGGATGAATAGATAATGAAGAACTATGAGCCTCATCCAGCAGCTACTTCCTTAATTCTAGGATGGGAGTAACAGAAACCCGATTCCTGAACCTTATTATTTCATCACAATCAAGGTTGAATTTAGGAACATTTCTCACCTTCTTTTGTAACTCTACATCTTCTCTCTATGACTCTTTAATCTTCACATGTATAGATGGTTGAACATTCATTTGAGAAGGATACGATTTTTCCCTTTCATTATAATTCCATGATCCATCCTTTGTAAATCCATAAATATTGGATCTTTTGTGATCCTCATCATGGATATGCTAGCATGGTCATGTCGACTTAATGCATCTTCCACCTTGTTTTCTTTCCCAGGGTGGTAATGAATTGAGTAGTCATAATCTTTAATCAGCTCCAACCATCTTCTTTGGCGCATATTCAGCACCTTTTCTGTGAAAATATACTTTAAACATTTATGATTAGTATAAATATCACACCTTTCTCTATAAAAATAATGCCTCCATATCTTTAATGCAAATATTACCGCAGCTAACTCCAAATCATGAGTTCAGTAATTTTGCTCATGGATTTTCAACTGTCGTGAGGCATAAGCTATCACCATATCGTTTGGCATGATAACACACCCCAATACCTTCTTGGATGCATCATTGTAGATCACAAACTTTTCTCCACTACAAGGAAGTGTGAGAACATGTGCACCATATAACCTTCTTTTCAACTCCTTGAAATTCTCTTCACATTCCTCCATCCAAACAAACTAAACTCTTTTCTGAGTCCACTGGGTGAGTGGATTAGATAATCGTGAAACATATTTCACAAAACGTCGTTAATATCCATCCAAACCAAGAAAAATTCAGATCTCAGTTACTGTTGTTGGTCTCGACCATCTTTTGATAAACTCTGTTTTTGCGTGATCCACAGATATCCCCTCTTTTGAGATTATGTGACCCGAAAATGAAACTTTTTTACGCCAAAATTCACACTTTTTAAATTTGGCATAAATCTTCTCCTTTCTCAGGGTCTTCAATATAGTTTTCAAGTGATCTTCATGTTCTTCCTTTCTCTTTTAATAGAAAATAATATCGTCTATAAAGACTACCACAAACTGATCAAGATATTATCTAAAGACTCCATTCATCAGATCCATGAAGATAGTAGGGGAATTAGTAAGACCAAATGGAATCACTATAAATTCATAGTGTCCACACCTTTTACGGAAATCCGTCTAGGGTATATCCTCCCTTTTGACCCTTAATTGATGATACCCTGAACAAAGATCAATCTTGGAAAAGTATTGAGCTCCGCGTAGTTGACAAAATAAGTCATCAATGCGCGGGAGAGGATATTTGTTCTTGATAATGATCTTGTTAAGTTCTCGGTAATCAATGTAGAGTCTCATTGATCCATCTTTCTTCTTAACAAACAGAACAGGTGCTTCCCAAGGTGACACATTAGGGCGTATGAATCCCTTATCAAGATTCTCTTGGAGTTGCTTCTTCAATTCCTGCAACTCAATTGGGTCCATTCTATAAGGTGTCTTTGAAATAGGAAAAGCACCCGGTACGAGTTCTATGAAAACTCAACTTCACGATTTGGTGGATGAGCAGGCAATTCCTTTGTAAAGACATCATTAAACTCCCGTACAATGGGCATATTCTTAATCATGAGTTTCTCACCAACCATTTGAGATAAATAACATTCATTTAGTGGAATCACGACCCATAATATGGAAGAAATTTCCACTAGAAGGTTATGTTCATCCTTGCATCGATAGATGACCATAGATTGACCTGGAATATGAAATGTGACTTCCCTTCTTTAAAAATTGATATGATCTCCAAATATAGAATGCCAATCCATGCCAATAATCACATCAAATTCAACTATAGGATGGATCACAAGATTTGCAGGAAGCACTTTCCCACAAACTTCAATAAAAGAAGAATTATAAACTTTTGATGCGACTGTTGTGCCATTAGGGGTTTTCATAGCTAACTCAATATCTAATTGTTGAGGTAATACGGTGATACCCTTATAAAATTCTTCAGAAATAAAAGAGTGGGTGGATCCAGAATCAAATAAAACATTTGATACTTTATAGTGGATGGTAAGTGTACCATTCACCACTTCATTATCGTACTCCACGTCGCTGATAGAAATTTCATGTGACTTTCCATTGTCTTTAGCCTTAATATTTTGTTGGCGTCGATCATTATCAACAACCCTTGGATTAGGGGATTTATTATCATAATGACCCATTTCCTTACACTTTTAACATTGAAGTGTAGGAGGTGAACTCTGTGTAACAATTTCATTTTTCGTATCACTAGACATCTTCTTACCATCATTGCGGCATTCAAATGCCTGATGACCTTTCTTTCCACATTTGAAACACTTACTTTTCCCTTTAAGACAACTCCCTCCATGTTTATTTCCACACATTGAGAATAAGGGAAGACTCATCTTCCTTTCAGTGTGCTCTTTATATTTTCCATTGAATTCCATTTTCCTATTCTTATCAAACCCATATGATTGATGGGTTACTCCAATATCCATCTCTACCTTGAGAGCACATCAAACTATTTCCTCGTAACTATTGATGTCCCTTATGGCTAACTCCCTTAGAAGACTTGGTTTTAAGCCACTAATGAATCGATCGATATTACTCTCAGGTTAGATAATAATACCAGATGCGTACCTTTCATGTCTTGTAAAATTTTCTTTATAGGTACCAACAGATTAATCATCCTTTTGATTTAGTTCAGGAAACTCTTTATCCATCTTTGTTCGATGAATACGAGGGAAGTACTTAATGAAAAATAATTTCTTGAACTCGTCCCATTCGATGGACTTAATTTCATTCCTTTTCCTCGTATTCTTAATAACATTCCACCATTGATCAGAATCTTCTTCCAAACGAAACACTGCTTAGATGACTTTATCTCGTTCAGAACATTGAAGAACTGAAAATATCTTTTTAGTGGTACTGATCCATTGTTCAGCCACTAATGGATCATAAGACCCACTAAATGAAGTTGGACACTGCCTCATGAAGGATTCAATAGAATTTTGCTCCTTCCTTTGCTCGTTTCGAAGTCCTGCATGATTCATAGCTTGAGAAGTTTGTGTGAGCATGGATACAAGATTTTTCCTTCCAGCTCCCATATCGTTTGGTTTCTCAGGGGGACAATCATTTCATTTCCCATCGCATTCCGCATCAACACGGTTCCTTCAGGTTCCAGCCATTGACTAAAACCAAGAAGAATAGTGTGAGCAACACTGATTATAATAGGGAAACCACATAATCAAAAATAAAATTTCACACTTAAGGTCTTATCATAGGTTGTTCATGGCCATTTTTAAAACACTAATATCGTGTTCTATGTTTAGACTTATCCTTAGGGTTCTTACTAAGGCATTTACATCCTAGTTTCCAAAGGATGACTATACCTTTCCTCTGATACCAACTATGATGACCCATACATTACATACATGGTTATTACTTCAAAATTGAAGCATTATTATTACAATATATAACAAAACCATGAAAGGACCGTATAGGTATAGTGTCTTTAGAAACTGGGAAACATAAACAACTGGTTCATAAATCATCTACGTTGTCTCCCATTTATTTCTTCATATCTAGAGTCCCTTTTGGAATATCCTACTTAATATCCTTCTTCCTGACCTATGGAAAATAAAACATACAAAATCTTGAGCTCAAATGCTCAGTAAGGGTGAACAAAAGAAATATAAACATAACATTTTGAAAATATTATCCTGCAAAAGAGATCATAACATGGGATAAATCATAGAAGTGAAATGTAATCCCAATAATAATTACTTAAAACATGACTCTTTGTGGAATACACACATAATCATAGAAAATCATTTCTTAGTAGTCAAGACTCATTGCCAAGACTATCTTAGTGGACAAAGTCCTTTTTGGAACCGAGTTCACTCCACGTTTCAGTCCTGTTTACTGAATCGTTTTAACCTGCCGTTCCAGCCATGTCTATCTCATGAGATATAAAATCTTTACCCAATTCATTGGAGGGAGATATAGGTACCACCCATCTCATAATTATACCATTCTTATGTGTTCCACAAAATCAAAAAAAATCATACATCATTGCATAACCCATGTAATAAAAATGGGATTCTTAAACATCGTGACATCATAAAACAATTCATATAAGATAAAGGAATTCATAAAAATAATTCCATAACAACATAATCAAATCAATTTAATAATAGGGATAGAAACAGAACCCTATATTATCTTAGATGGAAAATAATTTTGATAAAACACTTGAACTCCATTCTTGAGGGAGATATCTTTTCTACTTCAATTTTTTTTCCTTTCTTAACATGTCATACAATTTTAAACTAAAAGAAGTTTATTAAAAATAAACATGAAATCATGTAAAGTAATCTTCTTGGAAATAATTTTTTAGAAACCCATTCATGTCATATGAGTTAAAAAAAACATTCTTCCTGTACTTTGGCCAGAAATGTCAAAAAGTACCTCGTATGAAAAACGACAAAAGATTCCTTTCATATCTTTTACTAAAAACTCACCGAAGGGTAAAATTGGATTTAAAAAATTGTAGTTGGTTGGAAATAATATTACATATTGAGGAAAAATGGATGTGGATGATAAATATTCCCCAGTAAATTCTGAAGTATAAACAATTTCTGATAAAAATGAGATTGTGAGATTTTCCCTTACCTTAAGTCCGATTTTCTTCATAAGTATCTGATCCTTCTGTATAATGATTTAAATAATTTCATAGACTTATTCCATAATTATACTCATTGTTATGATATCATATATGGTCATATTCTTAGCTTCTTGTTAGTAATATTTCATTGCTACTTGTTATTCCGGTGTTCATTACTTATTGTTCTTATGCGTGTTTTGTTGAATAAATTCTCATTATTATTTTTAGGTTATAGATACCTCATTTACAGAATGGTATTAGTGTAATATATATCATATTTATTCATTCAATTCAATTATATAATCCTTATACAATGATGATCATGTAGAATGAGTCACATCACATCGTGGAGACGGTATTCCGTACATACGCACGAGCGATGATATCGTTCCCATTATCGTGGAATTGTATTGGAGTATATTTATACTATTTCAGAATCAATATCAATTTAAAATAATAATATATAGTCATTATTTACACCATTATACACATCCAAGTAAGGTGGTTGTGGAAAATAGATTACACCACGGCGTGGAGACGGTATTCCGTACGTACGCACGTGCGGTGATTTCATTTTCCGTAGGATGGATAGATGGTTAAATGGGGTTGTTTCATACGAATAATAACATATCAGTATATGAGTGATACTTATGTTATTACTTCATAATGGAACAACTAAAGAAGAATAAGTGGAAGAAAAAATAATGTTGAATGAATCAGTAACTTACATTACCTCTTCTTTGAAGGGCCTCTTGGAGACCTCCTATTGGGGCACTAAAATTGGTCTTTGAAGAAGACCAGAACCTCTAGGATGTTTCTAGGGAAGTGGAGAGGAGAATGTTTCAGGGGTTGGCGGAGCTTGAAGGCTAAAAGTGGTTTGAGGAAAAGAGGGAGGAGGTTTTCTTTTTATAAGGGAGGAGAGGGTCACCTTAGGAAAAACAAAACATATTATTTTATTATAAAATCATATTCCATTTTTAATAGCTCCAAATTGATTTATTTCATAGATAAGGTGGTGATGGGTCGAAATACACTCATACAATAGAATTTAGACAAGTTTATGGTTCTATTTTAACCTTATCATTTAGACTTTACTTTAAGTTAAATAATTTTACTTTTACCATGTCTTTTTGTTTTCTTGCACTATAAGGTTAATAAACTTACTATAACTAGCCAAAAGAACCCCAAGTTGTGTATTATTAATATATATAACCTTATCTAAGTCATTTGTCCAAACCTTATATTTTTAGGAATAAAACACCAATTAATAATATAATATTTGTTTTAAAAACTATTTTATGTCAATTTTGACACTATTTGGTAATTGATTTTTGTGAAAATTGTAACAGAAATATTAGTTAGAAAAAAGTTAATAAAATCAATACTAACATGTTATATTAACCTAGAAAATTAGTTTAATTCATAAAAAGTCTCAACTTACATTTATTTGTGTATTTATAACATAAATTATGTCAATATTTCATTAATAATTTAATTACTGTATCATCATTGGGTCATAAATAAATTAACTTATTTAATGTCTAAAAATTACAAATAATCTATAATTATGTATGAAATATTTTTTTATTTCTCATGAATATTTATAGTCTAATTTATCTTATATATAACCCTATATTAAAAATGATTTAGTTATTAAACTTTGATTAAAACTATTTTAACCCTTCTTTAAATAAATTAATAATAAATGTCCTAATATAATCTAAGTGGGTCTAAATGGTAATATTTTATTACTATGGTTGTTTTTAGTCGAATAAAACTTATCCAATAGAATTAGGACATGTATTAGGGTAATAATAATAACATTTTTACCCTTAATTACCCTATTTACTTTTAACCGAGGTAAAAAAAGTAAAAAGTTACTAATCACCAAAAATTATTTTCATCTCATTGAACCACATTTTACTTAGTAAAATAAAACGTGTCTCTTGGATTTTTGAAATTCCATTCACAAAATCGGTAAAATTTAGTTTTATCTGAATTTGGAAATTCTCCTAAGAGGTGGGTAAAAGACGGTGAAAAGTTCAAAAAAAAATTATATATCTAAAATTATTATAAAACGACTCCAATAAATTTCATTGAAATTATATAGTTATTATGTATCAATTTTCACCTAAAATAAATTTAAATAAAATAAATAAATATTTAAATAAAAATTTGGTTTTTAAATAGTAACCTAGTGTTTTCACTATTCATCAAAAAATGAAAGTTTTCAGAAAAATACCAACATTTCACCCTGGGCTAATTTCGATATTTCGAATCCAAAAATGAAGTCCATTTTGAAAAAATAAAATTTACAAAATTTCAAATAGTGGGTATTACTATTCATAACGACTAGTTTTAATAATATTTTAATAGCATATCGTTGTTTAGTGAAACTCAGTATTGCGTACAACGCAAGCTATCGAGGAAGGCTGCGGTCTCGTATATTTCAATCCAAGCTAGTGTTGTGTGTAGTGAAAGATTCCTTTGATGATTTATATAACATAAAAACAAAATATTTCTCATAAAAGTCTCGGGTGTTAAAATTTTTGCACTACACAGAACGCATAAAATGGCAAGCCTCTAGGAAGATATGACATGTAGACCCCACTCGGTGGAGGTTGGACTTCCAGGTGAATGGAAGCATACACATGGAGTGTGACCATTGTCACATGACATGGGGGTCCTTACACAGACTCGGTGTGTATCTGTGGAGATACATGGACATAGGGTGGAGTACACGACATGTACTCAACCACACGAACATACATGGACGAATATGCAGACTACCCCATGTATCGGCACACGGTCTGGGACACATGGGATAGATCCTTGTACTGGGACATGGCCAGCGTACACAGAGTCCTCCCTTGATAGAGGAAATAGAATGTCACTCTATTACATGCCATGTAGACATTTATCTACAGTATATGCCTTATGACATGAAATGTTGTACATGGGAAGTACATATGGTCAGAGGGCATGGAATGTGACCCTTATACATGGTGTGTACTTATCATTACTTTTCCTGATCCTATTTTCCATCGTTTCATGGATAGGTTTAATTTTGGTTAGTGCCCCTTTGGTCATTCCCCTGAAGGTTAGGAATCATTTCCCTCCAAAATAGAATGATCCATTCAGAAGGACATTCCGACATAGAGTCGGGTTTCTCTAGGAGAGGCCCAGATCGAGATCATCTATCTATTCATGAACCTAGGTAGAGTCAGGTATCTACATTACCAATCCTATAGGGCACCAATACTCTATATAACAGGTGAATCCATATTGGTCGTGGTATCCGCCATTTCCCTGGAAGTGATCCTCATCTGTGTATCGTGGTCTTTTCCCACTCAGGAGTGTGTTCTCCTTGAATGAGTGTATCTACTCTCTCTTCAGATCCATTAGTGCATTTATCTCTCTCATATATTTTCCTAACAAATATTACTTCTCATACATGAATTATATGATCAATCAGACACATGGAGTGAGTTCTCCCAGATGATTACGTCATGGAATCATCATACTGAATCCCTAGTGTGGGATCACGGTCGCGTTAATTTTCATTGTAGACTATAGGTCTGGGTTTCTAGTATATCTAGATGTATTTCTATTTTTATATGTTCAATAGACATATACTTTGTAAAGTTTACTATACCTTTAATTTTTTTTATTACTTTTTTGTTTTTGGGGTCCTCTACTGAGTATTGTTATAATCACCACTACATAGGCTTTTCCCACACGTGTCATGTCTTGTGAATATAAGCACCCTTTTGATGGAGTCCAGGTTGGACTAGGACTGGACTGAGCTTTCTGAGTTCCTTAAAGGCTGAGGTGTATCTATGGCTATGGCTAGTAGTCCCAGTACCTCTTTTATTATAGGTTGTACTTTGTAGTTTGTAGAATCTTGCTTTTTGTGGGCTCATATTCTGGCCTAGTCTACTTTCTACGATTTACTTTTTTTAGTACTCTATTTTTTGGGTTTGGTTGTATGCAAGCATTTTGTTCCTTAGTGGTTTTTAATTTTATGAATTTTTAGGCTAGGAAAGGTGTGTTTGTTTATAGTTACATAGGAAATGCCTCTCATTTTAGTGATATGTCTACTTGGTGCTAGTCACCTACCCATGGCCTATTGGAGGTAGTCTTGGGGAGTCGTTGTGCAGGACCCAATGTGAGAGGTCATGGTAAAGTGGTATTAGAGGTGCTCAATTCTACCTTAGGACCAAGAGTCCGTGAGATTGCATTGGGGAAATTGTGTTATGTTTTTTGAGCTCAGTTTTTAGGCTAGAGACTCCAATGTTGGTGCGGGTTTCCAAAGTATCAATACAAAAAGACTACGATAACCTGCTCTTAGACTCAGTACATGAAATCACTAGTTACGGTGAAATAAAAAAATGTTACATGAATCATATAGGAATGTGTGATGTTTTCCATGTCCTTTGTGCCTACTATCCATATATACTCGTTGACCATGGTAAATCTTGTTTCATTATAGGATAAATCTACAATGCATACATTCTAGGATTCATCAGCTTAATCATGGGGATGACCCCCCCAGTGATGAGGCTTAGATACAGGGACTAGTTCCCTAGGCGTTACCTCTAGGTGGTTCACCTGCTTTAACACCACTAGTGGAGCATCACGTGGTACCTAAAATATCTTTAGATTATGAGCATAGAATGAGCATTCTCCATGTGTTCTAGATACAGATACCCTTCAGGTTCCATGGAAATACTAACCCTCTAGAGGATAAGGAAGAGATTTCGGCAGTGACCAACATTTCCCATCTAGTGAAGAAACTGGCATACAGAATGGTGATCCTATGAGTGATCCTTCATTAGGGTTCGATGAGACGATGGTGGAGTTTGACCATAATGACTCACAAAAAGAAGACTCTTTTGTGTTTGGAGTTCGTGTGACTCCTTAGGTAGGAGTTCTCTCCAGTTATGTTGAGAGAAGTGTGTATCCAGGAGCTCCTTCATCTCTAGATGGACAGTTTCATGATGGATGACTATTCATCGAGGTTCACCAACCTCTTCAGGTATTCGATGGATATGGTTAGGGATTATTACTTCAGGGATCAGACCTTCAAGTGAGTTCAATGATGGTAAATACAATCTAGTATCATGCCTCGATGAATTTAGACTTATGATGGAGTGCTCGAGTGAGATTTGGTGGTTTAGAGATTCTTGGTGGAGAAAATATAGCTCATGGAAGTCAACAACAGGTAGATAGGTGCGTAGAACTCGGCAGTAGGCAGATGACATCAAGAATAGGGCTCAGGATGTGGGAGACATCACAGGAGGAAACATGAATGGGGATCAACAGTCCATGGCTCTTAGGCTAGATCCATTCAGCCTATGAAGAAGTGATGCTACCCGTGTGATGGTAAAGTACATCTTGCTAGAGATAGTCCAACACATAGAGCTGATGATAGGGAGGAGGTGGATGGACCACCAAAGAAGAGGAAGAGAGTGTAGTAGACATACCCATTAGGTGGAAGACATGGAAAAGGAGTAGGGATATCTATAGGTGGTGAAAGAAACTTTGATCTACATCCACCACCATTCCTAGGAGGTCTGCACTGTGCTCAATAAGATGGGGGATAGTGGAGGGGAAAACATTATGCAGTCGAGGAATTGACATAGGGACTCCAAATATGATTCATGGTACGATCCTTGTCTGTTCTACCTTAGATGTTGTACTTATAGACACAGTCTCGGGAAGACACATTGATCTACTTCCACCACCATGCCTAGGAGGTCTGCACCAGGCTCAGGAAGCTGGGGGACTGTGGTGGGGAAACCATCATGCGGTTGAGGAATTGACCAAGGGAATCCAAAGATGATTCAAGGTATGATCTCTGTCGATTCTACCTTAGACATTGTACTTATAGACAAAACATCCATTATTTCTTTCCTTGACATATGTCTTGTGAGAAACCTTGAGATTCTAGTAGAGTCGTTGAATCGACCATTACACATTGAGACACCTACGAGGGGAGACTCTATGATCACAAATCTTATTCAATATAGTGATATTTCCCTTAGAGACAAGAGTTACAGTTATAACCTCTTGGTGGCAGCGTTGAGTTCTTATGAAATCATTCTCAGTATGGATTGGCTATCTTCATTCCATGCCCAGATTGACTACTTTTGGTAAAGAGTGATGTGTGTCTGCAGTGATGGAAGCATGATTTCCTTTTTTGTTAAAAGTGAAACCCAGGAAACATAGAATTTTTTCATGCACAGGAGGGTACATCTTATCACTCATGAGTTGTCCAGACTTACCCTTGGACCAACAGATGTTTTGACCTTTCAGTTCCCAGCATTAGTGGTAGAGTACTAGGATGTCTTTCCAGAAGATGTTCCAAGAATACCTCCCCAATAAGAGAACAACTTCAAAATCAACCTAAATCTTGGTAAAACACTAATATACTCACTAGCATATCAAATGGATTTCGTAAAGTTTCATGAGGTGAGGGTGTGGTTGGAGAATTTTTAGATTAAATGCTTCTTAAGACCCAAGGTTTCACCCTGGGTAGCCCATGTTTTGTTTTCCAAGAAGGATGATGGGAGTTTGAGGTTGCGCTTAGATTACCAATTCTTAAACCATGTGATAGTGAAGAAAAATTATACATTATTGAGGATCGACGACCTATTTGATTAGTTAAGAGTGGATCATTGGTTCTTGAAGTTTGACCTCAGGTTGGATTATCAAGAGCATCAAGTACGAGATGAGGACGTGCCAAAAGATGAATTTCAGATGCCTCTACAATCACTAAATGTACTTGGTGATGCTTTTTTGCATCAATAATACCCCAAAAGTGTTCATTGGACTTATGAACCGGATCTTTCAGTCATACTTAGATCAGTCTATAATGGTCTTCATCGATGACATCCTTGTGTACTCGACATCAAAGGAGGGGAACACGAGACACCTACAGATGGTTCTAGAGATACTTTGAGAGCACCATCTATATGGTAAGATCTATAAGATACAATTATTGATAAAAGAGGTCCACTTTATGGGACAGGTTATCTCATTAGATGGTGTTGTAGTGGACCTAGCCATGGCCGAGTCCATGTTAGCATAGGATCCACCCTGGAGTGAAACAGAGGTGAAAAGATTCCATGGGATGGTAGTATACTAACAAATATTTGTCCCTGATTTCTCCTAGATATTTGAACTAATGAAAGCCTTGACCAAAAATTGGAATCCATTCGTATGGATGGAGAAGTGCCAGCAGGATTTTCTCGCAGTTGAGGTTGGGTTTGACAGGAGCATCGATCATGAGATCACCAAATGAGTGTGTTGGGTATGTAGTTTTCCATGACACATCCGGGAACAGGACTGGATGTTTGCTGATGTAGATAATGGTAGTGATTTCTTATGGTTCACACTAGATAAGGCCTCATGAGAAGAATTATGTGACCCATGATATTGTGTTGGTAGTGGTAGTCTTTTCTTTGAAGATGTGGTGACACTGCCTGATTGGTGAATGTTTTATCATCTACTATATCTTTATGATCCTCAGGTACATATTCTTGTAGTAGGATCTAAATTTGAGGTATTTTTGATGGGTAGAGTTCCTCTAAGATTATGAATTTGAGATCATCTATACTCCTGGGAAGGGGAACATTGTGGCAGATGCTCTCAATAGGAGATCGAGTTCGCATCAACTGAGTGTGGTATCAGTAAAATTGGCCTCGTTACAACTATTCTTTGTGGATGAAGATGATGTTTATTATATATAGTTAATGGTTGTATCCCCTCCACTATTACCCTGAGTCTAGGATTCATAGCTAGGGGATGTCTACTGATATAGCTTATATGATCAGTTATCTATTGGACATGCTCCTGATGGATATTCTCAAGGTGGGGAGCACATAGTCATTTTCAGATGATGCAAATTTGTGCCAATGGAATTACCAGAGGTGGTTCTGAGGGAGTTTCATACATCTCCATTATAGGTACATCCTGGAGTGGAAAATATGTACTAGGACCTCGGGCATCAGTTCTCGTGGACAGCCATTAAGAAGGGAGTAACAAAGTTCATTTCTCGATGACTTACGTGCCAATAGGTGAAGGCTGAGCACCAGGTTTTTGTCGGGTTAGATATCCCCTGGAAGATCCAGAGTGGAAGTTGGATGGTATATCGATAGAATTCAAGACAGAAATACCACAGACGTCTAAGGGACACAATTCCTTTTGGGTGATCGTTGACCAACTCACTAAGTTGGTAGAATTCCTAGCTATCAGGGAGTAGAGTTCCGTAGAGAGATTGGGATACCTCTATGTGTAGGAGATATTTTGTCTTCATGGTGCCCCATCGATGATAGTCTCAGACCATGATGCACGCATCACATCCTGTTTTTGGAATAGATTATAAGAGGCTTTCGGGACTCAGCTACGATTGAGCATGGCATTCCATCCCCCGACTAATGGTCAGATGGAGAGGACCATTCTTGTTCTGGATGATATTTTTTAGGCCTATATCTTGTACTACAGTCATAGTTGGGAGGACCACCTACCACTGGTGGAGTTTTCTTACAATAATATAAACTAGTCCACAATTTCCATGGTACTGGTCAAGGCCATATACGAGCAATACTGCCAGTCACAACTGTGTAGGACTGACACTATATAGTTATAACTCATGGGTCTATAGTTGGTGCGAGTCACCACTCTGATGGTGAAGGTTATCCAGGAGAGGATGAAGACTACACAGTTCTGGTAGAAGTCATATATTGATAGGTAGAGGAGATCATTTGAGTTCAAGGATGGATACCATTCCTTCGTTAGGGTCTCACCTTATCAAGGGTTTTAGAGATTTGGTTGGGGTAGCAAGTTGTCTCCGAGGTGCATTGACCCATTTTAGAAACTACACATATTTGGGAAGGTGGCATACCACCTAGCTCAACCAATAAAGTTGCATTGCGTACACGATGTCTTCCACGTGTCGCAGCTAAGGATGTACATGCATGACCCATCGCACGTCATTGACTGGGGAGAGATGGAAATCAAGGATGGAGAAACCTTCGCAGAGTACATTGTGGAGATCGAGGATTGACAAGAGAGGATCCTTCGTGGGTGAGTAATTATATTGGTGTGTTTTTAGTGGTAGTGGGGGATTCTTCATAAGAGAACATGGGAGTGGGAGGCTTAGATTTGTGTGTAGTACCCACATATGTTTGAGTAGACATTTGTTTTAGCTTTTTTGGGACATAAATCGCTAAGGGGGAGAGAATGTACTATCTCATATTTTTCATGTATTATTTTTAAATATTATGTTGAATTATTTTGAGACTAGGATTTTGGATGACGTGCAATCTTGTGTCCCAAAGTGACCGGAATAAATGTTTGAAATAAATTAAAACTATAAATAGCACGCATGAGTGGTTTTCCAGATAAAGTGAAATAAATTTTAAACAGGTTCCCAAATCAATAATATGGGGGCACCGTTGTGTTTAGATAAGTCAAATTACCTTAGGTGGGACCTAACATCGATCTGCGTGGCTCAAATGTAAAAGATAATTTTTTGGACATTTTAGAGTAAATAAAATAAATTAATACTTTATTTTATTTTAAATGTTTCCTTAATATAGTGAACTAATCCCCCCTATTAATACCAACTTATGACATGTTTGTAGGGTTTTCCACATAACCCTATGAATTAAAAATCTCAATTGGATATTTGGAGGAGAACTTTTTGGAGAACGACGACAATGAGATCGATCGACACAACTTGGATTCGATGGAACCTCTCCAAAGAACATGACATGATGATCATTAATCAATTTAATCGAGGTAGGGGTTTGTTCTTTTGATTTACTACTTCCCTTTTGTGGGATTAAATGACCAACGTGGATCAATCCACTAATATATTAATCTAAAAATTGTGGGTTCTTGCAGAAGGGTGTTCTTTTTTTTTACTTTTGGGGTTTTGATTTAGGAATTTATATCATGAATATTGTTCAATTTTCATTTTGATTAACATATTAATCCTATTTATGGTATCAGATCAATTCCATGATGAATGACGATAGGGGTGAATTCCTATTTTGGTTGTTGAAGTTTCTTCCCCCTTTTACCCACATTCTTTGCGTTCTTCATAGGGTGATGAACAATGGATCATTACAAACACATTCCAAAATTTAATGATACCTAATCCAAGATTGAACATTTCAATGACCTGTCATAGGTGGATGGCAGTGGAAGATGAAAACTTGACTTGGATCAGGGGATATAATTATTCTTGTGTTCTTCATGAGTGTGTATTGATACATGTTTCATGGACCATCGGAGGTCCCAATCCAACAGAATTGGCTTTGTGGTGTCAGGGAAACCTCAACCCTTTAGTTTCGTGGTTATCAGATCACTGTAATGAACATCAAAAGATTGAAGGGGGCACAAAATGAAGAAGTGGAGGTTCTAAAAAATCCTAAAGAACACATTGTGTGGGGTCGGCATGGAGGCGACTAGGGTTTCTACACTATAAATGGTTAAGAACACAATGTTCCTCCAGGAAGACATAGTGTGTGGACCCCAATCAGTGGCGGCTAGAGGTTTGGGTGATAGAATGAAAATTCATGTTGTGTGACCATCATCACACCACTTGTGGGTCCTTTCGTGGGCTCAGTTTGTATCTTAGGAGATACACAGACACAGGGTAGAGTACTTGGAATATACTACATCACAGAGCCAGACATGGCCGGATACATAGATTACACTATGTATCGATATATGGTCTAGGACACACAGACTGAAACTTTCTATGGGAACATGGCCAATGTACATAGATTCCTCCCTAGATAGACGAACACAATGTGTCACTCTCTTACACTATATTTATACCTTCAACTACATGACAAGGATTGCGACATGGGCCGTTGTACACGGGCAGTACCCAGGGTTATAGGACACAACTTATGACTCCTCTACATGCCGTGTACTTCTTAGTACATGGATTGATCATCTTTTCCACTATTTCTTGGACAAGTTTTTTTTTGGGTTAGTGCCCCTTGTCTCATTCATATGAAGGTTAAATATTTTTTTTATCCACAGGAGTATGATCCCTTTAGTATTACTTTCCATGATATAGTCAGGTATCCCTCAGAGAGGCCCATAGTAGGATCCTTTTTCTATTCATGATCCAAGGTAGAGTCAGGTATCAACGTGAAAAATCCTAAAAGGCATCGATCCTCTACATAGCAGGTGAATCTGGAGGAGTCATGGTATCCACAAAGGCCCTGTTAGTGATCCTCATCTGTGTATCATGAGTTTTCCCACTCAGGAGTGTGTTCTCCCAGAATAATTATATTTGTTCTCTCTTTATATCCATCAGTGCATCTATCTCTCTCATGTAATTTCTTGGAGAACATTACTTCTCAGACGAACTTTATAAATTCATTCAGACTCATGGAGTGAGTTCTCCTAGAGGAGTGCCTTGTGGAATCATCATACTGAATATCTAGCATGGGTACATGGCCATGTGACTTGTTATTGTAGACTATGGGTATTGGTTTCTAGTGTATCTAGATGTATTTATATTGTTATATGTTACTTAGACATTTAATGTGTATATCTAACTATATCATTACTTTTTTATTTCTTTTTTAGTTTTCAGGGTCCCCTAGAGAGTATTCTTAAACTCACCCTTCCACGGGCTTTTCCCGCACATCTCGTGTCTTGTGTGGATGAGAACCCTTTTGAAGGATTCTAGGGGGACCATGACAGGAACGATATTTATGAGTTCCTTACAGGCCGAGGTGTTCCTAAGACTCTGAGAAGCAGTTGAATTACCTATTATTATTATAGGTTGGATTTTTATTTTGCATAATCTTTTTTTGGTGGGCTTGTATTATGGCCATGTTTACTTTCAGCACTTTACATTATGTTGTACTCTATTTGATGGGTTTTGTTGTATGCATTCATTTTGTTCCGTAGTAGTTTTTTACTTTTCATCTTTTGTGGGCATGGAGAAGTGTGCATGTGTACTGATACTTTGGAAATGCCTGCCATGTTAGTGAATAGCTTACTCAGTGCTAGTCACCAGCCCCTGGCCTATTAGAGGTGGGCTTGGGGAGTCATGGTGCGGGCCCCACTGGGATAGTTCGTGACATTAAAAAGGATAAAAAATAATTTTACATTTTTTTGGAAGAATTGTCTTATAATATTTTGAATGGTCAAGAGAAATTGATAATATAATGTACCTTATAATAAATCATGTTGATGAAATATCATATCAAGGGAAAATGATTCATTCTCTAGAAGAAGAAGTCTCAAAGATAAGGAATGAGAATAAGAAAATAAAATTCCTTGAAGAGGAGGTAGTGATGCTCATGGATATTGTTGTTGAGTCATAGAAATATAAATAATATGTGAAGAAGATAAAATTCATTATCAAAATCCATTGAGGAAATATTTTTTTCTTCTCAAACTTCTGAAGATATATTTTTTAAAACATACTTACAATTTTTTGAATAATTTTTTTATGA